>OY728125.1:1761026051-1762354551 GCA_963277665.1 Viscum album
AGAGAACACATGTCCCAACATGAGAATTTCGTAGATGGACATTTTGTGCTTGTTTCAGAACTAATTGATGCATCGATAACAACCCTTTCATTTCCTTAGATGGGATCTCTATGTGGATTATTTATAGTTGTATGGGATACTAGTTCTCTAGGGGAGACACTGTGGATGATACCATCAGAAAGAGGACTATAGCATGACTTGTGTGATACTCGGTACCATATGTGCGATACTTGATAGGAATCATAGTTTACCTTACCCTAAGTGATATAACAGATGCCGTTATGGGTTGCCTTGGATGGACATGGTCATATGGGTTATATTAGAGGCTCATATAAGAACCCTTAGGATTACACTGTGGATCACATTGGAAGAGATTATGTTTCTATTACTAGATTTGATGGATTTTTTGCTTGGATTATATTTGATTCCTCCCTAATCAATTATGTGCATGATTGGATGAAATTATTGGACATATCCTCAATGAAAAATCACATGATTGGGGTTATTACACTATTTCATTGTAATTTAGGATGACCCATGTACACACCTTATTACATTTATAGTTCATTTCATTAAAATCCCGACCTACATTCAACTAGGTAAAATCAGTTGGGTATCCGTTCAGAAGCTTATACTGAGTGTTTTTTTTATTTTCCTGTATTTAATCATATTGACACATTTTTCTATATAT
Organism: Viscum album; assembly: GCA_963277665.1. NCBI lineage: Eukaryota > Viridiplantae > Streptophyta > Magnoliopsida > Santalales > Viscaceae > Viscum > Viscum album. Next base: position 1,761,026,743 of record OY728125.1, read on the forward strand.
ATTTCATGAAATGGATTGATCTAGCCACCATTTACTGTGGTCTACTTGGATAATATCTCACACACTTCATGGGATGCCTTTTTGCCGAAAAATTCTTTATGTTTATGGGTATAGATGAAGGCAATCGACCTGCTTCTGATAAATGATTGAAATTCTGTAGGTGGAGAATGTGAGAAATGGACTAAGCTTATGCTCGTGATTCTAGTAGTAGCTTTTTTATTTTCCACATTTGTATTTTTAAATAGCATGGTGTATATGTATATATCCACATTTCCCGATGTACCCATTTTCCATAGGTAAGTGACACGTCATTATCATCATTAACATTATTATCAATTGTTTATTCATCTTCTATTAGTAGGTTATTATTCATGGATGATCTATTATTTTTATTATACTATTATCTATCTGTTATTACTATTTACACTGCAAATTTTCACTAGTCTGCTTATATGGTGTCTACTTATGTTGTCTTACATTAAATATACATTATTGCAGTACACTCTAATCAATGGAGGAATAGTATTGTAACATCCCAGGTAAATAAAGAAATAATAAACTCTATTTTTATTAATATTTTGATAATTAAATATTAATTTTATATTAAAGGGGTTTCTATGTTCGATGGCATACCCGATACGCAACAACGAATTTCTTTGAAATCGTAAGTTGTACACTAATAATATATTATTATTATTTTAAATGGTATTCAACTCCTAGCTATAATATTGGCAGAAATAAATAAAAAAACTAAAATATTATTATACATGTTTGTTAAATAAAATCTAGAGGCTTAAAATGTGAATGAATCGAATTTTAAGCATAATTTATTTTAAAAGGTCAATTTACTACCTTTCAATGGAGAAACCTCATTAAATATAGTTTTGGTCACTATTATATGTTCTATTTCAAAAATTAAAATTCTTCTTTAGATTCGGGACATCAAAATTTAATTTGTGTAATATTTTGGTAATTTTTTGGTAAAGTTCATTTTTTATGAGTAGTGACAAATACTGTATTTTTATTCAAAAGTGCCTTTTATTATAATTTATTTATATGGTCATATTATCTTTTTAATTAGTTTTAAAGTGAAATTAGATTATATCTTTACCAATTAATCAAATTTTGGCCATTTTAATTAATTTCACTTTGAAATTGGACAAAAACAAGTGTCGATCATTTGATAGTTATTGTTTCTTAAAAACACGTTATTTGGTTTGACAATGGGAATTAATTTCAAATTAATTAATTAAACTTATATGTTTTGAATTTGGTATAATAGACATCAATTTTGAATTTGGAATATAAAATTTAGTTTAGGCTGATGTTTTGGTAGTTTTATAAAAAAAACTTCAAATTTTGATGAATAGTGAAACCACTAAGTTATAGTTAAAAATTGACATTTTCATTTGAATGAAAATTTACCCCTTATGTGGATTAAATTTCTAAAATCCAACAAAAATTATTGTTATTAGTTAGTAAAACATTGTTTAATAAGATGAAAATAATTTTTGGTGAGTAGTAACTAATGTCTTTTGTTTACCACAGTTTATGGTGAATAGGGTAATTCAAGGTAAAACAATATTATAATAATAAAAAATTACCATAAAACTTGTCCTAATCATATTGGTTGAGTCATTCAAGACCATGTAAATCTTTGGGTCTATTTTGGGACCCCATTGATCCATTTGGGTGTGATAATGACACTTTATATTAATTAACATATAGTCAAGGAAAAAATGACAAAAACAAATATATTTTAGTATATTAATTTTTTAAATGGGTAATATAAAATATCTTTTAGACTATAAATATTCATTGGAAATATAAAAATATTTCCTACGTAATGGTATTTTTTAATAATTTTTAAACATCAAATTAGTTAAATTATTTTTGACACAATAATGTTACTGTATTTACCTCATTAATAAAATATTTAAATAAATAAGATTATAAATATTAAAAAAATATCTAAAAGCTATCCAATTATTATTTGATGATTTTATTACGACCATTAGTCATCTTATATTCATATTTAATGAGTTTTTGATCTTTAGAAACCGAATATAGGTTTATAATAAAATAATATTTGCAAACATTCCTAAAGAGCCCCTCCTCCCCCTTATAAAAAGCCTGCCCTTCTATCTAATTCTTCACACCTATCAAGCCCATTGGCTCGTCCAACCCCTTCCTGAATAATCTCTCAAGATCCCTATCCTCCCCCTATAAGCCTTACCTTAGTCAGAAGACACTTTTAGAAGTCCTATTGGTTAAAACCAAAGGAAGTTACCCAAATTAAAGGCAACGATTCCTCTTAACTTCTTTTCTTTTATTTCACTTCTACAACCCCTAAAATATTTTTAATCATTTATTTTATAAAATAATTTATCCTTATTATACTACCATTTTGTTATGAGAATTATTTAAACTATAGTTACACACACCTCCATCTAATGGGTGAAGAACATACTGTTTTTGTGGATGGCAAGCCAAGGCCTCACGAAACAATGATTGTTCGATTATATCCTACCGCATATCATTTTATCCATTAAGATGATACTATATTTATATATGATATATATTATGTTTATTTTTTCTTTATTTTTCAGTATTTTTCTTTTATATCAGACATTTATGGTTTCCCTTATGGGTAAACAAGATAATTTCATTTGAGGAATTGCAGACTACCACCCCCTCAAAGTAATATGACTCATTAATGCCATATGTGGGACATATAAAGGATGTAGTTAATGATATTATATTTGATATTATATTGTAATTAAAATATACCTATGTATCCTTATATTTTAATTCCATTAAAAAATAAATTGAAATTAAAGTAGCGTTCACGCGTACGTAGGGCTTACTGTCTCCATGAATAGTGAATTTCATTTCTCACCACCAAATGTTATGTACTATTATAAATACATATATATACTCGATATATATGATTAAAATGATTTCTAAATCATGAATATCATTCTGGATATAATAAACTTTTTACCATGTGAACCACTTGTAATTATAAGATGTCCATTTTTATCCCCAGTACCAAATATCGACAAAACAAAGTTATTAACTTAAATAATTACAGAACATTTATAACATGATAATAAGTTATATAAAAGAAATAATGAACTTGAAAAATTTTCTTAAGCAACTAGAAATTAACTTTAGTTTATTATTTAGGAGATTAAAGAATGAACGGGTTATGTCGGACACGAGGTAAGGGACTTTTTATCAATCATATTTCATTGAGTCATATTTTGATAATATATACCTTTTTATTTTACACCGTGTATAATCAAACCCTTGGAATTTTACTTTCATTCAAAGGGAATGTTTTTTTCTACGAAGTGTTTACTAAATGAAAAACAGAAAGTTTTTAATGTTTGCGGTGACAATGACCTCTCCGCCACCAGAATCGTTACTTGGCTTCCTTTATAAGCCTTATTGTTTTCTAAAATGAAAAGGAAATACCTTATTAGTTTTAGGGTGTTTTGGTATTGAAAATGGTTTTTGAAATGGATTGATTATTTCAATATCTTGAAATTATTTCTTGTGATTGCAAATTAAATGTTATTAGTGAAATTATTATATTTGCATTATTTTATGTGTTATCAATTTATAATGGTACTTGGACATTTGATGGGTGGTTACATGATAAACCAAATGACAGGTTGTGCCATGATAAACCAGGACGGGTGGTTATGTTATAACCTCCAATGCATTGGGTTTGGAAGTCGGCAATATGGCTATTCGATTTAGTGATATCTATGGTAGTCGACCATATGGTTATTCCACTAAATAATGTTTATGTCCCAAGTTACCTTTATATGTTATGTGTTATTTATATGGGTTTTATGGTAATATTTATGTTACAAAATGGTATAAAATGATCATTTTTTCTATGATCAGTATTTACTACATCATAAAGGTGAAATGTTTTACTTATGATAAATTATTAATGGTTTACTTGTTTTGAAAAACTAACAGTTTTCCTTCTTTGTTTATCCCTTACTATGATTTTTATGTTCATACCATGTTTTTGAAATGTTTTTTATAGGACATAAAGTGGAATAGGGTCATGTATGGGAATAAGGAAATGTCATGATGTCTCAAACATGGATCTAGACATGACACTTTTTTTAAGAGTTTTTATTTTATAAAAAAATGGAAACTGAATAGAAGAGTCTAGATTGTAATTTTTGAGATGGAATTTAAGATTTATGGCCTAATTATCTAATACTCTAAACCTTAAAATATACTCAATGTGAATTATTCATTTAATTCATTATTATGTAATGTTTAAGTCCAGGTCCATATATTTGGTCTTAAAGGTCAGTTTAGATAACATTAGGAGTTAGGGTATTGTAAAATTAATATCCATAAATTAATTTTTGTTAATATTGAAATGATATAGCATTTTCAGATTACCATGTTGCTTAACCAATGCTATTTCTAAGTTCGTAATGGTTTTCCATAGAGGAAAGAGAGGATCTATGTTGGGACGACATCAAAAGGAAGACAACCTTCCAAATCATCAATTTGAGATGGTCGGAATCAAAACTGAATAGTTTGTTGTAGTGATGGCACTGTTGACTCAGGCTATAAGTGTTGGTGGTATCCATGCACGAGATCATCCAGATCAACCATAGAGGAACATTTAAGTAGTGGAGAAATTCATGAGGCAACATCCCCAATAATTTAGAGGTTCATATGACCCTGTGCTAGAAGAAGGGGGGATTAAAGCACTGGAGAAATTTTTTGATGTCATGGGTTGTTCAGAACATAAAAAAGGTTAGTCTCGCTGTTTACCATTTTGAAGGTGAAGCTGATCAGTGGTGTTCGATGGTGAAAAATATTTGGGTTATTGAAGAGAGTGATACTCTTGATTGTGATGAATTAGAAGGTGTGTTCCTTGAGAAATATTTTCCTAAGGTGGTTCGTCTTAGTATGGAAAAACAAATCATTGAATTGAGGAAGCAGGATGAATCAGTGGCTGATTATGAAGAAATATTTACTCGACTGGCAGGGTATGCTCCAAATTTCATCTGAGATCTTGATAGTAAGATAAATCTATTATAATCAGGACTGAAGCCGCGATATCGAATAACATTAGCCTCTCGTGAGTTCAAAAGTTATGAAAAACTTGTTCAATGTGCAGATAAGGTGGAAATGGAGTTCGTCGATGATCAAGTGTTATTTAAAAACAATAGAGTAAGAGGTCCAATTGGTAGGAAAAGGGAATGAATTCATTAAATATGTATGGATGTAAGAAAACTAAATATCCATCTTGTCAGAAGAGTGGTAAAAAAATCATGGAGAATATTTATCAATGTCTAGGTAGTGCTTCATGTGTGGTATGTCTGGTCATGATTTTCATAACTGTAAGGAAAATGGTGAAGTAGGAAATGAAAATCTAGCAGTAATATGTTTTAAGTGAAATGAAATGGGTCATCATGAAAATGAGTGTCCAGTGTAGAACTCAACTGAGGGAAGGTAACCAGACTATATGTAGAAAGGTGTGGTGAAATCCTTTGAAACTACTTCAGTAGATGTTGGGCAATCAAATGAAGTTGTATCAAGTATACTGTTTGTTTATTAAAATAATGCCAATGTGTTGTTTGATTCAGAGTCTATACACTCTTTCAGTTCTGAGAAGTTTTCTAGTAAATCGGGAATTACATTTCATGATATGAATACTGAACTTATGGTAAAAACACCTAGAGGAAATGTTGAAACAAAAAAAAATTATAAGTACCTTCCTGTCCTTGTGTGTGGCAAGAATCTATATGAAAACCTTATTGTTTTTCATCAAGTAGAGTTTGATGTTATTTTGTGTATGGATTGGCTTTCTATTCATCATTATAATATTTACTGGAAATCTAAAGAGTTTTATTTTCAGAACGATTTTCAGTTTTTGTACAAGAATGAGCCCTTGATTTTGAGAACATATCCAGAAACAGAGAAACAAGTAAAATATGGAGATGAATTTTACCTTCCACATGTTGTTCAAAATAAAGGATCTATTCAGATAAATGATGTGCCATTGGTAAATGATTATCTTGATGTTTTTTCTGATGATTTTCCTGGTTTTATACCTAATCAGAAAGTTGAATTTACTGTTGACTTAGTTCCTAATGCTCATCCAATTTCAAAACCACCTTATCGAACGACTCAAATTGAACATTTAGATTCAAAGAATCAATTGTAGAAGTTATTAGATAAAGGTTTCATTTGACCTAGCACATCACCATGGGGTGATCCTGTCTTATTTGTTAAAAAGAAAGATGGTTCAATAAGACTTTGTATTGATTATAGAGCATTGAATAACATTGCTGTTAAAAACAAGTATCATTTGCCTCATATTGATGATCTTTTTTATCAACTCTAGGGAGCTCAGTATTTTTCGAAGATTGAATTGAGGTCGGGGAACCATCTGTTGAAAGTAAAGAAAGCATACATTCTGAAGACCACATTTTGTACTAGTTATGACCATTATGAATTTTTAGTTATTCTTTTTGGTATAATCAATGCACCTTTTGTATTCATGGATCGTATAAATAGAATTTTCCTTGAGTTCTAGGATAAGTTTGTGGTTGTGTTCAATGATGATATTTTGGTATATTCCAAAAGTAATGACGAACATGACTTCCATATAAGGGTTGTCTTGCAAACCTTAGAAGGAAAGAAACTATTTGGGAAATTCAAGAAAGTTTGAGTTATGGTTACAAAAAAATTTATTTTCTCGGTCACATTGTTTCAAAAATTATTATAAGTTTTGATCCTCCTAAATCAAAAGTTGTTGAATAATGTCCATGACCCACAAATATAACCGAGATTCAGAGTTTTTTTGGTTTCACAAGTTATTACCGAAGGTTTTTTGAGAATTTTCACAGTTATCTAGCTCACTGGCTATGTTAACTTGAAAATGTGTTATATTTATTTGGAAAAAGGAATGTAATGATTGTTTTCAGGAATTGAAAAGAAGTTTGGTGAATGATCTAGTTTTGGCACTACCATCCAGAAATGGGGAGTTTGTTATTTACAGTGGTGCTTCATTGAAAGGACTTGGATGTGTCCATATGCAGAATGATTAGGTAATTTCTTATGCTTCACATCAGTTGAAACCTCATGAGTTAAAATACCCTGCACATGATTAGGTATTAGTTGCTGTTGTTTTTGCATTAAAAATTTTGAGGCATCATTTGTATGGAGTAAAATGTGAAATATATACTGACCACAAAATTTTGAAGTATATACTCACTAAGAAATAATTGAACATGGGACAGAGGAGATGGTTGGAATTAATCATGGATTATGATTTCACGATCCTTGTCCATCTGGAAAAATAAAATAAAGTGGATGATGCTTTGAGTCGAAAAATTAATGCTTCCATAACCATGATACGTTTGGATCGAGATCCATTGGTTTTTTATATGATAAACTATGGCATAAAATTTATTGGTGCAGGAAATTATTCTATTTTGTTTCAGGTGTCAGTGAAATCATCTCTATCAGACCGAATAAAGAAAGCGCAGAAAGAAGACCGTGAGTTGCAAAAAAAGGTAGAGTTGGTTCAGAATGGTATGTTGCCTGATTTTAACATTGAAATTATTGGGATTTAAGGTTTGGGAAAATATTATGTGTGCCTTATGATTCACATTTGAAGAATGAGTTGTTATATGGAGCTTATAGTTCCCCGTTTTCAGTTCATCCTGGCAGTACAAAGATGTAAAGATATCTTCAAGAGTATTACTGGTGGGATGGAATGAAAAGAAATATTTCTGATTTTATTGTGAAGGGTTTTACTTGTCAGTAGGTTAAAGTAGAGCGGTAGTTACCAAAAGGGAGGCTTCAGTCTTAACCAGTGCCAGAGTGGAAATGAGGAAATATATCCATGGACTTGTTTGCGGGATTACTAAAGACATCTTGAGGTAATAATGCAATTTGGGTTATTATTGATCGGTTGACTAAATCTGCTCATCTCATTCTGATTTTAGATAAATTGTTTCTAGATCATCTTTCTCTGTTGTATGTTAAAAAGATAGTTTGATTATATAGAGTTCCCTTATCCATTATATCTGATCGTGATCCCAGATATACTTATATCTTTTGGAAAGGCCTTCATAAGTCGTTGGGTACTAAATTAAATTTTAGTACATCATTTCATTCGTAATAATATGGGTAGTTGGAAAGAATAATTAAGACATTATAGGATATGCTATGTTATTGTTCACTAGATTACCAGGGAAGTTGGGACCAACATATTTCTTTGGTTGAATTTTATTATAATAATAGTTTTCATTCTAGTATACAGATGGCTCCATTTTAGGAATTATATGGAATGAATTGTTGAACACTAACATTTTGGGATGAAGTAGGTGAAAGGAAGCCGACGAGACCATAATTGGTAGAAGGGATGGAAAAAAATGTTCAGTTGATTTAGAAGAACATAAGAATAGCTCAGAGCAGACAAAAATGTTTTGCGGATAACCGAATGAAGGATCTTTCTTATGAGGTATGTGATCATGTATTTCTCAAGGTTTCTCTATGGAAATGTATGATGTGTTTTGGTAAAAATGGAAAGTCGAGTCCAAGGTTCATTGGACCATATGAAACCCTGGAGAAAGATGGATCAGTTGCATGCAGAGTGGCATTTCCTCTATGTTTATCCTAGGTACAAAATGATTTTCATGTTTCAATGTTGAGAAATTTTATGCTAGAATCTATCTCATGTTTTGAGTCTAGAGATAGTTCTTTTGAAAGATAATCTCTCTTATGAGGAATAACTAGTCCAGATTCTTAACCATACAGAGAATGTGTTATGGAATAAGATAATTCACCAGGTAATGGTTTTTTGGAAAAACCATATGGTTGAAGAGGCAACGTGGGAATCTGAAAAAGATAGGAGGGATAAATACACCCACTTATTTGATAAGTGAATAAAATTGCGTGGATGAAATTTCCAAAAGGGGGGAAGGATATAACATCCCGGGTTAATAAATAAATCACACATTCTCTTTTTTTTTTAAATTTTAGAAATAAATACTAATTTTTCTTTAAAGGGGTTGCTATGTTCGATGGCGTACCTGATACGCAACAACGGGTTTATTTGAAATATTACGTTGCATACTAATAATATTATATTATTATTTTAAATGGTAGTTAACTCGTAGTTGTTTAATTTGCGGGAATGAACAAAAATAACTACAATTTGATTATACATTTTTGTTAAATTAAATTTAGAGGCTTAAAATGTGAATGAATCTAATTTTAAGCATAATTTACTTTAAAAGGTCGATATACCACCATTAAATAGAGAACCCTCTTTAAATCTTGTTTTGGTCACTTTTATCAGTTCTATTAGACAAAATAGAATTATTCTTCATCTTCAGGACATCAAAATTTACTTTGGGTAAATTATTGGTGTTTTTCTGGTAATGTTCATTTTTTATAAATAGTAAAAAATGCCATATTTTTATTAAAAAGTGCTTTTTAATCTAATTATTTTATATGGTTATGTTATCATTTTAATTAGTTTTAAAATTTAATTAGATTATATTTTTAACAATTAATCCAATGTTGGTCATTGGAATTAATTTCACTTTGAAATAGGACATAAACAAGTGACAATCTTTTGAAAGTTATTGTTTCTTAAAAACACGTTATTTGTTTTGACAATGAGAATTAATTTTAAAGTAATTAATTCAACTTCTATGTTTTCAATTTCGTAAAATAGAGATCATTTTTGAATTCGGAATATAAAATATATCTTAGGCTGAATTTTTGGTTGTTTTCTGAAAAATGTGAAATTTTGATGAATAGTAAAACCACTAAGTAGTAGTTAAAAACTGACATTTTTCATTTTAATGAAATTTTAACGATTTTTTGGATTAAATTTAGAAAATCATACATATATTTTTTTAATTATTAAGTAAAATGTTCTTTAATAAGCTAAAAATAATTTTTTTGAATAGTAACTTTCGACTTTTATTTACCGCAGTTAAAGGTAAATTGGGTAATTCAATGTTCAAATAACATTATAATAATACAAAATTACCATAAATCCTGTCCTATTATTATTTTATGAGTCATTAATGACCATGGTCATCTTGGGGGCTATTTTGGGACCCCATTGATCCACATGGGATTAATAATGACGCTTTAGATTAATTAACTTAAAGTAATGGTAAAAACGACAAAAACAAATATCATTTAGTAAATTATTTTTTAAAAGGGTTACCCAAATTTTCTTTTCGACTATAAATATTAATTGGATATTTAAAAATATTTCCTACATCATGGTAATTTTTTTTAATAATTTTTAGACATCAAAAAAATTAAATTAGTTATGACACAATAATGATACAGTATTTACCTCATTAATAAAAGATTTAAATAAATAAGATAATAAATATTAAATCAATATCCAAAACCTATGAAATTTTTATTGGATTCTTTTATTTCGACTATTATTCATCTTATCTTCATCTTTAATGAGTTTTGGATATTTAGAAAACGAATATAGGTTGATAATAAATTAATATTTGCAATCTTTCCTAAAGAGCCCCCCCTTATAAAAATCCCTCACTTATATCCAATTCCTTACACCTCTCATGCCCCATGGATTATCCAACCCCAGCCCAAAAAAGCTCTCAAGATCCCTATCTTCCTCCCCTAAGCCTTAACGTAGGCATAAGGCACTTAAAAAATTCCTTTTGGTTCAAACCAAAGGAAGTTACCCAAATTAAAGGTAACGATTCCTCTTAATTTATTTTGTTTTATTTTATTTCTCCAACCCCTAAAATCTTTGAATTACTTTATTTTAAAAAAAAACCAGTATCCTAAATATATTATGATGTTTTTATGAGAATTATTTGAACTACACTTACACACACCTCCATCTAATGGCTGAAGAACAGACTATTTCTTTGGATGGAAAACTAATGCCTCACGAAACGATGATTGTTCTATTATCTCCTACCACATCTCATGGTGTCCATTAAGATGAAAATATATTTATATATGATATATATATATATATATATTATATTTTGGTTTTATTTATGATTCAGTATTTTTTATTTTATATCATACCTTTATGGTTTCCATTGTGGGTAAACACGATAATTTCATTTGTGGATGTGGGGACTACCGCCCCCTCAAAGTAAATTGACTCGTTAATGCCATATGATGGACACATAAAGGATGGAGTTAATGATATTATATATGATATTATATGTAACAGTCCAGAAAAACCAAAGCCTAGTTTTTATTATATTTTATTAAATGAATATACTTATACTTTAAATATTTTTAACATAATTTCTGTTGAAATGGTAGTTGAAACAAATTATTTTATTAAAGTACAATTTAATTTTGTTTCCAAAAGGAAAATAATATTTAAAGAATACTTTATTAAATATTTATATCAAAATTGTTATTAAATGTAATCAATTTTTTGTCACTTTTTATGCGATATATATATATTAGTTTTAAGTTATATAAAATTATTATTAAAACTAATATTATTATAAAATTATAATTTTCTTATTCATGTCATTTAAAATCCTTATTTTTTAAGATAATATATTTTATAAATATATGAGATATATTATGTTTTATTTATAAATTTAAAATACATATAATAGTTATATTATGAAAAACTCACTTAATATATATGTTTTAAATTAAAAAAACGAATATAAATATAAATATATTGTATATTTTAAAATATATATTAATAAAAAAAATGAATATATATATATATATATAATTAATATAAAAATCTATTACACTTATTTAAAAAAATTAATATATATGTTAATTTACATGAATTATATATATATATATATATAACTTTAACATGATTTATAAAAAATGGTATGCTTTTTTTTAAAAAAAAGTTACTATAATGTTATTAAAAAAATGAAAAAGAAATGATATAGGTGGTGTGAGGGAGTTAAATAAAAGAAATAAAAAAATGACAAATGCTTAAAGGGGGAGGCGTGAATGCATGGTAGAGAGGATTTTTGAACTTTTTTTTAATAATAATAATAATATATTGCTTAGGTGAGGCGTGGATTTTGGTTGGGAAGTGAAAAAGTAAAAGGGTGAATAGTGGAATAGGTTTCTCTTGTGTAACATAATAAAATGAATAAATGTAAGCTTCTCATGTAAGCTTGCTACAACCTACAAGCTTCACAAAGAATCTTACAATGATTTTAGGTTATAAATTCTTGTGTCAAGATGACTCTCCCTTCATTTTTTTGAGTTCTAAATATTCCCAAATGTTATGCGCTTGATGTCGGGGGTATCACATACCCTTCTTGAGCACTGCACCACTCGTGGTGTTTTCTGCGCCCCTGCCCGGTGCATTCGAGCCTTAACATGCAGTCTAAATCCACTAAGGTAAGGTTTTATTTTTTTCGTGTTTGTAAAACTCATATATACATACATGCGTATATAAATATATATAATAATACAAAACCTATTCTATTTTATGTTTTCTAAAATGATGAACATTTTTATGTAAATGATTTTCTTTATTCATATATTTCATTTAATAGATTATTTTCATCTGATTTTAAATTTACAATACCTCTATATATTTATATATACAGTTTTTCATACGTATATATGTATATCAAACCCTTTTCTATTTTAAGGTTTTGAAAACGGGTTATTGATGACTTATTAAGGTTTTCTCAGGCATAAATTTTATATGGGTTATTCATTTAGAATTCTTTTTTTTCTTTATTCTACAAGGGATATTTATTTTATTTCAGACAAATATAATTACTTATAAGTTAATGTTTTAATGATTATCTTCATATGGTTGTTATAGTAATTTTTTGTTTATAATTTTATCTCTAATCGTCATGCTTAAAAATGCGCATATACATAACCATATGAATATAATATACATGTTCATTTTATTTATTTTTGAATGTCACATAAGTAATGGCCATTATATTAATGACATGTCATGCGCATCACTAATCTTGTATGGAAAATATTTATACATATTGTATGTAAAAAATATACATGTATGCATGATTTATGGTTAATGTATCATTATGTATAAATGTATTTTTAAAGGATGATTCGTTAAAAGGAAAAGTATGTAAGAAAAATCATGCAGGGATATGTCGATATGTAAATCGACTACACCAACGAAAGAAAATGATATCATATGAAGGTATATATTTATATGTATATATATATATGCACAAATATATATAATATAAGTTTTTATACATGGATTACTTCTGTACCAAATGTTGTTTACAAGTTTTAATACATGACAACCCAGTGCAAATGTATTCCTATTAAACGCAAGCTTAAAAATGTTTTCAGAAAACCCGACTCTTGAGCGTTGTAGAAAGGAATGAATTGGGAATTGAACCCATCCTTAAATGATAGTATACTTTCCAAGTAGTCTCAGACTAAATGTTTTGTTTTCAGAAGCTTGCCAAAAGTTTTTAGAAAAACACTGGTTTATGTATAATCAATTTTGAACATAACTATCGTCTAAAAACTGAACTGGTATTTTTATATCGTGTGAAATTTCAAATGGTATTTTTAAAAGGGTATTCCTAAATGCTTTGGAATAGTTTTTCAAAGAATGTTCATCACTATTTTTTTATTGACTTTTTTAAACCCCTTACTGAGCATATTTTGTGCTCACCCTACGTTTTTGAAATGTTTTACACAGGTTTCGAGAGATGGTCATCGTTATTGTAAGCGCGTGGAAGTTGATATGATCATTTGACTTGTTTAATTTTTTTCTTTTTCACTGTATCTCTGATGTTTTTTTAATCATGTATCTATTTTCAAAACCTAGACCGGAATAAGTTCCTCCTGTATTTCACATCTAAGTCTGGGTCCTTACACTTGGTATTAGAGGAACGGTCTAGAAAACTTTGGAAATAGATGTTGTCATTTAAACGTTAGAGTATTGGAATCTAGCAGTCTCAGTTTTCTAAATTATGAATACAAAAGTTAAGAATTGTTTTTAGTCTAACAATCTTGCGAGGATGCAATTCTTTTTAGGGGGGGGGGATATTTTAATAGCCTAGAAATATCTAATCCCAGTTTTTATTATATTTTAATAAGTGAATATACTTATACTTTAAATATTATTATGATAATTTTTATTGAAATGGTAGTTGAATCTAATTATTTTATTAAAGTTCAATTTAATTTTGTTTGCAAAAGGAAAATAATATTTAAAGAATAGTTTAATAAATATTTTTATCAAAATAGTTATTTAAAATAATCAATTTTTTCACTTTTTATTAAATATATATATTAGTTTTAAGTTATATAAAATTATTAATAAAACTAAAATTATTATAATATTATAATTTTATTATACATTTCATTTAAAATTATTATTATTTTTTAAGATAATACATTTTATAAATATATGAGATATATCATGTTTTATTTATAAATTAAAAATACATATAATTGTTATATTATGAAAACACACTTAATATATATGTTTTAAATTAAGAAAACGAATATATATATATATTTGATATTTTAAAATGTATATTAATAAAAAAAGAATATATATATAAACAAATAATGAATATACAAATTGATAAAACTTATTTAAACAAATTTATATATATGTTAATTTACACAAATTATATATATATATATATGTAATGTCAACATGATTTATAAAAAAATGGTATGCTTTTGTTTATAAAAAAGTGAATAGAATATTATAAAAAAAATGAAATGGAAATGATATAGGAGGCGTGAGGGACTTAAAAAAAAGAAACAAAAAATGACAAATGCTTAAAGGGAAAGGAATGAATGCATGGTGGAGAGGATTTTTGAAGATATTTTTAAAAATAATAACATATTGCTTAGGTTAGGCATGGATTTTGGTTGGGAAGTCAAAAAGTAAAATATTGAATAGTGGAATAGGTTTGTCTAGTGTAGCATAAAAAACTGAATAATTGTATGCTTCTCTGGTGAGCTTACTACTACCTACAAGCTTCTCAATAAAGCTTACAAGGATCTTAGGTTATATATACTTGTGTCAAGATGACTCTCACTTCATTTCTTTTTTTAGTTCTCCATCTTCCTAAATGTTACGTGCTTGATGTCAGGGGTATCGCATACCCTGCTTGAGCACTGCACCACTCGTAGTGTTTTTTGCGCCCCTGCCCGATGCATTTGATCCTTAACATGCAATCTAAATCCACTAAGGTAAGGTTTTATTTAGTTTTGTGTTTGTAAAAATCATATATACATACATGTGTATATATATTTATATATAAATACAAATTCTATTCTATTTTATATTTTCTGAATGATGATCATTTGTATGTAAATGATGTTCTTTATTCATAGAATTCAAGTAATAGATTATTTTCATCTAATTATAAATTTACAAAGCCTCTATATATTTTTATATACAGTTTTACAAACGTATATATGTATATCGTACCCTTCTATATTTTAAGGTTTTCAAAATGGGTAATTGATGAATTATTAAGGTTTTCTCAGGCATAATCTTCATTAGGGATATTCATTTATAATTTTTTTTCATTATTCTACAAGGGATATTTATTTTATTTCAAACAAATATAATTATTTATAAGTTAATGTTTTATTGATTGTATGAATATGGGTGTAATAGATATTTTATGTTTATAATTTTATCGTTAATCGTCATGCATAAAAATGTCCATATACATAACCATATGTATATTATATACACGTTCATTTTATTTATTTATGAATCTCACATAAGTAATGGACATTATATTAATGACATTCCATGCACATCACTAATCTTGTATGGATAATATTTATACATATTGTATGTACTAAATATATATGTATGCATGATGTATGGTTAATGTATCATTATGTATAAATTAATTTTTAAAGGACGATTCGTTAAATGGAAATGTATGTACGAAAAATCAGGTGGGGATATGTCGATACGTAAATCGACTACTCTAGAGCCAGCAAATTATATCCTATGAAGTTATATATTTATATGTATATATATATGAACGAATATATGTAATATATGTTTGTATACATGCATTACTTATGTACCAAATTTTGATTACAAGTTTTACTAAATGAAAACCATGTGCAAATGTATACATATTTAACGCAAGATTAAAAAGGTTTTCAAAAAACCTGACTCTTGAGCAATGTATACAGGAAGGAATTGGAAAGTGAAACCATCCTTCAATGATAGTATACGTTCGAAGTAGCCTCAGATTAAATGTTTTGTTTTCAGAGGCTTGTCTAATGTTTTCAAAAAAACACTAGTTTATGTATAAATTTTTTTGAAAGTAACTATCTTCTAAAAATTAAATAGTATTTTTATCCCGTATGTAATTTCAAATGGTATTTTTGAAAGGGTATTCCTAAATGTTTTGGAATAGTTTTTCAAATAATTTTCATAAATAATTTTTTATCGATAGTTTTTAAACCCCTTAGTGAGCATATTTTGTGCTCACCCTATGTTTTTGAAATGTTTGACACAGGTTTCCAGAGTTGGTCATCGTTGTTGTAAGTGTGCGGAAGTGGAGATGATCATTCGATTTGTTTAATTTTTTTCTTTTTAATTGTATCTCAGATGTTTTTTGTATGAATGTATCTATTTTCAGAACCTAGACTAGAATAAGGTCCTCCTGTATGCCATGTCTAAGGCTGGGTCCTTACATTATACTAGAAATATAATGTTCCTTTGTATCATTATCTTTTAATTCTATTAAATGAATAAATAGAAATGAATGTAGCGTTCATGCGTACATACGGATTACCGTCTCCATGAACAATGCATTTCATTTCATACCACCAAATGTTATGTACTATTATAAATACATGCATATACTGGATATATATGATATATATGATATCTAAATCATGAGTATCATTCTAGATAAAATGAACTTCTTACCATGTAAACCACTTGTAATTATAAGAAGTCTATTTCTGAATCAAGTATCAAATATTGAAAAATCCAACTTTATTAACATAAATGATTACATAATGTTTATAAAATGGTAATAACTTATATAAAATGAATAGTGAGCTATAAAAAGGTTCCTACGCAAGTAGAAATTAACTTTAGTTTAGTATTCATGAAATTAAAGAACAAACGAGTCATGTCGGACACGAGGTAATTGACTTAGTATCAATCTCCTTTCATTGAGGCATATATGGATAATATATACCTTCTTTTTTTACACGGTGTATAATAAAACCCTTTTCCTTTTACCTTCATTCAAACGAAATCTTCTTTTCTACGAATCATTTTACAAAACAACAGACATAATGTTTTTAATGTTTGCGGTGACAATGACCTCTCCACCACCATAATCGTTATTTGTCTTCCTCTATAAGACTTAATGTTTTCTAAAATGAAAAGTAAAGACCTTATTATTTTTTTGGGTGTTTTGGTATTGAAAATGGTTTTTGAAATGGATTGATTATTTCAATATCTTGAAATTATTTTTTGTGATTGAAATTAAATGTGGTTAGTGAAATGTTTATATTTGAAATATTTTATGTGTCATGAATATATAATGGTACTAGGACATTAGACATGTGGTTATATGATAAACCAAATGACAGGTGGTGTTGTGATAAACTAGGGAAGCTTACCTCCAATGTATTGGGTATGGAATTCAACCGTATGGATATTCCATTTAGTGATAAGTGTGGAAGTTAATTGTATGGTTATTCCACTTAAGAATGTTTATATCCAAAGTTACCATTATATGTTATGTGTTTTTTATATAGGTTTTACGGTAATATTTTTTTTCAAAAGGGTAATAAATGATATTTTATTCATTGAAGTGTATTTACTACATCATAATGGTGAAATGTATTACTTATGATAAAGTATTCATGGTTTACATGTTGTTTTGAAAAACTAACGGCTTTCCTTCTTTGTGTATCCATTACTGAGATTTTTATGCTCATCCCATGTTTTTGAAATGTTTTTCACGGGACATAATGTGGAATACGATCATGTATGGGAACAAGGAAAAGTTGTGAGATCTAAAACATATATCTAGGTATAACTTATTTTTTCATGAGTTTTAATTTTATAAAAAATAGAAACTGAGTAGAAGTGTCTACCATGTAATTTTTGAGATGTAATGTAATAGGTATGACATAATTCTCTAAAATTATGAACCTAAAAAGATCCTCAATGTGAATTATTAATTTTATTAAATATTATGTCATGTTTATGGTCGGGTCCTTAAAAGTATCCCCCTGAATACACCATAGTCTCTTACTACTAGTCAACTACATCAGACATTATGGGAGACACACTTAAGGTTTTGTGGCCCACCGTCTCGGGGAAATGGTGTGTAGAATCTGGTGTGGGATGCTACATTAGACATAGTAGCCTAAATTCCAAGGTTACAATCTAAAAATTTTCAAAGGACTCCATATAGAAATATGTTAACACAATATTTTTATCCAACCTCTTAGAATGTTTACCATGTATACAATCCTTTTACCACAATATCTCAAATCATGGAGCTTACATTCCTATTACATCAATCTATAGGCTCATTGTATATTTCTTTTCCTTTTTAGAAATGAACATACCAATAAAAAAACATGAAAATGGATTTATTTATGTAGTTCCATTCCCATAAAAGGGCCTTTGATATTATCTTTCATAATGAGAAAAGTTGGATAAATACATTCTCACATTATCCATTAATGTTATATCATTTGGGACAAACCCTTTGTATCTTACTTCACTATGAACATATGTCATCCCAATCATCATCAACACATCAATTCATGTGATTAATGATATAAACTAATGATAATCATAAATTCCAAGGATCAATACACATGTCCATTTATTGTAATATACAATGACACATGGAAATGTAGACTCCATACAAACATGTATGTTCACATAACCTATTCTCATAGAGATAACCCAGGGGGAACACCATGAAAAGGTATTTCCATTTATTAGGAGCCTCCAACACCATATTTTCAATATTTTCTATTTCCCACCACACAACTTCATCTGACCATAGAATATAATTTATGAATATTATTTTTTCACATATTGGTTATCATCATTACAGGGAACTTAGTTTCCCTTTCATCATGATATATATATTAGGAACATTATCACATTCCAATATCTTATAGAAGAATAATAAATATGGGATAAGAAAATATCATTAATATGAAAAAAAATTCATGTATTAGACAAGTGGATCTAGGGAACAAACTACAAAAAAATGAGTATAAGATCTACATATTAAAGGAACATAAAGCTGATATCTTAGATCTTATATTTCTCCCAAAATAATATAATGTAGAATATATATAAATTATTATAAATTTCATTCATGATTAGTATACAATGTTTTCAACATGAAAATATAACATGAACCATTGGAATTAATCTATAAATAAGCTATTTATGGTAAATAAAAGAATAAGAATTTCTGAATGTTGAATTGTGCAGTGGAAAATGAGTGTTATAGAAATTTAAGGCTAACTACATTCAATGAATGTGAATTTGAAACTGTTAATGCATTTGTATATAATGCAGATTTTCTATTTAGGAATATTTTAGAATGTGTGGAATAAGAAGAAAATATTTAGGTGTAATAACAAGAATGAGCATGGTAGATATTAAAATAAAAAAAAATTATATATGGATGACTATATAATAGTATTGGTATATTATAGTATATAAAAATATATGTATATGAAAATGGTAACTTATTTGTATGAATGCATTAAAATTTAATAATGTGAATGTTTTACAGTATTACACAATTTGTTTATTATAGTATATGAATATGTAGAACCGGATTATAATATTATAGTATTAAAGTAAAAATATATAAAATAATTAGTATAGTAAAGTTATTTTATATTGTAGTATATGCAAATTCATTATTATAATATAAAGACATGAAAATGATGGTTACAGTATATGAAATTGAATTATTGTATTAAAGTATTGAAATATGTTTACATTATAGTATTTATGTATTATAGAATTTCTAGTATTTTTATTATAATATATAAAAATTTAAAATATGATAATGTATTATAGTTTAGTATTTGTATTATAGTATTTGAGAAAATGTAAAAATGTGAATGTTTATATTAAAATAAATGAAAATATATTTTGTAGTATATGAAAAAGTGTTACAGTATAATAGCGTTATGATTTTTATATTAAAATATTTTCATATAATAGTATTTTTGTATTAGATTATATGAAATTTTATATGTAGTATATTATTTTAACATTATTGTACTTATATTACAATATATGGCAATATGAAAATTTAAAAATTTATGACTGTATAGTAATTTTATTAGAATACTTTTGTTTACATTTTTGTATTATAAAATGAGTATGTAAAAAATTATATATATTAGAGTATTAAATAAATTGTATATTATATTATTATAGTATTACATTATATAAAAATTTGAAACAAATATTACACAATAGGAAAATGTACATTTCACTCTGTTGAAATATATTAATGTACTATTTTATTATAGGTTTTGAATTTTATAGTATTTTGAAATTATATTATATGAAAATTTGAATGTATTATAATATTATCTCATTATGATATTTTTATATTACTGTATTTATATATAAAGGTATATGAAAATGAGAGAATGTGGTAATATATATATTTATATACATGATTTTATTATAGTATTTTTGAATTATAGTATACTAAAATGTACATCTCTTAATTTATTTGTAAAATCGAAATCATAAGTAGAATAACATGAATAAGAGTTGTAAATTATATATTGTGTGTATATTAATGTATTTGTATAATCAAAAGAATTAACATAAGTATATGAACTGATAGGTTAAAAACTATATATTAATGTTAGTATCTATGTAAGAATTTTCATAATAGAAACCATAAGTAGAATCCAATGAATTTTATTAACTCTATTTGTATAACAATGAGATAATAGTAATTTATTATCTGGGATATATATATTACAGAAGGAGAAGCTTATTTATTTACGTGACATGGTGTTTTTATTACCATTAGCTAAAGTTAATGTATTTATTAGGTGATATATGTCAAAGTATATAAATTTTCTATGTATTGTAATATTTGTATTATACCAACAATAATCATAATCCTAGGAAGAAGCATTTTATATTTTATATTTTTATGTATTTTAGTATAACTTTAAGCTTAAACATTCACTATAAAATTATTATATGCAGATCTAAATTCAAAATGTGTATGTATTTTATTTCATTAATTGTGTACGGAAAAATCATACTCACTATCATATTCACATATGAATTATCAATTTCAGAATCATTGTGTATTTTATTTCAATAATTTTTTAACAAATAGCATGATCATAAAAAATATAATTATATGAAGATAAATAAAAGATGAAAATAAAAATTCATTTGATGGAAAATGAATGCATAAAATAGCTCAAAATGGGGTCTTTAAAAAACATAAATAAAACATAACGACTACCTAATAGTTCATATGGATATTATAGAAGTAAAATTAAAAAATTACTACTACCTAACAGTGGAATAATGGTTTTTAAATAAGATGAATTAAATTAACATAGTAAGTAAAAGTGAAAATGAGAACTTATGCAATTTTCTTATAGTCTTATTCTTGGTATCTGGTTCCATATAAGATGTATATGGGATTATATAAAAGTTTTCATGTCCTCCTAACTCCACCCACAACAATATGAAATGATGTAAAATTTAAAATAATCATTCCTAAATCTTGTGGTAAATCCAGAAAAAGTTATGGATTTTCCTGAAACACTTCTCATGTCGATTCCCAAATGATGAAAACTTTTAACTAATCCTAACATACCATACAAAATTTTTTATTCTATATTGTAAAATCCAAATAAAATATTAACATTAATTTCAAAAATTAAATTGGTTAAATTTAATCTTACCTAATACATTTTTATGTTTCCTTAGAGTCTATTCAAATAATAAAACATTACATGACAAGTCATGAAGAAGTCTCACAAGCTAATTACTTTAACATTTTCTGATAAAATGAGGTCTTCATTTGTAGTTCCTTAGTATCATGACCACTAAGACAACTTCGAATAATAGTTCATGTAAAAAACAAGGTAATGTTACAATAATTGATTTAATTATCTTATCAATATTATTAAATTTTATTTCATACATTTATATTCATTATAAAAATATTAGTTAATTCATTAGATAAAATGAAAAAGCTATATTTCTAATGAAATTGGTTTTTCATATATTATATTATTTTATTTAAAAGATTTTTTATTTAAATTAAATAATTTTAATCTAAAAAAATATACTACAATTTTAATTTTACCAATTCAATATATATTAGAAATAAATTTATAATATTACTAGAAATATTTAATTTTTACATGAATAGTGAAAAATAAGGATTTCTATTGAAAATGATATTTTAATTTTATGAATTTAAAGTGTACCATTTCACTTTTTATTTATTTTAAAATTTCATTAGTAAATATTGATTAAAAACAATAAAATTAATATTATTGAAATCAACATCGTACATGAATTTTGAATAAAAAAATTATTTCAATTTAAAAGGGATTTTATAAAAAATGTTTTCATAAAATTTTGGGGGATTAATATTAATTAAATTATGATAAATAATTGAATTTAATTTTATAAAATGAATTCCATATTGGTAATCAGGATACTTAGTACAATGTAATAATGTGAACATACTTATTTTTATAATGAATAGTAATGATATGTTACCACTTTTAAGGTTAATTTTTTTTACTGATTAGTCAACCTAATGTGATAACAGTTAAAATGGAAGAAAACGTGTCTAAATTATATTTTATGGAAATATTTAGACCCTATACCCTCTAATATTTTGAAATTATTAATTTTTATCCATTTTACTTGATTAATACTGTAATATAGTTTTAATCTTTTCAATAATTTCAAGTGTGTCCTCTCTCCCACTTATAAAAGGACACCACATCCCATACCCCATCAACACATAAAGTGCCTTATAGTTAATAAAATTTCCCCCATATCACTTAATTACATCACTAACCCTGTCCTAGATTCCATTTCATAACAAAAAACCTTTATAGGAAGTCATTAGTTATAAACCAACAATGGTTTTCTAAAGAAGAGTTTTGGTACTTAACCTCTATTTTTTTTATTAATTCCTCTAAATCAATTAGATACTATTAAAACTTGATGAAATATAAACTAAAATATATTAAATATATTGATATATTTTTATGTTATTATAATAACCTATATTCATATCCTTATTATATCAAATGGTAAATGAAACCACTTTTTGTGTGTTCGGCATAATACCACCTCTTGAACTGATGTAATCCATTTTCTATCACCACCATTAATTATTGGTTATTATCATAAAATTATATATATATATATATATATATATATTGATGACCTCACCTGTTTTGATAATCCCAATTATGATTTAATATGTTTTGATAATCTCAAATAATATCTATTCTTCTATTTAATTATAATCTCATAATGATATTTAGTTAATAAGAATATCAAAATAATCATTGCTATATGTATTTCCTATGTTAATCTGTGCTTATTGTAAGATTGGTATAGAGTATGAGGTTTCCAACCTCTGATACCAATTGTAGGATCGAAATAGTGATGTAGATTCTCAATATACAAGAGGGGGGGGGGTGAATTGTATACTTTAAAAATTCCTTTGGAACTTTTAAAGTTAGTTATGAATAACTATGTTTTCCTTAAGGAAAGGAAAGGGCTAAGTTTAACAATGTTAAACTAAGAATATCCACAACACCTCTAATACTGAATGTAAACTTGGAAAGTGATTCCGAAAGTAGGATCCAGAAATATGGTTCCAGAAATTGAAACTTATCAAAAGATTACAATATGAGATTATAACTTAAAGCATATAGAATCTAAATGAAACAGAGTACATGTAAGGAAGTATAAGAAAGTTATACTTTCCTTACAATACAAAATGCAGCGGAATATAAACAAATAGTAGAACTACTAGTAACAAGATATAAGTCTTCTAGCCCAAAGAGAATGGTATCCAACAACCTTTGATAAAGGTCCATTGATTTATACTTTCAAGCAAGTCTATCTTACCCACACCAGGGTAAGCCCTCGATACGAAGATCGGAGTCTCTGTCTTGCTATCCCCGCAAGCCCTCAACTTCAAGGTAGTTGGCAACCTCTGTCTTCCTCAGCATGGAAGCCCTCGAACTTCAAGGTAGTCGGCACCTATTTCTTCCTATCCCTGGAAGCCCTCGAATGTAGTCACCAACATTCGGAGTCGCACGAAGCTTTGAGAGTTAATAAGAGCCTCTATCTCTAAAAATCACTTCAAGCATGTAATCACATGATTCCAAGATCTGTCAGCCTTTCAGCAGCATTCCAACATCGAGCTCTTTCAAATGAGCTCCTATTTATAGGTAAGGTCGGCTCCTTCTCCAACGGTCATATTTTCCTTTAAGATCGGAGGGACCCGTACACGTGTCACTTAGACAACGGTTAGTTTATAACAAAATAGACGACATCGTTTTATAATAAAACAAGTGTAACAGAATGTACGACATCGTTTTAAAATCTAACTCAAAAGTTCAGAATGAAAAATTTGGAGTGAAGGTTCAGAGTGTTATGAAAATAATAAAGAGTATACAAATTATAGAAGTGTAAGCAGAATAAAAGTTCGGAGTCTAACAAAAATATTTTTCGGAGTCTGAATTAATTTAGATTGTATAAAACAACGATGATCAGATTCTGTTTAATAGGTGAATTCAGAATGAGAATTTTGAATGAGAATTCGTCATCAGAATTCGTAATGAGAATTCTTTATCAGAATTTGTAATGAGATTTCTTCATCAGAATTTGTAATGAGAATTCCTCATCAGAATTCGTAATGGAAATTACTCATTAGAATTCGTACTGATAATTCCTCATTAGAATTCGTAATGAGAATTCGTCATCAGAATTCATAATGAGAATTAATCATTAGAATTCATATTGAGAATTCATTATCGAACTTCATAAGAATTCGTATCCTGAATCTGGATTAAAACTGTATCCAGAATTCAGAATGAAACTTTTTCACAGTTCTCATTCTGGATTTCAGAGTGTAACTTTATCACAGTTCTTATCCAAAATTCGGATCCTAAAACAGAATACTTCATATCAAAGTTTCAAGTAATTCCGAGAAAATAGAAATGAATCTGAATCTTATACTTAAGAAAAATCTAGATGAAAAATATGATAAGGATAGTTTTTCATTTAAAAGCGATTTTCCTTATAAAAGAAATTTTCCTTATAAAAGCAATTTTCCTTAAGAAAACATTTTTCCTTATAAAAGCAATTTTCCTTAAGATAAGGTGTTTGTGATTTTCAAAACAAGAAGGAATGGAAAATTCATAAGGAAAACCTTATTGACTCAACAATCTCCCCCTTTTTGGAAAGCACAAACATCCTTACGAAAAAGAAATTCTAAGAAGAAAGAAAAACATTAAGGCTTATCTCCCTTGGCTTTAAGAAAATTCATGAATTCGACTAACTCCCCCTTAGGCTTTGAAACACTAAGGATCGTATTCTAGATTTCCGGAGTGACATTTCATTATGAAAAATAAAGTCTTCTTTAATGAAAAACTCCCCCTTAGATAGACTCCTATTAGAGTTCTTTTTTCCTTTAAGGATCTTTTCCTTCTCCCCTTTAGATAAACTCTCATTGGAGTTCTTCTTTTTCTTAAGGATCTTTTCCTTCTCCCCCTTTGTGATTTTCAAAAAGAAATCGACGGAATGGAAAAAATAACAAAGTACCTGAAAAATTAGTAATAACAAAAAAACGAGAGGCACAATTTTCATTAGGTTTTAAATCTTGGCAACAAAGAAAATTAGATACAACAAAAAGATCAGATTTAGTTATTTCAGATATTTTTCCTTCGACATAAGCCCCTTAAGAATAGTCTTGATCTTCTTCAGGTCCTTATGATCTTCTTCAGCTTGCTTCTCTAAGACCGCTATTCTTGCACTTTGAGCTTCAATTCTCTCTTCCTGGGCTTGAAGCCTTTCTTCCTGAGCATTGATCTTTTCTTCCTGAGCCTTAAACTTCTCCTCAAACTCAATCCGATGATCTCTTTCAAATTTCCAGTTCTGAGAAACAGAATTCAACTTCCCATTCAAATCTCTAACTTCTTGAATCCGGAAGTTCATTTCATCTGTCATCTTCTCTTCAACGGAAGAAGTCATCTCATTTATCTTCTTGTCCTCAGTATCAAAGGCATCATTAACATTATCTTGAAACTCATAAAATAGCCTCAACTCTTCTACAGTCTTCTTCAACCGGTTTGTCATCCTCTTGCAAGATTTTTTATGAGCTTCGTAGCAAAAAAAAAAGGTTTTGAACTGAGCCTCAATCTCGACGCACTTTTCCATAACCATAGACACGAAGTCTGTTTTCTGATTCAAAGAATGTTGGAGCATCTGGAATCTTGAATCAACACATGAGAAGGTCGGAATGGTTCCCACCAACTTCTTCAAAGACTGAACAAAAAAGTCATGTCCCAAGGAGGATGACTCCGAATCTGAGACTCTTCATGGAGAATTTTTTTATTCCATAAGGTCAAGCCTTCTCTTTGAAGAACAACCAACTTCCTTTCTCTTCCTTACTTCTGAGCTCGGAGTATCAGAAAGAATTTTCTTTCCCTTGTCTTTTTTCGGAATATAATTCTGCTTCGGAGTTCTCTTTTCACTATCAGAAACTTGGACAACAATATCTTCCTCATCAGGAACTTTCTGAGAACCAACCTCTATGTTTTCTATCTGAGCAATATCATGTACATGTTGTTCTTCCTCTCCATGATAAGCTACTTCTTATTCTCCTTTCTCTTCTTCCATTGCTGGAGTAACTAGCTTCGAAGATTCAGCATCTCATGTTTGGAGCGATAAGTGTTCCGAAGGTGTCCATTTATAATCATATACTTGTTTCAACACATCTCCGGTTTCACCACTTCCTTCAGAAACATGTTCTTCTTCTTCCAATTGCTCAACTTTCTCTACTTCCTCAGTAGTCTTAGCAACAGCTTCTTCTGGAGCAACGAAATTTCTTCCTGGAGTCTCAGGTAGAGATTCCAAGGAGAAAGATCTCGGAAGAGGAATAGTTGCTGAAACCATCTCATTGAATTTCAACAATGCTTGAGATACCTCATCCTCATATATCTTCTTCTTGATCTTCTTTTACTTTACTTGTTTTTCAAGATCCTCAGTAGTTCTCTCCTTCAAGGCCTTAGCCTCTGCAGGGTCCAATCCGAACTGTGGATCCCCTTATTTCCTTTTCTCTTTATCAGCTCTGCACTTTGCAACAACTTCATAAGGATAGGCTTTCTTCTTCTTTGGTTTTGGAGGTGTGGAATGGACTTCCTTAGACTTGGGATTCTTTGCTTCTACGTCCACTTCTTTCAGCTTTCTCTTCCTTACTGGCTTAGAGGATTCCAGATCAGCAACTTTCAGAACTGCTTCTCCTTGAGCAGGTAAATCAATAAACTGTCCAGGCTCATTGTCAAAGGCTACATCCATTCTCTTAAGAGTAACATCATTGACCAGCATAATCCTGAAATCTCTTGGCTTAGATTTTCAAGCCTCCTTGAAAGACTCAAGGCACCGAACAATCAACTTGGAGAGGATTTTTGGATACATAAAAATATGAGCTCTAATATTTCCTTTCTTCAAATTATCAAGAGTGATAAGAATGTGCTTCATCAAGTTAAACTTCCTCATATTTATTAGAAAATCTAGGATGTAGATCTCACTCTTCTTCAAGCTGTCTTTGTCACCTTTCCTCGGTACGATAAGACTTTGTACCCATAACTCCAGAATCTGGAAATTTGTAGATAAACTAGAAATCTTCGGAGCCTTGTCATCATCCAGTCCGAGAGATTGTAACGATTTTTCCTTGTCGAATCTACCTTTAGAATCTGGCAACACATGAGAAACAAACTCAGCTTCACCTTTATTCTTTAGCCCTACCAAGCTGGCTGCCTTGGAATATGAAAGTTTATAAGTCTTCCCATAAGACTTAAAAGACAATTTGTCCTTTCCATCTTCCTGAAGAAAAGAAACTGTCTCATAGAATTCAACAAGTAAGTCTGAATACACTTCATCTTGGTTCCCAGGTTTTGACACCGCAACATCTTCCCAACCATTAAGCTTGATATTATTAGAAATAAGAGAATCATACTTGTTGAAGAAATACGGATGAACCGGCCTATCTCTATAAACTAACAACTTCGAGATCAGCTTAGATGAAGACATATCTTGAGAAGCTACTTCCACAGACATTCAGATTTGAAAACCTCTGAGAAGTTTGGAACTGAGAAAACTGAAGTTCGGAATGGCCTTAAAATAGAGGGGCAGAGCATCAGGACGCGAGAGCTTGAAAACCGATGTGGGACAACTATTTGGGTCCCCTTTATATAGGCAATGAGATGACGGTTCAACTTCCATGATTGATCGAACGGTTGTGTTAGGCTAAGATCAGATCTGACGGTCGAAAAATAATTCTCAAGAAAACATGAATCCGATCTTTTTGAGATTTTTATTAAAACAGAGAATTAAGAAAACTATAATCCGAAAACATAATACAAGAAAATGCCAGCAAGTAAAGTATGACTACGGAAACTTGAGTAAGGTAATCATACCATTCGGATTGGCTTAGGAGGATTATTCGTAATTGGTAACATTTTTAGGGGAAAAAAACTTTACTACGAAATAGTTTACAAAACTCATTATGAAAAATAAACAGAGTATGAAAAACTCATTCCGAAAAACAAACTTAATAAGGAAAAAAAAACTTAGTACGAAAGTTTCATTAAAAAAAACTTTAAAGGATTCTGTACGAAAGTCCCGTTATGAAAATACCAGTACGAAATTTTCCATTATGGATGTTTTCAATATGAACACTTTCATTCCAGAAGTATTCTGTACGAAAATGTCCATTCTAGAAAATTTTAGTTCTGAAAATTCAATTCCGGAAATCTTCGTTCTGAAAAGTTTGAAAACAAATTTTGAAAAACTTTGTTATTTTATCAAACAAATGTACTCCCCCTTTGAAAAGGATTGTATTGCTGTAAGGAGACTTTTTCAACAGAAAGTTAATTAAGGAGGATTAACTTACGGTTATCATTCCTAACTTCTATTTAATATATTCAAATATATCAGAAGGCAAAGATTTTGTGAAAATATCAGCAAGTTGATCTTGCGTTCCAATAAACAGAAGAATAATATCTCCTTTAAGTGTGTGATACCTAAGAAAGTGATGATTAATATCTATGTGTTTTGCATAGGAGTGATGTGCATGATTCTTAATGAGGGCAATGCCACTTGTTTTATCACACAAAATTTGAGTTTTAGTAAAACTCAAGCCATAGTCTGTGAGTGTGTGTTGCATCCACAACACTTGAGCAAAACAACTTCCAGCTGCTACATATTCAGCTTCAGTAGTGGAAAGTGCTACAAAATTTTGCTTCTTGCAGGACCAAGAAACTAATGAATCTCCTAAGAAATGACAAGTTCCAGATGTACTCTTTCTATCCATTCAACATCCACCAAAGTCAGCATCAGAAAAGCTTTTTAGAACAAAATCATTTCCAGAAGTATAAAATAATCCTAGATCCATGTTTCCTTTAAGGTAGAAAAAAATTCTTTTTACCACCTTTAAGTGAGATTCCATAGCATTGGATTGATATCTTGCACATAAGCATACTGAAATCATTAAGTCTGGTCGACTAGATGTTAGGTATAGTAGACATTCTATCATACCTCTAAAAGATGTTTGATCTACTGGTTTCCCAGCATCATCAAGATCTAAAGAGTTTGAGGTACCAATGGCAGTACTTATACTCTTAGTGTTGTCATAACCATACTTTTTAAGAAGATCTTTAATATACTTATGTTGAGATATGTAGGTTCCTTCTGGTTTTTGACAAATTTGAAAACCCAGGAAAAAAGTCAACTCACCCATCATACTCATTTCAAACTCAGATTTCATTAGACTTGCAAAAGAGTCAGTCAAAGATTGCTGAGTTGAACCAAATATAATGTCATCAACATAAATTTGAACAATCAAAACATTTTTCTTATCTTTCTTTATAAAAAGAGTTGGATCTGCATTTCCCTTAACATAGTTATTTTGAAGCAAAAATCCTGTGAGTCTATCATACCATGCTCGTGGGGCTTTTTAAGGCCATATAGAGCTTTAGTAAGTCTAAAAACATAATCAGGATGTTTTGTATCTTCAAAGCCAGGAGGTTGTTCAACAAAAACTTCCTCTTGAACATAACCGTTAAGAAAAGCACATTTCACATCCATTTGAAAAAGTTTGAAATTAAAGAATGCTGCAAAAGCAAGTAGAATATGGATAGATTCAAGTCTAGATAATGGAGCATAGATTTCTTCATAGTCTATTCCCTCTTGCTGATTATAGCCTTTAGCAACAAGTCTAGCTTTATTTCTAACAATGACTCCATTTTCATCACATTTATTTCTGAAGACCCATTTTACTCCAATAACAGAAGTTTTCTTAGGTCTTTCAACCAAGGTCCAGACTTTATTCCTTTCGAATTCATTTAGTTCATCTAGCATGACTTTAATCCAATCATCATCACCTAAAGCTTCATCAGTGCTTTTAGGTTCTAATTAGGAAATAAATTCAAGATGTTCTACTTCATTTCATAAGGAAATTCTAGTCCTTACAGGTTGATTTACATCACCAATGATACTATCACTGGGATGATTCTTAAGAAACACCTGATTTGGGTTTTGTAAAACCTGTTCATCAACATAGGGTAGAAAATATTCTGGGGTAAAGGTTTCAGAAGTATCATCTAGAACATTATCCTTATTAGAAGGTTCTTCTATCAAAGGTTGATAATCAGTTTTTTAAAACACATCCGAGGAAGAAGGTAGGGATTGTTTAAAAACAAAAGGATCTGACTCATCAAATTTTACATGTATTGTTTCCTCAACAGTGCAAGTATTTTTATTAAAAACTCTATAAGACATAGAGGTTGTGGAATAGCCTAAGAAAATCCCTTCATCAGATTTTGGTGCGAATTTATGTAAGTTATCTTTATTATTCAAAATGAATACCTTGCAACCAAAAACTTTGAAGCAGGAAAGTCTTGGTTTTCTAACATTCCATAACTCATAAGGAGTTTTATTATGAAAAGTTCTAATCAAAACTCGATTTATAGTATAGCAAGAAGTACTTACAGCTTCAGCCCAGAAATGTCTAGCTTTAGAATATTCACTCAACATGGTTCTAGTTATTTCTTGAAGAATTCTATTTCTTCTTTCAACTAGAACAAACACATAGTATTTGCCTCCAATACTTCCAGTTTGTGTTGGACCAAAAAGATCCATGTGTACTAACTGTAATGCATCAGTTGTCGATACTTAACTGATTGATTTAAAACTAGATTTATGTTGCTTTCCATATTAACAAGGATCAAAAACTTTAGAAGAATCAAATTTGTGCTCCGGTAGATCCTTAACTAGTTTCTTCTTAGAGAGTTTACATAGGTTTATAAGATTACAATGTCCTACTCTTCTATGCCATAACCAGGAGTGATCTTCCATTGCACTTAGGCAAGGTAAATCTTGGCTTTTGAGGTCTTATATGTTTAGAGTGTAAACATTCTCTTGCCTCTTGGCTGAGAGAATAAATTATTCCTTGGAATTGTGAACTAAACACATATTATACCTAAAATTCACAAGGTAACCTTCATCACATAACTGACTTATGCTAATGAGGTTGTGATTAAGACCCTTCAAAAAAGAACATTTGAAATCAAGGGTTTTCCAAGAAGAACAATATTACCTATACCAACAATCTCTCCCTTAGCATTATCTCTGAAAGTTACCTTTCCTCCTTTCGTTTTGATAATCTTTTCAAAATAGCTTTTGTTACCAGTCGTGTATCGGGAACATCCAATATCAATGTACCATGTATTGTTGCTGGTACTCTATTTATTTTCCTGAAATCAAGAAGAAAATTAGACTTTCAGAATCCAAACTTGTTTGGATCCGAGATTTCCATATAACAAAATTTTAGGAACCCACATCTTCTTAGAAAGGTAGACTTTGTGAAATCCTAGAGATTGGGTTTTGTTTAAGGAACAATTCTTTGCCCAGTGACCACCACATTGACACTTGGTACAAAATGGGGCACATTGAGGAACAAAATAATTGTTACTGAAAATTGGTTTTGCATGGGGATAACCAAATCCGGAATTATTTCTTAAAGGTCGTATTTGGGAATACATTTTATCAAAATTTTCCTTACCATGGGTAAAGTTTGATAGACACTTCTTTAAGGAAAAAATTTCGGACTTGAGTTTTACAACCAAGTTTTTATCCTCAAAATCATTAGTTTTTGAACTAGAGTTAGGCTCGAAAACATTTTTCTTAGAAATTACTTTTTCTAATTCTTTAGAAAGTTTGTTCTTCTCAGAACATATTTCCTCAATATTCTTTGAAATACTTTCAAAATCATCATTTTTTCTATCAAGATCTTTAGAAAGATTTGATATCTCTTTCGTAAGAATAGAATTCCTAGAGTTTTATTTATCAAGTTTCTTATAGAGTTTGGAATTCTCAATCTCAAGAAGTTCAGCAAACCTAGAAACTTTTCCATAAGTAGGTAAAATATTTTCTTCATCAGAAGAATATTCTTCATCAGAAGTGTTATAATACTTACTATCATTAGAATTTAAAGAAACATTGGTCAATGATTCAGCATTTCGTACCTTAGCCATAAAACAATGATTATCAATAGGTAATCTGGCTATAAGACCAAGATTCTTCTGTCTTGAAGATTCATAATCAGAAGATTCATCTGAAGAGTCACCACCACTGGCACTCCAGGTGTTATTAGCTTTCAGAACATTCTTAGCTTTTGCATTATAATACTTCTTTCTGTTCTTTTCTGAATGCCTTTCTTCCTTTTCTTTCTTTTTGAGCATAGGGAAATCTGGTATTATATGTCTAGCTCTTTTGCATTCATAACAAGTAACTTCTCCATCTTTCTTATCTTTCCTCACCTTTTTCTTATACTTAGATTGAAAATTTCTCTGTCCAGCTATGTTGTTCATCCTTCGAGCAAGATTTGCTAGTTCATTTTCAGAAACATCACTCTCACATGATTCGGATTGGAAAATAACTTTCTTAGACTTGGATCTGGTTACTCTCTCAGGTGTCTTAGCTTTCATCTGATTTGATGTTGTAGTAAAAGAAACAGTAACATTTCCATTCTTCTTCTTGATATTGTCAGCATCTCTCTTCATTCTGGTTTCATGTTGTAGAGGAGTTCCAAATAGCTCATCAAGAGTAATTTGAGTAACCTTCCTGTTCTCTTCTATAGCTGTTCTCTTGGACTCCCACTCATTGGGAATAATATCAATTATCTTATCCACAAGAGCTTCATCATCTAGACCTTTCTTTCCCATAGACTGTAGACTGTTGACTATAGTCATAAATCTCTGTTGAACATTACAGATAGGTTCTCCATAAGGAAAATTGAAGCCATGATATTCAGCTCTAAGCATAGATCTTCTAGTCTCAATCACCTTAGAAGTTCCAAAGTGTGTAACCTCTAACTTATTCCAGATACATTTAGCTGCTTCACAAGATGAAATTTGGCTATATATATTTCCAGTCATTGAACATAGTAAAGTATTGCGTACCTTATAATTTAGTTGATATTCTTGCTTTTCCTGATTAGTAAAAGTTCTAACTTCTTTGTCAAGAATATTATAATCTCCAGTAAGCATAACAAAGTTGTCTACTCCAGTATTGATAACAAAAGTCTTCATACGATCTCTCCAGTATTCATAATCATTACCATCAAAGATTGGTGGTCTTGTAGGATTTAGATTATCAATCGAACCAACATTAATTCCTGTCATACTTATGATAACCTTGTACACACAAACTTGTTAGTAGCAATGATTCCTAATAACAAAGTTCAGAATGAGAAAGTTCGGAATTAGAATATTCCGAATGGGAAATTTCCGGAATGGGAAAGTTCGGAATGTCAAAGTGAGAATGAAAAACTTATTCGTAAGTATAAGTATTTCAGAGACCCGCTTTGATACCAAATGTAAGATTGGTATAGAGTATAAGGTTTCCAACCTCTGATACCAATTGTAGGATCGAAATAGTGATGTAGATTCTCAATATACAATAGGGGGGGGGGGAATTTTATACTTTAAAAATTACTTTGTAACTTTTAATGTTAGTTATGAATAACTATATTTTCCTTAAGCAAAGGAAAGGTCTATGTTTAACAAAGTTAAACTAAGAAAATTCACAACAACTCTAACACCGAATGTAAACATGTAAAGAGATTCCAAAAGTAGGTTCCGGAAATATGGTTCCAGAAATTGAAACTTAACAAAAGATTACAATATGAGATTATACCTTAAAGAGTATAGGATCTAAATGAAACAGAGTACATGTAAGGAAGTATAAGAAAGTTATACTTTCCTTACAATACAAAATGCAGCGGAATATAAACAAGTAGTAGAACTACTAGTAACAAGAAATAAGTCTTTTAACCCAAAGAGAAGGGTATCCAACAACCTTGGATAAAGGACCCTTGATTTATACTTTCAAGCAAGTCTGTCTTACCCACACCAGGGTTTGCCCTCGACACGAAGATCGGAGTCTTTGTCTTTCTATCCCCGCAAGCCCTCAACTTCAAGGTAGTTGGCAACCTCTATCTTCCACAGCAAGGAAGCCCTCGAACTTCAAGGTAGTCGGCACCTCTGTCTTCCTATCCCCGGAAGCCCTCGAATGTAATCACCAATATTCGGAGTCGCATGAAGATTTGAGAGTTAATAAGATCCTCTCTCTCTAAAAATCACTTCAAGCATGTAATCACATGAGTCGAAGATCTGTCAGCCTTTCAGCAGCTTTCCAACATCGAGCTCTTTCAAATGAGCTCCTATTTATAGGTAAGGTCGGCTCCTTCTCCAATGGTCATATTTTCCTTAAAGATCGGAGGGACCTGTACACGTGTCAATTAGACAATAGTTATTTTATAACAAAATAGATGACATTGTTTTATAATAAAAAAAGTGTAACAGAATGTATGACATCGTTTTAAAATATAACTCAAAAGTTCAGAATGAGAAATTCGGAGTGAAGGTTCGGAGTGTAATGAAAATAATAAAGAGTAGACAAATTATAGAAGTGTAAGCAGAATAAATGTTCGGAGTCTGAATTAATTCAGAGTGTATAAAACAAAGATGATCAGATTCTGTTTAATGGGTAAATTCGGAATGAGAATTCTGAATGAGAATTCGTCATTAGAATTCATAATGGGAATTCTTTATTAGAATTCGTAATGAGATTTATTCATCAGAATTCGTAATGAGAATTCCTCATCAGAATTCGTAATGGAAATTACTAATCAGAATTCATAGTGAGAATTCCTCATTAGAATTCATAATGAGAATTCATCATCAGAATTTGTAATGAGAATTAATCATTAGAATTCGTATTGAGAATTCGTTATCGAACTTCATAAGAATTCGTATCCTGAATCTATATTAAAACTGTATCCGGAATTCGGAATGAAATTTTTTCACAATTCTCATTCTGGATTTCGGAGTGAAACTTTATCACAGTTCTTATCCAGAATTCGGATCCGAAAACAAAATACTTCATATCAAAGTTTCAAGTAATTCCGAGAAAATAGAAATGAATCCGAATCTTATAATTAAGAAAAATCTAGATGAAAAATATGATAAGGATAGTTTTTCTTATAAAAGCGATTTTCCTTAGAAAATCAATTTTCCTTATAAAAGCAATTTTCCTTAAGAAAACAATTTTCCTTATAAAATCAATTTTCCTTAAGAAAAAAATTTTCCTCATAAAAGCAATTTTCCTTATGATAAGGTGTTTGTGATTTTTAAAACAATAAGGAATGGAAAAGTCATAAGGAAAACCTTATTGACTCAACACTTATAATTTTTCAAACTTAATCTGGAAATATCTTGCATAGAACAGATCAATGTTAAAAAATGAGGTCACTGATAGACCAATTCTTCAGGTCTACTGTTACAAAGATCCCTGATATGAAAAGGTCACTAGTGCAGATAGCTAAGGATAGACAAAGGTTACTGTTAGAGTAAGTGTTCTGTGATACAAGGTCACCGGTACAGAGCTACTGATACACTAAGTCTACCGATATAAAATCGGTCTGCTTTTCATAACAAGAGTTACCGGTACATGAAAGTTACCTATACCAACAGAGCTACTGATAGACAGCTACTATTATAAGCCTACTGATACAAACAGACTGTGTCACTAATATAAAACAGCTACCGATACAAGCTAGTTACCATGGACAGTGCTACTGATACATCCTAGCTACTGATTCAGGGAAGCTATTGATTCAATAGAGCTATTGATACAAGGAAGATACCACATCAACATCTACTGATACACAGAGGCTACCGCTACACATAGTGACAAATTCTGAAAAAAAACTGGCCTACAAACACAAATCCACCATTGCAAGCACACTGATACAATGAGCAACTGATGAATAACAGTCACCATTTCTTTAACTGTACTTATATTTGTTTATCTTAAAACAATCATATTTATTATTTTAATGAATTTTCCATTAATTAAATGTTGTATGCTGAATGTCAGGGGACCATACCTCGTACCTACAGAGAAAATCATGCTCTTCATCGGACCACATGTGCTATAAGAAGAAGGACAAAGGGGGTGCATAGGAGTGTGTGTGAAAAAGTGGATACAAGGTGGTAAAAGGCTGATACCAAAGGTACGCCTGAGCCAAAAGGAGAAAGAGGACATATTTATGGAAGCTAAGGAAGCGTGTTGAGAGGCACATTGTACTGAAAACACGAGGAATCTCATTCACGAAGGAGTTTGGAAGAGAAACCACGACACTCTATTTTCTCAAAATGTTCCAGAAGGACTCAAAAACCTCATTTTCTCTAACCAGAAGAAGTCCAGACCTGCATTACTATCACACAGAGCATTCTAAAATCATCTCAAATATTGTTCACTCTATTGTGATTCATTTATTTCCCTTTTGAGTACTGTGTGTGCGTTTCTTTTTTCCTGAAACACACTAAGTCTCCTGAGCATAACTAAAGTATTTCTAAACACGTTCTCAAACTCTATAAACTCTTTCATACCCCCACTATTAATTGTGGTAGATGTCAAGTGTTACCTGGATAGCCTGCTTTCTATTTTTTTCCCAGGAATAACTGTGGTGGAGGTCAGATGACCTGGACAGTCTGTGTACTGGTGTTTACCTCCAATCCAGGGTGTGGATCAAAAGTTTATATAAACTGTTTGAGAGGACTAAGTCTCAGCATGAGACTGAACCTCTTGGTTAATCCTACTGTGTTATTTCAGACAATATTTTATATTCTGCTACTAAGTACTTTAAATTCATATCTGTTTTAAAGTAACTATAATAGTTAAATTAGTAAGTGTTTTCAATATTTGTAATCCAATAATTTAGTTTCAAAAGTCAAATTAATCATTAGATTAAATTATCTGAGACCTAATCAATATTTGAGAAACTAATTGAACATTTACACTCTGTATAAATTCACTACAGTTTAACTTTGTTTTTAAATACGGGGATTTTAAGAGAAATATTTTTAATAGAAATTTTAATGGGAACTCAATTCACCCCCCTCTTGAGTGTCCACTCTGACCAACTTTTGGTATCAGAGGATTATTTTTTTAGAAGTTTTCAAACCCCTTGTTTTTCAAACTGTGATTTTAGTTTTTTTAATGATCTTAAATTTCTGTTAGTTCAAAATTTTATCTCATTAATAAGTTTTTTAAATCTAGTTATGGACAACAGACTAGAAGGTGTTGCTACTAATAGGACAGCCTTATTTAATGGTGTGAATTACGCTCAATGGAAAATTAAAATGAAAATTCATTTGGAAATTATTGGTTTTGATATTTGGTCTTCTATAGAATTAGAATATGAGATCCCCAAAACATCTATATCTACTAGGATGATACTACAAAGTCTGACTATAAAAATAAATGTAAATCTATGAATTCCCTTTTCGGTTCTTTAAGAGATGAGGAATTTAACCCAATTTCTACATGTAAAACAACTCATGAAATCTGGGACACCTTGGCTGTTTCTAATGAAGGAACAACCAACATGAAGGAAATGAGATTTAATACATATACTATTAAATATGATAATTTTAGGATGAGACCTGATGAACCCATTTCTGACATGTACCTCTGGTTTAATGAGATTGTCAACACCATGACCTCACTAGGAAAAGCTGTTCCAGAAAAGGATCAGATCATGAGAATATTGAGATGTTAGCCCGACAGATGGAGAGGCACTTCTGTGTCTTTCTGAGAGTCATGTGACATCAGCAAGCTACCTGTTAAGGAGTTGATTGGTAAACTAATGATGTATGAAGAGGAAATAAAGGTGAATAAATAAGAAGAAGATGAACCTAAGAGAAAATATGTGGAATTCAAGTCTACTGATTCAAAGAGAAAAGGAAAATATGAAATACATATACCTAATGAATGATCAACCAATGAAGATTTAGATTCAGACAGTGATGAAGAAATTTCTCAAATAGCCAGAATATTTAAAAAGTTATATAGGAAGAAGACGTTTTTGAGAAAACCAAACTACAAGGGTAATTATGATCAACAAGGTAAGTGAATGAAGGATTGGAAGAAATCTGATAAGGAAGATTATGTAGTTTGCTATGAATGCAAGAGGAAAGGACACATCAAGGCTGACTATTTGAAGTTAAAATTAAAAAAGAAATATGATTATAAGGATAAGAAGTACAAGAAATCCATGAAAGAAACCTGGAGTTCTTCAGAAGACAGCACAAGTGAATCAGAGGCTACTTATTCTGAGAAGAATCATGAAAACATGTGCTTTATAATTAACATATCTGAGGTACATGTTTCCCCTATTCTAAATGATTATTATTCTGGAAATAATACTGATTTCGATAATGAGGAAAATATGTATAAGGCTGAACTGTTTGAATATCGCAATATACTTGAAGATACCTGCAATGAACTAAAAGATAAATATAAATCCTTGAAGAAATAGCATGCCTTGACTAGTACTGTTAAAAAAGATCTAAGTGTAGAAAAAGAAAATAGAGATTGGCTGTTGAAAGAGAACACTCAACTCAAACTATCAAATGAGAAAATTAAAAAGGATTTAAAGAAATTTATAGATGGAAAGAACACCTTAACACAAATTATTGGAAAACAAAGGGCACCAAAATACACTACCGGAATAGACTACCAGCCTGGAAAAAGATAGTTCACTAAAACTAGATTCATTCCTATATCTGGACATAATACTGTTAATTCTAGTTCTGGAAATTCACATGCTTCAACTAGTTACTCAAATAGTTATAGATCAAATAGAGTTTATCAATAAATTTTTTTAAATCTATTGACTATATGAGACCCATAAGACAAATTTGGGTACCTAAAACTTTATTTGATAACCTTTGTGGACCCAAGATGATCTGGGTACCAAAATCATTTTCTATCTAAATCTATTTTGTTGGATACCTGCTTGAAGATTTCTCACTAGATGGTATGGTACATGGATAGTGGATGTTCAAGCCACATGTATGGAGATTATTCAAGCTTTAAAAGCTTAATAAAGTTTGATGGCAGCTATGTCACCTTTGATGATAACACTAAAGGAAAGATCATCGGCCTATGCCAAATTGGTAACACTAACTCATTTTGAATTTCTAAAGTTCTATTTGTTGATGGACTAAAATATAATAGATTAAGTATTTCTCAATTATGTGATGATGGCTTTAATGTGAAATTTGAAAATGATTCCTGTAATGTTTTTAACTCTAAAAATGATTTAGTATTTTCTACCATGAGAAATGAAAATGTTTATGATGTTGATTTAAATTCTTTAGCCAAAAAAAATGTTACTTACCTAAATGCTTTTTATAATGAATCTTGGCTATGGCACAGAATATTAGGACACTGCAATATATATTCACTTAGAAAACTAACTAGGAATAACTTGGTTAGATACCTACCCAAACTTGAATTACAAAATGAAAAATTTTGTAATCCTTATCAAATGGAAAACAACATAATGTTTCTTTTAAATCCAATAATAAAGTCTCCACATCTCAACCTCTCGAGTTGGTTCACATAGACTTATTTAGACCTTCTAGATTTTCTAGTTTAAATGGGAAGCACTATGTCTATGTCCAATTAGATGACTTTTATAGATATACTTGGGTATACTTCTTGGCTCATAAATGTGAAGCTTGTTCATACTTTATTAAATACTCCATGTCTGTAGAAAACCTTAGTGGACTTAAGATTAAAACCCTGAGAAGTGATCATGGTTAATAGTTTTAAAATAATGATTTTGAATCTTACTACTCACATAATGGCTATAGTCACAACTTTTCTTCCTCTAGGAAACTGCAACAGAATGGTGTAATAGAAAGAAGGAATAGAACACTTAATGAAATTACAAGAACCATGATTAATAAGTATGACCTACCTATTTATTTTTGGGCTGAAGCTATGAATACAGCTTGTTATATTATTAATAGAGTCTTAATTACACCTATTCTCAAGAAGACCCCGTATGAAATATGAAATAATAGAAAACCTAAAGTTAGTTACTTCATAGTTTTTGGTTTCAAAATTGTTATTCTTAATACAAAGGATAATATGAATAAATTTTCTTCTAAAAGTGATGATGAAATCTTTCTAGGTTATTTTATATCCAGTAAATCCTATAGAGTCTTTAATAAAAGGACCAAATGTGTGGAAGAATATGCTCACATCAAATTTGATGAGAATGATCCACATGATCCTAAAACCACTCTTGAAAATCATGAAGAAGATTTGAGTATTCTACACCTTAATGATAAAGCTAAAGAACCTGCTATAAAAACATCCAGTTTTGGGCATATGGAAGAATCTTCTTCAATTGAACTCTAACCTATAGATGAACCTGAAATGTAAATCCCTACCTTTAATAGATCAACTAGAATTATAAGGAATCATCTTTTGGATTCTGTTGTAGGATATTTAGGTAGAGGAACACAGACTAGAGCTTCTCTAAGAAATCAGGTTGAACATGAAGTTTTTCTTTCACAGCTTGAACCCAAAAATATCAAAAATACAATCAATGATAATTTTGGGTAATGGCTATGCAATAATAATTAAATCAATTTTAATGAAACAAAGTCTGGGAATAAGTTGACAGACTTAAGGACACTCTGACCATTGGCAGTAAATGGGGTTTTAGAAACAAAATTGATGAATCTAGAAACATCATGAGAAAAAAATATAGGTTAGTTTCACAAGGATATAGTCAAGAGGAAGGAATAGACTACAAAGAAACCTTTTCAACAGTAGCTAGACTAGAATCTATTAGGATTCTACTTGCCTATGCAGATCATCTGAATTTCACGTTATATCAAATTAATGTTTAAAGTTCTTTTCTAAATGGTTTTATAGTTGATGATGTTTTTGTTGAACAACCACCCGGATTTACAAATCCTCATTTTCCAAATTGAGTGTTTAAACTTTCTAAGGTTTTTTATGGTTTAAAACAAGCTCCATGAGCATGGTATGATAGACTTAGTATTTTCCTTATTACAAAAGGTCTTACAAAAGGAATTGTTGACCCATGATTATTTATCAAAAGAATTTCAAATGATTTTTTGATAGTACAAATCTATGTAGATGATATTATTTTTGGATCTTCTAAAAATGCCCTGTGTATTGATTTTTATAAAAGCATGCAAAATGAATTTGAAATGAGTTTAATGGGAGAACCTAAATACTTTCTTTTATTTATTGTTATTCAAAAAGAAAATGGTATTATCTTAAATCAAAGAAAGTATACAAATGATCTTTTAAAAAGTTTCGGTTTGGATAGAAGTAAGGTTAATGACACACCCAGGAGTACCACATGTAAATTGGATGCTGATAAAACTGAGAAACCAGTAGATCAAACCAATTATAGTGGTATGATAGGGAGTCTTGTCTATCTTACTGCTAGTTGACCAGAAAATATGTTTAGTGTATGTATGTGTGCTAGATTTCAAGCTAATCCAAAAGATTCACACTTGCTTGATGTTAAACGAATTTTTAAGTATCTTAAATATACCACTAATTTGGGATTATATTATCCAAAAGGATAATCATTTCAAATAATAAGTTTTTCAGATGCTGACTTTGCTGGATGCAGTTTAGATAGAATGAGCACTTCTGGAACATGTCATCTTTTGGGAATGTCCCTGGTATCTTGGTGTAGTTAGAAATAGAACTCTATTGCATTACCTATTGTTGAACTAGGATACATTGCTGTTGGTAGTTACTGTGCAAAGATTATATGGATGAAACACACATTACTAGACTATGGATTTCAATTTAGACATGTATCTATCAACTGTGACAACACTAGTGCGATTACTAATTCTAAGAACCCTATATCTCACTCTAGGACCAAACATATTGATGTCAGGTACCACTTTTTAAGAGATCATTAACAAAAAGTTGATATTACTCTTGAATTTATAGGTACTGAACTTCAGTTGGATGATATCTTCACTAAACCCTTGAGCTCAGAAAGGCTAAGCTTCATTAGGGATGAACATAGAGTAATTAACTGTGAATAAGAAGAACCTCACTGTTAGCCGAACTCACTGATAGAAATCCTCACCATTAGCTAACCTCACTGATAGCCAGATCCTACTATTATAGAGACCTCACTGTTATATTTTCTCACCGTTAGGTACACCTCACTGATAGAGAAGCCATACCATTATAAATCCTCACTGTTAGTAATCCTCACCAGTAGAGTAACCTTACCAATAGATAGACCTCACTGATAGAATGCTCACAATTATGACTTTACACTGTTTTAATTTTCGATTTCTTGAGTTGAAACTATTATTATTTTAAACACGTTGTTTTTGTTGATTTGCGATTCCTAAATGATAAAAATGAGATTTAAGTCATCTCTCAATCCACTAATTCCTCTACTCCTCTTCCTCTCTCAAACCTGACTCCTCGAGTCCCCATGCTTAGACCCTAAACCCTTCAATCCTGAAATAGAGAAAACGAAACTCCTTAATGTCAGATATACAAGCGATGAGATGAAGGTTAAGAAGAAGAAGAACACCACTGATTCCAGCATCAGTGGAGTTAGAACAAGAGCCATGAAGAACACAGTGAACCCGCATCTATTACATAGAGAAATAGTCATCGAAAGAGAGCTATGTGTAGAGTGGCTGATGACCAGTAAGTCGCTAGTTCTAAAGGTACCAGAGGAACAAGGATCGTTAGATTGTTTTTCGAACAATAACAGGCCTTACTACCCAAAGTTCGTGGAGGAGTTTTATGCCAATGTTTGTTATGAAAGATCTGATGAGGAGAACACGATGATATCCTTAGTAAATGGCAAGGAGATAACATTTTCTTCAGTTTAGTGGGCAGAAAGCTTAAAAGTTTCACATGAGGACGATTATGGTTATTCATCCAAAACCATTCCTCCTACCAGTGATTCTTTTAGCTATGATGTTGCTTTTGAAGAACTAACTGGAAGTGGAAAGAAAATGAAGGTGGTAGCAGCTGAAATGAATGGAGAGAACATGATACTGTTCAAATTTCTTCATAATGTCGTCTGTCCAAGAAGGGGAGATTTTTCATACCTAAGGTGTTATGGAATTTACCTATTACATCTGCTGAGGCATGGAGTAAAGTACAACCTCTGTTTGATGATTATGATCTAAATGAAAGATATGACAAGGGTAAAATAGAAGGCAAATGCACTATTCTATGCTAAGTTGATTTCGGTCATGATCAAAGGGAATGATTTAGCTGAGTCTCCAGATGAGACTTAAGTGGTTAAGGACAATTTTTTCATTACTAGCATCACTTTCAAGTACATGAAGATAAGTTGGAACCCTTGGAGAAAGCAGTGGGTGTCAGATTATGGAAGAGTATATGAAAGCAGCAATCCAGTGGATCACCCATGTAGGCCAAAGGATATGAAAGATCCAGGACAAGGATCTGATGAGGAAGTGCCAGAGTATAGTGATGAGTCTGATGAATCAGATGAGGGGGATGGATCTACAGGAGATGGAGGAGATCCGAACCTACCTCCTAGTCCTAAGGTTGTAATAGTTTCTCAAGTAAAGACTACTTGTGATGAG
Source organism: Viscum album (assembly GCA_963277665.1). Lineage (NCBI taxonomy): Eukaryota > Viridiplantae > Streptophyta > Magnoliopsida > Santalales > Viscaceae > Viscum > Viscum album. The sequence continues at coordinate 1,761,071,101 of OY728125.1, forward strand.
GAAGACCTGCTCAATTTGAACCCTGAAGAGACTGCTCAAGGAAGTGAAGAAGAAAAGGATTCAGAAAGTAAATGATCAGGATTTTCAAGTCCTGGAAAAAGAATCTCACCAGGACTTAGTCCCTTGATAGGGAATACTGTTATGATAGTAGAGGAGATCCTAAAAAAAGTCAAGCAAGAGGAAAATGATGAAGCATATAGGCTTGAAGAAGTTATTGATGATTCATCAGAAGATGAAGTGACTGAAATGGGATCTGTTGATGAGAATGAGGCAGTGGATTCCGTGATAGTTAATGTTTTGGTAGAAGATATGGATGAAGATCAATATGGAGTATAAAAAGCTCAAGTTGAGGGGGATCAACCTGCTTCCATTAGTTCAGTTTCTGTACTGAATGACATAGAGGGTCGGTCATCAGATCCAGGGTACATGGTACTTGAACTCAATTACGGGGATGCTGATGATGAAGACCAGCCTTAGAGGGATTCTGTTATCCTACCTGAAAGAAGTCCCGTAGTTGTGGATGAAAATTTGGCAACCAAGGAGGACCTTGAGTCCTTAAAGGTTGTAATGAATGATGCCTTGAGTTCATCAGTGGAAGATGTGAAGAATATCCTTGTTTAAGAGATGAGGAAATGGAGAAATATTTGGAGCTATCTCCGGGATGTGTTGTATCCAGTCCTATGAAAGAAATGTTTAATGATATAAGAGTTTTCCATACTCAAATTGAAAGCAAGACAGGAGGTGTAGTTTCCCTGAGACAATCGGTTGCTTCATTGAATGCCATGAGCAGTTCTTAAAACCATGTGAATGCTGAGATTCGATACATCAAAGAGGTAGTCAAGAAGTTTGTGGATGTTTTTGAGGATTTTAAGACATCGGTCAAGGAACATATGAAAAATCAAGATGCACTTGTTCAGAAGGTGATTGGTAACTTGACACAGTCTTTCAAAGAGACAGTATATTTCTCAATCAAACCCCTTCCATCATCTAGTTCCTCTGTGAACATTGACTAGATCAGAAATGTGATCTAGGAAGAACATTCTATGGCCAGTACTAGTGGCACCTCTAATTCTCATGTAATTTCTACCACCAAGGAAGTCAACAGTTATGTTTGTGAACACTTGCGAGCAGCTACTGCTACTCAAGAATCCATTATGAATAAGGTAGATTCTTACTTTGAGAAGATCTATACCAAGCAGAAAATGACCAACAACTTCATGATTTTGATAGAGAATATGAAGCTACCTATAGCGACTCAAGCATTCAGGGAGTAGGTATGAAAACTGAGATAATTGACCCCTACTTCGGATAACTTTTTGGAGAATAAATATGATTTTCTAACTATTATGGGGAGGGGAGGTGGAATCATTATGGACTTCAAGAATTTGCTGCTACCCTTCTTGCATGTGGACAACACACCTGTAATAGTTCTTCTGGCTTTACCAGCTTCAGATCAGTCTGCTTCAGTTCCTTAGATGTCTCCAGTCCAAGCCCTTCATAGCCTCCCACCTATGGTTCCTCAGAAACCTACATCTTACCGGCCTGGCACAATTTCAATATCTTAGGCACATGTGGTTATCACTAGTGTTCCTAATCCTTCTCCTGCCTCTACAGAACTCGAATCTTTTCATCCTAAAGGAAAATCCCAAGAAACCGATGAGGATGTGGATTGATTGTGGCTTAGATTTTTGATAGGGATCCTTTTTGTAACTTTTTGTGTATTTATCTTTTAACATTTTGACTCAAGTCATACATACCCTTTTCTACCTCTAATCACTTTCTGTTTTATGTTTATCTCTGATACATTGTTTATCTCTTTTTTCTAATCACAAAGGGGGAGAGTAATACTGACCATCATGATATTCATTATTACTCTGATAAAAATGGAGATAAACCTATGATATATAGTCTTCCTCATATTCTACCTCTGATACCTGCAATTTCTTCTTCTCCGATACATTTTACCCTCTCATTATTCATACTACGAATCTGCTATCTTTTACCTCTAATAGTTTAAAATTAATTTGGATTATAATATCATAAGTTGTGATTATCAAAAAGGGGGAGATTGTTGACCTCACCTGTTTTGATAATCCCAAATATGATTTAATATGTTTTGATAATCTCAAATAAAATCTATTCTTCTATTTAATTATAATCTCATACTGATATTGAGTTAATAAGAATATCAAAATAATCATTGGCATATGTATTTCATATGTTCATCTGTGCTTATAATTGTTCTAAATTAAATCTGTAAATATCTTGCATAGAACAGATCAATGTTAAGGAATTAGTTCATTGATAGACTAAGTCTTCAGGTCTACCATTACAAAGCTCACCGACATGCAATGGTCACTGGTACAGATAGCTACTGATAGACAATGGTTACCATTATAGTAAGTGTTCTGTGATAAAAGGTAACCAGTATAGAGCTACCGATACAATAATTATACCGATATAAACTTAGTCTGCTTTTCATAACAAGAGATACTGGTACAAGCGAGATACCAATACAAACAGAGCTACTGACAGATAGCTACTGTTAGAATCCTACTGATACAAACAGATCAAGTCACCTATATAATACAACTACCGGTACATGCCAGTTACCAATGAACATTGATACTGATACATCCTAGCTACTGATTCACGGAAGCTGCTGATTCAATAGAGCTACTAATACAAGGAAGCTACCACAACAACTTCTATTGATACACAGAGGCTACCACTACATAGAGTGACAACTACTGATACAACAACAGACCTACAGACACAAAACCATCGTAGCAAGCTCACTAATACAATGAGAAACTGATGAATAAAAATCATTGTTTCTTTAACTCTACTTATCTTTTTTTATCTTACAATGGTCATATTTATGATTTTAATGAATATGATATTAATTAAATTTTGTATGCTGAATTTCAGGGGACCATACCTCTTACCTACAGAGAAAATCATCCTATTTGTCGGGCCACATGTTCTATAAGAAGAAGGACAAAGGTAGTGCATAGAGTGTGTGTGAAAAAGTGGAGACAAGGTGGTAAATGGATGATACAAAAAGGTACACCTAAGCCTAAAGGAGAAAGATGAACTATTGCTGGATGCTAAGGAAGAGTGTTGAGTTGTATATTGTTCTGAAAACTCGAGCAAACTCATTCACGAAGGAGTTTGGAAGAGAAACTACGACACTTTGTTTTCTCAAAAAGTTCCAAAATGACTCAAAAACCTCATTCTCTCTAACCAGAAGGAGTCCAGACCTGCATTACTATCGCACAGAGCATTCTAAACTCATCTCAAATATTTTTCACTCTATTGTGATTCATTTATTTAAATTTTGAGTACTGTATGTGTTTCTATTTTTCGGAAACACACACAGTCTCCGGAGCATAACTAAAGTATTTCTAAGTACTTTACCAAACTCTCTAAACTCTTTAATACCCCCACTGTGAATTGTGGTAGAAATCATGTGTGACCAGGATAGCCTGTGTGCTATTGTTTTCCAATGAATAGTTGTGGTAGATGTCGTACGACCTGGACAGTCTATGTACTAGTGTTTACCCCTGATCTAGGGTGTGGATCAAAAGATTATATAAATTTTTTTAGAGGACTAAGTCTTAGCTTGAGACTGAACCTCTAGGTTAATCCTACTGTGTTATTTCAATTTATATTTTATATTCGGCTGCTAAGAACTTAAAATTCAAATCTGTTTTAAAGTAACTCTGATAGTTAAATTAGTAAGTGTTTGTAATTTTTGTAAGACAGTAAGAGAGTTTCAAAAGTGAAATTAATATTAAGATTAAATTAACTAAGACCTAATCAATCATTGAGAAACTAATTTAACATTTACAATCTGTATAAATTCACTACAGTTTAAATTTTTTTTAAATAGGGGGATTTTAAGAGAAATATTTTTAACAGAACTTTTAATTGGAACTCAATTCACCCCCCTCTTGCGTGTCCACTCCAAAATATTTATATATATATATATTATATTCATGATATATTTTTAATTCTGTAATGATAATATTTCAACTTTTTTATAACCATTCATTACATTGAAAATTGATAATGGTGTTCATGAATACGTGTTGATTTCCACCTCCACAAAGCGATGTGATTTTCCTTCATGAAAAAAATCTCATGTATACTAATTATAAGTTAATTTAAATAAATAATATGATAGTTATGACAAAATTATCATTATATAAAATAAAATTATACTTACTTTCTTTTGTTCAAGCTCTTTGAAAAGTGGAATCATTACTCATGTGTACGTATAGTCTACCGTCTCCATCACTATAACATAGTTTATTCATCATAAAGAAATTTTATTTTTAGTTTTAGAAGTTTAATTGATTTACTAAAATTATAATTATTTCATTATAATTTCATAGAGATGATGGAATAATTATACCTTTTAAGATAGTCATCATACAGATGTCATTTTTTATATATGAGCTGAATATCATGAAAACATCCGATGAGAATTTAAGTTTTTATGTAATTTTATATATCATAGTAAAAAGTAAAATAAATTTAGTAAAAACCATGAAAAAGTTTCTCACATAAGTAAATAATAATCGTATATGTATTATTTACTAAGATAAAGATCATATTTGATGATTCTAGGATGATGTAAGGGACACTATAACTTACAACCTCATTTTAAATGTATTAAATATTTATTTTCAAAATATCATTATTCAATGTTCACATTCTTAAAATTGTTTTAGAAATTTTTTTATAAATTCATGAATTCATTTTAAATTACATTTTATGTCACTTTTTACATTCTTTCATTGTTTCTCTAAAATAATATTTTTATATATTATATATATAACTTCTTAAAAAAAGGAAAAGGAAATGTAATTTTTTAACATATATGGTGTTGGTGGTTTCTCTGAAAACCATAAAAAATATTTTATGTTGGGATACCCTTGAACGATTTCATTTATTCATTAATGAAAAAACATCATTACCTTTATTTTTGGAAATTTCAAAAAGGGATTTAAATGGAATGTATATTTTGATATCTAAAAATGTTTTCCATATGGTTAAAATTAATATATAATTTAGTGTAATGATAAAAATGTAATATTTAATGTTTTATTATTATATTATGGTTATTGTTAAATTTTTATGATTATGGCTGAACTTGATACATCTTTTTAATAGATTGGGTAAAGGGATGCAGTTTACTATTTACGTTTCTTTGAAGAGATTATTTGAATTTAATGTGTATAATATTACATTTCTAAGAGTGATTTCAAGAGTAGTATATTAATGTTGTCTCATGTTACATAAATTATTTATCTATTATTTCTATGAGTTTATTTTTGAAATCATTTAACTTCACAATGTAAGATAATGATTTTACTTTTACAGGAAACTATATGCTACTTAATAAGGGGAATATATATATATATATATATGTGTGAAAATGACCTCTTCAGTTTTAATGATTTAAATATACCATTATGAGTGCTATTTTTTAGTTCATATTTATTATGAAATAGGTTTTGAAAATATTTGTTAAGTGAAATTTATTTCTTATGTAATAAATGTTTATTTTGTGTTCAATTTTTATTATGAAAAATGAAAATATTTATTTGTATGCATAGAATATTGGGTTTCATTAATAATTTTTATATTCACCTAAATATATTTTTAGATCTCATCCCAAAAAATAAAATGTTTTTCACTTAGTTTTAAAGATGATTATGGATAAATATGAGTTTCAGATGAAATGTTTTAAGATATATTTTGAAAAGAAAATGTGTTATATCTTTATATTGTGGAAAAAATGAATACTAAGTGGAAGTGTCCTCTTTGTGTTGTAAAATTTACTAAATTAACTAGGACGAACTAATTCCATGAAACTATAAACATAAAATATAATCGATAATGAAATAAAATGAATTCTTTCAAAAAGGTACATGTAATATATTGGGTTTTACAATGATAATCAACACTATATAACTGATATTTTATTAATGACTTTTGTAAAAAAGATAATTTATTTGTGAAATAACTTAATAAATGTGTTAAAGGTTGTGAATATGCGACAAATCCTCTTAAATCCTTATAATATTATAATGATATATTTTTGGAGTCAGACACTATGTTATTGAATTATTTTAAGGCCCTTAAATACTCGACAAGGTCAGTGTAAAAAAATATTAAATATATTATAGAAAGTGAGAGTAATTTATTTAAAATAATTTAATAACTCCCAAAAAATGTATTGTATGAGATTTCTGAGATCACTGATAGGTTTGAGATATGATAATTAACCTTTGTGATGTATAAAATTTTTAAACATCAAATGTCTCGATGTCTCGATTGTGAAAAGAATTTATTTAATAATTTTTATTATATAATTTTTTAAAATAATATAATAGCTCCATAACAATGCATCGTGTGAGAAATATAAGACCACTATTAGGTCTAAGACACGGTTTTTTCCATAATATGGTATTACATTTGTATGAATTGGACGCTTATATATATCACTTGAAATAGTAACCTTTTAATTTTTAATAAACTATTTACTCCATTTTTGTGAATATAAAAAATAAATATCTTTCAAATGGTTCATCATACGACAAATCCAAGACCATCATAAGGTCCAAAACATAGTTTATACACTATATAGTGTATAACTTTTATGTGTTATGTGTGTTTGTAACATCCTATGAGCTAAAAACCATTTTATATTTAATTATTTATTTATTATATATTTAAATATTAAATAGTTAATATCCCTCAAATAGTATATTTTAAGGGAAATTTGGGACCACCATTAGGACTGGTACATGGGGTTTACCATATATGAGGTATAACATTTATAAGGAATGGGTGTTTGGTTGAGTCACCATTATTTTATTTATATTTCATATTAAATGATAATTATTTTTCTTATTAATTTAATTAATTAATACGGGTCATTGTACATATTCACCTTCCCAATACATTTAAGCCAACATTTTCTCATAACAGATGAATTAAAAATCTTTATAATCATTCATTTTTATGGATTTAAATTTATAAATTACTTAATAATATGGAATTAAACATTTCATAGTTTAAAAACTAGGTAAAAATAACATTACGGTGAAGGTAAAATATGGGTTATAATTGTGGAATGTGTTCATTGTGGGGGTTAAATATAAATTGCTTCAACTTCAACCCTCTCTACAAATTGATCTCAGACTACCTTTTTAGGGATGGAAAGAGCTTGGTTGAGTGATTCATCTACCTCCATAACTAGACGTGTAGGTACCTTTTTCCCTCCCTCAGGCTCCATGAAGTGTGGTTAAATATGGTATGTTTTATAAAAAATTAATTATTTAATTTGTTGTTTTCCTTTTAGTCCTACAATTATGAAATAAATAGATGACATAAATAACGACAGAACCGAAATTATTTAGGGATTATTCATTAAATTTATTAAATTATTATTGTGATAATTTAACAAATACAATTTTAAGAAATTATAAAAATATAATAAAATCAAAGTATTGGTAAATCCTTACCAAAAGTAAATTATCACGAATATTTTTTAAAGTTAATCAAAATATAATCACCACAGAGTTATTAAGGGTTATTTGATTGATGATTTATTTAAAATTGTCAAATGATAATTAATAAATTATCAAAGGATAATAACATAGATAATCGAGGTACAATTTATTTAAAATTATCAAATAATTTATAAAAAGGTATCAAATGAAAATTTATTTACTAAATATTATCAATAGTTAATCACAGGGAAACCATGGGATAATTTATATAAAATTATAAAATGATAATTAATAAATAATCAAAGAGTAATTTTTGGAGTAAAAATTATTAATGATTAATAACATAGATATTTGAGGGATAATTTACTTAAAATTATTAAATGATAATTTATGGAATAAGAATTATCAATAGTTAATAACTTGGATAAATGAGGGAAACTTTATTTTAAATTTATCAAATATTAATTAATAAATTATCAAAGGATGGTATTTGGAATAAAAATTATAAATGGTTAATCAAAATGGTAATCAATGGATTATCTATTTTAAAATCATCAAATAATTTTTTTTATAAAATATTATTTTAGCGAACATATTCATTGACCTAGATGTTTATATTAAATTTATCCATTGGGGATAAAGATTTATCAAATGTGTTATTTTATTTTATTTTGAAATAAACTAGATGATTGTTGGTTTTAGGAATCCTTTATGAACCTCATTCTTTTCAAATTAAATGTTTCAACAATAAGATAATGATGAGGGATCATGATTTGTTTATTATGATTTCTTTTCACATTGGTGATTTTTTTGAGGTATGAACTTATTTTTTTCCGTTTGGGCACTTCTTGACACTTGTTTCTAGACTTAATATATGTGATGACTTACTTGATATCTCACTTGAATTTTGATCACATATGGTTGTGTTTTTATCCCATAGTACAGTAATTTTTTAGGAGATTGATGTGATATATAGATTTCTTGATGATGTTTGATTCACATGTTGATGTATTGATGATGTTATATTTCTCATGATGTGTGTTAGGGTTATTATTATGTTATGAATTTTCATGTTTTCATTTAGAGTATTTGTATGTGTATACAATATAAGTGGTCTTCATGGTATGATTACTCCGTGTGGGTTGGCAAGATGTGTTGTGATGACGATGATGCATCACGATAACCATGTAACCTAGAATTTACTCGATTCTGTGTGGACTCTAAGTAGATGACCAACACTTAATGCCTTTTGGATTCCTAGTCTTACCCAATGCATTGTAAATTACCATAATTACCTGATGCCTTGTGCATTCTGGGTCAGTTGATTTCATTGGATGCCTTGTGGATTCTGAATGACTTTCCAACATCCTTGTGGTTGGTTTGGGATATTATCATCATATAGAATATTTTCATCATGGATCTGAAGTAGGTACATCCTGGGATTATGGAGGGATGGTTAGAACACAACCGATTGTTTTTGGACTGTGTTTTATTATTTTATACGCATTTATTTTATTATTGAATACAATTCTATACATGAGAGCATCAGGTTGAGGATTTATTGGTTGTTTCCTACTGTGTCTTGTATGATCACCCTACTCAGGAATTTCGATGCACAAAAAACATTTCAAGAGAGACCCGGTGTAGTGCAAGGGCCCTAGGGTGGATGTCTAAGAAGGTTGATCATGGAGCTATGTTTGATCATGATAGACATCAGAGTACCCCAAGATTGGTTGGTTTTTTAATTTTCATATATTTACTTAGTGATTATACTCTTGATTTTCACACCACATTAGGAGCTGTTTTATTATATGATATGTATGTTATCTTCAAATTATGCATATTTAAGGGGATTATTTATATTATAATTTTGATTATCGATCATACAACATGATAAAAAGGGAATTGTCTCCCCAAGATTCCAATTGATACCCTCACTTATAGTCGGCATCCTCTTGCGTACACAGATGTGCGAATGAGGTCATGTATAATTCCATCTCTAATTCAATGGTTTAGGTCGGGATGTTACAAAATGGTAATAGGGTAATAGGGATAACTAACTTATTCTTTTTATTCCATGGGTTGGGAAATGTTAGATATGTGATATGTTATTGGGACTCATGTAGGGGAGCTATGTCAGTGTTTGGCTAGCACTCCATAGTGGACCTCCATGTTTCATTAAATGGTAAATTATATATTGTTTTTATCATAGGATAAATTTAACTTGGGTGACATTCATGATGTCATATGTGACTTATGAGAATTTTTTATGTTAATGAATCATGAATATTCATGTAGGATCATATTCCATATACATGTATCTCCCTATTATTGTGCTACATAATAGTTCATTAATTAAATGGATTAATCATTTCTATCTATTTGGGATTGTTTGTTCTGTGTGATATATCACTATTTTCATAATGTGTGAAATATTTGTATTGGAATTACTTAATATAATAGATCATGTTATTTTGATAGTATATATATGATTATTGGGACTAACGTGCAAGGATGGAGACACATGTTGGAAATATAAGAGATTTACCTTCGGTTGATTGTAGAATCTTAAGAAAACCTTGTGTGATACCATAGAAAAATTAGGGTTTCTCCCAATGACATTAGTTGAACTCTATTTTTAATAATCACAAAATCATGATTATGATGTTATCAATGAGTTTCAGGTTTCACTGTAAGTAATCTGTATTCTATGTCAGGTTAAAAAATTTAAACTTTGAGACACTTTTGGGATTGGCACCACCACCTAACAAAACCATTATCAATGACTCACCGCAAGAATAAATATCTCAGTAATTATGAGATACCACCAATACCTCAAACTACCAGTTTGTTATACCGTTGGACTAAAATATTTGCAATGTGTGAGAGATTGATTGTTGACACACTTTGAGGATGTTATTCCACCAGAATAGAAATTTGGATAAGTATCAGATACCATAAGGGTATCGCACCACCAACATAGAGTTTTTGGAAAAGTCTAAGATTCCGTCAAACTACACATCACTAGACTAGACACCGCTAGTTGGGATGCCTAGAATAGTGTATGTTTGGCTATGTCTAAGAAACCTCTAGTGTCATATCTCAAGAACACCATATTGAAAGAGTGAGACACTATCAGACCTTAAGACTCTACTAGTCTAAGACACCTCCAATGTTTTCATAACATATATTTTTGAATTATATTATTATAACAACTATATTAATTAATGTTGAGGATTTTAGTTTTTTAATGATTTTATCTTAAATGATCGACTAAAATAATTGAATAGAGTGTTAGGATGTGCTTTACGAGTAAGCATTTGATCATGTTATTCAAATTGATTCTATTGATAAAAGTGAATCAAACTCCCTCATGTAGGTGAGTTGAAAATACTAGAGTTGTAGGAAGAAAATAAATAGTGAATGAAATGGAACTATAGTAATATGGGATCTTTAAAATCATAAATATCTATAGTTTTAAATTAAATTGAATGTAAGAATAGATCATTTTCTTCAAACATTATACTGAAAGATGAACTAAAAATTCACATTATGTACCTTCCTCCAGTCAGAGAACAAGAATCTACGACACTCCATTTTTTTAATGCTTTCAATATAACCTGACTTGAGATTCACTACTTATTAAAATCAACATTTTAAAGGTGTATTGAAATACACATAGCACTTCTCAATTATAATCTTATATATTTCATTATTCTATTTTACTTTATTTCATTAAGAATTGTGTGTGCATACTCTATTTTTATCATTTTCACAGTATCCTCTATTCTAAACAAGAAAATACCTATTATCTGGCAAAAATCTTTTTATATTTTTTTCTCCCATGGATAAGAGTGGTATAGTTCCTGGTGCAGATTTTTTATTTTTTCTCCCATTAATAACTAAGGAATATGTCGTTTGTGACCTAAATAGATTTTAGACTCATGTAAAACTCATACCATGTCTTGGGATATGATTTATATTTTATATAAAATGGTTGGCAATGAGTGATCACTATGTAGCGAGGACTAATTATCCAATTGAAATTGAATGCATTGTATACATTAATTCTACTATGGGAATTAATTCTATTTTACTTTATTTCTTATTTACAATTGAAAATTGTTTTAACTGTAATAAAAAAATATAGTTTGATAGTTTATCTTGATTTTTGTTCATATAGTATTTTGTTTGAGAGAACTAATTTCAATGGATCCCATTAAATTGTATATTATTCACCTGAGACATAATAATTATTTAGAGAAATCTTTAGAAATATTGATGTCAGTATCATAATACTTATTTTGATAAAATTAGTCATATTTACACATTTTATAGATTTTAAAATAATTAATTTATTAAAAAAAAGTTTTATATTTCACACAATTCACCCCCACCCCCCTCTTCAGATACTCACTCCAACCAAAATTTTGTATTAGAAGATTTTCTTTTCTTTAGTAATAATTAATTTTAAACTATATTTTTAGTTGTACATTGAAGATATTATTTTTGTCATTTCTATATTTAGTTCTTTTAAATGGATAACTGTCAACTTGGTTTTTTTAACGACATACCTCCTTTCATTAATAAAACAAATTATTCCTAATGGTAGATTAAAATAGAAATTCCTATTGGAACCATGAGTTTAGATATTTGGTCTTCTATAGAAGAAAAATATTATATACCCCTTACTTATAAAATCAACTTGTATGTAGAAAAAAAAATAGATTACAACAATAATTACAATGATATGAATTCCATTTACTATGTATTATGATATGAGGAATTGAATAGAATATCTACTAGTAAAATAGAATTTTAAATTTGCCAAACTTTGTATATTACTTTGAGGGAACATCAAATGTTAAAGAGATGAGGCTTAATAATTATAATATTAAATACAGTAATTTTAAAATGAAGCATGATGAACCCATTTTTTATATTTATCCAACATTCAATGATATTTTCAATATCATGATCTTTCTTGGAAAACCATTATCTAATAAGGATCATATTAAAAGACTTATCATATGCCTACCATTAAGATAGAGAGGAACATCAATTTCCATCATATAAACATGTGATATAATAAAATATCATGTGAGTTAGCTTATTGGATTGCTTATCATTTAATAATAAGAATTTATTGTAAACCCGGATGTAGGTGAGGATCTAAAATGAAAGTCAGTATATTTCAAGAATAATACCCCTAGAAAACAAAAGGAATAACAGAAAATGAAAAAGTCTAATATTGAAATTCCAGTGTTAGTGAATCACCTTCTGATAAAAATGAAGTGATAGCTCATAGAGCTATATTATTTAAGAATATCTTTAGGAGGAAATTGTTTTCTAGAAAATCAAATTATAATGGAATTTATGACAACATAAGGAATTAGAAGAGATAATGGATGAATTATATTGATTCAAACGAAGTTGTCTGCTATGAATATAAAAGAAATGGTGACAAAATGTCTGATTATGCAAACCTTAATCATAATAATATATATGAAGATATGGTTTAGAGATTCAAAAAGGACCTGAAGGTAACATGGAGTGCTTTTTAGGAAAGATCTACTGAATCAGATGCATCACCTGGAGATAATCTTGATATATAAAATATATGTTTCTAGGAAAATATTTTGAGGTACTTGATTTATTTATTATATATATTATTCTAAATGTGCATAATTAGAATTATTCCTAAAATTAACAACATAATCTTAATATGTGAAATAAAGAATTATTTTAATATTTTAAAATGATAAAGGATACCTTTAATGAATTCAAGGATAAATATTAATGTCTTAAAAGTAATTGTTCGATAACTGTAAACATAAAAACTAAATTATCAATAGAAAACAAGAAAAAATATAATCTATATAAAGAAAACAATAAAAGTAGACTATAAAATGGTAAATTTAAGAACGATCTTAATTTTTTTACAAATAGTAGAGATACACTCACACACATTTTTGTGAATCATGTCTATCCAAAATATGTTATTGGAATATAATATGATCCTGGACAAAGGAGAATATCTAATAGTACTTTTGTTAAAAAATACAGACTTGAAAGATCTACTGATAAACATTTATCAAAAGGTCCTAATATAGGATTTATTTCATAGAGTTTGAAATATGTTTATACAAATCCTATGAAGAAATTTTTCATTCTCAAAGGTCTAATATCTAACATTTATGTACCAAAAGAGTTTTGTGTATGAAATTAATTTCTTTTTTAAAACTTATTTTGAATGAAAAAACTTGATGACATCCATTAGAAGTCTATGGTACATAGATAGTGGCAATTAAATCTTATGATATGGTATTATTCAGGTTTCAAAAAAAACTCATAAAGGTTGATGTTGTTCATGTCACCTTCGGTGATAATTTAAAAAGAAAAATTATTTTCATAAGCTATATTGGTAATAAAAATTTAAATTCAATTTCTAACGATATACATGTTGACTGATTAAAGTAAAAATTTCTTAAAATTTATTATTTATGTGGTGATGGTTTTTTATTTGTTTGATAAAGATTCTGGAAATGATTCATATACTAAAAATATTTTTGTTTTTACTGATTTGAGTAATGACAATGACTATTTTACATATTTAAATTTTTTGATTTCTAAAAATGTGTCTTGATTAAGTTCCTTTCACAATGAGTCATGGATTTGGTATAAGATAATAGTAAATTGAAAAAACAATATCTTATGGAGATAAATAATGAAGGGTTAGTTAGAGATTTGCCTAATGTTGAGTTCCAAATTGATAAAGTTTGTAATCCTTGTAAAAAAGTGAAACAACATAATATTTTATTTATATTAAAGAATGATTTTTCAACTTATCAACCCATTGAGATGGTTCAAATGGATTTTTTTGGAGCTTTTAGTGTTTCAAGTATTAATGGGAATCACTCTATTTTTCTTATTGTAGATAATTTTTCTTGGTATACTTGGGTATTCTTTCTTTCTCCCAAAAGGGAAGCATGAACATACATTACGAAGTATGATATGTCTGTTGAGAGTATTAATGGACTTGGAATTAAAACCATATAGTATAAGGCCCCAGACTTAAACCTTTCATAATATTGAATTAAATGAATAATTCACATTGAGGATCTTTTTAGGTTTAGAGTTTTAGAGAATTAGAACATAACTATTACATCTCAAAAGATTACAAAGTAGACACTTCTACTAAGTTTCCATAACAAAAAAAAAACCCTTAAAAAGAAACATGTCTAGTTCCATGTCTTATATAGAATGACATTCCCCTGATCCCATCCTTGACCTTATTCCATTTTAAGTCCTGTGAAAAACATTTCGAAAAAAACTTGGGGTGAGCATAAAAAGATCAGTAAGGGATACACAAAGAATGAAAACTGTTACTTTTTCAAACATCAAGTAAACCATGTATACTCTAACAAAGTAATACCTTCACCATCATGAAGTAGTAAAAACTCTTCACTGAATTAAGTATCATTACTTACCTTTTTTTAACAAAAAGATTACCATAAAACCCATATAAAGAACACATAGCATATATAAAGGTAACTTGGTACATAAACATACTTAAGTGGAATAACCATACGGTCGACTTCCACACATATCACTTAATGGAATAGCCATACAACCAATTTCCATACATACATAATGGAATATCCATACGTCTGACTTCCATACCCAATGCATTGGAGGTTATAACGTAACCACCCGTCCTGGTATTCACGGAACCACCCGTCATATGGTTTATCACGTAACCACCCGTCAAATGTCCAAGTACCAAAATAAAATCATAAAACAGAAAACCAATATAAAGGAATGATAACATTTCCACATTTCAATCACAATAAATCATAATAGAATCCTTTATCAAAACCATTTTCAATACCAAAATACATAAAAGAGTATAAGGTATTTATTTTTATTTAAAAACATTACGGCTTGTTGAGGAAGCCAAAGACCAAATAATACTCGCGGTGGCGGAAAAGGTCGTTGTCACCGCATATGATAAAAAAACATTCCTTTTTGTCGTTTAGTAAAACACTTCATAGAAAAAGATTCCTTTTGTATAAAATTAAAAGTCAAAGGAGTTTATACACCGTATAAAATAAAGTTGTGTATAAAACAAAATATTCCTCAATGAAAGGAGATTGAGACGAAGTCCCCTACCTTGGGTCCGACTTGACTCGATCGTTCTTTAGCATCCTGAATAATAAACTTGAGTTAATTTCTACTTGATTAAGAACCTTTTTAAAGTTCGTTATTAATTTTATATCACTTATTGACATTTTATAAACATTATGTAACCATTTAAGATAATAATGTTTGTTTTGTCGATATTTGGTTCTTAAGTCGAAAGTGGACTTCTTACAATTACATGTTGTTCGTGTGGTCAAAGGTTCTTTATATCCATAATGACATTCCTGATTTGGATATCATATATATCATATATATCCAGCATAAAAATGTATTTATAATATTACATAATCATTTAGAGGTAAGAAATGAAATGCACCGTTCAAGGAGACGGTTAGCCGTACGTACGGATGAACGCTACTTTCATTTCGTTGTCATATTAATGGAATTAAAACTAAATGAGAGGTATGTATATTTTAATTCCAGAATTATATTCATAATTTAGATATATAATTCATTATATATATCCATTATATACATTTACTTTTAATAGTACATTACATTTGGGGATAAGAAATGAAATGCACCGTTCATGGAGACGGTAAGCCATACGTACGCATGAACGCTACTTTCATTTCTATATCATACTTTATTGGAAATAAATAATAATGATATAGAGGTATATTATAATTCCAGTATAACATCATATATAATAACTTTAAATCCATCCTTTACACGTCCCACATATGGCATTAACGAATCACATCACTTTGAGGGGGCGGTAGTTCACACTTTCCTAAATGAAGATATCATGTTTACCCATAATGGAAACCATAAAGGTATGCCCAAAATGAAAAATACAGAAGCTTAAAGAAAACATAAACATATTATATATCATATATAAATATAGTGACATATTAATGGCCACCTTTGAAGGTTTTAAAGGAATGTTGAACAATCATCATTTCGGGCGGCATAAATTCACCATCCACGAAAACAGTATGTTCTTCAACCATTAGATGAAGGTGTGTGTAAGTGTAGCTCGAATCATTATTATAAAAACATCCTAGTATATTGAAGATACTGGATTTTTTACAAAAGAAATAAATAAAAAGATTTTAGGGGTTTGGAGAAGAAAAATAATACAGAAGGACTCAAGTGAAGACATTACCTCAAAATCGGGTAACTCCCATTGGTTTGAGCTCAAAGGCTTCCTTGAGAAAACTTCTTCCAAAAGTGAGGCTTCAAGGAGTAATATAATGAAGTGTAGAGACAAAGTGGGTAGGGTTTGGCCGAGCCAAAGGCTTTGGGAGTGTGGGTAAGGTGGTAGAGGTGGGGGCCTTTTATAAGAGTAGAGGAGGGGCACTTTTGGAAAGTAAAGAAATATTACTTTATTTGAAAATGTGTTTCGGTTTTAAAAGGTCCCACATTGATATAATTAGTGGATAAGGTGATAAGGTTTCTAAATACACCAATCCAATAAGTTTTGGACATGTTTAGTTTACACATTTTACATTATCTTTCCATTTTATTTAAACCGTCAAATAATGATGTCATCAGTGCATCATTATTATGTCATAAATAATTTAATTTATTTAATGTCTAAAAATTATAAAAAAAATACTATGATGTATTAATTCTTTTAAGATTTCCAATTACTATTTATAATAAAAAATATGACTTTTATATCCCCATTTAAAAATTGTTTTAGTAAAACATATCATGTTTGTGCCATTTTTTACATTAACATTAAATAAAAGGTATTTATGTCATTTTCCAACCAAAGTTGCTCCATGGGGTCCCCAAGTTGACCCATGGCTTGTTGTGGTCGGCCATGACACATAAAACGATGTTAGGAAATATTTCAAGTTCATTTCATATTATTAAAACATTATTTTTACCTTAAACTACACTAATTACCTCTAATCGCGGTTAAAAACTTAATAAGTTACTATTCACCAAAAAATTATTTTAATCTCATTGAACCACATTTTACTTCTTAGTGACAACCATGTACGTCGGATTTCTTAAATTCAATACACAAAGGTGGCAAAATTTCATTTAAATGGAAAATCAGTTTTTATAAGTACCACTTAGTGATTTCACTATTCATCAAAAATTGAAGTTTTTCAGAAAAATTTCAAAAATTCACCCTAAGCTATATTTGATATTCCGAATTCAAAAATGATGTCCATTTTATAAAATTAAAAACATATAAGTCAAATTAATTAATTTAATAATTAATTCCCGCTGTCATGACAAATAGCGTGTTTTTTTGAAACAATTAGTATCAAAATATCGACACTAGTTTAAGTCCGATTTCAAAGTGAAATTAAATCCAACGACCACTATTGGATTTAATGGTAAAAATATTTTTTAATTTTTACTCTAAAAACAATTCAAATAATAATATAATCATATAAATAAATTAGATCAAAAAGAGGTTTTGAATTAAAATACAACATGTACAATATTCATTAAAAAAATGAACTTTATCGAAAAGATACCAAAAATTTACACAAAGTAAATTTTGATGTCCCTATTCTAAAGAAGAGTTATATTTGGTCCAATAGAATTTATCAGATTGATCAAAACTATATTTAATGACGGTTCACCATCAAAAGGTTATAAGTGAACCCTTGGTGAAAATTAGGGAATAAATGCCTAAAATTGAATTCTTTCCGTATTTTAAGCCTTTATCTTTTATTGGGTAAATATAAAAACATTAAAAAACATATATAATCATATTTTAGTTATTTCTATCCATTCCCTCCAGTACAACGTCTACATGTTAACTACCATTTAAAATAATATTATTATTTTACTAGTGTGCAACGTAAGATTTCAATGAAACTCATCGTTGCGTATCGAGTACGCTATCGAATGTAGAAACCCATTTTAATTAAAATTAATATTTAATTCGTAAATATTAATTAATATGAAAATTATTTATTCTTTATTTTCCTGGGATGTTACATCCTTCCCCCCTTTTGGGAATTACGTCCTCGCAATTTTATTCACTTATCAAAATAAGTGGGGGTATTTATCCCTCATAGCATTTTCAGATTCCCACATTGCCTCTTCAATCACATGGTTTTTCCACAAAACCTTTACCTGATGAATCACCTTATTCCGTAACACCTGCTCCCTGTGGTCAACAATCTGGACTGGTTTTTCTTCATAAGATAGGTTTTTTTCTAGCCGAACTACCTATGGACTCAAAACATGAGATGGATCTGGCATATACTTCCTCAAAATTGAAACATGAAAAACATTGTGTACCTGAGATAAACTCGGAGGTAACGCCACTCGTTATGCAACTGATCCAACTCTCTCTAGAATTTCATATGGCCCAATGAACCTTGGACTCATCTTTCCTTTCTTACCAAATCTCATCACACTTTTCCATGGAGAGACCTTGAGAAAAACATGATCACCTACCTCGAAAGATAGATCCTTCCTCCGGTTATCCGCATAACTCTGCTGCCTGCTCTGAGCTGTTCTCATGTGTTTCTAAATCAACTGAACCTTTTCTACCATCTCTTCTACCAATTCTGGTCCCATCAACTTCCTTTCACCCACTTCATCCCAGAAATATGGAGTTCG
Source organism: Viscum album (assembly GCA_963277665.1). Classification (NCBI taxonomy): domain Eukaryota; kingdom Viridiplantae; phylum Streptophyta; class Magnoliopsida; order Santalales; family Viscaceae; genus Viscum; species Viscum album. The sequence continues at coordinate 1,761,090,375 of OY728125.1, forward strand.
ACACTGCTTCCCATATAATTCCTGAAATGGTGCCATCTGTCAACTAGAATGAAAGCTGTTATTATATGAAAATTCAACCAAATAAAGATGTTGGTCCCAACTTCCCTGATAATCCATCGAACAAGCTCGTAGAATATCCTCCAATGTCTGAATTGTTCATTCTGACTGCCCATCTGATTGAGGATGAAAGGCTGTACTAAAATTTAATTCAGTACCCAACGACTTCTGAAGGCCTTTACAAAAGTTATAAGTGAACCTGGGATCACGGTCAGATACAATGGAGAGAGGAAATCCATGTAACCTGAATATCTCTTTAAAATACAAACGGGATAGTTGATCTAGAGAGGAAGTATCTCTTATAGCAAGGAAATGAGCAGATTTGGTCAAGCGATCAACAATAACCCAGATTGCATTATTACCTCGAGATGTCCTCGGTAATCCCACAAAAAAGTCCATGGATATGTTTTCCCATTTCCACTCTGGCACTGGTAAAGGTTGAAGCATGCCTTTAGGTAACTGTCGCACTGCTTTAACCTGCTGACAAGTCAAACACTTCACAGTAAAATCATAAATATCTATTTTCATTCCATCCCACCAGTAATACTCCCGCAGATCTCTGTACATCATAGTACTACAAGGATGAACTAAAAACAGGGAACTATGAGCCTTTCATAACAACTCATTCTTCAACTGTGAATCACAAGGCACACATAATCGCTTCCCAAACCTCAAAACACAAACACAAACTTATCCAAGAACTCATGGAAAATTTTATTCATAAGGTCCATGAATAGAGCAGGTTCATTGGTTAACCCAAAAGGCATAACTACAAATTCATAATGGCCATATCTAGTATGGAACGCAGTCTTTAGAACGTCTTCTTCTTTTACTTTCAACTGATGGTACCCCGAACTCAAGTGAATCTTCGAAAAATACTGAGCTCCCTGGAGCTGATACCACTTCATTTGATGGCCCAACATCTGCTGAAGTTGTTTCAAAGGATTTCACCAACCCTTTCTGCTTGTAGTCTGGCTGAATTCCCCCAGTTGAGTTCTTCGTTGGACACTCGTTTGCATAATGACCCATTTCATTACACTTAAAACATCTTACCGTTGGCTTTTCATTGCCTGGTTGATCATCTTCCTTACAGTTACGAGCAATATGACCTGACTTACCACACCGAAAGCACTTACCAGACTTGGATAAACATTCTCCAGGATGCATTTTACCACACTTCTCACAGGATGGATATTTGGTTTTCTTACCTCCCTGCTTCTTTGATGAATTCTTCCCCTTTGCCTGCCAAGTAGACCTCTAATTCTGTTGTTTGTCATAGAACACCTGATCATCGGAAAACTCCATTTCTACCCTCTCCGCACATCGAACAAGTTTTTCATAACTTTTGAACTCAAAAGAAGCTAAAGCCCTTCGATACATTGGCTTTAACCCTGAGTAAAAACGGTTTATTTTACTATCATGATCTCGTATGAAGGTTGTAGAATACCTTGCCAATCGAGTGAACTTTTCTTCATAAGCAGCCACTGAATCATCCTCCTGCCTCAATTCTAGGAACTGTTTTTCCATCCTAAGACGAACCACCTTAGGAAAATATTTCTCAAGAAACATACCTTTGAATTAGTCCCAGTGAAGATCCTCAATCTCATCACTATCCCTGATATTTTTCACCATCGACCACCACTGATCATCTTCACCTTCAAAACGGTAAATAACAAGACTAACCTTTTGATGTTCTAAACACCCCATGACATCAAAAATCTTCTCCAGTGCTTTAATCCACCCTTCAGCTTGCACAGGGTCAGATGATCCTCTGAATCATGGGGGATGATGCCTCATGAAGTGTTCCACTACTGAAATGTTCCTCTGTGGTTGATTTGGCTGATCTCGTGCATGGATACCACCACCATTTATAGCCTGAGTCAACTGTTCCATCACTGCAAAAAACTGTTTAGTTCCGATTCCGACCAACTCAGGTTGCTGATTTGGAAGGTTGTCTTCCTCCTGATGTCGTCCCAACATAGCTGTTTGTTTCCTCTGCGGAAAACCATTCTTAACACTGAATTATCTTAGGCGAAGCAACATGGTAATCTGTAAATGCTATATCATTTCAATCATATCATAAATTAACTTTTAATTTAACAATTTTCTAACTCCTAAAGTTGTCTAAACCAACCTCTGATACCAACTATAAGGCCCCATCCTTAAAACTTACCTAATATTGAATTAAATGAATAATTCACATTGAGGATCTTTTCAGGTTTAGAGTTTTAGAGAATTAGAACATAACTATTACATCTCAAAAGATTACAAAGTAGAAACTTCTACTAAGTTTCCATAATAAAAAAAACCCTTAAAAAGAAACATGTCTAGTTCCATGTCTTATATAGCATGACATTCCCTTGATCCCATCCTTGACCTTATTCCATTTTAAGTCCCGTGAAAAACATTTCGAAGAAAACTTGGGGTGAGAATAAAAAGCTCAGTAAGGGATACACAAGGAATGAAAACTGTTACTCTTTCAAACATCAAGTAAACCATGTATACTCTAACAAATTAATACCTTCACCATCATGAAGTAGTAAAAACTCTTCCCTGAATTAAGTATGATTACATACCTTTTTGTTACCAAAGGATTACCATAAAACCCATATAAAGAACACATAGCATATATAAAGGTAACTTGGGACATAAACATACTTAAGTGGAATAACCATACGGTGAACTTCCACACATATCACTTAATGGAATAGCCATACGACAAATTTCAATACATACGTAATGGAATAGCCATACGGCCTACTTCCATACCCAATGCATTGGAGATTATAACATAACCACCCGTCCTGGTATTCACGGCACCACCCGTCATATGGTTTATCACGTAACCACCCATCAAATGTCCAAGTACCAAAATAAAATCATAAAACATAAAACCAATATAAAGGAATGATATCATTTCCACATTTCAATCACAATATATCATAATAGAATCCTTTATCAAAACCATTTTCAATACCAAAATACATAAAAGAGTATAAGGTATTTATTTTGATTTAAAAACATTACATCTTGTTGATGAAGCCAAAGACCAAATAATACTCGCGGCGGCAGAAAAGGTCGTTGTCACCGCGTATGTTAAAAAAACATTCCTTTTTGTTGTTTAGAAAAACACTTCGTAGAAAAATATTCCTTTTTTATAAAAGTAAAAGTCAAAGGAGTTTATACACAGTATAAAATAAAGTTGTGTATAAAACGAAATATGCCTCAATGAAAGGAGATTGAGACGAAGTCCCTTACCTTGGGTCCGACTTGACTCGATCGTTCTTTAACGTCCTGAATAATAAAAATGAGTTAATTTCTACTTGATTAAGAACATTTTTAAAGTTCATTATTCCTTTTATATCACTTATTGCCATGTTATAAACATTATGCAACCATTTATGTTAATAATGTTTGTTTTGTCAATATTTGGTTCTTAAGTCGAAAGTGGACTTCTTACAATTACATGTTGTTCGTGTGGTCAAAGGTTCTTTATATCCAGAATGACATTCCTGATTTGGATATCATATATATCATATATATCCAGAATATAATTGTATTTATAATATTACATAATCATTTAGAGGTATGAAATGAAATGCACCGTTCATGGAGACGGTAAACCGTATGTACGCATGAACGCTACTTTCATTTTTTTGTCATATTAATGGAATTAAAACTAAATGAGAGGTATGTATATTTTAATTCCAGAATTATATTCATAATTTAGATATATCATTCATTATATATATCCATCATATACATGTACTTTTAATAGTACATTACATTTGGGGATAAGAAATGAAATGCACCGTTCATGGAGACGGTAAGCCGTACGTACGCCTGAACGCTACTTTCATTTCTATCTCATATTTTATTGGAAAGAAATAATAATGATATAGAGGTATATTATAATTCCAATATAACATCATATATAATAACTCTAAATCCATCCTTTACACGTCCCACATATGGCATTAACGAATCACATCACTTTGAGGGGGCGGTAGTCCGCACTACCTTAAATGAAGATATCGTGTTTACCCATAATGGAAACCATAAAGGTATGCCCAAAATGAAAAATACAGAAGCTTAAAGAAAACATAAACATATTATATATCATATATAAATATATTGACATCTTAATGGCCACCTTTGAAGGTGTAAAGGAATGTTGAACAATCATCGTTTCGGGAGGCATAAATTCACCATCCACGGAAACAGTATGTTCTTCAACCATTAGATGAAGGTGTGTGTAAGTGTATATATAATAATTCTTATAAAAACATAATATTATATTGAATATACTGTAGTTGTTACAAAAGAAATAAATAAAAAGAGTTTAGGGGGTTCGAGAAGCAAAATAATACAAAAAGACTCAAGTGAAGACATTACCTCAAAATCGGGTAACTCCCTTTGGTTTGAGCTCAAAGGCTTCCTTGGGAAGACTTCTGCCCATAGTGTGGCTTCAAGGAGTAAGAGAAGGAAGTGGAGAGATAAAATGGCAGGGGTTGGATGAGACAAAGGCTTTGGGAGTGTGGGTAAGGTGGTAGAGGTGGGGGCCTTTTATAAGAGGAGAGGAGGGGCACTTTTGGAAAGTAAAGAAATATTACTTTATTTGAAAATGTGTTTCTGTTTTAAAAGGTCACACATTGATATAATTCTTGTATAAGGTGATAAGGGTTCTAAATCCACCCATCCAATAAGTTTTGGACATGTGTAGTTCATAGATATTACATTATCTTTCCATTTTATTTAAACCGTCAAATAATGATGTCATCGGTCCATCATTATTATGTCATAAATCATTTAATTTATTTAATGCCTAAAAATTATAAAAAAATACTATGATGTAGGAAAGCTTTTTAGCTTTCCAATTACTATTTATAATAAAAAATATGACTTGTATAACACCATTTAAAAATTGTTTTAGTAAAACATATCATGTTTGTGCCATTTTTTACATTAACATTAAATAAAAGGTATTTATGTAATTTTCCAACCAAATAGACTCCATAGAGTCCCCAAGTTGACCCATGGCTTGTCTTGGTCGGCCATGACACATAAAATGAGGTTAGGACATGTTTCAAGTTCATTTCATATTATTAAAACATTATTTTTACCTTAAACTACACTAATTACCTCTAATCGCGGTTAAAAACTTAATAAGTTACTATTCACCAAAAAATTATTTTAATCTCATTGAACCACATTTTGCTTCTTAGTGACAACCATGTATGTCAGATTTTTGAAATTCAATACACAAAGGTGGAAAATTTTATTTAAATGGAAAATCAGTTTTTATAAGTACCACTTAGTGATTTCACTATTCATCAAAAATCGAAGTTTTTCAGAAAAATTCCAAAAATTCACCCTAAGCTATATTTGATATTCCGAATTCAAAAATGAAGTCCATTTTACAAAATTAAAAACATATAAGTCAAATTAATTAATTTAATAATTAATTCCCGCTGGCATGACAAATATCGTGTTTTTGTGAAATAATAAGTACGAAAAGATTGACACTATTTTAAGTCCGATTTCAAAGTGAAATTAATTCCAACGACCACTATTGGATTTAATGGTAAAAATATTTTCTAATTTCACTCTAAAACCAATTGAAATAATAATCTAATCATATAAATAAATTAGATCAAAAATAGGTTTTGAATTAAAATACAACATTTACAATATTCGTTAAAAAAATGAACTTTATCGGAAAGATACCAAAAATTTACAAAAAGTAAATATTGATGTCCCAATTCTAAAGAAGAGTTATATTTGGTCCAATTGAATTTATAAGATTGATAAAAACTATATTTAATGACGGTTCGCCGTCAAAAGGGGATAAGTGAACCCTTAGTGAAAATTTGGGTATAAATGCCTACAATTGAATTCTTTCTGTATTTTAAGCCTTTAACTTTTATTGGGTAAATATAAAAACATTTAAAAACATATATAATCATATTTTAGTTATTTATATCCATTCCCGCCATTACAACGTCTACATGTTAACTACCATTTAAAATAATATTATTATATTACTAGTGTGCAACGTAAGATTTCAATGAAACTCATCGTTGCGTATTGAGTACGCTATCGAATGTAGAAACCCCTTTTAATTAAAATTAATATTTAATTCGTAAATATTAATTAATATGAAAATTATTTATTCTTTATTTACCTGGGATGTTACATATAGAGTGATCATGGATCTGAGTATCAAAATCATGATTTTGATTATTTTTTCTCACAAAATAGCAACCCTAATAACTTAACAGCTCGTAGGACACCCCAACGAGATGGAATTTTGGGAAGTAGAAATAGAACCATAAATGAGATAACCTAGACTATGCTAAATGAGTCCTAATTACCAATCTATTTTTAGTAAGAATATGTCTAGACATCATGAAATATCATTAATAACATTTTAAATTGAAATATCCTTAAGAAGACCCATTATAATCTATGGAATGAAGTGAAACCTACAGTTAATTACATCATAATGTTCGGTTGCAATGTTATTACTCTTAACACTATGGATAATATTGAAAAACGTTTCTCTAAGAGTGGTGAAAGAATGTTCAAAGGTTATTAAACACCTAGAAAATCCTATAGAGTTTTAAATAATAAGTCCAACACTATGGAAGAAACAACTCATGTAAATTTGGTGAGACTGGTTCACATGTGAAAAATAACATCTTGTAGAACATCTAGGATGATTTATATTCTCAAAATATAAATTCATAACCACTATAATTTTCTATAAAATAACAAAAAAAATCATATAGGTATGAATAATTTCAAGAAATTCCAAAACCTGAAACAAAAAATACAAAAGTGAACAGTCGCACATTTTCAAGAGCTATTAGAACCATTAAATTATATCATTTAGATGTTGTCCTATATTATATTTATAGAATAAAGAACTAGAGAATTTTTTAGAAATCAGGTTAACATAAATATTTCTTATATCAGCTTTTATACAATAACATCAATGAAGCTATTAATGAGGAATTATAGGAAATATAAATTTAAGAAGAATTAAATCAGTTTGAATGAAACTAAGAATGGGAACAATTAGATATACCCAAGGACACTTTGAATATTGGTAGTAAATGGTTATTTAGAAATAATGTTAATGAGACATGATCTATAGTTAGAAACAAGGATAGACATGTTTCACAAGGTTATAGTCAAGAAGAAGGGATATACTATGAAGAAACCTTTTCACCATTAGCCAAACTATAATTCATAATAATTCTAATTTCTAATGTAACACATCTATATTCATGTATTTATCAAATGTATATCGAATGTGAATTCTTAAATGGTTTTTTAGTTGATGATTTATTTTGTTGAACAACCAATTGATTTTAAAAATCCTCATTTTCCAAATCATTTTTTTAAATTAACTAACGTTTTAAATGGATTAATACAACATTCTAGATCATGGTATGATAGGATCATAAATTTTCTTATTTTAGAACGTTTTTAAATGAAATATCTCACCCTATATTTTTTAGAAATTTATTTTCAAAAAAAAATTATTAGTAGAAAAAATATATATTGATAATATTATTTTTGGATGTTGAAGAAAATTTATTTTGAATTATTTTTACCAAATTATAAGAAATGAATTTGAAATGAGTTTAATGGGTGAACTAATATTCATTCTTGAATTTCATGTTTTAAAAAAATATAGAATTTTTTAGACTCAATGTAAAAATGCATAAGTTATTCAAAAACATTTTAACTTGTATATAACTAAGAGTAATGATACTTCTATGCGTACCACCAGAAAATTGGATCTTGATGAAGATGACCAAACAAGTTGATCAAACCAGTTATAGAGGTATGATTTGAAGTCATCTATACTTGATTCCTAGATGTCTAGATATTATATTTAGTGTGTTAATGTGACCTAGTTTTCATGAAAACCCAAAATTCTCAAACCAAGTTGTTTTCATAAGAATTTTAAAAATCATCATGTTTTCAACCAATATAGGAATTTATTATCCTAGAGGACATGATTTTCATTTAGTAAGTTTTTTTATACTAATTTTTTAGGATGTAAGTTAGGCGGAAAAAGAACCTCTAGAACGTGTTTCTTTTTAGGAAAATATCTAGTTTGAAGATATAGTAAAAAACATAAAATGTATTGTAATCTGTACAACTGAAGCTGAGTACATAACTACATACAGTTTTTGTGAAAACATTTTTTGGTTGAAATACACTATACTAGTTTATAGATATTAATTCTCACATGTGTCCATAAATTTTTACAACACAAGTTCTATTCAATTTTCTAATAATCCTTTTTCTTATTATTGAACAAAACATATTGATATAAGACATCACCTTTTGAGAAAACATTTTCCAAAATGATATATCAGCATTAATTTATTAGCACAAAATATCAATTAACTAAAAAATTCACTAAGACATTAAATTCTAAGAGAATGATCTTTATTAAACAAGAGTTATGAATGATAAATTTTTGTTATGTTTAATTTTTATGTGATATAAAATTGTGGTTGACACCCCATTTTGGTTTACACACGGTTTTCTTGTTATTTCATTGGCATGTAATGTTTTTTTCTTTTCATTTCATTAGATTATAATGTTGTTTTCTTTTCATGTCATTGGATTTTTATACCATCGGGTTGTCACACTATTTGTTTTGCTCAATTTGAAATATCTTTGTTTCTCGATATTTTGAAATGATAGTTTATTTCATGACTGACTAAAATTGGAAATTTTTATTTCCTATAAACTGATGTATTTATTTACTTGTTTTTTAATTTTATTTCAATTGTTAATTAGATTTTAGAGTACATAATATACCAAATGATATCACTGTGGCTTTATTTTCATTCCCAACATACCTTGATCCCCATGTGGTAATCCAATATCATTCTCTCTCAAGTCTACTGCATCCCTTTGGCTCATGGTTTTCAAACCTTCTCCCTACCCTCGACCATTCTTGTCAAACTGATTTGAATGTTGAGAATGGTGTGTGATTTTGATCTTTATTCATTTAATTATATATCGTCTAAGAATAATAAGAAAGGGTTGAGTTCAACTTCTCTAGTTTCCCTAGTTTATCTAGTCAATCATATGCTTTCCAACAGGATTGTTGTATCAGAAAAGGAAGTTTAATCAAAGTGCATGTTATATTGTATGTATCTAGTACTTGATTGTCTATATATTCATGGATGTTTAAGGTGATATTATTTCAAAAATATTCATTTAAATCCTATGATTGTCTATTATTTTAATTAGCATGTAGAGTTTTTTTGATGAAGATGGAGATAATTGGATCATAAGTTATGTAAAAGATCGTGTTTTTGATTTTTCATCAAGGAAATTGGGTCAATGTTTAGGTGTTCGTCATGATGGAATTAATTATGACTACTAAGGAATCATTTTTGAAGAAATTTTTTTCTTTATATATAATTATTATATAAATGTGATGATAGGAGAGGTCACAACCAGAACACCTATTTCATTAGAGATATATGAAGAATGTTTGATGCCCTTTAAGTTTTTGCACCATATGTGTATCCAACCAAAGGGTAATTTCAAAACCGTAAAATAACATGATTTGTATCTTATAAAAACTTTGATTGAAGGTCCTCAATGTTAAATTATTATTAAAAAACACTTTAATGGAATTAGTTTGAAACAATCATGTTAAAAAAAGAGCATTAAACACTATAGAAGTTGATTGATTTGTTAAAATACAATGGAAATAGTTTTGATGCATCCTCCCTATATAATTTATAGGAATTTTATATTACCTTTTTATTTGGATCGACTTTCATGATACCTTAAAATTTATAGGACACATTTCCCCAAGTTTGTTAGAACTCTTCTAAGGTTATCCTCTTATCATTGAATACTCTTTCCATGATTAAATGTAGTCGCTCGATCCAATAGCAATGATCATTGATTGTGTCCACAAGAATTTGTCTCCCACTCATCCTTTTTGTATCCCTACTAGAAGAAATAATAATCCACACCTTCTCTATCAACTATTCCTCAGAGTAAATAATAAAGTCCCAAGATTTTTCAATTGCCTCTGCATTTGGAGCCTACTGTGAGCCAAATGTGATTACAAATGAAATTTCACCCACATCAGCTTCTTATCTAGAAATCAATTAAAGAATAGTTTTGTGGTCAATAAAAACCACTGAGTCTTACTAGATATGAGACCATTATTTGACCAAATCATCATTCTTCTCTTGAACACGATCCTTATTATTAGGACCTTCAACCATTTCACTTCCACTCAACAAATTCTAGATGATCTCTTTCACATGTTCATCTTTTGACAACTCACCCTCAATTACTTTTTTCTAACCTTCTTATCTGATCTAGTCTCTATAGGTCTTGGGTTGTATGTGTAGTTATTTGGGCCTTTGTATTTCCCCTCTTTCCCATAATTTAGCAACCGGAGTCCCTGTTTTATTTTTATTCATTCTTTCTCATTGAAGTGTGAATCCCTCTAACGGATCATCTATATATAATTCATTGATTGACCCAATGATGATTTATTCCATATGGAATTACAAGGGCCAAATATATGTGTATGTAGAGTCTAGTGTAGTCTATTATTGGATTTCTCATATAAGTTCTACTTATTAAAGGATGGAGAATAGCTTGAACCCCTAGAAGAAATTATAGGTCAGATATTTTGTGAAGTTATATGACAAGTATAATCTAGTTGATCATCTAACTAGACCAAATGATAATGTTGATCGAAGCTTGTAGCTAAAGAAAGTATTCAAATAATTTAATGAGGATGATTAAGATATTGTATCTAAATGAGAGGAAATCAAACCATCTATTGATTTAGGGAGTGATCTTGACGTTTCTCCCAACTATTTTCTAATTACTTTTGGATCTACTAGTTCACTAAGGAGGTTTTCAATGAGTGAAAACTTGGTTAAAAGTGATGAAGGAGAGACAGAGGTCTCTATAGGGGGCTGTATAAGAGTTAAAAATCAGCTGATGAAAAAATGATGTTAATTAGTATGAAGAAAGGGAAGAATATAAGAATAGATGTGATGCCAGTGATTATGGAGACATTTGATTAAATAGTGCTAGTGGAAAAATCAAAAGCAAATATGTGGAGATGACTCCAAAGATTTAGGATGCACTTTTTGAAGGGGATAAATTCCCATTTTTTGAAATATTTCATGAATATATAACTGTTGATTGTAGCTATATTTACAATAGAGAATAAATTTATTATTCTACAATGGATGATAAAATGTTATTTATTGATACTATAGAACATCATGTGGCTGAGAAAGAGAATATGGTGATTCTTTATTCTATGAAAGGTAGTGATGTTAATAAGCCTCATGTGGATGAGAATATGGATGGTGATTTCACTAATACTATTTAGAAAGAGGATGTTCAGATGCTATAATTGCAAGTGGTTTTTAGAATGTTATAATTTGAGTTTTCTGGAACTATTTCAGAGTGATCAGATTCTCATTATTCAAAAGAAATATATGCAACCATTGAATTTTTTTTGATGGACATAATTATGATGTTTTTTGAGATGTTGAGACAATGGTGGTTGTACCTACCATTGTTGTGGTTCCTCCTATCATTTATCAAGAAGATTCTAGAGTATCTAAGAGATGGGTTTTCCCTATTTGATTAATTGAGAATGTACTCCAGTATTTAATGGAGTACAAAAAATAATAGTGGGCCTGAGATTTGAGTTCAAGGTGATCCTAAAGGATCTCTAATAGCTCATGTAGATAATGAATGTTTTTTAGAAAACTATTTCTTAGTGAGACCTCTTACACCTAAACCTGTTACTCCATCTCCTTGTTTTATTCATGTTGATGAGGTCACTCAAGCTGACTAGTACAATTTTTTAATGTATTATATCTAAATTTCCTAAGTGTTTTATGAATCAATCTTCTCTTATAAAACAATTAAGTAAATGTGATTCATGTTATCTATTTGAGTTGGTTATTATCAATATATAACTAAAAATAATTCATTTTATTTATGAGATATATATTGAGAAAAATCACATAAGTGGTGAACTAAAATATCTCAATTCATTGATTGATGAAATGAGATCATATTTTAAATCTTCCATGAATGGTATCCTTAAAGTCATTAGGATACATCTTCATATACTTCTATTGTTATTTTCCTTATTCTCCAACCACATATGTTGATCATTTAATGATAGTTGTCATAGATGATCTAAGTGCTACTGTAGCCAGTGCATCAGGTAGTATCATTAATCATCCCCAAGAGACATTATGATGAATTCAATATAACTAATATCATCTTCTCATGTTTATTACCAGTTATTCCCATTACATAAAAAATGATAGTGAAATTATAAATAAATATATAATGTTCTACATCTCTCATAGTTATACCAATAAGCAAAGGGATGCCAATTAAAAATTTATATATGCAATTTTGAGTATTCATCCTGTGGATCAGGCTTCCAGAGATAAATTAAGATATCCCAAGAGTTGAGAATAGTATATAATAGTATCAAAATTGTGAAATTTAATTTCATTAGTTCAATGAAAAATGGTGGCAAAATCATAGTGGATTTAACAAATATCATGAAGCCTTTTCATCATGTTCAAGGCGAAGCAGTTGTAGTTCAAGATGTGGTCCCAATTTTTCCCCATTATTATCTCAATTGGGGAGTTTCATCATATCCTTTAGAACATTTCAAGCCCAATTGAATCTCTTTCCAATGTATTGTGATCATGATTTGAGACACCTAAAAAGAACTATTCTTCTTTTAGATTGTCCTCAGACTATATTTGGACTCTCTTCTGATATTTATCTTATTCCTCCAAGAGCATATCCCCCCACATCAGATAAAGAGAAAGAGGAAGATAAGGCCAAAGGAAAACCACCAATGTACCCCTCTACTAAATCATAAAACATTTAAAATTTCCTTTCCTATATTTTTCTTTCTTTGTTTGGACATGATCTATAATAAACAAATTTATTCTATTGAATGTCTTCATAAACACTTATTCTGCCAATTTCCTTTTACTTATTTTACTATCCTTATTATGTTAATCCATAACTTTTTTATAATACAAAATGTGGGAGAATTCATATTAAATATTTTTTTTGGAGAAATTTATGTTTATGGTTCAATTATATATTTGAAACTATTTTTTTTAAATATTCTATTCATGATACTTACCTTTGATACATACTCTTTTCATATATTCCCTTGATACCATCTCCACTTTCTGAAAATTCATGTTTAGATTTAAAATATCTTGGATATATTTTTAAAAATTTGGTAATTTTTTATGCCATGATTTGTGATCATTGAAAAGGGGGGTATTTATGAGATAATTAATTTAATGATTATAAAATCATGATTATGATGTTATTAATGAGTTCCATGTTTCTTTATAAGTAATCAGTATTCTATTCTAGGTGTCAATATTTCTCTATGTATGAGACATCGTTTATATTGTTACCACTAACTCAAAGACACCATTTTCAATGACTCACCACTAGCATAAAAATCTTTAATTATCTGAGATACCACTATTGTCTCACACCTTCATCATGTCATACCATTTGACTGAAATATTTAAAATGTCTGAGATACCTCCAGTCGACACAATTTCAGGATCTCATGCCACCATAATAGAAATTTGGATATATATGAGATACCTCAAGTATATCTCACCATCAGCATATAATATTTGGAAAAATCTATGACATTTTCAGTCTACACAACACTATTTTAGAAACTGATAGTTGAGACACCACCAACGTAGAGGAAATTTTTCATTCTATAACACACCATTAGTATCATACCACCAGGGAAACATACCACTAGAGAGAGGCACCATCAGACCATGAAATATCTATAGTCCAAGACACTTCCACTTTTTTGTTAACTAATATTTCGTAATTATAATTTTACAATTACTATATTTATTAAAGGTAATGATTTTACTATTTTAATGGTTTCTCTTAATTAAATTATTGAAAAAATTAGAGATATTGTCATGATGTACAGTATGAGGAAGGAGCAGATCTAGTCATTCTCATTGCTTCTTCTGAAGATATTGTAGAACACTCCCTCATGTAGGTGAGATGAAAATAGTATAGGTGTAAGAAAAAATGAAATAGTGAATGAAGTGGACCGATATAAATATGATATCTCAAAATTCTTGAATATTCGTAGATCCAAATAAAATCTCAAACAAGAAGAGATATTCTACTAAAAAAATTGATTAGAATCCAAAATACACATTCGTATTTAGTACATCCCCTATTCAATGAACACCAATATCAAATACTATGTTTACCTATATTTTTCCAGAGAACCTAACTCAAGATCCAAAATGGAATCAAATAACTAGTGAAAATAATCATTAATGAAGATATATAACTTCTAAACTCTACTCTTCTATAATTATTTTTTTGTGTTTATTTCCTTTTGAGAACTAGGTGTTTGTTTCCTCTATTTTTACCATATGCACACTATCACATATGATAACCTGGAAGACAGTAGATATATTCTTTAACACTTTTCAAATTTGTTTCTACTAAGGATAAGGGTGTGAGAGGTCTATGTGTGGAATGTATACCTTTTTCACTGACAAATAACTATGGAAGGGGTCATGTGTAACCTCAGTAGTTAATAAATTGTTTTAAAACATGATCCTGGTTTTGGATCATCATATGTATTTTATATAAACTTCATGGTGGCGGATGATCACAAAGTTGACAGGACTATGTATTGAACTTAAATTGATCCTCTTGTACTCATTCATTCCATTGTGTGCATTAATTTTGTTTTAGTTTATTTCCAATTTAAAAATAAAAATTTTTTAGCTATAAAACATATATATATACATTGATAGTATATCTTAATTTGTGTTCATATAGAATTTTGAATACATAAACTAATTCCAAAGGATCCAATAATATTTTATATTATTCATCTGAGATGTAATAAGTATTTTTATAATTCATTAGAGAAAATTATATCTATATAATAATACTTATTTTGATAAACTGGGTCATATTTATATATTTGGGATATTTCAAATAATCAATATTTAAATAGAATGTATTATTGGGTACTAATTTCACCCCCTCTTGAGATATTGACTCTGACAAACAAGTTCATATCATTATAATGTGATTCATTCACATTACATAGGATGTCTACTTGTACTATTTTGTGGAATTACTAGGGAAGTAGGAAATAATACTTTTTCAAATGAATAGGTTTCCGCATTACCACTAGTCATGTAATAGAATGCATTTGGGATTTCTCTTGCACTTTCTTTGTGGTAAAGTAGTAGGGCCACTACAACCAGAAGTATATCACATAGTGTTTTTCTAAGGCATAACTGTTCAAAACTATGGTCAAATTTTCCATGAATTTCAACACCAATATTCTTCATCCTTTTAGGGCATCAGAGGCTCTCCAGATGTTTAAGAATGTGGTGTGATATTTTTGGGAATCATTGACCTATTAGATACTCTAATGGATAGAAACATTAAGAAAATAATGAAATTGTGTGGGGATCAATGCCTTTTCAATACTCATATCATATGATGCCAACCAAGTTAAATGAGATCAATGTTCTACTAGATGAATTTGAGAGAAAGTTGAAAACGAGCCTCAACCCAGTTGGTGAGGACTCGCTAGGTGAATCCAAGAGACCCGAGATCAAATCTGGGTGGAGGCATATTTCTGGGGGTACTGTAGCAGGCACAATTCGGTACTATAGCAGCTAGAACTATTCATCCATCTGGGCCTTCGAGCCACCAGTTTGGTCATCGGGTCCTGCAAGGCTTTAGGGCCACCCAAGGCCTTCAGGCCAGTTGATTCTCAAGGCCTTTGAGCCACCTTAATGACTTAGGGCCTCCCCAAGGCCTTTGCGCCACATGAATGCAGGGCCCAGACACACGAAAAAAAAGAAGCAGCCCTAGAAGAGGATACAGAGCAGGTGCACTCACTAGAGCAGAGCCAAATGGATTTTCAGAATGAGAGAATATGGATAATCCCTAGGTAGCAGTCTGTGCTTGCACGGGAAGCCTAGCCAGATGGTCATTCAAAGGTGGAGTGCTACTATCAGATGCAGATGCTAGGGAGCGGTAGTTCCTTTTAGATAGTCTGGTTTAATTCCCTAAGTCTTTTGGGTCATGTATTCTCCTAAGCCTACAAGACATGTAGTCTCTGATCCTACGGGCCTTGTAAGGGTTCCCCTCATCCCTTAAGTTGGGGGTTATGAAAAATCAATAAAAATGGAGGCCTTCAGGCCATTCAAGAAGAGAAAGTCATTAAAAAAGACATGTAATTCACTATGGGATTCAGTTATGTTTTATCGTAATAAATAATATTGTAGTATTTTACTATGTGTCGATTACTCTAAGATTAAATATGTAAGCCTACAAAATCTGTTTCCCAGGATTGATTTTATTTTTGATTATCTACTCTGAGCTCAGTTTATTTTCCAAGATATATATTTGATCGAGCTATCACCAATTTTTAGTTAGGGATGATGAAATTCCAAAACATATATATTTCGGACCAAATATAGACTCTATGATTTCATAGTTATGTCGTTCATGATAACGAATGCACCGGTGGTGTTTATTGCCCTCATGAACAAGATATTTCTTCCATACATTGACTATTTTATCTTAGTGTTCACCAATAATATCAATATCTACTCACTAAAAATATGGAAACATTATAGGCACTTATAGATAGTCATATGAATGATTATAGAACGTAGGCTTTATGACATGGTGTCAAAATGAGACATTTGGATGAAATAGGTGAATTTCCTAGGACATGTGCTACCTGAGACTGGTATATCAGTAAATAATGAGAAAACTGAGGTAGTTATGCCTTGAACATATCCCCAAAACATGAGCTTCCAAGGATTTGTAGGATATAAACTGAGGTATATTGACGAAATAACCTAACAATGAGAACCCATGAATGCACTGAAAAATAATAGAGAGAAGTTCGGGTGGTAATATCAATGTAAATGGTATTTCCTTGAGGTAAATATATTGTTGAAAAATACTCCAATACTCACACTCTTTGAGCTTGGGAAATGGTATATAGTAAACTATGATGCATATGTCATTTGTGTAAGAGTGGTGCTGATGTAATGAAAGTAGGTAATTGCCTATGGATTTCATAAGCTATGACCCCTTGAGAAGAAATACCCAACACATGACTTGGATGTGACAAAATTGGACCATGGTCTGAATTTTTAGTGAATATATCTCTTTAGTGAGTGATTTATTATTTACATAGACCACACGGGGGTTCAATATATCTTCACGAAGAGGGACCTAAATCTGGGGGAGAGGTACTAGGTTTAGAATCTATAAATGATTGAGTTTGATATGGAATGTGAACATTGGAATGGAATTATTGTACTAAATTACCATAGATGAAAGAGTCAGGATAAGCAGGAACATGGAGAGAGGTCCATAGAGTAGTAATGAAATTTGATGAGTTTATTAGATTATTGGAGGATGAGTTCCTTAGAGGACCATGGTTCTATGAATTTGTCTCCGTTGATAGTCATATCCTCGCTTGTGGACTAGGTAAAATATTCACATGATTTAGAATCATATTGTGCCATAATGTGGGAACTATTATTTGGTGATGAATCGATGCCTAGATGGTCGACAGATGAAGATGACGAGATCTTGGTAGATGGGAGAGTAGTAGTACATACTTACATCAAAGGGGAACTAATGTGGGATTACCATAAATATAGATGGAAAATATGTCATGGTGTGACCAAGATGTATCATAGCTTTAGGGGACATTTTTTTGTGTCCATATATGAAGAGAGATGTTGTAGGTTTTGTTTCTCGATTCCTCACCAATTGGATGGTGAAGGACATGGACCCGCACACTAGTGGGTTGTTACAGCCTCTACCAATACCTAAATAGATGTGGTAAAACATAACATGGGACTTTGTAATGGGTTAACAAGGAACTTGAAGATCATTGATGATATACGGGTGATTGCTGATCGATTAAAAAAGATTACTAACTTCCCACCAATTAGAGAGACTCAATCAATGGAAGATCAAGGAAAGCTATATGTTTGAAAGATAATGAACTTTCTTGGAGTCCATTTGAGCATTGTTTCAGATATAGATTCATGTGTCACATTTTTCTTTTGGTAGGGATTTTAAATATACCTAGGGACTCAGCAATGATTGAGCATGGTGTACCATCTTCAACCCAATAGACATTAAGAGAAGACCATATGTATATTAGTGGATATGATTATAGATTCCCTAAGTCACCTTGTAGGAGAATGGGATTATCACATAGCCTTGATTTAGTATTCATACAATAATTGTTATCAGGATTTGATTCATATGAAACCTATTGATACTCTTTATGGGAGTGTATTTCATTCACTGTTGTGTTAGAATAAGGTCGGTGATTTTGAAGTTGTAGGCCCCAGTATGGTTCAAGAGACCATCGAGAGAGTGTAGTTGATATGAAAGATATTGGTCACTGATTAGAAAAGACATATATCATATGCAAACTGATGGAGGGTAATCTTGGAGTTTATTATTAGAGAGTAGGTTTTCTTAAGGGTGACTCATCAGTTAGGGCATATACATTTAGGGAAATAGGTAATGCCAGAACCCTATTTTGTTGAACGATTTGAGATCACAGTTCAGATAGGGGAAGTGGCATATTATCTAAAAATACCTTCTCAATATAAATTTATGCACAACGTGATCCATGTTCCACATCTTCAAAGGAACATACCCGACCTTACGCAAGTTATTTATTGTGAGGATGTTGAGATGGAGACAATTGCATATTTTAAGGAGGGTCTGTTGTTGATCATTGATTGAAGAGAGAAGGAATTATGATAGAAGATGATAGAACTAGTCCATATTTGTTGGTAAAATAGGCAGATACATGCAGATATGTGGGAGAATGAGTCTCATGTTCGAGCAAAGCGGTCCATGTTTCATAAGACAGACTAATAGGGATAATTGTATAGGACTACAACTCAATAGAGGGGAAGAATTGTAATATCAGGATTTTTACAATGATAATAAAAACTATATTATTGATAATTTATAAATTTATTTTGTGAAAAATGATATTTATCCGAGAAATAACATAATTAATGTGTCAAAATATATTAATAAGTGAAATAATTTAAGTTAACACATTGTAAGATTCAATGAAATTTTTTCAGATTTAGGAACTTAGTATGTGAGAGATTCTGATTCCCATAAATCCTTAGTGAAGGCAGAGTACAAATATTAAATATATTATATTGTTAGTAGACAATTTATTCAAAATAATAAAATAACTTCAAAACATTTCATCATATGAGAAATATGAGACCACTGAAAGGTCTGAGACGTGGGTTTTTTCCCTAGGTGAGGTACAACATTTCCCTAGGTGAGATGTGGGTTTTTCCCTTGGTGTGTCTTATGAGAAATCAGAGACAAATTTTTGGATTGGGACATTCTTTTTACCCTAGGATGTGTATAAAAGTTGTTAGCGTCAAACATTTTGAAAAATCCCTCATGATAAATACAATTTTTTATTTAGTTATTTAGTAATTTTTTTAATTAAGAAATAATTAATATCCCTCAAAAGATGGACCATATAACAAATTTTAGACTACAATTAGGTCGAGAATAGAGGAGTTACACTAAAAGGGTATACCATTTATGCGCGTCAGGTGTTTGGAAACATAGCATTCTATAAATCTAATTTTATATTTAATTAATTAATTATTACATATTTTAATTATAAAATAATTAATATCTCTCCAACAGTACATCACATGATAAATATGGTAGAAATGTAAGATCTGGGACATGGTATTTACCCTAGATGGTGTATAACTTTTAAAGGCAACGGGTATTTATTTGGGTCACCATTAATTTATATAATTTAATTTTTATATTAATGGGAAATTTTTATTTTTAATAATTTGATTAATTAATAAGGGGTATTTTTCATCTTCCCCATTCAAAAAAGTTTAAACCACAATTTTCTCACATCGGATGAAACCAATAGCCTAAAAATCTTCCATTTTTGTTATTTAAAATCAGAAATGCCTTAATAAACTTAAATTAATCACTATACAATCACAAATCAGGGTAAAATTCAAATTAAATTCATGGTTCAGTAGGGGTTATATGTGTTGACATGTACACAGTGGAGGTTTCATATAAATTGTTGATCCTTCAACCCCTATTATAGATCAATCCCATACTACATTACTGGGGATAGAAAGACCTTGGTTGATCGATTCATCTACCCTCGAAACCAAGTGTGCATGTTACTTTTTTTCTCTATAGTGTGTCATGAAGTGAGGTTGAAGAAGGTATGTGTTTTTTATAGGAATAATTATTTAATTTAAACTTTTTATTTTACTCTTATAATTATGAAATAAATGGTTATTTACAAAATGATAAAACATAAATTATCTTGGGATGATTTAAAAAATTAATCAAGTTATAATTGTGATAAATTTACCGAGAAAATTGTAATGAATTAATATATGATAATAACATCGAAATATTTGTAAAAACACATGGAAATATAATTATCACAGATAATTTATAAATATTATCAAAATATAATCACTGCACAGTTATAAATGGATAATTTATTTAAAATTATCAAATGATAATTTATAGAATAAAAAATTTCAATAGTTAATCACATGTAAAATAGAGGTTTAATTTATTTAAAATGATCAAAGTATAATTAATAAATTATAAAATCATAATTAATGGAATAATAATTATCAATGGTTAATCACATGTATAATCAGATGATGATTTATTTAAAATTATCCAAGGCTAATTT
Organism: Viscum album; assembly: GCA_963277665.1. Classification (NCBI taxonomy): domain Eukaryota; kingdom Viridiplantae; phylum Streptophyta; class Magnoliopsida; order Santalales; family Viscaceae; genus Viscum; species Viscum album. Next base: position 1,761,111,328 of record OY728125.1, read on the forward strand.
ATGGAATAAAAATTATCATCTCATAATCACATGGATAATTGATGGATAATTTTTTAAAATTATCAAATGATAGTTAATAAATCATCAAATTATAAATTATGGAATAAAATTTATCAATGATTAATCACTTGTATATTCAAAGGATAATTTATTTATAATTATAAAAAAATAATTAATAAATAATCAATGGCTAATTTATATAATAACATTTATCAACAGTTCATATCATGTATAATCAAAGAATGATTTATTTAATAATTATCAAATAATAATGAGTCATTTTTAATGAATAATTTAGAGAATATATGATTTTACTTAAATACTAATTGAAAAATTATTTAGGAGGGAGAAACGGTTATCACATGTGTTATTTAATTTATTTTTGAAATTAAATAGTAGTTTTTTGTTCTTGTAATCCTTAATTAACTTCAAGATTTTAAAAGTTAATATTTTCGATAGTGTGATGACCCAATGTTTTATAAATGGAATTCCCTTCTTATAATTATCTCTTATAGTATAATCTAATTATGATTCGCAATAAAATATTATGATACCAAATACAATGGGATAGTTAAACCTATTTTTTCCTCTTCTATGTTTTGTATTTGGAAAATATGACATACACAGTTGTGATCTGTAAGATGTTTGGAGTCTGATAGGAAAAATTTATTTTTTGGTGAATAGAAACCTTCCCTTATGAATAGTATCCTACCCTTAGGAAAATTAATATGACCCGTATTAATATTAAATAATCCAAAATAAGTGTTACAATTCTAATGATTAATGAAAAAATTTTGGAATCTTATATGTCATAATTTGACCATAGAAAATTTATTTGTATTTTCGTAAGTCATAATTCATTAATTATTTTTAAAAACATTATTTACATAAAATATGTTCATAAATTAAAAAATCTATGTCTTATAGTTTGAAGATAATTTGAACGGGGAATTTCATGGATTGAGAGCTGGATGGACCACAATGGACACTATATTCCACGTGTTACCCCCTCCAATCCCCTCATTGGAATTCCCCAACGGAAGGGAATCTTAAGATTAACGTGGATGTGTCTCTCCCCAAGGATGGGCTTGTTTCTCTAGGTTTCCTGGCCCAAAATCATCTGAGGAAAATCATTGTCGTAAAATATGAATTACATCATGCCTTCTGGGAGCCTGCAGTAGCTTAGGCCTCTACCATCCTTTGAGGTACGATGATTGTAGTGGAACGTGGATGGGTTGATATCATCATTAAGTCTGACTACCTCACCATAATTTATGCTATTAACCACAATGATGACGGACTCCAGTGATTTGGCTTCATCATCTAGAGAATTCGCTCGCTACGCCAAGGTTTCTCTTGCTGCACCTTTTCCTTTACCAAAAGAGAAGGAAACAATGCGTCCCATCTGTTGGCGGCCTCAGGCCTCTTCGATGATAACCAGCTATGGATGGATATTTTCCCTTCATGGATTTTCATATTTATGTCATCTGTTCTTCGTCATTAATATTTTCTGTCCTTCTTTTCAAAAAACATGTTCTACAGGAACTTCCATTTATGAATACACGTGAACCGCTCAAGAAAACATAAAAATGAACATTCCCATACAATGTTTTTTAAACTCTACAACACATCCAAAGGTCCATTAAATAACATAATTAAACCACAATAAACTATATTCATGTACACAAGGTTATGGAATTTTCAATTAATGAATCTGATGTGGTTATATTAACATTATTGTGAAGAAATCATTTTGATAAAAGGTAAGGGGAAAATCTCGAACCCACCATTCATTCATTGGGTTCTCCCTCATTCACTACATTTTTGATATGGAAACTTATTAAATATAAAATTTTAAACATTATCTTAAATTTTATGGGATATAAATTTTTTATACTGATTTGTATGTCAAAAACTTGTTTTCCAAAAAAAATCTACTTTCAAAAAAACACCTTTTACTTCTCACTCGAGGTTGATGGTTATCGTATCATGTTTTTTGTTCCCAATTAATTTTGGTAACCCGATGTTTATGAATGAGTTATTATGAGACAAGAAATATTCATTTACATGGGTTAGTTATGTTCATTTTTTATAAATATTCATTATGGCATGCATGATAAAATATAATTTTATGATGTGATGGGTGCGCCCAGAATTATATAGCGTAACATGAATGTTTCAATGTGACGGGTGCACCCTGAATTATACAGCATTCCAATGAATTAGGTAAAGTGATGAATATCATGAGTTAATGTGAAATTTTGTGTGAAAAATATTCTATTTTTTTCACAAGTATGTGTGGTAGTTAACCTCTAATAAATGTGTTTCATTTTTATGCATTTACACATTTCATGCCTCTTATTAATGTTTCCTCTCTTGTTCAAGATCCTTTGAATATGTTACGTTTATGCTCACAAATTATTATATTGTTATTATTTATCCTCTTAATGGGGATTTATATTACCTATTTTGATTTATATTTGAAGGATCTATTATGGGCTCCCTCAAATGACATTTGATTTTTTGCGTACATTGGTGCCGCCGAGTGGCTGACCAAGTTCATCTCTCAACGGAGGAAGAAAATTTGACAACATAATAAAGGTATTTAAAAAAAATAAAATCTAATAATAAAACTACTTGAAAGGATGTAGTATTTTTTTATCTTTAATAAAACTAGATGATGTTTTCTATAAGAATATTGTATAATATTTTTGTTTTTATTTTTGAAGTGAAGTTCTATTAAAAATACACAACAAGAAGATGATTTTCAGAAAATATTTAAATGATGTAATTGATATAACTTTAAAAATTCATTTAATTATAAATTCATATCATTTAACACTAAATTTTTAACCCTATAACCCTACGAGAATTAACTTTAAAAAAATATGAATAGTATTAAACTCGGGGTATATTTGGAGAAATCAATCGCAACACCGTATGTTGATTGATGTTTTAATGATAGATTATGGAAAGAGAAAATTAATGCACATTTCTATTCTAGAAAATGAGGATGAATTGATATTAGAAAATATATTTTAACTCTATTAATTTATTATTTCTGGTCTTATTTTACCGATTATGTTTGTGCTATCACAATTTACACAATACTCGACTTCGTGTGTTTTGTGTTAATTTTTTAATTACTTGATTAGTTTATTATAATTATAAAACTCAATTCATGGATCATATTAAGTTAATTAAAGTATCTCAATGATTAAAAATATTTAAATTAATAGGGTAGAAGATTGATCAATCACTAAGAGAAATACTCTTCCATGGGCGATGTGGTCATCGTGGAGACATTTTTCACGAGCAAAGGATTGAAAGGGTAGAACCCAATATCATCTCTAATCATGATTCCAACCCAAATAAGATGAGTATAGAAGAATATAATTGTATAAAACAGAATAAAAGAGAATAAATAAAGGATGAACAAAGATTCTTATTACACAAATGAAAACATTGCAACATGAAGAAGAGAAGAAGGCTTCGATGAGGGGATCCTTTCTTTAGGAGCTACCCCACATACAATGGTTGGAGAATCTGGGAGAAAAAAATTCTCTTATTAATTCAATATTTTAAAGCACATCCCAACCCCACCAAATGAATAAAACCACTTTATAGTGTGGTGGAAAGGCTAGGTTCAATGTGGTTTCAATAGTGAATGCGGAATCTTGGGCAAATATTTTATGCCATATTTCACCTCCCATTTGACCACTAAAACACAAGAATCAGATTTCTTTATAGGAGAATGATTCATGAGAAAATTATTCCTTGAGCGCCTCAAAATATTTGAGCCTAATCCATGAACGGAAGGACTTCTTATAGACCAAATACAGAACTCATGTCCAATCTGGTGAGTCCAGCGCAACATTGACTTCATGGACCATTTTCACCAACCAAATGAATGATTTACTACAGTGACCTTAATTAAAGTTGTATAATTTTTTTTTCAAGAACACATTTAAAAAATATTAAGTTCAAATAATTAAAATAAATTATTTACTTACGAAATACCACAGTTAATTTTTAAAGGGTTAAACTTGAATTTCCATCAATTTTTCAAATGAATAATCTAATCCCAAATAATTTATAAATAAATATATTAAACCTAATTTTAGAAAATATTATTTTTTATTATAAATAAAATATTCAATAAAATATGTTTTATTATCTCCCAAACGCGTAGCCTTTTCACTCCTATAAAAGACCTCATATCATGTATTCGAAAAAATTGTGACATGATATGAATATTCATATTTCTCAATCCACAGTGAAAATATAGGAAAAGTAAAAATCCCATTAGGAGTCAATATCAATAAATTTTAAAGTCATTGTCTAATAAATAGTGTCAAATCTAAATCCTGTGAGATTCTGGACACTAATCATAGAGGAACAAGTCTTGGGTCTACCATGCCACTAATTATCCACATGTGTGTGCGCCAACCATTCCCAGGTTTTCTCTACGCCCTGTATCTAGTATATTAAGGTCAATAAATTCTTTTATTTTTACATGATTCTATTCCACTGAACCAATTCAACATTCTTTGTAATAAAATTCCAAAACCCCATCATTTATGCATTCCCAGAGGTCACAGCAGGAGCTCTGAATCTAAATATCACCAAATGTTGTAAATTTGTTCAATCCCCTATTTATTGAATGTTTTATGTTTATTTTTTGGATTTTGTTATTTTTTAGTTGGTTTACAATATTCAGATATTAGGTGCACACACATAGGTCAATCTGGTACAGTGAAGAAAATGATCGGAAGGCAAGAAAACGTATATAAATAGCATGGTATAAGCTGAAAATAATTACTTACTATAAATATATATTCAATTGGGTAAGAGAGACACAAAAGTCATGATTTTGTGAAAAACTGTGTGGATAAATCAATAAAATAGTTTACCATGAACAAATATCACATATAATAATGTCAAAATCTAAAAGGTTTTATAATTAAACCACTGTTCATATCATCGACGTCTTCAATTTTTATAAAATTCAACCCTTGATGATGAAATTATACACATGGTTATATTACTACAAATGAATTTGAAAAACATTAATTTTCCATATGTTCCAAATGATAATGTTACATGATATATTTTTTTCTTTTTTATAGATTTATTTTGAAATATTTTACCAAAAACAAAAAAAATACACGTAAAACAGATAAATAAAAATCCTATGTAAAAACCCCAAAATGTTGTCCCCCCCACTCTTAAAATATTGCACTGTGATTAATGTTAACCTATGAGATGATATATTCACATGAATTTTATAATTTTAAATAGGAAAAAGAATATGAAATTGAAATGGTTAAGAATAGCATCATATTCTCATGTGATGATAGAGTCATGTAGTGTGATGAAATCCACTGCATTAGTAGGAATTCCCTCAATGTATTTCTTCAAACGTTTCCCACTAACTATAAATCTCATTACAATGTCATCTTGTGTGATATCCACTGCACCATAAGGAAAAAATTTATTTACAACATAATGAACTCACAACCTGGAATGCAACTTACCAAGCACCAGCTTTAGTCATGAACTATAGAGCAAGTCTTTCTCTCCAACATGAAATTCTCTTTCCTAGATCATTTTTTCATGAGATTATTTTGATCTTTCCTTGTAGATAATTGAGTTCTCATATGGTAAAAATAAAATCACCTAAATCTCATGAATTTGTATTTTTATTTGGATTCTATCTTTGGCCAAATCCATTTTACATTTCGTTACAGCCCAATTATCCCGATGCTCAACTTCCACGGGTAGATGATAGGATTTCCCCAAAACAATCTGAAATGGGGACATACCGATGGGTATCATGTATGTTGTCCTATAAGCCCAAATAGCATCATCTAGGAGCTTGGTCTAATCATTCCTATTTGACTACATGGTTTTCACCAAAATATTTCACAACTCATGATTTGAATCCTCTGCCTAGCCATTTTTTGTGGTTGTATTGGGTTGATGTTTTGTGTGTCACCCCGTACTTTTGAAGCTGGGATAATGAATTCTGATTTGAAAACTATGTGTCCCTTGGCCACTGATGATGGCCTTCGGTACTCCAAACCTGCAAAAAAATTGATCTAGGACAACATGCACAACAACTAGAGAATCATCATTCCCAGTGGACTTAGCCTCCTCCCATTTTTTCACATATTCAACAACAACCAAAATATACATGAAACCAAATGATCTAGGAAATAGTCCCAAAAAATCAATTCCCAATACATCAAAAATATAACAAAATAATATGGGTTTTTGGGGCATCTCGTGTCTCCTATAAATATTACCAGTGTGTTGGCTACGTGATCACAACATACAAAACACATGATCATCATGTAATAAAGTAGGAAAATACAATCCAGAGTCCAAACCATTCCTAGTTGTCCATTTGGATCCCTAGTGTCCACCATAAGCATGTTTATGACATAATTGTATAACAGACTCAAATTCGTTATCAGGAACAAAACTCTTAATTACATTGTAACTATACTTGCACTAGAGGTAGGGGTCATCCAACACATATAATCCAGACACCCCCTTTGACTTTTGGAAATTATGTTTCATTAAATTTTTTTTATTTTCATATGTAACTATGTAGTTCAATAAATCACCATTTCAAGGACGCATACCAGAGAAGGAATGAAGATGTTAGTGGAGCATGCCCCAAAGTGGTACATCGTCCAAGGTTTCATTCTCTAGTGTGTGAGTAATCCTACTAATGTGGTCTTCCATCATGTTTTCTGACCCCTTCTCTTCCTTTATCTCAATATAAAATTCATAAAGAAGAAGAATCCATTAGATTATCTTGGGAATTTCTTCTGGCTTCATCAAGAGGGACATCAAGGCTACCTGGTCAGAAAAAAACTACATTGAATCCAAATAAATATGAACAGAATATATCTAAATTAAAAAATGTTAAGAAACTAATTTTCTATGGTTTTGTAGTTTTATTGGGCAAAATCCAATATCCTTGATGCATATGAAATACCATGTGAACGTCCCTCTACCCTCTGAGATAAGATATCTTCGACCACAAAGTTGGAGGTCTCACCCAAAACCTCAAAAGGAAGCTCCCTCCGTGGTGGGATGTATGATTGGTGGAGTGTTCAGACACATCTTTGGATCATCAAAGTATGTCCTGCAAGATTTACCCAACACAAAATCAGAATACTTTTGAAATAATTGTGACCTAGGAAGAAAAATCTTACTTAAATCATTGATTAAGAAATGATAAAATTCTGCATGACTTATGAAAGATCTAACATCACAGACACATGAAGTATATGGTAAGAAGGAAATGATATCTACCTTATATCTATGAACCTCTATCCCATGTTTTGACACTACATGCCTTAAGACAATCCCATGATCTTCCATGAAATGAAACTTTCCTATGTTTAAGACCAGATTTTTCACAATACAATGATTCAAAACCATTCCCATGCTAGAGATAAAATAATCATATGAATACCCATACAATTTAAAATAATCCTTAAATACCTCCATGTAGGCCTTAATAAAATCTAAAATATACTCATCATGCTTCTTTGGAAGGAACCTTGGGCATTGCAAAGTCCAAATGTCATCCTTCGGTTGGTAAACATACTGAATGGATATGTGAATGTAGTCTTCTCTCGATCCTCCAGAGTAATAGGATCCTAAAAATATCCAGAAAATCCATCCAAGAAAAAAAAATTTGTCTTCCTAGTCAGTCTCTCAACCATATGATCAATAAATGGGAGGGGGAAATGGTCCTTGCAAGTTGATTTATTTAGTTTCATATAATCAATACACACACACCAAGCATTTTTCAACCTATTTGGAATGAACTCATTTTTTCTCATTTTTAACAATATTAAAACCACTTTTCATAGGTACAACCTGAATAGACCTACCCAATAAGAATCATAAATGGGAAATATTATACCTGCCTCAAGCAATTTATCATCAAATTTTTTAACGACCTCTAAAAGATTTGGATTGAGTTTCCTTTGTGGCTGCCTAACCGGTATAGCCTCATCATCCAAAAGAATAATATGCATGAAAATGGAGGGTTTAATATCTGACATGTCATCCATGTTCAACCCAATTTCCTAAATTCTTTCCCTAAAATGATTCAAATGTTTTTCTTCATGTTCAATAGGGATATTGTTAGCAATGATAACAGGTAATTTCTCACCACTTAACAAGTACGAGTATTTAAGATTTGGTGGAAATGGATTCAGTTCCAATGAATGGGGTGATGTATATATGTATAAATTTAAGGAATAGATGTATGTGAACAATGAACATCAGTATTAGAATCATCATCATCAAAATTAATGAATAATTCATCAAAACCATTAGCATATTCAATAGCCATTTCATAATTAGTTTTCACATGATCGAAATCAGAATATGAATCCATTTGAATATCAAATCTAAGAGAGTCTTTTTGATTCTACATAGGTGTGGAAGTAATCATAGACATAAAAATAGAACCAATAATTTTAATCTCTCTAAACATAGGAAAATCAAATTCCATGGGGTTTTTATTTGGTGGTTCAAAATGGGAGATAAAAAAGCATAATTTTCCTATGAGGGGTACTTTATGGATACCATAACATTAAATATCACAAATTCATCCCAAAACTCCCTACAAGGGGTACCATCATTGACATCTATGATAGTTTTTTCAATTTTGAGGAAGGGCCTACCTATGATAATGGGAGCATGAGAACTTATGTGATCATCCTCCATTTTAAGCACCAAAAAATATGATTGAAAGAACATGTCTCTTACCTAGACAACTAAATCCTCAAGGACTCTCATTGGATATGTAGTAGATCTATTCTCCAATTACACTACTACTCTCGTTGGCTTCAACCCACCAAACTGTAAATAAGAGAATACAGAGTGAGGTATCACATTTATGGAAGCTTCAAAATCACAAAGAGAGTAAGAAATGTGAAAAACTACTATGGTGAATGGGATAGTGAATGTCTCAAGATCCTTTCACATTTTGTTTTATCATTTCTCGAGTTTGTGTAAGGAGTGCTAAAACATTTCTTCCACGATTGATACTCTCATTTCCCTTGACTCTTATTCTATTAGTAAAATGTTATTTTAGGAATTTGGCTTTCCTTGGGATTTGCATAATGTCCTGAATATGTGTGTTATTTATCTTCACCTGATAGAATGTGTCCAAAACATCTTTTTTCATTGCCTCCCTAGCCATATTATTGTTTTTAACAACCCTATTAGGAAATATAAGGGGTTTTGGAGGAACATCAACAAGTTTTTTCTTATCATTATCTTTCTACATTATTTTGTCTTCATCTTGTCTTGAATGGATATTCTCTGGAGTAGAGGTGAAACCCAATGGAATGGTAGGTACAGATATAACATTCATTTTCATCTAACTTCTCAATGTGATGGTACTAAAATTTCCCTTAGGATTTACAGTAGGTTGGGAAGGAATATTTCTGGAGTTCTTACTTACTAGTTCATGGAGGGAAATGGCAATCTGGAAAATTTGTGTCTTCAACTCCCTTAGCTTCGATCCTTGACCTTTCAGCTCATTCTGTTGATTAAGAACAATTTGATTCCAAATTTTAGTAGTGTACGAATCTTCTTTGGTTGGGGGGTTTCCCTGTTGTTGGATTGTTGATTCTGGGGCCTCAAATCACTTTTCGTGTGGTTGGAAACCATTTTGATAAGGTGGAGGCTGTTGTAAGTTTTGTTGAATGAGGGGCCTTTTTGTTGTTGAGATGAATACCTCATGTATGATTGATCCTTCCACCCTTGGATGTATTTTGGGGAAAAGTAATCAATATTATTTGGTGGTTATTGTGGTTTTTTTGCTGATATTCTCCCCTAAGAAACCCTGCTGCACAATATTATGTTTCTTGTAGTTGGGGGAAACAATCAGTTAGGTGGTTTGTCCTAGTGAAAATGCCACAAGGCCTTGAGTGATGGGGTTGGGATGTCTTTTTTTCCAAATAAATCTGCCTCACCATAGTGTTCAGTCCTTAGAACATAGTATCAATCAAATGATTTTCAAAACTATAAGGGCTTAACTGATGTACTAGCCTTACATGTAGTGTACCTAGATCGCCAAATTTTAGGGAGTTCTATACCATCTATTCAATCAACGGATGTGCGAATACATGTGTCTTTTCTATCAATTCCCCTCTAGTTGCGACATCCCCCATGATTCTCTCCAAAGGTGTATGTCCTTTGTAGAAGTACTAAATAAGTATTTTCTCACTGATTTGGTGATGTGGGCATCTTGCAGACAACTTCTTGAATTGCTCCCATTACTAATACATTAACTCCCCTTGGGATTTCTTGATCCCAGAGATCTCCTTTATAGTGAAATTGGACCATGATGATGGAAGAAATCTCTCTATGAAATGACATTTTAAATCGTTCCAACAAGTTAATTATTCAGGTTGTAAATAATACATCCAATATTTTGTAGCTCAATCAAGTGAAAATGTGAATTCTTTTAGTTAGATTTGATCTTCAGAATCATTAATTGTATTTATGGTTGATCAAACCAAATTAAATAATTTCAACGGTTTATTTGGATCCACACTAGATAATCCATGATTCTTGGGAAGAAAGTAAATTAATCCAGATTTTAGATCATGTTTTGATTCAAGATATGGGTACGTAATGCAATTAGATAGATAGTTAATATCGGGTGAATCCTATTATTGAACGTTCTTTTAATTTAATTTGCATTATTTCCATCCATTGGTTATTATTTTATGTTTTAATTTTAATTCCTTACAATTTCATTGTTCTGAGGGTGGAGGAATTCTCTAACTGGTTGAATGTTAAAACATCCAGTAGACTTAGAATATCTCATTCGCGCCCGAAGGCTACATTCAATTTCTGTATCAAGATATAAGTGATCTTCTGGATCAGTTCATGTCATAAATCCTATAAAAATAATAAGAAGTAATTTGGACCATAATAAAAAAATAATATATTTGATTTGGTCCTATAAAAATAAAAGAAGAGAGTAAGAGAAGAGAAAAAATTGAGAAAGGGGAAAAATGAAAGAAGAGAATAAAAGAATTAAATAAAAAATAAAATAAATAAATTTAATTGGGTAAATAAATTATATTCCTCCTTGTAAATGGTTCCACTTTTAAAGGTGATGTTCTGTGAACCCTAAAATGATTAGTGATTTTTTGGGTACTTGGGTGCAGTAGAGTGGCTGACCAAGGTCATATTTCAAAGGAGGAAGTAAATTTGACACCCTATTAAACATTTTTTTAAATAATATTAAAATGAATAATAACACTACTGGAAAGGATGTGGGGGGATTTTTAACATTCATAAAACTATAATACGTTTTCTGTAAGTATATTGTATAATATTTTTGTTGTTATTTTTGAAAAGAAGATCGCTTAAAAAGGCAAACAATAATTTGTGTTTAGGAAATATTTAAAAGATGTAATCGATCTAACTCTTCATATTCATTTACTTATTAATCATTATAAATTAAATTAATATCCATTAATTATTATCCCATAATTTTTTAAACCATGAACCCTTTTAGAATTAATTTTACCACAAATATGAAGAGAATTAAACCATAGACTATCTTCATAACATGTAATCACAACACCCTGCATTGATTTATGTTCAAAGGATAGCTTATGGTCAGTGGTAAATTAAGGAACATGTCCATTCTAGAAAATTAGGATGAATTGAGATTTGGGATTAAATTTAAACTCGACAAATTTATCCTGTGTTGTATTATTTTAATCATTATGTTTGTGCTCACACAATTTACACAATACTCGACCACACATGTTTTTGTGTTAATTGTTAAATATCAGGCTTAGTTTATTATATTTTAAAAAAAATCAATTCATGGATTATATTAAGTGTATTACATAATCTCAAATATTCAAAATAATTAAATAAATAGGGTATAAGATAGATCGATCACTAAGATAACTACTCTTCTATGGGCGGTGTGGTCATCGTGGAGATGTTTCTCAGGAGCAATGGATTGAAAGGGTAGAACACAATATCATCTCCACTCTTGATTCCAACATAAATTGGATGAGTATAGAACAAGATATTTGAACAAAATATTTAAAAAAGAAGAAAAAAAATAATAACAAATATGTTTATTACACAAATGAGAACATTACAACATGAAGAAGAGAAGTAGGCTTTGATAAGGGGATCCTTGCTACAAGGGTTACTCCTCTTAAAATTGTAAGAAAATTTGGGTGAAACCAATTATCTTATGCCTTAAATCACCAAAATCAATTCCTAAGCCCACCAAATGTGATAATCACCAATTTATATAGTGGTGGGGAGGCTAGGATCAATGTTGTTTAATGTTTGAATTGGGAATCTCATCCAAATATTTTATTCCATCTTTCGCCACCCATTTGGCACAAAAAAAGTCAATCAACTGTCCTTCTGGAAGTATTATTCATGCGAAAATGAAATCCTCAAGCTCATCTCAAATTTTTTGCCTATTCGAAGCATGGATGATGTTTTTATGGCCCAAATACAGAACTCATGTCCAATATGGCGAGTTCAGCCCAACTTTGACTTCATGAAACATTTTCACCAACTAAATGCATGAATTAGCTACAATGTCTTCAACAAAAGTTGAAGAAAAATATGTTAGGAACACATTTTAAAAAATATATGATCAAATAAATGAGATAAATTTATTTATGTTATAAATATTAAAGTAATTTTGTAAATGGTAAAACTAGAATTTCCCTCAAATTTTCGATTGAATGATTTAATCCCGAATATTTTATAAATAAAAATATCAAACACAATGTGATGATCAGTTATTATCAATACAATCACTAGTTCCGAAATCTTTTTTAACGTCACCATTTTTTACGTCGGTTATATATAACCGACGTGAAAATAAGTGATATGTGGTTTTTTTACGTTAGTTATTTTGTAACCGACGTAAAAAATAATGAGAGTTAATTTGTCACGTCGGTTATTTTAATAACTGACGTAAAAAACCAATGTGTGGAACTTTTTATGTAGGTTATGAAATAACCGACATAAATAAATAAGGTATCTAACAACTTTTTTACGCCGGTTATTTCATAACCGCCGTAAAAACCCAACCCGCAGTATTTTTTACATCGATTATATTATTACTGATGTAAAAAACCAAGACACAACAGTTTTTATGTCGGTTATAAAATAAACGATGTAAACAATTTGGTTTCTGATGTGTTTTTTTACATCGGTTAAATAATAACCGACATAAAAAACCAACACGTTGCTTTTTTTACGTCTGTTATAAAATAACCGACGTAAAAAATTCGGTATTTGATACATTTATAATGTCAGTTCTTATAATAAACGATGTTATAAAGGTAATAAAATAGTTTATAATGTCAGTTTTAAAATAATTGACTTTATAAAACATTTATAAACTTTATCACGCCCTGTGGATTGTCTTTTCTATTTTTTTGATCGACAGACCTACTACTCATCCCTCTGGCATGGAAAACATAGAATTGAATATTCAATCTCATTTCGTTAAACTCGTTTTCCATCATCTTTTATCATCGTTAATCTCCTCGGAACTATCATCTCCACTCGCAACACTCAGGTAAGCCTCCAACGACATTGTTTGGTTAGTTTTTTTAGATAGTCTATATTTACGTTTTACGATTTTTTTGTTTCAACTAGGTAAGATTCATCAATTTCAAACCCTATTTCCTAGTTTTGTAATCATAATATTATTTATTATCACCAGATCTATAAGATCGACTCGCAATATTCAAGTAAGCCTCACCTACTTCTATTTCATTTGTTTTTGTTTCGCAGATACCCTACATTTATATTAATATTTTTTTGTCATTGAGAACTAATGAGATCATTCACCCATATTACTACAATTTGTATCTACACCATTGTGATACACCAATTTCGTGTACCAGTGTGATTTATTTTATAAGTATATATGGTTTTTCATTTGTGGAATGTTTGTTTTGGATCCTTGGTTGTTTCTATTTTTGGTATCACTTTTTGTTGTTCCATAAACTATTTATGTCACTTATTCTCCTGGACTATTATAATTCTTCATATTCTATTAAAACCTGATTTATGGAACAATAGAGAATTTTAGTCTAGTATAAGATACATTTGATGGTTCTCATTTTGAATAATGGCATGATATTAAAACTAGTAGCTTGAGGTTAAAATCCCTAGATATGCCAAAACTAGTAGCTTGAGGTTAAAATCCCATAGTTTTGGGGGGGCTCTCTAGAGGGTTGGAAGCTATCCAGGGGGTTGGGGGCTGTCCAGAGGTTTGGGGGCTATCCAGGGTGTCCATGGAGGTGCGGGGGGGGGGGGGGGGGGGCAGTCTTGTGGTGTGTGTGTGGGGGTGGGGGTGTCGAAGGCATGGGGGCCTGTCCAGATGGTTTGGGGGTTGTCCGGGGGTGGGGGATGTCTAGAAGGTTGGGGGGGGGTGTCCAAGGGGTTGGGGTGCTTTTTAGAGGGGTGGGGATATCCAGGGGTGGGGGCGCTATATAGAGGGGTGGGGGGCTGTCTAAGGGGGTGGTGATGTCCTGGGGGTGTCCAAGGGGGTGGGGGTGGTGTCCAGAGGGTTCGGGGTCTGTCTAGAGGGTTGTGGGTTTCCAGGGTGTCCATAGAGGTGTGGGGTGGGGGGGGGGGGTGGCAGTCCATGGGTGTGTGTGGGGGGGGGGGGGGGGAGGTCCAAGGGGGTGGTATTGTCTAAGGTGGTGGGGGGAGGTTGTCCAATGGGGTGGGGACCTGTCCAGAGGGTTTGGGGGTTGTCCGGGGGGATGTCCAGAGGGTTAGTGGTGTCCAGGGGGGGTTTCCAAGGTGGTATGAGGTGGGTGGTGGTGTCCAAGAGGGGTGGTGGTGTCCAGGAGGGGTGGGGGTTTCCAGGAGGGGTGGGGGTGTCCAAGGGGGTGGCGGGGGGATTTCTAGGGGTGGGGGTGGTGTCCTGAGGGGTGGGGGGTTGTCCAATGGGAAAAAATATGTTGGTGAGGATGAGCTTGATGAAGATGCTGATTTATGTGAGATCCCTACTTCCATGGAAATATTAACAGAACATAATGATGTGTATGTTGAAGACATGGTTTGTGCCATTAGGAACTATCACAATGAAGGAATTTGGGAAAACAATCCATTTGTATATTCATAAAATTACAGGTAACATTTTTTTATTTCTTGTTTACATTTATTATTTTCATAAAATGATAGATATTGTTTGTTTTTTATTTATTAAAACATGTATTAATACAAAATAAGTATAAGTTTTTGTTTGTTTTATTTTTGTTTAGTTTACGTTATCATTTTTACCATTACATTAATTAAATATCTATAGTTTTTTCAGTGACAATTAGTTTACCATGTTTACTAGGTTTACAATTTTTTAATTCTGTTTAGTTTACTTATTCATGTTTACCATTACATAAATTATATATCTATTATTTTTTTCAGATAAAATTACTTTACCAGGTTTACCAGGTTTACCTTGTATACCATGTTTACCATCTTGACTATTTTTACCATCTTTACCATTGTTTAACAAGCTTACCATATTAACCATGTTTATTATTACGTAACGTAGTACAGTTTTCTATTTCCGGATTATAGTAGTATTAAAATATTTGAATTTTTATATTTTTGAACTAATATTTTTTTTGATTTGAAGGATAATGACAGATCAATCAGTTGATCAACCACATGATTCTGGAGATGAGAATATTAGTCATACCTATGAGGAGGAACATTCACATTCTCTTCTTGATGTTCTCCAATCATCCTCATGTTCTCCCATTACAATAATGATTTCCAGACTTGGTAAACGTGGGTGCACATGTTTACCAAAATTATCACTTGCCCATACACAGTATCAGAGGATACTCGTTGAGTTTGATGAGGATGATATTCCTAGAGGTCTAAATGCAAAATATTTTAAGAGTTTTTTATCCACTTAGGGTAAGAGAAAAGTAAGCATTTTTTATGATGACTGGAGAAGTGTGGAAAAAGCGATAATCTGTCGGTTGTGGGAGATGATTTTGTTAAGATATTTTTCTATTGTTTTCCTATTATTTAAATGTTTCTAGTATATATAATATTTTTAACCTCTTCTTTTTAATATGACATTTGATATTCCTAACACTGTAGGAGTCAAGAATAAATGCTTATCGATAGCTTCCAGGAGATAGAGGGATTTAAAATAAACCCTCACATCTGATTTCATTTTTGGTCATAGGAGTCATAACAATCCATGTCGTATATATCCTTTCATTGATGAAGACACATGGAGAATATTTGTTGAAAGTAGAAGAAAATATTCATTTTTAGTAAGGGAAATGTAAAATTTTATATGCTTTCTTATATAAATGATTTTATTACTGTTTTGATAATGATTTATTATGTAGAGACCCAAGGCTTGACGTACATGGAAATTACATTACTTTTGCGGAATACATAGTACATAACAGAAACACACACACAAGGATCGTAATAGTTTAGTGTCTTTGGAAACTTGGAATATAATCTTCTAATCATGGTGAAAGATATTCAACATCTCTCATAAAGATCTTCCCTTTTTTTAACCTAAAATCTTTCTTTATATCCTAGGGAAAAGAAAACATAAAAGGGTGAGCTCAAATGCTCAGTAAGGGTAAACAAAAGAAATATCAATCACATCATATTCATAAGAACATAACATTTTGGAAATCTTAACCTGCAAAAGAGATCATAATATCATAACATGGGATAAATCATTGTAGTGAAATGTAATCCCAATAATCATAAGTTAAAACTTGAAACTTTGTGGCATACACACATAATCATATAGAATCATTTCTTATTAGTCAAGACTCATAACCAAGACTATCTTAGTGGACAAAGTCCATTTCTGAACCGAGTTCCCTCCTCGTTTCAGTCCTGTTTCACTGAACTGGTTTAATCTGCCGTTCCATCGATGTCTATCTCATGAGATATAAAATCTTTACCCAATTAATTGGAGGGATATATGGGTCCCACCCATCTCATAATGATACCATTCTTATGTGTGCCACAAAATCATAAACCATACATCATAGCATAGCCCATGTAATAAAAAATGGGAATCTTAAACATTGTGACATCATAAAACAATTCATATAAGATAAAGGAATTCATAAAAATAATTCCATCACAACATAATCAAATAAATGTAATAATAGGGATAAAAAGAGAACCCTTTATTATCTTAGATGGAAAATAATTTTGATGAAACACTTGAACTCTATTCTTGAGGAAAATATCCTGTCTACTTCAAAAACAATTTTATTTTCTTAATATGTCATACAATTATAAACTAAAAGAAGTTGATTAAAAATAAACATGAAAACTTTTAAAGGAAGATTCTTAGAAATATTATTTTAAAAATCCATTCATTCCTTATAAGTTAAAAAAACATTCTTCTCGTACTTTTGTCTGAAAAGTCAAAAAGTAACTCGTACGAAAAAAATGACAAAAGATTCCTTTCATATCTTTTACTAAAAACTCACCGAAGGGTAAAATTGGATTTAAAAAATTGTATGTGGATGGAAATAATATTACATATTAAGGAAACTTGGATGTGGATGATAAAATACACCCCAGTAAATTTCAAAGTATAAACAATCTCGGATAAAAATGAGATTGTTATATTTCCCTTACCTTTGGTCCTATTTGCTTCGTAAGTGTCCGAACCTCCTGTATAATGATTTAAATAATGACATTGACTTATTATAGAATCATACTCATTGTTATGATATCATATGTGGTTCACTTATGACTTTATATTACCCATTCTTTTGTAAATTCAATGTTAAAGAGTGTTTTGGGTAAAATCATTTCATTTGTCGTCCGTATTTTGACATGTAATTATTCATATGAATACTTAGATCATAATTACTTAATTAAATAATATAAAACGTTATTTATATATAATATATATTCATAATAGACATATATATAATATATCAGTAAATGGAATGAAATACACCGTTCATGGAGACGGTAGGCCGTACGTACGCTTGAACGCTGTTTTCGTTTTCTTATTGAGTTGAATGGAATTAAGTAGATGACATACATATATATACACATAAATCCATTATCATTATTATGTCATATATTTCATTATTACTTATTATATATACTTTATAATCATTCATGAATGGTTAACGTGGAGAATAAATGTCATCGCGTCGTGGAGACGGTAGTCCGTACGTACGCACGAGCGATGATATCGTTCTCATGATCGTGGAATTGTATTGGATTGTATGTATACTATTTAAGAATCAATATCACTTTAAAATAATCATATATGGTTATTATGTACACCATTATACCAATCGAAGTAAGGTTTTGGTGGAAAATAGATTACACCAAGGCGTGGAGACGGTATTCCGTATGTACGCACGCGCAGTGATTTCGTTTTCCATAGGATGGATAGATGGTGAAATAGGGTTGTTTCATAATTATAATAGCATATCAGTATATCAGTTATACTGATTTTATTACTTCATAATGAAACAACCTATGAAAAAGAAGTGGAAGAAGAATTAAAGTTGAAAGAATCGGTAACAGACATTACCACTTCTTTAAAGTGCCTCTTTGAGGCCTCCTCTTATAGCACTTAAATTGGTCTTTTAAGAAGACCAGGACCTCTAGGTTGTTTCTAGGGAAGTGGAGAAGAGAATTTGGCAGGGGATGGCCCAGCATGAAGGCACAAAGTTGTGTGAGGAAGAGAGGGAGGAGGTGCCCTTTTATAAGGGAGGAGAGGGGCACCTTCGGAATAACTATAAATATTATTTTATTATAAAGCCAAATTCGGTTTGAAATAGCTCCAAATTGATTTGGTTCAATGATAAGGTGGGTATGGGTCGAAATCCTCTCATCCAATATAATTTAGACAAGTTTAGGTTCCTTTTGTAACCTTATCATTTAGATTTAACATTAAGTTAGATAATTTTACTTTTACGATGTCTTTTTGTGTTCTTACACAATAAGGTTAATAAACATACTATAAGAAGCCAAAAAAACCCCAAGTTGTTTATTATTAACATATTTAACATTATATAAGTCATTTGGCCGGACCATATATTTTTAGGAATAAAATAACAATTATTTATATAATATTTGTTTTAAACACTATTTTATGTCAATTTTGACACTATTTAGTAAATGATTTTTTTGAAACTCATAACTGAATGATTAGTTCGACAAAAGTTAATTAAATAAATACTAACATGTCATATTAACATAGAAAATTATTTTAATTCATAAAAAGTCTCAAATTACATTTATTGTGGTATTTATAACATCAATTATGTCAATATTTCATTAATAAGATAATTACTGCATCATCATTGTGTCATAAATAAATTTAATTATTTAATGTCTAAAAATTACAAATAAACTTACATTTTGTAGGAAATCTATTTATATTTCTAATGAATATTTATAGTCAAATTTATCTTATGTATAACCCTATATTAAAAATGATATAATTATTAAACTTTGATTTTAACTATTTTAACCCTTCTTTAAATAAATTAATAATAAATGTCCTAATATAATCCAAGTGGGCCTAAATGGTCATATTTTATTCCTAAGGTTGTTTTTGGTCGTATTACACTTATCCAATAGAATTAGTACATGTGTTAGGGTAATAATAATATCAATTTCCCTTAATTACCTTATTTACTTTTAACCGTGGTAAAAAAAGTAAAAAGTTACTATTCACTAAAAAACATTTTCATCTCATTGAACCACATTTTACTTACTTACATCAACCATGTCTCTCGGATTTTTGAAATTCCACTCACAGAAGCGGTAAAATTATTTTTTATGAAAAATTCATTTTTTTCAACTACCACTTACTAGTTTCACTATTCATCAAAAATGAAAGTTTCTAGAAAAATACAAAAAATTAGGCCTAAGATATATTTGATATTATGAACTGAAAAATGATGTCCATTTTACCAAATTAAAAACATATTAGTTGCATTACGTAATTTGAAAATTAATTCCCGTCGACAAAACAAATAGCGTGTTCTTAAGAGATAATAACTATCAAAAGATTGACATTTGATTATGTCTAGTTTAAATGTGAAATTACATCCAATGACCAACATTGTATTAAATTGTAAAAATATATTTTAAATATACTTTAAAACAACACAAATTAATAATTTATCACTATTAATTATTTTGATTAAAAAGGTTGTTTTAAATTAAAATTTAGTAATTTTCCCCATTCATCCTAAAATGAAAGTTATCGGAAAAGTACAAAAATTTCACCCTAAGCTAATTTCGATATTCTGAATACAAAAATTTAGTCCATTTGGAAAAATAAAATTTACAAAATTTCAAAAAGCGGTTATTACTATTCATAATGGCTAGTTTTAATAATATTTTAATAGCATATTGTTGTTTAGTGAAACTCGTTATTGCGTACTACACACGCTATCGAGGAAGGTCGTGATTGCGTGTAATGGAAGGCAAGTCAAGGATGTGTGTTGTGAAAGCTCCTTTTAGTGTAGCATACAACCCAAGACATTAATGAAATTAAAAACAATATTTTTCATAAAATCTCGGGGTGTTACATTCTACCCCCTTAAAATGAATTTCGCCCTCGAAATTCATCGGGGTTATGCATGGTTTTCTACTTGAAAGTTTCTTTAATTTAAACCCACATCGTAAAAAGGAATACCAAATCTTAGCTTTAAAAACTAAAGTATGAAATGTAACGGTTACCCAAATTAAATCATCATTGGGTTTCCACGTAGGAGAACATAGGTGAAAATATGGATATAGAAGAGATATCTAACCATCATGTTCTGATAGAGAGTGGTAGAGAACATGGCTATGAAAAATAAAATAATCACAAATCCATAGATTTGTGATGATCTAAGGTACCATCTAATTCATCTGATATAAGGTCACTAGGACAACATTTTTTGTTTTTAAGATCATTTCCCTAAAGTTGATGAAATTGGAAATAGAAGAAATACATTCGTGATTTTGGTACAGTCTCACCGTTGTTCGTTCTTTGGACAATTTCCACTTCATCTCTTAATGAAATGGAGTTGAATTTGTCATTCGTGAAGTGTTAGCAGCTCATGTGATAGAATGTTGGGTCATTCCATCTGTTCAAACAAAAGGTTATAAAAGTTATCAAAAATACATAAATCCATATATAGTGATATTAATCATATATGGTTCCTAAAATGGACTTATACTTTATATATCATACTGCTTAATATAATAAAACTAGTTTCTACTAAACAGGGGCATCCCTTAGGCCAGTGGTATGCGATAAAGGCCAGTCGCACTTCGGTTGTGGGTTCGATTCCCACAGCATTGTCTGACGTGATGGGCTGTCGCCCGTCCTGTAGGTTGTCCTTTTTCTAAAACTACATTACTATAACATCCCATCAATAATATCAAAAAAAGATCTATCCTTAAACAATACTAACTTATGTCCAACATAATCCATTCCAATATTTAGGCTTATCTAAAATACTTCGGTCAATGGAGATAGTATAAAGAAAATGATTAATTTAAATGTCATCAACCAAGCATGTGAATTCCATCATTTATCCCCCATATATCTTCTTGGTCACATTCCAATCATGTGAATACCTTAATCATGTATTCTCTTGAAAAATGAATACCCATTAAACCATAGTGAAAACATGAATGTTGTCAAAAGTTGACTCTTTCCACATACCAAAATCCCAAAATTCTATATACTCAAACCATGATTTAACCTTCTCCTTATATTAGTCATGAGCTCATCAATACTATCAAACATTTAATTTTCTTCTAATCCCTTCATTATGCGCATATCATCTATATTCCAAAAATATCTGAAAAACCTTTAATTGATACTGTTACCATTAATTATACACTTTCAAAACTCAAGGAAAGACAATAGTGTAACAATACTTCAATGTCTCTTTATTCCATAGTACCATGAGATTACTTATACAACATTACACTTGATAAACATGTAATCATTCCACTACCTTCTTAAACCATTGACCGAGCTTCAACAATTCTTTCATCTCACATATCATTTGTAGTCTCTTCATTATCATCAACATAAATATTACCCATACGACCATACTGATTCTCTTCATGAGACTTTCTCTAAGGTAATTGGTTTGCATAATGCTCGTACATTCCACATTTAAAACATTTAACCAGTGTTGATGTCGTAGCAACACCATTATCCTCATCCATGGTGTTAACTGAACCTTTTCCTTTGCACTTACTGGCTTTATGTCCTTCTTTTCCACACCGAAAGCATCTTCTAGATCCTTTGAAACATTCTCCTTGATGCCTCTTCCCACATGATTTACATAGGGGAAAATGAACTTTCTTTCCTCTATGATCATCATGAAACACCATCATTCTCTTATTAGTCGAGTAAGGAAACTTAACAAATTTGAGTTTATTGATCATATGATGATATTGCTGATTCAGCATAATAATGATGTTTGGACTTCCAAATCCCATTTCATTTGGTTTCTCATGAAGAATATCATTCCATTGTCCATCATATCCTCCATTATCATGAATCTTCCTATTTCTGGCCATTTTCTAACACACAAAAAGAATACTGTGAGAGGAAAAAAATCATGCTAGGGAAAACAACATAGTAAATGGGGAGTACCTTCAATATCTAACATCTTAGGTTAAATTCTATGATCGTTAGCACAATTCTAGGACTATAAACTATACATATACTTACCCTTAGGGACATCTCTAGACATACCTTAGAAATATCTTTAGGGATCTCACTAACATTTTCGCATCTTAGTTTCCAAATGTTGACTAAACATTTCCTCTGATACCAACTATAGAGAACCATGGATTGACGTACATGGACATTACATTACTGTTGCGGAATACTTAGAACATAACAGAAACACACACACAAGGACCGTAATAGTTTAGTGTCTTTGGAAACTCGAAATATAATCTTCTAATCACGGTGAAATATCTTCAACATCTCCCATAAATATCTTCCCTTTTTTAACTAAAATCATTCATTATATCCTGGGGAAAATAAAACATAAAAGGGTGAGCTCAAATGCTCAGTAAGGGTAAACAAAAGAAATATCAATCACATCATATTCATAAGAACATAACATTCTGGAAATCTTAACCTCCAAAAGAGATCATAATATCACAACATGGGATAAATCATAGTAGTGAAATGTAATCCCAATAATCATAACATAAAACATGAAACATTGTGGAATACACAAATAATCATAGAGAATAATTTCTTATTAGTCAAGACTCATAGCCAAGACTATCTTAGTGGACAAAGTCCATTTCTGAATCGAGTTCACTCCTCGTTTCAGTCCTGTTTCGCTGAATCGGTTTAACCTGCCGTTCCAGCCATGTCTATCTCATGAGATATAAAATATTTACCCAATGCATTGTAGGGAGATATAGGTCCCACCCATCTCATAATGATACCATTCTTATGTGTTCCACAAAATCATAAACCATACATCATATCATGACCCATGTAATAAAAATGGGAATCTTAAACATCGTGACATCATAAAACAATTCATATAAGATTATGGAATTCATAAAAATAATTCCATCACAACATAATAAAATAAATGTAATAATAGGGATAAAAACAGAACCCTTTATTATCATAGATGGAAAATAATTTTGATAAAACACTAAAACTCCATTCTTGAGGAAAATATCATGTATACTTCAAAAACACTTTTCCATTCTTAATATGTCATACAATTCTAAACTAAAAGAAGTTGATTAAAAATAAGCTTGAAAACATGTAAAGGAAGATTCTTGGAAATATTTTTTTCAAAATCTATTCATGCCGTATATGTTAAAAAACATTCTTCTCGTACTTTTGTCGGAAAAGTCAAAAATTACCTCGTACGAAAAAAGGCAAAAGATTCCTTTCATATATTTTACTAAAAACTCACCGAATGGTAAAATTGGATTTAAAAAATTGTAGGTCGATGGAAATAATATTAAATATTAAGGAAACTTGGATGTGGATGATAAAATACACCCCAGTAAATTTCAAAGTATTAACAATCTCGGATAAAAATGAGATTGTGATATTTCCCTTACCTTAGGTCCGATTTGCTTCGTAAGTGTCCGAACCTCCTGTATAATGATTTAAATAATGTCATTGACTTATTCCAGAATCGTACTCATTGTTATGATATCATATATGGTTCACTTATGACATTATATTACCCGTTCATTTGTAAATTCCATGTTAAAGAGCGTTTTGGGTAAAATCATTTCATTTGTCGTCCGTGTTTTGACATGTAATTATTCATATGATTACATAGATCATGATTAATTAATACAGAATATAAAACATAATTTATATATAATATATATTCAGAATAAACATATATATAATAGATCAGTAAATGGAATGAAATACACCGTTCACGGAGACGGTAGGCCGTACGTACGGATGAACGTTGTTTTCGTTTCCTTATTGAGTTGAATGGAATTAAGTATATGACATACATATATATACACATAAATCCAGTATCATTATTATTTAATAAATTTCATGATTACTTATTATATATACATTATAATCATTCATGAATGGTTAACGTGGAGAATGAATCTCATCGCGTCGTGGAGACGGTAGTCCGTACGTACGCACAAGCGATGATATCGTTCTCATGGTCGTGGAATTGTATTGGAGTGTATGCATACTATTTAAGAATAAATATCACTTTACATTAATAATTTATAGTTATTATTTACACCATTATACCCGTCCAAGTAAGGTGGTGGTGGAAAATAGATTACACCATGGCGTGGAGACGGTATTCCATACATCCGCACGCGCGGTGATTTCGTTTTTCGTAGGATGGATAGATGGTGAAATATGGTTGTTTCATAATTATAATAAAATTTCAGTATATGAGTGATTCAGATGTTATTACTTAATAATGAAACAACCTATGAAGAAGAAGTGGAAGAAGAAATAAAGTTGAAAGAATCGGTAACGAACATTACCTCTTCTTTGAAGCGCCTCTTTGAGTCCTCCTCTTAGGGCACTAAAATTGGACTTTTAAGAAGACCAAGACCTCTAGGATGTTTCTAGGGAAGTGGAGAATAGAATTTTGCAGGGGTTTCCCGAGCATTAAGGCTCAATGTGGTGTGAAGAAGAGAGGGAGGAGGTGCCCTTTTATAAGGGAGGAGAGGGGCACCTTTGGAATAACAAAAACTATTATTTTATTATAAAGCCAAATTCGGTTTTAAATATCTCCAAATTGATTTATTTCGAAAATAAGGTGGGTATGGGACGAAATCCTCTCATCCAATATAATTTAGACAAGTTTAGGTTCCTATTTTAACCTTATCATTTAGATTTAACATTAAGTTAGATAATTTTACTTTTACCGTGTCTTTTTGTGTTCTTACACTATATGGTTAATAAACTTTATATAAGAAGGCAAACGAACCCCAAGATGTTTATTATTAACATATATAACCTTATCTAAGTCATATTTCCGAACCTTAGATATTTAAGAATAAAATAACAATTAATAATATAATAGTTGTTTTAAAAACTATTTTATGTCAATTTTGACACTATTTAGTAATTGATTTTTTTGAAAATCATAACAGAATTATTAGTTCGAAAAAAGTTAATTAAATCAATAATAACATGTCATATTAACCTATAAAATTAGTTTAATTCATAAAAAGTCTCAAATTACATTTACTTTGGTATTTATAACATCAATTATGTCAATATTTCATTAATAAGATAATTAATGCATCATCTTTGTGTCATAAATAAATTAAATTATTTAATGTCTAAAAATTAAAAATAAAATACCATTATGTAGGAAATCTTTTTAGATTTCTAATGAAGATTTATAGTCGAATTTATCTTATGTATAAACCCATATTAAAAATGATATACTTATTAAACATTGATTTTAACTATTTTAACCCTTCTTTAACTAAATTAATAATAAATGTCCTAATCTAATCCAAGTGGGCCTAAATGGTCATATTTTATTCCTAAGGTTTCTTTTGGTCTAATTAAACTTATCCAATAGAATTAGGACATGTTTTAGGGTAATAATAATATCATTTTTACCCTTAATTATCCTATTTACTTTTAACCGTGGTAAAAAAGTAAAAAGTTACTATTCAGCTATATTTATTTTAATCTCATTGAACCAAATTTTACTTACTGAAATCATCGGTGTCTCTCGGATTTTTGAAATTCCACTCACAGAAGCGGTAAAATTATGTTTTATGAAAAATTCATTTTTTTAACTACCACTTAGTGGTTTCACTATTAATCAAAAAATGAAATTTTCCAAAAAAATACCAAAAATTAGGCCTAAGATATATTTGATATTATGAACTGAAAAATGATGTCTATTTTACCAAATTCAAAACATAACAGTTCCATTACTTAATTTAAAAATTAATTCCCATCGTCAAATCAAATAGCGTGTTCTTAAGAGAAAATAACTATCAAAAGATTGACACTTGTTTATGTCTAGTTTAAATGTGAAATTACATCCAATTACCAACATTGTATTAAATTGTAAAAATATATTCTAAATATACTATAAAACCACTCAAATTATTAATTTATCACTATTAATTATTTTTATTAAAAAGGTTGTTTTTAATTAAAATTTAGTAATTTTCACCATTCATCAGAAAATGAAAGTTATCCAAAAAGTACCAAAATTTTACCCTAAGTTAATTTCGATATTCCAAATACATAAATGAAGTCCATTTTGAAAAATAAAATTTAAAAAATTTCAAAAAGTGGTTATTACTATTCATAACAGCTAGTTTTAATAATATTTTAATAGCATATTGTTGTTTAGTGAAACTCGTTATTGCGTACTACACACGCTATCGAGAAAGGTCGCGATTGCGTGTAATGCAAGGCAAGTCAAGTATGTGTGTTGTGCAAGCTACTTTTAGTGTAGCGTACAACACAAGACATTAATGAAATTAAAAAGAATATTTTTCATAAAATCTCGGGGTGTTACATCTTATTCTTTATTTACATCAAACAAGGAAATCTCATCCGGAGATCCAATCTAAAAATGTATACCCTAATAGTTTATCTCGGGGACGGTATACATTGTTGGAAGAGAAAATGATGGTGGAAAAATTACTAAAACTAAGAGCTAAGTCTTCAAGGTCTAGAGAGGTTGCCCCTCCATCCCCTCTATCTTGACATGAAAAATAGAAGAGAGATCAGATGGGAAAAAAGTGCAATATCTTTCAAAAGATTAGAGAATTGCAGTTGAGAGGATTTTATGATATCTATTTTTTTTATTTATGTTAAATATATTCTTCCTATAATTTCAGTCATTGTAGAAATTTTTAATTAATTAATACAAGATTATCTTTAGGAGAAGAGCTCACAAGGGAATTTACAGCTGCTGGGAGGAAAGATATTTTATATTCAACATTGGGATAGATTGAAAATCCTGGTCGTGTATGAGGATATCCGGCATGTGTATCGGTAAGAAAAGTGTTTCCACATTCCTCAACTAATTATATTGAGGGAGTTTATAAAAAAAATAGAATCCTTAGAGACTGAAGTTTATAATATTAATGCGATGATGGAAGTAAATATTAGAGTTTCGGTACAGTCTTTGTTTTCATACATGCAAAGTAAATTTTAGACTGCAGCTCCAACTCCTCCACCTCCCCTTGTAGACCCCATTATTTATCCTAAACCTCCGCCAGTAGCTCCCACACCCCCACCTCAGCCCGCAGACCCCATTTTTTATCGTACTCCACCACCGCAGCTTCCTACTTATTACGAGTTGGATGTTGATGATCCTCAAAATCATATAGTTTCATATGTATTTGGTATATTGTAAAGGAGATGAAATTTATCATCAACAATTAGAGGTAGAGAATCAGAGGGTCACTGTACAGGATATTATAGATAGACCATCTTGAGTACCATTACCTATAGATGAGGTGATGACAGTTGGAAAAAGTATCGTCCATTTTTTAATTTGTTTATCCAGACTTCTTCGATTCATTACCATATAGGTATGTATGTTATATCTTGTATTTTATTTTTTCTATTAAATTGGTTTTGTCATTTTAAAACTAATATATTTTTCTATTTATTTTTACAGGAATACTTCAAAGGTAATGAAATACTGTATAGACAACAACAAAGACAAATAGCTATAAAATCAGATACAGATTCAAGTGGTTTTGACAGATTGTCAAGATATTCAAATTTTCTGGTGGATCATTATGAGTTTCCAATGGAAGCTAATGTTTTACGCCGTGCAATAATTGTGTGGATTATGAAAGCTGATATCTTGGAGCTTGTTACTGGAGATAAGTTGGGCATCAACGTAGTGCAGATTTTTTCCATGTAAGTCTTAACACCTTTTCCCTGGATTATATTTATTTAAAATGTATACTTATGTATGTTTTGTATTAGGTATATTTATAAATTTTTTTATAAGAATGAGAAGACAGATGTATATGGGTTCATGGACCCGCATCTGATTTCCCCTAAAGCATGTACATTGAATGAGGAACAAATAATGGTTCATATTGTTGAAAGACTTGAACAGAATATAGTCACACAATGTTGGATGATGCCATTTTGTGAGATGTATGATACACATCTCTCTCAAAGAGTTCATTATCATTTAATATAAAAAACCACAAACCACAAATTGTTTTTTCATTGATCATTGGATGTTAGGGGTTTTTTCCAAGGGATAAGACACATTATTGGATATGCTCTGTCCATGGTGATGTACGGGAATGATTTATGAAAATGTTGGAAAATTATGTTTCAATTTCTCAATAGTTTTCAATATTATAATGAATTTTAAAATTATCCCATTCGTATTATTTTATAATAGGGGATGGGTCTACTTTCAAAAAAACACAAAGAAAAGGAGTGCAAAGATAAAATATGTAAATTTAAAGGTAAATATCCATTTATAATTTATACTATTTGATTTGTTACATAAAAATAATATATTTAATTTACACTCATTCAAATAGAATTGTCATGAACAACAAAGCCTCATCGAATGCAGATATTATATGATAAGATTTATGTATGAAATAATAACAACTGGGAAAATTGTCAACTTTGACCTGGTAAGATTTCCCTTTAAACTTTTCTGTAATATTTCATTTGATTTATTGATTATACACGTTAAATACTATTATTTTAATATTTATCTATTTGATTACCCTCAACCCTATAGTGACGAAAACATCAAACACATATAAGTGGAATGGTCAAATTATTTTACAGGTTTGATTGATTTTTAGTTTTTTTAATGTAAAATGTAATTTTGAATATTGCCATTGTAATTGTGTATTTGGTAGTCGTTTAGGTTGGATTTAGTTTTTTTATGATGAAATTGTATGTTTTGAATGTTATATAAGTGAATGTTTAATTTTTCTCTACTTCTTGTTTTGGTCTACTTATGATGGTTTTTCTGGTATGGATTCCAGTTTGGGGCGGTGGGCTTCCAAGGGTGTGTGTGTGTGGGGGGGGGGGGTGTTTAATGGGGTGGGGATATGTAGGGTTGTGGGAGGATTGTCCGGGGGTGTGGGGGTGTCCTGGGTGTCCATGAGAGTAAGGGTTAGTCCAGGGGTGAGAGCATTTTAGGGAGGGTGGAAGGGCTGTCCAGGGGATTGGGGGGGCTGTCCAGGGGGTGTCCAGGGGTGTGTGGGTGTCCTGTGGGGTGAGGGGAGTTTCTAGTGGTGTGGGAGGGCTGTCCAGTGGGGTGGCGGGGGGGGGGGGGGGGGTCCAGGGTGTCCATGGAGATTGGGGTGGGGAATCCAGGGGATGGTAGAGGAGGCGCCGCCTTCCCTTGTGGGGCTAAACACCGCTGTAAGGTACTCATCACTCCCATATGTGAAATATTTTGAGATATCAAGCTTCACATGAGGGAGTGATGAGTAATTTCCTACGGTATGCCCCCTGAGAGATGTGAACAGTTCCTCTCCCAACATCAGCTGTCCAGGGGCTGTACAGGGGGTGGCATGGCAGTCTAGGGGTGTCCAGGGGGTGGTGGGGCAGTCCAGGGGTGTGGCGGGGTGTCCAAGAGGGGGGGGGGGGGGTTGTCCAGGGGTGTTGGGGGATTTCTAGGGGGTGGGGGTAGTATAGGGGTGTGGGGAGGGGGGGTGGTGGGGGATGTCCAGTGGGGTGAGGGGGTTCTGGTCTATTTTTTGTAACTTTTTGGTCTGTTTCATGGGTGTGGGAGGGCTGTCCTGGGGTGTGGGAGTGTTGTCCAGTGGTTGGGGGTATACATAAGGGTGGGGGGGATATCCAAGGGGTGGTGGTGATGTCCAGTGGTGTGGGGGGAGGGGTGTCCAGGGGTGTGGTGGGTGCAGTCCAGTGGGGTGAGGGGGTTGTGCTCTGTTTTTGGCAACTTTTTGGTCCTGTTTCAGGGGTGTGGGAGGGATGTCCAAGGGGGTGGGAGTGTTGTCCTGGGGGTGGGGGTATACATGAGGGTTTGGGGTTTTCAAGGGGTGTGGGGGGGATATCTAGGGGGTGGTGGGGTTGTCCAAGGGTGATTGGGGCTGTCCATGGGGTCGGGGGAAGTCTAGGGGTGTGGGCGGTGTCTAGGGGTGTGGTGGGTGTTGTCCAGTGGGGTGAGGTGGGCTGTCCAGGGGTGTGGTGTGGGGGATGTCTAGTGGGGTCAGGGGGGCTGTCCAGGGGGTGGTGGGGGGGTTTTCCAGTGGGGTATGTTTAAAATTGTGTCAATGTAAATGCTTAATTTTTCATTGGTTCATGTTTTGGTCAACTTCTGTTTTTCTGGTATGAATTCTTGGTTTGGTTTCTGGTTGTTTCCGGGGAGAGCAGAGGAATGCTTTCTATTTTAAAAAATAATTTTGGTTTTCATGTCGGTTATTAAATAACCAACGTTATAGACACTGTAACACCCCAAGATTCGAGGGTACGCATCCCTTTCAATAATACAGTAGCGTGTGTTGTACGCAACTTCGAGTTCTAACACACACACCACAACCAATAAAACTAGCCGTTATTAATATTAAAACCCACTTTTTGAAATTTTATAAGTTTTATCTTTCAAAATGGACTTCATTTTGGATTCAGAATATCTAAATTAGCCTAGGGTAAAATTTTGGTATTTTTCTGAAAACATTCAATTTTTTGATGAATAGTGAAAAAACACTAAGTTATAGTTTAAAACCAAATTTTTATTTAAATATTTATATATTTTATATAAATTTAATTAAGGTAAAAATAGATACATAATACCTATATAATTTCAATGTAATTCATTGGAGTTAGTTTAGAATAGATATAGATATATTAAAAGTTTATTGAACTTTTCACCGTCTTTTACCCACCTCCTAGGAGAATTTGGAAATTCACATAAAACATAATTCCACCGCTTCTGTGAGTGGAGTTTTTAAAATCCAAGAGACACGGTTAATATCAAGGAGTAAAATGTGATTCAATGAGATGAAAATAATTTTTGGTGAATAGTATCTTTTTACTTGTATTTACCACGGTTAAAAGTAAATAAGGTAATTAAGGGTAAAAATGATATTAATATTACCATAACACATGTCCTAATTATATTGGAAAAGTGAATCTCGGCAAAAAAAACCTTATAAATAACATATTATCATTTAGGTCCACTTGGATTAGGTTAGGACATTTATTATTATTTAATTCAAAGAAGAGTTAAAAGAGTTAAAATCAATGTTTATTTACTTAAACATTTTTAATATGAGGTTATACATAAGATAAATTCGGTTGTAAAAATTAAATAGAAAGATAAAAATATTTCCTCCATAATGGAATTTTATTTATAATTTTTAGACATTAGATAATTTAATTTATTTATGACACAATGGTGATGCAGTAATTACTTAATTAATGAAATATTAAAATAATTGATTTTATAAATATCCAAAAAAAATTAATTTGATACTTTTTATGAATTACACTAATTTTATAGGTTAATATGACATATTAATATTGGTTATATAAATTGTTTTTGAAGTAATAATGCTGTTAGGAAATTATCAATAACACAATACCCAATAGTGTCAAAATTGACATAAATGTGTTTTTAATACAAATATTATATTATTAATTGATATTAAATTCCCAAAAATTTAAGGATCGGCCAAGATACTTATATCATGATAGGTGTATCATTAATGCACCACATGGGGGGTCTCTTTGATGTATATAGTACGTTTATTAACTATATAACATAAAAATACAATGTGACATGGTAAGTGTCAAACTAATTAACTAAGAGTTAAATCTAAAACACAAGGTTAATATAATGACCCAAACCTGTCTAAATTCTATTGGTTGAGTGGTTTTCGACCCATACCCACCTTAACCTATAAATAATCCACTTTTGAGCCATTAGAAACCGAATATTAATTTATTATAAAATAATATTTCTAGCTTTTCCAAAGGTGCCCCTCACCCCTCTTATAAAAGGGCACTCCCCCTTCTCACTAATTCACAAATTCAATGCCTTTTGGATCAGCTAACCCCTGACCAAATACTCTCTAAAATTTCCTCACTACAACCTAGAGGCCTTATTTTTATCAGAAAGCCAACCAAAGGATCCCTTTTGATCAAATCAAAAGGAAGAACTCAAAGAAGAGGTAATGTTTTCACCACCCCTTTTCAAGTTCATTTCTTCTTCAACTTTTTATTTATTTGTTATTCCCATTCTAACATAATAAATCCAGTATATTATATATACTGTGATGTTATTATAAATATGTAACAACAATATTCAGTATTCTATCCATCCTTTGAATTACATGTCACCATACGTGCGTACGTACGGCTTACCGTCTCCACGTCGTGGTGTAATTGTTATTCAATAAATTATTATATGGATTGGTATTATAATGATGTGTAATTCATTTAAATAATAAATATAACATGATAATGATTCTGTATATATGATATAACATCCAATTATATATTATTTTAATATCAAAATGATGATATTGTGGCTCGTGCATACGTACGGACTACGGTCTCAACGATCGAGATGAGATTCATTTCCCTTCGTATCCTTTCAAGACTAATTCTCATTTAATGATTAAAATAATGTATAAAGACTTTATATAACTCTGGATATGAATAAGATACAACATATCCATAAAAACATGGCTTACATAACAAAACATATAAAAGAAAACGAGTAAGTTAACACAAAAAAAACGATAATACTAATATATTGTTAACAAATCAATATAAAGAGATCATATATGATATCATATTAATGTATATGATTCTTGTATAATTTAATAACAATTATTTCAGCATTATACATGAGGTTAATCAACCCCCAACTAAGGAAAAGTACAAGGTAAGGGTTTATTTCGCAATCTCTTCATCATCCGAGGTTGTTTATACGTAATAATCTACTAGGACTTCTTTATCATCCACATCAATGTTTCTTAAAAATGTATTTGAAAACATTTTTACTATTTACTAGAATATGAGTTAAAGTCATTTATACCCTTTTTTTACTTTTTATAAGAGTTTTATAAAGGAATCTTTCTGTCGTTTTCCAAACAAGGTCCTTTTTAACCTTTTCGATAGAATTAAGGTAAGAATGTTTTTTTATCTTATACTGCTGGTGCGGATATTTTCTACCGTTATAAAATTGTCAAAGCTTACCTTACAAGCTTATAATAATATTTTCAAAGTAAATGTTTTATTTTATAATAATGTGACTTTTAAATGATTTCAAAAAAGGATATTTTTCTCTCAAATAGTTTTGATTTCATCTATGTCAACAGCCTTTGATAGAATTTAAGTTTATTTGAAGTTGATTTATTATGATACAAAACTTCAATATTTTATTTAAGGATTTGTGATATTTTTGACCGTGGATGGGTTATTTTTATACCATTCATGGTTTATGGTGAAAGTATTGACATTTCGTATGCTAGTTTTAATACGAATGTTTATGTTATGTTTAAACCTGTTCATAGGGGGAATGCATTGGACTTAATAAGTGATGGGCGGAGCCATCTATATCTCCTTGATGCAGTAGTAGGTCTCATGAGACAAACTAGGGCCTTTGCACAAGGCCTTAAAAAAATATTATTTGTAGTCTTGGCACGAGGCCTTGGCTATGAGGTTATGATAGTCTGGAATTATGCATTCCATCATTATGAAAGTGGTTATTGATATTGAATGTGATTATTCAACTAGTAGAATATCCATGTGAATAAGTATATGGAATTATTTCATTTTATTTCTGCCATATTATGCTGATGTTCGAGTTTTAAAAGTCTATTTTTTTAGTTATACATTTCCTTAAATGGTTATTCTTATTCATGAAACATTCCGCTATATTGTTATCCTTACTCAGCATTTGAGCTCACCCATTTCTATGTTGTATTTTCCCTATGATGTGAAGAATTATTTTATGAATGACCTACAGGGATAGTATGTGGGATATGAGTGTGGACTATGGAGAATATATTGTTGTAGTTTTCATTTTATGATCTAATGCAAACTTTATAAATGTATCTAGTTATTCCAAGGCTACTAAGCTAAATGGTATTTTGAGACTTGATCATTATTGTGATCATGCCAATGATATGTAATAATGCACCAACTCTGGGTAATTGGGGTTGGGGAATTATAGTTTGTATCAGAGAAAGTTTAGTACAAACATTTGAAGCTAGATTTAGATAAACTCTGATTAGATCACATAGACCTAAGATGGCCATTGAAGATTAGTATAGATGAACTTCCTAAAATTTTGGTATTGTAGAGATTTTGTGAGTTTTTCGAGCAATAAATCCATGTCTGGATATGAGAAGGTAGAGGTGGATATTGCACAGATATACCTAGAGGTAAAACCTGAAAACACCCCTTTGAGCTAGACTCGAACAGGAACTGGTGCACGACAACGTGCCATTCCGCACTCTTGGTTACGACACTCCCAGGGGATATGCTTAGGGTAACTCTCTTTTTCATTACAAATCATTATGATGTGTTTATGAGTATATACATCCTCCATGAAAACATTTTTATGATTATGGATAATATGGATAAATAGTTAAATTTATGTTAAGTGTTTTATATGTATGGAATTATGTATTATGATTCATAAACTGATCTAGTTTATGACATTGTTTAGAAATGGTTCCTATTGGAAGAAATGGAAACCGTATCAATGCACACAGTCCATGTAGGGATTTCCCACCTACTCAAGATAATTATAGTGGAGCTGGTGATACAACTAGTGCTGATCAGCTTATCACCATACTGGGACAACTAACTCAGGTTATGAATAATAACCTTACCCGTATGGAGCACCCTGATCCACAGCATGGAGGATCAATGTCAGATCGCTTCATGAGGCATCAACCACCAATATTCAATGGGAGTACAAATCCATTAGTAGCTAAGAAATGGATAAGTTACCTAGAGAAAATATTTCAGGCTTTGGGGAGTAGTGAAAACGAAAAAGTTGTCATGGTAGTTTATCGCCTAACTAGAGATGCTGATCAATGGTGGCCATTGAATCAAAACACAAAAGAAGATGATGAAGTTTCAAATATGGAATGGAGGGAGTTCAAAGATCTATTTTTAGAAAAATACTTTCCTCGCGACCATCGAGCAGATATAGAAAAGCAATTTCTGAGTTTGAGACAAAAGGAGGATGAGAATGTCACAAGTATGAGGCTAACATTACAAGGTTAGCAAGGAATGCTGGATATTATATACGTAACCCAAGAAGTAAGATTGATAATTTATTTGATGGGTTAAAATATTTTCTTCATCGAGCATTAGTCTCACAATCCTTCTCATCATACGAAGACATTGTCTCATGTGATATCAAGTTAGAAAAGGAATTCTCTAAGTCTTATGACTTTAAAGAAAAGCAAGAAAATAAGAGATCTTCTGATCAATCTGGGAATAGAAATAAGGGGAAGAAGGGAAAGTATGAATATCCATCCTACGGTAAATGTGGGAAGAAACACCCTGGTACTTGCTTAAGATGACTGGGAGTCTATTACAAGTGTGGTGAAAAAGGCCACCAAGCTCATGATTCCAAGGGGAAGAAAGAAGCTACCGATGTCCAATGATATAATTGCAGGGAGATGGGACATTATGCAAATGAATTTTCTAAGCATCAAGGGAACTTAAATCAGAAAAGGCCAAGGGATCAAGGCCAAGATTATGCTATCACTACTGCTGAGGTAGAAGCTCCAAAAGACATTATGGAAGGTAATTTAATGGTTTCCTCATGTTTAGAAAATGCATTATTTGATTCTGGATCAGCACATTGTTTCATATCTTTCTAATTTTCTAAAAAAATTATATATTTCCAATTTGATTTAACAAAGGATTTTTCAGTTGAAACTCCTAAGGGAAGTATCACTGCAACAAAGATTTGTGAATCAGTCCCCATTTTAGCACATAAAGTTCTTTATCCACTGATATCATCTTCATACCTATGGTTGAGTTTGATATAATCCTCATTGTGGATTGGATTTTGGATGACGATGAAAAAATTTATTGTAAGAAGAAGGTGGTTACTATTGTTGATGATGATGACAAGGAACACCTTATCTTTAGGGTGGAATCATCACCACCTAATTCTTACCTAGATCCACCCCCAGTAGCTCAACTAAATTAAATTATTGGGGAGGAAGAGAATGAAATGACTGTGGTTGAGAAAAAGAATGTTCAAATATAGGATTTACCTATTGCGAAAGAATATGTAGATGTGTTTCCAGAATATTTACCTGGATATCCTCCATAACGAGAAGTTGAGTTTTCCATTGATTTAATTCCGAGATCAAGGCCTATATCGTAGACCCTTTATAGAATGGACAGTGTGGAATTAGTCGAAATAAAGAATCAACTAGAGGAATTGAGTAATAAGGGATTTATTCGACCTAGTGTTTCTCCTTGGGGAGCCCCAGTCCTTTTGTTGAGAAGAAAGATGGATCTATGAGGTTATGTATCGACTACATGGAAATCAATGTTACGACAATAAATAACAAGTACCCCTACCTCGCATTGATGATTTATTTGAACAACTACATAGAGCTCAATACATTTCAAAGATTTACCTTCGGTATGGATACCATCAGTTGTGTGTGAAGAAGGAAGACATTCCGAAGACAGCATTTCGAACCAGGTACGGGCAATACGAGTTTATAGTAATGCCTTTTGGGCTGACTAATGCGCCCTATGTATTCATGGATCTAATTAATAGAGTTTTCAAGGAATATCTAGATGAATTTCTGGTGGTATTTATTGATGACATATTGGTATACTCCAACTGCTATGAAGATCATGAAAATCACTTGAACATTATCCTGATGACTCTGAGAAGACACGAATTATATAGAATGTTTAGCAAGTGTAAATTCTAGCTTTAGGATATTTCATTTCGTGGCCATTTTGTCTCCAAAGATGGAATATCTGTTGATCCTTCTAAGACCATGGCAAATCAAAGAATGAATTGCACCGAAAAGTATAACTGAGGTATGCATTTTTATTGGTTTAGCAGGTTATTATCAACGTTTCATAAATTTTTTTGCCCAGTTGGCTAACCCATTAACAAAGCTCACACGTAAAGGGGTTAAATTTGTTTGGACAAAAGAGTGTGAAGAATTTTTTGAAGAACTGAAGAGAATATTAGTCAATGATCCTATATTGACTCTACCATTGAGTAATTATGGGTTCTCTATTTATAGAGATGCATCGAAGAAATGACTTGGTTGTGTCCTTATGCAGAACGATAGGGTAATTGCCTATGCATCACGACAGTTGAAAATTCATGAGAAAAACTATCTACTCATGATCTCGAGTTTGCAGCTGTGATCTTTGCTTTGAATATATGGATGCACTACCTCTATGGTGAAAAATGTGAGATTTATACTGATCATAAGAGTTTGAAGTATATTTTCTCACAAAAAGAACTCAACATGAGGAAAAGGAGATGTCTTGAATTACTCAAGGATTATGATGGCATGATACACTGCCACCCGGGGAAGAAAAAAAGGTGGCAGATGCTGTGAGCTGAAAAGATCATGGAGTTTTGAATAATATGAGAATTGTAAGGGATCCAATTTTCATGGATCTAGTGAAGATGGACATGGGAATAACCATGGAAGGTGAAACATCAATTTTTTTTCAAATGATTTCCAAACCATCTTTACTAGAAGGGATTAAGAGTTCTCAGACTGATGATGAAGAGTTTCAAAAGATGATTAATGCTGTGAATGATGGGAGATTGAATGAATTTGGTTATGAAGATGGAATTTTGAAATTTGGGAAGATAATTTGTGTTCCCAATATAGCTGATCTAAAAACGGAATTGTTGGAGGATGATCATAGTTCCAATTTCTCTATACACCCAGGGAGCACCAAAATGTATGGGGACTTGAAGGAACATTTTTGGTGGGACAACATGAAGAGATAGATTTCTGATTTTTTGTCAAGATGTATAGCTTGTCAACAAGTGAAAGCTGTAAGGAAACATCCTTGTGGAGTATTGCAACCTATTCCCATACCTGAGAGGAAATGGGATAATATTACGATGGACTTCATCATGGGACTACCAAAGACTCCTTGAAGGAACGATGCAATATGGGACATTTTTGATCGTCTTACCAAGTAAGCACATTTGATTTCTATAAGGGATGATTTACCACTTGAACGTCTAGCAAGACTATATATTAATGATGTTTTGAGACTTCATGGAGTACCACTATCGATTGTTTCGGATTGAGATACCTATTTTACTTCATGATTATGGATTCATCTTCAGAAGGCCTTGGATACTGAACCTCATTTGAGCACTGCCTACCACCCTCAAACAGATGGACAATCAGAACGGACAATTAAATCCTTAGAAGACATGTTGAGAACCTGGTCACTTGACTTTCAGGGTATGTGGGATCAATATTTACCTCTGGTAGAATTTTCCTATAACAATAGCTTCTATTGGAGTATTAAGATTGAACCATATCAAGCGTTATATGGAAAGAGATTTCCCACAGCGACCTCTTGGGAAGACGTTGGTGAATGAAAACTTGTAGGTCCAGAACTGGTGGAGGAAACAATGGAAATGGTGAAGGTAATACAAAATCACATCAAAGCAGCTCAAAGTAGGTAGAAGAGTTATGCCAATAATCGAAGGAAGGATTTGGAATTTCATGTAGGATATCATGTTTTCTTAAAGGTATCTCCATGGAAGGGAATTATACGTTTCAATAAGAAGGGTAAATTGAGTCCTAGGTAAATCGAACCTTTCGAAATTCTAGAAAGAATTGGGGTTTTAGCTTACCGTTTGGAAATGATTCCAAGTCTCTCCAAAGTTCACGATGTGTTCCATGTATCATTGTTGAGGAAATACATGCCTGACCCAACGCATGTACTCACTTATGAGGAATTAGAACTGGAACCCGATCTGTCTTATTGCGAGTAGCCCATCATGATTCTTGATACCAGAGAACAAGTGCTGAGAAACTGAATGACGTGTCTGGTAAAAGTTCTATGGAGAAACCATAAGATGGAAGAGGCAACGTGGGAACCCATGGAACATATGATGAAGAATCACCCGAGTCATTTTATATAGTAATTTTCTCAAAATTTCGAGGACGAAATTATTTGAAGGAGTTGAGAATGTAACACCTCAAGCTTCTACGGTACTCTTCCCTTTCAATAATATAGTCGCGTTTGTTGTACGCAACTTCGAGTTCTAACACACACACCACAACCAATCAAACTGGCCATTATGAATAGTAATACACACTTTTTGAAATTTTTGAAATTTTATCATCCAAAATGGACTTCATTTATTGATTCAGAATATTGAAATTAGCCTAGGGTGAAATTTTGGTATTTTTCTGAAAACTTTCAATTTATAATGAATAGTGAAAATACACTGAATTATAGTTTAAAACTGAATTTTTATTTAAACAATTATTTATTTTATTTAAATTTAATTAAGGTCAAAATAGATACATAATACCTATATAAGTTCAATGTAAATCATTGGATTTAGTTTAGAATAATTTTGGATATATAAAAATTTTATTGAACTTTTAACCGTCTTTTACCCACCTCCTAGGAGAATTTGGAAATTCACATAAACATAATTTTACCACTTCTGTGAGGGGAATTTAAAAAATACGAGAGACACGGTTAATATCAAGGAGTAAAATGTGGTTCAATGGGATGAAAACAATTTTTGGTGAATATTAACTTTTTACTTTTTTTCGACGGTTAAAAGTAAATAGGGTAATTAAGGGTAAAAATGATATTAATATTACCCTAACACATGTCCTAAATCTATTTGAAAAGTGCATCTCGACCAAAAACAACCTTAGGAATAAAATATTATCATTTAGGTCCACTTGAATTAGATTAGGACATTTATTGTTATTTAATTTAAAGAAGAGTTAAAAGAGTTAAAATCAATGTTTATTTACTAAAACATTTTTAATATATGGTTATACATAAGATAATTTCGATTGTAAATATTAATTAGAAATATAATGTGATTTTATACATAGTGGTATTTTATTTATAATTTTTAGACTTAAATAATTTAATTTATTTATGACACAATGGTGATACAGTAATTACCTAATTAATGAAATATTAAAATAATTGATATTATAAATCTCAAAATAAATTTAATTTGAAAATTTTAATGAATTAAACTGATTTTATAGGTTAATATTATATATTAGGATTAGTTATATAAATTTATTTCTAATTAATAATGCTGTTATAAAAATATCAAAAACAAAATACCCAATATTGTCAAAATTGACATAAAAGAGTTTTTAAAAAAAATATTATATTATTAATTGATATTAAATTCATAAAAATATAAGGTTCGGCCAGAAGACTTATATCATGATATCTGTATCATTAATGGACCACTTGGGGGTAGCTTGGATGTATATAGTAAGTTTATTAACTATATAATATAAAAATACAAAGTGACATGGTAAGTGTCAAACTAATTAACAAAGAGTTAATTCTAAAACACAAGGTTATTATAAATACCCAAACCTGTCTAAATTCTATTGGTTGAGTGATTTTCGACCCATACCCACTTTAAAATTTAAATAATCAACTTTGGAGACATTAGAAACCGAAAATGAATTTATTATAAAATAATATATCTAGATTTTCCAAAGGTGCCCCTCACCCCTCTTATAAAAGGGCACTCCCCCTTCTCACTAATTCACACATTCAATGCCTTTTGACTCGGCCATACCCTGCCCAAATACTCTCTAAAATTCCCTCACTACATTCTAGAGGACTTAGTTTGATCATAAAGCCAACCTACAGAGCCCTTTAGATCAAATCAAAAGGAAGAACCCGAAGAAGAGGTAATGTTTTCACCACCCTTTTTCAAGTTCATTTCTTCTTCAACTACTTCTTACTTTGTTATTACCATTCTAAAATAATAACTCCATTATCTTATATATACTGTGATGTTATTATAAAAATTTTACAACTATATTCAGTATTCTATCCATCCTTTGAATGACATGTCACCATAGGTGCGTACGTACGGTTTACCATCTCCACGTCGTGGTGTAATTTTTATTCAATAAATTATTATCTGGATGGGTATAATAATGATGTGTAATTATTGTAAATGATAAATATAACATGATAATGATTATTTATATATTATATAACATCCAATTATATATTATTTTAATATCAAAAGGATGATATTGTGGCTCGTGCGTACCTACGAACTACCGTCTCCACGATCGCGATTAGATTCATTCCCCATCATATCCATTCAAAACTAATTCTCATTTAATGATTAAAAATAATGTTTAAGGACTTGATATCATTCTAGATATGAATAAGATACAACCTATCCATAACAAACACGACATACATAACAAAACATATAAAATAAAATGACTAAGTTAACACCCGAAACGACGATAATACTAAGATATTGTTAACAAATCAATATTAAGAGATCCTATATGATATCATATTAATGTATATTATTATTTTATAATTTAATAAAAATTATTTCCCCATTATGCAGGAGGTTAACCTACCCCCAACCAAGTAAAAGTACAAGGTAAGGGTTTATTTCACAATATCTTCATTATCCGAGGTTGTTTATACGTAATAATCTTCTGGGACTTCTTTATCACCCAAATCCATGTTTCTTAAAAAAGTATTTCAAAAAATTTTCACTATTTACTAGAATATGGGTTAAAGTCATTTATACCCTTTTTTTCTTTTTATAAGAGGTTTATAAAGGAATCTTTTCGTCATTTTCCAAACAAGGTCCTTTTTAACCTTTTCGACAGAATTAAGGCAACAATGTTTTTTAACTTATACAGCGGGTGCAGCTATATTCTGTCATTATAAAATCATAGAAGCTTCCCATACAATATTATAAGAATATTTTCAAAGTAAATGTTTTATTTTATAATTATGTGACTTTTAAATGATTTAAAAAATGGATATATTTCTCTCAAATAGTTTTGATTTCATCTATGTAAACATCCTCTTATGGATTTTAAGCTTATTTGAAGTTGATTTACTATGATACAAAACATACATATTGTGTTGAAGGTTTTTTGATATGTTTGACTGTGGATGTGTTATTTTTATACCATTCATGGTTTATGGTCAATGTATTGACATTTTGTATGCTAGTTTTAATACAAATGTTTATGTTATGTTTAAGCCTGTTCATATGGGGAATGAATTGGACTTAATAAGTGACGGGTGGAGCCCGCTATAGCTCCTCGATGCATCAGTAGGTCTCATGAGACAAACTAGTGTCTTGGAACAAGGCGTTGACAAAATCTTATTTGTATTCTTGGCACGAGGCCTTTTCTATGTGGTTATGATAGTCTGGCATTATGCATTCTATCATTATGAAAGTGGTTATTGATATTGCATGTGATTAATCGACTAGTAGAATATCTGTGGGAATAAGTATATGGAATTATTTCATTTTATTTCTTCCATTTATTATGAAGTTCAAGTTTTCAAAGGCTTTTGTTTTAGTTATACATTTCCTTAAATGTTTATGCTTATTTATGAATGTTTCCGCTATATTGTTATCCTAACTAGGCATTTGAGCTCACCCCTTTCTATGTTTTATTTTTCCGAGTTTGTGAAGAAGTATTTTATGAATGACCTGGATGGATATTATGAGGGATAAGAGTGTGGACTATGGAGACTATATTGTTGTAGTTTTCATTTTATGATGTAATGTAAACATTATGAATGTATCTAGTTATTCCAAGGGTACTAAACTAATCCGTCTATCGAGACATGATCTTTCTTGTGATCATGCCAATGATATCTAATAATGCACCGACTCTAGGTAACTAGGGTCGGGGCATTACAAACACCCCCCTGCACTGGTTTATCATGTCGGTTATTTAATAACCATCCCGATAAACCATTTTCTAAGTGTTTATCAGGTCAGTAATTAAATAACCGACGTTATAAACTTCCACCGCCATGGGTTTATCACGTAGGTTATTTAATAACTGAGTTGATAAACCCTCCCCCTGGTCTATCACATCGGTTATTAAATAACCGATGTGATAAACACCCCCCGCATTGGTTTATCATGTAGGTCATGTAATAACCGACGTGATAAACCCTCCCCCCATGGTTTTTCACATCGGTTATTTAATAACCGACCTGGTAAAATCCTGGGAAATGGTTTATCACGTTAGTTATTTAATAATCGAAATGATAAACATTGAGATGTAATTTTTTTAAAGTCGATTTTTAAATAACCAAAGTAAAAAATAATATTTATAACATCATCCATATTAACGTCGGCTAAAAACCGACGTAAAAAATAAAAAATAACCAACGTAAATGATGTTTTTTTTCACCAGTTAATATTCAAAAAAATGTATTTTATCATATATCCTTAGGTTTATATATGTACTAATGAGATGTCAAGTGCCAATAAGAGTATAGATAAGAAGTAATTAAATTATTGGTTAGTCTCGATGTTGTAAATTTTATGTATGGTACTATTTTTCCCAAGACACTAAACCATTGGGTCCTATGTGTGTAATACTAATATGTTTATTATCTTTAAAATGAAGTAATAGTAATATAAGAAAAGGCTGGCTCTCTATAGATGGTATCATTGGAAAGGTTTAGTTAATTTGGGAATTAGAATTAGTGAACCCTAGGGAAAACCTCTAGCATGAGAGTGAGTACAAATATGCACACAAGAATATTAACATAGGGATCCCATATGTTATTAATTTAGTATAAATTGTACAAGTGGATATATTATTAATTAATTTCTGAATACTGTTTTGTTCTACCCTTTTCAATTTTAGAAAATGGTTGGAACCAGGAGAAACCAAACCAACAACTCGTGCGAGTTTCAAAGCAACGATTTCCCGAAAGACATCCCCAATGATTTGGTAAGTGGAGTTAAAAACTCCAAGGTGATGCTTGCCCAACTATTTCAGGTTATGAAAAATAACCATAATAATTTAGAAAGTGCTCCTTCACCAAAGAGGGAGTAACTGGATATCGAGTGTTATATAAGGCCACGACCACTGATGTTTACTGGATCTTCTGATCCACTAGTTGTGGAGCTGTGGATCTACAACATGGAGAAGATATTTTATGGGATTCACTTTTTTCAGATGGAGAACGTGAAATTAGCCTTTAA
The DNA here is from genome assembly GCA_963277665.1 of Viscum album. NCBI lineage: Eukaryota > Viridiplantae > Streptophyta > Magnoliopsida > Santalales > Viscaceae > Viscum > Viscum album. The sequence goes on from OY728125.1 coordinate 1,761,156,117, forward strand.
TCATCTAGATGGAGAGACCGATAAATGGTGGGATTTGATTGAGAACACCATGTCGAGGGAGGAAATTGAAGAGATGTAATGAGAATAAATTAATATAAGGTTTCTTGAAAAGTATTTCCAAAGAACTATTCACACAAATATGGAGATATAATTCATAGAGATCTTGAAAAAATAAATATAATCTATCACAACATACAAAGTGAATTTCACAAGGTTTGCAAGGTACGCTTCGTGTATTTTTATCAATAGTTATAGCAGAATTGATATATTCTATTTTGGATTAAAACTACCCCTTCGATGGTCTCTGGAAATTCAAGACATTGGGAGTTATGAAGAAGTTTTTAGATGTGCTGTCAAAGTGGAGATGTAGTTTGGAAAATCGTCTCATGGATATGGTGATAATAAATAAAATATTTAGTTTCAAGGCAGTGGATCTAATGAAAAATGTGTGGAGAAAACTCAATGACCCACATGATAGAAATGTGGGAAGTTGCACGTTGGGAACTACCTAAAAAGGATGGGGAAGTGATTATTTTTTGGGAAAGAAGGACATCATTCTCAAGAATGACAAAACGATATGAGAAGGTAGGAGAATAAGTTGGAAGAAAGTAGAGAACCCCAAGTGGTTCAATGATACAACTGTTGGGATCAAGGGAACTATGCAAGCCGCTACACTAATGCTCGAGTTCTCTAGGGTAACCAGTTCCAGCAACCACCAAATCCAAAGTATCAACGAAAGGATTATGACATCACTTATATAGAAGTGGAGAAATATAGGGAAGTCATAAAATTTACTCATCCTATTCACTCAATAATGGAAAAATTTATATTTGATTCGGGTTCTACGCATTCTTTTATATCTAGAAAGGTCACTAGAACTATATAATCGATCCCTCGAAACCTTGAAGTACATATATCCGTAAAAGAAGCATGTGGTGAAATCATTGTAACCCTTGTGTTGGAATCTTCTCATGTTGGTGTATGTGGGAACATTCTTCCTGAAAATGTCGTAATACTTTCCATAGTGAAATTAGATTTTATAATGGGAATGGATTGGCACCCATTATAATGAGAACGTATCCACTGTCGGTAAAAGTGAATACACTTACATATTCTGAAACATCACATGCTCCTATACAAATGTAATGATGATCATGAATATAATTTTAGAAATCCTTCAATGGGATTGGTGTTGATTCCCCATGAAAAATCATACCTCGCCCAAATGGTTGAGTCAAAGGATAGTACCAACCATTCAAGAATTCCCATCGTGAGTGAATACCAATATGTACTTCCCAAAGAGTTACTCAAAATTCCACAGAGTCATGAGGTAGTGTGATCAATTGAACTCATACCTAGAGCTACTCCTATATCAATCTATACCTATAGGATAAATCCTATCGAATTGAAGGAGTTAAAGAAGTGTCTATAAGAGCATCTAGACAAAGGGTTCATATGCCCAAATGCATCGCCTTGGGGTGCACCAGTGCTCTTTATGAAGAAGAACAAGAAGGATGGAACAATGCAGTTGTGTATCACTTATCAAGAACTCAACAAGATCACCATAAAGAACAAGAATCCTCATCGATGGACTGACGTCTTGTTCGATCAATTAAGAGTATATAAATACATCTCAAAGGTGGATATTTTTTTCTAGATATCAACATATGTATTTGAAGAAACAAGATATTAACAATAATTCTTTTCGTACATTGTATAGGAACTATGTGTTTCTGGTGATTCCCTTTAGACTTACTAATGCCCCTATAATCTTCATGGATTTTATGAATAGATTACATAGCCATTACCTAAAAAAATTGGTGGTTGTATTTATTGGTGATATTCTTATCTACTCCAAGAGAAAGGAGGAACATGAATAATATCAAATACTTGTGTTGGATATATTGAGAAAGGATAAGTTGTATGCCATGTTTATAAAGTGTGAAATTTAGATGAATCAGGTCACATTCATGGTACAAGTGATCACAAGTGAGGGAATTCATGTGGACCCTTCCAAAACAAAGGCGATTAAGGAATGGACTAGTCCGTCTAGTGTCACTGAAGTCCATAGTTTTCATGGATTGGCTAGGTACTGGTGAAATTTTGTTATGAATTTGTCATTATTTCCAGGCCAACTAACTAAGTTAACAAGGAATGGGGTAAAGTATTTCTGGATGGAAGTATGTGAGGGACACTTCATGAAGCTAAAGATAAGGTTTATCACTGCACATGTACACACACTACCGAAAAGTGGAGAATGTTTTGTGATATACTGTGATGCTTCAAATAATGAATTGGGTTTCATACTCATGAAAAATTAAAATGTGGTAGACAATACTTAACGAATGTTTAAGATCTATGATCAGAACTTCCTGATGCATGATCTAGAGATGGCAGCCATTATTCTAGCCCTGAGAATATAGAACCACTACCTTTATGGTGAGAAGTTTGACATATACACTGACCAAAAGATCCTAAAGTATATATTCACATAAATGGATATCAACATTAATCAATGGAGATGGTTAGATGTATTCATGTACTATGATTTCTCTATTCACTATCATCCTAGAAAAGATAAGAAGGTAGCTAATGCTCTACGTAGAAAAGAACATGCTAGTCTATCCCTGTTATAGATTGGGAAAGTCCCTATCTTCTTTGATATTCAAAGGATGGATTTGGAAATCCTGAGAGTAGGGGATGCATCTTACCTTTCAAAAATTATTGTGCAACCATCCATCCAAGAAAAGATTATGCAAGCACAAAGGGATGATTTGGAGTTACAAAATAGGGTTAATGTAGTAATGGAAGGGAAGGTGCAAGAGTTCCATATCTATGATGGTTGTGTTATACCGTTTGGAACACATCAATTTGTGTCACAATCAATCGGGATAAATAAAGAGCTATTGGGAAATTTACATATCTCAACATTATCTATCCATCCAAGGAGTACCAAGGTGTACTGTTTTCTCTGAGAGCACAACTGGTGGGATAACATTAAGAATGATATTGCATAATATATATCCAGGTTCATGGTATGTCAACATGTTAATGCAGAGTAAAAAAATCCCAAAGGGATGATGCAACCATTTCATATACCCAAGTGGAAATGGGAGAATGTCATTGTGGACTTTGTCACGAATCTCCCGAAGGTGTCGAAGGAAAATAATGCGATATGGGTTGTGGTTGACTAACTCACCAAGACTGCTAAGAGATTTATATATAGAATTTTATGGTGGATGGGATTATCATCTCCCATTATTTGAGTTGGCATACACCAATAGATTCCATTAATTTATTCAGATGGCTCCATATGAAGATTTTTATAGAAAGAGATGTAGAACTCCAATGTCCTGGGATGAAGTTGGATAAATAATGAAACATTGAAATGATCATGTGAAAGAGATGATAGATAAGGTTGATGTCATCTAGAAACACATCAATGCTTCTCAGAGTCGGAAAAAGTTCTTTGCTGACAACCATCGAAGGGAATTGGAGTTCAACGTTGAAGATAATGTATTCCTTCAAATATCACCGTGGAAGAGAGTCATGTGGGTTGGAAAGAAAGAGAATTTAAGCCCAAATTACATTGGACCCTTTGAGATCCTTGAATTGACAGGAGTCCTAGAATATGAGCTTGAACTACCACCAAATATGGCTCCTCATGTTCATGATGTGTTTCACGTATCACTCTCGAGGAAGTGCATACCAGATCTAAAACATTTACTAAACTCTGAGGCGGTATAGTTGGAAGATGATCTCTTCTATAAGGAACATCCAGCAGAGATTCTGGACCAAATAGATCAGGTTCTACACTTCAAGTCAAACAACCTTTTCAATTTTTTATGGAGGAACCATAAGTTTAAAGACGCAACATGGGAAACCGAAGAGAAGATGAAGGATAAGTACCCTCCCCTATTAGTGTAAAGTGAAATTTTGAGGGGGAAATGTAATAAGGGGGGAAGAATGTAACAACTAAATGTTTTATAAAAGTAATTACCTTATTATAGTTATTAATTATAGTATTATTCCATTATGAGACATAGGGACATATTATGACACTATATACTATTTGATCATTAATCATAATTTTTCCACTTCTATGTTTTAAAATTTAGAAATCTGATATACACAGTTGTGATCAGTAAGATGTTTGGAGTCTGATAGGAAAATCATACTTTTTGGTGAATAGTACAAAACAATTAGGAATAGTTACCCACTCTTATGAATAGTAATAAGACCCTTATGAATAATAAATCGTCCAAAATCAGAGTATCCTCATCCATGACTAATAAAATAAAATTTAGCCATCTTATAAGTTACAATTTGGCCATAGTAATAGTATTGGTATTTTTGTAAGTCATAATTAATAAATTAATTATTTAATTTAATAGAAAATTTATTTTCTTAATATGTGTTCATAAATAAAAAATATATGTCTTATAGTTTTAAGATAATTTTATAAGAAGTTATGTTATTTTTGAAAGCATTATAAAACCAGTATTAATTTTAAAAACTATATTTTTAATCTAAATTATGATTTTAGTTAAAAATTAAATTAACCATATTTAAATTTTTTTTTAAAAATAATGACTTAATTTTGGATTATACAAATTGAAAAATTGTTGGGGAAATTTTTTGGGATTTTTCTGAAATACAAAAATTTTTACGAATAGTGAAAAACCATAATTTACAAAATAAGCTAGATAAACTAATTATTGAGTCAGAGGTGATTTTATATTGATGTAAGACCAATTGGTTCGGTTTCACATGATAAAATTACTATTTTTAGTCTTATAAGACTCTCTATTCCTGTTCTTGGGGGAATTAATAAATTAATGAATTTTATATTGAGAAATTCCTTCTCCCATCCACTTTAAATACCACGATTCACAACCTCATTTCCTCACACCTCTCATGCTTCAAGACTTGTCTAAAAATAGACTAAAAATATTACCTATCCCCTCCCTAATTTCCATGTGCTTCTGTTATCATCAAAAGACCAAGCCTATCTTCATTATGGAGAATCTCAAGAGGATGATTCAAGAGGAAATTCCTCTCCCTCTTTTTCATTTAAATTCCTTTCAATTTCAAGTTCATTTATTAATCTACCTACCACATATATTCATCTACATTGTATGATAAATACATTATAATACATATACTATAATGTTATGTTAATAATGGAATATTATATCATTCAACCCCTTCTCATCTTCTATTTATTTTATAAAATAGAATGTTGTTCGTGAGGTGTTAATTTATCACCTTCAAGAACAACATGTTTTCACTTTCCATTTTAGCTTTTAGATATTGTCATGAAACCATTTTTATGATTAAAACAGATTATATTATATCTATAATTACCTATTTCATGTTCTCTATCTAACATAGGTACATATTATTAAATGATTAAACAAAACAATTTCATTATGGTCAAAAACCACCGAAATTAACCAAAAGAATCATCATTAATTCTTATCTAATGATTCATACATGTTTAATATAATATAATTTATTATAATAACATTTAAAATTATTTAATATCATTAATGACATGAAATATCAGTTCATTATGTTTAATCATTTTTTACATTAACATTAATTTATGAATACATGTGAACCGCTCAAAAAAATTATAAAAACAAACATTGACGAACAATGTTTTTTAAACTATATAACTCGTCCAAGGGAACATAAAATAACATAATGAAACCATAATGAACCATATTCATGTAAAAAAGGTTCTTTAATTTCCCATTAATAAATATAATGTGGTTATAATGGAAATTAATGTGACGAAAGCGTTCAGATACAATGTAAGGTGAAAATATCGAACCCAAATTTCTTTCTTCGTGTTCTCCCTTGTTGACTACATTTTTTTTGGTTTGGTGACAATTTAAAAATATTTTTTTCATAATTATATTTCCTTTTATATGATACAAATGTTTTATACTTTAGTTTATTTCAAACAAACTTTTTCATGAAAACAATTCTTTCAGAAACACATATTTTACTTCTCACTCAAGGATGATGGTTATCTTATATATTATGTCATTCCCAATTAATTTTGGAAACCCAATGATAATGAATGTGTCATTAGTATATTAATCCAATTATATTACATGGGTTAGTTATGTTCATTTTTTATATAAGTTTATTGTGGAATTCATGTTAAATGATAATGTAATTATGTGTCTGGTGCACCTGGAATTGTATAGTGCCATATGAATGTTTCAATGTGGCAGGTGCACCTGGAATTATACAGTGATAAAAAACCATGGTTAAGGAAATAAATAGCATGATATAATGTGAATTAATGTGTGAACAATATTTTATATTTGGTCACAAGTTTGTGTGGTCGTTAATCACTAAGAAATTATGTTTCATTTTTATGCATTTCCATATTTCATGTCACCTATTAATGCTTCCTCCCATGTTCATGACCCTTTTACTATGTCATGGTTATGCTCACCCATTGTTATATTTTTCTTATATATCCTATTACTAGGATTTTATCTCACCTCTTTTTACTTATTTCTTCAAGTGACTACATGTACTAAGGAAATGTCATTTGAAAATAAGAAGCTATAGAAGACGGAATCAAATAAATGATAATGCTTGATATTTTAATGGTTATATACGGTAATATTTTTCCCAAGACACTAAACCTTTGGACACTCAATGTGTAATACTATTATGTTGTTTATCTTCAAAATTATGTAATATTAATTAAGGAAATATCTGGGTCGTTATAGAGAGTGTGATCATGAAGTGGGATCTCGACTGGTTTATTACCAATCTTTTTTTAAATCAATTATTTTTTTAGTTAGAAATTTCCTTCTCTTTTTGGGATCTTGTTTACACATGATTAAATATTTAATTTATGTGTTGACTTACATGAAATTTTCCTTGACCTGTGATCTCATTTGCGTGTGTGTGTATCCCGCAATATATTATGTTTTTCCCATGTGATTAATGTGATATCTTGATTTCATGATGATGTTTGATTCACATATTGATGTATATGATGATGTTATGTTTCTCATGATGTGTTTTATGGTCATTTTCATGGAATGATTTTAAACATTTTAATGATTACCCCAAATGGGGTTTGTGCATGATGTATGGTGATGTTGATGACAAAATATGATAACCTTGTAATATGTATTCTACATGATGCATTGTGGATTCCTAGTAGATTGTAGACCCTTGATGACTTGTTAATTCCAAGTGTTACTTGACTCCTTGTGGATAACATGTAGGTTACAAATACTCAATGCCTTGAGAATTATAAATAATAACAAATACCATTTAGATCACCATTAGGTTGTTTCCACTTGATGACTTGTGGATTTGGAGTTACACACTAGTAGCCATGTGGATTGTTTTGTATTCTTATCAACATAAAGTATATTTTCGGCATGGATCTGATATAGGTTCCACCTGGGGGTTTTGGAGGATTGGTTAACACACAGCTGGTTGGTTTTTTATTTTGTGTTATTACTAATATTACACATTTATTTATTATTGAATAAATATATATAGTTGAGCACATCAGGTAAAGGATGCATGAGTGGTTTCATGATGAGTCTTGTACTCACACAATACATGGGAACATTAAATCCCTTATATATTTCATGAGAGTCTTGGGGATGTAAAAGGGCCCTGTGGTGGATGGCTGAGAAGGTGGAGCATGTAATTAGCGAAGACTGGGACAAACAATAGAGTACCAATCGATTCATTGGTTATTTACATTTCTTATATTGATGTTCTTCGTATACTCCTGATTTTCTCACCACTTTTAGAGTTTTATTATTTTATGACATGTATTCCATATTTAAATTTCTTATATTTGTTATTATTATTTATATTGTTATTCTTATTATCGATCCTATGAAATGATGTAGAGGATCTCGGCTCCCAAAGGTTCAACTTGAGACTCTCACGATTAGTTGGAAATCTCATGTGTGAGGGGAGGCACACATGAGGTCATGTAGAATGAAGGCTTGAAGCTGATGGTTCTGGTCAGGATGTCATATGAAAATTTATAGATATTTTCTGTTCAGATCCTTGTAGTTGGCATCAAATGGATTGTTTAGATAATTTTATTGGACATGATAATGTGAGTAATTATCCATAATATATTATAATTTCTGACTGTAATGATATATTATTTGAATATTATAGTGTTACATCATCTAAACAATGTCTATTTTGAATGATTTTCCTTATAATAAATATGGAAACTAAACAAGAAAGGAACCATGAAGACAATATCCATCTAAATAAGCAACTTGTAATGGTTTTATTTGGAAATTTTTAGTTTATTTATTTAATAGCCCAATTTATGCTAGATATTTATGGTGGTGAAATTTATTCTTGATAAAAACTAGATCTACTAAAAATGAATATATTGATATTGGAACATTTTATGAGACAACAACCTCTAAAATTTACTTGATATTCTTACCTAATAGAAGAAGTGTGATAGATAAAATCCCTAGAAAATATATTCAATGTAATGGGTTATTGGGGGAACCAAAAGTTAAATATTTATATTTACCATTTATAAGGTTACGTCATTCAAGAGTGGTTGATTTTTTAAAATTCAAATGAGTGATAAGATATTGACATCCTAAAATGGGAAAAATTTAAGAATATTATCATTGAGGAATATTTTGCCTTTGATTTTCCACATAGGATGGAAATGATATTCTTGAGAGTGAGAGAAAAAGAAGAAGATTCCATGATTGTGTATGAATCAATCATCACTTGATTGGTATGGTATGTAACAAATTTTATCTGGGATTTTGATTGTCAAATTAATTTATTTAATTTTAGATTAATTCCAATATATTGAAGAGAATTAGACTCTCATGAATGAAAAAGAAACAAGAAAATAGTTCATTGAAAAAAGATGTTTGATATGGATTGTGTGAGTGATCTGGTATTTTATAAAAATAAGAAGAAAAATAAGTTCATTTATAAGACATATGGGAATATCCATTAAAAACAATGGATATAAGAAAATTATTTTTTTAGATTGTGACACCTACAGAAAAAATCACCCTGGGTAATGTCTTATGCAATATGGTAAGTTATTTATTTTTGAGTTGGTGTCATACAAAGAATCATTTTCACTATTATTACTTGTATATTTAAGGTATTAACAATTTATAAAACTTATTAATACATATTGTTAGTAGTTATGTATGACTTTAATGTAATAATTTCCTAAAGTATATATATCATTGATAAGTTATTAGCAGTTACCCACTATGATAAGAACCTTGGTGTCCTATGATGATATTCTCAAATAATGTATTGTGATTGGATAACATAAAATGATGGAAAAAATAGTACATATAATGTCTTTGCAAGTAAACATAAGTACGTGAGGATTTTTCTCATGAATTTTTCACTCGGTAATATTCAATATGAGAGATTATGACAACATACCCACCAGTGGGAATTCAAAATGTTTTGGTGTCAACTTATATTCCTATATATGAGCATGTTTTATGGTCCTTATATTCCTAGATTATTATTAATGAATGTTACAACTAACATAGAAAGATGTATTTCATAATCCATGAGGATAATAGTTCATGGTGATGTTGGATACATTGAGTGAATCATGAGTGACATGTCATTTATGAATATGTCAAGGTAGGATTTTTCCCTTCCAACATTATGGAAGCTGATATCATCTCCTTTTTATTGAAGTAAGAACATAATGTTTATTTACATTTCCATGGTGTAATAATGTGTTTATTTGAGACAGTCAATGAAAGACATGTTGAGAGTAGGTTGGTTACATGGATATCAACCCTTCTAAATGAGATATTATGATGAAGGGATTATATTACAAAGTGATGGTTCATATGTGGTTTTCAATGTTGCGACATTATATTCGTTATCTTAGGTTCCATAAACCATTTTAGGATAGTTATATTAGACTTTAGGAAATTTATCCTATTAACATTGAGAGATAATCCTATAGGGTCACACACTATGAGTTTTTATTGATGACAATTAAATTATATTTGTGTTTAATTATTGTAATGAATATTATTCTCATGTCGGAAGAATAATTTTATTAATGTTATATTGATCGCATAAATTAAATTAATTCTTATTCACTGGATTGTGAAGAAAATATTTATATTAATTATTGAATATTTTAACAAATATTTATTCATTATATTTTGAATAAAATATTTATTTATGAATATAATATTTATTTGGGTTTTCAATAAATTATAGAGGAGTTCTAATAGACCAATTCTATGTTCGACGATATATATTAATTAACAACACTGCTATATAATATTTTTTATTTTAAATGCTGGCCCCAACACAAAATAATTATAATAATATAATTATTATTAGGTTTCATGGAATTTATTAATGGTAATAAATATTATTTAATTGATGGTATGTGATTAATTAATATTTTATGTTAAATCCAAACTATATAAGGAGAGGGATATGTCTATTTTGTATCAAATCCTAAAATTAAGAATAGAAAATTGTGAACACAATTAATTCTATCTCAACTTCTCCTTCTATATCTATCTCAATAATAATAAGAGAACTATGATTTCTTCAATACCAACGAACAAGAGATGAAGAGTGAACAACTCATGAAATTTTACTCGCTGCGCTAGCACCTGGAGATCAAGTGGTGTTTCTAAGAGATTTGAAAATAATTTGTGGGTCACTGGTAGAGGGATTCTAATCTTGGATCCTCAGAATCCAAATTTTTTTTTCCTAGAGGGTCTTTTTGGATGATCAACATTCATCAATAAAATAGTTACTAATCCCAGACATTTATTACTTCAAGTATTGAATACATTACTTATAAATTTGTTGTAAAAGATCCATGATATTGGTTTCAAGAAAAAATTATTAAAATAAATTTTAATATATCTCCCAACTACACCCACATCTATTATTCTAGGAACCATCAAGTTGTATTTGAGTGGGTATCTTTTAAATCTTTAATTTTTTATTTGATTTTTGATTTATAGTAACTTTTGGTTATATTTTTATTTCATTATATTTGGTATTTAATATTATTTGAATTAATATATTATAAAATTTTAATCATCTTCATTTGGTGCTTAAATTTCTTAAAGGTTTAAGAACAAATAAAGAATTACCAAATATTCCATAAAGAAGTGCCTAGTATAACACCCCAATACATTATGTTTTTTTTCATAAATAATTTCAATTAATTAGACAACTTATAATTCCTAAAACACTGATAGTTTGTAAACCACCTCTTTTTTATAGGATATAGTTACAAACTATCCAATAAATAAAAATTTTCCACCAATACTATTTTAATTTAAAAAAACAATCATTCATAGTTTAATTCAGTATGATATGTAGAGTCTGTGAAGACAAAAATAATTCTTAGTGAATAGTAACATACCCTTATGAATATTAATATTTATAGTATTATAACCCCCATTAATATAAAATCATTTTATTATTTTATTGAAATAATGTTATCAGATAATGAGATCTTGATTAATTTTTCAAGGTGATATATAGAGAATTATATTTTTCAAATTCTTATTTTTTGAATAAATTATGATTTAATTTAAATATTAAATTAATCATATTTAGAAATTAATTTAAAAAAATAGTGTTATTTTTTTTAATTTAAAACATTAATATTAGTTTAATATTATTTTTTTAGAATATTATAATATACATTATTTTTTCATGAATAGTGAATAATATAGTTTTGAGTATTCAGTGTGATTAATGACAACATAATTATGTAATAATTAATAATAAATGATGTAAGGCTTGTGTGAATTGATATATTATATGTGGTGTCCCATTTGGCCAATATCGTTGTAAAATACCTTGGGTAGGCCCATGGTTTTTCAAATACCACTAATAAGGAGTTATTTGAAATTAATACAAAACCATGTCTCTTTTACTATTAATTCTCACTATTTCCTATGTTTTATATCATTCCAAATTCATCATCCAATAATATATTGTATTTTTACCTCCCTTTTATTCCTCCCAATGTTTCCAAAATCCCATATGGTCCCAACCTTCATGTTTTAGGTGTCACTCTATAAGGTAAGGGAATCTACCAACCTTTTTGTTTTCAAGCACTCTTTTTATGTTATTATATTTTAACATCAATTGGAATATTTTGGTATAGGTAATTACATATCTCCTTTAATGTCAATATTGTTTCATAATTATGAGATACCTATTTTTCTCTCATCAATATATTTTATGAATTTTTATGTGACATCGTTGGGATTCCGGATTTTCGTAAGGTATTTCTCAACTTCTTCTTTTCTTTTATGTTCATTTCTTTTATTTTAATCTCCTATAATACCTACATCCAGAAGGAATTATAAACACAGTAAATTTCGTATACATTAATGTTGTCATTATAATGGAATAATTCATCATCGTCTCTCCTTCCCTATCCTTATTTACAAGAAATGAAAACATCATCCAGGATGTGTTAATTTATCACATTTATGGATGACACGTTTTCAATTTATATTATTATCATCCATTAAGTTCATGAAACCAATATTATGGTTGAACCGGATAAAAATCTATCTATTATATCATATTTTATTTTCTGGAATCATTTTTAAATATTTAATTTAATTATTATACAAAATGATTTCGGGGCGATCAAAAACCCATCAAAATAATCCATCTTTTATCATTAAAATTTTATATAATGATTTATCCTCTCCCTGAATAACCATAGTATTTATATGATGATTTGACCTTAAATATTATCCTTAAAAACTCATAATGTAAATTCTGGTTTTCAATTTTTATTTTACACAAACATCTATACTCTTATACAAGCAAAATTATCATGAAAATTAAGATAACGTGCACTCCAAAATGATGAAAATGAATCTCTTAACCAATCCAAAAGGACATAAATAAACATAATGAGGATATAATAAATAAATTAAATGTAAATATGTTTATATAATTTTTAATTAATGAATCTAATTTGATCATTCAATACATTAATATAAAGTGTAGAATACACTCGCGCTTAAGGTATGGGGTTTCTCATCTCACTTTTATTAGAATGAGATTTCCATTGTTCGAAACATATTTCTTATATGTGGTGTATGTTTACAGAAATTTTATATATAATATCATGATTATAGTTATATTCCTGGTATCCAGTGATTCATTAGGTGATTATTAACATGATTGATTATAATGTTGTAAGAGGCATTGGTTTGGTTCCCATTTCATTGTGATTTACTTTGTATTGTACACCTAATCATTATTATGTAGTAAAACTACTAACCCTTTTGAGACCATTTTTATTTTAAATTTTTATTAAATTATATATCCATATTCTTTTTACATGGATATGATTATCTTCTTAGTCGTATTCCATTTTACATATGGTATTTATGTGGAATGTTTCTTTAACAATGGAAATATTGACTAATCTATATCCTTTACTCAATAAAGATATTGAAAAGACATATTTTTATTGTAGTAATTCTATTATAAAGAATTATTTACACCATAAGTGATGGTAGGGGCCCCTATATACCATTAATGAATCGATAGTTCTCATGAGACTAATCTTTTGGGCACAAACCCTTCAATTTTGCTTCAACAAATTAAATGGGTTTCTACCCACAGATGTAACCCATCTCAATAGTATAATGGTTCATGTGCTAGATACATGACATCAAAATAATAAGAATTTAATTTTTTAATTATAGAATTATTACATTCCATGAGGTTTCAGTATGACCATAGCTATGGATTCATTATCATTCTCACTTTATTGATGGCATGGGTTTTTCATTTATTCACCGTGAAACATTTTTTATGTCAAAATGATTATGTTACGCTTATTATTGATTCATTATTCCAATATATTAAACCCTTATTGTGAATTTTATATCTCTCATTTCATTTCTTTTACTTACACATGTTATGGAGAAGGGATCATTTATTGAGATATCAAGGATGCAGTTTAATATATTTTTATATGCATTATATTTTCTTTTCTTATCCTAATGTAAATCAGGATCCATATATATATATAGTTTATCCCAGATTACTAATATAATTGGTCGTTTGGGATTTTATTTCACTATAATCATTAAAATTTAATAAAGTAATCCACAAGCTTGGGGATATAGGGGTCGGGGTGTTACAGTTGATAACAAAGGACATTTAGTAGAAACCATGGGGGTTGGATTAAGGAAACATATCATTGGGAATATAACCCAAATATAGACATTATGGACAAGAATAGAGTAAAATAATATAATTTTTGTATGTTAGAAAATATGTCGATAATCTTAGGAAATACATATCTATCTGGATACTACGTGAGGACATGGTTCTAGAACAATTTTACCTAGGAGTAACAAATCCAACATCGAGTTTTGTGGCTTGACTCGGGATATCATGTTATAGGACAATAGACCTTAATTTTCACATGGTTGGACACTCTCGATGGATATCCATAGGATAATTCACATTTTCTTTAAGAAACATTATGAAGGATTTATATGTAAATAGAAATCATGGTTATAATTATGAGATTATATGTGCATAATTATTTAGATTATTTTATGTGTTTATTAGATTGAAATGATCCATTACGTCCTAATTTAGTGTATTCCATTGTTTCGTGATGGAGCCTAACTAATGAAAGGGAGAAAATACTGTTGAACAATTTAGGTATTTTACCACTATGAAAGTCAACATAGTCAGTGTTGGAGTAGATTAAATAAGGAATATATTGGAAAAACATAATCAATATATGGATAATAACTTTGTTACACCAGTGTTGGATCGTTTCATGCAACATAATCCCCAATCATTCAGTGGGACTACAAATCCAGTGACATCTGATATGTCTATCAAGTCCCTGGAATTGATATTACTAGCATTAAGATAAAATGAAAATAAAAAGTTTGTACATGAAGTATATTGGCTCAAGGGTGATGTTGATCATTGGTTTTCATTGATCCCAAATACCATAGAGGAAGATGAATTAAAATATATGGAATGAAAAACTTTAAGGAAATATTTTTTTGACAAATATTTACCTTGTGAATGAAGAATATAAATGAAGTGTAAAATAAATAGATTAAAAAAATGGAAGAACTAAATGTTGTAGAGTATGATGATACCTTCAAAAGAATATCCATGTATTAAATAGATTACAAACACGACTTAGAATACAAGACATGTCATTTCTTTGGAGGTATTATGCGAAGAATTTGATGCGAAATGGATTCTTACAAAATTTCATTATAGGATGAAATTTTATTAAATTCCATCAAAACGGAGAAGGAATTTTCTAGATAAAAGTTTTCAATGGAAACCAAGATAAAAATTAGTATTCTGATAACCATGGACAACGTGAACTTTCAAAGAAGAATAAGTGAATAAATAAATTCCTATTATATAAGAAATATAGAAATAATCATCATTGTAAATGTTTTAAAGGGACATGAGTTTTATATAATTGTGGAGAAAAGGATCAACGATCTAATTAATTCCAAGGGAAGAAAAATGTCAATGGTGTTCAATGATATACTTTTATTGATATGGAACACTATGAAAATGAGTTCCATAATCACCATGGAATCATGCCTTTGAAAAGTTCATGAGATCAAGGTAAAGCATATGTGATCACAACCACAGAGATTAAAGTTCCTCATGATGTGATGGAAGGTACATTAATTGATTCATCAAACTTAGTCAATGATTTATTTGATTATAGATAATAACATTCCATTATTTCATCCCAGGTTTCAATGAAAATTAGATATTTACAATTAGATGTAACAATGGATTTGTCAGTTAGAACCCTAAAAGGAGGTGTCATTCCAACATATATGTGTTGGGTAGCTCCCATTATTGTATATAAACATGCCTTGTCTATTATTTTATCATCATACCCAATATTTTCATTGATACAATCTTATGTATGGATTGAATTTCATATCATGATGCCGAAAAAATATTATTATAATAATGAAGTTTCAGTTTTTGAGGATGACATAGAATTGATTTTCTTTAGAGAAAAAACCTCACCATCTGATTTGTATCTATATCCATCCCATATAGCTCTACAGAATGAAATTTTTGAGGATGATGACAACCTGATATTTATATGAGATGAAAGAAATCATCAAATTGAGGATTATATATTGTTAAA
The DNA here is from genome assembly GCA_963277665.1 of Viscum album. NCBI lineage: Eukaryota > Viridiplantae > Streptophyta > Magnoliopsida > Santalales > Viscaceae > Viscum > Viscum album. Next base: position 1,761,172,345 of record OY728125.1, read on the forward strand.
TAATATGTTGATTTGTTTCAAGATGATTTACCTAGGAATCCTCTAGAGTGGGAAGTTGAGATCACTATTGATTTAATTCCTAGTTCAAGAAAAATACAAAAGACTGCTTATAGAATCGACACTGTGGAATTAATATAACACATGAAACAACTAGAGGAATTGAGTGATAAAGGATTTATCCTTCGTAGTGTTTCTCCATGGGGATCCCATCTTCACATTGTCAAAAAAATTGATTGATCTATGATGTTATTCATTGACTACATCGATATCCATGCTATTATGATAACGAACTAGTATCATCTTCCATGAAATGATGATTTATTTAATAAAAATTATATAGCACAATATTTTTTGAAGATTGACCTCTGATCTGGATATCATCAGTTGTCTGTGAGGGAGGAAGATATTTCAAAATCCACATTTTGAACCAGGTATGGTCATTATGAGTTTACAGTTATACCCTTTGGACTGACTGATGCACCCTAGGTTTTCATGGATCAAATGAAAAGGTTATTCAAGGAATACAATGATGACTTTTTGTGGTATTTAGCGAGGAAATTCTTGTATATTACCAATGTTAAAAAGATCATGACAATAACTTGTGGATTATTCGGAAATCTCATAGAAGAAAGGAATTATATATGATATTTAGAATGTGTGAATTTTAGATTCAATAGGATTTTTTTGTGGAATTATTTTATATAAGGATGGAATATTAGTTGATCCTATGAAGATAAAGGAAATCCAATAATGTCACACACCTACATACATATCCTTGGTTAGTAGATTTATTTTCTTAGCTGGTTACTATCAATGTTTCGTTTAGAATTTTCCCGATTGTAAAACCCACTACCCAAGCTCACATATAAATGGGTTGTGTTTGTATAGACAAAATAATGTACATAATGCATTGATGAATTGAAAATAAAATTGTTCAATGCCCGAATTTTGACTCTTCCATCGGAGAATTATGTGTTTGTGATATGCAGTGATGCATCAATGAATTGACTGGGTTATGTCATTATGAAAATGACAAAGACATTTCTTATGCATCAAGGAAGTTGGAGACTCATGAGAAAAATTTTCCAACTAATTATATTGAGTAAGCATTCATAATATATTCTCTGAAAATATGAGGAAACTATCTCTATGGTGAATGATATGAGGTATATATGAATCAAAAGAGTTTGAAATTCATTTTTACATAGATAGAACTAAATATGGGAAAAAATATATGGCTCAATAATCATTTTGATTATGATTTTCCAATACACTACCACCCAGGAAATGAAAATAAGAATTAATATGAATTAATTATGGCAGGTCATAGATTTTTGAACCAAATGAGGAATGAGAGAGATCCTATAGTCATGGATCTGGTAAATATGGATTTGATAATTTTTAATTAAGGGGAAGCATATTTACTTTTTCAAATGATTACTAAAACATGTTTACATGAGAAGATATTTTTTTTTAAATCTGATGATGAGAATATATAAAACAAAATTAAAGCTGTTAAGTATAGATGATTTTCAGTCATTGTGTATGAGGATAGAGTCCTGAAATTCAAAAAGAGGTTACACATTCTATCAGTACTTGAGATAAAAAGGGAAAAAATAATTGATTCCCATAGCTCAAATTTCACTATACACCCCAGTAGCAAAAGGATGTATAGATATCTAAAGGAACATTTTTTTTGGGATAACATGAAATTAGAAATTACCGACAAATTTTCAAGTTGTCTAGTCTTCCAACAAGTGATGGATGAGAGAAAACAACCTAAGGGGGCCATTCAACCTATACCAATTCCAATGTGGAAGTGGGATAAAATTACAATCAAATTTTTCCCAGGACTACCGAGGACACCGAGATGGAATGATGCAATATGGATAATTTTTTAACATCGTAAAAAATAAGCACTATTACTTTCTCTAAGAAAGGATTTACCAATTGGGCACTTAAAATGAATTTTTATTAATGAAAATAGAATACTTCATAGTTCTCTTCTATAGATTTTGTCTGATATAGATCCCATATTAACATCAATATTATGAAAATTATCTAAAATAATTTGGATATTGAGCTTTGTATGGGTACTACTCTTCACCCCAAAACGATGGACAATCTGAAAGGACTATTCAAACACTTCAAGAAATGTGTAGATGATGATATATTAACATTAAAGGAACATGGGATAAATAATTAATTTTGGTGGACATTTCCCATATAAATAGTGTCCATTTTAGCATTCAAATGGAGTTATGTGAAGCATTATATGGAAAATGTTGTCGAACCCCAACTTGTTGGGACAAAGATGGTGAGTGAAAACTTATAGGCCTAGAACTTACTAACGAGACAACAAAAAATATAAATACAATTCCGGCCTATATTAATGAATCTAAATGTTGGAAGAAGATATATACTGATAATTGGGGAATGAATATGGAATTTCATGTGGGGATCATGTCATACTAAGTGTATATTAATTGAAGGGTGTCCTAAGGTTTAGTACGAAAGGGAAAATGAGCCCTAGGTAAATCAGACCATTTATAATTATCGATTGAATTTGAGCTACAAATTACTATTTATCAATGTTTCCATATCTATACAAATATCATGATGTCTTCCATGTTTCATTGTTAACTATATACATTAGAGACACAACACATGTACTCACCAAAAAGTAAATAGATTTGGATCTAGAATTATCTTACTGTGAAGAGCCTATAGATAATATTGACATTAGAGAGAAGGTATTTAGAAATTAGAAGACTTAACCAGTAATGACTCATTAGAGAAACCATAAATTTTATGATGAATGGTGGGAACATGATGAGGTCATGAAGAAGATAAACTGACATTCTTTTAGAGGGCTTTATACATGAAAAAATTTTGTGGAAAAAATTTTCAAATGGGGGAAGAATATAACATCCCAATATTTTATGTTATCATTCTTCTTAAATAATTTAAATTCACTAAATAGAATATAATTAATGAAAAAATGAGTCTTCTTAAAACAACACTTGATTATAAGAGATAGTGACACACTTGAAAGTAAACATATTTTTTACACCTTTGTGACTTGAGTTTTAAAAAACTAACATACATGAATCCATTCAGTAAGATATTTGAAGACAAATAAGACAAACCTAATTTTTTTTTAAATAGTAACATACCCTTATGGATAGTAATATTAAATTTCTTAATGGTAAATCATATTATTATATTATTATTTTATGTAAATACTATAATGAGAGTTTGATTAAATTTTCAATGTGATATGAAACGAACTGATGTTTTAAAATTGTTATTTCTTCAATAAATTATTATTTTATATAAAATATAAATTAGTAATATTTATAAAAATATTTTCTACAAATGGAGTTAATTTTGGATTTCAAAAATTCAAAATTATGTCACACCGAATGTATGATAATTTTATTAAATAATTTAGTTTTTCATGAATAATAAAATAACAATTTTGAGTTTTTGGTATTATTAATGAAAACCTAATGATGTAATAATTAATATAATTTTTTTAGACTTTTGTTTATTAATATATGACATGTGGTGTTCTAAGTGGACAATACCATATGAAATCCCTTGGTTTTTCAAATACCACTAATGTGGTGCCCTTTGAAATTAATAAAAAACTCCCTCTCTTTTATTATAAATACACACTCATTCCTTCATTTCCTATCATTACAAGTTCATAATACTTGAATATATGTAAGTATTTCCTCCCTAATACTCCTTCCAATTTGTTCTCTATCACCTAGGGTCCCAACCGTCATGTTTTAGGAGTACTCTACATGGTAAGAAAATCCACCACCCCTATCTTTTTTAAGCACCCTTTTTGTGTTATTCTCTTTTAATTTCAATTACATTATGTTAGGATATGAAATTAATTAACCCCATTAAATTCTATATTATGTAATAATTATTAGTTTCCCCTTTTTTCTGTAATAATAATATTTTATGACATGTTAAGGGACGTCATTAGGCTGCCGAATTTGCTTAAGGGATTTCTCAACATCTCTTTTTCATTAAAGTTCATTTCTTTTCTTTTTCTCTCCTCATGTACCCTAATAAAAAATGTACGATCACTATAGTATGTAAAATTTAATTTAATTTTGTAATGATAATGGAATAATTAATCATCATCTCTCTATTCACATCCTTCTATAGAAAAAATGAAAATGCCATATGAGATGTGTTAATTTATCGCATTCAAGGAAAACAAGTTTTAAATTTCTATTATTGTCAAAAATTCTGGCCAGGAATCCATTTTATGGTTGAATAAGTTGAGAATATATGTATTAAAACATATTTAATGTTTTTTAATCAATTTTAACATATGTTATTTAACTATGGTTTTCAATTTCAATTTTACATGAACTTCCAAACTCATACACATGAGAAACGATCATGAAAACAACGAAAACATGCACTCCTAAATGATGAAATTGAATATATTAACCCATAAAAAAATTCTCAAATAAACCTAATATAGATAAAATAAATCAATTATATATAGAAATGTTTTTTTAATTATTAGTTAATGAATCTAATTTTTTTAGTCAATACATTAATGTCATGTGGAGAATACATTCGGGCATAAGGTAAGGGGTTTATCATCTCACTTTTATTTCGATGAAATTTCCATTGTTCACGATTTATTTATATTATGTGGTGTACGTTTACTTCCATTTGATATATAATGTCATTATTCTTTTTATATTCATTGTATTCATTGATTCACATGGTGATTGTTACTTGATTGATTAAAATGTTGTGAGGGACTTGGTTTCGATTTCTATTTCAATGTGATTTACATGGTATTGTGCACCTAATCATTCCTAGGTGGTGTAACTACTACCATTTTGAAATAATTTTTCATTTTAAATTATAATTAAATTTTATATCCGTATTCTTGTTACATGGATTTGATTATTATTTTATCTGTATACAATTTATATATGGTGTTTATGTGGAATGTTTCTCTACCTTTAGAAACATTGGTGAATCTATATTTTCTACTAAATACATATATTTAAAAGTTATATTTTTGTTTTATTGAATATTTTTATAATGAATTTTTTGGACTAGAAGTGAATGGGGGTTTTATATTCCCTCGATGCATTGATATGTCCAATGATACAAATCAGTTGGCGATAAACCCATCGCGTTTGTATCAAAAATTTAGACGGGTATCTACCCACATTCATAAACCATAGTAATGATTTAATGGTTCATGTTCCATATACATGTAGTCCAAATAATAATAATTTTATTTATTCATTATGTAGTTTTTATTTTCCATGATGTTTTCCCTATGACAAAATCTATTGATGCATTAACATTCTCAGTTTATTGATGGCATGTGATTTTAATTTATTCACCATGTCACATTGATTATGTCAAATTGATTATGTTTCACTTATGAAGGTCTCATGTTTCTACTATATCGAACCCTTACTGAGAAGTTGAACTCACCCAATTCATTTTTTCCTTCCACTAGTTATAAATAAGAGATCATTTATTTAGTTTTTGTGGATTCAATTTGATAGATTTTGTTATATTTTTTGTTTTTATGTCTTTTACTAATTTAAAATGGCATCCATGTATTTATATAATTTCTCTAATACTACTAACCTGTTTGGACGTTCAGGATTTGATTCATTTTAATCATTCCAATGTAATTATGTATTGCACGAGCTCTGGGATATAGGGGTCGTGGTATTACACCAAATATTTTGTCGGTAAAAGTGGGTCACACGATGTGAATCTGGAGCACATGCCATATACCCTTGTATAATATATCTATATGTGCCAAAATAATTAAATTATATATTGGTATTTTACTTCACACAACATATTTATCAAGACAATCTATAAAACAAAAATCAGATACATGATGTGTTGCTAATATGTACACATCTTATAGTCGGGGTAAGTTGACATAACGAAGCACTAGGTATTTTACATGGATATATGGAAACTGAGGTACATGATATGTATTTAGATGTATATTTCATCCAGTATAACATTAATTGAAAAAATTAAAATATCATTGAATTAGAAATTTTCATCATTAATGAATTATTTTATTGATTAGAACACCATTGGGTGTTTGACAGTTTAATAATGGTTATAATGAATTTTAAATGCCTAATTAGTTTATTGTAATTAATATTTAATTATTGGTTATGAATTTTACTTCCCATAAATTCCATTAATGATGGGAATATCAAATTAAGATTAGATGATCATTAAGATGAAAGGGTATTAATTAATTAATGAATGTTATTTTTAAATATTCTAATATGAGAAATAAAAATAAAATGAATGCTAGATATTTACTTTTTATTTTAAATTTCTTGTATGAACATTCATGAGCATGAGCATGACCTTTTTATATTTTTTATGTTTAAATTTAATTTATTACATGAGTTTTAATTGATTAATATTAAATTAAATGATGGTTTATGATTCATCCCTCCCTCCATTGTTATGTAGGAGTATTATGTATAAGTATATTTATGTAATCTCCATTAACCAATCCATTGGTTCCCCTAACTTGCATGTGAGTTATAAATATTTTTAATTAATAGATAATTCCATGGAATGTATAGGTGGTTCAGGAGTGAACTATAATGATGAAAACGCAGGTGATACATAGGTGGATAGGTGGAATACAATAACTTATCCAATACATGCTACATGAGTTATTTTATCTTGGTCAAAGGTTGATTTAATATTTAATCATTAAATTAATCATTACATTACGATCCTAAACGGGACATTTAATTAATTTTTTAATTATGCATATGAAATTATTTGTTTTAATGATACACAGTCTTGATCACATAAATAAATATATTATTTTCAAAAATAGAAATTAAATAAAGGTAATATGTGTAGTTGTTTCATCCATCATGGTTAATTAATTAACATATACCTAATATTAACCTTACGTTTAAATGATATAATAAGATAAATATAATTCGTAAAAAACAAAAAATCTATCATTTAAATGTTAATTTAGACTAATCCTACAATTACATTATTTGGGTTGAAACCATTGAACTAAGTGTAGTACATGTCCAATTTATGTGCACCTACTTTTAAACGGGAGTTATCATGATAGTTATGGGTTTACTAAAGCAATATTTTATTATTTTCTAGATTCATAGATTCTTCAACAAAACATTTTGAGGCATGTGTTAATAAAATAAAAGTAAAGATTTCATGATAGGGGAATCCACTCAATAGATCAAGTAAATACATGTGTGTAGTTAGCAGGAAATTATACCTAATTACTTTATTATGGGTTTCATTGAATTATGGATCATTAAGATAAGTTTTGGGGATCATTTCCACAAAAATATTAAGTAAATTAGACATTAAGAGATCAATGGTGGTGCTATTAAGACTATAAAATATAGTCTGAGATTTATTAAATAAATATATAAATAATTTAATTTATTATAGATCACATATTTGGTAATAAAAAAAAGTACTAATAATCAACCCTTTATATGTGTAAAATATAATTACATGATCATCATCTATACTATCCCTACAATCAATATTGGAGATTGAAAAAACATTTACTAGAATTTACTTCTAGGAGTGGTTTATATTCGTTTTGTTTTTGGTATTCCATTAATAGAAATCATACATGCTATAATCCTCAAAGACTGATATACTTTCTAAATAGGTGAGTGATGAAGTGTTCTTTTTAATTGAAAAACTTTTGATTTATATATTCAACGTTCAATATTTTCTTATTTCACTGATGTCTAGTTAATTGATGATGTCTTGTGAAAACATAGATATGTCTACCATGCTTGAGAACCTATGTTCTCATTACTTGGGAGGCGCTATTTAGAAATGGTTTAATATTTCCATAGTTATGTTTTAGTGAAATCTTGTATAGTTTTCCCTAGTTGGATCTCATGTATTCAACCTCATTGGTTTAATTGAGTTCATAAATGTTCTAGGGGTTGAAATCCTTGAATAATCGGGCACCGGTATCATTTTTGAATTACTACCAATGATATTATCTATATTTATTTGGAATTTTAATATGAACAACATTTAGAAGTCTCCTATAAATATTTTTACTCTACTTCTCTAGGAAGATATGTATACTAAGTGTAAAAAAACATTCATACATAATGTGAACAAATTAAAAGGTAATGAAAAAATATTTATGCCAAAATCATTCTCATAACCTTCCATTAATAGGAATATCAAGTGTAAATAAAGGGAATATAATTTTTTCTATTTATAATTTGGAAAGAGGGGACATTGGAATAAAAACAGATCCTACACAAAGAATAAAATGATGACTTAGGTGCGTAATTTATCAAGTGATATTTATCAATTTCTAAAAAAAACTTTTCTTAGTTTTAACATGTGGTTCTCACATATGTATTGAAATTTAATAACAATGTATATTCATAAAGACTGAACGAGGAGAGATAAATCATCAATCATCCCATGGAGCGAAACATGTTTTTGTAGATATCAAGGATGACCACCTCATGTTACAGACCAAAATGATTTTGGATGGGTTTTTATTATGTGACATAAGTTACCAAAAACAATATTCATGTATCCAAAATTGATATAGATGGATTTATTTTCAAATTTTTGAATAAATTTATCTTATTTAATAATTATATAGTAAGGAACATTTATATTATGGTCTTTATGTTTTGGATTAAAAGAACCAAATAATATCAATCGATAACTAAGCTACTTTCCAAGACTCATTCCACACCCAAATTTTTCTTCTCTTTATAGGTTATGTAAGTGAGCAGGGATTTAATAAATTACATTAACTTGGATTTTTAGATTTTTTTAACTAGTACCACTTGGTGTATTTCATGCTTATTTTGAAGGAAAAATGGCCAAATCCCCATTTAGTGGGAAAATGAAAGGTCTAAATAACATTATGAATTTTTTTATGGATGTGTGTGGGAAATTTCATATAAAATTATGTGGATGGTACTCATACATCAAAAATTTTACTAATGACTTTAATAGAAATGCATAAGTCTACTTAATTAGATATAATCCAGGTTCTTTTGTTAAATTTTAGGAATATAAGAATCATGTTATGAACCATCATGGTAAAAAGATTACGAAACTTTACTCAGACCATGGTAGAGAATATCTTAATCAGGACTTAATTGACTATTTATGTGTGTTTAGGATTTTATCTCAACTCACTCTTCCTTATACTAATAAGTTGAATGGGATAAGAGAAAGGTGGAAATGAAACTTTTTGGACATTGTGAGATCAAGGATTAGTCAAGTGAGTATACCATTCTCCATTTGGGGGCATTCATTAAAAATAGTATAATATATACTAAAATGAGTTATAATTAAATCCGTTGATGATAAACAATAAATATTATAGAATCGAATGAAATATGTGTCATCTTAATTACATGTGTGGGGTTGCGAAGCATTTTTTAAGGTCTCTTCATGTATAAATCGTTCACACCAAGGTACAAAAGAATACTTATAGGATATCCTAAAGAAAAAAAGGGATAGTACCTTTTAAATGATTCATAACAAATGGTTGTGGTTGAAAGAAATCCCATAATTCATATGGATGATCATATCTCTAAAAGAGATATTCAGAGTAAGATAAAATTCCTGAAGTCCTGGATCATGATATATAATAATGTACACAATAAGAAATTCCACAATTCCTCATACCAGAAGAAATTGTTCCATATACAAAAAAAATTAATACATAAGAGTACTAGAGTGGATAGAGAACCAAAATGGTATTTTTTTAGTCGTCTAGGATAGAGACTCATTATTAGCTGATAATAATGATCCTATACCCTACAAAAAATTAGTGATTTGAACAGACATTTCCAAGTGGAAATAAGCCACAAATTATAAAATGGATTCTATGTATAAAAACCAATTCAAGATTTATATAGACCGTCCAATAGATATAAAGTCTTTTGGATGAAAATGGGTATCCAATATGGAATTGGACATGTATGGAAAATTCAGTTCCTATAAAGAATGAATTCTTCCAAAGGGGTTAAAACCACATTATTTTATTGATCGTGATGCAACATTTTCCCCAATTTCAATAATCAAATCCATTAGGATTATAATTTCTATTGCACCCAAACATGGTCATGAGATTTGGAAAATGTATTTCAAAATATATGTAATGGGAACCTTCAGGGGTATGTCTATATGAAATAGAACAATGGTATTGTGACTCCAATGGATTATCAAAAGGTAAAAACATGAAAAGATATCGTTATTTATTAATGACAACATCAAGATCAAGGAAAATTCATCTTGATGAGTTCATGATGGAATTTGGTTTCATAGAGAATTAATGTGTTCCATTAGTGCATAAATGGTTTAGTGGAAGTGAAATTGGATTCTTAATATTACATGTTCATGACATATTACTCATTATAAATGACCATCAAATATAAATGTGTATTAAGCATGATTGAATAAATAATAATCTACTAAGGACCTTGTTAAGGAATTATATATTCTTGCGATCAATATCCATCAAGATAGATCCATGAGTATGATCATCCTATGTCAAAGTAGATACACAGAAAAGATTATAAAGAGATTCATATGGAAAAATCCAAGAGATTATTGTTTTTAATGTCATATTACATTCATCATTCATATCAAATAATTCCCCAAACAAATGAGAAATGAAACTAAATGATAGGGATTCCATATGAAAAATTTGTTGGGCTAGTCCTGTATGTTATGATATGTACTAGGCTAGATGTCACTATTTAATTATGTGTGGTAGGAAGATATCAAGTTGATCTAGGTGACCTAAATTGAATGGAAGTTATAATATCCTTATGTATCTGTGGAATACGAAATTTATGTTTTTGCTTTATGTTGGATATTACGAACTGATCATCATAGGATATGAATACTTCACTTTCAAAACTGATAAAGATGACATGATGTCCCAAACGTGATACATCATCACTTCGAATATAGGTGACGTGAGGTGGAAGTGCTCAAAGAAAGTTGTCACTGCATATTTTACAGTAGAGTCAAAATATATTGCAGCTTATGAGGAAGTTAATGAAATAGTATAGATGCCCAAATTTACCTAGGAGATTGATGTAGTATCTATAATTAAGGATCATATCACACATTATTTTGATAATATTACAGTAGTGGATATTCTAAGGGAGACAAGGTAACATCAACAGATGAATAACATAATTCGGAATTATCATCACTTAATGCTTTTTTATAAATGAGGTAATGTTTTATTGAGATATATTTTCATGCAAGATAACATGGTGGGCCATTGGTTTAAATCATTGACTCAGCAAAAACATGGCTATCATGTGAGGTCTAGAATACAGAAGGTCATAGGCAGTTGGATCTAATACAAGAAGGTTTTTTTAGACATGGTATTATAGGACCAACAAATAAAAATTTGATTACATGTATATTTTATTTATTGAATATTATAAAAATTTAATATAACATAACTTTTTCATTATGCATAACTCTAATGTAATAAAGTCTTATAGTATACATCACATTGATAAGGTAATAATAGGTCCCTGTTTTGATGAGAACCTTGATGTGCTATGAAAATATTCTCAAATAATGTTCTTGAGTTGGATATCACACTAGATAAGACATATAGTACACTAACTATTATGTGTGAGTACTCATAAGAAGATTAGTCTTATTCTCATGATTTTCCCAATAAGTAATCTACAAGGAAGAATATTATGATAACAAACCTATCAGTATGAATTCCACATGTTTTGGTGTCAATGGATATTATTAAATATTAGCATGTGTAATAGACCTTGTACTTTAATATTATTATTAATTAAAGGTACAAATTGTGTACTTGTATGTATTTCACAAACCATTATAATAAATGTTAAGGTGAAACCTGGATACGTTGGTTGCATCATGAGTGACATTTAATTAGTGAATTTGTTCGGGAAGTACTTATCCCTTCCGTTGTTATTAAAGAAGATATCTCATCCATTTGATTGGAATATAACTATTGCATTAAATTTAATAAACATGGTGTAATGATCTATTTTTAATATATTAAAATAAAGACATATCGATCATATAGTATAACAACCATACTCTTTATTTGACATTTAAACATTATTTATTAAATTTATTATCACATAATACAACTCAAACTTTATATTGGTCTAGTGTCTTGGTAAATTATGATCATTAAATAATAACATAACAAATTAAATATTACATCTCTATTTTAAAATTATTTTACATGAATGACTAATTCTTTTGTACTTAACATCACATAGGATAACCTGGGGGAATAAAAATGAAAAGGGTGATATATAAATCCTTGCAAGAGATTAAAAATTAATAACATGAAGAATAAAATACATGTCAGTCAGTAGGGATATCGATGAATCATAAGAGAATCATGAACATAAAGGCATGATATAAAATGAATATCATAACATGGAAATGTGGCAAATTTTAAAACAATACATCATTAACATAAAAGAATTTGATATACCCCTATCTCAACAATGTAGAAAAAGGTCATATAAATGAATCGGGTAAACACATGTCCCTACATGACATATCATGTTACTAAACATTACCCAATGCATTGGAGTGCTACCAGGTAACACCTTTCATAATCATTTCAATCTCATACTTATTTATGCCACATAAATCATATAACATGGATTCATTCAACATCATCATTTATTCCAGGACTAGGGAACACCGAATAACAACATGTAACTCCTCAACAAATATGTAAATGTCCATATAGTTGAATGCCATTGTTATATGAATGGGTTTTGCATTTACTATCCGATGATTCTGGTATAGAAATCTGTAGCGCAACATCAGCAGCCTAACGACATCAAATAAAAAAAATTCTAAAATCAGTAGATAAGAGATAAATGGGTATGTCATCATTTATAAATGAAATGGATAGTAATGAGATCAAGTAACAAAATATTACAACATATGAAATAGATTTATATTCATAATAAAAAATATATTCTTGAATATAAATGAGAGGAGAGATCCTTAATCAAATTTTTCATCACAATCGGTGCACACAAGAAGGATTAGTGAGGGTGAAAGGGGTCTCTAATAATTAAAAAATTATAATGAAAATATGGGGGAAGTATGAAGAAATATGCCATAATTTTTTATATAAAATAAAAGGATATTACAATATAAGGAAACATGTAAAATTGGGAAAGGAAGGAACCCTAACTGAATTTCAGCATAGTGAAGAATTAGGTAAGGGTCCAAATGGGGGGAGGATTACTAATAAATCATTGAAATAACATCAATTGGATAATATTTAATTTATAATAAAAGGATAAATATATAACCAATTGAAATTAAAAATATTAATTTCAAAAATGGTTGTTGAGTTGAATAGAGGAGATGAATGTGACAATACCTTACCTAGATGTGTGATCCCAATGGATTGCGAATTCTTTTTAGGATACTAGGTGTGCCTTGGGATGATACTAAGGATTAGGGGGAAGGGGTTTCTATTTCTACAATGAACATGAGTGAAGATAAATGTGTTCTTGTGTGGGTTTATATAGTAATGGCAGAGGAATTCATTATTATTTTGTTTTTGGACACTAAACAATAATGTTTTCAAAACTACAAACCATCATATGGTTTTCGCACATATTTTCTGAAACAAGGGAGTGGTATAAAATATTTTATCTATATAAGAAAATATAATATATTGAAATATTTATCTTTCTTATGTAGTGGTGAGTCAAACTTTCATGGAAATGATATAAAAATCCTAAAATATTTAATATATATTGAAGGATTCACTAAGGTTTTATAAAATAAATCAAATAAACCTAAAATTACATTATATTAAATTAAAAATACATATTAATCATAATATACCTTTTATAGTATTTTAATACATCACTATTGGGTCATTATAATGTCGTAAAACACATTATATATTTATACGGTCTTTAATATTTACCCAAAAATTTTATTGTCCATAAATTATGAAGATTTCTCCGTTGAATAATTCCAATGTACTGATTCAAAAAAATAATATTCTTCTTTTCAAAATAATTTTCTAAATATGTGAAGTTTTAGTATTATAATAAAAAATGACATTTCTTAAAATTGATGGGTTTTGACAAAAATAGTTTTTAAACATTAAAAAAATTGAATTTCCATCATACAAAGTATAATATTATTTATAATTAATAAGTTTAATTTAATAAATATATTTTATTAAAATATTATTTAATCCTATATTACATAAATTCCTCAAAATAGATTTCTTAATTGAGTTTTTTATTAAACAAATTACTATTTGTTCGTTAAAATAATATAGAATTAAACAATAATAGAATGAATGCACATTAATTATTCTATACAAAAATAATTCACATAATCACACTGTTTGGGTCTTGTTACATATCCCTTTATTACACCAGAATATTTCCTAATAGTCTGATGTGTAATAGGTGGGGCTTTCATGGGGCCATTTGATTAACATGGTTTTGGCCATGATCTCAATGAGCTTAATCATCTCCCATAAATGGTATCACTCATGCTTAATTTTATGGGTCTAAGATTGTGATTGGTCTTGGGAAATTCCAAGAAATTTTATCTCCCTCGGAAGCTCGAATAAATGGGCTTTATAGGGTACGATCTTAGCGGTTGGGCCTATCACGTCTTTTTTCATTGCAAAAAACATATTTTAAGCACCTATATTTATACTAGTCATGTGATCACTATTCACAGACTACATTATAAATGGTGATGATACTTAATTGTAAAATAAGTACAACTGGATAATATAAAACAAAAGGATTGCCTTTGTTTTCTATATCCATTATATATTAAAATAAAAGAGTGGAATTTTCTTCCTTAATTTAAGGGTTGTTACAAATGTCCCCCTTATGATATTTCACCCATGAAATTTCCTTCTCACACATTAAAATAGATTTGGGGAAATCTAGATCATCACTTCCTCTGGTTCCCATGATTCCTCCTTAAAATATTTGTTTCACCACAACACAAGGATGACAGGAATTGTCTTATTTCGGAGAAATTTTTTTCTAAAATCTATGATCTTCACAGTATTCTATTTATAAGAGAGGTAATTATCTATTGGAACCACATTAGGATTGACTAAATTTTATTGGTATGGTATGTACTTCCATAAGAGTGATACGAGGAATACAGAATGAACTTGAGATGGGTTCGGTGGAAGTGTTAGTTAATAGGCCACTATTGTGATGCAATCAAGGATCTCAAAAGTTATGATGTATCTTCAATTTATATTTCTCTTCTTCCAAAATCACAAAACTCTCTCCCATGGATATAAGAATATGAATACCATGTCTTCAATATCAAACGCTAGGTCTCGTTGATTATTGTCAGTATTTCTCTATTATTAACTCTGATCATTTTTGATGTTTTGTTGGACGGTCTTAACCTTCTCCACCATTTAATTGACCATTTCTAGAGAAAGATGATTTGATTCCACAAATTCATCCCATAATATTTGTGTTATGCACCACTTCACATAAAAGGAATCATAAGGATCCATTTGGATTTTTGAGTGGAAACTGTTGGAGTAAGAGAACTCAACTAAAGGAAGATGTTGGTCCCATCCACCATTCAATTCCATTGAAAACTCTGTCAACCATTCCCCTTGTGTATGAGTTTTCTATTAAGATTGACTATTATTTTGATGGTGATAGGACATCGTGAAGTTCAAATCTATGCTCAGAGCATATTGAAGACTCTTAATCGAACATAGAGGCGAATCATGGATATCGATCAGAAACAATTGATAGTGGTAATCTATATAGTGTTACCACTTTTATGATGCATGTCTATTCTATTTTTTCTAGTTATAAATCACATAAACTTGCAATGATATGTGAAATCTTCATAATATGATACACAAAAACCTATATAACATTGTTTTTTTGGATGTCTTCATATTTCCCGTAAAAAAGGACATGGTGGTGTCTTCCCATTTCAATGTTGGTATGGGTAACAATTATATCATCCACTTAAAATTCTACCTCTCAGCCTTTGCATGAGGAAATACAAGGCACATTAATGTATATTTGGTGATCTCCATCTTCATGTTATCCCACTAATTGTGGTCATAGTGATCTCAATACATCTTCATGTCTCCCATGTGAATAGAGAAATTCAAACGATGTGTGTCATACAAAAGTACTTTCAATAACTTGGGATTTGATGTTACACATATTCTGGACAAAAATCTCAGAATTACTTCTTCATTAACATTGAAATATGAGGATTTCTCTATTCTGATAGTTTCCACTTTCTTCTGACTTCCCACAGCACGTTTCTTTGCATCCATTTCCCTTTTTCAAAATAAATGGTTGAACAATAATTTGGGAAAGGATTGATGATGTTCCATTATTTATGAATCCCATATATATCAACATCAAATCTATGAAGATTGGATCCTTTTCAATTCCCCATCAGATAATTGTTGGTTCCTTTCTACATAGAGCATCATCCACCTATTTACTTTCCCAGGGAGGTAATGGATTGATCTGTTATAATCCTTGATGAGCTCAAACTATATTATTTGGAGCATATTCGTCTCTTTATGTGTGAATATTTATTTGAAACATTTTTGATCCATATATATTTCTCACTTATATATGAAAAGATAATGCCACTAGATTTTCAATGCCATGATCAGAGATTCCATCATGAGTGGGATAGTTATTTTCATTAAATTTCAACAACCATGAGGTATAGGAAATGGATTTGTCATTCTGCAACAACACATATTCTAGTCCCTTCATCGAAGCATCACAGATGATTATGAAAATTTCCCCACTTATGGGTTGTGTGAGGATATGGGTTGTGGTAATACTCTCAATAAACTCCATGAATATTTCTGAATATTCTTCATCACAAGAGAACATGAATCCAATCACAGTTATGATGGTAAGAGGTTCAGACAATCACAAGAAATTTCTCACAAATCAATTATAATATACAGATAACACCTAAAAGCAATGGATATCCTATCACAGATGTCAGTACATCCCTTAATTACTTTTTTACAGATCTATAGTTATCTCATTTCTTCTGATGTTATGCCCAATGAATGATAAATCCTTCAAATAGAACTCACACTTATAATACTTTTCATAGAGCTTCTTTATTCAAAAGGTCACTAGAACAGTTCTCATAAGCTCCCCACCCCCTCCTTGGTTTGGGATTATATTAGAATATCATCTATAGAGACTTCAAAAAAAATTTCTGGATAATATCAAAGGACTATAATTATAAATTCCATGAGGATTTTTAGAGAATTAGTGAGTATAGATGACATTACATTGAATTCAGAATGCTCATACCTTGAACAAGAATAAACCTTCAGGATGACCTCCTTCTTCAAATTAAATTGGAAGTATCCCTACACAGATCATCTTTGTAGAGGTGTTATGTTCCATGTAGTTGATCAAAAAAACATCAATTATTGGAAAATGATATTTTTTTATCATGATTTTCTTAAGCTCATGATAATCAATTATAAGGCGCATTAACATATCCTTATTCTTGAAAAATAGGATGGGTGCACCCCATGGTGAAGTAGCTGAGTGTATAACTCTTTATCAATATTCCCCAATAGTCATTTCTCAAGATTCTCAAGCTCTACAAAATCTATTCTACATAGAGTCTTGGATATTGGAAATTCCGCATGTATAATATTAATTTATAATTAAACATCTCTATTAGGAGGAAGACCAAGATATTCATCCTGAAACACATCTAAGAATTTACCCACAATAGCATGACTTCATGGATGGTTCTTTCATTATAATCGTCTATCTAAGAAATATATGCATGCTCATAGAGAAGTAGTATCCATGCTTTGTATAATGGTTCTAATGATGATTCATCCTCCTCATTTCACATATATAGAATTGGTGTTGGATTCACCATATTGAGAGTGATTTCCCACTTGTGGAAATTAATTTTGGATCTATATAATGAAAGCTAACCGATGCATGGAATTGCATAAAATCCCACAAAGGGAAGTATGATAATGTTTATCAGGTAGTTCAATCAATAATTTGTGATAGGGGAGGAGTTATATACATATGATGAAATAATGTCCACATTTTTGTGTTCCCCAACATATCTACTTCCATGATTTTTGGGGATATTTTGATTATTCTATTAAACATTTGGGATATAAAAGAATGAGTAGAACTTTGGGCGATAACACTTACATTGAAATTTTTTTCTAGTTCAACATTATCTGTTTTATACTACATGATGAATAGTTTTTAAACTATTAAACACATAATGTTTAATCCAATGAAATTGAAGGGATAACATATAAATTAAATTTATCTCCTTAACTTATGAATTTATAAGCTTAGATCTATTCTATCCATGATCTACTTCCTAAATTATATACATAGGGTCATTTTTTGTTCCCTTTATAACGGTTGATACTAAGATTACATATTTAAAAAACCATATCCTCTAAGAGTGTTGAACCAAGTGTGAATCAAGGAATGTTGTATTGTGCTAGTTCTCATTCGACTGTATCTCAAAGTGGTGTTTTTGGGTTTTACTCCTAGGGAAATTTTGTCTAGAGACACCTCTATTTTTTCATATCAAGACATTGATATATTTTATTTGTAACCCAATTAAACATTACTCAATAAAATCTAGCGATTCATTTCTTATACATAGTCTCATCTATAAGGCCTTCAATATAGTTATATAATTTTAATCCCATACATAACTATACCTATCCTTTGATACCAAATATAACAAAACTTGGATTTATTTCACATTTAAACATGATTTATTACATATATTTTAACATAATACAGCTCAAAACATCAAGAGCTCTTGTGTGTTGAGAAATTCAGAACATTACATAACAGCTTACAACATGAAATGAAACATCATTAACTAAAACATCCTTGACATGACCACTCATTTCTTTTTTACTTAACACTTCGTGGTATAACCTGAGGGAATACAAATGAAAAGGGTGAGCTATAAAGCCCAGTAAGGAGAAAATAAGGAATAACATGAAAACTAAAATACATCTTATAAAATAGGTATATCAATGGAGTATAAAAGAAACATCAACATAAATGCATGATATAAATTGATTATCATAACAAGGAAATGTGGGAACAACTTAAAACACAACATCATTAACATAATTGAATGGGGTAAAACCCTATCCCATCACGGTAGAAAAAGTAAATATAATTAAATCAGGTACACCCCTTTCCCATCATGACATATCATGATTCTAAACATTACATAATATATTTGAGTGCTACCAAGGTGCACCCTTCATAATAATTTCAATATCATGCTTATGTGTTCCACATAGATCATATAAAAAAGATTCATTCATCATCATAATTTTTTCCACAATCATGGAAAGTGGAATACATACATTTACATTGTAAATAAACTTGTATATGTTCATAAATGTGAATACTCTTGATAATGTATTGGGTATCATTTTAATTACATGATGATTTTGGAATGGAATGTTATAGTGCAATTTGGGAAGCGTTACGACGTTAAATAAAAATTATTAAAACGGGTTGATGAGATATTAATGGGTCAATAATAATTTATAAAAAATATTTATAGTAATTGGATTATGTAAAATAATATACCAACATATTAAATGGAATTAATAGGCATAATATAAAATATATTCATGAATTGAAATGAAAATAGGAAAATATTTTATTAAATTTTGGCATGTTAATGGGTGCCAATGATAGGGATTAATGAGAGAGAAATGGGTATATCTTAATTAAAAAATTATAATGGAAGTATTTAGGAGGTTAAAATACATACCTCGTAATTTCTAATTTAAAATAAAATGATGTACTGATATAAGGAATCTTGGATAAACATTTTGAAAGGAAGGAATTGTTACAGAATTGAAACATAGTAATGGCTTATGTAATGGTCCCAATGGGGGAGTGTAAATGAAACATCATTAAAATAAAATCTAATAGAATATTGGAAATTTATTATAAAAGTATAACACTATAACCAGTTGAAATTAAAATTAAAAATTACAATCATATTTCTGAAATTGATAGTAGGCGAGGAAGGTGAGAATCTATTACATGGATGTGTGATACCAATGGCTTGGGGAGGCTTCTTGTGATCTTGGGGTACAATGGGAGGACTCAAGGTAGTAGTTGAAGAGGGTGGTAGAACATAAAAGAGCTTCAGTGAAGAGAAATGGGTTCTGGGTGGGTTGTTATAGGAAAGGTGGTGGAGTTATTTATTTTTTTGGTTTTGGAAACAAGACACTAAAATATTAAAAACCAGAAACCATAACATGGGTTTTCCCATGGTTTCTAAAAAAATGGAGTGGAAAAAATTATTTTAGAAATCTATGGTCCAAATATATTAAAATATTTCTCTTTATTTTGTGGAGGTGTGTCACATATTCAGAGAAACAATTTTCAAATCATCAAATATTTTAGATGCCTTGGAGGTTTCAATAAGGATTTATAAAATAAGTAAATTAAGCCATAAATTATAGTATTTTAAATCAATCACAAATTTTTTGTTCAATATACCTTATATATTATTATTTTTACATTGCTATTTGGTCCTTATGATGTCACAAATCACATTATATATTATTAAAATATTTAATTTTTACCAAAAAAATTGATTGTCTCAGAAAATTATTAAAAGATAATCATTGGATAATTTCGACCTATAAATTTAATAAAATCATCTTATCTAAATATTTTTCAAAATATATGGATTTTCACATTCGAATTAAAAACCATCACTTATAGAAAATAAACATGTTTTTACAAAAAACAATTTACAGACATTATTAAAAATTAAAATTGTAATCACAAATATTATACAATCATTAATATTAATAAAATTAATTTAAAAATAATATTTTATTAAAATATTATTTCATTCAATAATCCGAAATATCATCAAAATAGAATTAGTAATTGAATTTTAATATTAAAAAAATATCCATGATTTAAAAATCTTTTAGAAATGAACAATATTAGAATGAAAGTATATTTATTATTCTATAATAACATAAGCAGAGAGTCAAAATGATAGGGTCCTGTTACGTTGCCCTTTGTAACAAGAGCATATTACCTATGAGTATGTTGTGTGATTGGTGGGGCTTTCATTGGGTAATTCAGTGAACATGGTTTGGGTCGTGATCACGATGAGCTTGAACTTCTCCCATAAACGGTTTGGCTCATGCTTAACATGTTAAGTATCATGTAGGGAAAAACCCAACCAATCACACAACGGTTTTTCCCTGTGTTTTGGGTCATGGGAAGAAATCATAAATTTAATCTCCCTCAGAATCTCCGATAAATGGGGTTCATAGGGTACGATCCTACTGATTGAGACCATAACAACCACTGTATGCACCAAAAGGATTTGTTAACACCCTATATGTATATTAGTAATGTGATCAGTGTTCAATGGATTAATTTTCAACTTTATAGATACTTAATGGTCATTTAAATCCAATTTTATAAAATTAAACAAAATGAGTGCATGAGTTTTCTTTATTAATAAGACATTTAATTAAAATAAAGGGAATATTATTCATAAATGTTTCAATCATTACATATAGGTTAGTGACACAAATGTGAAACCTTCTTTATGAGATATTTTAATAAAGGGATTATATTACATAATAATCATTCATACTCCATTTTTAATGTAGATATATTATGTTCATTATCTTGGGTGCCTTGATGTATTTCGATATAGTAATCTTAGACTTTAGAGAAACGAGTTTAAAGATAATGGGAAAGAATCCTATAGGTTCACTCACTGTGTGTATCTGTTGATCTTGATTAAATTTGATTTTATCATAATTAATTGAATAAATATTATTTTCAAGTCTTTTAAATAATTTTATTCATTTTATATTGATCGTATTAATCATATAAACATTTATTCACAATATTGTGAATAATGTATTTACTTTTATTATTTGATATTTTAATAAATATTTATTTGATATATTGTGAATAAAATATTAATTTATGAGTAAAATTTTACTTTATGAATAAAATATTAATTTATGATTAAAATATTTATTTGATTATAAAATAAATTATACCAGAGTTCAATAAGATCAAGACAGAGTCTGGTGACAAATATTAATTAATAATTCCGTTACATGGTAATTTTTATTATTCATGTCGGTGTGCACTATGAAATAATAATAATGTAATTATTATTTTTTTGAATGAGGTTTATTAAAAGAAATAAATTTTATTTAATGGATGGTATAAAATTAAATAATATTATAACATAAATCCTATCTATATAAATAGATAACTATGTATATTTTTAGGGAATCCAAAAATTGAGAATAGAAAATTGTTAAGTTGAATGAATTATTTCTCAACACCTCCTCTCTCCCTTTTATGAAGGATAATTTAAAGACTGACTTCATCAAGAATGATTTACAGAGACAAATAATGAAAAGCACATGACAATAAACTCACTGTGCTAGTAACCAATGATCTAGGGGTGTTTCTGATGGATCATAGGATCACATGGGGATCAATACAAGAGAGATTCCATCATTGGATCCTCATAGCACAAAAAAAGGTCATCTAAAAGGGTCTTTTTGGATGATCAAAATTCACCAATGAATAAATTAAATAATAATAGGTATTTTTTTCTTTAAATATATAAGATATTAATTATAAATTTGACATTCAAGACTATCGTTGTTGGTTAAATGTATTATTTATTAAAAGAAATTTTAATATATATCGAACCTAAAAATGCCTCTACTGTACTAGGAGCCATTACATTTGATGTTGTTTGTTTTTGAATAAAGATTATGATTACTAACAAAAAGATCTAATTAGTGCTAAGAACAATTTCAATAAGAAGACAATATGGTTTTTTAAATGGTATGATATTAGAAATTTAGAAAATGTGTATCCAATGAAGAGAAAAAGGATGATAAGTAGAAATAATATAAGTATAATGGTTAGGTAAAGACATTTTCAACCACTTAATTAGATTTTGGGACATTAGATTACGTTTTTACACAAAAAATAAATTTTTATTTAGATTATACTAATGTATTTTTTGATTTAGGGTCGGCACATTCGTTGAATCATGATAAATTTAATGGTAAATGAATATAACACCTCAATAAATAAATTTAGGTATTTATTTAAAAATATATGGGTTTGTATTAATGTAATAATAATTTAAATATTTAATCCATTTTCAAACAACTAATTATTTTTTCCTAAAAACATTGTTGTCTTTCCCATTCTAAAATACAATGTTATTTTAATGAATGGATTAGATTTAATTTTATCTAACTAATATTCCTGGTAGATCTAAAGAATTTATTTATTAAATTTAGTTTCAAATTCAATATATTAATCAATTAATACATTTTATAATATATTAAAAATCATAAAAACTATTAATAAATGTAAAAGAAATTTATCATTCTCATATTGTTGAAAATAATAATACTATAAAAAGTAATGATGTTTCAGTAGTAAATTAATTTTTTGACTTTTTATGTTTATTTATTGGTATTATACCTATTAAAAAATTTGAGTTTACTGTTTACATAGTTCCGGATGTGTAACACCCTATGCTTTTTAATGAACCCTCTATTATATAGAGTATTCAAGATGTAATACAGAGTTTAAAAAACATGTAATTTATAATTTCAATATTAAAATTTCAATATAATTATTATAGCATATATAATAATTTGGGGGATATGAATAGTAATTAAAACTTATATATCAATGTTCAAATCAATATAAATTTATTAATAAATTTTTCGTAAATATGAACTCAGTTTTTAATATAAACATTTATTTAAAAATGATCTTATGAAAAAATATTATAATTAATTTTTTCATATTTAACAAATTTAATTTTATTAAATTAACATCTTTTTTAAAATAATTTTATCAATATTAAAATAAGGTGAAATACTGGGATTCTTGGAAATATAATGATTTTTTCATTGAATTGTCAATAATAACCACTTTTATAAAACTACCATTTCATTTGATAATTTTAGAAATTTAAAAGTATTAATATGATATAAATATTTCAAAAAATTAAAATAATTATTATATGTCATCATATAATCAAATAAATTTAATTTAATTTACCTTATATATTATTTTTGTACATGTTTATTTTTAAGATCACAACTCATTTTTTTGAAAACTATTTTAATGTTCATAGTGTTCTACCATTTTAATTAATTATAATCATATATAGTGAGGAATGATTTATATTAACTTTATAAATTATATAGGTATATAATTTTTAATTTATAAGTCATTCAATGATGATTTATATTCGTACAATTAAGATATGATCATCTTTTCCTTGAGAAAATCATTTCTCAAAAAACTGTTTTTCATCGTGCATGTGGAATGTGACATCAAATAAATTTCTGAAACATATATGTTTTTAATTTTATAAATTAGATTTTTTATTTTTTATCATCATAATTTATGTTATATTATTATTTCAACATTTTTTTTCATAATGAATAGTAAAAAAGATAAAAAATGGTTACCATTGTAAACAAATACAAACGGTCAAAGTGAGTGAACTTTAAAGTCAAGTGGATAACATGTCAAAAACATGTTTATTATTTAGTGTTATCTTTTTTTCATAATTATTTTCCCTCAAGTCATTTTTTAATATGTTAGGCACTTTTCTTGAGAGTGACATCCCATTACTAATTTGTTTTTTGGTATTTACAAAAATGACAATTTTTTATTATAAAAGGGCACCCACATACCTCACTTATTCACCCATATCAATATATTTTTCTCAAAAAAATCAACATAGTATCATACAAAAAAACATATACCCATTCTATGGATTTTTTTCATCCCCAAAACATTAAAATTATTTTCCTTAATAGAATATCCAATGGAGGATCATCTAAGAAAAAGTAATTGTCTTCACCAAACTCATTAATTTTACTCCAAATTTTCCTATATTAAATTATGTTGTTAAAGTTAAAATATAATAAAACTATTATATACTATATCATTATATTTAATTATGTTAATTAAACAATATTTATCAATATCATCTTCAATCGAATGTGAAACAAAACTTTCGTTAATGTGTTTAGAGAAATACTGCATCATGAACCTATATAAATCATTTTCTATCATCTATTATCACTTAAATTCATGATGATTGATTTAATTTTTATATATTATATTAATTAAATAAAAATATTTATGTAAAATTAAAATACCTTATACCTTCTTACCTTACCATCCATTGAAAAATGAAAACATCGTTCACGTGTATAGCGGACAACCACATCATGAAGCGATGTGATTGAATTTTTATTACAGCATCACATAAATGGTATTTGATATTGTATTTAAATAAATATTTTATTATTTATTTTATAATTAATTGTAATGGCCCAGACCTCTACGGCCCATTCCTTTGTCAATAAGAAGGCCACAAAGTGTTCCGGAGGGTAAAATGGACTTTTCCCACACTTTCTGGAATTTTGAAACTACACCCGGTCTAGTTTGAGTACATGACGTGTACCCCCTTTCCGGGTATAACCCGTGTTGAAGGTCGTGTCCTTGCCATGTGAAATAAATCGGTGCACGCCGTGTACCCCAAACTACACGACATGTAGTCTCTCCCCGTGTATGCGTAACCGTGTGTTGAATAGTCAACGACCATGTGCCATGCTGGATCCGTGTCATTGCCATGTGAAATAAATGGGTACACTCCACGTACCCAGTATTACACATCGTGTAGTCCCTCCCCGCGTATGTGTTACCCTCAAGCCGTGTGTTGACTAGTCAATGGTCGCATGCCGCATCGGAGGCCATGTTGGAAGCCGCGTGGTGACCGTGTGAAATAACTGAGTACACACCGTGTACCATAAAGTACACGCCGTGTACTTTGGCCTTTCTAGCCTATAAAAGGAAGAGTACCCTCCTCCGTTTCAACTCATCCCTCTCCTCCCCATTCCTCTGAGAAAATCTCTCCCAAGAGACTCGAAGTATCCTTTTCTTCCATAACTTCTTCATCCGAGCTCGGATTTACGATCCGTCAGCGGCCATGGGATGGTAACGATGAGGTGGAACTTTTGAGCTTGGATCCATTGTCTTTCCTTTGGCCTTTACTTTCCAACTTCCACCCAAGGAGGTTTTTCCTAGACTTGACAGAGGTGACAGACTCCGACAGACGTCTTCTAATGTTGATCCAAGGAGCGTTCTGAACAAAACCTATTGAAGTAGAAATTATACCTTCGTCTCTCTAATTATTGCATCATGCGGGGTGGGTATCCTCTTTTTTTCATGAGAAACAGTAGAACCTTTAAATAAAGATAATAACTGTTTAAAGAACAGGGATGGAAAAGTTGTTATGTTTATCTTTTTTTATCTTATTGTTATGTTATGAATTGAATATGCCTATGCCTACTGAAAATCATGGTCATTGGGGTCTTTGCTTGAGCCATTAAATGATGACCTATATTCTAGATAGTTTTTGTGAATGGAACTTCTGGAACTTGGAAATTTGGTTAATCACGTAAAGTTGGCTGATTAAAATCTAGAACCCTTGTGTGATCACCCCGGTTGAAAAAAATAGAATAATGAAAATGTGTGTGTTGTCTTGGATATGTGGCATGTGATGGGGGTGTTTTTTTGGGTTGTTGTGGATAGGTTGAGCAACGGGGCTGTGGTTGGCTTGGTTGTGGGTTGGTTTAAATGTTATGTTGGTAACGGGAAGCAGGACTGCGATAAATGGTATTAAAGGGATAATGAGGTATGGGCTTGGTGTGATTGTGGTTATCGTGGTTGGAAGCGAGGCTACATGGATGAGTTGGAATGTGAATGGACTATGGGTTATGAATAATAAATAAAAAGTGGAAGAGTTAATGAATGGTGTGTGATGGTAATGGAATGGTATTAATAATCAATGGGTTGGTTGGTTGATAAGAAGGGTTTTGTTGAGCGGCTTGTGTTTTCCTAACTTGATTTGTGGTTGGAAGAGATATGCATTATGAATGATTGACGTGGTTGGTTGTGGATAGTTTCCCAGTAGTTAAGGAAATAATAATGCTAATTCTGTTGAAACATGAAATCTCTAATGGGTTTGGGGTTTTTTGGTGTATGCATGCTTCGTAGTAGCAGTGCCGAGGCATGTGCTCAGTTTCTCTGTTTAGAAGCCATAGGTTGGGCTGTGTGTTTGATATACATATATGTATCTTTATCGTTTGTGTTTTATCGCACCCCACCCATTTTGAGCACATAGTGCTGGACACTCCCATTCCATGGGAGAGGGTGTTTTACCCTTACTTACTAGCTGCTTCCTGTTCCTTCTTCCCTAGGATGTGATATCTTGAGGTGACCTTACACCTAAGACCCTTTAGGTTGGTTTCTATTGGGGGGGTTTTAGCCCAAGACACTTTGGGAAGGTTCTACTATTTCCCAAGAATCTTCGGGATGAGGCCCAGGTGTGTGCGGGAGGGATACGTGGTTGTGAGGCCCAGGTGTGTGTGGGCAGGAAACGTGGTTGTGAGGCCGAGGTGTTTTCGGGTGGGATATGTGGTTGTGAGGCCGAGGTGTGTGTGGACAGGATACGTGGTTGTGAGGCCCAGGTGTGTGTGGGCGGGGAGAGTGTGGCAGCGTCAGGACGTTTGCTGTTAGGAAGAGCAGCTAATTAAAGGGAAATGGTGTGGGGTACCCAATAATCATGTTCTTATATACTACTACCTATTGTGATTTTGTTTTTGGTGAGTGTGGCTGGTGAGGTTGGGTTGATAGAATTCCATTCTAGGTTTCTTCTGTTGTTCTCACAGGACATTAGGATGTCTCCCCACTTGTGCACGAGAGCTTTAGGGTTCCCTACTGAGTATACTTGTATGATCACCCTACGTTTACTTTCAGGTTTCTAAGAGGACTACTAGGGCCGTGTGGGACCCTACTAGTCAGACATTTGGAGTTGTTTCTGTTGCTGTACACTTGTTTCTTTGGGTATTGTACTTTGAGCTTTCTTGTACTTGGACCTTGTTATAAAATTGTTTAAAGATGCATGTGGGATTGGTTTGGGTTTATTTATATACACTTGTTCTTTTCTTTTTTGGTGGTTGACTTGTCCTATTTCCCGATCTTAAAATAATAAAAGGGCAATGCCTCCCATATTTGTGAAAACTCATAACCTTGGTGCTAGTCGCCAACCCGGGGCCTATTGGAGGCAGGACTCGGGGGTCATTATCTCCCTTTCAACATTGACAACTCCTGAGAGGAATCTTTAATGGGAGGGGGTTTTGACAGAATGGTATCAGAGGTGATGGTTGAGAGATATGATGGAGTCTGGAGTTAGGCACAGTAAAGATTGCATGGGATAGTAGGGTAACAGTGTTAGTTAATCTTGGTGCGTGACACAGGCCAGGGAAGACCGGCTAGGACACGAGATTTTAGGGCCCCCCGTAATCCGATGCAAGGAATCTGAGCCTATCGAACGACCAATTGTGACTACATTGATTGCAGGGTAGATACCCTAGGGAAGGTACATGCATCATCATGATTGTGTTTTACTTGATTTGGGTGTTCTAGGAATGAAATTGAAATACAAAAAAGATAAAATAAAACCTTGAGATATTTCCTTACTACATGGGCTTAGGCGATCCTTGTTTACCGTATAACTATGGCACCTAGACACCGTCCCTGGGTGGGTCAGACGACCGAGGCCCAGCAGATTCAGGCGGTCTTTCAATTGAGGATTGACCGAGAGGAGGAAGATAGCCAGTGTCAGAAGACTCTCCGTTCCTTCCAGCGGCAAACCCTCAAGAAGTACGAGGGTAGTACTTTGGATACGGAGACGGAAGGGTGTATTGAGGAGCTAGGGATCAGTTATTCCTTGATTCGTGCTCTAAGGTAGTACTGGGTTCCCCTAGTATTCAATCAGCAGAGAGGTGCGGTGCGACAATGGTGGATGCTCTACCTTGGAGAGAGGATAGAGGAAGAGGTTCCATGGGATGACTTTGAGAAGGAATTTAGAGACAAATTCCTTTCTTCCATGATCAAGGCGGAGAAGCGGAGGATTTACTCTCCCTTCAGCAGGAGAGTATGTCAGTACGAGAGTTGGGGATCAAGTTCAAGGATCTCATGCACTTTCCTCCGGATCTCTATCTGGATGAGGAGCCTCAGGCGAGACGTTTGGAGGTGGCGCTTCATCCATCGCTCCAATATGTTGTCACCCCCTTCACCCTTCCGACGTACTTGGTGGTATAGAAGAAGGAATAGGTTGTAGAGAGAATGCACTCGCGGGGAGGTGCACCACGTGAGGGGATCCAGCCAGGTTCGTCGAAGGGGAAGGCAGTCAGCAGCAGGTCTTCTGCGATGGGACCTTCCAGGTTCAGGCCAGTGGGGAGCAGGCCCCAACAGTTCCAGTATAGATCTTCATGGCCTCATCCATTTTTCACGAGCCCAAGACCGAAGTGTTTTTCTTGTGGAGGTTTCAGTCACATTTAGAGTTGGTGCCCTATCGAGCTCAGTACGGTGGAGATGGGCAGGTTCAGCACCCACCTCAGTAGCACCGGTTTCCAGTGAGGCCCTTCCAGCAGCAGCAGGACCATGCTACTCCGAGGGAAAACTTTGCAGAAGGAGGCCGACCTCATGGTGCTCCTCAGGGACCTCAACCAGGGCATGGTCGGGTAGGTAGATGACATCAGAGAGGCAGAGGAGCTGGGCGTGGATAGTTCCACGCAGCAGAGTTGGCTGCTCGGGCAGGAAAAGATGTGGTGCAGGGTACGATTTGTTTGTTCAGCACTCTCGTTTATGCATTGTTCACTCGGGAGATTCACACTCTTTTATTGCACTTGGTCTAGCCCATGCTTTGGGACTAGACATAGAGAGAATTTCCGTACCACTGGTGCTGCATACACCAGTTGGAGGCCAGACCAGCGTATCTTGTGTTTTCTGGGGATGTGGGCTGACGTTAGGACCACATAGATCTAGTGGGGACGTTCTTCTGTTACAGATGCAGCCATATGATGTCTTCCTAGGCATCGATTGGTTGTTTTCTGTTAGTGCCATTATTGACTAATTTCGAAGAAGCGTCGTGTTCTCCACGTGGATGAGAAACGTGTAGATTTTTTTGGCGAGAGGAGTTATTAGGTGGGAAGCCGGTGTGAGGAGCCTCTCCTTTCCTTGTTAAGCGGGATATCAGTGGTTCTAGCTGAAACAAAGATGATGGATGTCCCTGAGGTTGTTGGGGAGTTCTTTGATGTTTTTCCCGAGGTGGTTGTGACTCTACCCCCTCCCCAATGCGACCTTGAGTTTGGGATATATTTAGAGCCCGATGCTCGTCCGATTTCAATGGCCCCTTATCGGATGGAACCTTCAGAATTGTGGGAGTTTCGGATCCATATTGACGATCTGATGGAGAAGGGTTTTGTTCGAACCAGCGTATCGTCATGGGGTGCTCCAGTTTTGTTCTTGAAGAAGGCAGATGGTGGTCTCAGGCTATGCATATACTACCGAAGGTTGAACCAGGTAACAGTCAAGAACCGTTACCCCCTTCCAATGATAGATGATCTTTTCGACCAACTGAGGGGATCAGGTTGGTTTTCTATGATTGATCTATGATTTGGATATCATCAGCTAAGGGTATAGGATATGGACATCTCGAAGACGGATTTCAGGTGCGGGTATGGGCACTTCGAGTTTGTAGTGATGCCGTTTGGAGTTATGAATGCACCGGCTGTGTTCATGGGACTTATGAACCTTGTCTTCCGAGAGTTTCTGGACCGGTTCGTCATTGTTTTTATCGATAATATCCTGATCTACTCAAGATCAGAGGAGCAGCACGTTGAGCATATCAGGGTAGTCTTATAGGTCCTTCGACACCACCAGATTTATGGGAAATTGTCTAAGTGTATGTTCGTAACACCAAAAGTACACTTCCTTGGGCACGTAGTGTCTCATCATGGAGTTTCAGTGGACCCGTCGAAGGTGGAGGCAGTTGTGTCTTGGGCAGCACCCAAGAGCGTGGAAGAAGTTCATAGTTTCCTAGGGTTAGCACGTTACTATCAGAGGTTCGTTTGGGACTTCTCTCGAGTTGCTACTCCATTGAAAGCTTTGACTAGGAATAACCAGGTCTTCCTATGGAGCGAGCAGTGCCGGAAGGCTTTCGACTACCAGAAGGAGATGTTGGCCAGTGCTCCCGTACTCAGGTTTCCAGAGGAAGGGATGTTATACGAGGTGTTTTTTAATGCTTCTGGCCTTGGTCTAGGGTGCGTGCTGATGCAGAATAAGGGAGTGGTCTGTTATGGGCTTAGGCAGTTACTCTCAAACGAGCGTAACTATGCCACCCATGACCTAGAGCTTGCAGAAGTAGTGTTAAAACTGATGTTTTGGCGACATTAACTCATTGGGGAGTGCTTTTTGGTCTTCTCAGATCACAAGAGCCTACATTATAACTTCTCCTAGCATGACCTGAACTTACGGCAGTGGAGATGGGTTGAGTTTCTACAATACTATGACTTCGAGATCTCTTACACTGAAGGTAAGGGCAACATTGTGGCTTATTATTTGTGCAGGAAGTCACATAAGGAAGTGGTTTGGGAATTCGCTGATGCTAGGAAAGTGATGGGAGAGTTGGCTTCGTTGCACTTGGATGCAAGGGTAGAAGGTGTTAAAGGCAATTTGTTTCAGATAACGGTGCAGTCCTCCTTGTTGCAGCAGGTGGAAGAGTCTCAGTGGGGGGACTCCGAGGAAGAAGTGATGAGGGATCATGTCAATCAGGGAAACACTCCAGAATTATGGTCAGAGGACAGCTGACATCGGATGCCTTTCCATGGAAGGTTGTTTGTCCCAGAGACAATTCATGAGGGATTTATCTGTGAGTTCCATAGCTCAGCCCTGGCGGTACATCCAGGAGTTTCAAAAATGTACCAAGGCCAGAGGGAATAGTTCTGGTGCCCCGGGGTGAAACGAGCAGTGGCAGAGTTTGTGGCTAAATGCCTAGTGTGTCAGCAAGTGAAGGCCGAACACCGTGTTCCCAATGGTTTGTTTCATCCTATAGATGTCCCCGAGTGGAAGTGGGAAGACATCTCAATGGACTTCGTCATAGGACTACCCACTGCTCAGGGTGGTTATGATGCTATCTGGGTAGTGGTGGATCGACTAACGAAATCAGCTCACTTCCTAGAAATTACGGAGTCAGGCCCGGTGAGTACCTTATCACAAAGGTACGTAGACGAGGTTGTGTGATTGCATGGAGTCCCGAAGACTATCATCTCAGATCGGGATACATGGTTTACCTCACGAGTTTGGAGGGGGTTACAACATGCTTTTGGCACCCAGCTACGCCTTAGCAATGGTTTCCACCCCCATACAGATGGGCAGACAGAGCGGACTATCCAGACGTTGGAGGACATGCTGCGGGCATGCGTTCTAGATTAAGGAGGATCATGGGTATGACACTTGCCTTTAGTAGAGTTTTCCAACAACAAAACCTTCCAATCTACTATTGGCATGGCACCATTTGAGGCTTTTTATGGAAGACCATGTCATTCACCCATTTGCTGGGTAGAGGTTGCTGAGACAAGTGCTCTTGGGCCAGAGGTAGTGCAGACCACCACAGAGAAAGTGCAGCTTATATGTGAGAGGATGAAAGAGGCTCAGGACTGACAAAAGTCTTATACTAATCGTCAGAGGAGGCCCTTGGATTTCGAGGTGGTAGATCATGTGTTCTTGAATGTTTCCCATCGACGGGGGCAGCCGAGGTTTGGGAAAGGGAGCAAGCTCTCAGCTAGCTTCATCAGACCTTTTGAGGTGCTAAGGAAAGTCGACAAGGTAACATATCAGCTAGCCCTACCACCTCAGTTGGATAAGGTTCATGACTTCTTCCACGTCTCCCAGCTACGTCGACACTTACACGACGACTCTCACGTTATCTACTGGGGAGAGTTTGATATAGAAGAATACACGACCTTTGAGGAATGACCAATTAGAATCGAGGATCGTAAAAAGAAGGTGCTCTGTGGACGAACCATTCCATTGGTTCCTGTGTTGTGGAGGCATGGCGGCCTCAAGGAGAGAACTTGGGAGCGGGAGGCCCAGATGGACACTTAGTACCCAGAGTTGTTTTTAATTGTGTTCTCCCATGTTCTTCTGAGCTTTGTGTTGATGTTATACTTTGTACCTTTGATATATGGAATGCTTGGCTTGTCGGTTGTGAGACCCTTTTTTTCCTTGTTCTCTGGAAGTGTGTAGCATGTCCGTATGTGTAGGAAAAAGGGAAAAACCTGATCCTTAATCGAGACGCATTAATGCAGATGTGATTGAACCCATGTGGGTGAGTTAGTGCCGCCTAAAGTGGATAATAGCTCGACATAGGAGGAGGAATTTCCCCAAACCACATGTTCGAGCAGTGTGTTGGTTGTGTGGTGTTGGGGGTAGTGCAAGTTGAAAAATCCTGATGTATGAATGCGAGAAGACCCAATTCTTAATCGAGACGCATTAATGAGGATGAAATTAAAACTGTGTAGGCGAGTCAGTGCTTCCTAAAGCGGATAATATCTCGACATAGGAGAAGGAACTCCTAACACATATGATTAGGGTTGTTGGTTGGGTTCTTGTTATAATGAGAACCCAAAGAGGTATCTTATTGGGTTTCTCTAGGTTGGTTTTTGAATTCTTGAGGATGAGATTGTTTTAAGAGGTTTCTGATGTAATGTCCCGGACCTCTCCGGCCATTATTTTGTCAAAAAGAAGGCCACGAAGTGTTATGTAGGGTAAAATGGACTTTTCCCACACTTTCCTAAATTTTGAAACTACACGCTATATAGTTTGAGTACATGCTATGTACCCCCTTACCGGGTATACCCCATATTGAAGGCTATGCCCTTGCCTTGTGAAATAAATGGGTGCATTCCGTGTACCCCAAACTATAATCCGTGTAGTCTCTCCCCACATACGCGTAACCGTGTGTTGACTAGTCAACGATCGTGTACCGTGCTGGAGTCATGTCATCGCCGTGTGAAATAAATGGGAACACGCCGTGTACCTAGTACTACACGTCGTGTAGTTCCTCCCTGCGTATGCGTTACCCTCAAGCCATGTGTTGACCAGTCAATGGCCACGTGCCTCATCAGAGGCCGTGTTGGAAGCCGCGTGGTGACCATGTGAAATAACCGAGTATACGCCGTGTACCATAATGTACACACTATGTACTTTGTCTTTTCTCACCTATAAAAGGAGGGGTACACTCCTCCTTTTCAAATCACCCCTCTCCTCCCCATTCCTCTGAGCAGAGCTCTCCCAAGAGACTCAAAGGCTCCTTTTCATCCATAACTTCTCTATCCGAGATCCCATTTACGATCCGTCAGTGGCCACGGGATCGTAACAATGAGGATGAACTTCTGAGCTTGGATCCTTTGTCTTTCCTTTGGCCTTTTCTTTCCAACTTCCACCTGAGGAGGTTTTGCTGGGACTCGACAGAGGTGACGGACGCCGATGTACGTATTCTAAATTTGATATGGGGGAGCATTGTGATCAGAACCTGTTGAAGTAGGGATGTTACCTTCGTCTCTCTAATTTATGAATCATGTGGGGTGGGTATCCTCTTGTTTTCATGAGAAACAGTTGAACCTTTAAATAATGATAATAACTGGTTAAAGAATGGGGATGGGAATGTTGTTATGTTTATATTTGTTTATCTTATTGTTATGTTATGAATTGA
Source organism: Viscum album (assembly GCA_963277665.1). Lineage (NCBI taxonomy): Eukaryota > Viridiplantae > Streptophyta > Magnoliopsida > Santalales > Viscaceae > Viscum > Viscum album. Next base: position 1,761,207,193 of record OY728125.1, read on the forward strand.
ATAGGCTTATGCCTACTAAAAATCATGGTCGTTGGGGGCCTTTTCTTGTGCAATTAAATGTTTCCCTATCTTCTAGACCGTTTTTGTGAATGGAACTTGTGGGACATGGAAATTTAGTTAATCACGTAAAGTTGTATGATTAAAATCTAGAACCCTTGTGTGATCACCCCGATTGAACAAAATGGAATAATGAACATGTGGGTGTTGGCTCGGATTTGTGGCATTTGATGGGCGTGTTTTGTGGGTTGTTGTGTATAGGGTGAGCAGTGGGGATGTGGTTGGCTTGGTTGTGGGTTGGTGTAAATGATATGTTGGTAATGGGCAGCTGGGCTGCGATAAATGGTATTAAAGGGATAATGATGTACGGGTTCAGTGTGATTCTGGTTATGGTGGTTGGCAGCAGGGCTGCAGGGATGGGTTGGAATGTGAACGAACTATTGGTTGTGAATAATAAATAAAAATTGGAATAGTTAATGAATGGTGGGTCATGGTAACGGAACAGTATTAATAATCAATGGGTTGGTTGGTTCATAAGAAGGGTTTGGTTTTGGTGCTTGTGTTTTCCTAACTTGATTTGTGGATGGTAGGGATATTCTTTATGAATGATTGATGTGGTTGGTTGTAGATAGTTTCCCAGTAGTTAAGGAACTAATAAAGATAATTCTGTTGAAGAATGAGATCCTAAATGGGGTTGGGTTTGTTTTTTGTATGCATGCTTCGTAGTAGCAGTGCTGAGGCACATGCTAAGTTTCTCTATTTAGAAGCCATAGGTTGGGCTGTGTGTTTGGTATACATATATATATTTGTATATTTTGTGTTTTATCGCACCCCACCCATGTTGAGCACTTAGTGTCGGACACTCCCTTTTCAGGGGAGAGGGTGTTTTCCCCTTAGTTAATAGCTCATTCCGGCTCCTTCTTCCCTAGGTTTTGATGGCTTGAGGTGACCTTACACCTATGACCCTTCAGGTATGTATCGATTGGGGTGGTTTTATCCCATGACTCTTCGGGCAGGTTCTACTGTTTCCCAAGAATCTTCGGGATGAGGCCCAGGTGTGTGCGGGTGGGTTACGTGGTTGTGAGGCCCAGGTGTGTGCAGGCGGGATACGTGGTAGTGAGGCCCAGGTGTGTGCGGGCGGGATACGTGGTTGTGAGGCCCATGTGTGTGCATGAGGGATACGTGGTTGTGAGGCCTCGGTGTGTGCGGGCGGGGAGAGTGTGGAAACCTCAGGACATTCGCCGTTAAGAAGAGCAGCTAATTAAAGGGAAATAGTATGGGGTACCCAATACTCTTCGTCTTATATACTACTACCGGTTGTGATTGTGTTTTTGGTGAGTGTGGCTGGTGAGGTTGGGTGGATAGAATTCCTTGCTAGGTTTCTTATGTTGTTCTCACGAGACATTAGGATGTCTCCCCACTTGTGCACGAGAGCTTTAGGGATCCCTACTGGGTTTAATTGTATGATCACCCTACGTTTACTTTCATGTTTCTATGAGGACTACCAGGGCTGTGTGGGACCCTACTATTTGGACAGTTGGAGATGTTGTTGTTGTTGTACACTTGTTTCTTTGTTTATTTTACTATGATATTTCATGTACTTACACCTTGTTATAAGATTGTTTAAACATGCATGTGGGATTGATTTGGGTTTATTTCTATAAACTTGTTCTTTTCTTTTTTGGTGGTTGACTTGTCTTATTTCTTGATCTTAAAATAATAAAAGCGCAATGCCTCCCATATTTGTGAAAACTCATACCCTTCGTGCTAGTCACCAACCCGGGGCCTACTGGAGGCGGGACTCGGGGGTCATTATCTACCTTTAACAATTTCCAGCTCAGGAGGGGCATCTTTGGTGGGAGGGGTTTGTGAAATTAATATTATATAAATATAAAATAAAATTTTCATTCTTTTCATCATGATCGTTGAATATGGGTAACTTTAGTCATGCGTACATACAACCCATCATCTCCTTGATTGAAGTGTACCTTATTTTTCATATCTATATTATGTTGTAGGTTTAAAAATTATAATTGATGAATAAAAATTATATTTATTTCGTTATTATTATTATTTCTTTTTTGGAACAATTATCCTTTTGACCATGTCCAACAGTCTAATGCGAATATTATTTATTAATTGAACATCCTCAAAACACTCGATGTGGATATTACTAATTATGATATTAAATATATCATTTTGAAATTAATGAATAAATTATTATGTATAATGTATTAAAACATTAATTGTTTCTATGGATAAAAAATAATTTATATATGTTTATTGTATTATAGATAAAGGACATACACGACATGTCTGAACTGGTGGAAAGGGTTTCCGTCTCAAAACATCCTTCTTTGAGACACATGTTTTTCTACAGACCAAATTTATTTTATATGGTGTATATACTACCCATTTAAATATTATATCATTAATACATCATACATCATGGTATTTTATGTTACAATTCTCTTACATCATTCAATGCTATTATGATTGAAATTTTACCTAGGGTGTAAGGGTTTATGATTAAATATCATTTTAATTGGGAAATTTTATGCTTGAATTTCAATTAAATGAAATTATTTAATAATTACTTATTAAAACCATTTAATTTTATTATCCTCTGGTTATTCATGGAAATTTCATGTAATAGTAAAATTTTCCACTTTTGGTAACAATAATTAATGTGTATATGTTTTTATGGAAAATTGACATTATTCCACTCTTTGGTCGAAATCCTTTTCTATTCTATGTCCATAATTCCTTTAAAATACATCCAAAAAATGATTTAATATTTTTGTAATGTTTTAGAAAGATATTATTTCCCAAATTTTCTGTATATAATGGTTTAAAAGTAATATTCTTTGTATTTTCAAAATGATATACCATTTGAATTTTTATTAAAGTGTGAATGTAATGTTTTAAACTTATAAAACATGTAAAAATTACCCAATATTATAACCATTATATTATATAAAATATTCCCTTAAAATTTTACAATATTATTTTCAATTAATTGTATTTAAATCGATTTTTTTGAATTCTTAGTTTTTTAAAAAATATTTTCAATGTTGAATGGTTATTTTCCTCAAGACTGTTTGAAATATTTTTAAATATAAATCTAGTCATCAAACATGACAAATTATACCGTTATGTAATGATTATAAATTCAATATAAATGTATCTTACATATATACCAATCTCTCTCTGCCTTAAATTAATGGGTTGATTTACTCCGTAAGATCATTTTTCTAATACCATCACTACAAAATGGCTTTTGATTATGCTTTGAGGGAATATTATGCAACCAATTTCTATTTTATGGGAAATTACTATGTTTATTCATTAAAAATAACTCATTATATGGAATTAATGTTCATGTTCATGAAATTAATTTTTTTGGTGGGATTAGAGTTATATATCTCTCCCATGCATGGGGTAATATTTTAGTATTACCAGACATCATTTATGGGATTAAGGAGAGGACATAGTAAATCATGGGACTATATCCCCCAAGATATTTTTTTTTCAATGGATAGCCATTAATAATGATTATATATTGTCTTATATTTCTTCCACTATTACAATGATTCTACAATCTTATGATACCATGTTGTTTATGCCATGTTACCTTGTGATTATGAATGGATCTTCTATTTTACATATATTGTTATAACATTGACATGTATGTTATGATTATTTATCATGTTTTTTAGTTGTTGTGATTTTTATATCACCCCTTTTGTTAATGTATTCCCCAGGTTATGACACAATGTTTTAGGATATTGAAATTATTTAAGATATCATTATAGATAAATAAATAAAGATGTTTTATTTTATATTATTTTTGGTGTACCAAAAAGCTATTCTTCCAAAGGCATAAGGCCTCACAAAATTTAGGATGTAAATAACCGATGTTCATATTAAAAAACATGTATTATTATATGTAAATGTATTGGGCCTCTATAGTTGGAACCAAAGAACTATCTAGAAATTTATTGGGATTAAGACAAGAATAATTTATTGGGAACCCTAGAGAAAAGTATATATATAAGACAACATATATAAAATCCTATAATTTCTATGAGGTATAGTGTTTTTGGGTTCCATGTAATTACATCCTTATATGGTACTACAAGTGGATTTCATTATGGTGTATTTTTACCTAGGGGTAATAATTAAAAAATTGTACATTTATCTGGACTCAATCATCACCTGGTTCAAGAAAATAGGCCTTTATTCACACCAAGTTTGACACTCCCATGAAATTGGTTTTGGAAATTCACAAACTCTTTATGAACCATTATTAATTAATTGTAAAAATTGATATACTAGAAATCTAAACATGAAATATTACCATTGATAAAATAGTAATAATCCTAGAGACTCATAAGTCCGGGTAAACAATTTATTTATAATTTCTTCCATCGAGGTTTATAAGTTGTTCTTTTTTATGTTAATTCATTCTCATATTGTTCCATTTATTATTTTTTATTTATCGATAAGAAATATGAAAAATAATTCTAATAACCTATGTAATTTACAATGAATTATTTAACTATGATGATACCTGAAAAAATTAGAATATAATTTGGACATATTATGACCATTTGAGTCATGTAATCTCGAATTTATATAAAAACATTGAAAATATTATAACATCTAAACACATCATAGATGTGAAGTATGGTGTCTCCTATAAGTTCAATTGTTAAAGATAATAAAGAAAAAGTATTGAATTTTCTGCATATAATAAATACGTAAATGGAAACCATGGAAAATTACCTAAATGTAACTTTTAGAATATTTATGTGTAGAAAATTAAACCAAATTTAATTTAATTTCAAAAAAAAATGTGTATCATGGTTATCAATAAACAAGTAAATAATGATCAATATAAGAAACCACTACTAGTTAAATGTTGTAGATGTGGAGATTAGTCATTATCCAAATCCACTAAATAATACATGGATTAATTTCCAAAGGATATAGGTTAGGGAAATCATTAATGTATAATTATTGATGTTTTTAGTGTAAAAACTCAAGAATCGTGTTATTATTCAACAATATGCTGCTCATAAGAATCATGAAACTTATGAGTATTTTTTTGAAATATTTTATCCTAAAATATTTTCAAGAATATATTTAATGGAAAAATGACCTATAAAGGTTATTTAATAGTATTGTGATTTTTTATATAAATACATGATTTCGGAATGGGTCTTGGATATGTTCTTTGTTTTGAGGAAATTATATTCAATTAGGATTATTTGATTTTTGGAAAAATAATAATATACAGAAGAATTTAGTGGTTTAAAAATGATTTTATTATTATATTGATTTTGAGGATGTTCCTCACATTTTTGGGAATTTTATAATAATTATAATAATATATATTTATAAAATATACAACCCACATTCCAGGTCACAACTCGTCATATCTGGAAAGGCTATGGGGTATACATTCACAATTGAGAGATGATAAGGATACAAAGCCTACCACAGGACAATGTAATGTAATGGTTATCATGATTTCTTAATCCTAAATGAATATGTTGATAAATTTTAGGTTGATTTTGGAAAAAATATTAGAGGATCATATCTTTTTGTTTGATTTATAGGGTTATGAAGGGATTAATGATATTTTTTTGAAATGTTTTATTAACATTGTTTGTGTATATATATATATACCATATGTTTAAAATAAAGTATTATTTGGAAATAATAGTTTTATTTTTTTATATATTTAATTTAAATGGTATGTGATATATTTTTAGGTTAAAACATTCTTTCATTTTGAATTTATTTGGAATATATGGTAATGTTTTAGGGAATGCTCTATGTTAAACATTTGGCGTTATTGGTTAAATATTAGAGATTAATAAATTGATATTATTTCATGGTATTACATATCATTATGATAAATATTTTGGATTTAATAATCAGAAGAGGAATATATTATTACTAATTTATGTATCTTATGATCTGTTAAGTGTTAATTTTTGTGCTATATGAAAAAAAATTATACTGGATATTCATTCCATGGGAGTAAGAGGTAAAGTGGAAATTTATCAAAGAATAAAGAAATGATGATATTTTGTTCATGATATGAAAATATATCAAGTAGTTATTTTAAAAGATCAATGTTTTAATAGTATAGAATGAAACACCAATATTTTAAAATATCACTATGTTTGATATCATATTCATCATGAAACACTATGTTTAAACACACCATGACATATTATTAAATTAGTATTATTTAAATATGAACATTATAACGTAGATACTAATTTTGTAGATTATAAATAGTGTTAAATTCTTTATGAAAGATATATAATGCTTTTAATTAATATAAATGTATTTATAAATGATTATGAAATGAGCACTCAATTTTTAATAAAAACATTTATTAGAAATATGTTTTTTATGTTTTTATGTGACCAAATATTATAATAAATATATGTATATATTAAAAAATTAATTTTTAAATCATTTTTGAAATAATAATATTGATATTAACATTTGGTGAAATTTTGGGATTTTTCGGAAAATATTAATTTTTCAGTGAATAGTATAAAATTGCAATTTTTATTAAAATAGTAATTTATTTTAATAAATAGATTTATTTAAAATTATTTTTATGATTTTAGTTATATTTAAAAGTGATATAATATTTATTTATTTATATAATCTAATTAATTTCATTTAAATCACTATTGTACGAGATTTTAGTATAAGTTTATCTTTTGGCTTAAAGTTTTTTTTCTAAAAACTATTTTAATTGTTACAATGTTTCAGCATATATTTTAATTGAAATAAACTAGAATTAATAACTTTTTAGTTATATTTATATATTAAATATCTATTTTTTATTTTAATTTCTTCTAAGGATGATTTTTTTAATAGAGATACTACAGGATCATATTTTCATTGAAATTTTATATTTTTGGAAAATCGCATTTCATCACGCTTACATGTTTTGTTAAATTGAATTATACCAATTATGTGAATCGAATTTTATAAAATTGACTCCATGTTTTTAATTTAAATAATTTATATTATATAATATGATCAATTTAATTTTTTTCATAATGAATACAAGAAACCGTAAAACAATAGGCACTGTGGTAAAAAATTAAAATAGTAAAAGTGAGTATCCTTATAAGTAAAGGGAACAACTTTAAAATAGGTTAATTTTTAGTGGTATAGGATTTACATTTATTTTTCCTCATAAAAATCTTTATTTTTCAATTTTTTGTTACTTGTATTGAAAGTGTCTTATGAAAATTGAATGGTTTTTGGCATTTACAAAAATGATACCCCTCCTCAATTATAAAAGGGAACCCCCTCCCTTCATTTATTTACACATTTCAAGCCATTTGAATCAACCAAGACCTATCAAAATCTCTCCAAAAAATCATTATATATCTTCTATAGCTTTGATTCTTACCAAAATTTCATCGTTAGGGTCCTTAATAAGATATCCAATTGAGGTTCTTCTAAGAATAGGTAATCATCTTCACCGAGCTACTTATTTATTACTTCTTATTGATCCGCAATCAATTATGAATTAAAAATATAATATTATAAAACCATTATATCATATGTTCTAATATGTTTTTTTACGCTAGAATATTTATCAATGTCCCCTTCCATCTAATTGAAAATGAATCCATCGTTCATGTGTGTTCCCGACTACCACCGCATGAATTGATTTAATTAATTTTTCATCATCACCTCTAAAAAATATTCAGGGTGATAATGTTAATGTTTATATACAATATTAATGACATTTTAATAATTATTTAGAAAGAAAATATTATATAACTTCTCACCTTAACATACATTGAAAAAAGATAACATCAATCATGAGTTTGATGGACTACAACCCCACAAAGCGATGTGATTTCTTTTTTATTATTGAATCACATGGATGGTGTGTTTAAGAAATAGTATAAAATTTGCGATATAATTATAATTATAGAAATTCAATATAAAATTAATATTTTTCCATCATAGTCATTTAAAAATTTAAACGTTTCTCATTCGTACATACGACAAAAATTCTTTATAATGGAAACAAATTTCATGTCTCATAACCATAATAAATGGATGGTTTTAAAAATATAAATTATGTTTAAAAATTATTTTTGTTTAATTAATATTATTATATAGTTCATGGAAAAATTAAACCTTTCACCAGGTCAACACGCCAATGTAATTTTGAATTTAATAACTAAACATCCTAAAACACAATTAATGTGAACATAACTCATTATGCAATTAAATGTGAAATTAAAAATTAATTATTTAAATGGTTTATGTAAAATTTATTAAACCCATAAAATTGTATTAAAAATGAAAATTGATATACCTTTTTTATTAATAGGATAAAGGACATACATGATAAGTATGGACTAAAAGTAATGGTTTCTACCTCAAATCATTCCTCATTGAGACAAATGTTTTTTTACACCTAAGATATTTTATATTTCATATATATTATACATTAAATTATTTTTCCATAAATAACTCATACATCAATGTATTTAATGTTACATTTAACAGCCTTCACATAGGGGTTATGATTCAAAAAATTCTTGGTGATAAGGGTTTATGATTCAGTCTCATTTTTATCAAAATTGATTATTTTTTAATTCTCATTAATAGAAATTATTTGATCATTTTATATTAAACTGATTTATATTTTTATCATCTAGTTATTCATGAAGATTCCATGTAAATTTCTCAATTTTATCTAATTTCTACCTAAAATTATTGAGTAAATGTTTTTAAGGAAAATGTCTTTATTTCTCCCTTTTTTCAAAAAAACATTCTCTTACATGTCCATGTTTTCATTAAAATGTTTTAAAAAATGTTTTAATATTATTATATAATTTTTTAAAGTCATTTTTACCCATGTTCATTTTTTTAAATTTTTTAAAAGATATCTTCTTATAGTTTTTTTAAATGATGTTGATTTTGACCTTTTAAAAAAGTGTATAAGGTATTTTGTTATCATTTAGATCATGTACGGAATTACCCTCCACAATGTAAATAAAATTATTTGAATCTTAATTTATAAGATTCAGATATTATTTTAAAATAAAATTATTTCCATAATATTTTGTGAATTTTAATTTTCTCAAAATTGATTTAAAACATGGAAAGGTTATTCTCCTATATATTTTAATAATACTTTTAAAAATAATCATATTCATCAATGAAGACAACCATTAGTGTTATATAATTATTCTACATTTGGAACATATTCTTATTATATTTATATATATATTTATCTCACTCTACCTTTTTTTGATGGGGCAATTCATTCCTTATGATCATTTCTTAAATAAAATTTTATTAATTATATTTTGACTATAATATGAGGCATTATTATGCAACCCTTTTTCTTTCCTTGTGTAATTATTTTGTTTATAACATATGATTGATTTCTCACTATGGAACACATATGCATGTACATGAAATGAATGTGATCGGTTTCCCTAAAATTAAATATCCCTCCAATATATTCGATAATGTTTTAGTCTAAATAGATGCCATGTGTGGGATGATTTAGTGAACATAATCCATTATGGGACTCCTTCCACCATGTAATGTTGTCTCACTGATTAGTCTGTAATTATATTTATATCATGTATTATATTGATACCATTTTCCTATAATTCTTTGATCTTATGATACCATGTTTTCTACAGGATTATACCTTGTGATTACTCATGATTGTAATTTTTTATGATATCATGTTATACCTTTGACCCATATGTTATTTTTCCTTATCATTTTTATTAACATATAGAGAATTTTACCTCACCTATTTTTTCAATGTATTCACTAGGATATCCAATAATTTTTTTCAGATATATAAATGATTTCAAATTTCATTATAGAGACAAAATAATGTTGTTTTATTTTAGTCTGTCTTTTATATACTATGAAACTTGTATTCTAAATAAAGTGGGCCTCAAGATCATGGGGTTGTAAGAAATGGATGTTTATTTAAAAAATAATGTATTAATATATTTAAATGGCTTGGTTCATTATATAATTCCAAGAAAATTAAAAACTCCCCTGATCATGTTGATCATGTAGAACTTTTATAATTAAAAAGGGAGGTACAATAATTTCTTAATTAAGGCTTCATTCATCCTAGAAAATCACAATGGGGTGATCTTGTTTGTTTTTTTGTAAATAAATACTGTTATATAAGGAATTGATTTGAAATAGAAAATTAAATGACATCACAAAAAAATAATAACTATTTTTCACTAATATTGATGAATTTTTTAATTATCTTTGGGGGTTCAATATTTTATAAATGATGATATCAAGTTTGGGTACCATCGGGAGTAGGTGGAGGATGAAGTCCTGAAGAAAATGATTCATACTTGGTATGTGAATTATATGTTTTTTGTTATTTACTTTAGTTTTAAAATTTATGTAGTTATTTTCATGGATGTTATTAATAATGTTTTCCATGAATATTTGGAAAAATTAAATGTATTGTTTATTGATTATAATCTATTTTATTAAAAAAATTATGAGTATCATGAAAAATATCTAAGGATTATTCTACAAACCCTTAATGTAAAAAGTTATATGAAATATTTTGAAAATTTTATTTTTAGTTACAAAATATTTCACTCCAAGGACATATTTTAAGTAAATATGGAATAAATATTGATCCTAGTAAAACTATAATGGATAATTACTGGCCATGTCTTATAAATGTTATTAATATTTATCGTTTTATTAGATTAGAAAGATATTACCAATATTTATTTGAAACATTGTCATGGTTATCTATCCCACTAATAATGTAAAATTGAAAATAAGTTATTTTTACCCTCACAAAATAATCAAATGTATGTTTCCGTGAATTGAAAAAAAATACTGACTACTCTTAATTTAGTCCTTAAATCCATAAATTGTGAATCCTTTATCTATATAAATACTTTATTAAATGGAATAATATTTTTAAACAAAATGACCTATTAATTTCTTAGGCTTCAAATCAATTAAACACTCAGGATAAAATTCATATTAAACATGAAATTAGATTGGAGACATTAAAATTTTATTAAAAAAATTTCATAAATCATTTATTTGGAATAAATTTAAAAATATATTTAAATAATAAATATTTGAGGAATATATTCACTCAGAAAGATTTCACCATGAAATATAGGATATATAGGGAATGATAAAATATTAAAACATCATTATTCTATACCATACATAAAAGTAAATCCTAGTAACTACTTCATTGAGATAGAAAGATAAAGAATCATCAATAATGATACATATAGAATTTTATTTTTTGTTTAAAGGTTTGATGAATAATGGATCATAATTAAGAATACATGAACTATATCTATTTTGTTTTTGGTTTCAATCAAATCTATTTTCTAATTCATAGTTATGAAATGTCTAATGGTTGACAGTTTTTTAAATGAAAATATATAATTGGTATATAATGGTATGATTTCATTATTTAATTTTGAAAAACGGTATTTTGGGATTAAAAATATGTTATGGGTCTCATATGACCCCAAATTGATGAAATAAATATCTAGTGAGGCTCAAAATTTTCAATTTTATGGTCATTATAAAAAAATGTATAGATACCTTCAGGAACCGTTAAAGTGAGATAGAATAAATAAATATATTGGTGATTTAACTATGTAATTTTTTAATTTTAAATATTTTAAAGATAAATTTAAATTACTCAAAGAGAGGATTCATCGTTTTTATATGCCAGAATGTAAATGGCAGAAAATATATATGGATTTCATGGTGTGATTTCTAAAGACATCTTTTGGTATTAATCTAATTTTTGTAATATATTATTTATTTACTAAATCTTCTCATTTTTACCATTCGAGAAAAAAATTTATGATAATATTTCATAGATTTATTTTTAAAATATAATTAGATTTTATGGTTTCCATCTATCAATTGTGTGAGATCCTTTTACATGATTCTTATCTAATTTTTATAAAGGATATTAGAATTTGTTGGAAAATAAATTATATTTTATTATAACCTTCCATCCTCAATATGAATGATTATTCATGAAAAAAAATTTAGACATCAAAGAATATTATTTGGTATTTATAAATGGATTATCAATGAATATAGGTTCAATATTTGACTTTAGTTGAATTTTCTTAAAATATAAATATTTTTATAGTAAACATATGGAAATATTTGGTTCGTTATATGTTTAGTGGTTTTAGGCACTATATTTTTGGGATGAAGTTGGAGAAATATATTTATTGGGATTATAATTGGAACAATAACTGGTTGAGAAGCTGAATATGATTCAACAACATATTAGGATGGCTCAAGAGGGTGTAAATGTTATATATATAATTGGAGAAAATATTTTTATTCTGACGTATCTTATGATGTTTTTATCAATGTATATTCATTTAAAGGTGATATAAATTTAGTTAAGAAGGGAATGTAATTCCATAATTTCATTATAGCGTATAAAATTTTATAGAATATTTGATCAATTTCTTACTGACTGGCCTTTCCTCTAAGTTTATCTTAGGTAGAAGACATATTTCATGTTTCATTGTTAAAAATATATGTGTTGGATTCCTCTCATGTTTCGATCCATGGAGTAGTTTAGTTGTAAGAAAAAATTTCTTATGAGGATCCACTAACACATATTTGTAAATATAGAGATAATCTGTTGTGGAATAAATTGATTTTCAAGGTTCAAGTTTTGTGGATAAACTAAAATATTAATGAAGCCACATAGAAATTGGATAAAACTATGAAGAAAAAACATTAATATTTCCATAAATAATGGGAAAATTGAGATGATTTAATTTCCAAAAGAGGTAAAAAAAGTAACAACCTTGGTATTTTTATAATAAATATTCTTCATGTCATATTAATAGTAATCAATTATATTTTCAAAATCAATATTAATTATAAAAATATTATTTAATTGTTTACCAAAATGAAAGAAGTATTACTTCAAACCAAGTTATTTTTCCTTGCATTATATGATTTAATTAAAAATATTTATTTAAAAATTATATAATTTAAATTTCATAAAAATAACTTTATTTTTCATCTCATCATCTCAAAATTACCTTAGCATTGATTTTTGAGAATTTTCATAAAAGTTTAATTTTTCGAGGAATAATGAAAGTTAATAATTTTTATTTCAATCTATCATTTATTTAAAAATATTTAAATTTTCCCATTTTATTTTATAAAAGTTTTAAAATTTTATTTTTTAATTTTTAAGGAAAATAAAAAAATATAATTAATTGTAATAAAAATTATAAATTTATTTTTTTATAAAATCATTTTGTACAGAAAAGGGAATTTTTCTAAATACCTATTTTCCATCACATTTTGAAGGATTAATTTTAACATACTTTTAGAAAATTATATGAATTAAATTTTATAATATAGAATCAATATTTTTGATAATAATTATTATTAATATTTATAATGTTCAATATAATTTTTTCATAATGATTATTAAAAATAGTAAATTTCTATTACCAAGTTTAATGTTAAAACTAGTTTAAAAGGGATTAAACAAGGGTGATAAGATTCAAAATGACCAAAAACATACATAAATCAAATTATATAAAAATATTTAGGCCATTTCTCATATCATATTTAAAAGTGTACTATTTTGGATTCATTTGGCTTAAGTACGACCTTAATATATTGTAATCTTTATTAGAATTTCAAGTGTGTCTTCTCCCCCACTTATAAACTAATAGGGGCTTGTCTCCTATATGTGGGGGAGATAACCCACGTGGAATTCAATAAAGATTCAAATATATTAATTCCTTATTATATGTAAATATTTATAAAAAATATAATATAATATTCAACGTAACAACATAAATTTGTAGATTTATAAGATACTAATGGAGTTTTATTTGGTTTTATATCAATGATGAAATAACAGTACATGGAATACCCTAATATAAAAAACTAAAACATTGATAATTTAATCAAAATAAAATGAAATTAAATATATAATCTTTTATAATTATAGTAAAGAAAAATGAGAACCTATACAGGGATACAAAGATGACGATAGTTTATGTTTGTGATAGGATATGAAATAATATATAAAATTAATTATTCTCAATGTGAATGAAAAATTAAAATATAAAAATATCATTCAGCATATTCAAAAAAAATTGTGGTTGTGAGAATATGGAAAAATGGTTCTATCTATCATTTATTCCTCATGGTAAACTATAGTTTAACACATGGAATTCACTACTATATTTAAGAATATTTAATTACCATGACAACTATAACTCAATTTTTACATTTCAAGTATAGTAGAAGTTAATGAAACCAAAATATATGCATTCATCAATGTATGGAAAAGGGACCTGATTATAATGAAACATATTTAACCAGGTCAAACACATGATCCAATTTTTTTTTAAATATGTTTTTTAATAACAAAATTTATATAAATATAATTATTATTAATAAATAATTAACCACTGTTTTTATGGAATTATAATTGGTATTTTTAAAAATGGTAATTTTATTACCTTTGAAATATACTGAAAATGTATAAAAATTATAGTGTGTTAAAAAAACTCATTACTTTGGTTTTAATTCATTAGATTTGGACTCTTCTTTACAATAACTTAAATAAATTCATCAATAATAAAAAAAATTAATCCAAATTGAAAATATGAAGGATATATTATAAATTAAAAGTATTCATGGTCGTAATTTATCTAGTAAGAGAATGTTTTCCAAAACCATATGATATTTTAAATCATTAAATAAATAGAGTAAAATATTCAGATCCTAGAAATGATTTAAAATCTAAAATAAAACATGATGTTATACATATCCAAAATAAAACACTATGGTATTATGATGTTGAGCATAGGGTCAGAGTACATAAATTTTTTCAACACTACTATCATTTTATAATTAGTTTTATTTTGATAAAGTAATTGAACCTTACATACAAATTAAAATAAAATTGTTTAAAATAAAAATAATGATGAAAATATGAAGTTGAACATGATTTTTTAAATGAATGTAAATACTATAATATAGAATACAATATATAAATCTCAAAAAAATTGAGAATAAATATATACTTAAATCAATTTATATAATCATCCCATGTGTTGAGTCATTCTATGAAGTGAATATTTATTAAATAAGAATATTTTCAATGAATTTTTATCCAAATACTGGTAAGGTAAATATAAAGAATAAAATAATTACGGAGAACAGTGATTATAAATGTGCACAATTAATACTATTTATATAGATAAAAAAATTATTAAAATTGATATTAGTAACCCAAATATAGATAAAATAAAAATTTATTTAGAGAAATGAACTACTGTAAATTATGATATAGAACTAAACCATACAAAGATATACACTTTAGAAATAAATACAATCTCAAATAAAATATGGTAAAAAATATTTTATAAAAATTTAAATGAACTATAATTTAATAAAAATTTAAAGAATAAATAATAATTCCTGATAATGTTTCAAATATATATGAAATAATAATTTCCAGGAATAGGACAGTTCCTTTTGAAAATAAATGTTGAAAATTTTAAAAACAAATTACAGTTCCAGCATTGGGTTTGGTTTTCTCCAAAGAACATTGTGATTGTGGAAGTATAGTTGATGTTAGTTTTTAGTTTTATATTATAATATAAGTAATTTATCCCACGAATGATCATAAAATTGGTTGTATTTAAAGATATTTAAAATAAAAAAACATAATTAATAACATGATTTTAAGGTGAAACTAAGGTAGTGACACTATATATGATTCAATGAACAAAACATATTTAATGTAGTGGGTAAAATGGTTTGAAATTATGGCATTGGTATATCGATTTGGATTTCTATTTCCACTATTATTCATTATTGGAGTTTTTTTGTACGAGAGTTGAAAAATTGGGTTTTCAGGAAAATAGACTCTGATGCATGGTCAACACGTAGTTCTTCTGACCATGTGTCTAACAATGTGGGAAGGATTCCATGTGGGATAGTAGAAGATTTCATGGTTTTAAAATTGTATGTCTAACCATGTGTTGATCTACATAAACCATGAAAATTCTATTTTTGGGATTAAATATTCCTAACATGGATAGTTGATGGGTTTTTAACCATATTGCCAAACCATCTGAGTTTCCTAGGTCATTAAAAATTAGTATTTTTAGAAGAATTATCCTAATTTAATTATATGTTTTTGGCCTCATTTATTATCACACACATACACAACATACTACGTTGTTGATATAGATTCTCATCTCTCCTTGGTAGTAGATTTCTTTTGATCTCTTGGTTTTTTATTGTGATAAAACAAGTTAATCAAAATTTCTTCTTCCTTACCCCATTACATTAATTGTTCTTCCATTTCCATAGAGGATGTAAAAATTATATGGTTTATTAAAGAAATATAATTTTGTTCATGGGAGGTTTGGGTTTTAGTTCTTGTGGGTTAGGTGCTTGATGCCATTTCGATCAAAACTTTAATTGTTTCCATTAAAGGTGACATGATTTAGGGATAAATATGAGGTAGGTGGAACTATTTAAAAGTGTTTTCCATAGAAAACCATTAATCTCCTATATGTTTTTTGTTTTATATTTATCATGTTTCATTGAAATAGATTTATGATTGAATATTGTTCAATGTTTTTTTGTGATGTGGTTCATATTTGGGAAATTATTTGTTTTATTATATATTTTCTAGGGGATTTGGCCTGAATGCTCCCAAAGTATTTTATAAAATGCATAAAAGAGATTTTATGGATCTAAATAGATTTATAAATAAATTTTAGAAATGGTTTTACCGTAAAGAAGGTTTTTTGATGGGAATTTTTGTTTAGTAGATTTTATTTCGAAATGGTGTTTATAAATCACACATGTTATATTGATGTGTTTGGAAATGAGTAGTACATGGGGACCTATGGTGAGAGGGTTTCCTTCACATAGATGAATTGTATGTTGTATAAGGGATCGATAGAGCCTTTGGGTATGAATACATAAGGAGGATCTATATATTATCTAAGTGACCATGAGAGTATTTGTGAGGATGAATATAGTGTGATGTTCCAAAATATTGATCAAGGTATTGAGAGATATCTTTAATTATTAGGACCATAGAAGACCGAGAGAGATTCCAATTTGTAATATGATATCAAAATGTGTAGAAATGTTTGTTTTAGTCTAAGTCACACTATACCTCTATGGTTAGATCCCATGATCATTATTTCTTTTTCATGTATGGTTTATATGATTTGATGAATTATGTAAGTTTCATGTTCAATTTGGATATCATGTGTTATAACCAATTTAAATTATTTTTTTATATGTTAGTGATTATAATTATTCTCACTTTGCTTCCATGGGTTGGTGTGTTGGGCATGTTATGTCATGTGTCTTATTAAAACATTTTACCCTTGTTATACTAATGATTTGAAACTTGTTTTATTTTCAAAATAATCAAAGGTAAATAAAATTGTAAGATGATTTTCAGTGACCTTTTTTCAAAAGGTAACTTGGTTTTTAAAATGTGTTTAATAATAAAATTATTGTCTTAATGGTTTAAATCTATATATTGATTCATTATGGAATCCTATTAGAATATGTGTCTCACACCCTACATATGTATTTAGGCATGGGAATACTTGGTTTTGTAGGACAAAAGTTAAGGGGAAGATAATTACAAACTTCGATGGATCTTCGGGATTACCAACATGTGGGGATCATAATGGGAAGGATATGTGGCCTCATAATATTTAACTCATTGGGATTTGTTTTAATGTTTTGGTTTAGTTGGTATATTATGTATTACCCATTTGGGTTTGGGTCCCTATTTTCTGTGTTTTGATTTTTTTAATATATATATCATATATATTTCTTTTATGTGAAATATTTTACATCATAATGTGATGGTTTTAATGCTTTCTTTTGTTGGTCATAACTCAATTTTCACTTTTTTTATGTTGGTATTAATTTTTCATTTTTTTATTCAATTGTAGTGTCTATATAATTTATGGATGGTTCATATTTGATTTATAAGGGAGAACCAATTCCAAAATCTTTAATTATGACTCCCTTATTATTATAACTAACCCATGGTGATTGGGAACATTCATTGTACCTTTTATCCAAATATATTGGGTGATGGGTTTGGTCAGCCTGAGTAATTCAAAGATAAAAGGTATCATTAGTTCATTTTATTTTTTGGTTTAGCGGTAGTCTATATAGAATTTTCTCATTCATTGAGAGGTACTAACAAATGATATTTTTCCAGGTCTTCTTCATTTTAAACATTAATTTTCCCTAGGTGGTATGTGATTGTGTGTAATTTTAAAGCATGATTATGGGTGTTTATTTTGTATTTTCTATGATTCCCACTCAGTGATGTTTCATAGGGAAATACCATGTGTTATTTTGAGTTTCATGGTGAAACAAAGTGGAAATAATGAGACACATAGTTAATAGTGTCCATGTTAATATTGTTCTTCATTTTCTGCCACCATTGAATGAAAATTATATTTATGGTGAGAAATTTACCTCACCATGCATCCAAATAATGGATAGTGTAACAATGATAAAAAAAATTGATGTTTTAACCTATTATTCATTCAACATTCTACTGATGAATATTCTCATTATTTAATGATTTTATAGATGTTATTTTTGGATTAATTTTTAATATTTTAGATTAAATTGTGTATTTCTTGATCTTTTGTTAAATGTTTTATAGAAAATGCCTCACATATGAGACATATATAATAATAGATGTGGATTTATTCAGAATTTCCCAATTGTGAAACCCCTTGTTGATCTTTCTTTTATGCAGTTGGTGATCTGTTAAAATTAGTCCGTAGGTCGTGAGGGTCTTTGAGAATATTCATGGATTGTGGACTCTTCTCAAGAGTTAACTATGAAAAATAAACAAGGCTACTATTTTTACAATGGATTCTAGGTGAGAGAAGAGTGGATGGTATGGATCGAGCATATCATTCAATTTACACTGAACGATGATACCTTGAAAGTGGGATTCACCACTTATATTCGGGATGGGTATGATTGGATATTGTGGGAATCTATGATGGTAGAGATTAAATATGAGGGACTCACATGGACAACATTTAATGTGGATTCTAATCATCATTTATATCTAGAAACATTAAGGATGGAAAATCCTCATGATTCTATGATGATAGAGAAAGGATATTATTTAGTGATGGAGTATGACTCTCCCTATTATGATATGGTTTATGTTTCTACTGAGCTCCTTGATAAAAATTAACTTATAGAACATAACTTTGAATTGGTAATGTGGCCTATGATCTAGATTTTGCTTATTATTCTCTGATTTCCAAACTATGAAGTGGTATTTGATAAAGAGTCCATTGTATAGGTAGAAATTTATAGAGAAAATAAATGTTTATAGTATTCCGTTTTTGGTTAGTTTACAATGTTCTTCACCTAGACATAAGAAAAACTGTGATGGAGTTCATTAGGGTGGTGGTAGGAGTTCTTAAAAGACATCAACTACAATTAAATTGGTTTCTTCATGGAATTCCTCAGTAGTATGTTACTATTGTGGGGAGTTGGGTCATACAAAACCATCTTCAACCATATCAATGAGGTTGTTCAATTAATGTGATCTTCCAATAAACCTTTATAAATTCTATGAGACACCCCTCCCACCACAATGTTGTGGAGTGTGTTATTCATTCTATAAGGGTTCATAGGTGAGATCATATGATTATAATGGTGTTGGATGTCAACACATAGATTGTAGGGATTCATAGTTTGAGAAGGATAAGAAGGCATATTGAGGGTATAAGTGAGGAAGTCTTTATGCAAGATCTATCAAACCTAAGTAATCTTAGTCTGAGCAAGCCGTCATCAGAGGTATGATGTTTATTTCTTTTTATAAAATCTATTTCATTTGTTATATGTGCTTCCAAATAATTCATATCATTAGTGATACTTAAATTACTTGGTTTGTGAGAGGAGAATATTACATTTATGAAGGATTTTATTACCCAAATTTTTATAAGGAAGGGGAAGTTTTTATGGTATTGGAATACACCCTAAATTCTTATATGTATATGTGACTTATATAAGAAATATAGTATTGGATGAAAATAATGATTTTTATGCCCATGAAATTTATGATTATCATAAAATGATAAATATTTATCATTTTTCCTATAAAGATATCATCATAGGAAATATTAAATATGATTTTACATATGTAAGTTTATTCACATATGATATTAATGAGTTGGTCAAACCATTTAATCATTCATTACCATACATGAGTAAATTCCACCATACAAGGAGAATATATATGGATTATATAAACACTACAATGTAATGGATGTGTATGTAATAGCTTCATGCTTTTCCGAAACATATTTTATACAAATCACACATTAAATTCCTCCTTTTCCTAAAGTGTTACTCTCATACCATGAAGAAAAGGTGAATTCCTTCCAAACATTAGATAATTTTGTTTACCTATGGATAAACAATAGAGGTGGGATGATTTTTCCACTTGTTGATCACTCTCAAAACCATATGATGGAATTATAAGGCAAAGGAGAAGATTCAGTGGATCTTTGGTGTAAGGTATTCCATATATACATAATTTATTAATTTTAGTTTTTTAATATGTTTCAATTAAATCTCAAGGAAGATACTCAAATTTGGTTTATAATTGATTCTTCTAGGTCAAATAATTTTTATTTGATTTATAAGAAACCAAAAAATGGTATCAATGGAATCCTTAATGAGTTATCTAATTCCTAGGTACTCTCACAAATGAATGGTGACGTGTTGTGGCACCACCCCCAGATCTCCTTTATGATTCAAATAGGTAAAAACCCAATGAGCTGGAGAAATGGAGACCATGGATATGTTCATATGAATGTTATATTAGATGTGTTCAACTGAGGAATAGATATTCTACCGCCAAACTATGATATCAGAGTGAACCATTGGGTTAGATTTATGAAATATATCATTGAAATGAAGAAGAAAACGAAAATTAGATCCCCTTTTGTCAGGTATATAAAATATCGAGAAAGTTCCTCCCCTTATAGAGATAGGATACGTAAAGGTGACCAAGTCCTTACCCTAATATATTTTAGATTCATAATGTTAACCAATGAATTACACTTACAAAATCATGGACACCTAAGGGAAATAATTTCATTAAATTTTATTATAAATTTAGTCTATATTGTAGACATTAAACAAATTGTTTTCATACAAATGTTATGTAAAGTTAAGATATATTTTTCCCTTACATGTAATAATAGTTAAAGGTTTTAAAAAATCTCGCGTAAAGGTTAATGGTTTATATATAACGTTTATGAATATTTTAAAAGTATTATTTAAAAGTAACTAACAACTAACTCTTACATGAGATGCTATGTAAATTCAGTGGTGGATTTCGTAAGGGATATATAAGGGTAAATTAGGACCTAACCTTACATGAAGAATATAAGTACAGGTAATCTCTTGAGTACCCTTATAGAAAATGAGTTGTGTAAAGTTAATCTTTTTATTAACATAACACAAGACACTAAATTTAATCTACATAATGGTAAGAAGTGTATTACCTTTACACAAGGGATCCCTAATGGGATTAACCTTATATAGATTCTGAATGTATGGGTAGAGTGATATTACCTTCATGCATGAATTCATTCTTATGTACGGGTAAACAAATAAAATTAATTTTTTTATTAGATGGTTTTAATGGTTTATCGAATGTTTATAAATAAATATAAAATATATTTTGGGATATATAAATTTTTAAAAAGTTGTATAAATTAATTAATTAGGAATTGTTTATATTTAAATGTTTGTGAAATATTTTTTTCCAAATACTAAGTGCTAATATTGGACCTAATTATTGATTAATTATATGGTAATTATTATTAAATAAAATATAAAATTTTTTAACTATTAATCATATAAAATAAAATATAGAGGGTTATAAATACTGAAATGAGGCCAAAAAAATATATTTAAATTACGAAATGTTCATATTTAATTATTGTCAATGGTTCCAAATAATACGTGTCTGTATTTTCATATTTTCTAAGAAACAATTTAAATATTTTGAAAATTGATATGATAATGGTTTAAATAATACTAAGAATATTATATTTATATTATTTACAATGTTTAACCATTATAAATATTTCATAATTTATATAATATCATAAATTCAATATGTTGATAAATATGAAATAATAAATATTGAAATGAATATAAAATGTTTATATACAAAATTACAAAATTTTCATAATGATAGTGACAAAATTATAAAATGTTTATAATTATATTTAATTTATTAATTGTTCACAAATTATTATCTTGTATCTAAATGTTTAATTTTTTTCATTTATTAAACGCTTCTTCTAGATGTATTCATGTTTAGTAAACAATTATAAATCTGATGTTTTTATATGAATAATATTAAAAAATTTAACTTATTTTAGTATAGATACTTGAATTTAATACCTAGATTAACATTATAAATTATTTAGTTTTTCATCTATCTTGTCCTTGATTTTTAATTGAAGTTAATAGACTTAGTTTATATATTTAATATAGTTTTCTATATAATATGTTATTATTATTTTGAATTCGATTTCTTCATGAGTAATGTATTTTTGGGTAAAGGGTTATTGGTTCAGGTAACCTAATTACCTAGAAGGTTATTCCTCATCTAAAAATATGAATGGGGCCTATCTCTAAAATATTTATCATGTAGTGATTTTAAATTTCACATTATTCTGTTCCTTTTAATGAAGTGTTAATATAAAATATACAATTTGATGCATCTGGATATGTATAAATATATTTGGCTTCTATTTTTCAGTGAGTAATACAAAATTATTGGTTGTGTAATGGGTAAAACATCAATACAGTTTGATCATTTTGATATTGTGAAGTTAATAGGATTCAAAAGTAAATTAATAGAACCAAGTATATATTGAGGGAATAACATGTGATACGAAAGTGAGATTAACAATAACCTTCATATCTTAAGAGTGTGGTTCCTTGCAAAGCGTCTCTTTTCTAGACAATGATAATTTAACAGGTTACTGTTGGTCTGAACACAAGTACCCCTAAATTTTCATAAGTAAGGAAATAACGATATAAGTTACATTTTATTATTTTGTGTGTAATTTATAGATCCATCTTATTATTCATTTATTTTCTTATTTTGGGTTATTATTGTTGTTTTTATTAGATTACACTAACTAGGATATCCTAATTTTAAGCATACTAGAGTAATTGAGTTGAGTTTATCCATATGATGCATTAAATTGTTTTTCTCCACTATCCCGGAATCATATATAATACAATTGGGATGATTCCCTATATAATTTAATATGGTTTATTTATAAGAAAATATTTTTGTAACTCACGGTGAAATTTAGATCTTGGCACACAAAGGGATATGAAAAATATTTAAAGGTGTAATCATTTTAGTGGCACCACATTGAATAAATGTCCCTATTATATTTTTAAGAATATATGATACAAATCTATTAAAAGATTATGTTTTATATATTATCATAATCATATAGATAAACATTGTGATAAATCCTTGATAAATAGAATCCTAATCTATATATATCTTATTATTTCTTAATTAGGAATGTTCATAAGAACGATTTGTAATTTAAGTGATTTTCCTTAGGAAAAATTCTACGGGTCAGAATTTTTCCTTCCTTAGTAACCAAGTATTGAAATTATTCAACAAGTGAGTCAATATTATTTTGTAACAATAGGGATTCTAAATACAGTTTCCAAGTAATTAGATGAAAACGTATAAAAAATAATATTATTTTCCACTCATATACCCAATACTATTGGGTGGATCTAAGATTTAAGGAATTTTATTCTAATAAAATCAATTTTATTGAGTGTGTCAACTAAAATAAATTATTATTGAATATACAAAAAGATGTAGAGAAACGAGAAGTTTCATTTAAAAATTATTTTTTTGTAGAAATAAATTTATATATTGATTTACGTGAAACTAAAATAGATTATTTGGAAATTATTATGATTTTCATTTCTTGAAATCATTTGAGATAAAAAAATTGAATTCTTGAAACGATTACCATATATTATAAAAAATTTATAATGCATGAACTTGGAATATGATTTCTAGATTTTGGTACTATATAGACAATATTAGTGTGTAAAATTTCAAACAAGAATAATAAAAGTTAGTTAAAAAGTAAATAACAGTTAATTGAAGAATCTAATCGAGGTCATTAAATATTATGTGTTTTCAGGAAGGAGGAATAATAATTCCATAGGATGGGATCATCCAAAATACCTAAAAGGGTTTGTAAAAATCAATGGAATTTCCATGTTAGGTATGGATGATATATTAAATGATTATTATTTGTAGAAAGTAATGTGATACAA
Source organism: Viscum album (assembly GCA_963277665.1). NCBI lineage: Eukaryota > Viridiplantae > Streptophyta > Magnoliopsida > Santalales > Viscaceae > Viscum > Viscum album. The sequence continues at coordinate 1,761,231,706 of OY728125.1, forward strand.
AATATGTATTTTATGAAGTATTGTAAACATATAAGAGATAAAGTAAAATGAAGAATGGATCGAGATTATATTTTATATTAATTAGCTAATGAAAATAATTAATATATCATGGATTTGATTGTAATTGATTTTAGCAAGATCAAATGAATATAAGTAAAATATTTTTATATTAATGTCATTTCCCTTATCTAATAAGATAATTTCTTTTAATTATAATGGTTGGTTGTGAACAAGTATGAGATTATTAATTTAATACAGATTATTTATGATTCACCAATTTCTATAAATTTTTTTGAGAATAGTAAATGCATAAAAGTATTTTATCTAAGATTAATTGTTTATCCAATTTATTCATTAAACATATGGGAATGTCTTCCCTCCACCCATCAATGATATATATTAATAAAGGCTTTTTTCAAATAAATATGTTCTAAAGACATAGAAAATCACATATGATATAGTTTATAACAATAATATTCCATCTAAAAGGAAATAAATGTTATTTCATAAAACAAAAGGGTTTGTGTATCCTAGTAAGTCATTCATAAGAGAATATAAATTCTAATAGGATAGTGACAGTATCTGTAAACTTAAATATGATCATTGTTAACAAATACATAATTACACTAATATACGTATAATATAAATTTTACTTAATATAATAAGTGAGTTAGGATGTATTAGTAAACAATAATATAAGTAGGTATATTATTTCATAGAAATCATTAAATGGAATAGAGTTCCATGAATGATTATGGATAACATAAAATTAGTTTTATGTTGTAAATTGATGTTTTTCATCAAATACTTGAAGTTGTGATTTCATGATGTTTAATATGTTCAAAGAGTTGAACAATTATATTTATATTTCCCAAATATTACCATTATTTAAACTATCCTAATTCATAGATGTTTCTCACTGAAGATTTAATTTATAGTTTTATAAAATAAAATAATATATATGTTTCACAGACTAGATATGATATAATGTGTTAAAAACCCACAAAATAAACAAAAAAAATATGGTTGATAATGATCTTTATAATATGTGAAAAGATAAATATCTGCTTCTACTAGTTTATTAAATATTCTTAAAGAGTTTAGGAATATTAATATTTATCATATTAAAGGAAACCACCATTTTAACATTATATAATATTTTCTACATATATGCATATATAGATAACAAAATTTGAAGAAGAATAAAAATTAACCTCTCAATGTATGTCTTTTAGTATACCCATAACTAATATTATTTATAAAGTATTATAGGTTATAAAGAAATGTTAGGGATATAATGAGTATGATTCTTCTATAGAGATATGGAATATACTTATTAGGATCAAAAAAAAGTATATGATTCTTTTTTTTGTGTGTTAGATAACCGACCAAGCATACCAGATGGAGTTTCACATAGAATTATTTTGTAAACTAGGGTTCATGGATCATTTTTGAGTTCCCACTACCTGAGGATGAAATGATTCCTATCCATAGAACATTTATAAATGGATACCCTACATATTAAATTCTATATATAATCATAGATGATGTAGGGGTGGTTTGGTATGTTTCTGATCATGTCATTGATTGATGCTCATCCATGATGGAAAATGTCATCTCACATGATGAGTATGAAGTGAGATCTCTTGATTGAGATAGGCCTTGAGAGTGTTTTGACACACATAGTTATTATATATATATATATATATCTAGATAAGATACATGTGATGTGTTTATCTATAAGGATAGATGACATGTGATATATTCATCAATTAGTTAAGTCTACACTATGAGAATAAGGAATTGGTGAGTTGGGTATATTTGAATGACATGTTCCATGTCCCATGGTCATTCAATATCTTCGAAAAGGGGGAAATATGATTATAAATATTTTCATATGATGCATATTGGTGGATATATGTATATATAAACTTGTGTTTGATAGAGATCAGGTCATATCCATTTATAGTTTGAGTATAATTGATTAATTAAAATAGGAATTCCTTTTATAACATATATGTATATTAAAATTTGTATTTTTTGTCAATTATTTAAAGGCCCATGGAGTATGTCATTGTGTTCGACTCAATGAGGATTTATTTTGACGCACAGAGCTTCTGTAATTGGCTTTAGGGTTAATCACAATGTGTTTTGTATGACTATTCACAAGGTATTTCCTTTGATGTGATATTAGGAAATGTTAATGATAGCCTTCAAAAAGTTTTTTGGAAGATATATAAATGTAATTTTGGATAATATTTCACAATTTATTTTATATGACACTATATAATGTGAAATAGAAAAAAAAATCCTATGATGATTTAGTACAAGTTAGATATTAAAGGGAATAAAACATAACTGCGTATATGTGATATATATGTATATATATATATATATAACCAATATCATATTTCATGAAAATTATTATTTTCATACACATAAAATTTCTGATTTTATAGAAATGATAAATAGTTATTATTTTCTCCCATTAATACAATCATTAAATAAATTGTTATATAAGATGTCACTTATGGGATTTTATTCATGAAAGGGTTGCATGAGTTCAATGAAAAATTTAATCATGTGTCACAATTCATGAGTAAATGAGATTACACATAGACAATCCATGGGTCTTATATAAACCCTTTAATGTGATGCAAGTGTATGTGAAAATTTCATGCTTGGATAAAACTTCTTATATCTGACCCTCTCTTAAATTTTCTACCTTCACATATTAATGTTCGTGACTACCATTTAGAAAATGAGAATACCATCTTTGTATTAGATGATTCAATTTACTTATGGATTCGTTATATAGGTGGGATTAATTTTTCACTTAGTGATATATCTCAAATTCATGACATGGAATTCAAAGGTGATGGAGATGAGGAAATAGATCTTCAATGTATGATATGCGAGATATATTGAATTTCATCATTTTATTTTTTACACTGGATTCGTTTATCTTACATGGGATATCATTATATTTCATTTATAATTGTTTCCACTAAGCCTAATTTGTTTTATTATATTCATACAAAACCTAACAATATATTCCTTGATGTCATGTTTTAATCATTGATATAGATGTTGTTTGGGATTTTCCCATCTTAGGCCTAAATTTTTTTATATCATCCTTTATATGGATTGGTTGGTATTTTCCTATATAGAATTTTATTTATATCGTTGTAGGATATAATCTTTATCTTCTCATTGGAGCACTCACGTATTTCATAGTCAGTACAATTTATGATCTAGGAGGGCAGGGCCCATTGTATTAGTGGTGTGATTTATCTCATGTTATATTTCCATGGTGTTATTTAATGTCGTGGGGTTTTGTTTTTTTAGTTTTATTCCTATGATCATGAAATGGTATCTTGATGTGTTTCTGGATACGTTTTCTCACTTTCCCCCCTAGTGGTAGGTTGATTTAACTACCAATCTTCTCTTTATGACGATCCTCATTTCCTTACCACCTTATAGGATGGGTCCATGTAATAACCCAAAAACATATAACCAAGATTCAGTGCCTAATTTATTACATTTGTATAGATATAGTGTATATAATCCTACACTACCAATTATTTCAGTAGTCTTTAGAGAAATAACCAAACATTATACCCATTTTACATTAGGAATCAAATAAAAAACATAATAAAATTAAACATTATGAATCCTTGAAACACATTAAAAAGTTTATTATTCACAATCATTGGAAATAAAAAAAATCATGGTGAGATCCAATACTCTATAAGGGTTACATATAGTAGAATATATCATGAGTGAATAAGTCACAATAAATATGGCATGGTAAATAATTGATAACATGTTGCATTTAATCATTAACTAGGGATCAAAATTCATCTCTTAATAATATCCGTGTAACAATATCATGGATAATAAAAAGATAATTATAAATGAAATAAGGTCATAATATTTGATTACATGGTCTAAGAAAACATGATATATAATCATTAAAAGCCTTTAATAAATATAATTAAATATATAGGTATGTATACATGAAACCCCATTTAATGTGGCCATATATATTTTCCCGTGATACTATTCAATTAATCAAGGGGATATATAATTTAGATCCACACCATTCACTGTATTTCCAATGCATTCCTCATATATTGACAGATTTTTTTTTTCATAAATGATATTTCATTGCAATATATGTCTGTATTGAATAAAGAATATGGAATACCAATATTTACCCAGTCAATCAAATATCCTTCAAAGTAATGCACTTTATGTAAAATGGTATATGGTTTAAACAATAATCATATATAAGAAATACTTAAAATGAATATTTAAGAGAAATGTAAAATCAAATTATCCCAAGAAAGTAAACATTTAAAGAAAATTTTAATCACCAAAATTATTAAGTTAAAAATATGTAAAGACCTGAAATTTCAAGGAAATTTTCTTTTTCTAAATTTCTTTGGAATTTTATGAGTACGCACTTCATGACGGTGCCTGATTCTGAGGCCTGGTGTGCCCAGAATCAATTTCCGAAGTTTAGCTCGGGTACGTTTAGTGAACGAACGAGTGGGTTTTTATATATTTTGATTAGGTGCTCGGAATCGAAATACAAGGGCACCGATGGAACTACAGTGCTGACAATTTCTTAGGAACACCTTTTCTGAAGGTGCATTTTCTCAGGTGTTGATGTAAAAAAAAGTGGGGAATAAAAATATAATTGTTTTATATTTATTTCTTCACTAAGAGGTTTAAGTGAAATAAAGTTGTTTCTCAACTTAATTTCTCTTTTCTAAGTGTTAGATATTGGGTGTGGGAGTTAGAGTGGGACCCACTGGTTATTAACTTCCCATGAGAGGATTAAGGGTTATGTGGGGCCCACACGATCCCCCACCATTTCAAATTCCCTAACTCTTCTAAACGCCTTTTTTTAATTAAGTGACTCCTCCTCTCCTCACCTCCCACATTAATTCATGCCACCTAAACACTAATTAATATGAGAACATAATATCAATTAATTAAGTATGTTAGGTTTGAATTTTGAAAGGTATGGGTTGAGTAATAAAATAAGAGGTGACTTATTTTATTTTTGTTTAGCTTGTTGTGTTGAGTTTTTGGGAGAGATCTTGTTTTTGAAGAATTTCATCCTTCCACGAAGAACTGCTCCCTCATCATTGAAGATCGTGAAGAACGCCGGTGCTAACCTCAGCATCCTTTTTCTCGACGCTTGACGAAGCGACGCCGTCATCCTACGACAACATCTATGGAACAACGAAGCTTCCCTTTCTTCGTCAAGCGATCAACCATCGTGAATCGAGGTAGGGGAATTTATTTGGTGTTCTCTTATATTTTGAGAAAAGAACGACGTGTGCGGACCAACCATTTCCAGGTTGATCCACGGATTGTTCGTTCATGAGGGTTGATGTTAAGGTTTAATGATTTTTCCCATGAACTATTTCTTTACCGTACGTCGACTTCTATTTGATGGCTATTTGCTATCATTATAACGGCATGAGGTCATACCGCACAAACAAGGCCGACCCTCCTCCCCCTTGTTGTTGATTATGTTGCGGCTCGAACGAAGGCGGAACAGTGCCACGAAACCGCGCGGAATCAGGGAGAATACGGCATGGATGCGTGGCACTATCGCGCCGCACCGTTGAGGCCTAACGAAACCGCAGCCGGAGTCCGGGCCGCGGAGCCTATTTGAAGACTCCACTGGTTGAACTTTGAGTGTGGATTGATGGGTGATAACAAACGGGTCCACAAAGTCATTTTGAAGCCTCTTCAGTAAAGGTTGGGTCCTAGGAAGATCATTGGCGAAGGTGGTGAGAAAAATGGACCACCGGAGCGCATCCGGTGGTCCGCGGAAGGCAGGGGCAGCGACGCGCCGCCGGAATAGAAACCGCGGCGGCTGAGCCGTGGTGGCGGGCCGAACCGGAACACCTTATCCATTCCGGAGGCCGAGTGGCGCGAAATTAAGCCGCGCTGATTCATCATCCGGGGGGTTGTAACCCCCCACCCCACACCCGCTGGCCACGCGGGCGCCGCGGCCACACCAGCGCGGCCGGCCAACCGGCCGGGCCGCCCAGGCTGGGCAGGGTCGCGCCCAGGCCGGGCCGGGCCACGCCAACTGGGCTGGGCCGTGCCCTTTTGGGCCGGACATGGACCCGAGTCGAGTCGACCCGGTTCGGGCTGACCTAGGGGGGTCTCGGGCCGGGTCGGACCGGGCCCGAACCCCCTATTTTCGGGTAGTTTCCATTCAAACGCCCATATCATGGGATACAGACCTCCGATAGACACACTGTTAGTTGCGATGCGATCCATGGATCGAGAAGGTCGTTTCGGTAAATTACACTCAAGGTTTCTGAAAACTTTGGGTATAGCCGAGTTGGTTCGAACATGAGACCAACCGGGCCCTCAGAGCGGAAATGCTTATCACTTGAGTTCCGGATGTTTGATTGACATGTCGTTGACTTCGTTGGATTCCTCTTGAGGAGATGGAACTTTTGGAATACTTCACCCGAGGTTTGGACGCAGTTGGAGTATGGCCGGGTTGGATTGTACCCGAAATCGAACCGGGCCCCTGGAACGGAAAAGCTGATATCTTTCAGACCGGACGTCCGTTTGACGAACCGTCAGCGGCGTTGGTGACCATGTTGAGAAACGGTCCCTATGAGTATAACCTATGAGAGTTATGTTTACAGTTGAGATACGGCTGGGTTGGTTCGCACACGAAACCAACCGGGCCCCTGGGACGAAAAGGCTAATAACTCACAGACCAGGCGTCCGATTGACGCACCGTCTGTTGCGTTGAAACCCCAATGATGAGGCAGTCCTTTGAGATACTTATTAGTGGGACTTGTGATACATGGAGTATCGAACGATAGCTCTAGGAGTGAACCCTCTCGGAGACTAGGATACGGAGTACGGAGACCGTGTAGCTGGCTGCGACCGATGACTGCTTGTCCGATTCGATTTGGAGTGACTAGCATAGCCCAGTGGGGAGCACTACATTGTGAGGTGGCAGACCCATGGAAGAGGAGCACTACTTTGTGAGGTGGTAGAACCACGGTACTCGACAGTAGGAGTACCTCCGTAGGCTATGAGGGGGAGCTCTACTGTGTGAGGTGGCAGAACCATTGCGGAGGAGCACTACCGTGCGAGGTGGCAGACCTGCGATACTTGACAGGAGGAGTACCTCAGTAGTTTTAGGTTATTGAGAAGTACCTCCGAGTTGTGACAGGATCACTGTACACTCCAGAGACGGACTCGACAACAGTTACAGTTTTGACAATGAAAATCCTGGTTTGAGCTGAGTCTATGACCTTTGTGTTTACCTCATGATTGTGATGGGTCACTTGATAACTTAGGTATATGTATGGGACTATAACTAGAGATTATCTGTTGAGATATTCTTTTTGTTTATCCTTGTTGGTTTTAATGAGAACTTGAGGGTCTCGGGGTCCCTACTGAGTATCGTACACTCACACCTGCACGGGCTATGTCTGCACCTCATTGTGTGGGTTGCAGACGAAGGGAAACACTGGAAGAGGCCGAGTGTTCGAGGACTGGATGGTACCTGGAGATGGACTACACGACGAGTCAGCATCCGGAGGTGGACTTCACGGCGAGACGACACTTGGAGGAGGTTGAAGGGAGAGAGCGTTGTGGAGGCTATCTGTACCTACCCTTCAGGTAGGATCTGAGGACGACGACCCAGGTGCTGCTTCCTTTCTTCCAGTTGTTGTCTTTTTCTATTGTAATTTTGTTCAGTTGTAGCTGTACTTTCAGTTGGGTTTGTATTCTGGCCCATTTACTTTTCCGCACTTTCTTTGTACTTAGTGTTTTACTTCGGCTTGTACTCTGTGGTGTTTTGTTTACTTTAATAAAGGCAATTCCTTCCCAGTTATCGGGATTTATGCCTTTGTTGCTCGTCGCCAGCCCCTGGCCTATGGAAGGCGGGCTTGGGGTAGTCACGACACGGGCCTTGAGGATGGGTTGTGACAAATTGGTATCAGAGGATTTCGGTTCTACCGCAGAACTAAGGACTCTGATCTTTTTCTATGTGATGCAATAGTGTTAAGGGTACCAAGTGTGGTCTTCAGTTCAGGGAGTCCATTGTTGGTGCGGCGGCCGACGTATCCGTACACCAGGACCCTGACTACTGATTTTCGACTTTGTGCATGAAAAACACTAATTGCATGTGTGTTTCCAAGAGTTATAAAGTCAGATCAAACCAGGTCATCTCACCAGATACAAATTATTGATCGTGTCGCATCTGTTTAGGATGTTTCCACACAGACAGTCAGTTGGAGTTCTGAGAGAGTACTCGATGACAGCCAACCGAGCGATGAGGCTCCGGTGCGGGGCCCTTTTTACTATGTTGGCACCCTTGGGTGGTGTACCAGCAACACCACCACCTATTGGGCAGCAGATGCAACTTTCCATACTAGCGAACTGTGTGCGCTGGTAGAGTGCATTGCACGAGATCCAGTAGCAGCGGGCTCCGAGGTTACGAGGCGCGGTAGATTCCCAGACAGTAGAGCACTGGCTGGAGGTGATTGCTAGAGTTTTCCGCCTAGATGAGACATCAATAGAGTGGATTGTAGACTTGACTACTATATTTTTCCAGTGTGTGACCATGAGGATGGTCCTCATAGCATTGAGGCTTTGGTACGTGGACAGATGCTTGAGATAGTGCCTTCAGGTAGTCTGTCAGCTATACATCACTACCTATTGGTCTTCAGTTACAACCGGCGATACCGGTAGGTGACACATGTAGGCTTACTGCCTTACACGTGTTCCAACATCAAATACCCTCATGTTCTGAGGCGAGCCCGACTCACATGAGGTTGAGGACTGGCTTGAGGTGGTGGCTGAAAGTTTTCTTGAGCTTATACAGCTTCGGCAGGATGACGAGTTGGAAGATGAGTATTCATCAAGGCGTACCGAACATTCTGGGTACTTGATGAATACAATTCGATCATTTCTATAGAGCTCGGACCTCTGAGCGAGGTGTGTATAAAGGATATCTGACTAAGCACTCCATTCTCTACGCATTCCTACTTATGTTATGGTGCTTTAAAGAACCCTAGTGGTTGAGAATTCTTTTGCTGAATGGATGCAGTCGGTGAAGGATAGTAGTGTGAAAGCTGGAAACTGGCGCCAATCTCGGAGACTTGGGAATTCAAATGTTTCAAAAAGAGGCAATGTTAAGGAAAGATGAATTTTCAGAGCATCAAACATGGAAGTAGAGCTAGGAGAGCTGAATGTGGTAGTGTACAATTCAACATGTTACAACCACTATCCTTTGTTGTCCCCGCCATGATCTGGGAGATGGATGGAAGGGGAAGAGAGTAGCTTAATGCGGTCAAGGAGAGTGACCCAATGACTCTAAGAATGATTCGAGGGGCAGTCTGTGTCCACTATTAGCTACCGTAGTAACAGACGTTGATACGAATCATTCCTTCCTTCCACAAATCATTTCCCAGACCTAGAGTTTCCGGTAAGCTGTAGACTTGACCCTCACATCTGGAGAAACCTTGGGAGGAGACTCGATAATCACACTTATGCCGACAGTGTGATCTGACCCAGCAGGTGAGAGTTTCAGTTGGAATCTCTTGGTGGATGCGTCAAGGCCTTACGATGTTGATCTAAGTATGGATTGGATCCACAGTTCATACACAAATTGACGTTATTAGGCAAAAGTCGGGATGGGTTTTCCTTGGTCGGCAAAAAGGAAACCCCAGGAAGCACCGGATTAACACTTGAATAGGAAGGTGTAGCCGATCAATCATTAATCGGAATCTTCACCCACGTGGTAGCAGGAGTTTTGAGTTTTAGTTCTAATCAAGAGCGGACTAGTTCCAGGCATAGAGGCCTTTGATCTTGGTGCTACCAGCTTCCTTGTTGTTGTTGTTGTTGTGTGTGTGTTTGTTGTGTGTCTTGTACTAAAATATGCTATAATAAAAGTAACATATCTTTGTGATGTTTACTTACCTTCCATTTTTGGTTTTATTGATACTAAGAGGTTTTGGTTAAAAATTATTGACTTGACCCTCACATTTGAGATTCATACTGGAGGAGATCCAGTGAACAAACACTGATGCCGACAGTGTGACTCAACCCTTGGAGGTGAGAGTAACAGTTGGATCTCTTGATAGTAGCTTAGAGGCCTTAAGATGTCATCCATGGCATGGATTTGTTCCATTGATGACAGGATTGACTATTTTAGGAAAAGAATGTGGTTCATCCAAGGGATGATACCAGATTTCTCTTATCGGCAAAGAAGAAATCATAGTAGCTCTTGTGGGACCAGAGATGGTCCAGGCCATGACAGAGAAGGTCCATTGCATCCAAGAGCAGATGAGGACAACTCTGAGCCAACAAGAAGTCTTATGTTGATAGGATACATAACCACTAGGATTTGAGGATGTCGACCACCTTTTCTTACAGGTCACACCTCGATGAGGTCTATGGTGATATGGCCGAGGCAGAATGTAATCTCTGAGGTTCAGCGGACCTTTTCAGGTCCTTAGCAGGGTAGGAGAGGTGGTTTACCGTAGGACCCATCTACCTCAGTTGCACTAGTTGCACGATGACTTACAAGTATCTCAAATAAGGATATAAGTGCACGATCTTTCTCTTATCATCGACCATGGGGAACTGGACTATGGCGATGGGGTCACTTTTGCGGGGATATAGTAGAGGTTGAGGATCAGTAGGAGCGGATCCTACGAGGACGGTCGATTACTTTGGTGTGTTTTCACTGGAAGTACGGGAACCTCCAGGTGAGCACATGGTAGAGAAAGGCTCAGGTGCGCGCTCAGTACCACTTTTGTTTCCCGGGTTTGTGTTATAGCTTTACGGGGAGGTAAAGCCCTGAGGTGCGAGTAATGTAAAGACCCAGAAGTTTCAAGGAATTTTTTTTGTCTAAATTTCTATGGAATTTTATGAGTACGCAGTTTCTGACGGCACCTGATTCCGAGGCCCGGTGTGCCCAAAATCAATTTCTGAATTTTTGCTCGGGTATGTTCAGTGAACGAACGAGAGGGTATTTATATCTTTTGATCCGGGACTCGGAATCGAAATCTGAGGGCAGCGATGGAACCGCACCGCCGATAATTGCTTAGGAACACCTTTTCAGAAGGTGCGTTTGCTCTGATATTGATATAAAAAACGTGGGGAATAAAAATATAATTGTTTTATTTTTATTTCTTCACTAAGCGGTTTAAGAGAAATAAAGTTGTGTTTCAAATTAATATATCTTTTCTAAGTGTTAGATCCTATTTGTGGGAGTTGGAGTGGGACCCACTGGTTGTTAACTTCCCATGAGAGGATTATGGGTGAGGTGGGGCCAACACGAGCCCCCACCTTTTCAAATTCCCTAACTCTTCTAAACCCCTTTTTTTTTAATTAAGTGACTCCTTTTCTCCACACCTCCCACATTAATTCATTCCACCTAAAGAGTAATTAATTTGACAATATAAGATCAATTAATTAAGTATGTTAGGTTTGAATTTTGAAAGGTATGGATTGAGTAATAAAATAAGAGGTGTCTTATTTTATTTTGTTTTAGCATGATTTGTTGAGTTTTTGGGAGAGTTCTAGTTTTTTACGAATTTCATCCTTCCACGTAGGACTCCTCCCTCATCGTTGAAGAACATGGAGAAAGCTGGTTCCAACCTCGGCTTCCTTTTTCTCGACGCTTGATGAAGAGACGCCGTCATCCCACGACAACATCTACAAAACAGCAGAGCATCACTTTCTTCATCAAGCGATCAACCATCATGAATCGAGGTAGGGGAATTTATTTGGTGTTCTCTTATCTTTTGAGAAATGAATGACGAGCGCAGAACGACCATTTCCAGGTTGATCCGCATATCGTTCGTTCATGCGTGTTGATGTTGAGGTTTATTGATTTTTCTCGTGAACTATTTCTTTGTCATACATTGACTTTTATTTGATGGTTGCTTGATATCATTATAATGGGTTGAGGTCATAGCACAGAAACCTAGCCGACCCTCCTCGCCCATGTTGTTGATTATGTTGCTGCTCGAATGAAGACGGCGTGGTGCAACGGCACCGCGCGGAATCACGGAGAATACGACATGGATGCGCGGTGCCGTCGCGCCACGCCGTTGAGGCCGAATGAAACCGCGGCCAAAGTCGGGGTCGCGGAGGCGATTCAAAGACTCCACTAGTTGTACGTTGAGCGCGGATTGATGGGTGACGACAAACGGGACCGCAAAGTCATTTTGAAGCCTCCACAGTGAAGGTCGGGTCCCGGGAGGACCATTGGCGAAGGCAGTGAGAAAAACGGACCACCAGAGCACGTTTGGTGGTCCGTAGAAGGCGGTGGCGGCGTGCCGCTGGAACAGCAACCACCGCAGCAGAGCCGCGGTGGCGGGCCGAACCGGAACGACTTAGTCATTCTGGAGGCCGAGGGGTACAACTTTAAGTCACGCTGGTTCATCATCCGGGGGTTGTAACCCCCCCCCCCCCCAGACCTGCTGGCCACGTGGCCGCACTGGTGCGGCAGGCCATCTGGCCGGGCCGCGCCCACCGGGCCGGACCCAGACCCGGGTCGCCCCGGTTCGGGCCGACCCAGGGGGGTCTCGGGCCGGGTCGGACCGGGCCCGAGCCCCCTATTTTCGGGTAGTTTCCATTCAAATGCCCATATCTTGGGCTATAGACCTCCTATCGATGCACCGTTAGTTGCGATGCGATCCTTGGATCGAGACAGTCGTTTTGGTATATTACACTCAAGGTTTCGTAGTACTTTGGGTACAACCGAGTGGGTTCGAACATGAGACCAACCGGGCCCTCGGAGCAGAAACGATTATAACTTGAGTTTCGGACGTCCGATTGACATGCCGTCGACTTTGTTGGATTACTATTGAAGAGACGGAACTTTTGGAATAATTTACCCAAGGTTTGGATGCAGTTGGAGTATGGCTGGGTTGGATTATACCCGAAATCCAATCGGGCCCCTGGAACGGAAAAGATGATATCTTTCAGACCGGACGTCCGTTTGACGAACCGTCAGCGGCGTTGGTGATCACATTGAGAAACGGTCCCTATGAGTATACCCTATGACAGTTCGGGGTATAGTTGAGATACGGGTGGGTTGGTTCGCACACGAAACCAATGAGACCCTTGAGACGAAAAGGCTAATAACTCACAGATCAGGCGTCCGATTGACGCGCCGTCTGTTGCGTTGAGACCCCTATGACGAGGCGGTACTTGATACATATCCGTGGGACTTGTGATACTTTGAGTATCGACCAGTAGCTCGTGGAGTGGATCCTCTCGGAGACAAGCATACAGAGTACGGAGACCGTGTAGCTGGTTGTGACCGATGGCTGCTTGTCTGATTCCATTCGGAGTGACTAGCATATCCCAGTGGGGATCACTACTTTGTAAGGTGGCAGACCCATGGCAGAGGAGCACTACATTGTGAGTTTCCAGACCCACAGTAGTCGATAAGAGAAGTACCTCTGTAGGCTATGAGGGGGAGCACTACTGTGTGAGGTGGCAGACCCATGGCGGAGGAGCACTACTGTGTGAGGTGGCAGACCCACGGTACTCGATAGGAGGAGTACCTCAGCAGTCTTAGGTTATTGAGAAGTACCTCGGAGTTGTGACAGGACCAATGTACACTCCATAGATGGGCTCAATAGGAGTTACAGTTTTGATAATGAAAATCCTGGTTTGAGATGAGTCTATGACCTTTGTGTTTACCTCATTATTGTGATGGGTCACTTGAAAACATAGGTATATGTATGGGCATATACCTAGAGGTTATCTATTGAGATATTTTTTGTGTTTATCCTTTTTGGTTTTAGTGATACCTTGAGGGTCTCGGGGTCCCTACTGTGTATCGTATACTCACCCCTGCACAGGCTATGCCCGCACCTCGTTGTGTTGGTTGCAGATGACAGGCAACGCTGGAAGAGGCCGAGTGTTCGAGGACTGGACTGTACCCAGAGGTGGACTACACGACGAGTCAGCATCCGGAGGTGGACTTCACGGTGAGATGACAGTCAGAGGAGGATGATGGGCGAGAGCGTTATGGAGGCTATCTGAACCTACCCTTCAGGTAGGATCCGAGGACAACGACCCATGAGCTGCTTCCTTTCTTCCAGCTGTTGTCTTTTTCTGTTGTACTATTATTCAGTTGTAGCTGTACTTTCAGTTGGGTTTGTATTCTAGCCCATTTACTTTTCAGCACTTTCTTGGTACTTAGTTTTTTACTTCCGCTTGTACTCTATGGTGTTTTGTTTACTTTTATAAAGGCAATGCCTTCCCAGTTATCGGGATTTACGCCTTTGGTGCAAGTCGCCAGCCCCTGGCCTATGGAAGGCGGGCTTGGGGTAGTCATGACACGGGCCCCGAGGATGGGTCGTGACAAAATATGACTATCAATTTATCAGAAATATAGGTTTTGTAATAAATTCATGTGTTTGGGAGGTAAAAACTTAAAATAAATTTTTTTAAATTATTATAATTTCTAAATCCACAAAAAGAACTATTTGAAAAAGAGTATTTTTATGGTTTAATTATAATGGGAAGATACTCATCTCAAATAGTTCTGATGAAAGAGGTATTTAAGATGGAATTAATTTTATGTCACAAATAAAAAAAATTGTGACAAAAAATAAGGTCTGTCGTAGTTACATTTGACATGTCTATGCACCATCACATAGGAAACATAGTTGTGATATCTAATAGTGATGGATTTTTATATATGTTGCTTGTATGTATCATTCGTGAATCTTGTTCAATGAGTAATAATGTCTATTTCAAAAAATAGTTATGAATATTATCCTTCATGATGGAATAAATTTGGTCTCCATTTACCTAAAACAATTAATAATTAATTAAAAACATTAAATTATCCCTCTTACTCCCCCCAACTTATCTTGAACCCCTCTGCAAAGTGTAGCGTCAATGGTTGGATCCCCTAGGAAATCCTCTATTGCACAAAGTTTTTTTTATAGATTTGGGTTCAGATCATCTTCATAAGGATTCCTATAATCTCATATTTCCTTAATTTTATGATTTTTCTCATTTAATATTATATGAATTAGTTTGGAAAAATTGTAGAATAATAAATTTTCCCAATAATTATTATTTATATAGTATTTAGGGTTAGAAAAAATTTATTATTCCTTATATGGGTATCAATTAGGTCTATAAGAGTTATTCCTATTGATATGAGTTATTTTCTTCATTATTTAATCTTTAAATTTAATAGTTTTTTCTGTTTTTTATTTTAGGGTACATTAAGTATATTATTTTATATTATTATTAGAAATATGTTTATTATTGGAATTATATAGGTATACTTAATATTGATATATTTTAAATAAATCTATTTAATTTGTAGATTTTATTACATGGTTATGATGATATGATGTTTGATGAATTAATTTAATACTTTAACTTTGAAAATAATGTGAAACAGTGTTTGATTATTTTATAATGATTGATTTTCTTCTTTTTAATATCCATATGAATATTTTTTTTTAAAAAATGGATATATAAATATATATTAGAAATTGAACAGTCTTATATCAAACTTTTAGTAAAAACACATAATATATATATGTGTGTGTGTGTGTGTTTATTTGCCAGTGTATATAGATTCAATATATATTTATTTAAAAAAATGACAGAATTTATATGATGTATTTATATTAATTAATAAATCATGTCATATATATATATTACCTTTTGAATATATATATATATATATTAACATTTTAAAAAACATGTATTGTTTTTAATATATATATTAATATTAAAAAGTGAAAATTTTGTAATATATACATATTTATATATTTATTAACTTGCGAACTAACATATATAAACATTTAAAAAACATAAATGGTTTTTGATATATATATATATATACATATATATATACATATATATTTATATATTATATGTATTTATGTATATTAACATGTGAATATACAAATATAAAATTTTAAAAAACGTAATTTTATATATATATATATATATTATGTATATTTGTTAAAAAAACATTTATAAATAAACTTGACAAATATGTTTTTGAATATATATATATATATAGAAACATTTCAAAAACATGTTAGATTTTTTATATGTAAATGTGCGTCTGTGTGTTCTTATATATAGATTTCATAGGCCTATTTTTTTACGTGTAAAAATAAATTTAATGTAAATATATTTTCATAAGAAATTGTGTAATATATATATATATATATATAATTTTTGAAATAATTATAAATTGTGTTTTATAAAAAAAGTTGAGAAAATCTATTTAAAGAAAATGATTTAACAACATGTTATTTATTAAGAAATGTTTTTTATAAATAATCATTTTAAATGTTTTTTTAATGAATCATAAAAATAATTAATATTTATTAAAAATTATGTTGATAAAAATTTGTAAAAATTTTATAATCCCTTCTAAGAAATATAAAAAATACGAAAAAAATATTAAAAATTCTCATCAATTGGTAATTAGTAAAAATGCAGAAATATTTTAAATAATTAGTAATAATAATTAAATAATTTATAATATTCAATAATTTATTGTTCAATATTTATAATATATATTTATATTCATCTTAATTATATAATACTATTAATAATTTTTAAAAATAATTAAAATATGGTAATTTTTAACCAATTTTAAAAGAAAATATATGAAACAATAATATTTATTAAAAATTAGTAATATTTATAAAAAATTAAGTCACAGTAAATAATGAATTATTATTATATAATAAATAATTTTATCAGTTACAAAAAATTTAAAACAATATAATAATTACTAAAAAGTCATACCTTGTAAAAAATAAATAAAATAATAACTACTATAAATTCATAATAATTTTTATAAATGTAATATTACATAAAATTATTAGTATTAATCATTAAATAATATTCAAATATTAAAAATAATTAGTAAATGTTAGTAATAATTTCTAACCGTTGTAAATAAATTGTAAATATATGTAAATAATGAAAATTTGTATTAAAATGTATAAATAATATATATGAAATACTAACTAGACATAACAAATATTTTATAATAATTTTTAATTAGCCATAATGAGTAATAATTATTATCATTTATATTATTTTTAAATATAATTTAGACACAGAAAGTAAATAACTATTTCTATTATGTAATCATCATTGGATAAATCATAGAGAAAATCCAAATGGATCTCCTATAAATCCTTTCTGCAATGAGGGTGTTGAAACATTTATACCATTTGCATGGTTGAAATCATAATTTATTTATAACGGAACAATAAAATGTCTTTGTATGGCACGTGATCGTAGGAGATTCAAAATGTTTGACAATGTTGGACTTCATCTATTGCATTCTTGTTTTGTAAAATATTTTATTTTTTTATCAACAAGGTCAATATATTTCAGAAGAGAATACAAATTATATGCTTCTTGATCTATAATTTTAGAATATATTATATGTCACAAACTAGACTGGGCTTCTATCTAACCCAACACCCTACTTGCTCTATGGAAAGTCTCAAGAGGCATTATCTATTCTCAAAGGCTAATGAATAGCACCAGACATCAATGATAAACTAAGTGGTAATGATTTTACCTAATAGAATACTTGGATAAAACAACTAAAATAGAGCATACAACAAAACCAATAATAACTAATCATCAATAAATAAAAAACCATATCCTGATAAAATGTCAATAGAAAATTTAGAGACAAATAAAGTAAACTAAAACCAAATCTCAAATGACACGATCACCACATGACCTATTGGTCACCACTATCCACTAACTAGCCCACTCTATAAGAAACTTAATTTAGAATACTAAACCAGTAAAATAGTTTGGTATTATAGATGAAGAGTGGCATAATTAAGGTGTGATCATAAGATTCTCATTAGTTAAATACCACTGAGTCTATACATTCCCTTTCCAAAAATATTTCATAAACAATAGCATTAAATAAATATAGAAAATAGATGTCTATCCTTTCAGAATTTGAAAGCATATTTTCGGGAAAAAATCCACTTTTCTAAACAACAATGCACTTTCGATATAAAAACAGGTTCCTATTTTATGAATATTTGTTTATCAACCAAAACCCAAGGAAAACTTCATACCATGTAATAAAAAAGGATACAGTAAAAATTATTAGAAATATATTGAGTAGGCAAGACACTAGCACTATAGGATAAATAAAATCAAGAAATTTATAGTTTAATAGATAACCAAGGACAATATAAATAAAAAGGAATATACAGATAAATAATTTTGGGCATCTCTTAAAAAACTCTAAAATAAATACTTTGATATAGTCAGATCAAAATCAACCCACTATGTGTGGTGCAACTCCATAATCAATAACCAATTGGCTACTCTGAACATGAAAATGTAGTGTTGTGACCCACCTAACCTCTGATAAAATCAATGTGTAAAAACCTATCAAATATGGGTCAATAGGAAACTGCCACTTGACCATCTATATGATTCCAAAGAATCCCATGATAATAGTAGTTGGTCAATGGATAAGTCTTCACATGCTTGGCTGAAACAAAAAACATACAACCACTTTGTTTTCATAACTCAAACACACACACCACATATGTGACGTCCCTCTCAATAGAGGGACCACCATAGAGGATCCAAATAACAATAAATCCATCCAAAGGTGGCAAAATTTCCTAAAAATCATGTAACATTAAAAATCACTTTTCAAAACATCAGAAGTTCCAAATGGTCCTTAACATTTATATTCCCAGAATGATTTATAAATAATTTTCCTAAACCATGGTAAAACAAATATTAAAAACAATGTTCCAAATAGGTCTTCATGTCATTTAGTTACCAACCCACATTCCAATGTACCATATGGTCCATGCCTGTGGATACAAAATTTGAATCCATGTTCATGTTAATTTGAAATAAAGTAGATGTTTTGAAAACAAATTGGTAGAACCATCTATAAAAAATGGATAGTAAAGAAGAAAATAATAATGATAGAAGTGTTTTAAAAATTGGCTTCTAAAGAGTCATTTTCTATAAAGGTGACATCATCATTTATGATCTCATCTATATGTTCACATTGTTCACATATTTAATGTGCCCACAACTAATGTCAAATCAATGGTTGATCATAAATGTAAAATTTGGAAACCGAATTCATAGAACCACCACTCGCACTACAATCAATCACCACAACCCCACATGAATACTAGATCACCTAGAGGAAATATGTCTACAACTAAAGCACACATCACAATTAAAATATAATTACCAATATATAATCAAGTCTAGAAAATCCCAATATTCCCAATTTCTTTTTAAAAGATCAACTGGAAATTTATTAAACAAAATACATGGATATATATAGGCATAATATAGAAATAAATAGAAATCCCATTCTCCACCAATTTTCCCACATGAAACAATATTAAATTACACAAAACATCAAAACCATAAATTCCACATTTATAAATCAAATACAAGTTATCAATAATCACATGACATGTATTAAAAATTAAAAGGATGGAAACACCATCCTTAAGGATGTGCAGATGAGAGAAAACATTAGAAAATTGAATAACACGTCCTAAGAGACCATCTTTAAATCCTGGAACTAATGAAACACAATACACACATAATCCTTAGCTTCTAGGGTTCTCCTAAGAGTTGACCCACCCAAGAAAAATCAAGCATCTATGAGAAAGGTATATGAAGAGAAGAAAGTTGGCCAAAAACTCAATGAAACTAACCTATAACGCTTTAGGGGGAATAAATGGTGGAAGAGGTTCCATGTGAGATGGGTTTGGGAGCCCCTTTTTTATGTAATAATATAAAATGGAGAATATCCCTGTAATGGGGAAAAGGAAGGGATGTGAAAAAGATAAATTTAAAAAACACTTAATGACATGGGAATGTCACATGGTTTGGCTGCATATTTTTCCAATCCGAGAGAACCCTATGGGGGAAGAGGTGAAACCACATGGTTTGGATGCACAGTTTAGGAAATATATTTCACAACCGAGCACCCAACATGAAAAAATTATACAACCCCTCATACACATGTCATGCAGTTTCCCTTAACTGCGTGCAAGACGTGTGCCATGTCATTAGAACCAAAAACACTATTCATGGTTACAACATTGCCTCATATGTTTTCCCCAAAATATTCTCAAGTTGTTCCAAACAATCATGGAATATTAAAATTCACATGAAAGGATCTCATCCTTGGAATGCCTCACGATTAACGCCCAAACATTTCACACTAACCATGAATATGCCAAAAATCCACCTAGAAACTCCATAAATCCAAACCTAAAGTTATCAAATTGACTTTAATCATATCCCAAATAACCAATATAATGAAAATAATAAAATAAAAGAAAACTCATGTTAGAGGTGTTACAATTCTCCCCAACACAAAAAAAATCTACCCAAAAAATGTCACCTAGACGAATGAGAACCAAAACTCCAACCAAGTTGGGTTTCAATCAAACTAGACACCAAACCGACTCTGGAGAAAACTACAATGTGAATAACCACAATAAAAATGATATGTACTCCTCCCTAATACAAGTATTAAACTAGCACCGATCAAAACTGTAACATTAATGTGGTTTAGAAGAACACATGAAATCCCACTATGAGCCAAACTAGGAACTCCATAGAAAACAGATTAACCCATCAATAGGACCAGAACTGCCCTAAACAAAACCCATGAAAATGAAGAATGAAGCAGACTACAATTCTTCATTCGTATATAATATAAACATCTACAAAATTATCACCCTGGTAAATTGAAACAAATTCACAATGATTATATTGAATGTTGCTTAAAACAAAATAGAACGATTTAGTAAAAAATAAATGCAACAAAAAAACATTACAATAAATAAATCCTAAATCACCCAAAAGAACTCAAATGGAAAAAAATAATCTTACCCCACTCCCATATTAGATAAAATAGTTGGATAAAATATTCCCATACCCCCATCAATTCTTAAATTAATTAATATCATTACTCTAGGGACTGTGGTTAGAGCACTAATGTCTTGAAGAAACTACATCCCCACATTTCAGAGCTAGAATACTATGATTGAAACATCCTCTAACAACTCTACCATAAATAATTTTCTAGGTGACTCAAACTGTCACATTAATAGAAATAATTCATAGGAAAATGACATAGAATTTTAGAACAGACCACATTGGAAACACATGAGCGAATTTTCTACAAATCAAAATTGGGAACTAATGTTGGAGACTCTTAATGAATGGGATCCTCTATCATATTCCTCTCACAAAATGGGCAAATATTTATGACCACTAACTATCACCAAATGCATCGTATCTAGGAAGTCTTCATCACCAAACGTCCAAAAAAGAACATCACTAGATGAGAGAACATTCATAATGATCTCTAGATGAAGACCCCATAAAAGAGGGGACATTTAAACTAATCCTATGACTCTACTTTGAGAGAAACGGAAATTGATTCCTTAAATTGATCATCATAAGTCTTTAATCTACACAGAACTCTCAAGATCTCATCCCCCTTCCTCACCTTCACCTCAATATTTATTAACCATCAGATATAATTGGTCTTAAACACCACCCACATCATCCCAAATTTAAATGATTTTGGGACATGAACTTACCACAAATTGAAAGTCGGACCACCATCTAAACATAGAACAAAATGTACTCTCATAGCTTCAGGAGTTTCCAATAACCTAAAAGCAAACTCATCATTCATAGGAAAATTATCAACCTCTAATGAACCCAAATCGCCCTGAAATCCTGAAAATTACTAATAAAAACTCAACTCTACTACCCCACATAGAGTCTGGGTAGGGATGATAATTAGAAGAGACTCAAAAAAACCATCACATATCATTATTGACATCATTCTATGAACAAAAAAGAAAAAAATTGAAATCCACATAAAACCAAAGTCAAAAAAATTACATCGCATCCCAAAAAAATCAACTCACAAGCCAAATTCTATAAAAAATATCCAAATTACTCTTTCCAAAATCATCCACTTTCATTCCAAAATCCCTACCACTTCACACCATGGACACTTTTCCAACACCAAAAACCTTTTTCATTAACCAAATCACAGGCCAAGGATTGATTTTGAAAAAATATCAAACCCTAAAAACCATTTTCCTTTAAAAACACTTTGGAAAAAACATATTTAATTTAAAAACCCACACGCCCAAATAATGAAAAACTAACACAAGGCTCACACCGAACACCCGGAATATGGAAGTAGTGAAGATGAAAAACCCAGCCACATGGTGCTGTGGACCATTCCCCAAGAAAAAATCTATCAATAGGACTAAATTGAGATATGACCCCAATCCATCATGGGTCACCACTCCATGAAAGATCAAAACATATAATCATCTCATATCCCTTGTTATTCCTTATAAATATATACCAAATGAAAAACTCAAAACCCAAACTACCCTTCGAAACTCGAGGATCAAAATTAGAAATTGTTCATAAAATCCTTAGCGTACCAACATAGTTTGTCATGAAATTCATGCTGTCAAATCTACCTAATCCCACAAATAACAAATGGCTCATATGATACCAATTTTTTATGAACCAGGTCGAGATTTAATCTGACCAAACATCTGAAAAGGTCTCCAGCAAGACTCGAGTGGTGTTCCTGATCCGCCCAGGCTGGCGACTAGCCCGAGGGATCAATGATAAAGAAGGTGGAAAAAATTTCTCCAAATAAATAACCAAGATCAAAAAACCATAATAGAGAATGTAACAAAACAAATAATATGTAAATATCAATATATTTAAATACGGATCTAGATACAATAAAAAATAGAAATAAAGAGACTAAAAATGAAAAATAAAACCAAAACACAACTGTAATGATCTCCATGTGTCATCTGGGTCACCACATTCCATAAACATGCACACCATATAAGAAACTTGAACAAGAAACAAGAACCTATAAAAACTCTTGGCTCTACCAATGCAAAGCGGCATAAGTAGGGTGTGAGCGTAAACATATTATTAGGAAAACACCACACAATCTATAAATTTCATTTGTAGAAAAAGTACACAAACAGTTGTTTGAAATACATATATAAAATAATTTTTTATCATTTCAAAATCAAAACACATCTTTCTAAAAGAACACTTTTATAAATAACACACAACATTCCTTTTAAAAACAAGTTCCCATTTTTTTAAAAAAATAGTTATTTCACAACTAATTGCCAATGAATAATCAAAACCACATTATAAAATGATGTATAGTAAACAATAATATATATATATATCTGTATATGGAATAAGAACGTGAAAAACTATCAAAGATGGAAAGATACATGTAGGAAGATACTGGTAAATTGTAAACCGAGAACAATACATATAACAAGAATCAAATATATAGATAATCAATGGAATTTCCAAAACTTGTCTTGAATAAATCCAAATATGTACTGAATTTGGACTCACCTGTTTTTGTATGGGGAATATACATATTCAATAACCAACTGGCTTATCTAAATTAGAAAATATAGTTGAACTTCCCATCTTGTTCATGAGAAAATCATGTGGTACTAATGGGGACAGTAATAAATCATCACTTGAACCTCAAGATTATTCCCATGAATCCCATAGTAATAGTACTCATTGTATTGGTAGCTCCTCACAGGCATGGCTCAAACTAATGATCTGAAACCATCATGCCTGCCTAACCCAAACACCAACACCACCTATGCGATCTACCTCTCCTCAAAGGGACCACCATAGAGTTTACCATCACTGATCAATCCATCCAAAGATTCCAACTATTCCTACATGTCAGGTCACATTAAGAACTACTTTTCAATACATCACTAGTTTAAACTGATCTATAACATTAATGTTTCCATAATCATTTATAAACCATTTTCTAAAACTAATATAACACACACTTCATACAAAAAAGGTTATAAATAGGTTTATGACATTTAGTTATGAACCCACATTCCAAAGTGCCAAAAGTGACCTGATTGTGAACAACAATTTTGAATCCATAATCAATTAATTCTGAAACCAAGTATCCTTTTTGAAAATATATTTAAATAACTATCCATAAAATAGAGAAATTAAAGAATAAAAAAATCATGAGACAAGTGTTTTGATAACTAGTTTCAAGAGAAATTTATTCACTAAAGTTGAAATAAAATTTTAGGAGATACACTATATGTACACCTTGTGGACATATAGATGTTCCCAAAAACAATTGAACATAAATGGTAATCCATAGAAGCATCATATAGAAACCAATTCAATGAAACACCACTAACACTAAAATCAATCACAATGACTCCCACACGAATACTAGATCACAAAGAGGCATTATGACCACACCCAACATAAAATTCAGAGTGAAAACCTATTATAAAATCATATCCAAAGATAAAAAATCCAAAACATCACAAATTTATTTTAAATGATCATTTTACATTCTATCAAACACCATACATGTATATATATATGTACATAAATATATAAATCCTATAAAAGACCATTATTTTCTGATTTCCCCACATGGAAATACCATAGTAATATAAATGAAACATCACAATCATAAATCACACATTTAGAAATTCAATAGAAGTGATCAACCATCACATAGCTTGTATCATAATGGAAATGGATGGAAACACCAACCTTTATGACATGAAGATGTGACAAAACTCTGAAAGAACAATAAACTAACCACAAATAGACAATTCGTAGACCCTATAATCATTGAAACACATTCCACACATCAAACGTATCTTCTAGGGTTCCTCTAAGAGGCATCCCACCAAATAAAAACAAAGGAAATAAGATAAAATTAGAATAAAAGGAGAAAAGATGCTATAAAATCAATGAAACTCACCTAGAAAGCTTGAGGGAGTTTCAATGGTAGAAGAGAATACAAGGGAGAGGGGTTCAAGATCCCTACATCCTACACCAAAATTGACCAAGGAGGTAGAAATCCTAAATGGGTTAAAATGAGGGAGGAAAAAAGATGAATTTCACAATTTTTAATGACCTATAATGTCATTCTAATTTTTTGTACAATTTTTCAAAATGTGTCCCAACCATGATCACAATACTAGAGAATAGTGTCAACCTCATGGTTTGGCAGCACATTTTGGGAAACCATGTTCTAACCGTTCATTATGGGTATACCTATAATTTTAGAACCCCTCACACGCTTGCTACATAGTTTCCTCTAACCCTTTACAAGTCGTGATCCATGCCATTAGAACCAAAAAAATCCACAACATTACAACATCGACTTGTATGGTTTTTCCCAAACAATCAACAAACCAGAAAGACAAACCAGTCACGAAAATATTAAATGAAAAGTACCCCTCATTGAAAAGCCTCATGGTTGACCCCAAACTTTGCACCCAAACTATGAAAAATCCAAAAAACCACCAGTAAAATCCAAATATCAAATATTAAATCCAGTAAATCAACAATAACCTTATACAAAAGAACCAATACCAATAGAAGAAAAAAACCATGTTTGCGGTATGACATTTCATGAGGCATCTATCCTTTCAATTCATTAAATAAAAACTCATAATGAAATTTAAAATACTGATTCTGAACCATCCCAGTTTTATAATTTTCTAAAATATATTGAAGGGGTATTATATTCAGGATGTCAAATGAGAAAACATGACGTTGTTATGAAATTTATGGTTATTAAATCCTATTATTTAATTTCAAATATATTCTTCAATCAAATTATATATTATTTATAAATCTATGTTTTCTAATGGAAATACATTACCTATATATTTGTATGGAATTATGAGGTTGGTCAATGGTTTGGATCTTAGTTACTAGATGATACATTCATTTTCAAATGACTACATGTTATATTATGGGTATTATGAATCATTAGTTAATTTTACAATATATGTATAATTTATGTATAAATAGGAACAATATGGATAATAAAAAGTTTCATTTAAAATTGTTGATTTATTTTCCAATTACACATCATTTATAGTTTTCACATCTATCACACAACACATATGCATTGATGACATCGATGAAATAACATAACTCCATCCGTAAAAGATAAAAACATCCATGGGATGGTGATTCAAGGAAAAAATTTTATCAGATGCATACCTCCATTTCTTTAAAACCTCATATCATTTAGTGGGGTCTCTTTACTGATGGTTTTTATCCATTTGGTGCTTAGAGCAGTCAACAATCTGGTTTTCTAATTTTTATTACTACATTTAACATACCTACATGGATGATGATAATGAAAACATATATTTAATTGGTGATATTAATACTAGGACATCAAAATAAGAAGACTAATGTCTATTTTATGCCACTAATTGATCAATCAATTTAATTATGAAACAATGGTGTAACTATATTTGATATAGTTTCGTATCATTATTTTACATGGAATGATGCATTAATGTAGATGGTCAGTGAATTAATGTCATATGGTATGTTATTTAGATGGACTACATGGGGTATAAAATAATTTCTACACTATGGATGACAACAAATCATTTAGTATTAGTAATGGGAGAATGACTAGATATTTTAATATCTTCTAAGATTTATGCTCGTAGATTACCCTTCACAAAGTAACAAATATGAATCTACCTAAAAAATAATTTAAAAAGATGAACCTATAGTAGTGCTCTTTGGTATTAACGTAAAACCTATCTTTAATTCATTTCCATATATTACATTTGGAACAAATATAAAATAAAAAAATAAATCGTTTTGGGATAGATTATTATTCGATAAAGAAAATTCCTTTTTGGGACATACCATATTGGTCTGATTTGTTGGTTCTTCACATGTTAGATTTAATTATTATTGATAATTTTTTTGATAACATATTTGATACCATGTTGGACACACTGGAAAAGACTAGTAATTATATAATGGAATTGTTAGATAAGGGCCAAATATTTATTTGTCTTGAACCTGAATTATTAGAAGTTGATAGATGAAAAAATATAATGAATCCAAAATTACTTTAGAGACATTATAAAGAAAGTCATGTGCTATTCTCTCAATGGATTATTTATTCTGTGATTACCAGAGATTTATGCTTATAATTTTTCTTGTTGTGTTATAAATGGTAATATTATCAGGTTAAAAAGTATGACTATTATGTCCTAATATAATGATTATTTCATGTTGATATTAGAGGGATATTTAATTATTCTATCTGGGTAGTGTTGATTGAAATATCATATTTCTTCTAACACGACTTTCAGAAAAAAAGGATTATGATTTATTTAGTGTTATAAAAAATTAAATTGTTTTATTTTTATGTACATTACAGAAACAATTCCCTCTAAACATTTTGACTCAATAAAACATTTAATATTTCATTTTTTGTATCTAGGTAAATATGGTGGGATGATTCAATTATGATGGATGTATCATTTTGAGATATGTTTGAATAAATTAAATAATAATATACATAAAAAATCATCTGTTGAAGGGTCAAATGTTGATGATATAACATACCATCATTTTTATGTTTTTAATCATCCCATGTTTGTATTTGGTTGTTATCATGAACAATGGATATCATATGAAAAACTACCGAGAGATCATAGATATGTTCTATTGACATGTGATAAAATGTGTTGATTTTTCCATTTTTTACTACTTCATATTATCAATTTAAATTTATATAATAGGTTACTTTATTTAAATTATTTTCCATTCAGACAATTTGATGACCAAATAATAATTAATCTTTACAAATTACATCATATATCTTTAAGAACATCATTAATAGAATGTTTCAAATTTGATTCAAAGAATATTATCTTATTTTTATTTCGATGGAACATTAAATAAATATTTTAATGATATATATTTTTAATATTTAATATTTTTTTAAGAAAAAAATAATAATATAACATTGATATTCGACTGTATATGCTAAAAAACCCTCCATCGAAATTTGTAAAATACTATAATGGGTATGTGGTTATTGGATTTTGATTCCATAAATGAATATAGATTGAATAAAACAAATCAATTATTAGTTGTTTTTATATGTAAATATATCATCATAAAGAATGTGAAGATGACGTTATGGTATGTTGGATCAAATAATTGAGTTTTGTTATCATGGACCAAATTATATAACAATGTTAAAATTAATTAGATTGTTACTGATTAAGGGTTGGGAGTTCATCCATGACATAGAGTCTTTGACATTAAATAAAATATTAATCTTGCATCAAATGAACCATTTATGTTGGTTCATAAAGCACATCAAGATCATTATGAAAATTAATCTTATGTTTTAGGATATTTAAACAACTAGTAGAGTGAGATAAAAGTGAAATCTCTTAGAAATTAGTTTATTGAAGTAGAAAATGGTTTTATATAAGTGAAACATTTTGATTTTTTTAAAAAAAACACAATATATATACCTTACATGAAGAAATATAAATATTGATGAACCCCCCCCCCCCAATTGAAATTTGAGATATTGATACTAGTATGAAGTAATAGGGGATGATGAAAATGAAATTCGTACGGAAGTTGAAAATGCTAAAGATGAGGAAAAATACATTGTTCTATATGAATATGAGGAAGATGATGATGACTATTTTATTATATTCTAGTATTTAATTGATTTATATATATATTATTTGAATAAATAACTATTTACAGGAAAGATTATATGTTTCTGATGGCTACACCACATGATATATGTTTTTTCTTCGCTATGTCCATTAATTTTTAGTTTTATATATTTGATATCCATATTAACAATTTTTATAGGTATGAATATTATATTATACATGGTTGTAAATAGTTTTATATATTTTATATCTATATTAAAAAATATTCACAAGTTAAATAATTATGTTTTGATATTTATTTATAGGTAATTATTTTATTATATTATTTATTAATAATTATATTTGATAGATTTGTTAACAACTATTTACATGTAAAATTATAATATTATGGTATTTATTAGTTTTTATAATTTATATATTTATTAATAATTTATTACAAGTAAAATAACTTGTCTTAGATCACTAGAGATACTCTGAATGATCAAATTCATTCTATTATTGATGTTGGAATTCCAAGTGATTTGCCTGATTCTTCTAATTTGTAAGATGTTTATCCAATTAGTTGGGGCACACCATTACATGATTAATGAATCTGGAAATTATTCCATAGATATGCACATATGTTTATATTTATCCTCATTTTTTGTTGTATGTTATGCTTTTTATGTTTTTTTACATTATGTTTTTTTATTAATTTTTATAATAATTTTATGATAATTTTTTTATTTGCACATTTTTGTACATTTAATTACTAGGTAGGCTGGTACGGTTCTTTGAAATTATTATCTTTATTCATGTTTTTCATTGGATCAAGATTCCATTATGAGGTGTGTTGTCTAGATACCCCACTTGCAACCAGAACCTCGAGGCCTACCCATCCTTGCACCGGTCTACTCAAAATATTCCCAAATAACCTGACACAATAATAACATAACATTCTCAGATACCATTTTCTCATGAATGAAGACAGTATTCCATCAAACAAAACCCCCGGACCTGGCCCGATATATAGATCAACAGGTGTTCATAATCCCCAAAGGCTGGAAAATAGTGTCTAAGTGTCAATAATGTACTTTGGGAATGATTTCACCCATTTTTTAACTCATGAAAAACCAAATAAAATAAACATATAGAAACTGATAAACATAACCAAATGAGGTGCACCAATTTTTAGATTCAAATTTTACAGAATTAAACAAGACCAAAAGTACTACAACATCGTGGGAACAGTAAAGAAATCCCAAAATCATGATGAAACAATAAGGACATCTAATTTATTCCAACACAATGAACACTTTCAAAAAGTGAAACACTATCAACCAGATCCATAGCCACTACCACAAAACATCGTTCATTAACCTATGTCATACAAAACAATGTCTGCATAAACCCAAATGTGTATATTAGTTCTGAGATGTAGACTAGTTGGATTATACCCAAAATAAATATTCCTTGCAGTAACATGATAAGAAAAATAAACATCAATATTTCCATAATAACATTTGAAACATTTTTAAGAAAACATTTTAACGAAACATTATCATGAAACACATTTTAAGGAACACCTTTTCCAAAAATATGATTTATTTAAATAAAAATTTAAACATTTTCTAATGTATACTAATGAAATGAACCACATAATATAATCATCATGTCACAATAGAGAACCATGGGTAAATACCTATTGGTAACTATTATATATGGGACCATATCAACCTCAAACCTCAGTGATAAAAATACTCCAACTCAACTGCAAACAAAATTCTTGTGCATAATACACTATAGGAAAATGTCTCCCAAATTTAGTATGGTCTCCAAACTGTGATTCAATACCAATAGTGTTCCCCTAAAAAAGAGTCTATATGGGAATCCATCCAAAATTCAAGTGGTCTCCAATCATATCGCATTTTTTGTTTCTGTTTTGGCATCAATCCTTATAGAAGAATCCAAGCCTCAGATAATTTTGAATCAAGTAGAATAATAGTTATAGTCTTCCCACCTAGATTACAAATATTCATTGAGTTATCAAATTCTAATTCTCATGTCACATAAATCACCACATTCACATACACATGTCAATCATCATAAGCACACAACAAAATCACCACATTCACTTTTCACAATAATCCAATGATCCAAACTCATATAGAAACCACTATTTTCTATAAACAAAACCACTTTCCATTTCACCCGCATACCAAAACAATTTTGAAATAAATTTCACACCACATTAATTTTTTATTAAACCTATTTAAAAAAAAGATAATAATAAAACATATAAAATCTAACAATTTGCATGGGAAAATACTCTTTAAATTTATAATCACACAATAACCATTTAATTACATGATCCACATCACTTTAACAATTCAAATACACATTTATGGTGCCCTACTAAGAGGACCTCTTGAAAGAAAACCAATTTCTGTTGGAAGATCCACTTTCAATACAATTTCACGTTTAAATCTATTTGAAAACACATTTCACACCATTCACTGAAGGCATGTATGATATCTATGAACTTCCACTATGAAACACACATGAATCATAATCACTTTCCTTTAGAAAACTTATTTAAATCACATGTACATTATAAAATCTATCCATGAATATTTTCACCATATAAATAATCCACAAAAAAATTTAAAAAATAAAGAATGCAATCTAGAATCATATAATAATGTAAAATCATGGATCCATCTACCTCTTATTTGTAAAATTTTGGAATCTGATATGAAACAATAACTGCTCCAACAAAAGTCCCTTTAATGGAATGATCATAAAAAACATCAATATTTCACTTAAAAGAAAAAGATAAAACCCTATATATGTAAAAACACCCCAGAGGAAAAATATAACCAAATAAGTATGGAATAAAAACCCTATAAAGAGGGAGAAATCATTGGAAAAGAGACTTAAATGATGATTTCTTGAAAAAACAATGCTAAAACAACCCAATAATTTATGATCAAAGGATCTACAAAGGCTTGGACGAATATCCCATGGCTGAAAATACTATATAGGGTGGACGAGTGGTGATTTATGGTTAAAATAGAATATAGAATAAGGGTAAATTTTCATTTTTATAGGTCCTAGAAAGGTTGTACGTTTTTCATGTATGGTTTTACAAACAATGTGGAAACCATGTTTCCCTTTATGTCCAAGAGGAACAATTCACATAGTCTTCCAAACAGTGGTCTAACCATATGGTTTCCATTGTCCAATATTTAAATTTATCCCACGCTTTACCTAGAGTAATGTGCACAATTCTTCCTAACCATACCCCAATCATGCGCTACCTAATTTCTAACCCAATATCTCTATTATTCAACGAAAATAAAGTGGAAAACTCAAGTAAAAATGAATGTCTTAAAACATACAAATGAATACCTACAAGAAATCCCAGATTTGACATTATCAAGGATGGAAAGAGGAATTTAATTGTTTCCAAGAGTTTTATTCTTCCCCACGTCCATTATAAGTTAAATTATAATATAATAAGTTGAAAAAATTGATATCTCTTTTGAATGAAAGGGCGCACTGGGTGTCAATAAAAATACATGGAAGAAATAATCCACTTTATTAAAGCTACCTTATTAATAATTTATTTATGTAAAACATACCATTGACATTATATATGCCAAGAAAAACATTTGTGGTATTATAATTAGAACATTTTTATACATAAAATGAAATACCATTAATGGATTAAAAGTAGTACTAAAAAAGATTACCATGGGTATAATTTTAGATTTAGCACCCACATCAGAAGAAAATACACCATATTTCCTCCATCTTTTCACATGTTAAGAAAGAGCGAGAAGATAAATTTTTGGCAATACCTATATATATTATATTATATAGTCGGTTTTCATCAAATGTGAAAAACTTGGTGTAATTGAATGAATTAATGTTAATGGGTATGAAATTTCCTAACTATCATGTATTGATTCTATGGTTTCTACTATTTTTATTGTGTGACATATGGATTATACCTGTAAAAAATTATATATTCATGTTCTTCTTCTTTTTCATTTCAATTTTCTGAAAATCCACAAATTTAGATTTGTATGATGTGTTATATAATGATGTTTTCCTCATACATATTCAACTAGAAATGTATTTTTTACTATTATTTTTTGATATAATGGTTCCTATATTTATTCATTTAGTAAGAGAAATATGAATATGTGGGCCTATTTATTTAAAATGTATGTATCCTTTTTGAATAATATAGGAATGAGTTTTAGGGATTTGTTAAGAATATGCATCGACCAGAGGCCTCAATTGTTAAAAAATATTTATCAAAAGATGTAATTGAGTTCTATATTAATTATTTCTCCATGTTAAATAATGGTGGTCTCTATATATCATGACATTTGATAGTAGATAGTGAAGGTAAAGGTATTTGGGGCTTAAATGTACTGTTAATTCCATGTGATGAAGTGATTAATTACCAATTATATATTTTAAACAACATTGGTTAATTTAAACCATATATATAATCACATATTACTAGATTGAAGGTAATATATCTGAGAATACACGGAAAGTGGTTGATGAATGCACATAAAAATAGATTTGTTTAGTGTTTTATGGATAAAATCAACATTTATTCAACTGCACCATAAATATTTAAATTCATAGTAGTGGGATCGTGAGTTAATGTTATTATGTGGTATGGTATTGATATTAATGATTACACATTGTTCAAAAATAAGTATGACATGATTACCATTCAAAATAATGGATTAATGGTTTTTGTTCAAGCACTACGATTTTTTAGTTCCAATGTTAAAAACCTAATTTCTACATCAACATCATATTTTATATTTTGTTCGTATATATGGAAGATTTCTTCAATAAAATTTAAGCTATTATAATTTATGTGTAACTACGTTTACAACAACTATGGTGTGAAACTTGAAGATTATGGATTTTCACTTGTTGATTTGAAAATATTGTGTTTTAAGGAGAAATCTTATATCATAGAGATGCATGAGAAATATGAGGTCATTAATACTGTTAGAATTTCTATTTTTCAGTCATATAAACTAAGAGGTCAACAATATTCCCCTTTCTACTATCCAAATCATGGAATCAAAGGTATTATGGATGTTTAAACATGGTATCCATGGTAAGATCAAGAAATTAAAAAAGATGTATCGTTCATAGTATGTATAGATAGTATTGAAGAAAAACAAAAGCAAATAGTTAGTATCAATGGTATGTATCATATATAAATCAAAGAAAGTGTAAAAATAATATTGTATCAAATACAACTTAGAAACATCTCTATAATAAGTTATAAATTCCATAATATTCTACAAAACAAATGAAAAAAATGATTCAATAAGAATAATTCACCACATTTTGGGATTAGTAAAAATTGAAAGAAAATTAATATAATGATAATGATAATGAATTTAATAATAGTTATGAGAGGCACTTAAAATGATTACCAAAATTATATTACAACCAAAGTCCCATAAAAGACAAAATGTCAATTCCAAAAAAAAAGGTTCAAGATTTAGTAGAGGGATCCATTAGTTATTTTTTTCACCATGGATTTATCATTTTCTATGATACTATAATCATCCTAGGAATGAATTGATATTACACTAGGTGAAATTATAGTGTTATATTGAAGGCTAAGATACTCAAAAAAAATTAACTAGCCAATGTTGGTGTACATCTTGTGCATGATTCACAAGGAAAAATTGGGAACTGGTCAACATAGTTATAGTGGATCCACTAATAACTCCATGTTAGAAAGAGAATAGTGGGTAAATTGGAATGGATTATTAAGGAAAACCCATATGGTCATTTACTTTAATAAAATGATTCATGATTTTGATTAAATCCATAATAATCTATCCACCCCATTCTATGGAATTAACGAAATCACTTTTCTCTTCCATTAAAATGGTTTAGAAAAGGAATCGTCAATTTCAATTTTCTAACTTGTTGCTTGAGGCCTCAGTAACAAGAGGAATCCAAAGATTCTCAACCAAAAACATGAACTTTTCTTCCCTGTAATGATTTGTGTAAATTTATGACAAATAATATATAATATACTTGGTAATAGGATCCCTATCAGCTTTCATGTCATGGGAAGAGATGGTAAACATCTTGAGAACATGATCAGAGATATATCTAATTATAATGAAGTTATTGTGGGGTTGATTTGTAACACTAATAGAAGAACTAGATAAGGAATCCCAAAACTAATCTATGGAAACTGATCTGATCAAATCAACATCAAACCCTGGAGGAGGAGGAGTAGCATCAGTAGATGTATATAAATATTCTTCCATTATAATTTTAATAATCCAATCCAGAGAAGCTCAAAAATCATATTTTAATAGTTCAATCAATGAAATTGTGGATTCATACTCACCACTAATTTTCTTACTCAAAACTTCTATCTCATACATATGATGAATCATCTTTGGTTGAATGTGGATAATAACAAATCCAAACTGATAACATGAATAATTTTTAATTAACTTGGTTAGGAGAGGAGATTTATTCATTAAAAACATATGAAACATTGAAATTATCTTTTCAAAAAAACATTTAAGTCAACATGAGTGACCTTATACACTAGAAAAATAGGAGGAGATGGTTTAACAAGTTTAATTATAGGAGGTCCCACTAAGTCAAAATTTCTTAATAAACCTTCAATGTCTACTTGAGATATAATAGATCCCTTGTTATCTTCGTCATTTTGAAATTTATGTCCATTATTAATTGGTGGAAACCTTTCAACACTAGATTACATTCCCCATTCTTCAATAATTGTATCAATACATATGTTTTATGGGATATAAACTAACATTTCAGAACAAGACAACAGAACCGAAGGTTCCATTATAATAGGAACAACTACAGAACATGCATCAATAGTTGTCTAAACACTCTATGTAGCACCAACCAGTTCATAAATAGAATTTTTATCACTAACATGAGACACTTATTTATATTGAGCACTTTTATGACTAAAAACATCAGATTTAATAATAGTAAGATATTTTTTTAATTTAAAAACTCTGTATTCTGAAGAGTAGATTAAACATTGATATGAATTTCAACTGGAATCTCATCACCATCGAAAACATCAATCTGCTCACCCATACATTGCTCAGAATATTCCATCTCCATTTTCACCTAATCAGATACATTTTGTTCCATGTAAATAACAACACCCATCTTCTAAACCAAGGTGTAATTAGAATCTACTTGACTACTGGAAATATAGCTTTCCTTAAATCCATCAACTGCTAGTCCATCATGACATATCTCCATATATTGGGATTTACTCCCTCAGAAAGTGCATCCTTATCTTTTATCATTGGTTCAACAACTCCCGTAATTTTTTTCTATTGATTCTTCTGGTGAAGAATGTTTTGTTGGAATCTCTACTACCTTCTTTATAATTTTGAAACATTGAATACTAGGATCAGATTCATCATCACCCTGCCAACATCTATATCCCTTTTATTTCCATTAAAATTATCACAAATTTCATTTTCCACATCATAATCACTATTCTCATCTTCTTCATTATTATCACCTTCATTTGATTTTGAACTTTTATATTACTCATCTCTCAATACTTCTGTCTCAACGTTATCATTTTCAAATATGATTTCTCTTTTTGGTAGTCCCTTAGGTGGCCAAGGAGCACCAAATGTAATGGGAGAAGATTTTGGAGAAAAAACAGGATCTCTCTCTTCATCTAGAGAAGGTTCCCATTCTTCTTATTTAGAGTCAACAATCTCTTCATCCACATATGATTATTCTACATCCTCGTATGGTTCAAAACCTGGAGCGACAATAAACCATGGTCTCGTTGGATAATCCTCTCTCTTAAAATCGACCTATAACTTCTGAGAATCACCAAAAAACTATTTCCTCTATGGGTAACAACTAATCAACAACCCTGTAAAAGTAGCACTTGTTATATTGAAACCATATAAATCTATAATTGTTTATTCATCCTTATATACCAATCCTTCAGCCTTCAACATTGTAGAAATTAACATTGGGAAAATCATGGAATCTGATATAGAGGATGGATTGATCGTCTCACACATATGCACCGTGATATTTACACATAAATTGATCTTATGAAATTAAATCATATGATATAAAAGTGGTAAAAAATTGTAAATAAGGTTTGCGAAATCACCCTTTCATGTGAAGAACATGA
Source organism: Viscum album (assembly GCA_963277665.1). Lineage (NCBI taxonomy): Eukaryota > Viridiplantae > Streptophyta > Magnoliopsida > Santalales > Viscaceae > Viscum > Viscum album. The sequence continues at coordinate 1,761,268,561 of OY728125.1, forward strand.
TCAATAGTAATTGAAAATGCAGCCTACACACTCCATAAATCATTAAGGCAACATTTCATCTAGTTATTCCATATCCGGTTAGTTCATCCAAATCGTATTCATATAAAAAACTCACTATCTTTAGGAATGTTTTCTTGGTAATCATAAGAAACCATCGTAAGGTAAACCCAAACATTTATCACATTTCCTCAATGAAAACCCAAATAGTAACCCATTGACCCAACTTTTGATCCAATCGACACTATATTGATAAAATTCAAACTCTAAATTCTGATAGAATTCCTAATCCATCCTATGTTAGAAGGGTATCTTGTTTGAAAAGAACCCCTCTAAATTTCCTTGGATCTCGAGTAAATTTCATTCTACAAAAATTATATAAAAAACCACTTAAATTAAAATTCCTTTCCATCTACTACAACTTTTATGGAATCCTTAGGATTAAATGGTAAGATAGGAGTGGGTACAATTGGGTCTATCTAATGATTCTATAAATATCTCAAACATAGATGGTAAATACTCAGAATCAAACTTCATTCTTATCATGAAAACTAGCTTTCAAATCTTGGTCAACGGTGAAGATAATGTTTTAAAATCGAGAGGTTATGTTGGGTTTGAGAGAGAAAGGCGTTGGGCTAATGGTGTGTTGGGAATACATATAATTCTATTTTTAATATCATTTTAGATTTTTGGTATCCTAAAATTGAATTAAAACATGAAATAAAAATCAAAATACATGGAATAAAACATATCGGGTTACATGTAATAATTTAAATTTTCAAATAAACAGGTGGATCAAAATATCGGGAATTAAAAAAATTGAAAATCCATGAAATAACAACAACATGACAAGACAATGGTATGATAACACGATGGTGTGCCAATATTATGGAATTTCAACTCAAATGTTGTTCACCAAAATAGTATTTCAACTCAATGGTGTGTTATCAAAAGTAAACTTAACCCAATTTAATCATTCATAATTCATGTTTGATATAATTCATTCTCTCAGAATTTAATTTTGTACTAAATATATCAGCTAATTGATGTTTGGGTAAAATAATCTCAAGATTGGTATCTCCTTTTTTAAAATAGTCTCTCAAAAATTATTTTCTTATATCAAGGTGCATTGGTCTAGAATGTAAAAATAGATTATTGGAAGTGATAATAAAACTTGTGTTGTCACATTTTAAGGGGACATGTCAGAAAATATATCCACAGTATAGTAATGTTTTTTGATCCACAATAATTGAGCACATAAACTACCTATAAGTATCTATTTATCTTAACTATTTTAAATACCGACAAAATATTTCATTTAACTACACCATGATACTAGAGATGTACCTAAAAAGTTACATGTTTCGATGGTTCTTTTCTATTTAACATGAATCCAAAAAATATGCATTAGAATAGCATACTAGATTAAATTATTGTCCTTTATTGTAAAATTTTTTTAAATTAGTTATATATTTTATGTATTTGATTTTTTTTAAAAGTAACAATATGTAACCCTTTTTGGTTTTCCTGAAATTGGGAACAAAAACACACACTAAACATCATATAAGTCTGGATAGAAGTAAAATAGAGAATACATCCAATAAAACATCTATAACTAGATTGATACACTAGTTTCCTTGGTACGTAAAGATAAATTTTACCTTTATTACTCATAATAGTATCACTACTATTAGTTAAATCAATTTTAAAAAATAATTTAATGATATTTTTAATATTTATTTTAATTTTAAATAATTCCTTATTTTTTGAAATATTTTAAATAAAATAAAAAATTTCAGTTCACCATTTAAACTAATTTAAAATTAATTTAGCATCATTTTATAAAAGATAGTACATAAATAATTTATATAAGCTCCAAAAATATTATCATAAAAATAGATTTGTACTACTAAAATATCATATCAAATTATTTTTATGAAAAAGGTAAGATCAATTATTTATTTTTGAAAAAAAAATCATGAAATAATTAATTTGTTGGGCATATCATAAAATTCTCTTGGAGACTATTTTATAAATTATGAATCATTAGTTAATATAAAAATTTGATTTGGGAAATGATGATTTTCAAAACCATGATTTTTTTACAAAAAAATAACATCCTCAACTATAAATTTTTTAATAATAAACTCTTGACATCCATTTTATAAAGATTTATATATAGATGTTCATTATAAGAAAAATAATTATAATAGAAACTAGTTGGACTATAGGTGGGATGTTTTCTTCATAGTATATTCCTTCTTGTGGACTATATCATTGTATAGCTAATCTAGAATTTTCTTACCAATGTTTCCTGACTCATTATCCTTGTCCTAAAACACCCACATAGTGAAAATAGTCTAGGTTTCCTTGGGTTTATCTATAATTTCATAGCTTTTTTCTATCAAATTAATTATGTTATTCTTCTATAGCTGCCTCCCAGAATTCAGTATTAATTTCTTCATTAATGGTCTTAGGTTCTGGATGAGACAAAAATGGATTGGTGTTCTACTTGATTTATAACATAGGCTCTAGTTTGTGTACCTTTGTCTTGTTCTCTTAAAAAAGAATTTATTTTATGGTATATATGGTCCCTAATAGGTCTATAAAAATAAAAACTTGTCACTTCTGTATTTTCAGGTTCGAGTTCTGGACCTTGTAGAAATTCATTAGAAATAGAGTGTTTTTCTACTTGTTTCACATCAGAGTATAATGATTTTGAATTTTAGTTCAGATAAGATAAATAATCCATGAGGTTTTCTTGGGAGGTTATAGGCTCATGTGGATAACTCTTTTAAAATTTGGCATGAACTAATTCTTACATAGTTTTGGTCATCATATTGAAAACTCTATAGGATTTTATATAGATTGAATAATCAAAGAAATACATAGATCAATTTTGGAAGGAAATATTTCCATATCATAATTACTATTAAGAATAAAGAATTTGAAACCAAAAACTCTAATGTAATTAAACCTGTATTTCATAATATTTCACTACTAATAAGGGTTCTTCTTAGAGATATGTCTAATCAATAATCTATTGACGATACTATAGGTTGTATCCAAAAATAGATAGGAAGGCCATACTCATTTAACATGGTTCATGTTACCTCTGGTAAAGTCCTATTTTTTTCACTTCAACAACTCAAATCTATAGGGGTGTCTTAGAAGAAGCAAAGTTGTGAGTGTATCCATTTTTGATAAAAAGTATTCAAAATATTAATTCTCAAACTCAGGAATGTGGACACTTCTAAATGTAATATTTCTAAGTCCACTAATATTTTGTACAGACTCAGAATACTTTGTACATTAATATAAAGATTCATTTTTTGATATAAAATGTATACCCATGTATAAATAGAAGTCGCATCTAAAAGAACATAAACACAGTTCTTCACATTGAGACTAGAAATTATATATTGTCAAAATACATCCATATGAACCATGTCGAGAGGTTTATATGTTGAAAAATATTTCAATAATTTAAAATAAACGTTGTGTGGTTTTAATTTTTGAAAAGAATTATCGACTTTATCAGTTTGGAACTCAACTTTAGGTAGATCCCTAAATAACTGTTTTCTCTTGATAATTATAAGTGAGTGAATGTTTTAATTGCCTAGTCTTCTATGATAATTCTATAAAACCTTGTGAAAGTCACTTAATAATGAAAAATATTTAGAAATCAAATAATTTAAATGAATTACATAACCAGTATAATTTCTCAAAGATGAAAAAATTAAATCATTTTTGGAATAAAAAACATTACAAGAATTATTTTGAAATTTAACATAAAAAACATAATCACATAATTCAAAAATATGTATAATGTTATAAATTAAATTATCAAAAAATAATACTTTAGAAATTACAGATGAATTTATTTTACCAAATTGGCCATGTTCTATTATATTTCATTTTTAATTACCACCAAATGTGACATATCCACAATAAACCTTGATAAGGATATTGAATAATGTATAATATCTTTTCAAATTCCAAGAAAAAGCACTATCCAGGTACCATAGAATTCTACAAGAGGTCTTAAAATAGTTTTTGTACAAAACAAATTTTATGTAAGGAATGATTTGGTTACTCAAATATGTTTATGACTATAAATGTTAGTATTTAAAGCTTGAGGAACCCATAGAAGCCTAATGGGTTTTCTATACACATATTTCATACATATATAAAGAAATAATATTTTTGATTCCACATATTAATATTTTATAGAATAACTCTCTTGTATTGATTTCGGATCAAAAGTAATCTTAGATATTATAATATGTCCCTACTCAAATACTATTCCATTGACATATTTGTGAGAAAAAATCTTTCCAAAATTTGTGCAGTTGTATCTATACCATTTTGTAATTTTTCAATGTTCAATATTTAAATTCTCAATTTTATGTTTTTTCTTTTGTGTTTGATTTGAGATGTTGAACTTTTTTGTCTTATTCAATGGACAGTTCATATTTTTCATTTGCAGTTTGTGCATGTCGCATTTTTAAAACATCATATTTATCCTTATAATAATTATAGGTTTCCTATACAATTTTAAAATATTCAAATAATTATTTAGTTTATATATTATCATCATCATCATGCTGCTCATTGTAAAAAATTCTCCAATTATACACCAGAAGAATATTAGAAACCATGGGTAAAGCATATACCTCGCTGACTTGGGTCCGAAAACAAATATTTTCTTGTTATAGTTTCTCCTCTTGTGATGCATCAAAGACATTGGATCTCTCCAAGAAAACACTCCATGTTTTCATCATGTCCGTTTCATATCATCAAAACGTACCCTCATATTTCTTTTTATACGTAATCTTTGAACTGTCTGATTGTATATGTCATCTCCTTTTACATTTATAGAACACAATTATTTTGGAATCATCATTCGTCTTCCAATATTTATTTCAGGTTCAATTTGAGTCATATTTCACTTTTATTTTTAGTTTTATAAATAATTTATTGTTCCTATAAAAGTTCATAAATATTTGGGTTAGGTGATCTATCTCTATAACACTTTCATAAAGAGATTCACTCTCACATGGACTCGTAGCTTATACAATCTCTTTTTATTTTTCTATTCCATTTTGTTTGGATGTGGTATTCTTGAAAGATTCTAACTTTATATTATTATATTCATCTTCTTCAGTGTTTACCTTTAATTAATATTCATACATAATAATATTTCCAACATGTACCTTGGCTGGAAGCTTGCTAATATCACATGATTCTCTAATAGAGATTGATTTTCCACTCCATATTTCAGATAGACATCTTAATAGTCTCATTATTTTATCCTTGTATAATATTGGGATTCTAAGTGAGTATATTATGTTGAAAATTTCATTTAACTATAAATACATGATATAAATAGGCTCATCAGGTATCATTTTAAAATTATCATATTTATTAAGCCTCATATCTTTGACATTAGAAGTTTAGTTATTCAAAATAGATAGGGTATCCAAAATTTCATAAGCAATTTTTCATGCATAAATCATACTAATCTCTTCAAATAAAAGTGAATATTAAAAGTAATTCATGGATTTATAATTATTAGTTTATGCTAACTTTGATTCATCATCCCAAGGGGTTGTATAAGTTTTAAGAACCTCATATCCATATTATATAGAATACCAATTATCAAAGCACATAATTTATATATGCATTATCATATCGATCTTCCATTGATCATTTTTGTTTCCATTAAAAATGGAAGGGATATTTGTAGTAGAAACTTCTTGTAGATTATCCATTTGAAAAACTATATTTTAAAATACCATAAATTTAAGATCTTTAAATCTTAAGTAAAATTATAGTTAGAGATATTTAAAATTATTATTAACAAATAAAAATATCCCTGGATACCAAATGTTATTCAGAGTGTGTATCTTAAGAGGGGTGAATTTATTACCCAATAAATATTCTTGTTTAAAGAGGATTATTTTGAAATTCCCAAAAGTTTTTAATACACATCAGTTTACAAAAATATGTATTATGATATATTTTTTAATAGATATAAATATATCTCTAAATATTGATTAGGTATTGGATAAATAATATACAATATTATTAAATCATTTGATATTATTTTTCATAATCAAAATACTATATGAAAAAAAATTAAGAGTAACTATCAATGTTAATATTTTATTTAGAGTAAAACCAATTTTATGTTTTAAAATAGATGTAATGTAAAAAAAATTAAATCACATGATAGAAATATTGAACACGAGAGGTTCAGTCAGATCATGAGACTTATTCCTCTTTACATGGTGATCACCAGCCACCATGAAGTTCATATAAAATAAACAATCTAATCCACGAGAAATATTGGGTTTTACAAGAGAATACAACTATTTTGGTCACGCACATCCTCTACCAGAGTTATACATAGGAGCAAAATCAAACAGCCCACTCAAGGAAATATACCACTATTATATATGGGATTAATGGGGTATGAAAATATAAGAGGATATCTAATTATATTCTCATTCAGTACAAGAGACAATTTCTATATATAAAATATAGTATAGAACACATTGATCAAAAATGAAAAAAAGATACATGTATTGATGTCGTTGTTCTATTACCTCTGATGTGATCATATTATGGTCTAATTAGGTAATAAAACTCTTATGTATATTGTCAATATGAGTTACTTGAACCTTAAATGGTTATATATTATCAGAGTATCTTTAAAAGTTTGGATTCGATAAATCTTTTACCCCTAGAAATAGAATGTTGTTTCAGATCATTGAGAAGATAATTTCTTGTCCTAGATTATCATGAATCAATGGATGAGTGGACCATAATGTGTTTATTTTCTAATCTAAGGATAGATATAGTAGATGATGGAGTGTGTTTGGATTTAAATAGAATGTAAGTTAAAACCTCACACTCCCTAATCATCTTGGGAATGATCTTACATCCAATTGCGAGTTGTATTAGATTAATAGCAATTTAAATAGTGGGAGACCTCATGTGATTAGTCTTGATCTCCTAATGGTTTTCTCTTTTTTAGGATATTGATGGTAGTTCTTTTTATTTACCGGTAGGTGGTGATTCATGAGGGGAATAATTATTGTCTAGTCATACACCCTAAAGCTACAAAATATATTCTATATCATAAGGAGCATGTATTGGTGGATCAAGATTAGGTGATCAGTTTCTAATATTTTATATCAATGCTTCATTTTCCAGTGAATAATATCTGAGTATTAGATACTGAATGGGTTATTTTAGCCACTTAACATTCTAGTGTATAAGTGTGATGAGATATCTATGGATTTCATGATTATCCTACATCATACTATGAGTATGAGTGATGTCATATATGGAGTTTTCAATCATCTGAACAAGTCATCAATTTGATTCCTATCAAGAAATTAACGTGTTCATGTCACGAGATTCTTAGAAAAATGTTATTTTTACCCAGATTAATTTTTTATTCATGGAACACTGGTTTCTCTCTTGAGGGGATAATATTTTTGGTGTGATTCAATTTCTTTTATTTGGGTTGAATTTAATGAAAACAATATAGAAGATTTAAATTGATTTTTTTTTAATTAAATTTAAAAATTAGTTTCTTATGACGACCAAAAGAGTTATCGATGGACGTTCCCTTCTTATAATTATTTTTTATTGTATAATCCCATAATATTACATTTAGAACACAATACAAACTTTATAAGTGAATAAAAAGAGAAATAAAAGTTATATAAGTTCAGGAACATTTAGAAATAATAACTTGGCCTTTGGAATAGTAATGGTACTCATATGAATAGTAAACCTAGAAATGTAATATTAACCTATCCAATGTAAGTATAAATAAAATGTATCTTCTTAGATGTGAAAATAGTTTATAATAGTATCAGTAAATAAATTTTTTAATAATTATTAATAAGGTGTTGGTATTTTTATAAGTCAATAATATATAATTGCAATTTTATGAATAATTTAATAATTTAAATGAATATGTTGTTTAATGAAATGAATTCATGAACTATTATTTTTATAACATAATATTATGTGACCTTATGTAATTTTTCAATGTGTTGGAAAATTTGTTTTAAATTAAAAATGTGTATTTTACAAGTAAATTATGATTTTAATTAAATATTAATGTAATCATATTTATAAAATTATTTTTAAAAAATGGAGTTAATTCTTTGATTCTACACAGTGAAAATTTATTAGAGTAATTTTTTGGTAATTTTTTGAAATACTTCAATTTTCAGGTGAATAGTAAAGATAATGTTTTTCACATAACCCGTATATCTTAAATTGCACCATTCATGATGTGATTATGACATAAAAATTCTAGAAAATTATGTTTTCTCATGTTATATTTGATTTCATAAATGGTTTCATAAAATACAATAAACACAATTTCAAAACCTAAAAAAATCTTCCAAAACCAAAAGTCAAAAAGTTATTTCTTAAAAATCATTTTCTCTTTATTTTCAATATACTTTTAATAAATAAATTATTTCAAAATATAATGACGATTTAATGTATAAAAATAATTATATTATATTAATATATGATTTATGTTTTCATTAAAAACTGTTATTACAAGTCTAAAATTTTATATATTATTTTATTTAATATTTTATTCTAAAAACACCCCCTCCTCAAGTATAAATAACCCCTCTCCCTCCCCCTAGAAAACCACTCCTCTAATCCTTTATTAAGCCTAATATCTACCCAAAATATCCATCTCAAGCCTCTTATAAAACTTTGGGATGGAATAGTTCACTCCAATTCCAATCACCAAGGGATTGATAGTTTCGTGCAAGTGAAGCTACACCGAGGAGAGACTAAGAATATTTTAAATCTTCTCAATTTTCTTCCACTTTTTTTAACCCTATTCCTTTAAAAAAATTTGCTATAGATTTTATTATAATTTAATTTAAAATTATTTTAATTATGTTAACCTACTGTAATTATCATATCAATGATAAATATAAATTTCATACTTCCCTTTCTTGTACTATGGACAATGTCCCGTTAAAGGTCAATTAACCATCTACAAAAACGTTTCCCATATATTTATTATAAACACCTTCATGTATGGAAAATATAAAATATAAAATATATATTAATATCAAATTATAGGTATTCTATGCTTTCTAAACTAATTATACTAACTTATAAATTACTTTTAATAAAAAGTGAAATCGTCGCAAGACGAGAATTTGTTTATGTAAAACATGACATCAAAACCCTTAAATTTCATCAATGCAAATTATGATATAAAATCCACTTAATTTAATTGAAAAAATATTTCAATAAAATGAAAATAATTTATTTTTAGATCACTTTTTTAATAATCGTAAATTTATTATTCCAGAGTCACCAAAGATAAGAAATTAAGCGAAAATTAAGGTAAGGGATCCTCTCCATTTTACTCTTAATCAGGATTGTCCACTATGCTATTCCTTTTATGAGTAATCCCAAATGATGGGGGTATTATTTTTTCTCTCCCCAATACTTCTTTCATGATGAATAAGTGATGATAAACCACTTTTCTCTCTCATCACGTCCTTCTAGGTACACTAGATACCATGCCGATAATCCATTACAAATTCTACCAAACCTCATTTATTCCTTCGTGTTGCTCTATATTTATTTTTACCAAAATGAAGTTGTGTTTTATATTTATGTAAAACTTTTAAATGATGTTTATATTCTCCAAAATCATGTTTCAAGATCCATATCTTATTCTCTTTAGGGACATTCATTCTTTTATGTAAATCCCTCCTCGATACTTCCTAATAAGATAACTCATTTTAAGGGAACATCCCCAATTTTAACCAAAATTCACGTTCAATATATCCTATATTAAAGCCACCATTTTATTCATGAAATCGTCTTTTAATATTAAAAACTTCATGGTTCATTTATTTTAAATATAAATGGTTTATCAAATTTCTATTTTGAAATCTCTATGGTATATTCATTAAAACTAAAAAAAATGTTTTAAATGATAAAAATTATCAAATACATTTCTTAAATGTTGTCACCTCTATTTGACATAACTTTCCATGGTATGCGCCTATTATTCACTTATTAAAGTCTATTTATGTTCTAATTCTATTCTTTAATGGACACTTTCAGGATACTCCCTTTGGTTATGATTTATGTCATGATTATGGTACCTAATTATTTTCATTGGAAACTATTATGTATATGTAAAATTTATTTTGTATAATTCTTTTTTTGGAAAACATTTTCATGAAATGTAATATGGGTGTTCCCCAATAGCGCTCCAATTCATTTGGTAAAGTTATTTCTTATGTGGTTCTTTGTGCAATAGTCTGGGTGGTTAGCCTTGGCTTGTGCTGCTATGGGAAACAGGACTTGAATTTTTCCTTGACTCATACTACTATGGGAAATGGGATTGGAGGTTACCCATGACTCATACTGAAGACATTTTTCATGTTTTCTCAACAATTATATGATTCCATGTTTATATAATCTCATGTTTACATGTTATGATTTCATATGTTCCATGCTTTGGGTATCATTATATCATGTCCCTTAACTCATGTGATTAAGAATTATTCTTATGTTCTTTCCCTTACTGGTCTTTTTAGATCATTACAGTATTCATGTGTTCTTTCCCTTACTGTTCCATGCTTTGGGAATCATTGTTTCATGTCCCATAGTATTAAAATATGATAGAATTCATGATCCATGGATAGTACTCTTATGTATTATTAAGCTTAAAATCATGAACTATTATATGTAAATGGATTGGTTCTCTATAGTTGGTATCAGAGTATGGTCTAGTTATTTTTGGATATTATGAAGATAAAACCTTAGTGAGAACCTTAAGGATGAGACTAAGTATAAGAAAACATCCCATAATTTTGGTGTTTATTTAGTATGTGGTTTATAAAAAAATTATATCCCTTTCTGGATATGAGCAGGTTGATCCATCTCTGGAACATATGTATCAAGGTGTAAAACTCGAAAACACATCTTTAAACAAGACTTGAACGGTAACTGGTACACAACAACGGGCCTTGCTTCACTCCGGGTTATGACACTCCTAAGGGATATGCTTTGGAGAATTCGTGATATTAGTACAAAGAATTATTAATGAAAAAATTCCCATAAAAATATAAGGTATGAAATAGATCAAGGATAACCTAGATTTAAAACTATAGAATAACAAGTTGGGATATACTTTTCCTTTACAAGTTTATCCTCTTACATTCAATGTATAATTATTATGATCAATATCTAAGTATTAAATCCCTCAAATTGTACATTCTTTTTCATAGTTCATGGTTGGAAATATGAGAACCCATTCCAACATCCACCGTGATAGGCAATGTGAATATTGCCCTAATGATATTCATGATATGATGGGAATGGGTGCTCAACACATCATGACAGAATTAGCTTAGCTGGATCATGTTATGAATAATAACATGAATCTTGTGGAACTCCCTACCCCTACATGGAATGAGAATGTTTCCTTATAATCTTTCACGTGGAAAAGGGCTCCCATGTTTATCAGATCATATCACCCCCTTCTCATGGAACTGTAGATTAACTCCATTGAAAATATATTCTCCATTCTACAGTGCTTGGAGGAAAATAAATTTGTACTGGGGGTCAATCGTTTAGATGTGGAATCTGATCAGTGGTGGTCACTGATCAAAAATACAAAGCCCGAGGAAGAAATTGATTCCATGGATTTGAAGGAATTCAAGTTAATGTTTTTCAATAAATATTTTCCTCAAACCCTCAATCTAAAAATATAAATAATATTTCGTAGACTCATGAAAAATAAATTTTATTCCATTGAGGTATATAAAGAAACCATTTCAAGGATTGAAAATTATGCCTCCGGCCTTTTGATTAGCCACAAATTAAAGGTTGATCACTTCTTTAGTGGACAAAATCCAAGTCTACGAAAAGCGTTGATGATTTGAGACATGGAAAATTATGATGAGATTGTTCATTATTCCCTCAAGGATGAAAGGGAGATTGTAGACTCTCAGTGGTCTCATGGGACTAGTGATAAGAAGTGGAAAATGGAGAATTACATGGGTGATTAAGAAAACAAATCCTTTGATGTTAAGAGGCCAAAATATTCCACATGTAAAAGTTATGGTAAGAAGACTCATGGGATCTGTTTAAAGGGAAACACAAATTTCCTTAAATGTGGAATGTTTGATCATATGGAACATAACTACTGAAGGGGTATTAAAACCCCCTATAATGTGGATGAAGAATGGAAGGTTCAGATCAACAGTCATCCATTGGTGCGGTGTTACAACAGTAGGGATCATGGTCACTATGAAATTAATTTCTGTAAGACAATGGTTGTTGAAGGAAATCAACAACAATCTCCCAGGCAATGAGGAGTGGCTTATGCTATCACTACAATTAAGGTGTATCAGTAAAATGATGTGGTAATAGGTACATTAGTTATCAATTTAAGAGTAGAGAACATACTATTTTATTCTTGTTCGATTCATTCATTATCATCTTGCAAGTTTAGTAGAACTATTCAAACACCACCTCCAAATTTGGAGGAAAAGTAATATGTGAGAAGATCGAATGGGGAAATTATTGTTTCAATGGTATATAAATCCTCCCATGTTAATTTTTGAAGAATTAAGCTCCCAAAAAATCTTTTCATAGTTCCTTTAGTGGAGTTTTATCCTATCTATGGCATATATTTTATATCATTATATAAATCAAACATCAACTATCGGGAAATGGATATCACTATTCATATAATGAAGCATACACCAATTTATTATTAGTGTATGGAGGAAGATGTATCTAATTTTGAATCAGTGTCTCCAGTGTAGATTTTGGTTTGCTATGAGATATCATTTCTAGATCCAATGATTAAGACAAATGAGAGACTCTCACTCGATGAAATGCCCATTGTGAGGGATTACCCTGATATATTCCAAGAAGAGTTTCCCAATATTCCTCATGATAGATAGGATGAGTTATCAATTGAACATATACATATATATCTATCTATATAAAAATAACCTTATAGAATGGAAACTGTAGAGCTAGAGGAGCTGAAGAACCAGTTGCAGGATAATCTAGAGAAGGGATTTATACTCCCAAGTGCATCACCTTGGTGTGTGCCAGTCCTCTGCTTTTAGAATAAGGATGGATCAATGGTCCCCTATATTTATTATTGTGAGCTTAGTAAAATCATTATAATTAACAAGTACCCCATTCCATAGATAGATTACATATTTGATCAGCTTTGTGGGGCTAATTATTCATCTAAGGTAGACCTTCGTTCAGGATATAAATAATTAAATCCAAGGAATTTATTCGTAAGGCTTCCATTAGAATGGTGTATGGACACTATGTGTTCATAGTGATGCCCTTCAGAATCAGTAATTCTCCATAAATTTTCATGGTTTTAATGTATATATTATTTTTAGATTACCTCAATAATTTTGTGAAAATTTTATTGATGTTATTATGATATACTCCAAGAGCAAGGAGGAACATGAGGATAATTTGGATATTGTTCCAAAGACATTGTGAAGGGAGAAGTTGTAGAAAAATTATATTAAATGTGAGTTCTGGATAGAGGAAGTATCATTATTGGGGCATGTTTTCACCAATAAATGGATATCTGTGGACCCTTCTAAGATAAAGGAAATCTAAGAGTGTCCCAAGCCAATATTTGGAATGGAGATCTGAATATTTCTGGGTCTAGATGGGTATTATTGATTATTTTTTATGAACTTTTCACGATTTCCTAACACAATGACCAATCTGATAGGAAAAGGAGTAAATTTTTTCTGGACTATGGAATGTGAAGACAGTTTTATGGTGTTGGAAAAGAGGAATATCACGACACTAGTAATCAAACTCCCAACACGTGGAGAACACTTTGTTGTGTATATAGAATGTTAAAAGAAGGGATTAGGCTGTGAGATGATGCAAAATGATAAAGTGAAATCCTATTCCACATGGATGCTAAAAATCCATTATTAAAACTATCCCATGCATGATCTAGAGTTGGTGGTTGTAATTTTTTCGTTGAAAATCTGGAAGCATTATATCTATAGGGAGTAGGTTGAGATATATACTTCACACAAACATAGATTAATATGTTGTAGTGAAGATGGATAGATATCATCAAAGATTATGACTACTCAATCAACTACCATCTTCATAAGGGAAACAACGTGGTGGATTCTCTATGTAGAAAGTATCCTGCATCTTTATCAATGATGAGAATTGAAAAGGATCACATCTTCTTATATTTACAGAGGATAGACATAGGAATCATTATGGTTGGAACATCATTAATACTTTATCAAATTATTTCCCAACCATCCCTTACGGAGAGAATAGAGGATTCTTAATGAAAATATGTGTAAATTATGATAAGGGTGAAAGCTAAAAAAATTGGAAATCCTCAGAGTTCATGGGTGACAAAGAAGGAGTTGTAAGATTTGGGAAATGATTATATGTATCATCTGATCCGGAGATAATGAAGGATCTTCTGAATGATTCACCTTGATTTACCTTCTCTATCCACCCAGGGAACACAAAGATGTATCATGATATTTGAGAAAACTTTTTTTGGACAATATGTACAAGGAGATTTCTGAAAATACATCAAAGAGCATGGTATTCCAGAAAGTGAAGGCTGATAGAAAAATGTATAAGGGGATGATGAAACCATTACCCTTACCAACATGGATGTGGAGGAACATCACCATGGACTTCATCACTGGACATCCAAAGAATCTACAAAAAACAATGTATACGGGTCATTGTGGACCATCTTACAATGAAACCTCACTTTATCACAATTTGAGAGGACCTATCAATGGATAAGATTGAACAGATTTACCTTAAAGAAGTGGTAAGGTTGCATGGAGTACCACTATCTCTTGTATCCGATCATGATCTGATATTCACGTCTATATTCTAGAAATTCTCCAAAATTCTATAAGTACTAAACAAAACATTTGTATGACCTACAATCCCCAATCTAATGGCCAACCTGAGAAAACTATTCAGACCCTAGAAGACATGTAGAGAATATGTACTATGTAATTCCATAGAGGATGGGACCAAAATATTCCACTAGTTTATTTATACTACAACAACAGTTTCCACTCAAACATCTGAATGGCACGATATGAATCCCTTTTTGGGAAATGGTGTAGAACATATGGCTGTTGGGATGATGTCGGTGAGTATAAGTTGCTATAACCTAAAATGGTATATGAAATGTTAAATAAGGTGGAAACTATTCAGCAGCATATCACGGCATCCCAAAGTTGATAGAAGAGTTATGAGGGAAATCATTAATGAGACCTTGAATTCAATGTTGGGGACATGGTATTTTTCTATGTATCTTCATAGAAGAAGTTTGTGGGGTTTTCAAAGAATGTAAAGTTAACTCCCAAGTACATCTTCAACTTCAATATCATTGATCACGATGGAGTTGTGGCCTCTTTACTGGCACTTCTACCTACCATGTCGAAAGTACATGATGCCTTTCATGTAACCCTCTGAAATAAGAACATAATAGTCTCTTCATATGTACTCTATTCTGAGGTGGTATAGTTGGATGATGATCTTTCATATGAAGAAAATCCAGTGAAGATCTTGGATCGTATAGATAATGTTACAAGTAACAATACTACTCACATGGTAAAGGTGTTATGGAGTAATCATAAGTACAAACAAGAAACTTGGGAACTAGATGAGCCAATGAAATAAAAGTACCCACATCTTTTTATGGAATTGAATATAGAATGAAATTTCAAGGGAAAATTTTACTACGGGGGGAAATAGTAACGACCCAATGTTTTATCAATGTAAATTCCATTTTTATAATTATGTCTTATCGTATAATCAAATAATATTACTTTTAGAGAAAAATAAAAACATTATATGTGGAGATTAAGTGAAATAAAATGTATATTTAGAAGTTAAGGACCATATGAAAATAGTAACTTGGTAATTGGAATAGTAATGTAACCCATATAAATAGTAAACCAAGCCAATGTAAAAGTATCCTATACAATGTAAGTATAATTGAAGTTTATCATTTTATATGTGGAAATATTATATCATAGTATAAGTAAATTTGTATTTTAAAAATTATTATTAATGTGTTTTTATTTTTATAAGTCAAGAATACTTAATTACAATTTTATGAAGAATTTATTATTTTAAATTAAAATATAGTTTCCTGAAATTTATTCATAAATTAATATTTTTCTTACATAATTTTATGTTACGTTGTGTAATTTTTCAAAGTGTTTGAATTGCAGTTTTAAATTTAACAAATTTGTATTTAAAGTATATTCTGATTTTAATTGAATATTATATTAATCTTATTTAGAAAACTAATTTGGTAAAAATTAGTTATTATATGTATTATTCATGTCAAATAATGGTTTGGGTTATTTTTGTGTAATTTTCTAAACTACATAAATTCTTAGAAGAATAGTGAAAATATAGTTTTTTCACATAACCGCTATATCTTAAATTGCATAATTCATGATGTAATGATGACATAAACATTATATAACATTAATATCATCCATTGTATATTTATTTTCAAAATAGGTTCCTTCAAAATAAAAAAAACAATTTCTAAAATTAAATATAACTTTCCAAAACCTAAAGTAAAAAAGTGATTCCGTAAAAATCATTTTCTTTTTCGTGTCACATTCCTTTTAATAAATAAATTAATTATAATTATAAAGAAACATTGAAGTATAAATCGAATTCTATAATATTAATATATGATTTTTGTTATCAGAAAACTACTTTTACAATTCTAACATTTTATATAATAATATATTTAAAATTTAATTTAAAAAGACCCTATCCTCAAGTATAAATAACCCATCTCCCTTCCCTTGGAAAAACAATACTCTCATCCATTAATAAGCCTAAACTCTACCCAAATTCTCCCTCAAAATACTCTTAGAATACTTATGTATGTTCTTGATCCCTACAATTCCAATAACCAAGGGAGTTATAGTTCTTTCAAGAGAAACTACACAATGAGAGAGTGAGACCTTATTAAATCTGCTCTCTTTTCTTCCTCTTGTTTTCCCTTACCCCATCCCTTTAAAAAAATATGCTACAAAATAAAATACATAGTAAGTTAAAATTAAATAAATTATGTTAACATGCTATAATTATTATATTAATTATAAATATAAATGTCATACTTTCCTTTCATACACTATCTATAATGTCCAGATGATGGTCAATTAACCGTCTTTTGAAACATTTCCAATATAATTATTTTGAACATCTTCATGTATGGAAAATATAAATTATATAAAATATATTAATATCAAATTACATGTATTATATGATTTTGAAACTAATTATACTTACTTATAAATTACTTTTAATAAAAAGGAAAATCGTCTCAATATGGGAATTGTTTTACTATAATATGATATCAAAACGCTTCAATTTCATCAATGAAAATTATGAAGAAAAACTACTGAATATAATTGATATATATTATTATAAATAAATATAATTTACTTTTATATTATTATCTTAATAATCATAATTTTATTATTTAGGAGGCATATAAGAGATGAGATTAAGAATGAATTAAGGTAATGGATCCTCTTAATTTAACTATTAATCAAGTTTTTCCTCTATACTATGACTTTTATGAGTAATATAAAATTATGGGATGTGATTTAGAACCTACCCCATACTTCCCTCATGATATATAAGTTATTATAACCACTATTCCCCCTCTTAAATTCCTTCAAGGTATACCTGATACCATGATGATAATCCGCAATAAATTCTACCCAAACCACCATTATTCTTCCGTGTTGCACTATATTTATTTTTAGAAAATGAATTTAGATTTTATTTTAATGTAATGGTTCTAAATTATTATTATATGCTCCAAAATCATGATTCAATATCCATCAATCTTTCTCTTTTGGGGATATGCATGGTTTTAAGTGAATCCCTCCTCGATACTTCCCAATAAAAAAACTCATTTTAAGGGAACTTCTCTAATTTTCACACAATTTCAAGTGCAATATATCCTATGTTTTAATCCAAAATTTATATTATAAAATCAATTATATTAATATGAAAACCTTCTTTGTTCACATCTGTTTTAATATAAATTTTTTTCTATTTTCTATTATGAAAGCTCTATAATATCTTCCTTAAAATATTAGAAAAACATTTTAAATGCTAAAATTTCTCAAATATATTTCTTACATGTTGTCACCTCTATTTTACATAAATTACCACAATATGTTACTTTTTTAACTTATTAAATTCCCTGTATGTTCTAATTCCTTTCTTTTATGGACACTTTCACGATACACCCATTGGTTATGATTTATGTCATGATTATAGAACCCAATTCATTCCATGTGTTAACCGTATGTTTATGTAATAATGATTATGTTTTATTCTTTATCTGGAAAACATTTTAATGAATATTATTATCACTACATTGAGATAGAACTCTAATTAATAGGGGTATAGTTAACTCTCATGGGATGTTATGTGTAACGGTCTTGGAGGTTAGCCTTGGTTTGGGTTGCCATGGGAAATTTGGTTGGAGGTTAGCCTTAACCGGTACTACTATGGGTAATGGGATTTGTAGTTATCCTTGAAAAAGAATGAAGTCATTTTTTATGTTTCTTCTATATTTATATGAATCCATGATTATATGATCCCATGTTTATATGTTATTATTTCATATGTTTCATACTTTTGGTATCATTATGTCATGCCTCCTGAATCTTGTGCTTAAGCTTTATTCTTAAGATCTTTCCTTTACTGGGCTTTTTAGATCATCCTTTTGTTCATGTGTTCCTCAAGGTACCCTATATAGATGTAAGGTCTCAAAATTTGTTAGGACCACTTTATGGATATTAAAAAGGAAGTGGTTTTAGCCCCCAGATTCATGTTTTATGTACCTAGTCTTCAAAGACGCTAGACATCACAATCCATGGAATGTACTATGATGTATAATTATTGTTAAAATCTTGTTTTGTTATATATGAAAATGATTGGGTAACTATATGTAGTATCATTACATATCACTATATCAACCATGTTTAATCATTATTCAATTTATACTCTCATGATTTATATTTAATAGAGTAAAGTATCACTCGATCACCCTCTCTTGGAATTTACGGTTTAATCGGTGGGGTACAATGATCACTACAACATCCAATATCCACTGGAAAGTGTTGTGGGTGTCATTCAATTTTTTGCGGGTTCAATTTAATGAATAAAATATAGAAGATTAAAATATATTGGTTTTAATTCATTTAAAATAGTAGTGGCAAAACCTAAAATACAACAATACCATGTTAAATAATTTCTAAATGTATATTCTCATGTTTTATCTTTAAAAAAGTGAAATATCACTCAATCACCCTCCCCTGGAATTTTGGGTTTAGTTAGGGTGTTTTAGTGATCCCTATAACCTCCACACTCCCCTAGCTAGTGTTGTAGGTCTGTTTCAATTTTTTGTGGGTTCAATTTAATGAAAACAATATAGATGACTAAAATTTATTGGTTTTAATTAATTTTAAAAAGATGTTTCCTAACCTCATATATCCATATATCTACCATGTTTAATCATTATTCAATTTACAATCTCATTATTTATCTACAATATAGTCAAATATCACTTGATCATCCTCTCCTAGTATTTTCTATTTAATTGGGGAGGATAAATGATCATTGTATCCTTCATTATAGATGATTAATATTGATTGGTTTTAATTAAATTTCAAAAGTAGTATCTTAACCTGATATATCCCCAAATCTACATTGTTTAATCATTATTCTATTTATACTCTCTAGTTTTATCTTTTATAGAGAGAAATAACACTCAATCCCCCTCTCTTATAATTTTCAATTTAATTGGGGAGGTGCAAGGATCACTACTGTAACACCCTAAAATTATAAAGGGTTAAAGGGTTAAATGGATAAATGATATGACTCATGTAAAAAAGTTGCACCTAATTTTTCAGGAGAATATCTGATTAGAACTCCACAGTTAATAATGTTTGTCCTGGAGTAGGGATCAGGATGGGTGACCTTATGGGGTGTTTCCCAAGGTGTGTGTGAGTGAGGACAAAACACACTGGAAAGGACATGTGATGGATTGTGGGAAAAATCATTAGTCAGATGACCTATTCAGGCATGTGGGTGGACCCTGGGGTGGGCCCCACGTTTCTGTGGGGAAACTAGTGATACTTGGGGGGCCAGGACCCGACGGGCATGTTAAGGCGGGGTGGTTGTGTTGTCACTAGGACCAAGTTGTTACATTTGGTATCAGAGAAGGAACACAGCCTTAAGTGTGGTGCACTGCCTGGGTTGAGATGTAGAGTCAACAATGGGGGTGTTGTTCTCTAATGGGGGGTGATTGTAACACCCCAAAATGATAATGGTTTAAATGGTTATATGATATGACTCATGTCAACAAGGTGCACCATCCTTTTCAGGGGCCTATCTGATTAGAACTCCACAGTTAAGCATTCTTTCCTTGGACTAGTGATCGGGATGGGAGACCTTCGGGGATGTTTCCCTGGGTGTGTGTGAGTGAGGAAAAAACACACTGAATAGGACATGTATTGGCCCATGGGAAAAATCATTAGTCAGATGACCTGTTCAGGCATGTGGGTGGACCCTAGGGTGGGCCCCAAGTGTATGCGGGGAAACTAGTGGTTCCTAGTGGGCCAGGACCCAACAACCACGTTAAAGTGGGGTGGATGTGCTAGGAGCCTTTCTGATTAGAATTCCACAGTTAAGCGTGCTTAGCTTGGAGTAGTGATTAGGATGGGTGACCTTCTGGGAAGTTTCCCAAGGTGTGTGTGAGTGAGGACAAAACACACTGAAAAGGAAATGTGTTGGCCTGTGGGGAAAATCCTTAGTCAGATGACCTGTTCAGGCATGTGGGTGGACCCTGGGGTGGGACCCACGGGTATGCGGGGTAACTAGTGGTACCTGGTAGGCCAGGACCCGATGACCATGTTAAGGTGGGTGGATATGCTATCAATGGGACCCAGTTATTACCACTACAACCTCCAATCTCCCTCGATAGTAATTTCTGATTTCTTAGTAACCATGATTCAAACTATTACACAAGATCATACGAAATGAATATGAATCAACTGGACTCTGTATAAAATACAATAATGATGTGAAGATTAGTCCAATTAATAAGACATCTAATGATGCAATTACATGTTCAAATCAATATAAAAATAATTGATGATATTAAATAGATAAATATAATAATTCCTTAACATAGAGGATTTGGTGAATCTCCTCAGCTAAGACACTGTAGGATTAGTGTTAAATCAATTGAGTTATTATAAGAAGAAATAAAATAAATATAGAGAGAGTAGTATTACTCAATCTTTAAAAAAGAGAATATGTGAGATCCAACTAGAATCTCTAGGGCACATTGAATTGTTCTATTATTTATAGAAGAGTGATAGATATGTTTTGGGGGGGTGATTGTAACTCCCCCAAATGATACAGGGTTAAATGGCTTAATGATATGACTCATGTCAACAAGACACACTGAAAAGGACATGTGTTGGCCTGTGGGAAAAATAATTAGTCAGATGACCTGTTCAGGCACGTAGGTGGACCCTGGTGTGGGCCCCACATGTATGCAGGGCAACTGGTGGTACCTGGTGGGCCAGGACCCGATAAAAATGATAAGGTGGGGTGGATGTGATTTTACCAGGACCCAATTGTTAATACTATAACCTCCAATCTCCATTGATAGTAATTTAATATTTCTTATTAACCTTGAGTCAAACTGCTACACAAGATCTTATGAAATGAAGATTACTCAAGTGGCCTCTATGTAAAATACAATGATGATGTGAAGATGAGTCCAATTAATAAGAGATCTCATGATATAATTACACGTTCAAATCAATTTAAAATTAATTGATGATATTAAATAGTTAAATAGAATAATTACTTAACATAGAGGATAGGGAAAATATCCTTAGCTAAGACACTCTGGGATTAGTGTTCCATCAATTGAGTTATTCTAATAAGAAATAAAATAAATATAGAGAGAGTAGTAGTATTCAATCTTCAAAAAAGAGAATAAGTGAGAGCCAAATAGAATCTCTAGAGCACATTGAATAGTTCTATTATTTACAGAAGAGTGATAGAAATGTTTTGGGGGTTATTGTAACATTCTGAAATGATAAAGGGTAAAATGGAAAAATGATATGACTCATGTCAACAAGGTGAACCTCCATTTCAAAAGCCTATCTGATTAGAACTCCACAGTTAAGCGTTCTTGTCCTGGAGTGGTGATCAGGATGGGTGACCTTCGGGGATGTTTCCAAAGGTTTGTGTGAGTGAGTAAAAAACACACTGAAAATGACATGTTTTGGCATGTGGTAAAAATCATTAGTTAGATTACATGTTCAGGCACATGGGTGGACCATGGCGTGGGCCCCACTTGTATGTGGTGAAACTGGTGGTACCTGGTGAGCCAGGACCCGATGACCATGTTAAGGCAGGGTGGCTGTGCTGTTACCGGGACCCAGTTGTCACAACTACATCCTCCAATCTCCCTTGATAGTAATTTAAGATTTCATATTAACCATGAGTCAAACAGCTACACAAGATCATATGAAATGAAAATGACTCAACTGGACTCTGTGTAAAATACAATGATGATGTGATGATAAGTCCAATTAATAAGAGATCTCGGGATGCAATTACAATTTCATATCAATATAAAAATAATAAATGATTTTAAATAGTTAAATAGAATAATAATTTAGCATATAGGATGTGGATAATCTATTTAGCTAAGACACTCTGGGATTAGTGTTCCTTCAATTGACTTATTATAAGAAGAAATAAACAAAATATAAAGAGTGTAGTAGTATTGAATTATAAAAAAAGAGAATAAGTGAGAGCCAACTTGAATCTCAAGAGCACATTGAGTAGTTCAATTATTTATAGATGTGTGATAGATATGTTTTGGCATGATTAGAAATTATCTATGTCAACATAAATCAAATATCCAACTTCTTTAAGAATTTTCATAGAATTTAGTGTTGATGACTGAATTTATCCTTGTTGGATGATTGATACATGTCTATAGAAAAGGGTCTGGACTGACTTTTCAAGGCATCTAGAATCATCAACAATCTAATTAGCGCTCCTCCCATAATAATGCTATATTTATTTTTGGGGTGAATTGATTTAGTATATTACATCATGGTGAATTTAATTACATACTCGAAGGATGAAGACAATAAAAATATTGGACTTCTCACTAACACAAAAATTGTTTTACATATTGCCACCCTTTAATAGTGCTAGAATCCCTGATAAAAGGTAATTTTAATAACATTAAATTAATAATGTTCAATGTAACCCTTCATCTGTGATTTTTTAGAATTGTTGAATGTACCACATATAACAATGTTTTTTAGAAGTGTGGGTAAAGACCCCATATCAACACTTTTTTTCATGCACTGATAAAAGGTATATAACAAAAAAATAATTATAAATAATATGTTAATATATAATTATATATATATATATATTTATTAAATAGTTTTTAGATAAGGTAAATATTCATTTACACATGATATATAAGATATATTGTGAAAATGGATTATAAAATAATTTTAAAAATTCCTCAATTAATAATTTGATATTATTATGGAGTAATGGTTATTTAATAACAATTTGTTGAAAAAACCATAATAAAAAATCTAAAATAATATGAAAATGTAACTCGGACTTCAAACAACCATAAAATTTGATTTATGAGTCCTTTAGGGTTGTAGAAAATTTCAAATTGAAGAATTCGATGATTTATACTCATTGGAGACCAAGGGGTCCCTGTTCATATTTTTTGTGGTAAAAAGAGGCAACAATAGCCTCCAAAAGTTAGTTTCTTGTAAGGATACCCAATTTTTTTTTAAATTTGATGGATTTTTCTGCCTCTCTTAAGGAGGTATTATTGCCCATTTTCAGTTGGAATGAATTCATTATATAGTATTACTTTTATATTGATTTAAGGGCTTTGAAATTTTATCATTTTTCATAATGTGGTTTTATTTATTATCAAATATATAAAAATATATACATATTTCTTAATATAATCACACATAAAAATATAGTTTTATAAATATATATGTAATCATATTTCCATGTAAATTATTCTTCTAAATATATAATCTGGATAAAAAAATAATATCCATTAAATTTAAAATAATAATATATGAATATTTATATACATATACACGTAATATAAATATAACATTGATATATATATTTATATATTTGTGTATATTGAAAAATGGTTATATATTTATCTATATATACTAATATATGTATATAAATATTCATATATATAATTATATTATTCGATGAAGTCATATATATAAATATATGTTTTTATGTATTTATAAACACACACACAAAAACATATTTTATATTTGTATTTAAATATAAATATTTATTTAAACATATATATAAACATATATATATACACACATATATATATAAATATAGATAAAAAGGAAACAAAATATATATTTATATACCATAAAATACAAAACAGAACAATTAGAAGAGTAAAAAAACATGCGGGTGTATGAGGGGGGGGTCTATGGTTTGAAACCCATCAATGGCAGGGGTGCATGTGGGTGAGTAGATGTCTAGTTCAGTTAAAGGTGGTGGGGAGGCTACTACTATTAAATGGGGTAAGATAAGCGTTGTTATAAGGTGGGATTATGCACTGATAAAAGGGTGGGTCCCTTTTTTAGTGTTGATAAGAGTTGCCTTTATCAGTGATTTTTAGCATTGTTAAAAGGGAACCCCTTTTAACTACCCTTAGGAAAACATCAGTTTTTCACACTATTTAATTAATTTTTGTTTGATGTTAAAGGTTCTATCTATATTAGCATCTAATTTGAATTTCAACATGCCTTGGTAAGTGGGGATGGACATCAAAAAAATTAATATTTTCAAATACAGCTTACAACCATCACATAAAAACAATAATACAACATTATTTTTAATTAATATATATATATATATATATATTCATTTATTCCTATATAAATCATTTTATTTATTTTATTATTATTAATCTTATTATAATTATTCTTTTTAATTTTTTCTTTCTCATTTTTGGATTTTATTTATTTATTTATTTATCTTTTTAGGTTATTTTTTATTTTATTTATAATTAATTGTTATTTATTCATTTTCTTCTTATTTAGTGCTAATAGGGAGAGGTAGAGTGTTTTTTTTGATATTTTTTGAAAAAAATATTATAAATAATAGTTTGTTAGTTTTTTCCATTGTGTGTCAGAAAGGCGGAAAGTCCACTAGTACCTTTCATATTTATTGAATAGTAGCATGACCCTTACCTTCTTTTCATTTCATCGATGCATTTTGATGAAAAGACAATGGTGGGCTGGGGGCTACCATATTTCACATAAAATAAAGCAAAACACTACAGTGGGGGTGCATCCATTTCCCTAACATAGAGGTGACAGGAGGCACCCCTACCACTATTACCTTAAGTCCCTACAAATGGGCACCCAACCTAATCAGTTCAAAAAATTTCTATATCTCTAAATTTACCACCCTCACTCTCTATAAAATAATTTCAATTATGTTTGGTGGTTCTCATAGCCTAAGAGAAGTGTCAATATTTTTCAAAGCACCATTTAGAGGTATTTTTTCTTATTTATCTTAACGTTATTTATTTTTTTAACTGTTTAGTTTATATTTATTTCTAAATATATTACTTATTTAATAGTTTAGTTAGTTTCATATAGTTTCAAAATAGTAGTTATTATTTGTAATGATTAAGTATATATTAACAAATTACTAACTTAGGATTAACGAATGATTACATATAATGAATAAGGGATAATAATTATGTAATAAATACTATATGATTAATTAATTATTAAAGCACAATTAATTACATAATAAGTAAATTTTAACAAATTATTAAGATATTAATGACGAATGATTAAATAAAGATTAAATAATTTTTCAAATAACGATTAAATAATGATTAAGTAATGAATATAGAATGATAAAATAATAATTCAATAATGATTAATTAAAGATCAAATAATGATCAAAATTAGATTATGTAATGATTAAATTTTTATTAACTAATGATTAACTATTTATTGAGTAATGATTAACTATTCATTGAGTAATAAAAAAAATTATTAATGAATGATTAACTATTGATTATGTAATGATTATGGAATGATTAATGACATATTACAGAATGAATAAAAAATGATTAGGGAATTACTAAATAATGTTTAAGGAATGATTAAGTAATGATTAACTAATGAATAACTATTTATTAACTAGTAATTAGATAATTATTAAAAAAATAATTAACTAATGATTATGGAATGTTTATAAAATGATTAATTAATGATTTAGTAATTATTATGGAATGAATAAGTAATGATTAATGAATGATTAACTCTTGATAAACTAATGATTAAGGAGTGGTCGATGGATGATTAAGTAATGATTAAGTATTATTCATCTAATTATGAATTAATTATTTAAGAATGATTATGTAATGATTATCTAATGATTCAATAATGATTAAATAATGATTTACTAGTGATTAAATATTGACTAAGTAATGATTAAAAGTGATTAAAACGTTATTAAGGAAATATTATAGAGTTATTACTAAATGATTATGGAATTACTAAAGAATTATTAAAGAATGAATAATTAATTATTAAGTAATGATTAAGTAATGATTAAATAATGATTAACTGATGATTTTCTGATGATTAAATAAATATCAACTAATGATTAACCAGTATTTAATGAATTATGAACTAATGTTTAATGAATGATTCAATAATGATTAAATAATTATTAAATAATGTTTAATTAAGGATTAAATAATGATTAATTATTGATTAATTAATAATTTTATATAGATAAAATTTGGATTGAAATAGAATATAAATGATGTAGAAGATGACAAAATGGATGACAATGAGGCCTAAATATAAACATTATTTGTTACTCTCCTAATTTTTATTTTTCATGTCACACTATAACCTTTGATATTCATTTATTTTATATTTTTAAAAGGATTTAGATATTTCTGGTTGAGGTTCGGGTTGAGCATTTTGGTTCGGGTGAGTTTTTGGCCTGTGCATAGTTTAGGGAATCACTATGCCCATTCCCTAGTAGTAATGCATCTAGTTTTGGTGATCAGTGTTAAGCCCAATGGGGTTTTCATTTTTTAGGAAATCTTTTAGCAACCATACTTGAGGTTATATTAATTGGGAAATGGAAACCACATATTTTGAGTATGATTTGGAAAAATGTTTTTCCAAACCATGTGAATTGTCTGTTTCTTAAAATTTAAGAATTATAAGTATTCCCCTCCATTATAAACACAAATTGGTTTTTATTCCCATCCTCTAACTTTGGTACAACTTTGGTTCTCCAAGATCCCTCTAACTTACCATCCTTCCATTTTTGAAGCACCTTTAAGGTTCCAAGGTATGATTCCTTCAGTTTTTGTCAATTTATCCATCTCCACTCCCTTCTCTATGGAGGTATTGTTTTCCTTTGGTGAGTTTTCCCTCTTGGATGAAATATATGGGTTAGTTTTGATGTGTATCTTATTTTAATTAATGTCAGGTTATGCGGTTTTTATATGGGGATATTTTCTTCCATACCTTGAGGTTTTTTCACATATTCACTTTGTGTGGTAGGTGTTTCTATTCATTTCCATTCTGGTTCATTCAATTTGATTCTTGGATATTTCTAAAAAATATCTAAATGAATTTATCATTCATTCGGAATATTTTTTAATTTATATTGCGTTTTTATGTGGTAAAAAATAGTATAAGTGGATTTAAAAATAATACCTTAATTATGTTACATAGTTTTGTGCATGATGTGTTTTTTATTTTGACAGTTGTTATATTAAGATTAAATGGTTTTTTGGTTAGTGTTTAACTTTTTTATGTTTTGATATCATTGTGGGATTTTGAATTAGAGAATTTTTTTGGAATTAGTGATTTTTATGGAATGAATCATACAAGTTGTTTGTTTTGATGGTTATAAAACATATCGTGTTTATATAAAAAGTGTTTTTGGGAAACATCAAGGATTCTTGTGGTTGACCATTTTATTTTTTAAGATCTATTTATTCCTATTATGCACACTTGTATGATCACACAGATGATAATGGTCTTAGATAAATCCATTCAAACTAAAAAACTGGGAATTCAAAACACTCACCACCTTCCTTCTCATAAAAATCCGTATGATTTAAAAATAAACACTTGCTTCTCAAAAGACATTAAAATTTCTTTCAATAATATTTTATGTTATTACTCATTTGGTAAATTTTGTAATGAATGGTTTCTACATTTTATGAAAACTGGGTTTTCACATTTAGATATTTTGAATGTTTGTTTCTTTGATTATAAATTATGTTAGAAGGGTAATTACATTTTGAACGATAATGGTTTTTTGCATTTTGAATATGAAAATGGTGTTTAATGATGTTTCATAAATTTTTTGGAACCTTTTTGTCATATATTGGAATTGATATCGTTGAAGGCCTGGCTGTAACATTATATTTCTTTGAAAAAATTGTGATTTTGAAAGTAAAAATGTTTGAATTTTGGTTATGCATGTTTTGAGAAATTATTTGAATGATCATGTAATGTGACAACCTAGTTAGCACTTGGGAATTTCATGTAGTTATATTGGTACCCATATAGAGGATTTCCATATATGTGTTATTGTGTGGGTGGTGTCGCTGTTTATGGAAAGAATGTGTGGCGGGGGTAGGTAAGGGGAGTCACGCATGTGGGGAACTTTTCCATTCTTAATGTATATTTACCATGGGTTTTGTGGGTTTATTTTAAATGTTTGAGTAATGGTTTCCTGTTGAGATTGATTATATATGTTGATACACACCATGTCTTGATAGGGTTTTGTGGGACGTTCCACGGGATTAGTCAGTTTACAATGGATAGTTGGATATAGAGTATAGAGCTTCACCATATGTCGGCTGGTGATTTTTATTTGAGTACATATAGGGATCCCTCTTTGGATGTTATAGAAATGGCCATTGTTACTATATATATTTGTTTCTTTTTTTAGTTGCACTTAGTTTTTAAAAAAATACTTCCTATTTATTCCTGGTATATAGTGGTAGTGTTATTGGGTTTTCAGTTCAGAATATGGTTCTAAAATGGTAACCTATTTTGAAATTTTAGAGTTTGTGTGTAATGTTTTGAAAAATGGAAAGTAGTGTTTGTTCGTTAAAAATAGAAATTCTTAATTTTATAAATGTGTTTCAAACTAGTGATTGTGGATTATTTTTTAAAATGAAATGAATGATTTATGTGGTTGTTTCTTAATTATCTATTAATGTTGCACCATTTTAATACCATTTGGTGTTAGTAGACCCAATATATTCTGTACGTCTATATTCCTAGTTTATGTCCTCATTATTGGAGTTGGTTGGTCTTCTTGATGGCGGTGACCATGGGGTCACGCAGAGATTGGGTCCTCCTTGGTTCAGTTTAGCATTTGTTTTTAGCCTTCAGATTTTCCAGTTTATGGTTTGTTCAATTTTATTTTGTAAATTGACTTATTTATATGTTTATTGAATTTAGTTTTTGTTGGTTCTTCTAATCGCTCAGTTTTTTTTCGAACCTGGTTTATTGAGAAAAAATAATTCCCCTTAATGATTAATTTAAAGCCCGGAAATAGTTTTCTATAGAGACCATACATTTTATTACATTTCTATTACATCATTTTAAATAATAAAACTTATAATCATTACACCATGAGGATAAAGATTTTTTGTTTCGTGAGAAAAATAGGACTGTAAATAATATTTAAAAAATAATACATAATAATTTGTTTAATTATTTATTTTATAGATTCGTATTGGCCCGAACATTCTACTTGGTACATGTAACTACCTAAGGATATAAATTAATGAAATAGGTGAGATAAAATCCTAGTATAAGTATAGATAATAACATGAAATGATATACCATGGTGTGATTATAAATGTAACATCATCGAAATAACAAAATAATTGGATCATAATAATGAGAGGAAGCATTGATATACGGCTCAAAATGTGGCAAAGAATAAAAATGAAATATCAGGTCATTGTGGTCTACTACCACACATAGTTGTGAACCAAGCTATAATCATGTTCATGTATATATTACTTTTCTCATGAGATACAGCACATTACCCAATGCATTGGGGCATTATATATTTCTTGCTGCACCAATCACATCAGAGCATTTACATTACATTCAAACCACATACAACATAGATCAATATTATTCATAAAATAACCAATGGAAAAGAAAGTATTTAATTTCATAAATCATGAATTCAAAAACATTGGGTTCGTAAATGAATGATTTAATGACATACTTGATATCAGAATCATCAACCTTGGGTGAAGAAGAAACAATATCGAGAATTTAAATGTTCATTTTATTGAATGATGATTTCTTTTGGAAATCATTATGTTAGTCATTAACTCTAGTTGAAAAATTATATATCCCATAGAAGGTAATTTAATGTTGAATTCATTATATTTATGGAATATCAATACTAAAAATTGTGTGAAAGAGGGAAACCAATTTGAGAATTCCCCTAACCATATGTCTGAAAGAATCCTTCATGTCAATATCATATATAATCACATTATATTCATTAATTAAAAATAATAACTGATTAATACATTTTTTCAATATAAATTTTTTATATTCATTTATGAACGATTTTATGAGTTATAGAGTTTAATTTTATTGTTCTTGAGCATTAAATTTCTTAGTTTTCATGATCGGTTCACTTATATCCATGAACATAAGTTCATGTAATTTGATTATAAATATAAACAATTGTTATTAAATTTTATTAATGATATTATATAAGCATGAAGGTTATTATAAATATTTATTTAATATCTAATGAGTATTAATCATTAGATAAAAGTTAATGATGATCATTTAAGGATAATTTTAGATGGGTTTTATCATAATGAACACATGTAGTTTTAACATGCAGAAACACTCTAAATCGTAGTTCTCTCGGCAGTGAAGCTTGAGGCGATGGCTGCCTAACCCTAATGGGGTCGGCGGTTCTCCCCCCTCAGCTGCAAGCCGGAGGGAGGTGGGGTGAGAAGTTGGTCCCGAGGCGGAGTCGTTTCACCCGATTCTCTGACCCTGATTCGTACCCTCCATTCCCTGAGATTCTGATTGACCAAAAGGTTCATGGCATATAGAACGGTGACCCCGTGGTCCCTCTTTCGGAACGGGAGATCTCGGAAGCTGAGACTCTCCTCGACTTAACCTTGGTTGCGTGATTCAAGAAGTTTCGACCTTCAGTGGACTATTTCGACACGTTTGTTGCCAAATCTTGGGGACTTCAGTTGCAGCTGGTTGTTGGTTTTCTGGATAAGCGGAGTTTGATGGTTCGTTTCCCTACATCAGAGGACTTGGTTCATGCACTATCGCTTGCTCCCAAGAAGTGCGGCAGGTATGAATTTCATTTATGCATATGTTCTTACGATTTTCATATGAACCGTGACTCCCCTCTCATTCCGGTCTGGGTTAGGTTTCCCCTTCTTCCACTTTCCTTTCAAAATCCTGCGATCATGCGTGTGTTGGGAAACATGGTTGGGCGATTTATGTGTATTGATTCCTGTACAGCATCGGTTAGCCACCCGATTAATCCACAAATGTGCGTGGAGGTTGACACCTCTAGGGTGCCGGTGGAGACGATCTGGATTGAGGCTGCTGAGGAGGTCCGATGCAAGCAGCCTATGATCTTCGATCATTGGATAGATTATTGTTCGGTTTGCCACAAACTGGGTCACACCATGGCTTGCTGCCGAACCAATGTTCTACGGAAAGTTGATGCTGTGAAGGCTGAAGGTATTTCGAAAAGGGATAATGATCCAAATGGAAATGGGTTCAGTGTCGCTGAACACACTGCTCCTGCTGCAAAACAGGGTGACAACCCCTCAGTGTCTAGTGTGTTTAGCAGGCTCAAGGAGGATCTCAGGGATAATGCATTGGAGTCTAATGTTTGTAGGGAGGTGGAGGCCTCCTTGTAGACTCAAGAAAATGCTAACAGTGGTGGACATCAATTCATGGGACGTGGTCTCGACCTTCCAACAAACCCAGATGATGCGGAGCATCCCTTTTTGAGCAGCACTGAATTGGTCAGTGGTGATCCATGCTCCTTGAACCGGTCCCTTACTCTAAAGGGGGAGGAGAATAAAGAATGTAATGCAGGGGAAAAGGATGGGAAGTCTGCTGCCTCCTTAGGCGGCCATCCTCCAGGGGGTTCGGGTTCTGAAATGCTGCCGG
Source organism: Viscum album (assembly GCA_963277665.1). Taxonomy (NCBI): domain Eukaryota; kingdom Viridiplantae; phylum Streptophyta; class Magnoliopsida; order Santalales; family Viscaceae; genus Viscum; species Viscum album. Next base: position 1,761,301,029 of record OY728125.1, read on the forward strand.
GGGTGATTTCTTCTAACCAGCTCCCTGTCATCTTGTCCAACAGGTTTGAAGGATTGGAAGAAGTGGATCCGAGTGTGGAACCATCTGCCTCGACTGAGGAAGGTAAAGACTACAGGGAGAGTATTGGTGGCCTCACTCTGGGAGGTCAAAACAAGGGGCATGTTCACCGAGAGTGCGCTCTCGGTGGAGGGGTGACAGAATTTGATGAGGTTAGTAGGAGGCTTTCTGATGAGGATCACAGTTCAAGAAATAACAGGAGTAAGAGGAGAAGGATGTCTAGAAAGAATTATTCCTCATTGCCTCCCCCTTTGAGGACCCGGTCAGCTAGGAAGCTGACAGTAGGGGAAATGGAAAAGAAGTTCAGGTGCCCAATAAAATCATGTGAACAGCCTGGAACTTCCTCATACTTTGTTCTATGTTTGGATGATGTAGTGATAGAACAGGTGCTATTTCTTAATGCATCGGAGGAGGAGGCAGCCAAAATGATGGTCCGGAACCTTGAAGTGGACCTTAATGAGGAACAATATTTGTGGGTTGACAAATAGGATACGATCCTGGTTGGAGGGTTCAACAAGGGGTTGATCAGAATTGAGGAGTACATGCAGTTGTGGAATCAACTGACCTCTTCCTTTGAAGATCTGATAAGGGGGGATCCATTTATAAAGGCTTCTAATCTATCCTAGAAACTGTTTAGGGATAGAAATTCTGGTAGAACTCAATTGGTTTTCAATAATTCTGTTTATTTCTTCCCTAACTAATATTTTGTTGGGTTAATATCCTTGCTGTGGGTGGAAATTGTGGAGGGATAGATCAGCTCCGGTAGGTTAAAGCACACTGCTCCTTCCTTAGAAGGTCATTTGGGATGTGGTTGATCAGAGGGATGGCTTGCCCTCGGGAGGGACCGTGCTTGCATGGGATCAGCGAGTGTCCCTTCTGTGGAGATAGTGGTTGCTGCTTTTACTTGGAACAGGTTGGTTCTGGTTTTCCCTGTTGGGCATTGTTTGATTCTTGTTGGAATTTATGGTTTCTCACTTTTACCTCAAAAGTGTTTTTATTAAAAAAAATAATTTTCAGTTCATAACACATGTAGTTTTATCAGTTTGTATTAGGTTTAAAAGTTATTTTCAGGTAATAAAGTGGATTTTAAAATACACATTATATTTTTTTAAACCATTAGTGTGGTTTTATTAACAACCATTATGGTTTTAATGTAAATTGGAAGTGCATCACCCATGATGTCAGTAAATTGACACATCACTGATGATAATTTTATTTTTAGAACAATAGATAAAAAGGGAGGATATTATTCAATAATCATTGATTAACATGATATAATACCAGTATATTAAACACAATAGATTTATCATATCATATGGATAAGATAAGGTGGAAATATGATAAAAAATAAATGAAATTGAAACAAAATTAAAAAAATGGATTTTCTTCTTGGATTTATCCTCCTTGAGAATCTCAATAGGGTATTCTTTCTGTATATTCCTGAAGCCAAGAGCTCCTTACATGGGAGAGTGTATTGTAAAAATTATTGGGAAGAATTTGGGCAAGGCTCAAATCTTGAGATGTGTGAGGATAAGTTGGGGTGATGGGTGGTATTTATAGTGAAGGAGAGGGATGTTTTCTCATTATTATATTAATAAGTTTATTATTTCAGATCAAGTCTATGAATATTTTGAGAATTATCTGTATAATTATTAAAATAATGATGGATATTTCTAGATTTTGTCTATCATAATCTATACATCATATATAACTCCATTATTCATCTATTTAGCTTTTATAATAAATTATCATATTTTACTATTCATTAAAAAATCTTTTATTTTATAAAAATCCAAAAAATTAACTATAACCATTTTTTATATGTACAATTCATTAATAACATATTTTTCTCGAGAATAATTTATAATATGATTAATTTAAATTTAATAAAAACCATCACTTGGAAAATACAGAATTTAAAATTATAACTAATTGTATAACATATTGAAAAACTATTTTAGGTATCATAAAATTATCATAAAATTATAAGAAAATAAAATATTAATTTTTGAATACATTTTATGAAAATAAATTATCTTTTAAATTATTATATTAGTAATTAAAATGTTAAAAATATTTCTAATGTAATAAAAATTGAACACTTAATTAATAAATTTTAAAACATCTATTTTCATTGACTATTTTATAATTTGTAAATAATTTCATTTATAAGATTCCTAATTTTTACTTACACTTCCATGTGTGATGTTTCAATTTATTCCTCTAGATTACTATTTATAACGGTCATATTAATATCCCATAGGTCTTGTTAGTATTTCATCGGTATTGGTTCTTTAACTTATAGAATACATATTATTTCATTAATTCCTCATTTATAAAGTTTTTACTATGGTACATAAGAGATTTTATATGATTTATACTATATGAAATTACTATAATAAGGGATAAATACCATTTATAAAATTATTGGTCGTTACATTGTTAGCCACTGGGGATCAAGAATGCCCTTCGAAACACGTATTGGATTAGTTCGAATGTCAAGTTGGATGGAATCCCAGCTTGGTTCATGAAAAATTCATAACAAATGATTTTTTTATTTGGGGAATGATCAATATTAGGGATTATTATTTTCATAACCTCATTGTTATGTACATGAAGATCATATTGATCTCTTACTATCCTGGATCCTTCAGATTCTAGGAGTAGTCTTGGTTTTGAGTCTTTGTTTTGGTTTTTCAATTGATTTAGGAGAGTGATGACAATAGAGGTAAGACAATGTCATATATTAATATCAAATGGAGTAGTGAACCATTTGGACTCCTTGTGCATTGTTCAAGGTCCTCATAGTGTTGATTCTTACATAGGACCTGGCCTACAAGAACATTTCCAAGTTAGGCCTTGAAACTAGTTCATCAATTTGGTGGTTTGGTATGTATCATGAATTGATTTTTTCTCAGTTCATGTAATTAATATTCTAAAAGGAAAACTTTTTATTAAAATTAAAATTAATTCTTTAAAATGGGTTCGGATTAAATGTTTGGTAAGTCCTTGGGTTTTTATGAGGGAAAAAAATTGCACCCCTCTGTAATCCTTCTAAAAGTTTGCATATATGAGGGTGTGTATGAGAAGTAAATACTTTTATTTATGTTTTGATGATGTAAGTGGAAGTGGATAGGCACATATGTGAAAGTTCATAATATTCCATCGGTGACTATTTGAAATTAATTTTTTTACTTGGACTTTTCATAATGTATTTTGAGTGGAAAGAGATCTGGGTTGATGTTTTCAAAGGAAATTTGGGATCGTATCCTATAATAATGGATGTTTATTTTTGGAATGTTTCTTATAATATAGTTGGTTTGAATATTGAAATGAAAATTCTAATTTATTAATGGAGTATTTTTATAATGATTGCATTTATTTGGCTTGTGAGAAATTGTTTTGGCATGGGATGGGCATTTGGTTGTGTTTCCTGTTGATTTTGGACATGGTATTCTGTTTCTTTGTGTTACTCAGATTATGATGCCCAGAAATAACCCCAATGATTCTATCGAGTAATTTATAGTTTTCGATTCTCTAAATTGGTTCACATTTATCGTCGTGGTCGAGGTTTGTTATAGGTAGTCATGTTTCTCAAGGATGTTGGGAGTTTTTTTTCAGATTATTGGGAACTCTTAAAGCGGTTAGAGTTCGAGTTGTTCTAGGTTTTTTTGAAGTCTTGATTTTGAGTAATGTGAGAAGTTTTATAAAATTTAGATGCAATTTGGTATGATTTGGGAAGTGATTAATTCCATATTTATCTTATTTTTTGTACCTAAGGTTGTGATCATGAAGAAATGGGAATAGAACAGGAGTATTTAGTAAGGCTAGTAGATTATGAATATCTACATTGACAACATCAAGGGGATGGTTTCCTTTTCTACAAAGTTAGTGTCACTGGATATATTGAATTATTATCTTATTATTGGGGTCTTCATCTAGATATCATGGAGTGATCCTTCTCCTACAAGGATCTTTATTTTGAGATGATGACAAATTATGTGTTTTTAGATGAGCTAGTTCTCAGTGGGAAGTCAGTAGTGGTTATATCTCATGATTGTTCCCCAATTGGTGAGATACATGTTCTAAACGAACCTATCATTAAAGATTCTCCTAAATTGGTTGTGTCTTCCAATTTTTATGGTTATTCACTTCTATGGAACCTGTATAGAAAATTTGGGCATTTAAATCCATCTTGTGGAGATCTCCAAATTCATGTCATAGTTGTGGCTGTTTTGGTCATGTTAAGAAGATTTTTTTGGAAGCATTTATTGATGAGAAGATCTAATAAATGGATGCCAATTTTCGGATATATGGATGTAGAATATTTAACTATCAGTTCACCATTAATAGGCCCCAGAGTGAAGCTCGTGAAAATTCTAGAGTCTTCAAGGTTATGAGGAACCATGGTTTTGTTTCCTCCTCCGGTTTTGTGGAGGGAACATATGGAGATTATTTGTTTTGTTTTTTCTGATGTAGTAATTTCATCTTTTCATATTTAAATTGCGATGGAAATGTTATAAATTAATCTAAGTAGTTGTTTTTATCTGAATGTCCCAATTTTAATTGTTTTTTTATTTTTGTGTTCTTAACCCTTCTGTGGGTTGGTGTTGGTTTTAGCTATACCCATTTGGGGATTCTTGAGTTATGTGGAATTAGTGAATTGAGGTTTTGGTTCCCTATTGGGTTTGACTTCCAATTGAGGTATTCACATAGTGTTTCTGGATTATTTTTTGTGGGAAGATTTCAGATTAGGTGAAATTTTTTCTATCATGTATAAAGGAGATTGATAATTTCGTGATAGGTTTTCCCGGTCATGGTGGGTGTATTACGCAGTTAATGTGGATAAGTTTGGGTTTTCTCATGTTGGGATTTCCCAATTTTCTAGTTAATGTTTGTAGAGTTCTTGTAGTTGAGAGAAAACATTTTTTCTCTCATAAGGATCATCGTGCTGCAGTTTTCTCTAGAACTTTTCGGGTCCAACTTCTGGAGTGATAGGTTGCCATAATATTCACGGTTTATTTGGATTTTGATCAAGCCTAAAATAATGTTTTATTAATCTGGTGGATGTGTGAATTTTAAGGGGATGAAAGTGTCTATGGTGCAGAAAATGGTCACACCCCAACATTGTATATTCCGTTAATTTATTATATTCATTGTTTTCCATATTTTTAGTTGTGATTGTGGTTGATCCCATGTTTAAATTTTGGTATTTTTGAAGTTCCAGATGTATTTTTTGAGTTTTCAATCTATTCTTATTATTTAGGGAAATCCTTCACACTTACAGAGGTAAATGGGAATTATTTATTGGGTCCATGGGTATGGATCACAAGTTGCTCATAGTTTTGAAAACCATGTAGAAACTATGTGTTAGGTTCTGTCTATTTGAACAGTGGCTATCACATAGTTCTCACACACTTTGGAAAACCATGCAGCCAAACCAGGCGAGCTTCCTGGTTTCATAAAGTTTTAAAATTCCAAGTTTTCCTATTTTTTAACCCCAATTCTAGGTTTCCTCCCTTACTACAACCTAGGAACACCGGGGGGGGGGGGGGGGGGTTGACCAATATCCCTCACTCTCTCTCTCTCTCCTTCCATTTTGAATCCCTTTGAAGGTTCCAATGTTATATCATTCAATTTTTGGTCAATTTGTTTCTCTCACATATCTCTTGATATATTGGACTCATTTGATGGGGTTTCCATATTGGATAAAATTTATGGGTTAGTTTTTATTTTTACCTCATTTTATTTGACGTTAGGGTGTTTATTTTGTCTTTGGGTATTAGTTATTCCTTCCCTTGAATGTGTGTCTCATCTTCACTCCATGAATTAGGATTTTCATTCCATATCCGTTCCAATTCATTTACCTTGATGCATGGTTACTTTTAAATAAAATATAAATATGTTTATTATTCTTTTAGTATTGTTTTTTTCTTGGTATGGTGTTCTTTATTGTAAATAATTAGTTGATGTGTCTTTCAAAGGGGTTCTATAATTATACTACATAGTTATGGGAATGATGTGTTCGTTATAGTTTTTTTAAATATGTTCTCTTTGTTTTGGGTATTTTTTTTAACATTGGTTATGTTATGAAATAATTGTGGGATTACGAATTATATATTGTGTGTATTTATTGGTGGTTTTTATGGCCTGACTCAGGCATGTGGATTGTTGTGCTTCTTGGGAAACATGTGGTGTTTCATTAAAAATGGTTCTCGATAACTTGATGGATGCTTGTGGTGAACCATTGAATGTGGGAACAGTCATGTTTTCCCAGGTTATATACATTTATGGGAACACAAATGATAATGTTCTTAGATAAATTTTTTCAAAAAAATCATATTTCTAACCACTCATCCCTCCTCCTAATTTATTATATTAAAGCTATTCATTATTTAGAAATATATAATTGGATACAAAATAACATGAAAAGTGGTTTGAACTATATTTGATGTTATATCCCATATGGTTATTTTTGAAATGGTTGGATTCTAGATGGTAGGAAATATAGTGTTTACCTTTAGATATTTTTTATGTTTTCATTTGGTTTTGAAATGGTGTTAGAAGTGGAATTGGATATGTAATGTAAAAGCCTATTTGTAATTTTGCATATGAAAATTAGTTTAATATTATTTTACAAATGGTTTGGATCCTTTTTTTTGAAATAATGGAATTTATATTGTCAAACTAACGGATGGAACATTATACTATTTTGTAAAGTAAATGTGGTTTTGAATGTACAAATGATCGAATTTCATTTAAGCATGTTTGGAGAATGGTTTGAATTATCATGTGTTTTGATAGCCTAGACTAAACATTTGACCAGCTTTTTGTGAGACAGTTACCCCTATATAGGATTTCCCTGTATAGTTTATTGCATGGGTAGCTTCAATGTTTGTGGATGGAATGTTCAGTGGTAACTGGTAAGGTAAATCATGCATCTGGTTGCCTCCTCTGACCACGTATCCTTACCATGTGTTTCCTAGGCATTCTTTAGAGGGTTGTGTAATAGTTTCTTAATGAAATTGATTAGGCAGGTTGATACACCCTATAATTGATAGGTCATGGTGGGATGTGCCACTGTATTGGTCAGTTTTGGATAGCTTGTTGGTTACAGAGTATGGAGTTGCACGATATGTCATCAGTGAGTCCAATCTGAATACATCCTAGGATCACTCTAGGTATTTCATGGAAATTACAGTTATTTATTCCTATAATTGTTTTTTACTTTTTGTTTCACTTGGTTTTCCAACATGTACAACTATTTTATTCTTAGTATATCTTGGTATTGTTGATGGGTTTTGGGTATAAAATTTGGTTTCAAAATGGTAACCTTTTTTGAAAAGGAAGAGGTGGTTTGTAATGTTTTCAAAAAGGTAAATATTTGTTTGTTCATTAATAAGATAAAAACAAATATATTTTTTTGTATTTCAAACTACTATTTGTGGACTATATTAGAAAAATAAAAGTACGAATTTTATTATGGATTCCAAAAGATATGTTATTCGCATTCCCTACTTATACCATTCGATGTCAGTAGAAATGAGATACATTGAAGGTCTATATTATTGGTTCAAGTGATCATTGATAGATCATGTAATTATTCTGACCAATGGTGACCATGTGGTCATGAAGATATTGGTTCTTCCTTGGATTTGTTTATCATTTTTTTTGGACATATGTTTTTTTAGTTTCTAGTTTGTTCAGTTGAATTTTGTAACTGGAACTTTTTATATAATTATTGAGATTTTTTATTGTTGGTCCTTCAACAAGTTATGTTTGTTTTATTTTGATCCTGGTATATTTGGGAAATAGGTTCCCCTTAGGGATTACTTGGTCACCCGGCACTATTTTCCAACATATATGGAATGGGAACACGATTTGGCCCATGTCTCAGACTGGGTCGGATGTCGGGTTGGATGGAATCCTTGGTTGGTTGATGAAAATTCATCTCTTATTACACACCAACATTGGTAGTCTTGATCGATATGTATTATATGAAAAAAATTATCATTATAAACCAATGAACATACGTTCAGTATAGTTAAAAATTATATTACAAATCATTAGTGTCATCCTTTATGATATAAGAAAATATTCTAAAATTTAGTTGAATTAGGATTCTTTGGTTATCTATGAAATAAAATCCTTGTTTGGATACTACAAGTGGATATTTCTCAGGCATAGATGTACCTAGGGATAAAACTAGAAAACACCAAATTGATCAAGAATCGATCCAGATATGATGCAAGACAATATTCCTTGCTACACACCAGGTTTGACACTCTTAGGGGAAATGATTTAGTTGATTCATATTTTAATTATAAACTACTTAAATACCTTCATCAAGATTAAAAATTGTTCTACAAAACATTATTATCAAATATTAGGATATCATAAGAAGTTATAAAATTTCAATATAATAAAAATTATACGGTGAACCCTCATTGGTAATAATATTCATAGATTTTATTTGTATACCATGATAAAATATAAGATAAAATATAAAATCAGTTTATTTATATTTGAGAAAATGACAATTATGATTAAATAATATGAAATGGACAAGAAGAAAACATATTAAATAACAAATGAATGTTTCACAACAGAAAATAAATACCATGGAAATTTTCAATATTATTGATTTTGGATGATATGAGTTTGATGTTGGAAATGAAGTAAAATCCAACTTATTTTGATGTTGTAGGTTAATGATATTTTCAAAGATATTTACATTACATTTGAATTTTCAGAATCTTTCAAAATTCTAATGAAAACATCTCCATATTGGGAGGCCTAGTAGTATAAGGGTAAAAGCTATAGAAAATTCAAAAGTTATTTACATACCATTAGAAGATGAAATTATGAATCCACTTGAAAATAAGCTATGTTTTCATTCACTTATTAAATTATGACCATTTAGTCCAATATCTATTTTGTTGAAAAATTTCAATGTATTTATTTTCTATTTTAAAGCATTCATGTGTAATTGAAAGTGTTTTTTCTTGTTTATATTACATTATGTGATCATAATAGTCATTTTATTATGGATAAATAATCTAATTTTATGTTTTCTCTACTTTTCACCTTTATTTCCAAAACATTATGTGACTTATTTTCTAATAAAATTTTATATATTGATAAATTAGTGTCATATTTTAGGATATACAAATACATTCTAAAATATTATTATCATAAATATTATATTATCATTCATTTTTGTTAATATTATTTATTTAATTAGAATCTTGATCAAAAATAAATTGACATAGAGATCCATGTTGTTTATATCTACTGATATGAGAAGGTTATTAAAACTATGAAAATAAGAACTGATAGTACGAAACTGGAAACTATGGTTATTAGATACTATTTCATAAACCTTGGTGATCATTATGAGAGAATTAACGGTTTTTCTAAATTTGGGACATGTTCAAGAGATCATGTCTATTTGTGATAAACATATACAATTCTTGGCTACACTATAGAATGTATCTTGACCATTGGTTTCTAATGAGTAATGGGTCTACAAAATAAATTCATTTTTCCAACTGTCATATGGTTACGTTATTGAGTCATATGATGAATTTTCTACTATAAACAACAATGTCCAATTGTACGAATATTTAGACTTAAAATAGTGGTTGAATAAGGTTAATCCCAAGAAAATGAGGCTCCTCCCAATGATGGATAATTTATAAAATGAGATGATATCCCAAATATATATGTGCATATTACTCCTTGAGGAACTTTTAATGATGGAACAAATAGAGTCAACAATGCTAATGAGGAGGGCGAAGTAGAAGTTGGGGAGGACGTTTCTAGAACAGTAGTAGTTTTACAGAAGCCTCAACCCACAATAAATCATTCAACCCTCTTTGTATCTTGGTTAGAAGAAATGTATTTTTTTCATAAATTCAACTGTAATGTTCTCCCACCTGCAACTATGTTTCCTCAAGGTAGAGTGTATATATTTAGTCATATGAGAAAAACATTATAATATAGAAGTGATTGTCCCGATAATTATTCATTGAAAATCATTATAAAAATATTTTATGTAGAGATTCACTTTAGATATTTACTTCATGATAGAAGATATAACAAATAAATCATACAATGTCATAAATATAGGGATTATTGGATATTTTTTGTGAGGATGGTTCCAGAAATTTCATTTGGAGGTTGGATAATTTCTATGATTTAGGCAGATTATAATTTTTTTCATCCAACCTTATAAAATACCATTCCTCATTAAATTCTCAATTTGTGTCATATATTATTTTAGATATTATTAGGACCATCAAATATGTTCCTATATCCCTTATGAAATAGAGGATATTGTAAAATTTAGGTAAAAATATTTCCTATAATAAGGCATGGATGGTGAAGTATAAGGCAATTGTGAATGTCTATGGTGATTTAGATGTCTTTTTTTGGGTATTGTCATAATTAGTAAACATAATGGGTAAGAATGACCAAGTTTTAATCCATCTTTAAATGAAAAAGTATGTGTATCAAGAAAACTAACTTGATCAATCTCATGTTCAATTTCATCATTTTTTCTTGTCATTCCCCAACTATATTTCCAAATTTCATTTCAGAAAATTGTTCATGAAAATTGATGGAACATTTTTATAAAAAATTTACAAGGGTGTATTGTTGACTGCAGAACCCAATATAGAAACTGTTCACCTCTTCCTATTTCATTTTACATTATGGAGATGAAAAACTATGAATAATAGATTCGTTTTTTGGCATGTATCAGTAACCATTTCCCCCACTTTTGGGGAGTCTGTTTTATATATGTTTGGCATCAAGAAATCAATGAGGCAATCATTGTAGATCCTGAAACATGGTGAACCCAAAATTCACATTATTAGTGTAGTATCAGATAAATTTCTAGAAATAAGTGAATAAAATTCCATAAAGAACTAATAATGTAGTTAATCAGGACACATCATATGAAATGTATTTACCATTATTTACTATTTTTAAATAAAGATAAATTCAATGTATATAAAATATTATCACTTATATGTACCATATTAGATCGATCAATGATGTTTGGAACATTGTTTCATATAAATCTTCATGGATAATTAAGAATTTTATGATTAAATGATGTTGATTAAAAAAATAAAAAAGGTCATTTGAATATGATGGGGGTAGAGGTATGGACACCATACTACAAACATTGTGTAGTGAATCAATGATTTCATCAAAGGGATTCCCAAAATACCTATAACTACCCTAGATTATGATAAATTTAATTGTTTTGTGAATTAAATTGCTGATAGAAAAAAATAATTCTTAGACGGGACTCATATGGGGTTATAGTACAAAATATACCTTCAATAAGATATTAAAAATAACATTGAAGAATATTAATGTTGTTGAGGTTGCCTTTTCCACTGATAAGTGTCTCGATTTTTATTTCATGAATGTTTGAGAACCCTCCAGATTACCATAGATGATGAAATGGTGGTATAAATAGAAGATATGTAATGTTAATGTGGAACTTATAGGAATTATGGTTTCTATCTAGACACTCCATCACAATATGTTCCTCGGTGAACATTTCATGGGAATAATATGTTGATCCAGTGAACACGATGGATAATATATATAATTGTTATACAAGGCATGGATGCCTATTGGGGTGTTTTGTAATTTTCCAATACCTGAATACCATCCCGTATTGATACCGGACATCTGTTGGTAGCATCAATGAGGGTGACCGAAGTCTGAAAGGATGCAGAATGAGATGGATTTGCCTCAAGAACTAGGGAAATGGCTGTGATGAAACATATGTCATCAAGAAGGTCATAACCAGAAATGATTTCCCAATATTTTTGGATTGATTTCACACTCTCATACACAATGAAGTATTATCACCAAACTGATCTTCTCATATTTTAAATTATACGTTGTTTGTATAATATATTAAATTTTATAGAATAATTAGGCATTTCCAAATACAAATATGATCAAATAACAATAATCCATTCATAATCACATTATAATGAGTATTATAAGTAAATTTTTTTCTGACAAGAAAGAATAATCAAATCGTACATGAAAAAATCATAAAGAAATCATGTGAGAAAATAATCATGAAACATATCATCAAGTCATTTATCGTACATAAATTATAAAGAACACCATTTTCTAATAAAATTAATGTTAACAATGAAAAAATGTTTATTTATAAAAATATATAAACCATTTTCATAAAAAAAATTACTTCCTATGTAAAAACATATATAAAAAAACATTAGAAATATGGATTGAGAAACATGAATATATTATATTTATATATGTAAATAAAACTTCATAAAACAATATATATAGTCATAGAATGTCTTACATTCTACTAGACATAACATTTTTTTTGATGATAACATTATATTTACATTTTACACTTAAAAAATAATTCATTTTTTACATATAGATTGAGGATACAATAGTACTCACTAAGTCAGATATACATGTTTTTGGCACCATGATAGAGGCTTATCTGTTTCGATGAATCAAGGAGTGTCGAGCACACCGTCTTCATCACATACTGCCTCCAGCCAACATTATATTGTATATATGTTATTCTAGGTTCTATAACATTTCAGTATATGATTTCAAATTCAATGATAATCACTTGATTTTTTCCCTACTCAATAGATGGGGACCAGAGACACACACATTCAACCTTCCGAAGGGATATATGAACATTACCCTTGAAGATGTAACACTCCTACTTGGTCTTCCTATCTAGGAAGATTTAGTTATTATACCCACCCATATAGAATATCATGAGATTATAGAGATATTTCTAGGTATCAACATACTGGTTGAAGCTACTAAAACATATAGATGATCGATATCTACGAGGTGTCTTGAGATGAACTTTTCAGATTTACCTGATGAAGTTGATGATCATTCGGGAATGTGTCATGTATATGCCTATATCTTACTTATCATTTTATGGACACTCTACACTGATCAGTAAGGTATGCATGTTAACATGATTTATTTGGGGATACTAGAGAAATTTGATCTGTTTGGGATATACATCTAGGGATATGTGTGCCTGTATTACACTTATAGAGAATTATACATGGAATAGTTCTTAGATTGCTTGGATCTCAAGGGATGTTTCAACCTTCTTCATATGTGGACATGGCAGAGTATCCCCTACCTCTCTTATGTTCTTTCTAGTCAAAATATGCATATATATATATGTTCTACATTATTGATCAGGTGGATGTTGTCATGATCACTAATCCATATTGGTTTCTAGTTCTATTAAGAGTTATTGAATTAAATTTCTTATTATTTATTACTTTTGATTTTGTATTTTAAAGGTAGAGTTAGGGACACTATTTCATCGACACTCTGACACTCCATTTTAGTTCATACCATCAAATTTTGGACAATATCCTACCCAATTATGTTAGTATATAAAATCATTCATTGACTACAAAAATTCATAAATTCATCATTTCTGGTTTTTAGTAAGAAACATTTTGGATAATATCACATGTTGTTTTAGTTTTCAAGGATACCATACTGGGGTTTATTGGACCAGTTTCCAGCAGAATGTACAATTGGACTTCATGTTTCTATTTCTATAGTGCCACTCATTCAAATTAATATTATTGAGTTGTACCTGCCTAGTAGAGTCATGTGACATTTTGTATGTGTTCATCATATTCCATTTCCACCAATATAGTTATAAAAGATTCATTTTGAGAAGCTAATGGGAGGAAAGATGTCAACATGAACTGAAGAAATTAAATTTAACTCAACCAATTGGGAATTCTATCATCACTTCATATTGAGGGTGTACGTATGATGTGATTCCATGTTCCCCAGAAGGTCGATTATGAGTCATGGTATACACTGAAGATTATATTGTATCACACTTAACAAATAAGAGGGAGTCAAGATATAGTAAGTCCATAAATTTCCATTATATTTTTTATAGTCCTATTTTATAATTCATTTTGAATCTCTTTATTGCATACTCAAGTACATAAGATTATCCATATGTCTAATCCAGTGGCGGAGGAGAAGTTTCCAAGCATGGAAGTGATTCATGCTACAACATTGGGAATGTTTCATGCTTAACATGTGGTTCATGATAGTGTCATTGATCTTGTTCCACAGGGATATAAAATTCATGTCTAGGGAGTGAATGTTCCTATTCACGAACCTCCTCTTGTAGTTGATAATGCCGAGGAGCCACAACGATGATGAAGTAGGTAACATCGTGCTATACTTGTGGCCTCATCTGTTCTATAGTCAGCGGTCATCCCTCTAGAATACCAGCCTCAACCAATTAAGTGTTTTTATCTAAAGGCCTGGGATCCATCTATATTTCTACTATGTCTATAGTTTTCTCTCGGTGTAGATTATCTGAGATTTTATCATGGGTCATTTACAATGCATTAAATTGTTATTCAATATCCTTAATATGTTGTACGGTTCCCCCCAGTGATGATGGTAGGTGCCTCTAATATACAAGTGGGATAAGGATTACATGTATGAGATTACATCTATTTTAAACATCCTCCCATTGAGACATAGATAGATCATCTGATAGTTGCGGTTCCAACGCTCGAGGATCATCACTCTGTAGATCGGCATACTCGACCACAACACAGAGGTTAGCAATCACGATACGGGTGTCTCATTCACACACCACCATGTGGGATGAATCAAAACCATCGAAAGTGATTTAACAATTTAATATATATATTTTCTATCTATTAATATTAATAAATTATTTTTATGATCAATCTTTTTTATATGTTTTCCCACTATTTCAATATTCATTTATATTTTAGTTGCATTTTATATATTATAATCATTCAATTTAAACTAGTTGGAACAGAAGAAAACATGTTAAATTTCAAGTAGGTAATTTCAAGCATGTGAAAAGTTGTTCAAAATGAAATCAATTTCTTAAATACAATAAATAATTGTAAATAAATGAATATAATAAATTATTATAAATACAATTTTTATATATTAAAATAACAATATATTTTTCGAGTAAAATTACTTTTCCAAAAAAACATTGATGAAATTGGAACATTACAGATATAAACTATCATAAAAATTGAACCCCAGATATATTAATACTTTTTACTTGGGCTCCAGTATTTATTGGTATATTATTATTATATAGAATATAATAACTTATAATATTCAAAAAATGTGTAATATAAAAAAATATTAATTATCATGACATGAAAATGATGAGCTTTGAGAATGTATAGTCCTATAAAAATAGTGTATGTATAAAAAATCCACAATTCACGTTCCCTTAATTCATGTAGCACATTTCATTATACCACATCATTTCAAACGATGTTTTTCCATGACATAATATAATAATATGATAAAGAAATTTGAAATTTATTTAATTAATTAATCAGGAATAGTTATTTTTATTTTTAATTAGCATCGCATTCTTATGAATTTCATTGAAATAATTGAATTGAATGATTGAAAGAAAATAGCAGAGTTAGCATATAAAATTATATATATATATATAATGCATATATTTAAAACGTATATATTTATAATGTATATATATATTTTGTACATTTATAATGAACCAAAATATTATAGTTATATAATAATGAAGAAATAGTATTTAGGTAATTAAATTTAGAATAAAACCCTTTATATCTAGTTTCTAACAAGATACATTCTAACCAAAATGATTGGATTAGTTAGATTAAAAATTACTGATACAACTTGGAAGATAAATGAAAATAAAACATAATTGAAAATAAAAAATCATAATTATAATAAGTAAAATCTAATAGGCATGTCACAAAATTTATTGCATAAATACATTACTTTTTCACTTTCATATTTTAATGAAAATATTTTTTTAAAAATAAAATAACCCCAATATATATATTTATATATATTAATATACAAAACTATTTATTTATAAATATAAAAACATGTATAATGAAAATAATTTTTTTTCTGAATGGTTGTAGGGCCTTCGCTGTCATCCCACTGAACTAAAAGGTGGCATGGTCCTACAACCTTCTCGATACAGTTTTAAAAAAAATATTGACATGAGTTTAATTAAAAAAATAAAAAATTGAAGAACAGATAAGAAAATCATGGGGTCTTGGTTCTCCAAGTGGTATATATTCTTCCCTTAGGATGGTGCTTGTTTCAATATTGGGGGCATATTCATGCTCATCTTTAACAAGAACACTCGGTGTTTTTTCAATAGGGAGACCTCTAAATTTGTGGCAACAATCAGTGGTCTTCATATCCAATAGAATGGTTTCATTCCTCAGGGTTGTGAGGTACTAACATAGATTCTTTTTCAAGAATTACTACTCATATGAGGTGGGCATGACATTAATTGAGTCTTTCATGATAGTGAGTGGAACTATATAGGATTATGTACTATGCGACTGGTCTTCTCTAATAATATGGGGCTATATTTTATCCTGTTGTGATCTCAGGTTAGTAACATGACGACTCATGTTTTGGTTTTCGTCTTCTCCATCTAAATTTTGTGGATGTGGGATTAGGTATTTTCCCCCATGGAAACATGGGTTCTAATTTTACAATCCTTTAGTGACTTGTAGTTTGAATAGTTTAGGCATTGATTTTTTCAACTTTTGTCTACTAATATCAGGTAATGGGGTGACTCAGAATAGCTTAGTAGTTTAGTAGTCGGTGGTAGTCTTTCAAGATGATCCAATGCTGTGGTAGAGATGGATAGTATCTTGTAATCTATAACAATTGAACTGGGGATGTATCATCATTTATTCATGCTCAAATATATAAAACAAAAATAACTTTGCTTCAATAAAATTTATTTTAAAAATAATAATTTTTGAAAAAAAAATTAAAATATCAATTATTTTATTCAATAAATAATTTTATAAATAATTTCAAATTTTCATTTCATAGTCACATAATTTCAATTTTTATTTCAATTTATGAAATTAACTTAATTTAATTTTTTGAAAGAATAAAAATTGAAAAATTTAATATTTATATGAATTTTAATTCCAGAATAAAAATTTAAAAATTAAAAATTCACATTCAATAATTAAATTAAAATTACAGTTATTGTTTTTTCAAATTATCATAAAAATGAATAAATTAGTAAAAACAAGGATTAAATCTATTTTTCAATAAATTATAAAATTTTACAGTGCATCAAAAAGTCACTATCTTACTTGGTATTTGTTAAATTGATTGTGTATTTTCAAATAATTGCCAAAAAAATGTTGAAAATTTCCTCTCACAAAACACCCTGATACTTTTAATATTTCACTCTCGGACAGTATAATTAATGAATTAAATTTATTCCAACTAAAAAAAACAAGAAATCCAACATTCCTAGATTTTATTAAACAACCTATATAATGAATAAAATCATTGACTCTTCTGTTGTTTGAGATATCATGTTTATTTAGTTAATAAAACCACTTCTCGAATCAATCTATCAAATTTCCAACAATTGAGTGGATCAGATGTGATTGAAGTTGAATCAACTTTATAACAAAACTCACATCAATTTTTCCTCTTTCTTATGATTCTTAAACTATATTTTGATTTTCTATATTATTAATAGAAGCCTAATGAATTTTTTTTAAGTTAATTCCCAACGTCAAGTGTTAAATATTACCCTCACCTAAAAAAATTCATTTTTGAATAATGGAAACATTATTTATTTTTTTTTTTTCTGGAGTTTTAATTTTGTTTATCCATGTATGTGCATAACACTACCAAAAATCAATTGTTTTATTATGTATATACGGATACTCACATACACTCTTACATTGTGTCATAAATCCATTATGAGATCCAAATTTCCGATTTTAATCTAGGATAAAATAAAATATATCATTTTAATTTTAGTTGGATCCCTATGTTATTATATCATATATTGGTTATGTTACAAATAATTACGTTTCAAATTCTAGTGATCTATGTTATAATTTTGGTTTCATAGAAATCATTTCACTCTCACTAAATTTCATATTTGAGAGACCAAACATCTATGAAAAGAGTGACCAATTTCACTCAATAATCATATGAGAATTAATGTTTCCAAAACTAGTGAATTCCTCTAATTATAGCATGAAATGTTTTATCTATGTAAGGAATAATTTGAGTTCAAGAATTTTTAGAAAATAAAAATAGAAACAATTAAAAAAATTAAAATATTTATAAATAAAAGAATTTTTTTTTATTTTTTAAAAAATTAAAATGATAGTATTTACAACATAAAAATAAGTTGTCCCTTTCCCACACATATTTTTCATAAAAAATTTCAATTTAATTCCATCATTAATTTTTTCAAGAAAAATAGGTAAAAATAAAATAAGAAGATAGACCAACATAGTGGAAATAGAAAACCTATCCATGCTCTTTTTATCAATAGCATGGAATAGTATGACTCCTCTATAGGTTCTTTCTGAAAATCTTCCTAATGATTCATCAGATTTTTTCCATTTTCCATTAATGGAAATTTTGATACTTATTATTTAAAATGAACTTCACCAATAGAAAATTGAATATGTAATATGTATGGACTCATCCCCTGGGAATGAAGTTTAAATGGGGAGAGATTCATATTTGAAGAACATTACAACCCTTTTGGTATTGCTTGAAATTCACTTTTCTGTATCAATTTATCCTGATAATATTTATTATTATATTTATACAATAGTTATTTCTCATATTCCTCCCATCTCATTACCTCAAGATCCATAATTTGAATATTCTTTTGTTATCTATCTTTTTCGAACACTAGGTTCACTAATCTGATATCCAAGTAGGAAATGTGCTATAGTACAATAGAAAAGTAATAATGTTTACCATAAAGAATTCTATTTGCTGACATAGCTAAGGGAGTTTTGTTGGTAGTTATATATTCCAACATCGAATCATCATATAAATTAATCCAGTCTTTGGGGTTATGTTGTGCAGTTTTCTCCAGAATTATTTTTACTTCTCTTATGGACACCTCATCCAATACATTTATATGTGGCTGGTAAGTAGTGGAAGTCTAATTGTATACCCAATATTTCTTCATGAGGGAATACAGATTATTTTTGTATAATATGGTTCCTTGGTAAATAATTATAAATTGAGTTATTCTAAAACTACAAAAAATATTAGATTTTATAAATTCAATCATTGTTTTTTGGATCATCATTTCAAGTAGATTTTTCTTCAATCCACATAGAAACATAGTCTACAACCAATAGAGTGTAAGAGAGCCCAAATTATATCATAAGTGGCCCCATGATGTCAATTACCAATATGTAATGTAAATTCTTATAACTATTTTTAGGTATTCCTAAACCCTTATTTTTAACATGCTTTAGTTGGGTTTCATTTAGAGTATTTTCGGTTGAAAATTTTGAAAATTTTGAATGTTTTAGAGAATTTAATAGTTGGTGCACAATTTTCCCATATAGTAAGATCTCTCAGTGGAAATAGTAAAAACCCAAATAGTGGGGGTTTTAATATATAGTTCATGGTATGATAAAATCATTCACCCACCTAGAAAAAACCGCGCACATGGGAAAAAAAGGATACACACTTAATGAAAATTGTTTTTCTAATTGTGTGGCTTTGCCTTGATAACCATGTGTACGAGATATTACTAATCCTAAAAATTAATTTTAAATTCCCAAACCCCCCAATTTATGTTCTTGATGGGCTCATGTAACCCTGATATGATTTCTTCTACCTTAGATGCTCCCAATAGGTGATTTTCCCCCTCTACACCCTTCCAGAAGTGAATCTATGCTAAGAGAATAATGTTTGATCTAATATAGGTAGGTTTCCTCTTTCATTATTATTTATCACTCCATCTCTTATATCATACCTCGGGTTTTACACAATTATCATAAATACTTTTTTTGAATTAATTATTTAATTTTTTTTATATTTTTCATTTCATGCAACACTAAATATAGCTTGTGTTATATGAAAGAACCATGATATTTTTTACTTTTATGCAAAACAATTTTAATATTAATTATAATATAATCCAGGATAATTTTATTCTACACACAATACTAATATGGCTTATTTTACATGCAACAGCGACTTGGATTGTGCAACATACGACACCAATGTGGAATACATATAACACAACACTAAGTTACTAACAAATATCATTTTATTGTTATGATATTTTAAGAAAGATAAATATAAACTTGATATTAAATTTATAAATATTTATATTAATAAATACATTTAAAATTTTATTAATAATGTTGACAGTGAATATTATTATTTTTTCTAAATATTTATATGTCTAAAAATATTATTTTCTCAAAAAAGTACTTTTTGTGTCCTTCTATGAAAAATATTAAAATTAAATTTTATAAATTTTATAAATTTAATTTCATAAAATAATTATCTTTTTTTTATTTCAAAATGAAGGAATTATCATTCGGTGAATTTTTAGGATTTTTCTGAGAAACATCATTTTTGGATGAATAGTGGAAAATACTAAATTTTTATTAAAAAATACCTTTTAATTTATTTTATTTACATGGATAAATTATATTTTAAGTGATATTTAATTTTAATTTAGATCATTTAAACAAATATTATAATATTATAATAAAATTTGAACATTCAAACTTTAAAAAAAAATGCATTCTCACCACATCGGCGAGATTAACAGTAAACATAATATCTCCACATCTGCGAATTGAATTTAAAAAATAGACACATATAGTTGTAATAAATATTTTTTTTAGCCTAATAATACCTAAATTATTTTTTTAACAAAAATATTAGTGATGGTGAATAAGATTAATTACATTGCTTAAGGTAAAATTAAGCTTATCAAGAAAATAATCCTTAAACTTAAGGGACCAAATGACCAAACCACTTGCCCAGAAGCCAATGGATTTCCATATTTCGTCTATAAACCTTATATTATTGATATTGTGTTTTTTTATGAATTTAATTTAGGTAAAAATAGGGTTATACCTAACATGTTTTCCAAAATTTCAAGTGTTTCCCCTCCCTTCCCTATAAAGGGTACAACCTCTCCCCCTTCTTCATACCTCTGAAACCACAAAGTTTCAGTCAATATCTAACCAATAAACATTCCAAAATCACTCCTTTACTCTTTCAATCCATCCTTTGGGAATATATCCTTCTAAATAATCCCTTTTGTGAAAACGAAATGGAGTTACTCAAATAAGAGGCGATATCCTTCCTCACACTCTATTCCATTATTTTCCTTCTACTTCACCTCAAGTGTTCCTATTAAATTCTCATATAATAACACCAGTATCTTATATATATATATATATATATATATATATTTAATATAATGGATCTAATAAGACTTATATACACTTCCTTCTAATGGGTAACAAACATAAAGTTCTTTTGTATGGAGAACTACCACCTCGTGAATCAATGTTGTTTGTTTTACATTTACCACCTATCTTGGCAATCGATTTTGACGTATATTATTTTTTATAAGTTATATATTATATTTATTATGTATTTATACATATTTTATTATTATATAAATCATATCTTCATGTTTTTCATTTTGTTTAAAAATGATAATTTCATTTGGGGAACTCTTGACTACTGCACCATCAAAGAAATGTGATTCATTCAGAAAATACATGAAATGTGTTAATGAAGGGTTTAATGAGATTATATGGTATATATGAAATAATAATTATAATTTAATGATATTTTATATATACACATATATTTTCATTAAATTCATTCTTTCAATATTACAAAATAAAAATGAAACCATTTTTCATGCGTACATACTGTATACTGTCTTTATGAATGGTATATTCCATTAAATAATTATATATTCAATATATTACCATTAATAAAAATATAATGAATATAAGTTATATTAATTTCTTGTTTTACATTATTTAAATAATTTTATAATTACAAGGATGAAAAATATAAAAAATTAAGACATATACGAAAAAACAAATATTACCCAAAGGGAAACCATAACATGGAATCGTTAATAAGTTGTTAATAATAAGTGTAATGACCATTCCAAGAGGGTCTATTTTCGTGACTAACCAATTAATGGCTCCTATAGGCCAGGGGAGAGGGACTAACACTAATTTTTCATATCAGATAAATGGGATACATCATCCTAATGTACCCGTACGCACACACACATCTCTGAGACACAAATGCTAAAATGAAAAACAACTAAGTAAAAAATGCATGAAAACCACTATAACTCATAACCATAGTACAAAAAAGTGAATGTTCTGGAATTTAAACATGGTTAGAATAAAATACCAATAAAATGAAAGCATGAAAACATGTTCCTGAAACTCATCCACAAAAAAAATGATCCAACCTGAAGGCAATGCGTGAGAATTGATTTTTGAAGCTATTGGGAAACATCATCCTGCCTAATATCACAAGGCTCCATCCAGTCATGGTCTTCACTAGAATCATTCAAAAGGATACTCATCTACATAAGACACAACAAGAGTAGAAAAATATCATGAAGGGTGAGTATACTAATACTCAGTACGACACCATGAAAAAAAAGAAATGCACAAAGAGAGAGATAAAATCATATCCACACAATTATATGTCTATAATACATATATAAATGATATCCAGATATAATAATACCTCACCACAATTCCTAGGGTAATTCATAATCATATAATACCAAAACTAAGGATTCATCTTGAAGATTCCACTGTGCACTCTTCTAGGAGTACGAACTCCTGAGTCGGATACCACTAATGGCATCTGTCCGAGAAGTACCATTCATTAGGAACCGTCATGAGAGAAAGATACATTGAACGATTTGAAGAGAGATATGATACAAAATTGTAGTATCATATATAAGGAAATGCGGTGTTACAAACAACTCCATCCAGATTAACCCGATAATTTGAGGATCTAAGCCTAGTGATACTGGTCACATCAATACTGAAGACTCTACCTAGGGAATGATCATGAATATAGGATACCGCACCGAGCCTCTTAGGGATTCCAACAACCCTACTCAAGATGTTTGGATGAAGGTATCATACTCATATGAATATAAAATGATACAAAAAACCATTATTGAAATGATTAAGAAAACATTTCCTAACAAAACTCATCCATGGTATGGTGGATGAGAGAATCAACCCATGTTGAAAAGGAGGCTGCACATGGAGTTATAGTGGTCACACCCATTATGTCCCTTGACCCCATATAATTCCCTTGTAAATGGCCCGTTTCATTGGAATTTTTCCTATATAAAACCCTGTACATGTCTCAAAAATAATGTCTCATCGTCAGGTCCCCAACGCTGTAGACATATCATCAATTGGACAAACGATTCAAAAGACATAGGTGTTTGAATATTTAGAAGGGGGTTTATTGGGCTTTCGATCGACTTGAGTCTGACCCAATAATCCCAGCCCAGTCTGATCGGGCCAGACCACTACAGTCTGACCCCCTGTCTTGATCCATCCCGCTATAGCCCATCCTAGCCATTGGCCTATATGGTTGCAGCCTACTAGCCCGATCTATTCTACTCCACTAGTTTGTATCCGATGTGACCTCCCTGCCACATCCTGCGGCCTTGCCATGCCCTGTGACCACCTCACTACATGTCTCTACCCTCCACATGTGCTCTTTTCCTATGCATACCCAGCAGCTCCCACGCGTCTTTTCCACTCTGTCCCCATGGATCTATACACCTCTGGCCACCACCTCCAATCGCCTATGGACACCACCTTCTGCTTTTGATCCTTGTCACCACATGCCACCGCCTCACCTCACTTGATCTCCATGATGGACCCACGCCGATGGTCCCTTATATGGACAATTGGGCTTCCTCTGGTGCCCAAAATTTAATATGGCTAATAATATTGATTATTGGGTCCCTATCATCACATATCCAACTGCTAATGAATATTTTCCATGAATCTGGGGGTCTGATCCTGCTTAGAACCTCCCGGAAATGACGAACCAAGGCCACAGGGGCCCCACATAGAATAACATGAAGACCGAAGGGATTAAATCTCACAAGCGAATGTGTTGACATCATAATCCACTAATTATTTAACAATGATCAATATTATTAGTTAGGGTTAGAAAACGAAGGCCAAACTCCCATTAACCTGCAATAAAAAATTCCTCCCACAACATACAACCAATCCATGAGCTAATCTATTTTAGGATTAGCTAGAATTAATCATAGAATTTTTGAATCAGGAAAAAATCAATGAAATGATTATATGAACAAGAGTTTGGATCATTTGTTGTTATATAATGGTTGTGTTTTCATCTTGTATGAAATCCAACAACATAATTAGCACGATGATACATGATCAGCATGATCTGTTGTCACCATTTGTCTAAATAGTTACTTGAAAAATCCTTGTGGAATTCCAGGGTAATGGTGATAACAATAAATTTCATAAAATGTATTAATTTAAATTAATATTTACTTTGCTAATGTAAAAATCAAAATAAAATAAAATAAAAATTTATTTTATTCTTTAAACGTCTTAAAACCAACTTTCACATCCAGCCCATGCTGACCGATGTTAGGATTCTCCTTGAGTAAATCAGATTCTCTAAATGCAATGATGCTCTTAGATTTCTGATCTGGAAATCCATTTGGATTTTATTACACATTTTCTAGAAAACTGCTCATTCGTGATATTGAGTGTTTATATTTTTTCAATAATTTATTCTGGGAACACGGGACCAGATACTTACTCGTCATCGGAGAACATGTTCTTGAAATAATTTTACATAATATTTAACAGAATAAAACAACATAGGATATTACATTCTCCCAACCATAGGGATTTACATCCCTACAAATCATAAAACAAGAATACACAAATAGATGTGGTTATTGAACATGAATCTGATCCTCCTGCTCTCATGTACTATCATATAGAATCTTGTTTTGTCATTAGAAATGAACCAAGGGAATAACTCACAAACCAATGATCATCTAATTCCAATTCTTGATCACCACTAGTTACTCATCAAAATTTACTCCATCATCAATGTACATATCCCTCCAATCTATGATGTGTTATTGGTCATGCACGTACCTACTCACCTATGATACATGGAATACATTATGTACATAGTAAAACTATGGGGGCAGAGCTAGGTGGTACATCACCTCACCAACTCTTCACAGTATCTGAAAAGTTTTGATGAAACTCACATATAACATCCCACCCTAACCAAATATCTGAAACTCATGTCGAGGTGAGAGATGATGGAATACATTGTCTCCCTCCTTGATCTCCAAGGGACATCATCTCCTGTTTTAATTTGACTTATTCCAGTTCTTCATGATCTTCATCCTTTCCTAGATGATAGGTGCATTATCTTTAGTAGCTCCCAATAACACCAGTCCCATGTTTGCTAACTCCTTTAGGCCATTATAACAAAGTGTTGATGAGTAGAGTCTCCCGTAGAGAGCCTTGAATGGTGCCACCCGAATGGTCGAGTGATAACTATTGTAGTACTAAATATCCACCAATGGTGTGAGATCCTCCCATGAATTCTTGAAGCCCAAGAGAAATTCACATAGCATGTCCTTCAGAACCAAAATGGTCCTCTCTTTTTGACCAATGTTTTGGGGCTGAAATGTCGTTCCAAAGCATAACTATGTCCGAAATTCCTCTTTCAATCCCATCAACAACTAGGATGTGAAACGATAATCATTATTGGAAAAAATACCAAATGTCACTCCTTGAATCCAAAATAAATCTCTAGTTCATTGAGGCTCCCCATGCTTTCCATTGATCTATACTCTTATATATGTAGGAAGTGGTCTTACTTGGGGAGTCGATCAATGGTCACCCTGATGGTATCATGTCCCCCAGATGTACATGATAAACCTATCTTGAAGTGCATCGATATCTCATCCCACTTCCACTCTGGAACCTCAAGGGGTTTATCCAAACCCTCTACAACCTAGTGCACATCCATCACTTGCTGGCATGTGAGGGACTGATAAATGAATACCACAACTCCCTTCTTCATTCCAAGCCACCAAAGCTGATTTCAACTTTCCTTGTACATATTATCCACACCTAGATATGCTGCTAAATGGGATTTGTGGAACTCCCTCAGACCCTCCTCCTATAATTCCACAGGTACAACTGTGCATCCTCTAAAAAGAACGATGCACTCTCCATCTTTCAAATATCCATTTGGAGAAAGTAATATAGATAACATAACATATAGAGTCTAGTAGAAGGTATCCAGTAGTTGTGCCTCCCTTCCTCACTAGAACATTGTAGGGGTACCTACCATCGACTATAGGTCAGATACCCCATCTCCATAAACAAATTTTAGATGCAATGAGAAAAACTTCTCTGACACCTCATACAACAACTACGAACTAGATATCCTGGTGGAAGCATCTACCAACAAGTTCCCCTTCCCAAGATTATTAACGATTGAAAAGTCATAATCCTAGTGGAACTCCATAAAACACCTCTATCTCTAGTTAAAATCCTTCTATGAGATGATATAATTGAGATTCTTATGATCAAAGTAGATGATAAACTGTTCTACCATCAGGTATTGTTGCCACATCCTCAATGTGATGACTACCACTACCAACTCAAGATCATTGGTGGCAATATTCTTCTCATGTGGTCTCAACTATGAACACCATAGGCAATCAATTCTTGCTTCTACATCAGAAAAAAACCAATATTAGTTCCTCATTCATCACATTAAACTAGATACTCAACACCCTCCTTTTGAAACCTCATGATCTGGACCCTCATCAAAATCTGCCTCAACTACTTGAATGCATGTTGACTCTTCTCCATCCACATGAAAGGATGCACTTTTCGGTTCAAAGATTTCATAGGTAATGATATATTGGAGAAATCAGGTATGAAAATTCGTTAATATCAAACCATTTGAAGGAATCTTCACAACTCTGCCACACACCTAGGTGGTTGACATGGTAACATTGCCTCGACCATGATCGAGTCCACTTCCACTCCCTCTTCTAAGAAAACATATCCCATAAAGTGGACCACCAGAATCTAGAATTTCTACATTGAATGTTTCCATAATTTTGGTGTTATTAGAGCACGTCAATAACCATCATTAAGTGTATCACATGCCCCTCCTCGGACACAGAGTACACTTGTATATCATAAATGAAGAATACCATGAACCGGTATAAATAAGGTTGCAATATATGGTTCATGAGCCCCATTATCATTGTTGGGAATTTGTTATCCCAAAGGGAATCAAAAAGTACTCATAATATCTATAGTGGAATCTAAAATCCATCTTCTCTGTATCTTCATCATGTACTCACATATTATGATATCATGATCGAAGGACGACCATCGAGAACCATCATATGGCTCTAAAATAGTAATATAGGTCATTTCATCCTGGTAGTGGATTCTTTTTCTTCAGAGTAACCCAGTTCATTCATTGATTATCAACACACAACCTCTATCTCTCATAGGAATTTCTGCTAAAAAATATTGTGTTCACCAATGGTGAAACCCTAAGTATGACAAATCCCTTCCCCTAAAAATTCTCCAAATTCACCCTCATCATGTGAAGCTTCATAGGAGACATCTGATATGTTGATGAGGATATCATTGTTTTCCCCGAATGTGAGTAAATAAAGAAGTTGATTTACCAGTGGGGAGGAAATCATAGAACATATTCTAGAAAGACTTCCTCATAATCTACCACTTCTATTGGGAACTATAAACTCATTACATTTTTTTCACTGAGGTTTAGGCTAGCCAAGTGATGAGTGATCTGTTGTGCCTTCGGACATATGAGTCTATCCGGTGCTTTCTATGTTTGCTTTTAACTGATAAAGGAGAACATCCATCCATCAACGTGAACACATGACATAATTCGACTCATGCAGAAAATATGGGCATGAACTGAAGATAACTAATAAATACAAAAAAAGAAGTTGCACTACCTCAACGCTACAACCAAAAAGCTCAAACTAAAACTACCGCCTACAAGGGTAATGTCAAATTGTCAACATAGATGTGTGATCATCAAATCTCCTCCATGTGTTGTCTCCTTTTTTATGGGTATATTTAATAGTTCTACATGAATCTAAAGGTATTGTAAACGATATGTGAGGAAGATGAAATAATTAGAACCTATTTCTATCAATATTTCAGCTAAAGTAGAAAAGAAATAATTTGTAACTCGAATCATACCCAAAGTCCCTGGGACATAAGCCCCGATTGCATACAGCTATTCGCGCCCCTATCCTCTAGCTCCCTGATCCTAGCACGAACCACCTAGTGGAATTTGTGGTAGAATGTCAAAACATTGACCACCTCCCGCTGCTCTCATAGATCCTATACAATGTATTCTTCCCTACATATATTCGGTCTCCTACTTCTGACTCTACCTCAGCGATCCATCATTTATCTCCCTGTCAGAACCATGGAAGGATGATGTATCTGAACTGATATGTCCCCTACCATCACATGAGTAGATCCACTTCTCATAGGATGGTTGGATACACCATTCGAACCCTGAACTACTGATCTGCTATTCAGATAACTCCTCCTAATACATCTACCATGTTCAAATCCCAATGTATAATGTCATCTCCATGCTACTAAGGAAATTACACTTTCCTTTCCTCTGATGAATGTCACTAGTTGTCTCTACTAATCTAGGAAGCATTCGACTACCAAGTCCCACTCAAGCACCCCTTTAGAAGTATCATTGATCCGAGGGCCAATACTGTATTAGTGTTCTCTACACAAACCCCACATGAAGGTCGGAGCCTAAAAGTACTAATCTCTGACCATTTCCATCGAGTACCGAGAGAGGTTGGTAAACCTTGATGAATAATAATCTGTTATCATATTTACCTACTGGACCTCAAGAATCTCATTCATACGCATAGATCTATGTAAAAATAGTTATAACACTTCTCTAAAGAGCTACTCAAACTATGTCCATGAGATCATCTCTTCATCATGAGTCTAGGTAGACAAAATCCACCATTACCCTACTTATTCCTACATACTGTTCTCTATAAGGACAACCATCTAATTAGCTAGTGTCTTTATTTGGAAGAAAACTAATGTCACCACTTAAACCTAGACTTCAGCCTCCTGAGGGTTAGGTTCACCTCACAACCTAAGGGGTATCATTCTTTGATACTCATGATGCATAATCATCCTACAATCCACATTTTATGGTACTGCAGGTACATATGGTATCACCAAAGGTGCTGGTATAGCTGGTGAACCACCTAGAGGTATCATCTGGGAATGTAGTCCATGTACTAAATCCTTATCCCTGAGTGGGTCTGCCTCATGATTGATATATTAAATCCTAATTGGTGTACAGTGCATAGACATCCAGAAAGAAACATGATATACCATAGTCAATGGTTATATCCTGATATATGACTCATGAAGGACATGGAAATAATAATACATTCCTATATGAAGCATGTACCATTGTTCTCCCTGCAACCTGTAGACTCACGTAGAGATCCGAAAAGCAGGTTATCAAAGTACTGGTGAATGGATACCTCATCTTCTACCCCAATATTGGATTCTCTATCCTAAAAACTGATCTTGAAATACTTAACATTGTTTCGTCAAACAAATATCACATACTCTCATCCCTAATATATATTTGAACTGCCTTATATACCACTTTTCACGACCCGTCCTAGAGGGGCCCATGTCGTGACTACCCCAAGACTGTATCCAATAGGCCAGGGACTGTTGACTAGAAATGAGTATTCAAATTTCATTAATGGGGGATATTATCCAAAATTACCTGTACTCATGCACACAACTCCAGCACACAAATGATGAAATGTAAAAACACAAAATTAACAATATTTTCAAACCAATATACCCCACAACTAGAGTACAATAGTGAAAGTAATGGAATCCAAACAAGTCTAGAATAAAAGCCCACTAAAACAAAATTCTACAAAAAAGTTTCCTGAAACTCATTTGTAGAAAACCCTACCTAATCCAGCCTCATGGTATGGTGATGGAACTGCTGTCAGAATCCATAGGAACACTTCATCCTGCTTGATCTCACATGGCATATTTTGGTCATGGTTCTCCCTGGACTCTATCAAAAGGAAACTCCTCTAAACAAGACATGCCACATACTAGAAAAGCCTCTACAGGGGTCAGAATAACAATACATAATAGGACACCACAAAACAATAATTAAATACACATAGAGATAGATACAGTCATCTCTAAAAAATAATATGACTACAAAACATATAACAAGGATATCCAAATATACTCAAACCACACCACACAACCTAGGGTAAGACATAACCACCACATCCACACACTAGGTATTTAGCTCATGGATTTTAAATATCCATTATCCAAAAGTATTTACTTCTGAGTCGAATAGAATTGTTGACTTCTATATGAGAATTGCAGTTTTCCAAGAAATATAATGAGAGGGAAATACGATGATTGATCAAAAAAGATATATGATACATCAGAAAATGATCACAACCAAGTACATGGGATGATACTAACAAATCCTTACTTATTAACCTACAATGTAGGGTATCAACGCCTGATGAAGTTTTTCATGTCGATACCAAAGACTCGACCTAGGGCACAAATATGAATATAGGATCCCGAACCGAGCCTCTCGGGGGGTCCCAAAAACTCTATCTATAATGTTTTACTATATAGATCATATTATTGTGAGTAGGAAACGATACCAACTAACTTTAAAGGAAGAGATAATGGGAACATAACCAAACAAAACTCGTGCATGGTATAGTGGTTGAGAGAGTCAACCCACATTGAAAAGGAGGGTGCACTGTGAGTTGTCACCTTCCATGTTTCAGGCCCCTAGGTATTTCCCATGTAAAAGGCCCACATCATATGAATTATGTCCATGGTAAATCCCACCATAGGTCTCAAAAGAATCATCTCATCTTCATGGTCCAAACTCCATAAATTCAGTATCATTCAGACGTTCAATTTCGAAGATATGGGGTCTTCAAGAAACATAATGTCGGTTTACTAAGTCATGTACCAAACTAGGTATGACTTGTTTGACCTTGCCCAGTCATCCCACCCTAGCCTCCTATGGACTATATTGGCTGGCTTCAACCAATCTGGCCTACTCTTGGATCCCCCGGCCCACATGGACCACTGGCCCCCTAATCGCACCCTACATGACCACTACGACCCTCTCTGTATGACATCCTCTATTGGCCACATCCCACAATATCTACCCACCACTTCTTATGGCCTCGCTACCCCCCATGGAAACCTCACCATGTGGCTCTGACAGCCATGTCTTATCCGGCCTATGCATCCCCCATGGAGACCACATGGCTTTTCCACTCAATCCCCGCAACACTAGTCACTGCCTCTTGCCACTGATATATGATATTGCCTTGCCTAATCGGACCACCGCGTTGGACCTGCTCTGGTGGTCCCTTATGTGGAACTCTAGGCCACATATGGGGACCATATTTTAAAATGACTAACAATCATGGAATATTAGGTCACGATCGTCACATATCTGGCCTCTGATGACGATTCACCTCAAATCTAGGTGTTTGAACATGCTCAGAACCTCCACTTAATTTAGATCCATGCCCACGGGGGCCGAATGTCTTTGAACATGACAACATAAGGGAGAAAATAATCTTAGAGAAGGTTTTAAAATCATTGGAAAAGATTTCATGGCCAATGATCATGATTGGGTAGTTTGGGTAAGAAAACCATGGAAAAAATCTCGTTAACCCACAATACAAAAAACTATTCCGTAACATGCGATGGATCTGTGGGATAATCTCTCCTTTTATTATCCCTATTTAGTTGTTGAATTCATGAATGGTGAAAATAATCAATGAAACAAATTCCCTTCCTAGGGGTTGGATCGATCATTTTCGAAAAAACATTTTCATTTCAATTGTTGACATGATCCCCCAACTTTATTGGCACGATGATCCAAGATCCACTCAATCTGTCATCGTTTTTTGTTGAGAGGGTCCCTTGCCACATCTCAGAGGAATTATAGGGTTATGCTAAAAACCCTGAATTTCAAAACAAGGAATAATTTAAATGAAACATTATTCTGTCAATGTAACCTTAAAAATAAAATCAATTGACAATTTATTTTATTAATTAAACCTTTGAAATCTAAAATTAACCATCGACCCAAGCTGGCCAATGTTTGGCCCCACATATGATATACCCACTTCCTTGAATGTAATGGTGACCTCATGTTATTGATCCATAAACCCATGTTTTTTATATTCCACTTTTTTAGAAAAATCACTTATGCATTCAATTTAATGATTAATTTTTAAAACAGTTATTCTAGGAACACTATTCCTTGTAATCATACGCCATCTCAACACCTTTCTCGAAATAATTCAATATAATATATAAAATAATACATGGAAATTTTTTAGATATTAACATTATCAAACCATGTGTGGTATTATGCATTAGAAAATTGTTCTTCAAATGATTTATAATAACTTATATTTGTTATAAATAATTTCTGTATGAGTACGAAGTGAGTCAAGATATAAAGTAAGGGAATTTCAACTCCCTTTTCATTTTTGTGAGAAATATGTATTATTAACCAATCATATCTTATGTGTGTAGTATATAATTTCAATGGATGTATTATATGATTATTATACATAAATATATTGGTATTTACATTTCAATTTTATGATATTACTTTCATGGGGTTTGTGTATCAAAAGTTACCAAATTAGTAAAGTAATTTTTTCTCAATTTTCCTTCATTGATACACATTTCATGTTATGAACCTATATTTTTTCTTGAAGTTTATATATAGCCACAAAAATGTTAAAACATGAATCTCATTATTTTCATTATATTTTAAGCATCATGTAATGTTCATATTTCTCAATTTTATGATTCAATGTTACCAAATTAGTAACAGTTTATATCTATAATATCACCATCAATTAAGATTATTTATGATTATACTCTCATTGATAAGATATTATGATCCATATCTCAATATATATTCTGTGTTTTATTTACCATGGTTAATTGATGTTATATCCAAGAAATTTTACTATTTTCCACTCTTTTGTATAAAAGACAGTCAATTTTTTTAAGAATGTCTGGTTGTAGTAGTCTTTTAGGTTATAAAGATATATTCATTTAAAACCATGTTTAATAAAATGAAAAAAATATCATACTATTAAACTATGATATTCAAAAGAAAATTTTAAAAATGTTTCATCCTCTAAAAAAATAATCTTTAAAAAGGAATATTCTTGTCATTTTCTACTTGAGAGACTTTTAAAAATATTTTATAATGAAAAAGAAATGTTTGACTTGTCCAGAATTACAAGTCATCATAACCATCATCCCCTCGAATCCACTATTAAAATATTAAATGTCTTTTTTAAGTAATTTTTCATTCTAATATTCTATAAATTCAATGTTTTAATGTGGTTTTCAACGAAAAAATTGTTAAAAATTGTTTATGGATAAAAAGGGATTTAAATAATTTTTAAAAAATCATTTTATGTTTTCGTATTATTTTATATGAAAAATGTTTTCAAAATGTTTTTATGTTTATTTTATCATTTATCAAGAAAAATGGTATTCAAAATGTATTTAATCATTTTTATATGTTTTCATGGAATATTATTCTCAAAATGTCTTTATTCTTATTTTATATTTTTTCAAGGAAATCAGTTTTGTAAATGTTTTTAAGATTCTATTATAAGTTTTAATGGAAAATGGTTTTCATGTTCTTTTACGATTATTTAATATGTTTTTAGAGAAAAATGTTTTAAAAATGATTTCATGATTTATCTCTACGTTTTCAAATTATTTCAAAATAAAATGTTTTTCAAAAGATTTTATGTTTTATAAATATTTTTCAATGATTAAAGGAAAATTTCCCCAAAAAAATGTTTTCAAAAGATATATAAAAATTATTTTCCACCCAAGAAAACATTAGTTGATATTACTCATTCCATTATAAGAAATTATCCAAATTTTCCATTCATATTCTTTTTCTAGATGGTTTATGTTTTGATGGAATAATTTTTATGAAAAACCATTTATCCTTCATAAATTATATGTTTAAGAATGTATTTCCTCTTACATGGGATATATACTTTTGAAACCCATTTCTCTTAAAAAGATTATAACATTATAAATAATTTTGAAACCCTCTTCCTTTGGAGAATTAATAAAGTAAGATATTATTATGAAAACTATTTATTTATATATGTTTTGATATGAGTATATTTTTATGATACAGATTTCAAATCATGGGTTATGATATGATAATATATGATATTGTGGAAAATGAATATATGATTTAATTATGTTAATAGTGGGAAATCATTTTTCTTCCAATTATTTGGGTAATAATTTATATCCCATGATATAGAGTAAGATTGTTTTGGGAGTTATCCTTTACGACTAATATGGCTTTAAATTGAACCATGACTACCAAGATGGTATGGGTAATGAACTCCTACAATTAAGATGACCATGGGAGTGGACCAGGACAATAAAGATGGTATGGGTTGTGAACTCATACTACTAAGATGGTTATGGGCATGAATCATGACTACCAAAATGGTATGATATGTTAACCCATACTAATAATATGTCCTTCGAAGTGATTCCCTGAATACTATGCAAATTATTATATATGCTTATGTGTTTTCCAAAATTCCATGTTTTATTCCTATGTTAGGCTTTCATGTATTATTTTCTATAATTCTTTCTTATTCAAGACATATGAAATGCTAAAATTTTTTCAACAATTCATTATTATGATCTTTGATATGCAGGGTATGATCTTGTAATGTTATAATCAGATTCCCATACCCATATGCTCATTTTTATTCTTACATATCTCACTTATTTACTCATACTGTGCATTTGATCAAATCCATTTTTTTCAATACCCATTTCATGAAGATATATTATTGATATAATATTTCCAATATGAGTTCTATTCTTAGATTACATATTAGGAGAAAATGTTGATCACTCATGTACGAACATTTATGTTTCCATGTTTCCAAATGCACTAAACAAACATGATCTTTGGGAATCTGTTATTGTATTGTATTAAGTATTTTACAAAAGTGATTTAATGTGAATTTTTAATAAATGATATTTTTATAGTTGTTATTAGAGTGAATGTTTAGTCAACCATGGGAATATAGGATGAAAAAACATTAGTGATATCCATTGGAATATTTCTATGGATATCTCTATGGATGTCTTTAAAGAAAACTCTAAGGATAAGGAAAAGTATATAAGATTGTCATATAATTTTTGCAAGGGATATAGTTAGTTTTATTTTATAAATACCTTCATGTATGGATACTAAAAGTGTATGTGTCTCTATAATTGATGTACAAAAGAGTAAAAACTCTGATACGGTGAATTTGACCAAACTCTGAGTATCCTAGTACCTGAAAATGTGACATGCTTCACACATGGCTTGACACTCATTGGAGATATTTATTGGAAATTTAAATACTCTTCACAAACCATAATGAAATATTTAATTTTTTTGGGTATGATAAACTAGGGTGTCAAATATTAAGGAAGGTTCTATGATTTATAAATCTTATAAGTTATTATTTTTCACGATATTGTGGATTATCACTATGATATGTGTTGTTCACATTATTATTTCTTGTTTTAGACCATGAAGGAAACCTAAATTAACTGGTTTAACATTGAATATGATTAAAAATTTGTTTTGTAGAATTAAAATAGAATGATAATTTGAATGAAATATATTGTGATTATGTCAAACCATTTATTGTGATATATGATTAATACTGTTAGCTCTGGTGATATTCCTAACAAAATGAATAAATGATGACTGACATTTAAAATTGTTTA
The DNA here is from genome assembly GCA_963277665.1 of Viscum album. Taxonomy (NCBI): domain Eukaryota; kingdom Viridiplantae; phylum Streptophyta; class Magnoliopsida; order Santalales; family Viscaceae; genus Viscum; species Viscum album. The sequence goes on from OY728125.1 coordinate 1,761,337,028, forward strand.
AATGGTAGGGAAAATAGTGTAGAGAATATCTAGCTTCGAGCGTGTTAAGAATAAGGGAATAATAACCCAGAATAACACATTAAAGAGAGGGGAAAATGTTTTCTGTGTGGGAAAAACTGTCCTAGAGTGACAAATTTTCCAAGAGTTAGATGGCTTATCTATGTAGAACATGATCATTACCCAACTCAATGCCATGACCAAAGAATTTTATTATGATACTATGATGGAACTATTCCATTCATATCAGTAAAGTGGAAGGATTTAAGTGGTTTTGTATTTGTATTCTATTATTACGAATGGTAAATTATATAAGGTGTTTTCAGTTTATGTATTATCTATGTATTTACAGTAATATGTTGAATGGTTCTAATTGACTACAAATTTGATATTATGATTATGGTAAGTTAACCCTTAATTTATTCATGAGATTATGATAATGATGTTAAAATAATGATATGTTGGATATGAATAAGTAAATTGGATGGTATTGATTACCTAAGAAATGATAAAGGGTTTTTTTGACAATATAGTATATATTATCATGGATAACGTTTAAAAATTCATTGATTAAATCCACATGTTAATAAATATTTGTAAAAAGTAAGCATTAATGTTTTTCAAGGGGATTTATGGTAAATCTGGTAATTAACATGTTTGAATAAAATATATGATGAGGGTATCCATATTTTTGGAATGTGAAAATAAATATCTACTTTATAATATAATTTGGGACAATTTTAAGCTGATTTAGTGACATTTATTCTAAATTTTTTTATTTTTATCTTTCTTAATGGTTATAATGATAACAATTATTATAATGTTTAAGTGAAACATTGGATAATGTTTGTGAGATTAATGAATCCTCTCACCACCCAAGGGTTTATGCATATTGAATAAGTTCGTATAACAACCTTTTTATGGTAACATAAGAGATATTGGATGACTTTTCATTGATCTCCTAATCTTTTAATGCTTCTGGAATAAAAAATTCACATTCATTTTTAGTGAATGAGGGTATATGGAAATTGGTCAAGACATGGCCAATGGGTGACATTTTACTTATGAAAGGGAATAAAATAATGTAATTATAACTTCTCATGAAAATGTTTCTACTATAGGGAATGAATCTGGAAACCAAAAATATTATCCAAGTACATCTTCTCTGATGAATCATATGACCCCACAAATCATCACAGATTTTTGGCATGGTGATTGTAAACTATATCCTTACTAAGTTCTCAATCCCAATCTTCTGTAACTTTATAGTTATATTTTTTTTCCATTTCCATGTTTTCATATACTGCCTATGTTCTTCAATGGGGAAACCAAGTTACCTGTTATATTGGGTAACACTTATGTTTCTAAATTTATTTTTTCAAATTAATATTTAGAATTCATTTTTATAATGTTGGTTTTTTAGAATGGGATTTTCATGTATTAAGCCTTTGATAAACCATATTAATTTCTAGGGTGAAATTCATTTTAAGGGTGGTCAGATGTAACACCCCATGTTTTTGTGAAATATTTTTTTTTCAAAATAATTTTTTTATATTTTTGTTTTCATAAAACACTGAATATAGCTTGTGTTATATGAAAGAGGAAATTTATTATTTCCTTTTATGATTCACCATTTCAATATTTCATTATAAATTACCCAATGATAAGTTTCTTATAAACACTACCATAACATTCATTCTCTACATAGAACACTAACCTAGTTTGTGCTACACGCAACATTGACTTTGTGTGGGTTACATGCAACACTGAGTTTCTAAGAAACCAAATTTTATTATTATAATTATTAAAAAAAAGATAATTATAAATGGACTGTTAAATTTAGAAATATGGGTACTAATAAATACTATCAAATAATATTTATAATGGTGGTAATGAAAAATAAGATTTTTGGTAAAGGATTTAAATGGTTAAAAATTCTATTTTGTAAAAATATATTGCATTTTATGCACTTCTATGAACAAATATTATATTAAATTTTAGAAAAATTTAGAAACATTATTTGATAAACAAAATTTTATTTTCGAATTTATAATGTAAATGTATTCTTAGGGTGAATATTTGGGATATTTCTAGAAAACATCATTCTTTAATGAATAGTGGAAGTTACTGAATTTTAATTCCGAATTTCATTTTCATCAAAATTATTTTTAATGTCAAATTATGATTTTTGTTGATTTTAATGTCAAATTACATCAATTATACATATATTAATCCAATTTATGTCATTTTAACATTTATATATTTAATTTATATTGACAAGCTAAATGATTTTTTAACAATGTCACTTTAAAAACTTCTTTTCTCGCCACATAAGAAAGATTATAATTAAAAATAATTTTTAAGATTATGTGAATATAATATTTAAAAAAGTAAAATTATATTTATAATAATCATGATATATATAGTTTATAAATATGAAATTATATTTTTGCAAAAATTATTAGTGAATGTGGTTATGATTAATTATAATGATTAAAGTGAAATTAACCATAAAAAAGAATAAACCTTAATCTTAAGATCCCAAATGACCTAGAAACTGGTCCAATGACCATTTTATAGACATCATTCGGACATAAAACCTCCGTTATTGAGTTTTGTTTTTGCATTTTTGACATATTTCAGTTAACAACATGGGCACACCAAACGTTTTTTCAAAAAATACATGTTTGTCCAATCCATTCGCTATAAAAGCCTAGCAATTTTCCCCCCTATTCATACATCTCAACCAAAATAATATTGGAAAATAAAAATTCAATAAACCTCTCAATGACCCTCAATATCACCTTGAATCATTCATTTTGGTTTAAATATGACCAAGTAATCCCTTTGGAGTAATCTAATAGGAGTTACTCAAAGAAGCGGTAACATCCTTCCTCAATCTCCTTTCCATTACTTTCCTTTCAGACATCCTCAATTGTTCTTATTCCATGATAATATAATAACACCAGCATCATAAATATTTTGAGTCGTTTTTATTTTATGTATTATATTTACACTTACACAAACATCCATCAAATGGGTAAAGAACTTACCGTTATTGTGTTCGTCGAACTACCACATCACTAAATAATGATGTTTATTTTAACTTTACCTTATCCCATGGTTGGGAATTATTATGTAAAATACATTTTTATTTTTTATATATGATATTTAAGATATATTTATTTTTCTATATTTATTATATAAATCCTACATTCAATTATTCCATTTTCTGTATTAAAATAAATTCATTTGGGGAAGTGTGGACAACCACGCCCTCAAAGTGGAGTGATACATTCTCACAGTAAATGTAAAGTCATAATAATGGTTTAAGTAAATTTATATGACATTTTTGATATAATAATTCCTCTATAATGATATTTTATATACATATACTTCGTTTAAATTATTTCATTCAATAGTTCAATGAAAAATGGAGACAACGTTCATGCATACATATTACCTACTCTTTCCATGAAGTGTCTATTCCATTTCATATTTATATATACTATAAATTATTATAAATAAATATATAATGAATATAAATTATATTTATATCATTTTTTAGATTTTATAAATAATCATATGAGTATGATGAAAAAAAATAACAATTTAAGACACACGGGAAAAATAATGTTGATATTACCTGAAGTGACATCTTAACATGGAATCCTGAAGAAGAGGGTAATATAAAGTAATAATAATAACATATATGGTATTATAAATATTAATTTGATTCCATAATATACATATAATAAACATTCCTTTTTTAATCATGAGTTTTTTAGTACTAAGATAGTCCAGACATAAGGTAAGGGGATCTCATCTCTCTTTTTATTTCCATGAGATACATGTATTATTACCCACTCATTTATTTTTTGTTGTGTGTATAATTAAAATGGATGTATTCTATGCCTATTATACTCAAATTTATGGGTATTTAAATATCCATTTTATTAACTTCCGTTCACGGGGTTTTGTTTCAAATGTAACCAAATCAGAAAAGTAATGTTGTCTCAATTTTCCATCATTGAGACACTTGCCATGTTATGCACCTAAATTATTCCATGAGAAGTATATAATTCCCTTGACATGTTATATCTTGAATATAAATATTTTTATCTTATATTATTCTTAATTTAATTTTATTCTCTTTATTTTTTTAGGTTTTAGTGTTATCAATTTTTAATAGTTTATATCTACAATATCACCACTTATCGATATTGTTTATGATAATATTTCATTTAAATTACTATAATGATTCATCTATTAATAACTATCATTGTGATTCTTACCATATATTTTTTCAGGTTATTTCTAAGTAATTTTAACATTTTCCCACTCTTGGGTAAAAATGATGATCAAGAAAGTGTTTTATATAAGTATGGATTTACCTCTCTTTTCAGAGAAATTTGTGTTGCTTTCAAACCATGTTTTATAAAAGGATTACAATGAAAATATAATATTCTCAAATGATATTTAAAATATTTTTTAACCCATTTTTTAACTTTAGAGAAATGTATTTTAAGAAAGAATCTTTTTTTCATTTTCCAATTATTGCACACTTCTAATAATGTTTTGGTGAAAAAATAATATTCAGTGTCTACAGATTTATCCACTTTCATGACCATCATTCCATTGAAGATTCATTTATAGGATTACAATTTTTTTAATTTAATTTCCTTCCAAATATTATGTAAATTAATTATTTTTATGATTATTTCAAGGAAATATTTTTTCAAACATGTATTATGTTTTAAAATTGTTTTAAACAATTTTCAAAACATTATTTAAAAGTTTTCAAAATATTTTCAAATAAAATGTATTTCAAAAAGTTTTTTTTTACTTTTATAAGTTTTCATGTATAATGGTTTTCAAAATCCACTTATGATTCTTTTCTATGTTATTAAGGAATTTTTTTTAAAAAAAATAGGATTCTTTTATATTGTCTTCATGGAAAAAAGTTTTCAAGATGATTTTAAGATTATTTTATAATTTTTTAGGGAAAAATGTTTTCAAAATTATTTCAAGTCTTATTTCAAAGTATGAAAACCATTTACAAATATAATATATCAAAAAAGGATTAATTTTTTAAAAATAATTGTTCAAAGAAGAAAGGATAATTTCATTAATAAATTTATTTAAAAGATATCTCAAAACTATTACCCATATACGATGACATATGTTAATGTTAACAATTCCATTATGGAAAATGATCTATAGGTTCCATTCATATTACTTATAGAATGGTGTATATTTTCATTGCATGATATTTATGAAAACCCATTTCCCCTTCATTGATTATATGTTTTTGAATCATGTTCATATTCCATGGTTTATATACTTATCAAATTGATTATTTTAAATGGGTTATACAATGATAAATGATTAAGAAACACACTTCCTTTCATTGATTAATATTAAATTAAAAGATTAAAAAACCAATATATTTTTCAATAGGTTATGATATGATAAAATTGTTATGATACGAATTTCATTTCATGGCTTATGATATTATTTCTTATAATCATGTGGCACACGTATAAATTATTTAATTATGATATTGGTGGGACCTATATCTCACTCTAATGAATTGGGTAAATATTTATTTCTCATGAGATAGACAAAGATGGTCTTGGGAGTTAACCATGACTACTAAGATGGTCATGGGAGTAAACCATGACTACCAAATGGTATAGGGAGTGAACTCATACTAATAATAAGGCCACGAGAGTAAACCACGACTACCAATATGGAATGGAGAGTGAACACATATTATTAATATGGCCTTGGAAGTGGTGACATGACTGTTATGGAAATTGTTTTATATGCTTATGTGTTTACCATAGTTCTATGTTTTGTTCCTATGATTGAATTTCATGTCTTGTGTTCTTTACATCCTTATGATTAATGACATTTAAACTACAAATATTTATGCTATGATTCCTGATTATGATCTTTGATGCTTAGGGTTTGATCATATAATTTTATGATCACATACATATACCATTATGCTAATGTTCATACTTACAAATATCCCTTATTTACCCTTTCTGACTATCTGATCTCACCCCTTTTTATGTTTCCTTCCCTATGTTATGAAAATATTATCTACACATGATATTTTGAATAGGGGTTAAATTATTTGATAGCATAGTTTAGATAATGTATCTCACTCATGTACCAAAAATTTTGTTTCCATGTTTCCAAAAGCGCATAACTAAAATAGTCTTTGGGCATCTATTTTTGAAATGTATTTTGTATTCCATAAAAGTGATTTAATGTTAATTTATGAAAATAAAGGTTATCTATATATGTTTTTATAGATCTCCGTGTTCATGGAGGATATATTAACCATTTTTTGATCATGAATCTATGTATGATTATCATATCCTTATTACCGACATTCTTCATTAGATTTTCCTGAATAATGCATTATGTTTTGAGGTCCCGTAATCCTGAGGTAGGTGGTTCTGTTTATGATGTACCAATTTATTAACCCTAAATTTATTTATTAGAAATAAATTTATTTTATTTATATTTAAATTTTATTTCAATACATTTATTTAAATCCAAATTATACTGAATTTCGGATTTGTATTTAATTTTTCACAAAATTGGTAAACCCCTTAGATATAAAAAATTTCGGTGTGTTTGTGGAATTGAAGAGAATTTTGAGATTTAAATTTTTTGAATTTAAATTTTGAAAGTAATTTGGTGAAATTTATTTCAAGGTTGTATTTGAGAAAAATGTCTTAAAATGTTATTGGTAGAAACCCAATGGTTATAGCATGGAAAAGGTATTATTTGATTAAAAACCCATATATTTGGTTTTAAAAGTAAATATGAATATTTTAAATGGAAGAATGGGTTAAATTGTATTTTAAATATTTGTAAAATAATGTTTCAATCCCTGATTATAATTAGAGAATATGAAATAATTGGTAGTTGGTGAGTTATTCAGGACGACATGTTATTGTTGATTCACAACACAAATAATACATATATATAAGGTCACATCCCTGATGGGACGGTGACGAGTCATATTTCACCATTGTCTGAGGGACGTGTGTATACATATAATGATGATAAATATTTGAGTGTGATGGAGTCCTATATCCTAAACTATCATACCATTTGGCAGATGACCATGTTTCTCATTGTTTATATTTTAAATATATATCATTATTTGTAAATTATTTTACACAAGACTTATGAATTTATATAAAATATCTTATATAAAATGTTATTTAAGACATTTTTTTAAAATATATCCTTCATTTTTAATGTAAATCCTGATTTCTTTAAAATATTATTTTTAAATGTCATTCATGTTTATTTAAAATTGATATATTTATTTGGTAAATTAAATGTGGCATCTTATTGTGGAATCTATAGTGAGACCTGATTTGGATTTTATCTAACATCATACATGTGCCTTTAGCTATTTGTAGATTATATTCATCCAAGATGAAGCAAGGATAAGAAACCACTTAGAGGTGCGAGTAACTATTGTTACTTGGGCTTGTGGAGTTGTGTTCAATGGTACATGGGTTGTTATTCTGTTTTTGGGTACATATTGGTAGTACATTGGGCTTTCATACCCATTTGACTTCTGGTATAGTTCTCCCTATTGAATTTTTCTTGTATACATGATAACATGTTAGTATTTTCCCATTTTTTTTAAATTAATCTCCAAATTCTTTTTATAGGATGAAATGTACTAGTTTAAGACCCATGGGGATAATAAATTCCCTTTAGGATATGTCAGGACTGGCTTGGTCATCAGTTTACCAGGGTATCCGGGATGTTTCGATACAATGTGGGGTCAAAGGGAGGTTTTTCATCTTTCATTGATGTTAGTTTTTAGTCGATTAATATTGTCGGGACATCAGAGAAAGTTGCGATTGATTGTGTGGCCAGTTCTCACCATAATTAAATTGAGTCACTAGGTGAGGTTTTGGAAATATATCATGAGCATTGGTTCTTTTATTTTTACTATTTTTTATTTGTATTGTATGAAATACAAATCATTTATATCAATATATTAGGATTCATTTCTCATTTTTCACTGTTTGAGTGAAAATAAGTTGTCTGTGGTGTTGTTTGTGGGAGTTATGGAGAATCATTCCTGAGAGAATATGTGTGAATCCAATATTGGAGGATGATGGTGATGAACCAAAAAGACAAAATCCTCTTCTGGAACTGAGCTTGGTTGAGGTTATTATTTATACTATCCATGATTTAGGATAGGAACCACCACTAGTTCTTGTTTAGGCTTCAGCTGTGGAACCTCATAGAGATATTATCCGGTAACTTTCTTAGGAGTTCCTTCACCAGAAACCATTACCATTAAAAGGATCTAGTGAACCTCCCTAGGATAAGGAATTACTGAGATTTATCAATCATTAGGTTGAGTTCTTGGATACACCTAATAAAATCTAGCAGAAGTGTGTCACCTTCATGCTAGAAAAACTCATAATTTTATGGTGGGACATGATGGGGATGGTGATGAAGTATGCAATATTATAGAGTAAAGGCATAAATTATCTTTTCACCGACTAGTTATATCTAGTGTTGATGGTGTTATCCAAGGATACTGAGTTTTTCAATGTTGAGTAGGTCGATTGGACTGTGATAGAATCTGATTTTTTTTGATAATCTTTTGTAGTTTTCACCAAAGATTATATCAATTGAGAATTTAAGGAATTAATGGTTTCATAAAGGACATTTATCTTATTTTCATCCTCATATTTTCTTACAGAATTTATGCTCTTTTTCTAATGTAATGGATAGATCACTGATAGACAAAATGAAAATGTCGATAATGTTAGGGGCTCCAAGAGTGTGTTTCTCCCATTAGAGGTCTGAATTCCTCCAAAAGAAATTTGAAGTGTGATGATTATAATGGTGGTTCTTGAAAATAATGATCTTACATAACTAAAATAATGCTGGGAATAGACCCTTAGATTTTCTACCAGTATGGAAATCCTTGGTATTTTATACAGGTTTTCACTCAAGCACCCAAGGTATTTGGTTCATAAAAATGCTCATGTCACATTCATAAGTTCTTCCATGTATTTTCCACTCGGTATAGTGGAACGAGATAATCACATCTGGTAAAAACTACAGTGAAATCATATTTTTCAAAGAAAAAGGGGTGACAATCACAGACATCCAGAACAAAGATTTTTCACATAGCAGAAGAGTCTCTAGAGGAAGAACATATGGGTCTAGTGACCCTGAGAGGATCTATCACTATATATTCATGATTAGTGACTATTTTTTTATACTTATGTATATCATTTTTCTATTTCTATCTGTATTGTCCATGTGATTAATCTTCTTATGTAGATTTTATCTTATTTAATCGATATTACTTAACCTTTAGGAATGACGAGAAAATAGGGTCTTTGTAGTCCCTCTTGTGATTCCACTTTATAAGGTACTGATCATTCATGATATTTTTTATCAACATAAAACACCTTCACCTCATTTTAAGGATGGATTGGATCATTTCCAAAAATCCCTGATTTATTATTATCTACAACGGGTCACCTTACAACACCCAGTAGATTGTGTTGTTTCATCGAAATAGATTGGGACCCAAGGTCAAGTAGATACATACCTTATTATCTTGATTTAGAGAAACTGATATAATTTTTTCCTTTTAATCATGAGTAAGAATATTTGAGCAGTTTTATCCCACTAGTTTTCATTAAGTTTCCTGAATTTTTCCCTCTTACTTCAATGGTTTTCCACCTGTAAGTTTGGTAGTGTTTTATATCAACTTATTGCCTAGTAAATAACTAGTAAATATTAATTTTTATTATATGGAACCAGCTAAAATGAAAGAGTACATGTTTTAGTTGGATGATATTCTATAGAAATTATTTATATGCTTGAGTGTATCACCTTTGGAAGCAGATTTTATCTTTGAGAAGAAAGTAGATGATTTTATTCATTATTGTTTTAGTTACAGTAAAATAAATCGATTAATGGAAAAGAAAAAGTATCTATTTATAAATATTAATGATCTATATATCAATATGATTTGGTAATAATGGTTTTCAATGATTTACCTTTGATATATTTAGCACTATTTGAGAATAAAAGAATATGACACTCAGAAAAATGCCTTTCAGAGATGGTATGACCATTATGATTACCTTGTCATGCCAATTAGTTTAACCAATGATCCTATAGTTTTTATGAATTTAATGAATATTATTTTTCATAAGTATCTTGATACTTTTGTTTTAGTATTTTTTTATGACATTAATTTTTACACTATGTCTGAGGAGGATCATGTGTTCCAATTGAGAGAAGTTATGGAAATGTTCATAATTCACCGAATTTATTTCATGCTTTAAAATTTTGATATTTGGAATAATGAAGTGAATTTATTGGGAAATGTGGTATCAGAACTAGGTGTTATTTCTTTTGATGTGTCTTTGAATGACCATATGGAAATGGATGTGTTTTCTTATAGCAATAGCTAAGTGTATTTGATCAGAATGGATTCTTTTGAGGCCCGGTATGAATAGACTTTTAGATATTTGTTTTTTTGTTGAATATTGGTGATATTTTCTAGGTTGGGATGATATTGGTTCAAGAGATGATATAGAAATTTCATTTTATTTATTTGAGAATGTTGACATCTCAGATCTAGTATCAATCTTATGTTTATCGTCTTTATAAACTATTTGAGTTTTATGTTGGTGATCAGGTATTCTTAAAAGTTTCATCTTGGATGGTTCATCGATTTCATTGGAGGCAAGGGGAACTTTCTCTGAATTTTTTAGTACCTTTTTAGGTTATTTATATGGTGGTGAGAGTGTATTATATTTTATCATTTTCAATACAACTGATGTTGATACATAATATTTTCCAAGCAAGGCAACTACCGATGTATCTTTCGGATCTATCTCATGTTATTAGTTGGAGTTATCTTGAGGTTGAACGTAATTTATCCATGATGAACATCCAGTCGTGATAGTTGATTTTGAATCCAAGGTTCTTCATATGAGGATGGTTCTATTTCTATGGAAACAAAAATCTGATTTTTAATAGACATAGGAGAGGGATGTAATGATTTGAGATAAGTGGCATCATTTATTTGGCATTAAGGCTTCTTAATATTATTTTTAGGGATATGTAGTTTCAATTGTGGGGTGGCTGTAACATCTTGTTAGTATATTAAAGTATTCTTAAACATTCCTATTGAACAATATCTGGTTAGGTTTTATTTAGGGTTGTTTTGGGGTATTTTTTTTTAATTTTGATTTTTTGGGCTATGTGTTGTTTTCTCAAAATTTGTTCCCTCTCACTAGAAATTAGAAAAACACCAAAAGTAGGCGTCTACATGGATATCACATGGTTTGAAAAACTCTTCAAACACCATAAAAAACCTGTGCACCTAGGAAAAAATGGGGTGCACATTTTGGGTGCACAGTTTGTTCAACCATGCATCTCTGTCCAGGTAACCGTTCTTATGGGATTTAGTTAATCTGAAAAAAATTAAAGCCCCACAACCCCCAGTTTAAGAGTATGATGGGATCATTCAACCATAATATTATTTCTTCTTCCACAAAGGATCCCAAGAGGTGATTTCAGTCCCTCTACACCATTATTGAAACAAATAGAATCTAGTTGAATGGTGTTCAATATATCCATGGTAAGTTATGACTTCCCATTCTCTTTCTCCCATTATATCATATCTCCTGCCTTGGTTTTTATAGATATCTATGTTTTCGGGGGATCTAATCACCATTGTTTTAGATCTTGAATCTATATTTGATTTTTGGATCCTTGTTTTAGATTTTCTTCCTTGGATTTTCCTTATTAGGGCATTATGTTTCAAGAACCCAGGATTTCAAGGTGGGTGGTTCCGTTTACAATGGAAAATTTTATTAACCATAAATTTCATTATATATATTTAGTTTTTTTAATTTAATTAAAATTTAAATAAATTTGTTTTTTGAAAACCCAATTTTATTGAATTAGGGATTTGTATTTGATTGGCATGAAATTTGGAAAAACCCCAATACTAATGAATTGGGGCATGTTTGTGGAATTGATTGAAAATTTTATGACTAAAATTATTGAATTTAATTTATGATATTTATTTGAGGAAATTGAATACAAGGATTTATTTTATAAAAATATATTGAAATGGTTATGATTGAAACCTAGTGGTTTTATCTTGTAAAATGCATTATTTGATTAAAAACAGCATATTTTTTTTCAAAAATAAATTTATATATTTGAAATAGATGAATGGGTTGAACTACATTTTAAATAGTTTTAAAATAAATTTCCCAACACTGAATTTTATTAGAGAACTTGAAATCCTTGACAGTTGGTGTGTTACTTGGTATAACACTCTATTGAAATTTTCAACACCAACAATACACGTGCAGTAGGTCACATACATTATATAATGGTGATGAGTCCACTTTGACCATTTTTTGAGGAATGTGTATACACATATTGTCGTGAGAACTATTTGAGTGTGAGGGGTTCCCATAACCACGAACTACCGTACCTTTTCGAAAATGACAATGTTTCTCAATGATTATATTTTAAATATATTCCGTTCTTTGTAAATTTATTTACACATTCCTTTGGAATTTATATAAAATGTTTTATATAAAATGTTCATTAAGATATTTTTAACCTATTTTCATCTTTTTAAAAATATAGCATGATTTCTTGAATATGAATTTGAAATGACATTCATGTGTATTTAAAATTGAAATATTTATTATTTTAATTAAATGATGAATCATGTTGTGGAATCCTTAGGGAGACCCTACTGGTCTTTTGTCTCACACCATACTTATTCTATTTGGTGTGTGTATATTATCTTCATCCAATTTTAATCAAATTAAAGGTGCCAAATAGAGGTGGTAGTAGCTATTGATCCTTCAGATTGGGGAGTTGGGTCTACATAAACATTAATTGTTATTCTTTTTTTTGGTATGATGTGGTAGAACTTTGGGTTATCATACTTCTTTGAATTATTTTATAGTTCTCCCATTGTATTTTCTCTTTTATTCATAATAAATTGTTTTCCATTCCTCTTTTGTGTTTGTGGAAAATTAATGTCCATTTTTTTGCATGATTCCATGTTTTCTTCACTGACCCGTGGGGATAAAAAAATACCCTTTGGTCTATGTTTGCACTATTTTTAAATCATGTTACCATGGTATCTAGGATGGTTCATGACATGTTTCATACTGACATAATTTCCACTCAAACAGTGCTACAAGCCAGTTGGCCGTTGGGCCTTAGGAATGCCACTCTATATGCCAAAGGCCTCACATTAACTGTGGGAGTATAATGATGTGGTAGCGGGTATACTATACCCATATATGGTGATAATAATAGTGGTTTATATTTAAATATATAAGTGGAAGAAATACCATAAAAAGTAAAAGAATCATTTTCAACACAATATAAGCATAATACATAGCAATAGTAATAAATGATTCCGGTGGAACAATTCCATTCGCAGATAATAATGCACATATCATAGTAGACCATAAAAGGTCAAACAAAGAAATAGGTAGTAGTGTCTCTTGTGGCCAATCATATCAGTACACACACATATATATAATATGAAATGAAATTACATCTTGATTCACATCTTTATTCTTGAACCACCATGGTCCATCTCCATCCATCCTAATAAAAAGGTACATCTCTGATCACTAAGGTTGATCCCTCAATCAAAATCAATTACTTGATATCAAAGATATGAATATTCCATGCAGAATGAGGGGACCGTGTAAAGTGTGAGAATAAACTAAGTAGGAAACCACCATTTTGTGCGTGTCATACAGTGATAATAACACAAGGGTATGTAATATATAAATAACATTGTAAAGTGGACATAATTAATAATCTACCTACTCCACTTGTTCTCAATGTTCACATGTGAGAAATATAGGTTCTTTTTAAAACACCTAAATTAGTCTTCATATATGCCAAAATATATATATATATATATATGGAATATATCAAATGTCTGTATATATATATTGGTTTGGGGAGGACCCATAGCTTAGTTCCCAAGGAATCCCTGACAAATGATCATAGTTGTGAACTCTTATGTTCCACCCATAACCTATCTTGCCACACCTTGTTCCATCAGTTAAATATTTTTAATCCTAATTAAATTCCTATAAAATATGACCTAGATCAGTTAGAACTCCACTTCGAAGTACCCATTGACTCTATAACCTGACATCCTAAGGAATGATTATATTCATCCTCTAATAAATAATCATCGTCGACTAAATAGATAACAACATGAGGAATGAATATATATATAATTCCATAATAAAAATCATCAGATGAATAATTTTTGATTTCATGAGGAATGGTGATACCCATCCTCCCATGATCTTGGCCCATCGGACCTGAGCATAATTTTGAGCCTCATCCCCCAATCGATGTTCTGAACACCATCAATCGTTGGTCCATAACCATCCACATGGATTTATACGCTGAGAAACCCCAGTATATCTAGTGGTAACCACCATCCCCTAAGCCTTATAATATATGGTGGGCTCCACCAACAATTAATGGTTGACATCACCTTATCTTATTCATATTATTTTGCAAATAACTCGAACAACAAATCATCTGACAACATTGAGCAGTAACCACCAAGAAATTGAAGACACATCATCCATTATCTCATTCCCCGATGACCATGTCCCTAAATCCCGATGGTCCATATTATCTCAACTCATACTGGCCATGCCCCCATATAAATGACCTTATATCTTTAATATGATGACTATAATGCCTCAAACTGGTGATCATCATCACCCCATGTATCATGGGTAACTCCCTAAACCAATTAACAGTGTCATCTCAGTTCATGTGATGAACATAAACTCAATCCTCGGGCCTAGCCCATCATGATCCCAAGAAACCCATTCAATCAATATAAATAATTTGATTAATTTAAATCACCCACCTTTCCTACACTACCAAAGTGGTCACAATCCCCTCATCCATGATGGAAGGCATTAATATTCTAGATCATTCATTCTAGCATCCCACAATATCAATTTAGTAATTTAAAAACCAATACTATTTATTTATTTTCCCTCCCCGAACTAACCACATCGGTGTATATAGAACACACCCCAATAAAAAATTTAAAATCACTGAGAAGGATTGGAAAAAAATTCCTTGAACTTTTTGGTGATTGCTCACAAAATATTATCCTCTACCTCTAGAAAAAATGGAAAAAATATGTGTTTTATACAAACACCTTGGAAATAAGGAAAAGGGGATCACATAGATATAGCATTCCATGTAGAGAGATAAACTAGAAAGGGAAGATATATGATTAAATATCTTACCAATACACATCCAATGAGACTGATGAAACTGGGATTAGAGCTCAAATGATGTAAATCCCTCAATGCCTAAAGGAGGAAGGAAAAGGGGGAACTCCTCTATGTAACATGTGGAATAGATGAGAAAGGAAGAATAAATAAGAAAATAAGACATATGGTCAAAAAATTAAATTTACCATTTTAAATGTCCTACATAGTTTTGAAGTTTGGCATGGATAATCTTACACAAATCGTGAGGTGGTCACAGTCCAAGCACCACAATGGCAGAATTAGGAACACACTTTTTCAAACCATGCACAGAATGTGTGGATTCCCTCTATCAAAAACTACAATGGCGATCACATGATCATTCACCCCATTAAATGATATGAAAAATTCGTTCCAATTGAACAGGTGGGTTGCACATGTAATCTCGAGAGGCCGCATAGTTTGATAAAACAATTCACCTCAGTGCTTTCCCAAAAATATGTTTCTTGGGTCCGACAGACCTGAAACATGCCTGGAACCCGGAGTCACTACTGTGGAATTAAAGTATATCTAAAAAAATTCACATTGGTCAATCCGACTCCAAAATTTAGTTTCTAAAATTTAAAAAAAAAATCATACTCACCAAATAAAAAAACCAAATAGGTTGGGGATTTTCGACCTTATGAATACCCATGACATTAAAATCCTCCCATGTTTACATATCTCATCCTAGAGATATCAATATTTACCCTAAGAAAGTACCAAACATACCCATATCATTATATTTCCTTGGTCTATCATTGTCATTAGTCACATGTCACCTCCCCTCAAGGAACTCCTCAACTTAGGAGTTACCAACTCAATAACTTCTGAACCAAAGAACATTTTATGATGGTTCAGTGATCATCCCTTGACTCATAAGTGCTCCCATAATGAATAATAATTCCTAAACCTTATCAGGTTGTGAAATTAGGCTCATATCATATCTAACACCCATCATGTCCTTTGCCTCATCAGATTCCCATAACTACTTGTGTCAAACACAACACTCATTAAATCCTTCATCTCACCGGATTCCCTTAAACCCTATACATCAATAGATTCCCAAATAAACCCATGTCATATATAGATATGCATGCCTATAAAAATATTGATTCTTATACAACTCGAATAAAACATACATCACATAAATTAATAGATTCCAATGCACAACATATATATATAATTCATCATAACTGATGAAAATATACTAATTAGTGTCTAGTTAGTACAAAAAAATTCATGTCCACCTAATGCGAAAAAACATTCCAAATCCCAAAATAAAAAGAAACCTGACTACACCCATGGATGATGATGATAATTGATTTTTTTAAATTGGGAAAGATTGTGGTCACAAAGAACCACCTTTCCAAGGGACTTCAAGGGGGGCGGATGTGATGGAATCCAAGGGCATTACCCGGGAAAAATAAATACACTATAATAGAAGGGATCCTAAGTTAATATAAAGAACATGTTAATCATCCTGACTTCCAAACCTTGAAAGCGCATCAAACTCAAGGTTTGCCTCCCTATGACAATACATAATAGTCATTCCAAGACCAGTTGTTAGAGAAAATGTATGGATTACATACACCAGGTCCCAGGATGGTTCATTAACACCATGCACTTATCTGACTAGGACTTCAGAATCTGATTGCATAACCTCCACAATAAAACCGTCCCTTCGACAAACTATGATTCATGTGAGAAGCGCCCTAGCATCCAAACCCAAAGAACATACAGGAAAAAAGAACGCGCTAAAAGTCAACAACACTGAGGCACATGAATCATAAAGAACCCCACCACCTCTCATTATCCCATTTATCAGATAGTCGTCCACATTATGTTTAATTCCTCGAAGTGACTAAAACCATTTGATCCATCATCCTACCTAGCTACTAGACATGAATGGTAAAAATGAACCACAAGGACCCAGATGCTCTTGGACCCCATTCAACAAAGAACCCAGTTCAAAAAATGAGTTCCTTTAAATGGATCTCAAGAAAATAAAGAGATCTCTGGTCGCCCTGGTGAGAATGTTTTTGCGCCTCCCAAATGACCGATCAAATGTATGAGAGAATAAATCACCTCAACTTGAATTCCATAGCCCTTCAAAAAAATATATGAAACGAATAAACTAGAATATCTTAGAAGGAGAGATGATCTTGAAAGAAGCATAGAATTGGAGTGAAATGCAACCAAAGGAAGACCACCCCCTCCCTATGGCAAAACAAAAGAAGTGCAGACTCACTCTGAGGATTCATACAGGAAAAGAAATGTTAATACAAATGAACACCCTTCCTCTAGATGCTATCTTCCTTTGGAATAACTATTTTTATGATACACCAAACCAGAAGGTTCATTTTCATGGGGATTTCCTTACACCAGATCTTCGAAACCCATTCGTCCAGCAACGAATCTACCTATGACATCTTTCTACAAACCCGGCCAATGGACTTACCCGAACTAAAACTTGTAAAGAAACACCTATCCACCTCTAATTTCATGATAATCACCTCATAAATATTTTTCTACTCATGGTTGAGAATAGCCTGATGCAAAATTTGGTGCTTGATTTCTTCCATAAATGAAATATATGGATTTGGACACCCTTTAAAGAACAAACACTCACCTGAACAATTGTATTTCTAGAAACTAATGTCACATTTCCCAATCATCCTCCGAGTCGAACCCTAATGTTCTTCCAATTTTGAGAACATATTCTTTGCAAGGCCAGTCCATAGTGGCATGCAGGAACCAACAGCCACCCATTGCTCCCCATAGTGGGCTCTGAAGAATGAGGACCAAAGATATTCTACAACAATAATTTCCCACGAATGACTCGTTTACATGCCCTGCATGGTTTCATTAATATTAGGTAAACCAAATCCACCCTCCTCCACTAGTTTTTCCAGATGAGACCAACCAGCCCAATGACATCGACCTGTGTGATTGGAAACCTAATGAAATTCATTAAGAACTCTCTCCATCCATGCAATGGTTCATTTTGTAGGTCTAAGGACCGAGAAGACATGCATTGGTATGGAGGATAGTACACTGTTAATAAAGGGCACCCTCCCTTAGAATGATAACAACCTATTATTTCAGATAAAGATATTCCCAACACTTGATTAATAGAATCACAACAAAATTATTTTATGTTACCATAAGAAAGATGGACACCAAGATAAAACATAATAATTTTATTCTTAGGGAAACCCAAGATGTCTCGAAAATTCCTACATCGATTACCTGGGCACCTATTATACACACATACTTGGCTCTCCCTGGAATTAATTCATTTCCCACTCAAGCACCCATACACAGAAAAAATCTCTATGAGTCCCCTTAACGATCATCTCCTTCCGTTAGTTAAGATCATAATATCTTCAACGAACATAAAATGAGACACTCCTTCCCTGCCATTCATTCTATGTTATGGAAAAAACCTTCCCCTCTCCATTCCACTATGTATATTCCTTGATAAGGCTTCCCGATCCAAGATAAAGATGCATAGAAAGGGGGGATCACCCTGCCTTACTCCATGGACCTATTTAAAGAAGCCAAAACATTTTACTTTGAGAGAGATAGTAATCCATGGAGAAGAATTTCACCTAAATAAAAGGTCACAAAACCATTCGTGATACCCCAAGTGTCTCATCAAACAAATCCGCAAACTCAATTCCATTTTTCACAAATCCTGGTTCATATCAAAGTGAAAAATGACATTTATACCTACTACTCTTTTATTAATACCATTGACCACTTCATTGAAAATTTCCACAACCCCTTGAATGCTACAGCCTTTAACAAACCCATGTTTCTCCTTAGACACTGGCCTTGGAATGATCTAGTTCAACCTACCTCCAATAAAGCATGCCAGTATTTTATAAGACACGTTATATAGATAAATAGTTATGTAATGGTTGGTATTAGTGGGATCTTTGACCATCCGTAGAAACACCCCCTTGGCACAGAAAAACCCTGATTGAGAGCACCACCATGAAAAAAGTCCTGAATAGCCATCACCAAATGTGGACCAACTATACCCCAAGTAGTCAAGTAGAAAGAACCTTGAAAACCATTCGAAAGTAGAGCACAGTCAGGGGAGATCTTATGAACTGTCATTTTTATTTCTGCATCTCTTAGTGTATCCCCCAAAGAATCATTCTCAGGACCCTCCACCAAATAGAGTATGCACCTCCGAAAACCCAACCCTGCGGAATCACCCTCCACATACTATAATCAAGAAGAGACCAATTCGACCAAAAGGTCTTTCAAAATTGTCCAGCACCAACCACCCCACCACATCCACCTCCAATGAAAAGAATCCATTAGGTAGAGTAATATTATTTCTCAAGTTACTCTTTTATCATAAACACGCGTAAGAAAAAAACTTTTGTGATCACCTTCATTCAACAATCTTATCAAGGACCTCTACTTATAATATCTCCCAACTTCCAAGAGCTTCTCTACAAGAAACATGAACTTTTCACATAGGAAAATAAATCTATTATCATCCCAATTGTTCGACAACTCCTCCTCGAAATTCTCAATGGATGACTGAATAGAGTTGACACATGAAAATTTGTTAAGTATATTAGCCATCCATCCTTGATTATCCTTATTAAAATGCTTCAAAAGGATAGAAAGGCCACCCCATGCACCTTCATTCTTATCTTGATACAAAGAAGATCTCACCACATGCATGAATGCTTCCACCTGATGCGAGTTACTAGAATAATGAAAATTCATTTTCCCAGCCCTATCACATCTGTCCTTCACCAGTAGAGGAGCAGGATCTGACAATGATCTAGTTAAATGAATGACAATGGACCTAGAAATTTAATCTATACCTTTAATGATTGAAAATTATCTATTAAGCCTACTCCATAAGCGGTGCAACCCCCCTGTGATTATTACACCATGTGAACCACTTACCATTGAACCCCAAGTCCAGAAGTCTAGCTACATTGATGATGTCACAGAAGTCCAACATGGAATCAATATAAGTGATATATCCACCCATTTTCTCCTCCAAATTAACAATTGTGTTGATGTATCCACCACCAATCCTTGGTAAATTAAAATTTTTGAAAGACCCCGTGAAACCCCAAAGACTTATCCTCCTGTGAGCATCATTTCTAGCGTACCCAAATGAGAATAGAAACTATCCCCCGTCCTAGGAGATCATAGTGTTAATTCATTGAGAAGAATGACTAACCTCCTTTAGTTGTACATTCATCTTCCAGTAAATCAAAATATTGGAGTTAACCGAATCACCATGCAGAAACAATGGAAATACCATATTCTTCTCCATAGATGAGAGCTTTTTAGTATTCTATTTAACCTCGAGAATAACCACCACAGAGGCTAAAGGTTTCTAAGATTAAACCACCATGAAATCACACTTTTCATGTTCCCTAATCCCACATGCATTTCAAATGATCATAGAAATATTAATAAAAACCTCCCTTTTCTGTCGGGCCCGAAGCTATAGGTGGAGAAAATGAAAATAGAATACCTGCCTCTTTCTATTTCAGCCGAGTGACAAGGCCAACGAATTCTTATGTAGACGTTCCTTGAAATTTTCCCTAATACTTCCTCATGTGTGGAATCCCTATGCTCTCCAAAATATCCTATGGAAAGAGTTGAGACAATGGAAGAGTGGGAAATTCCACATCCTCCTGAAGAAGAGAAACCAACAGGAGTTGTTAAGGAGAGGCCCGTGAGGATAGAACATACTTCACCACATCATCAAGGTAAGACTTCCACTACAGAGTCCTCAAGGGAGAAGATGAAATAATGGGAAGAAAGAATCATTTAAAAAACTCTATAGATAGCTGTGAGGAAATCTATAACTCTAACGGCGGAAACGATAAAGATCTGGAGGCCCGTAAGAGGGATACATCCCACTGGTCCTAGGATACTTCTGACATGACCAAGGGAACCTCATCCATAGACACATCCATCATGAGGAATGTGGGATGCGACATTGATATTAAATATCATGTGAAGCGTGTCCACCCGACAAAACTTTTCCCGTCACACTATCCGCAGGCATGTGAGATCCACCACCATAATTTTAAAAAACACCTCTCCCCCCAAAGGTCACCTCTTTTTCCGGAGCCTATGGGAAACATGAAGGGATGAAGGGAATTTCACTATAAAATCCCGAACCATAACAGCTATCTATAGGCCGCTTCTGCCAGTAGACACCCTCTAAGTGGTTGTGGATCCCACAAACCACATAGAAACATGGGAAGTCTCTATAGAGGAGTCTTTTCCCCCAACTCAACTCATCTCCTGACCGCAATAAGATCATTGATGGTTTCTTCATTTAAAAATTCATCTACATAAAAATACAAGGACATGTCGTAGAATGAAGACAAACCGTATCATCATCCGAACATAGGACGAAGCCCAGGAAGTCACCCACCTATTTTAGGATCCCTGAATTATGAAAGGGGATAGGAAGGCCACGAAGGACAACCCACACCACTACTAAACAAGACTCTATGCAAAAATGAAACTACCTGGAAAAACAAAATAGAAAAAAATTCCATGAACAACACCTTTGGTATTCCCTAGCCCAATCCCCCATAATGTCCTTATTCAAGGCTAGATGAATTCAAAAAGCGGCCCTAGAAAGATTAGAAATAACCACTTGTCGAAGAAGACCCCATGAATCCAACAAATCCATGAACAAAGAGAGAGTATGTTTTTTACAAATTAATCACACCACCAAATTTAAACCATGGAAAGCTTATGCATCTCGAAACTCTTTATCCGAAAGCTCCACTATGGGGAAACCATCCACATTACTATCTTCCCTTGAACCCATCATAATCATTGGGAAAGAGATACAAATCACATCATCATCCTTTATCTCATCACTAATAGAAACACCCTGATCCACCACAGAGTAGAGGGAATATTTTAAGGATTTCCCTTTGTATCCCCCAAGAGGAGCCTCCCCCCGCACCCACTGAGAAGTAACATTCGGAGAAGAGATAATCCCACTGATAGACCCAATATCAGACGAGGTGGGAGAAAAATAACCATCCTTGTCCTCCACCCATGGAGTACCTCAATATTTCACATTCTCGGATACCTAGTTTGACCCTAGAAACTCAATAGAATACACCTGACCTAAATCTTGACTATCCAAGGCCTAGAGTCTCTGTTGAGCAGTGCCACCTATTGGTCATTAACCCCAATATTGGGTCTCTCTATCTCTACCAAAACCTATTCATGTATCTAGATCCAAGATACTATCAACTAGTACCACTCATGGACATACCTCAGATCCTTGAGTTTGGCCCGGTACCAGACTTCTAACTGTACATGAAGGATTCTGATAGAACCTCTCTATATGACCCATCTTGTCGCCCACCAAAAACTCTTTTGGAACCTGATCACACTAGGTTTTACTGTGTCATGGCTTCCAAAACTACGAGCACTCTAATGAAGACCCACTATTTAGTGGTCAATAAGAATATCTATACGGATTTCCCAACTAAGATTCATCATGGGCCCGCTTTCTTTTACTTGAAACATCACTGCTCATATGAATATAAATCATCACCCATCACATATAAGACTAGTCATTGAAGTTCCCCTATGATAACCGCACTGGATTAACTACCATTGAGAACATGTTCAGCCTTAATATTTTCACCTACACTCTAATAGAGTTCTAATAAACATATTCAAATCGCCTCATATGGTCAATGTAATTTTCCACCATAGATGGTAAAAATCACGATAGGTCTACGAAATTGAATGCATAATCCATGAAATAAGTATCTCCCAAATAGATATTCATGAAATCGTATTGCCTATACCCCAATAACATCTTATGGAATATGTCCACGAATAAACTGGGCTTGAAATCATTCAAAGGAAATCCCTTATATCTCCCTTACAGAACCTATAAATTCCACCAGTGATTTTTCGGTCCTCAGATCTGGTACTTCACCATCTGTATCCTTCGACCATGGGGTGCCATGAGCTGGTCAAATATCTGTTTCACTGATTCGATCAAATTCTATACCAATTGTTCTCCACCATCATCCTAAAATAATGGTGGGTACTATAACTGGAACTCATGATTCAGATATTCCATGGATGGATCAAATCCCTAATCTCCTCAGTTAATACAATGTAGGACATGTACTAAGCTCACCCTAAGATGATCATCAATACATGGTCAAATGTATCTCATCAGCTTCAGCTACCCCTCCTACAATAAAGACTATACATATGGATCATTATCATTATGGTCCTACAGGCCCTCATACAATGCATGATAATGCGTCACTATATCACCACCATCCTAACACTCCACCACAATCCATCATGGTGGAAACACACTAGATTCCAATCATAATGTTCAAACATCCATAACAGTATAAATATAGGTTATAGACTAAGAAATATGTAATAGGGAGTGTATCCCAACACCTTTACACTCCCTTTCCTCACCAATGTCACAGGGCATCCAACATCATGTCCCCTTACATACAAATATCATGGTAAGGTATCAAATATTGTCCGACATCATGACCCCCACCTACCCACACTTGAGACAAACATCACAAATAATATATAATTTTCCTACCTATAATAGTGTCAGGAAACACATTTCATTTATATCTATCTGTGGTGGCTATTTAAAATTCTACCAAATAGGATATTCATGAAAATTAATTATAGAATCTTAGTTGAACCATTAAACATCTCTACCTTTTTTTAATCATCCCTTTTGACCAGTAAAAGATTCAATCACATATATTATATATTAATCTCATTAGGAACCACATGCTCGGGCTATATGAGTAGAATGAATCCAAAAATGCTATAAAGTAAAACATTGATTAGCTTATTTGTGGAAATTTTAAACATCCCAAACCCTCTTAGTGAATTATAGGTTCCAAAAAATTATTCATAGGGACAAATATATGTCATATAATCATATGTTCCTACCATGATGCATAAAAGTACCTCTCTTTCTATATTGTTCCAAGGTTCAAACCACATAATAGATAACTAGCACACCTAAGTGAACCAATGAAGGTGGAAATCAAACCTACTATAAAGGAACATTGTAGAACATAAATTTCCCGCCCCAAAAAACCTGGTCTATCCCCCATTCATGGGAATGTATGAACCCAAACATGAGCTCCAGTATAGTTTTAACTACATCATAGTCTCTAGTTTACCATATCCCAAATAGTAATATAAAAAAGGAATTGAAAATTAATTTCATGAAATTTGTAGTGTCCATACCTAATTTCCACTCAAATAGTTCTCCAGGTTGGTTGGTCACTGGGCATTAGGCACTCCTTCCCATATGAAAAAGACTATCGACTTGTAGTGTGGGTCTGAAGAGGTGATACTAATGATAAAATACCCATAGATAGAGGTAATAATAATGGTCAATATATAAATATAGTACCATAATAAAGGCAATAAATATTCAAATAAATGATATCAACATAGTCAAATCCAAATACATAGAAATAGTAATAAATAATACCAAGGTCACAATAATAGTTGAAAATAACTAGACCAAAGTCATAGAGGTTCATAACAGGTCATAAAAAGAAATAGATAGAATGGTGTCCAATAGACGATTATATTAGTGTATGTATAATCTAAAAAAACTCCATATTAATGAAACAACCACCATGGTCCATTTCCAACCATCCAAATCAAGTTGTACATCTCTGATCACTAAGGTCCAGCTCACAAGCATGATCTTATATGTGATCTCAAGGACATAATGTCCACAAAAATCCTAAAGTTAATGTGTACGGTGTGACAATAAACTCTATTGGCCACTACCAACATGTATATTTATTACATATATAATTTTGAATGTGTGTTCTATATAGAAATAAAATGGTAAATCCCACACACCTAATATTTTACCCTCTACACATATGATTAATGACCATAAGTGAGAATTATAACTTCTTAAGAAAACACCATAATAAATTTGAATATGTGTCCTTATATATATATATATATATATATATATGGAAAACAAAACATGTATGGATATATATTTGTTTTAGTGAGGGCCCATGGAATAGTGCCCAAGGAATCCCCTTATGAAAGATCATAACCGGTGAATCCTCAGGTTTCTCCCATAACCTGTCACCCAAACATCATTACATCATTAAAATATCCTTCATACTAATAGAAAAACGTATCAATATATCTTAGGTAACATGAAACACCACTCTGAATTCCCCATCTTCTCAAAAACCCAAACTTACCATGTAACAATGATTTCCTTCCTCTAATAAATAACCACCATCAGCTCAACAGCCGATGACCTGAGGTATAGTGATATCAATCCACTAATTATAACAATCTTCATCATCCGAACATCTATCATCTTGAGGCATGGACATACTCATCCTCCCATTATCCTGGTCCATTAGACTCAATCGTAACAGTGAGCCTTATCCCCCAACTGATGGACTCTACACAATCAACTGATGGTCCGCCACTATTTATGTTTCTTTATATGGTGACCACCCTGAGCATATATTTTATTCAACAACATAACTTATGTTGTATAATCTAAGGTGGTCCCAACCCCAAATGAGTGTTCAACTTCACATCGATTGAGTCATATCTATGATTACATGACTCATTCATTGGCCAACATCTTTGAGTGGTATTCGCGAAACAACCAAAGCCATAAACTTCAAAACATTAGACCCCAATTAACATATTGCTAAATCCTGATGGAAATTTCATCTCAAGTAATATGGTCTATGCCCCCATCTTGGTAACCTCATCACCACAATAAGATGACCACATCTCCTCATCATTGTGATCATCTTCACCCTTTATATCTTGGGCCATGCCCTCAACCTGAATATCATGTATCCTCAGTCCAGGTGATCAAAATCACCTCAATACATGGTCCTTGCTTTTCATTTTTCCAAGGAACCCATTCATCCAATATAAAAAATTTAAATATATTAAAGTTCACACCCATCCTACCCTTCCTAATTAGCCACAAGCCCATTACATGACATCACAATAATGAATAAACCAGGGTATTCATTAAGGCATCACACAATATCAATTTAACAATTTAAAAAACAAATATATTTAATTAGGGGTCTATCTAAGACTATCCACTAGGGTTAATATGTAACAGACTATAAAAACACCCATAAAATATAGGTGAAATCAAGGAACCACCTACCATAGACTCATAGGTTCTCTCTCGCCTAATATTATCCTATAACCCGATCCAGAATGGCTGAAATCTATGATTTAGATGAACAAACTAAAAGTATTGAAAATGATATCACACTTATTTAGAATTCCATCTGGTGAAATAAATTTGAAAAAGTATCAAGAGGATGAAATCTATTTTCAATACATATCTAATGTGACCAATGAAGCATGGATTGGAGTTCAAATGATAAATACCCCAAAAATACTAAGGCAGATGGAAAGATTGGATTTACTATATGCAACAAGTGGAATGGATTTGAAAGGAGGAAACAAATAGAGAAATCAGAGAGAGGGGCAAAAAAATAATTTGAACCCTTTAAATGTCATAAAAAGTTTGTCTATAGGGTTTTTCTAACTGTACCCCAACCATGATGTGTTCACTGTCTAATCACCATAGTCACATGGTTAGGCACTGTTTTTACCAAACCATTCCCAAACTGTGAAGATTCCCTATCATAAAAACTAACACGGTTCCCACACATACATTATCCTCATCTAGCACATTATTACAAGCCATGTCCAGTGAAATTGGGGGGCCACATAGTTACTCTTGGGAGGCCTCACATTTTGATAAAAATGTACACCTCTCTGTACGCGTTCCTGAAAATGAGTTTCATGGTTATGACACACCTAAAATTCAATAGAAACCTAAAGAAACATTTTTATTTTTAAAACCCATCTCAAAAAATTCCTTTGTTAAATCAAACGTCCATATTTAGGTTCTAAAAATCAAAATGAATGTTGGCCCATTCACTTAATCAAAAATTAAAATTGGTTGATGATTTCTGACCCTCTTGAAAACTTGAGGCATTAAACCATACATAGAATATATCCTAGATAATAAATTTATTTTTTTGGGAATCTTATTTATTTTTAAAATTCAACTAGTACACTTGATGTTTGGATAGGTTTTGACAAAATTAATGTGAATTTTTAAAAATAGGCTACTAAAACCATCCATGTTCAAAAAAATTATTGGAGGTACTTTGAGTTGGAAAATAATCTCCACTTGAAAGTTTATCAAAAAATGAAATCAAGTGTTAATTTCCACTTTTGGGATACACAATCTAATGACATGGTCAATGAAAAGTTTTAATAAATAAGGGTACCTTGAGAGATATTATTTTAATTAAGACATCGATTTATCATTTTTATGTTTAGAAAAAATAGGGTACCGTTTATATGAATATGAAATTAACAATGTTAGTGTACCGGTGAACATGGGTGAGGTATTAATGTTTTTCAACAATAAATGAATCATCCAAAATAGTCTTATGGATTTTTTCTACCTCAAATGTGTGAGGAATCCAACTCATATGGTGTGACACCAGGTTTCCCCGACCCTTATTGTCCTTAATTTATAATAAAAACACTATAAAAAGACATCCACATCACTAATATTGTCTTCACATCAATTTAATTGATTAAATACACTAGTGTTCCTTGGAAAAAATATAAAAGATACTTGACTTCCCCAAATATATGAACAAACTTTTTCTAGATCAACAACAGAAGACAAAAAATAATTCTATTCTATTGTGTAGTTAAATAGGGAAATTTATATTGTCAGTAAGTTTAGGTTATAAATTGGGTAATTCTATCAATATTTTTGTAAATCACGGATCCTACATATCTATTTTAATCAATTCACAAAATTTCATTGTGACAACTATGGTTTAGTGGATAGATTACGGAGGCAGTGGTCAAACACTATTTCAATCTATGAAAACTATTCTATATTAATCATAACTAATAAAATTATTTTCCCTATTTATTATTTTAGTTATATTAAAATAAATATTTTAAAAGTCCCTAATAAACATTCTAAACAATCAATCATGGCCAGGAAATGATCTAATGTGCCTAACAATTGTGGGGTAAGTCCTTGAGGAAATCAAATCAGCATTGGATTTATCAACTAAAATAACATTTTTAGATATTAAATGTCCCAAAATATTTAATTTTTATACCATTAAATTGTAATTTTCAAAATTAAAAACTATTTTTTTATCAACACTTCAGAACCTTTTTCTTGTCTCTATAGGAATATTTGAATAAAATCCCATTCACAATGAAGAAATCAAGGAATACCTCCTTGAAGATTCCAATTAGTTCTGATAAAATACTTATCAGAATGTTTAGATAGGGTCCATAGGCATTTCAATGACCAAAATTCATCCTTCGGAAAGAAAACATATAAAAGGTACATTTGAAGGTGGTTTTTCTTGGTTCTAAGGATATATTATAGCCTAAAAGTAACTAGAAAACACTATCAACTAAACAATAATGTACTATCCCACCTATTTTCTCTAAAAAATTATATAAAGGATATTTGTAAATGTTATTAATGGGTCACATGGTTAAATCTTCTATAATTTATTAAAACTCTCCCACTATTAGTAATTCTCATGGAAACTAACACATTGATCTCATTTTGAACAATTGTGTGCCTTGTTTTCATTGGGACAATTTGAATGGGAATTACCCATTGTGATTCGTAGATGGGAGAGAATAATATGGACTTATTTCCCCTTGCATACGCAAAACAGGTTAGTGATTCCCATTTAATGTATATAGATTTGAGGTATCTGAGTAAAAAGCCACTAAATTGGATATATCTTAAAATATTGTTTAGCTTCATTGTTGAAAATTTAAATAACACCCCCATTTTAATCATCCCTACCCACTCATACTAGATTCAAGCCCATATATCATATTCTAGTCTCACCAAGAACCACATGCATGGGATTTATGAGTAGAATGCCCCCAAAAAGGCTAAGTTGGAATAAAATCTTCTTTCTTATGACGCTCTAAATTTCCCAACCCCTCTTAGATCATTCCAAGTTCCATTTAGTTATTCACATGAAAATAAATATATCATGAAATATTATATGCCTACAATGATTCATAAACAAACATCCATTTTTATACTGGCCTAATGGACAAACCACGTAACAGATAACCATCAGTCCCAGGTGGACCCGTCAAGGTAGAAATCAAATCCACTATAAAGGCACATAGCATAACAGAAATTTATCACCCCTAAAAACATGGTATTTCCCCCTTACATGGGTTTAAAGGCACCTAAATAGTATATGTGACCCAATTCTGACAACATCATAGACTCTAGTCTACAATAACCCAAATAGTAAAATGAAAAAGTAAAATATAACACCTTTGATAAAAAATTTAGCATCCCATGATGATTTCAACTAAAAACTGCTCCATGATGGTTGTACAATAGATAATAGGTTTGTCTACCCATATGACAAATGATATTGACTCGAAATTAGGGTCTGATTGGGTGATAACAGAGATAATTTACCCCCATGTGGTGGTAATAACAATGGTTTAAATGTAAATATAGCAACAGGAGAAAGACCATAAATAGTAGAAGAAAGTATATCAACAAAGTGGATTTCTAAAACATAGAAATAGTAAAAAATAATCCAAAATTCATAATTCCATTTTATTATAATAAAAATGTCTTAGAAATACATAACATGTCTTACAAAGAAATAGACAGCAGGTTCTTTGTTGGATGGGCATATCGGGACACACATACACACACACACACACACACACTTTCTCTCTCTATCTCTCTCCCAATCTCTATCTCTCTCTCACACACAAACACAAAAGTATATATATATATATATAAGACCAAAATTAATTCCATATCGATGAAATACCCAACATGATAAATTTGTATCCATCTAATGAAAAAGGTAAATCTCTGATCACCGAGGTACAACTTTCAAGCCTGATTCCTCACCTGATCTCAAAGTCATAAAGTCTACATGCATATTGAGGTGACCTATAGGGTGTGAGAATGAACACATTATTCCATCACTAACATGTGTCTGTATTATGTTCATATTTATGATTGTGTATTCTATTTTAAAAAATAAAAAAGGACACAATGTTAATATTCTTCCGGCTCCACTTGTTCTCAACAGCCTCAAGTGAGCATTCAAACTTCTTCAGCCAATGTATGAATGAGTATAAATATTTGAACCGAGATATATATATTTCAATTATTGAATATCTGGATAAATATATTCATAGTGGTGAGGACCCGTGGATTAGTTCCCAAGGAATCCCCTGATGAAAGAATATATTTGTTGAACCCTCAGGTTCCACTCATAACATGCCACCTAACACCATGTGCCCGCAGTCAAATATTAGGCATCCTAATGACATGCCCAAGAAATAAGTCCTAGGTCCCTTATTCCTTCACTCTAAATTCCCTATCATCCTAACAACCCGGTATCTTGAGGCACTATAATATTTATCCTCCCATTAATAATCATTATAATCTCAACAGTCAACATCCTATAGAATGATGATATCAATCCTCCAATAATAACAACAGCCATCATCACAATAGTTGAAATCTTGAGGTGCGGTGATACATGAACTCCCATGATCCCAGCCCATCGGCCATAACCATAATGATGAGAATCATCCCCCAACCGATGGTATCAACACCATCAATCGATGGTCCATCACCATCTATATGGATTTATATGGTGAGAACCGCCATCATATCTGATGGAAAACACCATCCCCTAATACACATAATTAATGGGGGAAACCACCAACAATGAGTGGTCAACATCACCATGTTTGATTCATATCTGTGTGCACATAACATCAAAGGTGCATTAACCAACAATAGTGACAGGAAATCACCAAAAATACCTAATCCACATCATCTAGAACCTCATTCACCTGAGTCCAGATCTCTAAATCCAGATGGTCAACACCATCTAAGGTCCCACGGGTCATGACCCCATCCTGAAGATCATATTTCATAAATATGATAACTGTGTCGCCTAAACACGGTGATTATCATCACCTCATGTATATTATTCCACATACTTAAACTAGAAATATTTTCAACTTATTCTAGGTGACCAAAAAAACATCAATCCTCAGGACAAGAATGTCACGTTCCAAAGGAACGCATCCAACAAATAAAAATAATTTAATTAATTTAAATCACACTCCTAGCCTACACTACCCATGTGGTCACTATCCCCTTACCCGGTATGGAAATAATGAATACTCCAGGAAATACAATAAGGATTCCGACAAAGACAATTGAACAATTTAAAAACCAGCATTATTTAATTTGAGGAAGCTCATAGAATATCCACATGGGAGTATATAGAATGCCCCCCCCCCATAAAATTTAGGATAAATATATGAACCACAAACATTATAATCATAGGTGGTCTCTCGCCTTATATCGGCCTCTGACTCAATCAAGAATTATAGAAATTGGCGTTTTAGATGAACACCCTAAAAAAATCACATAGATTTATCATTCTGTATGTTGAGATATACTGGAAAGAGATGTAAGAGGATTAAATCCCATATCAATATGGTTATAATGAGATTGATAGTGATCGGATTAATACATGTGTGATAAAGATCCCTCAAAGCCTAGAGAATGAAGGAAAGAGAGGAGAACTCTTATGTTTCATGAGAAAAGTAATGATAAATGAGAGAGAAAGAATGAAATATGAGAGAGGGGAGAAAATAATTTCACCACTTTAAATGTCCTAGATAGTTTAACATCATATTTTGGCTTACCTTACACCAAATATCCACTTCTCACTATCCAAGAACAACATATGCATAGTTAGGATCATGGTTTGTGTAACTATTTGTTTCCCTTGGGGATTACCTCTATTAAAAATAGTATAGGTGCTCACACGACCATGCACCCCAACTTGAATAGATTGATAAAATATGGCTACTACAACTGGTGGGATGCGTGATTACTCTTCAGAGGTAGCATGGTTTAATCAATCCTTATATCCTTTTCCTACACTTTTTTGAAACCAAATTTTCATGGTCTACTTCACCAAAAACTCACCTAAAATCTCAAGAAACATTTTGATCTATAAAACCCATCTAAAACAAATTCATAGGTTAATCCAAAACCTATTGTTTGAAATTTAAGATCAAAAAAAAATTTGTCCCTCTCACAAACTCAATAAATTCTAAAAGGTTGAGGATTTTCGTCCATCTCAAAAACTCAAGATGTTACGCCATATATCGAATATCTCACAGAAAATCAAATTATTATTTGGAATCACATGTTTTTTTAGAAATTAGGCTAATTATCTAGTATTTTGTGAATTTTTTAAAAAAATCTTGTTAATTTTTAAAAAATTAGGATCAAAACAATCCATCTTCCAAAAAAATATACTGATTCATTGAGGTCCAAAATGACCTCCACATATAAGTGTATGATAAAATTAACAATAGAGTTCATTTAATATATAAGGATTCACCTTATAATGACTTGTTCTATAACAACCCAAGCTTTCACGGCACATTTCTCTGTGAATAATACAATAGCATGTGATGTACGCATCTTCGAGTTCTAGCACACCACGACCAATCATACTAGCAATTTAAAAAATATTTATTAATAGTAATACCCACTTTTTATAATTTTATAAATATTACTTTTTAAAATGGACTTATTTTTTCATTCAGAATATCAAAATTATCTTAGGGGGAATTTTTGGTATTATTCTTAAAACTTTTAAATTCGGTTTTATAGTGAAAAAACACTTTGTTATTGTATAAAATTGAAATTTATTTAAATAATTGTTATTTTTATATAATTTTTTTTAAAGTCAAAATAGATACATAATACCTATATTGGTTTAATGTAATTAATTAGATACATTTTTTAATAATATAAGATATATAAAATTTTAGTGAACTGTCTAATGCCTCTTACACACCTTTTAGGAACATTTACAAATTTTCATAAAACATAATTTTACCACTTTAGTGAATTGATTTTGAAAAATCCAAGATACATGGTTTACGTAAGCATGTAAAATGTGGTTAAGTATGATGAAAATAATTTTTGGTGAATAGTAACTTTTGGATTTTATTAACCACAGTTAAAAGAAAATAGGATAGTTAAATGTAAAAATGATATTATAATTACACCAACACATGTCCTAATTCTATTGGATATGTGTATTTTGACCAAAATAAAACATTGGATTAAAATTTGATCCTTTTTCTTCCAAATGGATTAGATTATGACATTTATTATTAATTTATTTAAAGAAGAGTTAAAACTGTTAAATTAATTTTTTAATAACTAATCCATTTTTCATATAGGGTAATACAAAAGATAAATTAGACTAAAAATATTCATTAAAAATATAAAAATATTCCCTACATCATGTAATTTTATTTATAATTATTCAACATTAAATAATTAAATTTATTAGTGACATGGTGATGATACAATAATTACCATAGTAATTGAGGATTGGAATAATTGATATTATAAATATCCAAATAAATTTAAATTGAAACTTTTGATGAATTCCATTAATTTTATAGCATAATATGACATGTTTGGGTTGATTTAATGTATTAGTTTCTTAGTAGTCATGTTTTTTTGACTTTAAAAAAACCAAATACTAAATAGTGTCAAAATTTACATAAATGAGTTTTAAAGACAAATACTATATTATTAAATGATATAACATTCCTATAAATCTCTGGATCTTTAAAAATACTTCTGTAATTTTAGATATGTCACTAATGAACCACTTGAGGATCTCTTGGAATTTTATAGTAATATAATTATCCATGTAATATAAAAATACTAGAAGACATTATAAAAGGTAAACTATTTAAATAAGAGTTAAATCTATAATATAAGGTTAATATAGTGACCTAAACATGTCTAAAACCTATTAGTTGAGATTATTTCGACCCATACTTACCTTATCCTTGAAATAAATCCAATTAGAGCTATTATAAACTGAAACCGAGTTAATAATAAAATAATATTTCATATTTTTTCTAAAGAGACCATCACCTCTCTTATAAAAGGGTAATTCCCCTACTCTCAAATGTACACCTCCAAACCCATTTGGCTTAGCCAAACAATGTTAAAATATCTTTAAAACTAGCTTCACTTTATCCTAGTGGCCTTACATAGATCATAAATCCAGCCTAATGATCCCTTTTGATCAAATAAAAAAGGAAGCACCTGAAGAAGAGGTAATAATTTCTTCACCTATTTTAATGTTCTTTTCTTCTTCCACTTCATCTGTAGTACCCCCGGTTTCTGGTATGTAACCTTTGTTTTATGCTTTCTAAGTGTATAAAGTATATAGGAGATGTTTAGAGGAAGTTAGGAAGAATTTTAAAGCGAAAAAGGGTAAAATGTTGGGACGCATGGGCTGCCCATGGTTTGCCATACTGTGCGGAAGCCCTGTAGATGATGGTCTATTGGACAGAGGAGATCACATGGTGTGCGCACGGTTTGGGAAAACTGTGCGATGATGCCATGCGTGGAGGATGGCCAAGGCAGAAGCTAACGCATGTCAAGCGCACAGTTTGTCAAACCATGCGGAAAAACCGTGTTGTCACTTAATGTTAGATCCTAAAATTGTGTATCAAACTTTTGTTTCCTTTAATTTCATTGTTTATACCCCCTATGCATCCCTTACTCGAGATTACTCTCCCCTAAATGTTGCAGGACTTTCTCAAGGCATTCTGGAGGCGATTCGAAGGGTTCTTTTGGAGAATCGATGTTGGATCCTTATGTTATGTGTTCGTTCTTGATGGTTTCTTAGATCTACATAGATCTACATCTCCTCATCTCTCATTTTCATAGATCTATGCCGGTTATGGGTAGATATATGGGTGTGGATGCAAAATATTAAAATATTTGGTCTTGGTTGTGTTAGGAGGAGAGATCTAAGGAGGATTCTTGGAGTTTTGACCCGCTGTTCTTGAGCATTCTTCGACCGTTGGTTGGTTTCACACAGATTGTTTATGTAGGTGTATTCACTCTCGATTCCTCACCCCTAGAACTTTAAGGCATAGGTAAAATTGATTTAACTTCTTGGTTTTGAGTGTGAAATTGTGGTGCAAGGAATGTTATAAATCCTCTTTTGTGATGATTTATGGGTTTTGTTTGAATTATGGAAATTGAAAGAATGGTTTGTGAAAATTGATTGGGTTTCATGATTTTAAAATGTTGATTTTAAAATATGGATTTATTGGAATTGGAAAATGGTTGGCAGGAAGACGTTTTTCAATAAAAGGGTTTTTTTATTGAAATGGTTTTAGCATGGTTGAAATGGTGTGGTTTTTGGGCATACTTGGTGTGTGAGTTCATATTTCATTTACTGGGCTTGGTTGAAATATGACCTTGTGGTCAGTTCCAAATGTTTAATGGCACATCGGGAATATTACCTTGAAACGACTTGGAAGAATGACAAGAGACCAATCATGAGTATGGAACATTCATAATGATGCATGGATGGGTAATGATGTGATTATGTGGAATGAAATGATTATGAAAAAGTGGAAATGTGGGTTTTATTTGGGAACATGGTTATGTTTCGGTTCTTGGAAATGATGGTTTTTAGTTGGAAGAACGGTTTTGTTGGAAAAATGGATTTGATATGAAACATGTAATATTGCGAACTGTTTTGGAACTATTTTATATAAATTGTTTTTTATAAATGTGCTAACATGTTTTATCCAAGAGGCATGGGTTGGGAAGTCATAGGGGAAAACCTACTAAGTTTCATTACTCACCACCTAAATTGGCACATTGGTGATTTTTCAGATTTCATTTACCAGAATGTTGGCAAGGTAAAGGTGGCACATGTGTTTAGAACTACTACGTGATTTCTTGAGATGTTGGTAGAGTTTGAGCAAGGAGTATGTAGAGCCTCGAAGTCTTGTTTGTCTTTGAGTCATGCCAGTTTTCCTTCTGCTGTTTACTCTGTTTTTGTTTTGGTTTCTGCTTTTGCACTTTGGTTGGTTTAAAATGGAATAAATGGATGATCTATCTTGTTTTTAAATCATGCATCATGTAGTGGTTCCATAGAGATGTTTTTTTAGTTTTCATTGTTGTTGGTTTTTTTCATTCAATGGGTAAATCGTCCCCCATGTGTTTTGAAACCCTTCAGAAATTATTGCTAGCCTTTGGTGCCTTGGGGACATCACTTAAGGCCCAGTAATGACTCGTTGAGCTCTCAAACCAATTAGAATTGGTGGTTCATTACATATGGTATCAGTCTGGCCCTTCCTTTGAGGTACAAATGGTACCAGCTTGTTGGGTCCTTTCCCAACAAGTGTTCATTGATATTTTTGGTCCTGGAGTTGAAATTCCTTCTTTCCCATTCCTTGGGTTGGAATCATAGAAAGGAGTAGGATTGTCGGAACTTGAAAGGTATAGCATAAAAGGACATAGCTAACCCCTTTATGTTGAACTTAAAGTTACCCAGGTGTTGGGTACATAAGTGTTTTGGATACACTTCTAGAATGTTGGAAATATCATTGTCATGGGTTTATCCAATGAGATGAGCAGGACATGCATTGTAGAGGAATGACTTCCCACTAGTATTTTATATATCATTTTGAGAAATGGATTATGGTTTGTTGCAAAAGCGTGATTTCTGAAAATTTTAAGCATGTTTTTAAATGAAAGATTTTGAAAAGATAATGGTTGATGTATTTCTGAAATAGATTGATTTTCAAAAGAAAGAAAACATTTGTTTTAGTAGTGGTTTGAAATCAATGTTGTGATGGTGATGTGATAGAAATTGAAATGCTAAGCCTTCAGTTGCTAGGAAGTGAGACTAACGGTGTGCATTGTTTGAATAGAAAAATGGCACCCGTTAGACGTTGTAGAAACCAAATGGAAGAGGCAGCGGAGAATGTGGTCGCACCTGAGCCACGGGTGAAACATCAGCTAGTCCAAAGTATAGTTCAATTGTTTCAGGCTGTGAACACGGGGAATCGGAGGGATGAGTTAGGGAAGGTAGACCATTCCGTCCAGTTCCAGAAGCAGAACCCATCCATCATTCGGGGTGATTCTGATCCAGAAAAATCAGAGGTGTGGCTATGTAGGATGTATCGTATCTTCGATTTTATCAGCACACCAGTAGATCTGAATGTAAAGCTGGCAACGTATATGCCAGAGGATCTTGCACGACAGTGGTGGGTGCTAGTGGTTCAGGCTAAGGTGGATCAAGGCCTGAGTTGGGAGGAATTTGAGGAATTGTTTAATAAACAATTCTATCCTCACACGTTCAAGATCCAGAGGACAACTATATTTTATAGCCTGAAGTAGGAGAATCTCTCTGTCACAGAGTATGCGGTTAAATTCATCAATTTAGTATTCTTTGCACTGGAGGTTTCTGTAAGTGCGTCACTGAAGGCAAACATTTTTGGATTAGGGTTGCAATAGGAGATTCACTCGAAAATATATATGCTCTGTATTATGGATTATACGGAGATGGTAAACAGAGAAACAGTAGCTGAAAGAGACATCTCAAGAGTTATGGGAGGAGGAAGTATGATTATACCCATGGGAATGGGTGGAAACAACAATGATGGGAACAAGAAGAAGATGGACACCTACTTCCAAGGTGGGAGTGTGAATTAGAATCAAATGGCTGGATCGGTAAATCTTTCTCCGCGATCCATGATAATAGTCGGGTGTTTTCCATGTGGTACAATTGATCACATGAAATTAGAATGTGCAACACCACTGAAAACATGTCACAATTGCAACAAGATGGGTCATCTTCAGTGATATTGTCGCAGTGCTCTGACGTCGGGTGTGCTTAACACTACCCAGGCATCGCAAGCATCCTATGCTTCGATAGGGAGAGGGCAGAAAAATACGGCTGACCAACAGAACAGAGCTAGTTATGGTGATTCCAGGAATACCATGACTCCTTAGGCAGGGCAAACTCAACATGGCAATAAGTAGCAAAGTGCAGCAACAAAACAATTGAATGGAGCGGAACAGGTGATTCTGGATGATCAGTCTGGACCGTCTATGGTGAGAGGTACGATTCATTTGAATTTTACCCTCATGTACGCATTGTTCGATACTGGTGCATCTCATTCTTTTCTTGCTTCCCATATTTCTGATTTTCTAATCTTAAAAGTTTAAATGATTCTCTCTATGATAAAACTTAAAACACCTCCCAGTGAAAGAGAATGCAGAGCCTTCATGTGTAGAGAATTTTCTATAACTGTTGATGGAGCTGAGTTGAAATGGGATTTCACTTTAATGGATATGGTTGTCTATGATATAATCTGGGGTATGGATTGGTTGACAATGTTCAGGGCTCACATCGACTTTTATAGCAGAACAATCATTTTTGCAACTAAGGATGGTGATGATCATCTCTTTAGATAAGAATGAGTGGTGAATACAGGTGCAACGAGCATGTTGGCACCAACATTGGAAATGATATCTTACTAGTTGGCTATGTTAAATTTGGAATCGTTGGACGATATCATTAGTAAAAGCTTCCCAGTAGTTGTGGATCAATTTCCAGATATTTTTCCTAAAAAATTCCCGGGGTTACCAATTGTAAGAGAAATGGATTTTATGATTGACCTCTTATCGGGGACCGGTCCTATATCCCTTCCATCTTATAGGATACCACCAACAGAGTTTAGGGAATTGAATGTGTAGTTAGAGGAGCTGTAAAGCAAAGGCTTTATTCAGCCAAGCGTGTCTCCGTGGGCAGCACCAATTTGTTTGTAATGATAGCAGATAGAACCTTGAGACTATGTGTGGATTATCATAAACTAAAAAAAGTTACGATAAAGAATGGATATCCACTTCCATGCATTGATGACCTATTTGATAAATTGAGGAGAGATCAGTGGTTCTATAAAATTGAATTACTGTTAGGATATCACCAGTTGCGAGTTCGGAAGGAGGATATTTCAAATACAACTTTCAGAAGTATATATGGCCACTACGAATATGTATTCATGCCTTTCGGTCTAACGAATTCACTAGATGTATTCATGGATTTGATGAATCAGATATTTCAGCAAGTATCTAGATTCATTTTTTGTGGTGTTTGTCAATGACATATTGGTGAATTCAAGAACAAGGGCTGATCATGTGCAACACTTGACGATAGTGCTAGAAATCTTGAGATACCATCAGTTGTATGAAAAATTATCGAAGTGTGATTTATGGATACAGAGGTATGCTTTCTGGTCCATGTTGTTTCTGATAAAGGTGTTACAGGGGATCCAGAAAAGATAGGAGATGTTCTTTCTTGGCAACCGCTGAGGAATGTCTTTGAGATATGAATTTTTCTTGCTCTAGCTGGTTATTATCGACACTTTGTGCGTGACTTCTCACGACTAGCTTCACCTATGACAGCATTGACAAAGAAGAACAGTGCATTGCAATGGACTGGGGAATGTCAAAGATCATTTCAAGAGTTGAAAACCCATCATAAATCAGCACCCATCTTGATCTTTCCAGAAATAGGACGGGGGTATGTAATGTATTCTGGTGCTTCGGGAACAGGGTTGGGTTGTGTTTTCATTCAAGGAGTCCATGTGGTTTCTTATGGGTCATTCCAATTGATAGTGCATGAGAATAATTACCCAACACAAGACTTGGAATTGGCTGCAGTCATCCATGCTTTGAATACATGGAGACATTATCTCTTTGGTGAGAAATTTACTATGTTTACGGATCAGAAAATATTGAAACACATTTTCTCACAACAAGATTTGAATCTGAGGCAGAAGAGATGGATAGAGTATCTTCAAATTTTCCAATTCAACTTTATGTATACACCAGGTAAGGGAAATTCGGCGGCTGATTCATTAAGTAGGAAGTTGTACACTCAGTTTTCAAAAGAATCTTCAGACGAATGGCAGTTGATGTCGGTCTTAGCTGACATGCATGTGGAATGTGAAAACTGAGGTGATGTTGCGGTTTTCTTTTCATCCATGCTTGTTCTTGATTTGGTGGATAGATTAAAGGAAGCACAGATATCCGATATAGACTGTTTTTCAACGAGTTAAAACCTTAATGGTGGGGAGACCATTGAGGGATAGAAGCTGGATGGGAGTTCAATTTTGCGGTTTCATGATCGGATAGTTGTACCTTTAACATCTCATGAAAAAATATTTCATGCTTACGACCATTCCAGATGGACTATACATCCGAGTACACAATATATGTAAAAGGCATTGAAGACACAGTTTTGGTGGAGCGGCATGAAAAGGAAGGTGGCTGATTTCGTCTCGCGATGCTTAACTTGTCAGCAGGTTAAAGTAGAGCATCAGAGACCAGCTGGTATGTTACAGTCCTTACCTATGCTAGTTTGGAAATGGGATCAAATGACCATTGATTTTGTTACAGGTCTTCCAAGAATGGTCTGGAAACATGATTCCATTTGGGTGATGGTGGATCGTTTAACCAAGTTGGCCAATTTCATCAGAGTTCGTGAAACTCATACGGTGGAATATATTTCAAATAACTATATCTGGGATGTGGTAAAGAGATGTGGTGTACCTATTTCAATCATGTCAGAAAGAGATCCAAGGTTCACATCTCATTTCTGGAAATCCTTACAATAGGCCCTCGGGACTCAGTTGACTATGAGCACAACATATCATCCTCAAACGGATGGTCAATCCGAGCGGACGATAAAAATGTTGGGAGACATGTTGCGGGCTTGTGTAATGGATTTTTGTGGCTCATGGTAGGATCATATACCCTTAGTGTAGTTCTCATACAATAACATCTATCAAGATTAATTACGCATGGCTCTATTTGATGCATTGTATGGGCATCCATGTCGTTCTCCACTATGCATGGTGGAAATGGTTGAAACATCACTAGTATAGCAGAGCCTTGTCCAGGACACAACAGAGAAGATTCAATTGATACAAAAGAGGATGGACACGATACAGAGTCGGCAAAAATCTTATGCGGGTCATCGCCGAAGACCCTTGTCTTTTGTGGAGAGTGATCATGTCTTCTTGAGGATCTCTCCAAGGCTTGGACATCGTTGTTTCAGGAAGCATGGAAAATTATCACCCTAGTATATAGGCCCTTTTGAGATACTGGAACAAGTTGGTGAGGTGGTATATCGGTTGAAATTACCACCACGGTTCAGTGTAGTGTATAATGTGTTCCATGTATCTCATTTGAAGAAGTATCAACCCGATCCCGACCATGCGATCAGATTGGATCACGTTGACCTAGAGCTAGATGCTTTATTGGATCATATGCCGATGTGGATTGTGGATAGGAATGATAATGTCATGAGTGGAAAAAGCATCTGTCTAGTGTGGGTTTAATGGCAGCATGGTCAGATTCATAAGGAGACCTGGGAATGAATGAATGAAATGAAAGAGCAGTGGCCAGAACTCTTTCAAGAAAGCGATGGTTTTCTACATTCGAGGAAGGAAAGGCCAATGGTGGGGAGAATATAGTACCCTCGGTTTCTAGTATGTAACCCTTTTTTATGCTTTCTAAGTTCATAATGTATATTAGAGTTGTTGAGAGGAAGTTTGGGATACTTTTAAAGCAAAAAAGGGAAAAATGTGGGGATGCACGAGCTGTGCATAGTTTGGCAAACCGTGCGAAAGCCGTGCAGGTTATGGTCTCTTAGACAAAGGATAGCGCACAGTGTGCACACGGTCTGGGAAAACCATGCGACGAGGCCGTGCGTGGTGTATGGCCAAGGCAGAAGCTAATGCACGGTTAGAGCATGGTTTGTCAAACCGAGTGGACAAATCATGCAGTTAAGTAAAGTTAGATACTAAAATTGTGGATCTAACTCGTTTTTCCTTTAATTTCCTTGTCTGAACCTCCTAAGTGGCCCTAAATCGGGATTACACTCCCTTTAAGGTTGGATGACATCCTCAAGGCGTTCCGGAGGCGATTCGAAGGTCTCTCGTTGCAAATCGAAGTCAGATCCTTAAGGTATGTGGTTGTTCTTG
This sequence comes from Viscum album, assembly GCA_963277665.1. NCBI lineage: Eukaryota > Viridiplantae > Streptophyta > Magnoliopsida > Santalales > Viscaceae > Viscum > Viscum album. The sequence goes on from OY728125.1 coordinate 1,761,379,486, forward strand.
ATGGTTTCTTCGATCTACATAGATCTACTTCTCCTCTTCTCTCATTTTCGTAGATCTATGCCTGTAATGGGTAGATATAAAGGTGTGGATACCAAATATGTCATGATTTGGTCTTGGTTGTGTTATGAGGAGAGATCTTAGGGGGATTCTTGGAGTTTGGACCCGGTGTTCTTGAGCGTTCTTCGACCATTGGTTGGTTTCGCCTAAATTGTTGAGGTAGGTTTCTTCACTCTTGATTCCACTTTCCTAGAACATGAAGGCTTTGTTCAAATGGATTTAACTTTTTGGTTTTGATTGTGAAATTTTGGTGCAAATCATGTTATAAATCTTTTTTAGTGATGATTTATGGGTTTTGATGGAATTTTGGAAATTGAAATAATGGTTTGTGAAAAGTGATTGGGTTCCTTGATTTTAAAATGTTCATTTTAAAATATGGATTTTCTAGAATTGGAAAATGGTTGGTGGGAAAAAGGTTTTCAATAAAAGGGTTGTTTTATTGAAATGGTCGGGGAATGGTTGAAATGGTGTGGTTATTGGGCATACTTGGTGTGTGTGTTCATATTTCATTTATGGGGATTAGTTGAAATATGACCTTATGCTCGGTGCCAAAGGTGTAATGAAACATGGGGAATATTACCTTGTGATGAATTGGTAGATCGACGAGAGACTTCTGATGAGTATGGAACTGTCATAATGATGCATTCATGGGTAATGATATGATTATGTGGAATGAAATGATTATGAAAAATTTTAAATGTGGTTTTGATTTGGGAACTTGGTTTTGTTTATTTTCATGGAAAAGATGGTTTTTTGTTGGAAGAATGGTTTTGTTGGAAAAATGGATTTGATATGAAACTTTTAATATTTTGAAGTGTTTTGGAACTGTTTTATATAAATTGTTTTGTATAAATTTGATAACATGTTTTATCCTAGAATCATGGGTTGGAAAGTCATCGGGGAAAACCTACTGAGTTTCATTACTCACCCCCTTCTTTAGCACATTGGTGATTTTGCAGATGTCATTTACCAGGATGTTGGGAAACGAAAGTGGCACACGTGGTTAGCAGTACTTCTTTATTTCTTGGGAAGTTGGTAGAGTTGGATAATGGAGCTTGTGGAGCCTCAGAGTCTTGTTTGTCTTTGAGTCTTTCCAGTTGTCCTTCTGCTGTTTACTCTGTTTTAGTTTTAGTTTCTGCTGTTGCACATTGGTTGGTTTAAAATGGAATAAATGTATGATCTACCTTGTTTTTAAATCATGCATCATATAGTGGTTCCTTGGAGATTTTTTTTAGTTTTTTTTGTTGTTGGTTGTTTTTATTCAATGGTTAAATCGTCCCCCATGTGTTTTGAAACCCTTTGTAACTTATTTCCAGCCATTGACACCTTGGGGATGTCACTTAAGGCCATGTAATGACTCGTTGAGCTCTCAATACAATGAAAATTGGAGGGTCATTACATCATCATCATTTGTTGTTACCATACCAAAATAATAAATCATGTACCATCTGCATAATTTGATATTAATTTAATTATAGTACAACCATATTCATTTTTATATCATATGAATGGAAATGTCACCATACGTGCGTATGTACATCTTACCGTCTCCATGTCGTGGTGTAGTTGGTTGTTCAACACTTCATTTTTTGGATGGGTATAACAATGAGTATAATTGATGAAAATAATAAAATTAAAATTTTATTGATTATATATATGTAATATACCATTCAATTACATATGATTTGACAATCAATAGAATCATATTTCTACTCATGTATATGTATGGATTACCGTCTTCATTAATGCGATGCAATTCATTTCCCATCGTAACCATTCAATAATAATTTTAATTTTATGATTAAAAATAATTTTTAGGAACATAACATCATTCATTATATGAATCAAATACATCCTATCAATAATAAAAATGACTAACGTAAAATAACATATAAAGATAAATGAATCAGTTAACACCTAAAATAATGATACTACTGAGATATTAAAAACAATGAAATATTAGAAGATCATATATGATATCAAATTTATGTATTTGGTTCTTGTATAATTCTATAATTATGATTTAACTATTTTAAAGGAGGTTAAAATACCCTTAACTAATGAAAATTACAAAGTATTGGTTAATTTTACAATCTCTTTGTTATATGAGGTTATTTATACCAATGAATCTACTGGAATTCTTTATCATCCTCATCCATGTTTCATAAAAATTTATTAAAAACAATACAATTTAATAGAATATGTTTTAATGTCATTTATTACCTTGTTTGAATTTTTATAAAAGGTTTTCAGAGTCATATTTCCATCATTTTCCAAACAAGTTACCTTATCACATTTTTGAAAAATTAAGGTAAAAATGTTTTTTAACTTATACAACAGGTTCAGCTATTTTCTACTGTTATATAATCTTCGATGATTACAATAAAATATTATTAGAATATTTTCAAAATAAATTTTATATTATATAATTAAATGGGAGTTAAATGATTTCAAAATATAAATATATATCTCTCTCAAATAGTTTTGATTTCATCTTTTTCAACATCCATTGAAGTATTTTACAATAGTTTGGAGTTGATTTGTTATGATACAATCTTCTATACTGTATTGATGGTTTTTTGATATGCCTGATTGTAAATGTGTTATTTGAATATAATTCATGGTTTATAGTTAATGTATTGACGTTTAGTATGATAGTTTTAATACGAATGTTTATGTTATGTTTCAACATTTTCACATGACGAATGCATTGGACACATTAAGTGATGGGTGGAGCCCGATATAGCTCTTCGATGCATCAGTAGGTCTCATGAGAAAAACTAGTGTCTTGGAACATGGCCTTGAAAAAATATTATTGTTAGTCTTGGTATGAGGCCTTGACAATGTGGTTTTGATGTACAACATTATGCATTCCAACATTATGAATTTAACTATTTATAATACATTTGATTATTCAGCTAGTAGAATATCCATGCGAATATGTAACTGGAATTATTTGATTTATCAATACCATATTGTGAAAAAGATTGTGTTTAAAAGGATTTTTCTGTAGTTTTATATATTTCCTTAAATGATTATGCTTATTTATGATAGTTTTTGTTATATTGTTATCCTAACTAAGAATCTGAGCTCTCCCCTTTTATTGTTTTTTCCCAGGATGTGAAAAACGAATAATATGATTAACCTGATGGGATAGGCCGAAGGATATGAGTGTGTTCAAATGGGACACAATGTAGTTTTTTTATTTCATGTTGTAATTTAAAACATATGTATATATATAGTACTTAAAATTCTACCAAAATAATCAAACTTTCGAGACTAGATCACTTGTGATCATGACAATTTTATGTAATAATGCACCGACTATGGTTAACTAAAGTCAGTGCATTATAGTTTGTATCAAATAAAGTTTTGTACAATTCATTGAAAGTAGATTTAAAAAAAACTTATTAGAGAACATTACCCTAAGATAGACATTGAGGATTGGTACAGAAGAACATCATAGAATTTTGGTAATGACGATATTTTGGGAATTTTCCAAAAAACAAATAGATGTTTGGATATGAGCAGGTAGAGGGAGCTCTTGCCCAAATATATCTAGGGGTAAAACCTGAAAACACCTCTTTAAGTTAGAATCTTACAATAACTAGTGTATGAAAAGATGCCTTGCATCACTATTGGTTATGAAACTCTCATGGGATATGCTTAAAATAATTCAAATTTTCGTTACAAGCCATTATGAAGGATTTATGAGTATATAATTCCTCAAAGAAAACATTTTTTTATGATTATGGATTGTATTCCTAAACTGTTAAAAATAATTTAGGTATTTTTATAGTTTCAAATTAGGTATTTTGATTCATAAAATAATATAGTGTACGCAATTTTTTAGAAATGGAACCTAGTGGAGGTAATGGAAATTATATAAACACATGTAATCCATGTAGGGATTTCCCTCCTACTCAATATAATAATATTGTAGATGGTCATGCAACTGGAATTGAACAGCTTATAACCATAAAATGAAAACTCACTCAAGATGTGAATATTAACCTTACCCATATGGATCACCCTGACCCACAATGTGGAGGATAAATTTTAGAATGCTTTATGAAGAAAAACCCAAAATCATTAAATGGTACTACAAATACATTTGTAGATGATCAATGGATAAGATCCGTAGAGAAAATATTGTATGCTTTGGGGAGTAGTGAAATGGAAAAAGTTTTCATTGATGTTTATCTCCTCATAGGAGATGCATATCAATGGCAGTCAATAATTAAAAATAAAATATAGAATGAAGAAGAATCAAATTTTGAATAGAGGGAGTATAAAGATCATTTATTAGAAAAATAATTTCCTCATGACCATCGACAAGATATGAGGATGAAAATGTGACAAAATATGAGTGTATCTTTACAAGTTCAGCACGGCATGCAACAAATTATATACGTAACCCAAACAGTAATATTGATCGATTATTTGATGGGTTAAAACTATTTCTCCATTGATAAATAGTCTCACAATACTTCTCATTATATGAAGATATTGTATCATGTGCTATCAAGACATAAAAGGAATTCTATATGTCTTACAACTTTAATGAAAATAACGAGAATAAAAGATCTGATGAACACTCATGAAATTGAATTAAGGGGAATAAGGGAAAAGTTTAATTTCCATCTAGTAGTAAATTTAAGAAGAAACACCTATGTAATTCTCTGAAGGGAATGTATTTCTGTTAGAAGTGTGGATAAAAGGCTACATTCTCAAGATTACAAAGGTAAGAAAGAGGTTTTCAATGTTGAATGCATCTATTGTAAACAAATGGTGCATTACGAAAATTAATTTACTAATAATTAGGGAAAAATTCCATAGGAATTTCCAAGAGAGTAAGGTAAAGCTTTTGTGATAAAAAATATAGAGGTTTATGTTTCGAATGTTGTTGTGGTAGGTACATTAATCATTCCCTCAAATTTATCCAATGATTTATATGATTCTAGATCATCGAATTCTTTTATATAAACTTATTTTTCCAAGAAAATTTGTTATTTACAATTTTACTTAACAAAGGAGTTGTCAGACAAAACTCATAAGGGGTGTATCACTGTAACAATGATTTGTGAATCAGTTACCTTTATGGAATATATACATGAATTAAATAATGATATTATTAAAATATACATGATTTAATTTGATATAATCCTCATTATGTATTGGAATTCAGACCATAATGGGAAAATATTTTGTAAGTAGTGGGAGGATATAATTTTTGATGAAGATAAGGAATACCTTATATTTAGTTTGGAAATTTCACCATCTGATTCTCAACTAGATACACCACTAGTAGCTCTACTAAATTCAATTATTCTGATGGATGATAGTAAAATAACTAGGAATGAGGAAAGGAATGTACCAATAGAGTCCTTACCTATTGTGAAAGAATTTGTTAATGGGTTTCATGTAGATTTACATGGAAATCCTATAGAACGAGAAATTGAGTTTTCATTTTATTTTATTCATGGTTCAAGGCCAATATCGAATACCCATTAAAGAATGGACACTATGGAATTATTGGAACTATAAAAAAAACTAGAGGAATATAGTAATAATGGATTTATTCACTCTATTCTTAATCAATGGGGATCCTCGATTCTTTTTGTTAAGAAGATAGATGGATATATGAGGTTGTGCATTGACTATAAGGATATCAATGTAATAATGATAATGAAAACGTATCCCTAACCTCACATTGATGATTTATTCGATCAAAATAATGGAGTTCAATATTTTTCAAAGATTGAGCTTTGATTTGGATATCATTAGTTGTGCATGAAGAAGGAAGACATTCTAAAGACAATATTTCGAACCAGGTATGGGAATTACAAGTTTAGAGTAATGTCTTTTGGACTGACTAAGAACCCTCTGTCTTTATGGATCTAATGAATAGTGTCTTCTTGGAATATATTGATGGATTTTTAGTGGTATTTATTGATGATATCATGGTATACTACAAAATCTATGAAGATCGTGAAAATCACATGCAAACTATTCTAAAGACTCTTAGAATAAATGAATTGTATAGGAATTTTAGCAAGTGTGAATTATGGATTTAGGATATTTCTTTTCTTGGCCATATTGTCTCTAAGAATAGAATCTATGATGATACTTATAAGATACTAAAAATACATGAATGGCCAACAATGACAATTATAACTGAGGTACATAGTTAAATTCATTTAGAAGGTTATTATTGGAAATTTATCCAGAATTTTGTATGATTGGCTAACCCATTAACCAATCTAACACGTAATGAGGTTAAATTTGTTTGGGAGAGAGTGAGAATAATTTTTTGAAGAACTGAAGAGTATATTATTCAATGATCTTACCATCAATCTACGATAGGGGAATTGTGGGTTTTTTATATATAGTGATGCTTCAAAGAAAGGACATGGTTGTGTCCTTATATAGAATGATAGAGTTGTTGCCTATGAATCACAGAAGCTAAAAATTAATGATCCAAACTATCCTACTCGTTATCTTGAGTTATAAATTATAATCATTATTTTGAAGATATGGTTACACTATCTCTATGGTGAAAATGTGATATATATAATGATCACAAGAGTTTGAAGTAATTTTCTCACAAAAAAAATTCAACCTGGCGTAATGAGGATGGAATGATCTACTCAAGGATTATAGTTTCACAATATTCTACTACTCGTGGAATGAAAATAAGGTGGTAGATGCTTTGAGAAGAAAATATCATTAGGTCTGAACAAAACAATAGTTGAAAGGGATCCTATATTCATGGATCTAGTAAATATGGTTATGGGAATAATCATGCAAGGTAAAACATCAATAATTTTTCTAATGGTTTCTAATACATATTTACTAGAAATGATATAAATTACTCACACTGATGATAAGGAGTTTTAAAATAAAATTATATATTTGAATGATGGGAGATTGATCAACTTCATATATGAAAATGGAATTTCGAAATTTGGGAAGAGGCTTTGTATTCCTAATATACTTGATCTAAAACTAAATTGTTGGATGAATCTCATAGCCCCAATTCCTTTATACAACCCAGTAGCACTAATATGTGTAGATATTTGATGGAACATTTTTTATGGGACAACATGAAGAGGGAGATTACTGATTATGTTTCAAGATGTATGGTTTTTCAATAGTTGAAGGCAGGTAGACAACATCCTAGAGGAGTTATACAACTTTTCCCATACCTGAGTGGAAATTGTATGATATTACACTGGAATTTTTCATTGGGCTACCAAAGACTCCTAGAACGAATAATACAATATGGGCCCTTATTGATCGTCTTACCAAGTTACCACTTTTTCTTTCAATAAGAGAATATTTACCACTTAAAATTTTAGAAAGACTATATATTAATGAAGTTTTAATATTTCATGATTTATCCCAATTTATTGGTTCTGATCGTCATGAAATTTTCACATCAATATTTAGGAAAAGTGTTCAGAAATCCTTTGATACTGAACTTTGATTAAGCATTTCATACCACCATCAAACTGATTGAAAATAAGAACGGGATATTAAATCCATAGAATTCATGTTGACATCTTGCTCACATTACATTCAAGGTTTGTGGGATCTATATTTACCTCTTGTATAATTTTCCTAAAAAATAGCTTCAATTCAAGTATTCAGATGGCACCATATGATTCATTATATAGAAATAGATGTCATACACCAAATTTTTAGGATGATATTGGTGAAAGAAAACACGTAGGCCCGTATCTTTTTGAGGAAACACTGGAAAAGTTGAACATTATCCAAAACCTAATCAAAGCAGCTCAATGTAGGAAAATTAGCTATGCTGATAACCGAAGGAATGATTTTGAATTTCAAGCAGGATATCATGTTTTCTTGAATGTATCTCCATGTAAGGTTGTTATATAATTTGGTAAGAAGGGAAAATTATGTATTATGTACATCAAGTCTTTTGAAATTCTAGACTGAATTTGAGTTGTATCATTCCATTTGGAAATGTTGCAAAGTCTCTCAACAATTCAAAATATGTTCCACATATCACTGTTGAGAAAATACATTCCTGACATAATGTATGTACTCACCCAGGAAGAAATATAACTGGAAACTGATTTGTTTTATTGTGAAGAGTCTTTCAAGATTCCTTATACCAGAATACATGTGTTGAGAAACCCGATGAATCGTCTGGTAAAAGTTCTACGGAGAAACCATAAGATAGAAGAGGAAATATGGGAACCAGATTAACATAGGATGAAGAACCACCCGAATCATTTTATGCAGCAATATTTTTAAAATTATGAGGATGAAATTATTTTAGGGGGGGAAGATTGTAACACAAAAATCATCCATGGTACACTTCTCTTTGAAAAATAGAATAGCATGTGTCGGACCCAACTTCGCGTTTTAGAACAACCCGACCAATCAGACTAACAGTTTAAAAAAATGTTATGAATAGTAATACCCATATTTTGCAATTTTATAATTTTTATATTTCAAAATGGACTTCATTTTTGGATTCATAAAATCAAAAATTTCTTAGTGTAAATATTTGTTATTTTTTAAAATACATTAAATTTTTGATGAATAATGAAAAACACTGAGTTATTGTTTAAAACCGACTTTTATTTAAAAAAATAATTATTATTATTTAAAATTATTCCAAAATCAAAATAGATACCTAATACCTATATTTTTTCAAATTAATTCATTGGAGTCAATTTTTAATATGATTAGATATTTAAAATTTTATTGATGTATTCAATGCATTTTCCCCACCTTCTAGGCACATTTTCAAATTTCAATAAAACATAATTTAACAGATTTTGTGAATTTAATTTAAAAAATACAAGAGACAAAGTTTACATCATTATGTAAAATGTGTTTCAATATGAGGAATTTGATTTTTGTTGAATATTAACTTTTGAATTTTATTTACCACGGTTAAAAGTATGTAGGGAAATTAAAGGTAAAAATGATATTATAATTAACCTAACACATTTCCTAATTCAATTAGATAAGTTTTTTTAGACCAAAATAAACCTTAGGAATAAAATATTATCATTTTTATCCACTTTAATTAAATTAGTACATTTATTTTTATTTTATTTATAGAAGAGTTAAAAGTGTTAAATTCAAATTATAATAATTAAACCAATTTTAATATAATTTTATATATAAAATAATACTACAAAAAATATTAACTATAAAGATAGAAATATTTCCTACATCATGGAATTTTATTTATAAATTTTAGACATTAAGAAATTAAATTTATTTATGACACAATGTTGATAGAGTAATTACCTAATTAATGAATGATTAAAATAATTGATAATATAAATATCTAAATAAATGTTAATTGAGGATTTTTATGCATTGCACTAATTATCATGGATAGTATGACATTATAGGGTTTATTTATTTTATTTTTTTCGAATTAATAATGGATTTTTGACATCCAAGAAAACCAAATATTAAGTAGTGTCCAAATTGACATAAATGAGTTTTTAAAAAAATCACTCTATTATTAAATGATATAACATTCCTAAAAATATAAGGTTTTTCCAATGGAGTTATATAATGATATATATGTTATTAGGGAACCACTTTAGGTTCTCTTGGAATTTTATCGTATGTTTATTAAAAATTTAATATAAAAATTCTAGAAGACAATGTAAAAGTTAAACTATTTATCTAAGAGTTAAATATAAAATATAAGGTTGATATTCTGACCTAAACATGTCTAGAACATATTGGATGAGGTAATATTGACCCATACCAACCTTAGTCTCGTAATAAATCCATTTGGATCCCTTATAAACCAAAACAAATATAATAAAATAATATTTCATGATTTTCCTAAAGTGACCCTCACCAATCTTATAAAAGTGTACTTCCCCTTATCTCAAATTAACACCTCCAAATCAATTTGGCTCATCCAATACCTACTCAAGTATCTTCCCATCTACCCTCACGTTAACCTAGAGGCATTACTTTTATCAGAAAGCCAACCTATGGAGCTCTTTTCATAAAATCAAAAAGAAATCTTTTAAAGATGAGGTATTAATTTAATCACCTCTTTCAAATTTCTTTTCTTCTTCCACATAATCATTCTTTGTTGTTTCAATAAAAAAATTAACTACTCTAGTACCTTATACATACCGTTATGTTTATATAAATATTGTACAACCATATTCGTTATTCTATCCATTCAATGAATGACAAAGTCACCATGCATGTGTGTGTGTACGGCTAGCTGTCTTCGCGTCGTGGTGTCGTTTTTTTTTCAACACTTCATTATTTGGATAGGTATAAAATTGAATAAAATTGATGTACATAATAAATATAACATTATATTTAATTTTTATATGTAATATATCATCCACTTACATACGATTTCATCATAAAAATAATGATATTGTTGATCGTGCGTACGTACAGATTACCGTCTCCACGAATGTGATGTGATTCATTCCCTATCGTAACCATTCAAAAATAATTTTCATTTAATGATTAAAAATTATTTATAGGAACTAAATTTAATTCTTTATATGAATAAAATACATCATAACCATAAAAACATGAGTTACGTAACAAAACATGTAATGGAAAATGAATCAGTTAAAACCTGAAACAATTATACTACTGAAATATTATTAAAAAATCAATATTATAAGATCATATATGATATAATATTTATGTATTTGGTTCTTGAATAATTTAATAACAGTGATTTAAATATAATACATGAGGTTAACATACCCTTGACTATGTAAACGTACAATGTAATTGTTAATTTTATAATCTATTTATTATTTGAGGTTGTTTATAGTTAACTATCTAATGGAAATTCATTATCGTCAACATACTTATTTCATAATAATGAATTTCAAAACATTATTAACATTTCATAGAATATGGTTAAATTAATATAAACCGTTTTTTGACATTTTATAAAATATTGTGAAATGAATATTTCTATCGTTTTCCAAACAAGGTAATTTATGACCTTTTTAACAAATTAAGGTTAGAATATTTTTTAACTTATACAGCAAGTGCATGTATTTTCTACCATTATAACACATTCAAAGACTCCCTTAAAATCTTATAAGAATATTTTCAAAATAATTTTTTTATAATAATGTGACTTTTAAATGATTTCAAAATAGACAGAGATATTTCTCTCATATTGTTTTGATTTCATCTATGTCAACTTCCATTGATGGATTTTACACATGTTCATGGATTATTTATTATGATAAAATATTCCATATTGTATTGAATGTTTTTTGATATGTCTTACTATAGATGTGTTATTTTAATAACATTCATGGTTTATGGTTAAATTATTAAAATTTTGTATGCTAGTTTTAATCTAAATGTTTATGCTTTGTATAATCATTTCCATATGACGAATGCATTGGACTTAGTAAGTGATTGGTTGAATCTACAATAGCTACTTGATGCATATGTAGGTATGATTAGAAAAACTGGTTTCCTGGCCCAAGGCCTTGAAAAAAAATTATTTTTAGTCTTGGAACGAGGCCTTGAAAATGTGGTTATAATGTTTGACGTTATGCATTCCATCTTTCTGAAATCAGCTATTTATTTTACATTTGATTATACGACTAGTAGAATATCCATGAGAATAGGTAAATGAAATTATTTGATTCATATTTTCTATATTCTGCTGATGTTTATGTTTAAAAGGCTTGTGTTTTAGTCTTATTCATTTCCTTAATTGTTTATACTTATTTAAGATAGTTTATGCTATATTGTCATCAATAATGAGCATCTGATCTCACCCCTTTATAATGTTTTGTTTTCCTAGGATTTGAAAAATTATATTATGATTAACTTAAGGGATAAGCCAATAGATATGAGTGTGTTTAAATGAGAGACAATGTTTTTTTTATTTAATGATATAATATAAAATCTATGTATCCATCTTGTAGTTCCAAGGCTACTAAACTATTCGGTCATTCGATACATAATATCTTGTGACCATGAAAATATTATGAAATAATGCATTGAATATAGGTTACTAGGGTCAGGTTGTTACATTCTCACAAAAAATTTTCCATAAATGAGGGTCCTATCATATATAATATTTTTATTTAGATTTGAGTTTAATGGTTTGATGTATATAAAATAATGATTGTACCATTTCTATGACCATGAAATTTATTATGTCAACCTACCAGGGCTCTTGGGTGAGGTTATACACTTTCTCTCTAGGGAATGAATCATCCAGGCGAGTCTTGGGGATTTTTTCTACCAAAATAGTGTGTGGTGCCCAACTCATTTGTTCTACCACCATATTCTCACATCCCTTCTTATCCTTAATTTCCAAGTCAAACTCTTGTAGCAGCAACACCATTCTCACCAGTCTAGACATTGAATCAATTTTCATGATTAATTATCTCAATGTTTAATGATCGGAATAAATAGTTACTTTACTACCCAAAAGATAAGAACCAAAATTTTCTTGATCTACAACAATATAGAAAAATTATTTCTCAATAATTTTGTAATTAATAATGGAAGTTTCTATGGTCAATGATGTGTAGGATATTACCATGGGATGTATATAAATATTTTGTGAAATAAAAACATAAAAACATATATTATAACCATCACAAAAAATATAAAAGAGGAGTATCTAGTTTGGTGGATAGATTATGGGGTCACTGGTCAAGCATTATTTCAATTTTTCAAATCTATTTGGTGTGACTCATCAAAAATAAAATAATTTTTCTTATTGAGTATCTACATTATGGGAAAACTAATTTTTCCGAATTCTTTAATAAAACTTCTATAATATAAAACATGGAATTGAAATGAAATAATGTTCATGATAGAAGTAGAGTAAGGAAGTTTTGAAATAAATTCATATTTCAATTTATCAAATACAATTCCTTCATTAAAAATTAACTAGCATGGAATATTTCATTTTTCAACCATAAAATTTAAATTTTAAAAACATAAAACCTTGTTTTTCTCAATAAATCTTTTAAAAACCTTTCCCAAAATCTCCAGGTACATTTGAAAACTATTTCAATACACAGTGAAGTAATCATGGGATACCTCTTGTATGTTTTCAATCAGTACTAGGAAAATACTTATCATATATTTCTAAAAGGTACATTGGTAATTTCAAGGTCCCAAATGAATCCTTTTATAGGAAATAATATTGAATAGATAAGAAAATATTGTCTTTTATTGGTCCTTGGGTGCTATTGGAACCTGAAAGTACCTAGAAAACCCATTAAGTAAACAATAATGTCATTTCCCAAATATATATATAACATTTGGTCTATAAACGGTATATAGAAATGGATTTTGTGGGTCATATGGTTAAATATCCAATAATCTATACAAACCCAATAGAAATTCAAAATTATCATAGACACCAACTCATTGTTCTCATTTTGAACAATTATGTAACCAGTTTTCTTTGAAAAAATTTAAATATGACTCACCCATTAGGAGTCTAAGATGGGATATGTTATTCAATCTCCTAGATTTCATTTGACTATTTTTTCTATATCAAAAAATGTATGGTTAAGCTTACCTTAGGTTTATCTCTCTATTTTGGATTTATCATCCAACAAAATTCTATATATTCTAGTGGATAGGATAATCCATGGAATATCCCATAATGTCGAGAATATTTCCCAAGAATTATTTTTATTAATTTTCAACAGTTGTTATTTGTTTTTATGCATTTATTAATTTGATATTATGGGTTTTTGTTTCTCATTTTCCTTTAAAAATACATATTTTGAGTTTGATGTTGGTAGTTTTAATTCTAACATATAGGGATTTATAGAAATGCTTCTATATCAGTGTTCTCTATGCTCTAAACCTACACATATATGAATAATTATTTGAAGAATATTTGAGTAACTCATCAAAATAAAATACATCAATTTATATTAATTTTTCTATACTAGGAAACTATTTCCAGATTAAGTTCATTTTGAAAAATATATTGATCATGAATGTTATGTATTTATAAATCTTATTATTTTGATATTCTATCCTAAAAAATTTTAATTTTCCCTACAGAAAAACCAGGAAATTCAAAATGTTTTAATTTATAAATGGAATGCTCTTTATGTCGGTGTTTTATTGAATCAAATGTGCTGATATCTATTATTTTCTCACTAAAATTCACGGAAAGGGTTCCTTCATTGTCATTTATTATGGTTTATGAATTAATTTGGAATGGTCTTACTAGATCAATTTCCGAGTTATCATTATCTATTGCTTTTTTAATTTTTAGAATGTTGAACTCTGCAAGGAATGGATAACATTGTACACTTACAAAGACCTCTTCAAGAAAACTATCGGACAAAAAATGGCTTGATTGGTAAGTTATAAAAACACTCGAATGGGTTTAGGTTCTCCCATATGTAAATAAGAATAAATTGAATAATACATTACATTAATAGATGTTCCTAAACCACCAAATGAATTTGAAAATGTTTGATTTCAAATTATGCATTGGATTCAAGAAATACATGGATCATTGAATTTATAATGTTTTTGAGGGGTAATAAGAGAAAAAACATTCTTATATTATATTACCTCTTTATTTACTAACAATGTATTCCTCTAGAGTCATATGTATTTGATGAATTTTGTTTACCTTTTAATTTGAAAAATGTCCTCTTGTAAAAGGTTTATTATTTCTACCTTATAAAACAATTCATGAATATTCTATTGTAGTATTTCTTCAATGGTTTTCTAAGGTTCATGCTTCCTTATAGGTAAGGGAGGTTAGTTTTTTTTTGTTTTTATATTTTGTCTTTCACCTGGTACATTATTAAAGGTGTGTCTCCATAGATTCCTACATAAGTTCTTTTTCATCGGTATATTAATTGGGTGTTTGTTTTGTTCCACTTCAAACATCAATCATAAGTTGTGATTATTCAATATTATACATATCCTTTCCAATACATAATGTTATAAAACTATAATTTCCTTTTAGTTAGGAACTGGTTGAGTGGAAAATTTACATGAGCCTCGATTAATTTTTTTTAGTGTGTTCATTAGAAAATCGAGCTGTCATGTTATTTATTTTAACTCATATCCATGAGTGGTGAGTGTAGTCTTATGACTTTTTTGAGACTCTATTAACTATATCATCATGTACTTCTTTGATCTATCTTATATTGTCCCTTGATGGTAACATTTATATGGTTAGAAACATTTTATTTGGAATGGAGGGGGTTTGAAATGTTTTTGTGAAGCCTATTTGAATGGTTGACATTGAGGCTATTAGATATCATCTCCATATAGATTAGTGGGGAAATATTTAAATCCTTGATAGCTGCCTAGTTGATTTTGTAAATTCTTCAAGAATATGGAATTTTAGATTTTAGACCATTGAACTGTAGGGAATCCATTAGTGAAATTCTCTTAGTAATAAGTATACTAGAAGCCTGATGGTGTTTGTAGGGTAATTACCACTGTATGATTTTCACATAAATATATTTGAATAGAGATGTTATTTATTTAAATTTATTTTCCTATAAAGGAGAGTTAGAACTACTTAAATCATGTACACTACTGGTTTTAGTTATCATGCTATATTTTTGGGAATTTTTTGATATTCTCTCGTCCATTTTTATGACTAAAACTAGGAAATTGTTAATAAATTTTCCTTCCAAAGAATCATCAAGCTGGTTCTAGACATTTTCAATCAATCCATTGTAAAATAATTTCAATCAATCATTTAATCATTAGGATGGTGTGGGAAGGACGATGTCAGTTTGATGAAAATTTTCCAAAAAACTTAGAGAGTTTCCTCAAAAAAAATTCATTCCATAGATCTACTTTCTATGTTCATCACTCCTTCAAACAAGAATGATTTTCAGGAGAAATTCACTCTATAGCTCATCCAATTATGTAACTTCTATAATTTGTAAGTTATAGAGCCACTCTTTGGAATCCCCTTCAACTGAGAATAGGAAATTTGTCCTACTTATTTGAGCCTCTGTGACTCCGTTATTTCTGAATAAATAGTAAAATTATTTTAATGTTATTAGATTCTTATTGTGGTCTTCAACACATAATTCATGAAACATTGGGATTTTTCCAATAATTCTAGTTTTGATTTCATAGTATTATTGATCATTTAATTATAATTTTCTGTTAATGATATTGAAATTTGGTGCGTAAATTTCCCTTAGTGTTTTGTGGACATAATAAATATTATCCTCCATTTACACTTCCTTATGAATATTTTTGGAAGGAAGAAAAAGTGGAAGGAGAGTCTGATAAGGGAATTGTGACAATCTATATTTCCTCGTGTTTAGAAATTTGTAGATTTTGTAGTCTGTGCAACAATGTTCTCTCAGTCTCGAGATTAAAACCAGTGAGGAAGGATGAATTAGATCAAGTCATTTGAAATGAAATTAAAAAAATTAAAACAAAACACTAGAATACATGGAAATGATGTCAGGTTCGATTCACACTTATCAATGGGTTCTCAAGAAAATGATTTTTTTTAAACTCCAATTAAATGTATCATTAGTTGGGCATGGGTTTGTCTCCTTGGAGGAAAGTGTAGTGGGATTTTTTAGTTTTGTTTTTTGGGTTAAATTATATGAAAACGGTATGGTTGATTAAAAATGATTGGATTTGATTCAATTTTAATGGTAGTGACCTAACCATGGATATCCCCTTATCTACCTTTTTAAATCATTATTCAATTAATAATATATATATTTTTTAAATCGTGGGAAATATCACTCTATCACCCTCCCTTGGAATTTTCGGTTTAATTTGAGATGTAAAATGATCAATGTAACCTATAATATCCTTTATCTAAGTAATTAAATATTTTCATTTACACTTTTTTCGGAACACTACTCAGGATAGTAGGAAATGAAGATAATTTATGGGGATTCTATGTATGATCTAGTGAATTTGAGAAGGTATATTATAAGTACATGAAATACAATAATCCTATTGCAATTACACATAGAATCAATCCATTAATTAGTAGAATAAATTAAATGGTTAAAGGAAAAAATTCATTAACAGAGGGTACATGGGGAATATTTGGTGATGGGCCTTTATTATAATAGTGTTCCACTACAAGAACAAATCAAAGAAATAAAGAGTGTAGAATTAAATGATCTTTTAAACAAAGAATGAGCATGAGCCACCCTGAATCTCCTGACAATTGGGAATAGTGATCTTATTTATAGAAGAGACCTCATGATTCCGTGGATCCCTTTTAAATTATCCATATTAGTATCATGGTCACCATATTATTAATCAAAACCTTTCGTCATTTTTAGTGTCAACTAGTGATTTACAATTTTTTGGATAATTGGCCTGTGTCCACAGTCGAGGGTATGGATCATCTTTGCTTGAAATGAAGAATCTTCTCAAACTGATTCACACACCTCCCACTATCAAACTATTTTTATTCGGAGGGTGATGATTTTCAATACATATCATCACATTATATTATAGATTATTTTATTCAATGGTTTAGGTAAGAAGATATTGAAAATATAGTACATTTGATTTGGGTTTCAGTGGGACTTGTGAAGTGCTCATGGACATTATTATAATTGATATTTCATGGTACATCTTATAACTTTCAATGTGAATCAAAAAAACTAAACAACCAATTTTTTTAATTCCCTTTTAATATCATTATATATATTCATAAATTTCATATATTATTATTATTATTATCCATTTTACCCTTCTATATATGTATTTATTTACTTATCTCTTTATTTTATTTATTTTTTAATAATTTTCTTTTTCTTTTTTCATTTTTATTTATATTGTTTAATCTTTTTAGAGTAGAGAGTGGGAGTTGGGTACTCCAAGAAACATATGTGCTTCTCCTCTAGTGGTGTGGGGTTCAAAAGAGGGGGTGTGGTTGCAGTTGAATTAAACAAGAGCACTCATGTTTTATTTCATCAGGGTGAAAATTGTATTTGAGATGGTAATTAGTGTTCTCCAGATCCAGTGACACAGTTTCTTTCCACGGTAGTGTGAATTTGAAATAGAACTTATTTATCATGCGACGAAACTCATCTGAGGTAGGCATAACATTTGTAGTGGCCTTCATGGTAGTGGTTAAATCTAGAACTGATCTGGTACGACACGGCTATTGGAGCTTGTTCTTTTCTAGCAACAATAGTTGGTGGCTAGTTTAACAACTCTAGCCACCATGGTTGGTGGAATTCACGAGGAATGTCAATGGTAGCCAGGTTATTGGGGGGAGAGTATTTTCAAACATGAAACCTCCCACCGTGCTTATTTAAGGAGGCCCTGGAGTGCCTCTTTCTATCATCATCCGACACAATTGATCTCATTGTATCTAAATAGAGCTAGGAGAGCTCCATGTTTGAGAAATAATGAGAGGTTCATGGGAGCGGTCTCTTGTAACATTTATTCCTATTGAAATAAATTTTTATTTTTCCTCCATTCATCCCTCTTCATGGTCAATGAACCAAAATAAGTGGTATCAAATGGAGTTCTAGTGCAATGGCACTAAGTGGTTGAGTTTTTCTAGTGATCATAAAATTCATGTTGCTCAGAATCCTATTATGAAGTGATATTCTAAATGTTCATGGAATGTTGATTTCAACAGTGAAAACCACATCGCAAATAGAACAAAAAAGGCCCGCTCCAAATTCAATCAAATATCAGGTGTTATAGTAGCCACTTGCTGGAGAAGAAGATAATATTTAGGCATCGACGACATTTTCGGAGAGTTTTTGGAAGAGGCACTATTGTTCCACCTCAGTTCCATTCCATCTGTATTTTCTCACCATTTCATCAGTTGACGTCGACTATTGATATTTTTTATCATATCTTGAACAATTAGTTTCTAATTTTGATTATTTAGGAGTAAATTCACTCATTTTTTACCAGTTTAAATGCAATAGTGATATACTTTTCTCCATATTCCAAAACAATAATTTCATAATTACAATTAAATGGACGAAAGATCATGTTGACTTCATTGATCTACTCTATTTAGAATTACCGAATAGAAGATATTCTAAATTCTAAGGTTCCTTTTGAAGCTATTTTTAATGAGGGAGTCTCCCATGTTTCTAAAAAGAAAGCAGAGTGGAATCGGACAGAAAAGAAGATGATCGGTCATATCCACCAGTGGATCGATAACACTGTTTCCCACCATTTTTCTTAATACATTGGTGCACAAAAACATTGGATGAAGATGGAAACAATTTACATGTCAATGACTGCTCAAAACAAGATCCTCTCATTGAAGTAGTTGATGGATATCCGACAATAGAGGGGAAGATTTATTCCCGAACATACCAGTGAGTTCCAAAGCCTGGTGAACTAGTATGTGGATGCATGTAATACTCTGAATAATGAAGATTAGGAGAACCACATACTCTGCACACTTCCTGATATATGGGATATGCTTGTCAACTAACTCCGAAACTCAACACATGGTGGTAAACATATAATGGCGATGCTAAAGTATGCATTGTTCAATGACGAAGCCTGAAGGAAGGAAGAGAGTTATAAACATATGAAATCACTAGTTCTGGAGAATTGAGGGAGATAACAAGTAGGAGGTCATGGGGTAGGATCCAAATGTATAATGCATGATGATTTTGGCTACACTCTATAAGCTAGTATAGGATTAATCTGTTCAGGTTGATTGCTAACTCATCAATACCTCACCATCATTCCCATAGAATTTTGAGATTTTACCGAAGATATGGTCTTGTAAACATACCTATTACTCACATTAATGAGTATTTAGACATTTTTAATGTTCAGATGTATCTAAGGAGATCAGGTAAATCAAAATGGGAGATCAACCCATTGCATATTTATCAGTTATAAAGATATGGAGTTTGTATTCATGCTTTGGGGCCCAAAGGAGAAGAAGGTGATCAGAAGTAGTCATGTTGTATTCCAAGAGTACGAGATGATCATGGACATTTAAAATATTATAATTTCTCGAAGGGAATGTTATGAGGAATCAATTCTTGATCCAACACATGTACCAACACCACCATTTAATGTATATGAGGAGGTGAATGAAGAGTAATGGACTACATACTAGGAGGTGGTGGAAGAGGATACTGAGCAAGGGACACTCAATCCTATCTATAAGATGTTTTAGAACCATCAAAGAAGCAAGGGGATGTTGTTCCTTTTGATCATAACATTTCATAGTTTTGAAGATCGTTTTTTGGAAGGATTAAATCAAAAAAATATCTAAATAATGAGTTACTATTAGTGTATAATTAGGGGGCCAAAAGGTTATCAAGAATCATGTCAACATTTTTTATCATTTTATATGCGAAGTGATGTATCAAAAACTACTGAGACTTGTGAATATTCACCTAAAGGAAAACCTGGATGACATGCTGACAAAGGTTTTTTCCTAAGAGTAGCCAGACCATTACATATACTCCAGTGGATTATTGCAAGAGGGGGTACATTGTTGGAGATCAATCTTTTCTAGCTGCCTTGGTAGGTGGTTAGTGAACCAACTCCACCCACTATGGTATGTGGCAGAAATTGGATAATTCAATGGTAGGTGGGTGGATTGGAGGGAGATTTGGGTAAAACTTGGCACCTTCCACATATTCTCTTAATAGTGTCCTTGTAGTGCCTCTTTCTTTAATCATCTGATCCAAGAGATGTCATTGTTTCCAAAAGATTTGGGAGAGCTCCATGGGTGAAAAATAAAGGTAGAGGTGTGGGAGCGGTCACTTGTAACATGTATTCTTATCGAAATAAATATTTATTTTTCCCCATTTATCTCTCTTCGTGATCAGAAAACCTCAACAATGACTAGTATCCTCCCCAAGGTGGATCCAAATTACCACCTCTAGCGATGTCGGTTCAGGCATGTGGAGAATCACAGTTTGGTTTGGGTCTTCTCTAACCACAATTCTTAGTGGAGGGTTTTGGGATTTCTTTCTCATGACTATAGGGTTTTTCTCATCTAGTGTGGTGGTGACTCACGAGTTAAGCAATGGTGGCACAGATCTTCTCAGTAGTCATCAGCTGATATCAAATTTGATGGTTACTTGTGGTGGCATGAGAGTTTGATTTTTATTGAATATACTTTACAAGATTCTAAGGATGAGGTGGAGAGGGATGGTAGGTTGAAGGCCTCTATCTAGGTAATGTGGTTGGGCTTCCATTGGGTAATTGTTATTGTAGCATGAGGATGGTATGTTAGTGGTTGGGGTAGGGGAAATGTGACTATAGTACCATGGGTGTGTGAAATGGTAGCATAAATATAGGATGGTAGATTGTGATGGTTGATGGTGATTTATGTGATGTGTTAGAACCATGGTGGAGGGGGAAATCGATAAAATATTTGTAGGTTGAAACCATAGTAAGGTGTGCTGGAGGAATGGTAGCAAGGGGATGTGGGGGTAGGTTGTACAATACAATGGGTGAGAGGCACCAACATGATACCATTGAAAATTAGTTTAGAGGAATAGTAGTAAAATTGGATCATTATATTCCTAGGAAAATTGCATAATTTTTTCATGCATCTACATTTAAATATTTTTTTTGTTTTTAAACAAATTAATTTTATAAATTAGAATTCAAGTGCCCGAATAGTCATTCTCTAATTCATTTTAAATTCACATTTCACTGTTACAAAATTTCAATTTTAGTTTCAATTTATGAATTTCATTTAATTAAATTTTTTAAAGAATTAGAATTATATAATAAATCCTTTTAATAATTAAAATTCAAGACAGAAAATTTACAATTAAAAATTCACAGTTAAAAAATAATTACAATATCAATGCATTGATTTTAAAATTATGAAAACAAATGAATAAATCCATAAAAACACTAACAACAGGGTTGGGTTGGAATCTGTTCATCCCAAGATTAATAATAGATTTGCGGAAAAAAAACTTTGAGATTCGCTAATGAAATCAGAGCCTTAAAATAAAATTATAAAATAAATGGGGACTTATAAATTAAACATGAAAAAACCTCCAATATGAAGGATTAAAAATCGATGGGGAAACACTGAGAAAACACACTAATAATTAAATAACCCAAAAAATCCAAGTAAAACAATAAAATTTATTTTGAAAATATATCATAGAAAATCTGTGTGAAAATCCACACCTCGATACACCTCCATCGTCTCTCTAATAAAATCTTTGTTACAAAACATCACCCCTCGAAAAATAATCTAGAATACGCAGTGTTGTATCAACACCTGAAAAATAATTCATAGCTCCCGCTGGTAATTGTAGTCCATTGTACCCTACTTCTCATGATGAAAACACCTATCACCCATATGTATCTACTACTCAAGATTGAAACACCCATCCCCCAAATGTATCTGATGTTATGTGAATATAACGCGTGTTTCCCATTTTATAATCCCTCATGTGAAACCCATAACTGGTTAAAAAACCTATATAAAATATCATGAATCCTATTATCCATAAAAAATGATATGAATTTGAGAAAACCCAATCTTTAGAAACAAAAAAATGATATGTGGAAAGATATTCAATTTGAACCCCATCAATCTCCACCTTCATCCCATCAGTGATGAAGATGAATTCCAACAAACTCAATTGTATTGTAAGTCAGATGGTATTGAATAAACAATTACACCTATAGAAAATATGAAATCCAACTTGTTCATATCCGATGAAAACCTAAAATTCATCACTACAAAATAAATCCAAATGTTTAAGTATTGATCATACCTATATCTGCACTACCAATACCAGAATTAGTAATATCTGGATCCCCCATAAATGTGATTGGAACATAATATGGATCATGTAAAGGAATTAATTTCTACCACTATTAAACATTTTCAGAGCAATATGAAACTCACAATGCATCACCACAATTTTTGATTTTAATTAATTATTTATTATTGGAAGACTCTAATGAAAAATAAGTAGGTGTAAGACATGGAACACCTGGCATGACCATCATCGGCTTTAAATCATTCTTCATATTATTAGAGGGTGTTCCACTCATGTGTGCTGATCACCTAAGCCACAAATATGATGAAATACTCTTCGTAATAGGATTCTTCACATCATTACATGACTTTACATCTATCCTGTAAATCATGTCATCCATTCTGCCTCACACATAAACCATTGATTCCATAGACAATTTCCATCATCCATTTTCAAATTAATTCATGAATCGATTAGTATCAAGAGTAATAGCAGATTAAAAATTATGTTGTATACCAAGCACATGTCAAACATCCATTAGCTTCAGAACACATTCTATATTTGTAGTGATTAAAATATGACTAATTCCAATGAAATCATCATAAAATCTTTTCCCCATCATAAATATAAAAATATTAACTTTTTCATTTGAATGAAATAATTCCCTCTTCCATATAATATGGAATAATGTTGCTGAATCAACCACCCATTCATTATATAGATCTATCCTATAACAACCAATGCCAACTAAAAGTAAATCACCCTCACCCTGAATATAAATTTCCCTTGTATCCTCATAATTAGTGTTTTGCACCTTATTTTCCTACTTAATATTTTTCAATTCGTAGTAATTTCTTTTTATATGACCAACCTTGTCACAATAAAAGCACAAGACATTTATTTTTGACTTACACTAAAATCTCTAATTTTTGTGTCCATATTCCCTAGAAAATATATAACTATTACATGAATATTCACCTTCATTGGACTTTTATCGAGTCTCATTCACCAAAAATGAATAAATCACATCATCCATCTTTAGTTTTTCTTTCCCAAACACTAATGTGATGATGGGATTGGCATTTGAATCAAGAAAAGAACCTAAAAATGAAATGATATGTCTTATTATTTCATTTCAATAGGAATCATGCTACCATTACTATATATCTTGACCAAAACTGTTGAAATATATATCATATATTTAGTGAAATCATCCAAATGGTTACCTAAATCTCTATTCTCTAGAATTAAAAAATTATTCAACTGTTTTTTCATATATAAACGATTTGTGGGGGATATAGATTTTTACTTTATTTTAATATTTTCCAATCTTTACTCCCAATCCATCAGAGTCATCACATCCAATATAGTATTAGTAGAAAAATATGTAACTAAACATGATTTTATGATTTGTATCTTATTAAAAAAATTAATATCTTTGATAGTTTGAGTTCCATGAAACGACAAACATAATCCAACTCCAAAATATAATTATTTAACTATGAAAGTTATCACCATGCTGTTGGAATAGAGGGAATGATGATATTTTCTAAATTATGAAAATATATATAACATATACTTATAAAATGAATTCGTAGGTTACCAATTACATAGAAATTAAAAGAAAAAATAAATAAATAAAAATAATGTGTTTTTATATAAAACAATTTTTATACCCACATTATAATTTCATATTAAAAAATTAAATTAATCAGAGGTAATGATAGATATTAATGAAATTTATATTTTATATTTATAGTAAATTTTTTTCAATTCCTCAAATAATTTTGGTAGAATTAAGAATAAAATGAATCCAACTTTAAGTAAAAAAATCTATATTTCCCTAAAAGGCACATTTGAAACGTTTTTATGGCGTAAATTTTTTAAAACTAAATTTTTACACTTTTATACATTTTATTTGAAAAACAATTAAAGGGAAATATATAAATTATATTAGGTTCAAGTTTTAATCTTTTTCATATAAGTTACGTTTTTTATGAATAGTGAAAAAATACTCAATTGTAATTGAAAACGAAATTTTCGTCTCCTTTTTTTATATAGTTAAATTATATTTTAAATTGATTTTAATGTCTAATTAATAAAAAAATAAAAAAATAAATCCAATTTATGAAATTAGAATCAAATTTAATATTATATTGTATAGAAAAACATTTCACACATTTGAACCCTTTAAATTTAAATACCCACTTTCTGGTTATTTCTGTGAGATTAATGTTAGATATAATTTTCCAAATTCTGTGAAATTAATTTCAAAAATGTATTAAATATTTGGAATTATAAGGTAAAAATTTGGTTGTATGGTCATTTTCAATTATGTGAATAAAAAATTTATTGTGGTAAAAAGAATGATTCACCCCGATGTAGGTTAAATAATGAAAGTGGTTAATATTAAAGGATAAAGGCTCAAAATAACTAAAAATTACAAAATAACATGGGATTTTGAGGTATTTGTTGATCCTAATTATCTTTCAAAACATTAACTATCAGCCCATATCAGTTAAATTAATTCCACCTCAATGTGGTTGGATTTAATCATAAAATAAACAATATTTAATGGCTTTAATCCACCCCCTCATGTAAAAATACCAGCCCTCACCACACCATCCCCCCTAAAAAACGTTATGCTCCAAAAATATAACCTTAAATATCTCCTCCTCACTCTCCCTACATCCAAGAGCAACATTTCTCTCTAAAAGACCAAATTCATAGTCCTCAAGGGTTCATTTAAAGAGGTGGTTTTCAAGGGTTAATTTTCTCAAAAACACATATCATAAATTATTTTCTCATATACATCATTATCACCTCCTTAATCCTTTAAGAAATGATAACTCAAGAATAATGTATATAGGGAATTTGAGTTTTTATATTGGAATATCTCAAAGCCATTTCATTTCTCGTTTCTCCTTATCCAATGAATGAAAAATATTGTCCAAATTATTTTGGTTAATCACATATGTGAATAATTATTTTTTATTTATTTTCCATTACCACATTCATGGATGGTCGTAATAGTAATTTTTGGTTAAATAATATTTTAAATTATTTATTGATGTTCAATAAAACCTCCAAAATAAATTAAATATTTGTCATTAACATTATACCAACGTTATTATCCTCATATACGAAAGCGAAATGACATATGGTGCCATTTAAAATTATGTAAGTGAATAAATACCATTACATATCAGTTATGGAGTTTTAATTACATTTGATGTGAAAATCCATAATTACACAGAAGTGAACCAACCTTCAAACCATGACACAAACACATTAGAAAGAATGAAAATCATTAAATATTTTAAATGAATGAGTGGTAAGATGTTATAAAAGTGTCATATAATATATTTTAAATCATTATATAGTTATTAATCATATTAATTAAATTATTTAAATCATTATACAAGATGTTTATATAGATAAAACTAATGGGAAGTGTGAGGTAAGGGTATCTCATATCATTTTTACTTCTATGAGATATGTGACATATTCACCACTTAATTATTTTGTTTGGTGTATATATAGAACATTGATATATAATATAATGAATTTTCATATCTAAATTTTATTACCTATTTCATGTTTAATTTAATACTTTTACTGGGCATATGATTTGACTAATTACAAAGTGGTTGGGTAAGTATTAACACAATTCCTATTCCTTGGGTTAATTATATACTCTATCAATTTTTTTTAATACTATTATTATTTGAGGTAAATATTTTTATTATATTATGTTTAATCTAAACACTTTTTTTTATGAATTTATAGTTAATTACATAATTATTTAATTTCATTAATTATCACTTCAATGAAATGATATTTAGAAGTGATTTTTTTAATGCTCATCTTTTTAAAATTACCCTTAAAACTAGATTTTTCATCAATATCCATGTTTATAAAATTGTCTCCAATTTTTTTTACAATTATATTACTAATTTTTGTATAAATTTTTAATGAGGTTTTACATTTTACAAAATGATTTGAATGGGTTATTTTTTTTATTTTAAAAATGAGGTTCTTTATTACTTTTTCGACAAAAATATTGATGGAATGTTTTTTAAGATATACTGCATGAATAGATTTTCCAAATATTATTACAAATTGATGCCTTGAATCTTCCTTTATAAGATTACAATGATAGTTTCATAGAAAAATAATTCATTTATAATCAATCATAATTTTATTAATTTTTCTTTTAAAATTGAATGGATATTTTTTAAAAAAATTATTTTCAGAAAACATTATAATAAAATTTCCATCTTTGATAACATTATAAAATGCAACTAAGAATTTACTATGGAAATTACTAATGAATAAAAATCTTATTTTTTCAATGGTTTTTTAATGTTTAGTATGTAATGATATTTATGAAACCAATTTTTTTCTATGATTTATGTTGTGATGAAATATTTAAGAAACTCATTTATTTTCATGGGTTTTGATGGGATTAATGGTTTACGTTCTCGTGGAATACATATATATGATTTTCATTGTTTGGTGGTTGTAAATTATATCTCCATCCAAATAATTGGGTAATAATAAATGTTATATGGGATCAAAGGTTGCATGGGTGGCCAACCCTAGCCCACAAAATGGGTACACATGTGTTCATCCCAAGACCACAACAAGAGGGTACATGAGAGGTCATCCTAAGACTGAAACTAGATGGTAGACGAGATTTCATCACATTCCCAAATATGTAAATGGATTAATAATCCAAGCCTAACAAGTTATGAATGTCTTGTTAGGTAGCCTTAAAATAATATTTTCATAGCTTATGTATGCCAAAAATTTCATATCTTATTCTATTATTGTACTCTCTTGGATCATATTCTTTTACGTTTTTCTGATTCAAGACATATGAACATTTATGATATAGTTCTTGACTCAAGAGTATGATCATTGTTATGAATTGTATAATTTTCAAATATTTTATTCACAGTCTTACTATTATGTTACATATATCCTTTTCTACACTTATATATCAATCTAATGGTTTTTATAAGAAATGGAAAATGGAATTCAAAGTAAATTCGAAAAACCTTGGAGAAAAGAAGATTCGATTTGGTTTATGCTCAATATGTGGGATGAAAAATTTATTAAATTGTCTAAATGTACCATTAAATGTTTAAGTAATTTAATGGACATTTATCGGGACACTGAGTGCCTAAATAATGGGAATAAGTTATAAAATGATGCTAATAAAGAGAAATTTTTAGGGAATTTATAACCCAATTAAATGCTTCAAGAATAAGGGAAATGGGAATTATGACAATCTAAGCACAAATAAAAGGGAAAAAATAAGGATTGACATCATCAACCTCTTAATGATAATAGAAAAGGTAAATATCATGTGATAATTAATGGTGGTTTGGAGTATGAAAATAATGTGGTGGAATGATTGAGTGATTATGTATTAGAATAATGTTGTAGATGTACTTTTATGGTATAATGGAGCATCTATGGATATTTCCATAGTAGTTTTTACTTAAGGATTTGAAAAAAATCACTAAACGGTACTGGTAACCATGAAAATTTATGGATGTGATATTTTTGAAGAACACATGAATAAGGGAAGGATAACTATTAATATGTTAATGAATATTGAATAATTCTATAAAGATATGTTTTATTGTGATAAAATAAATTGGTTATTATTGGTGAACATTGAACAAACTAGTAATATTATGGCATAGTCATTTTTGATATCATGGAATGAGTTTATATAATTTTTTGATTTATGATATAATGAAATAGTTAATTTTTGAAAGCATGAATGTTTTCAATAACGGTTTTAAGTAATACATGTTATTACATTGTTTTAAGATAATCAAGTTAATGATATTTACATGTCTGGTGTGTTATAATTAGGAGCTAAATCAAGTTGTATAGGCGATTAATGATCGGTAGATTTTGATAATTTAGTAGCCTTAATTCGAATGATTTGGATTTGAATCTTTAGGAAGGTTCATAAGAGTGACGATTTATGAAATTGTTTATGTTTGACTTTGGACCATGTTTTATATATTAATTTATTACATAACAATATAATGATTTATGTTCTAACCATTTTCGATATTATAATAAATAAATATTGAAGGAATTACTTTTCCTCCAAATATAGATCTTATGATCCACATGTTCCACAGGCAGAATAATTTCAACTTCATTTCATGGAGTAAAAAATTAATAAAAAATTGATCAAGGTATTAAAAAAGAGTGGTATCATACTTTTGAGATTAAATAATGTAATTATATATTTTTAAATTGTTTTTAAAAAAAATATTACCTATCAACATTTTTTATGACGACATAAATGAACATTTTATATCTTATTTGTTATGTGGGTTTCTGGTAATTGACTATCAATTTACCGTGTTCCCTACCATTTTCCATCAAAACATGATAGTTAAAATTCTATTCTATGTCCATGTTTTCACACTCCACTAATGTTTTCTTAATCATAATCCAAGTTATTTGGTGATATTTTTCTTTTACCTTCCCTCTTTTTAAGGGGAACTTTTATTCACCCCTTTTCCAATGTTGCATTCCCAGAAAATAGATTTCCAAACAACCCTAATTGATTTTGAAGATCAATTTCACATTTATTAGTAATCATATTTTTTTTATATTATTGATCGTATCAGGATGGTATCTTATCGTTTGTATCTTCCACCAAATATATATCATATCCATGATGTGTTCTATATATCTCTTCTGAGTATGTGCATACCTAATCCTTCACCAAAATAGGTCATATCACTAGATAAAGTTATTTCCTATGAAAAGAATTTGGTAAATATTCGTGATCATGGTGAAAATGTTTTTAGGAATCATGACCACTCACATGGTTAATGTTTTGTAAAAAACTACCAATTAGTGGAATCTATGTGGTTACCTAAGGATGTGATGAGGTATATGTATCCTTATCTATTTGTATCCAATTGAAAAATTTCATGGGAAAATCATTTTAAAGGGATAAAAATGTAACACCCCAAGATTTTATGGTATGTCTTGTTTTATATAAATTTATTCTCTCTCATAGATTATGTTTCATCACAAAGAACATAAATAAACTCTAAATATTATTATTTAATTATGATACTTATTTCCTAGACATTGGAATTGTGATAATGATTGATTTTAACTAAATTATGAAAATATAGTTTTCATTTATATATAAATTTAATTCATTGGTTATTAATTATATACAATTGAATATAAAACCCAATTGAACGTAAAGGATGTGTTTTTATAATAAAAACTTTCTTCCCACTTTGGAATTTTATCTTAATAAATTAATTTAATCCCTAGTAATGAAATTTCATAATGAATTTTATCTGTTTTATACTCATTAAAATGTTTCTAAATTAATTCAATATGTTTAAATGAATATATATAAGGATAATTCCAATTTTAATCCTAAAAAAGCTATATTTTTCTAAATGGAAAACTTTCCACCTTCTTACGGTGCACCTATTTTAAAACTAAATTTTGACACTTTTATAAATTTTATTTCACAAATGAACTTATTTTTTGAAATTTTAATATTAAAAATATCTTATTGAAATTTTTTTATTTATAAATGAAAGTTTAATTTTCTTATGAATAGTGAAAAATATAAAGAATTTTAATTGAAAAAATCATTTTCAAATAAAATTTCTATATAGTAAATTTTTTTTAAAATAGATCATAAAATATAATTAGTTAATATTAAATCAATAAATATAATTTAGTTCATTGGAATAAAATTCACAATGAAATCATATATAGAAACACTTCTACATTTTCAACCTTTTCACTTTAAAACCTCACTTTCCCATTATGCTATTTAGATTAATTTTAGATATAATTTTAACAATTTTGTTATTTTAATTTTTTAAAATGGATTAAATATTTAGATTAATAAATTATGAATTATTTTTAAGGCCATTTTCATTTTTTTCATAAAAAATATATCTTGGTAAAAACAATGATTTTCCATGGTATTGGTAAAATAATAAAACAGGTTATAATTTAAAGGTAATGCCTTAAAATAACCATAAATAAAACTATTTAATTGTTTTTTGGGTACTTATTTTCCCTAACCAAACATTAAAGTGATAATTATCTGAAAAATCATTTAAATTAATGAAACCACATTGTTTTTTGCTTTAAACATAAAATAATAATTTACTAATCACTTAAACCCACCCATCCCAATGTATAAATACCACCCAGACCATCTCATTTAAACCCAAGGGACTTTAAGCTTATAAAATATCCGAAAAATATCCTAGTAACTATATCAATTTAATGGATTATAGTATCACAAAAAGGCCTAATCAAAGGTCCTCGATGGTTCATTATGGGAGGAGATATTCAAACGGTAATGTTCTCAAAACACAAATCTCATTTTATTTTTCTTATTCTACATTCATCTAAACACTTTCATACATCAAGGAATGATAACTAAAAAATAATGAATATATTGAAGTGTTATATTTATAATAGAATATATCATGACTATTTAATTTCACATCTCCTCTTATTCCATGAAAAAACCTACTATCCAAATTATGTCGGTTAATTACCTCAGTGAATAATGATATTGATCGTTTTCCATTAATGCCATCATGGATGGTAAAAAATGTTTTTTCCTTGTTAAATAATATTTCTAAAGGTAAAATATAACATATTTAATGTTAAATAACTAATATATACACCTAATATTAAATAAATGGAAATTAGATTATGATGTTTCAAAAAATTTCCAAAATAAACCAAACATTTATCATTAACATTTTACAAATAAATAATTATAAAGTAAGAAATAAAAATAATATATTGTAATATTTATTGTTATATAAGTGAATTAATTCCATTTCATTTCAATTTTGATGTTTCAATTCCATTTCAAAAGAAGATCCATAATTACACACAAGTGAACCGACCATGAGACCATGAAATGAATGCACCCGAAACAAGGAAAATAAAGAAATTGTATCATCGAAAGGGTAGAAAGATGTTATAAAAGTATTATATAAGATATATTAAATATTAATAATTTTCTTAAACCAGTTAACTACATTATTTAAACCATTATATAAAAGTTTTATGTATGAATAACTAATGAGGAGAATGAGGTAAGGGTTTGTCATCTAACTTTTACTTTTGTGAGATATAAGCCATATTCCCCACTTAATTATTACGTGTATTTTATATTCATCCATTTGATATAAAATTTAATGAATATAATTATATTAATATTATAAAATATTATATCTTCTAACTATTACTCTTTTTGGTCATATGATTTTACTGATTGCAAAGTGATAAAGGAATTCTTAACCCAATATCTATTCTTTGGGTTATCCTTTTATTGAGTCAATTTTGATAGTCTATGATTATTTGTGGGGTGAATTTTTTATATATTATTTTACGTTTCTATTTTTTATGTGGATTTATTGTGAATTATTGTATTTTATTAATTCTATTAATGATCACTTTAAGGATATTATATTTATAAGGGATTATATTTTTAAAGAATCATATTTCTAAATTTTCCATAAAAAATTCTTTTTATTCCATGTCAATGATACCTAAAATTGTTTAAAAACTATTTTTCTATACTTTTTTGAATTTTAAATTAATTTTTATTTTTATTTTTCTTTTAAAAAGACTATTTAAAAGGATTATTTATTCATTTTCGAAACAAGTTTCATTATGATTATTTTGACAAAAATACTAATAGAATGTTTATTTAACTTATATGGAATGAGAAGAATTTTACATTTTTATGATTATTTAATTCATTAAATATTAATGTAAAAGCATACAAGTATTTTTTCATGGAAAATGATTTCTTTTATAATTGCACTTTATATTAAGAAAAAAAATTTAAAATGAAAATGATATTCTCCTCAAGAGTAATTCGAATCGATCATTTAATTTTTTTCACCAACTAATATTAGATTAATTGATGTTAATTATGATATAAATACGATATTAATAAAGAATAAAACCCATATTATTTTTAAAGATGGTTTATTTTTATGATTCTATGATATTTATGGAACCTATTTATTTTCCATGAGTTATGTTATGATGAAATTTTTATAAAATTAATTTATTTAGATGGGTTTTAAGGTGATGAATGATGAATGATCTTATGGAATACATATGTCTGATTTTCATAAGTGATAAGGGGTACCTATATCTACCTCAAATGTTTTTTCTAATGATAAATGTTCTATTATCTCAATGGGTACATGGGTGGTTAGTCCAAGACTGCAACAAACAGGTACAAGGGGATCAACCAAAGCCCACAATAAAAGGGTACATGGGTTGGTAGTCCATGCACATAGAAAAGGTATTTTAGATTTAATAATATGCTCAAAACAAGTGGGTAAAGAAGAGATCATCCTAATCCTAATGTATGTACACAGGTGAATAGACCAAGATTAACATGTTATGAAGGTGTTGGTATGTAGCCTTGACATAAAATTTTCAAATCATATGTATGAGACAAATTAATTATATTATGTTGTTATTATACTATCATGGATCATGTTATTTGATTATTTTATGATTCATGTCTTATGAAAATTGATGATTTTTTCCATTAATCAAGATTATGATCTTTTTTAGGCATGGTAAAAATTTCAAATGTAATTTTATTGATCATTGGATTAGGTTACATATCACCCTTGTTTTCAATTACTGAGTATCTATGATCACCCTTTTCTTATGTTCATTTTCCCGAAGATATGAAGGGTTATATTATATATTAAATTTCAAAAGGTATGTAGTTATGAAGGAATAAGCTGGAGATGATGTAGTTGTAATATGAACTAGTGGTTTCTATTTCCATGTTTCCAAATACACTAAACCAACACATTTAGTGTATATTTTTATTATTTCAAGTAATGAATATTAATAAATTTTGTTGTAATATATATGCATGAAAAGTATGTTTCATTATAAAATATATTTTTTTTTCTTTCCACCAACTCCCTCTTATCATGCCAATCACAATCGCTCATCACCTTTAGTTTATCTAATTTCTCTTCAAGGATTTCAATGTCTTCTCATGGACTTGGATATTTTTAACTTTTTTATATAAGAGTATAAAACCATTTTTCACACTAAAAATGCCAATGTGGGTAAAAATTCATTAACAAAAAAAACACCCTAATCAAATCAGTAGGAAACTTGAATAACAACCTCTAACACTAGTTATTAGGACAGAAGTAGATCAAATCGAGGTTAATAAATCAATTCTGAAAAAATAAATTCCGATAATCACTAATGAAACCGAGGAATGTAAATAAAAGAATAAAATAAATTAGGAAGAAAACATTTAACATGAAAAATCCCCAATAATGATGAGGATTAAAATCCATGTGGAAACTCCAAGAAAATATACTAATAATTAGAGAGTACACAGAATCCATGTAGAATCCCAAACTAGAATTAGAAAATATATTGTAGAAAAACCCTGTGAAAATAAAAACAATAATATTTTTTATCACCTCTCTAATAATCATATCATGTCAAAACATCATTTTATAGATCAATCTAGATTACACTACATCAAACAAGTACTATAAAATTATGTTGTTTCACCTACTGGTCACTGTATCCCACTCCACCTTAGTGCTCACACCCCAAAAAACCATCACCCACATGTATTTGCTTCCCACACCCAAAACAC
Source organism: Viscum album (assembly GCA_963277665.1). Classification (NCBI taxonomy): domain Eukaryota; kingdom Viridiplantae; phylum Streptophyta; class Magnoliopsida; order Santalales; family Viscaceae; genus Viscum; species Viscum album. The sequence goes on from OY728125.1 coordinate 1,761,413,977, forward strand.
CCATAAACCACTAATATATGTTTCTCATAACTAAAACACCCATAACCTATACATATCATCTATTTATAAGAGGTGATTCCCATTCCCCCTTTTATTATCCCTTATGTGTAACTCATATGGGATTCAAAATATAGAGGAAAAAAATCCAAAATCTCAAAAACCACGAAAAAATAGAATATATGATTTTGAAAACCCATGTCATTAAAACCAAAAAATGATACAAAATAGGATATTTTGGATGAAAACCATCATATATCAAATTTTCAATAAGTCTAAATATTTCATAAAGCATCAAAAAGTTATTATTTTCCACTTTATATGAATAATTGATGGCCTAATTTCAAATTATAGCAGAACAACATTTAGATCATATAAGGAATCAATGATTATAGAGGATCTCCAAAAACAGTATATTTGATAGGTTTTAAAGATTCCTGAATTTACCACAATGATATTTAATATTGAGATTCTTGTTTTACTTCTTAGAATTCGAAGGGAACTCATGAATCATTGTATGCCATGAAGAGTATGAGAACAACATTCCACTAGCAGATAGATGGCTAGTTTTAGTAGATCTTCTAAACTCTCATGTATATGCTTCGAGCATGTGTGTTTGACATTGAGGGTTCTTGGGAATTGAACATGTCATTAAATAATTTTTTTTATAATAATAGTTATTGGAGCTCTATCAGGAAGGACCTATTAGTGGTGTTATATGAGTGATCATTCTTATCCCTTTGTGTTGGGTAGTGGTGGGTGAGCATTCTTTATTAGGATTGAGTCTCATCTAGGATATGACTGAGAAAGCATGGATGATTAAAAAAAGGTTAGTGAAATATTAGTGTCACCAAAGGTCCAATGTCAATCAACGTCATCACCGGTTATAGTTTTAGGTTGGTGATCAGGTTTTTCATTGGGTATATGTTCATCGGGGACATCATCACATGGGAAAGTATTGGAATTTTATGTCACATTGTTTTTGGACATTCTAAATTTCAGAGCATCTTATAAAGGTAGATTATCAGTTGGATTTTACACCATGTTTAACTAAAATTAATGATATCATTAATTTTTACTAGTTGAAGAGATATCGTCCAGACCCATCTCATGTGGAATAGATAGAAGATATCAATATTGATCCTCACAAAACCATTTTGGAAAATCATGTCTGTATCATTCGTTAGTTGAATGATGTGATCCATTATAAATTAATTTCATTGTTCCATGTAATTTGGAACCATGGGGATGATATCCATGAGACTTAATAGTGGAATGTTTTAGTGATGTAATTGTAGCCATACTAGTTTTCTTATTATAGTTACTGAGGAATTTCTGGTTTAAGAATGTTACATAGTGTGGAGGATTGTGACACCCATTGGGTCATTGATAAAACTATTTTTATATTTCATTTATATTTAAAAATATTCTTGAATATTTTGGGTGATGGGGATCGAAAATTTAGTTTTTAGGGAAAATAGACCCCAACACACAGTTTTTCTAGCAATGTGGCTATTCATGTGGGAGTTTTGTCGTGTGGGATAGTGGGATTTTTCATGTATTGAACATTCATTTCCAAAACATGTTAGGATAACAAAAAATAATTCTCCCATACCATATGAGTATCCCATGTCATTAAAATTTTCTATTTATACTAAAATTTCATCAAGGGTTTATATCCTTTGGCCACATTTCTTATACCCTAAATTCTCTTCCCCCTCACTTGGAATTTGAGATTATCCCATATTCCGGGTGGCAGATTATTCTAAATCCATTGGTGTTTGGGCTAGATATAATACCAGAAATTTATGATTTATTTGTCATTCCCCCATCCTTGCCTTATTCTTACATTTATTTTAGAACCCATTTTTTATATGAGGCATGAATACATTAATTTTGGGTTTAGATATTTTATTTTAACCTAATATGGATGACTACTAATGCTATGGAGTAAACAAGGGTGTTTGGGTATTTTTCATATCTCAGAACCCTAACTGATGGAGAAATAACGAATCCAAATAGTTAATAGAAACTGTGTACCCCAACCCACATTGTTTTTCATAATCATGTGTGGCATTTCAAAGGGAAGAGTAGGGAATGTGATTTTCCCTAGTCGGGTGCCCAACACATCACATCTGTATAGAATCTCTATAATTTTTAGTATAGTATATGATATGTTTGGAAAATGGTTTCTCAGACTATATGGATAAAATATGTAGGTTCCCTCCTTATATAGTGATCAAATAATGGTTGGTGCAAAATTTTGACTATAATGTGGCTTAGCTATGTGACCTAGTTTATTTTTTAAATTTACTAATTTTTGGTTAAACTATTTTAAACCTAAACCCCTTTCTAAAAAATCTCTATTATAGTTATAGGATGATCTTTTCTACTCCCTTGAATCAATAATTATTTCCATGATCATGTACAGAATCCGATTTCTCTTCTGATCATATCGTTGGTTGTAATTAAGTAATTAATCTATTCAACTTACAAATTTCATTACTAGGATTTCACTAAATGGAGTTATTTAGGTGTAGGGATATATACAATATTTTTTGGGCATTCATCTATTTTTTTAATTTCTCATGATCTGGAAATAAGCAAGGATCGATACTAGATTGTTTATCTTCTACATTAATAAGGTAGGTGGTCTAAAATTTATCCCTTAAATTCATGATTTTTTATAATATGGGTTATATGCCGCACACTGATTTATGAATACATTTTACATTATAATGAATTTCTCTAAATTGGGTCCCCTTATTGGAACCTATTTAACTTACTAGACCTGAAAACATGTTTGATGTCAATAACCTCAATGTGTTACAACCCTTTGGGTGTTCCCTTTTATGTGCGTAATTGGATTCCTTGGTTATATAGCTAGAACACCTATCGAGGTTTTTGTTCTTATATATAAATGATATTATTCTAAATAAATGTATATTTTTTGTCGTATATCATTGCTAATACACAATTTAATTTAAAATGAAATAAATATAGGTGAGTTTTACGACCATGTAAACTAATAAATTTGAACCATAGTTATTCCCATTTTGTAATTGAATGTAAATGAGTTATGAATTAACTATTAGATCTGATTGAATCCATGACTATTTATAATTGATATAATTGGGAATGGAGACCCTTCTATTATAGATTGAGAATGGATATCTTCATGTTATATTTAATGTGAATGGTTTCATTGTATTGTTTTTCAAGAATGATATTCATATATAGTGACTCTTTACCTTGGAGACCCATTAGGAATAATAATGAATGGGAAAAGAAAACATTATGAGATATGAGATATGTGCATGGTGAGCCTGAGGATGTGATATTGGGCCCTAGTTACTCACTCCCAATATCATATGAAAATGGGTATGGAGACCCTAGTGATATGATATTGGGCATGAAGAACATGTTGATATGATACTGGGCATGAAATACCTAGTGATATGATATAAGATCATGACGAACCGTGTTGATATTATACTAGGTATGGAGACCCTATTACTATGATAATGGTAATGATGTCCTCTATTAATGTGATACTGGACAAGGTGAACATTGACACTTGTGAGACTCATGTTATAGCTTATGGTAACCTGAGTTATGACTCAAGTCTAGGTTGGCAGTAGTTTTAATATATATGGTTATAGAATTGATTACATATACATTCTATATATGTTTATAATTTTGGTTACAATTATAGGTTTGAAATATTATATGTATATTCTCAATTACAGAGGGGGTGAAATGTAATTTTATAAACATTAATTTTTAACCTTAAGAAAATTTTGGTTTCAAAAAGTGAAACAAGGTAAATTCACGAACCCTCTTTTGTTATTAACTAAGATACAAGATTTGTTAGGGTTTTGAAATATGGATCCCAAAAATAAACATATGAAAACATTAAATAGAGAAAGAATATACAGTAAATAATATAGAATCTTATTTATTATAGTACTTAAATGTTCAATAACGTATAAGAAATCTATACTTTCTTTATTTAAAATAATACAGTAGAAATTAAACTTGAAACAACAATCATGTAAACAAGTAGGAAGTATTTTAACCTCAAGATTAAGCTACAAAACAATATTGGATAAATGTACCTTGATTTAGAAATTCAATAAAGTATGTCTTACCAACACCAGGGAAAATCCTCAATAAAAATATCTGATTTTGACTTTCTATCACTACCATCCATCGAAATTTAAGGTAGTTGGAACCTCTGTCATCCTATCCATAGAAGCCAATTATTGTACTCAACAACAATCAGAGTCGGATGAAGGATGCTGAAAAAGATCTTCAAAGATGAACATTACGTTCACAAAATGCACAAGGCAAGAGAGTATCTCTCTCTCTCTCTAGAAATCACATCACATCATGTAATCTCTAGGATCATTAGTCTATTGATTTAGATATTATTTGAATGGGCTCATATTTATTGAAAAAACATTAGCGGTCGGCTCCCTCTTCCAACAACTATATTTTTACTTGAATTATTGAAGGAATTATACAAGTTTTGGTCAACCAATAGTTTTATTAAAACAAATTGTATGACATCATTTCAAAAAAAATGTTTAAAGAAAATGAATTAGCATAGCCAAATCTGAAAAATTAGGAATCTAGGGGAAATAGAATTTAGAGTCAAAATATATAAAAAATTGGATTATAGAACAAATGGATATTAAAAATATTTTTATCAATGAATTCTGAGTCTGAATTCTATAGTTTTCAGGGTCTGAATTATAAGTTATTTGGAATATGAATTCTGATGAATTAGGATTATGATTTATGAGGAATTATAAATATAAATTCTATGGAATTCTAAATCTCAATTATGAGGAATTCTGAGTCTGAAATTTGATGAATTCAGAATCTGAATTTTGTGGAGTTTAGTGTCTGAATTCTATGGAATTCAAAGTAGAATTCAAGTAAATTTGGAGTCTAAATAGTGATGAATTCAGAGTACAAATTCTATAAAATTTGAAGTATGAAATAGTAATAATTTGTAGTTTAATAAATTTTATAATTCCTAGGTTTTTTATTGGGATCCAAATTTTTTATTTTACTATAAAATTAGGCTTGGTTTTAAAAATACAATGAATAAGATAATGAAAACGAATGTAATGGTAAAAAATTTTTGGGAGAGAAAATTTTCATTAAGAAAATAATTCATAGTGAGATAATTTTTCTTATGAAACTGTGTTTGTGATATTAAAAACATAGAGGAATGAAAAATTCTTAAGGAAACCTTATTGACCCTACAATCTCCCCCATTTTGGAAAGCACAAAAAAAATTCCAAAAAAGAATATAATGGGTATGGAATTTTATTTTTGAACTATAAATGTAAAAAATGTTATATCCCTTTACATATGAACCATGATGCATATGACTAACTCCCCCTTAGTTTTTTAAAATCCATAAGTATCATATTCTTATATTTCTTATAGAAGCTACTTTCACTTTCATAATAAAGTATTATTTATGTTGACTTCACACTACTTAAACTCTCTCTTACATAGGGAATATTATTTTTTTACATAATAATATTTTGATCATTCTATTCTCCCCTTTTATATTTTCAAAAAAGAATAGATAGATTAAAAAATTTTACTTAAAAGATTAGTACTATACAAAAAAATATGGGTAGAAAAATTTTCATTATGATAAGAAAAATTGATACAGAGTAAAAAATAAAAAAATGATCGGATTGACATGAAAATCATTCATCCTTTTTTACATTGTGATGATCTTCCTCGTGGTTGCCTTTAACTTCTAGAGCACTTTATGATTTTTCTCAAACTGATTGAGCAATTTATCGGGATCTTGATTCATCTTTTCTAGAGACTTAATTTTTTAATCTAGATATATTGGGATTTCTTCGTCTTACATGACTAATTCTTCATGATGATTGAACTCCTGTTACAATTATTACCTATGTTCCATTTCTCTCTTGAAATTTAAAGAAAATAATTTTTTTTTCCCATTCAGATCTTTATACTCTTACTTTCGGGATACTTGCTTAAGATTCAGCTTTTCTGAAAAAACATGTTGAATTTTTTTTGATTCTATCATCTAACATATAAAAAGAATATATTTATGAATATTGGAAGTCATAAAAGATTATAATGTCTTTAATAATCCTTTTAGAACATTTTTTTAATTCCTTATGTGATCTATTATGAGAATCAGAGTCGATATGATATATTTTGAACTCTACCTCAAGATTGATAAATTTTTCCATGAGCATGCTTAACAAATCTAGTATCTAATTGAAAGAATGTTGAAGAAACTGACATCTCGAATCAATACTATGATTCAAATGTATTATCTCCAATAACTTCTACAATGATTGAATAATGAAATCCTATGCCATCGAAGACGAAGATTTAAAATTTGATACCCTTGTAGGAGATAATATATTTTATTGCTATTTAGATTTTCTCTTGGATGATCCACTAACATTATTATTTCATTTTACAGTCATGGACTTATTAGGAACATCAGCAACCACCATTTTTCTATTATCTACTTTGGAAATAAAATTCTCAGCCTCAGGAGACCAATTCTCACTATAAGAATATTGGATTATTTATCTTCATCATCAAATTATTTCTCAGAATATTCCTTAACATCATTAGTTTAATGAAACATGGTTTCTACCCTCATCATTCATAGGTTTATCAACCTCTTCCTATCAAATACCCTCATTTCCATAGAATCGATTGTGGTAGAATGAAAATGAGTAGTTGAGATTGAAGTCTTCTATGAAGGACATTCCTTCTCATAGTATTCATTCACATTCATAATCACATCATCACTTTTGTCTTCTTCTTCTTTTTTTTTTCTTATTCTATTTCTTCTTATTGAACAGTCTATTCTTTCACAATATGTTCTGGAATTGACATTTTCTTTCCAGATATTTATAAAGAATTGATTTTTAGAAAATTGATTCTGGTACCTGAATCTATTCAGAGGCCATCTCTGTATCCTTGAGAAGTACACGAATGATATCAACTTCATACATTTTATTCTTTATATTATTCCATTTTTCTTTCATTTTATGATCATCAATAGCTTTAATTTTCAACGCTTTTCCTTAGCAGGATCAAAACCAAATCTTGTATCTCCCTCCTCTTTCTTCGTCTTATTTTACTCTCTTTATTTATCTTCCATATCATTATATTTTTTTAATTTTTTGGCTTTGGAGGAGTTGACAGTGTTTCAAGAACTATATATTTTTAATTGGTTGTTTGTTTCTTCTCTTTCTTCTTCTTTAGAGCTTCCGAAGATGTTCTTTAGACATCCCCTTTAATAACCAATGATTCATTCTCACTTTCAAAAAGATCATCAAATTCTCTTGAATTGGTACTAAAACTGATGTTCATTCTCCTCAAAGTATCATCACTCAAAAACATGATCTTGACGGTTCAGGGTTTAGAACTATTGTGGATTTTAATGGATTATAACCAAATAACAATTATCTTATACAAGATCACTAGATACATAATTATCTAGGAATTTAGAGTTCCATTATTTTTGTCGGATATTTTTATGAGGATATAATTCAATTGGTTTAACATTATAAGGTTTACGAAAAAGTCAAATATAAAGATATCACTTTTAATTAATAACTCATTACCTCCCATTCATGGAATAATAAAACTTTGTACCTATAAGTATAACATCTAGAAATATTTTGAATGGCGGTTGATCATAGGTGACTATAATCCATGAGTCCGAGGCACTCAATTGAGTTTTCCTTCTCAAAGGTTCTTGACATATTGAGAATCATGTGAGAGAAAATTATTTCCTCAACTACATAAGGAATTATAAAAATATTTCCTATTATATTGAATGATATGGAATAGGTATTCCCATAACTCTTAAAAGAAAACTTATTCCTTCTCCCTTTTCCATAAATATTTATTGTATCATAAAACTCTATGATAAGGTCAGGATAAACCGGATCCTGACACATTGTCTTGGAAACACCACAACATTTCCATCCATTCAACTTTAAATTTTTCATAATAAAGGAGTTATACTTAGAAAATATTTTTGTGTCAACCAACCATTCCATGATAAATTTTCAATCCATGGTTTCCTTCGTTGAAGACATCTGTTTCTGTAGTGAATCTTCAAGTGACATCCAGTGAGGAAGAAAATTTGGAAAACTAAATGACCAATTTGAAGAGGGGAAGAGCATCAGTGTACAATGACTTGAAAAACCAATGTGGGAGAAGAAAAAATGGTCCTTTATATAGGCTTTGATGCTTTGGTTTGAAATTTGTATTTGATCCAAGAATTGAAATAATAACAATAAGATCTAACAGTTGAGAATAATTCCAATGAAGTTTTCGGTAGGATTCGATCTTTTAAGGTTCTAATGGGAAAAATAAGATTTTAGGAAAGTGAATCTGATATAATTTCCTTAAAGTAAGATAAAAATAACAATAAGATAGGGATAAAAAATTTAATTACCAAAATTAATGTAAAGAATCATTCATTATAGACTACTTATAAATAATTTATAGTATTGACAACAGTAAAAACTCACATTTCCAACATTTTATTAAGGAAATGTTATTTTTTATTCCAGAAAATTGGATTCAACAAAATTTTATTATGAAAGAAAAATTTTGGGGTCCAAAATATTTTGGGTTCTGAAAAATTTTATTATGATTGAAAAAAATTGAGGTTAGGAAGAATTTTGTATAAGGAATTATTTTTTTAAAAAATGTTCTCCCCTAGGAAAATGAGTTTTTTTATGTAAGGTGATGGGATTCAATAGAATGTTAAAATGTTAGATACCATTATGGCTATCATTCCAAATTTTTTTTTAATTTATTTAAATCTATAATAGGGTAATGATTTTGTAAATGTATCAACAAGTTGATCTTGTGTTTCGATAAATTGTAAACTAATATCTTCTTTGGGTGTTTGATGCCTAAAAAATTCATGCCTAATATCTATGTGTTTTGCAAGAGGGTAATGTGTAGGGTTCTTTCATAGGGAAATGTTACTTGTTTTATCAAAAAATATGTATATTTTGGTAAAACTCATTCCATAGTCATTGTGTGTGTGTGTGTTGCATCCATAACATTTGATCAAAACATCTTCTAGTTGATACATATTCAACTATAGTAGTGGAAACTTCTACTGAGTGTTTCTTCTTGCATATTCAAGAAACTAATGATTAAACTAATAAATTACAAGTTATAGATGTAATTTTTCAATCCATTCTACACCCAAAAAAATCAACATCTGAATAGCTTTTTTAAAAAAAATCGTTTTCAGAAGAATTGAAAAGTCGTAAATCCACGATTCCCTTTAAATAGAAATTTTTTTCACTTTTTTTAAAATGATATTCCTTTGGATTAGATTCATATCGTACACATAAGAATATAGAAAAAATTATGTCTGGATGACTAGCTATTATGTATAATAATCACCCTGTCATACCTCTAAAAGACGTTTGACCGACTAGTTTCCTAGCATCATCAAGGTCAAGAGAATTTGAGGTACTAATGGGAGTGATTTAAATTTTTGTGTTTTCATATCCTTACATATTATAAATATATTTAATATACTTATGTTAATATATATAGGTTTCATTAGGTTTTTGAGAAATTTGAAAATGAAGGAAAAAATGTTTATTCACCCATCATACACATATCAATTTCATATTTCATTAGATTTGAAAAAAGAATCAGTTAAATACTCATGAGCTGGTTTGAATATAATTTCATCGACATATATTTTAACTATAAAAATATTTTTCTTGTCATTCATTATAAAAAGACTTGGATAATAATTCCCCTTAACATAATTGTTTTGTAATAGAAACAATGTAAGTCTATTATACCAGGCTCTAGGGGATTGTTAAAGTCTATATAAAGCTTTGGTAAGTATGAAAACATGTTTAGGATGTTTAGGGTCTTTAAATCCCAGAGTTTGTTCAACATAAATTTCTTCTTGAATATATCTATTATGGAAATAACACTTCATATCATTTGAAAAATGATTTCAATTAATGAATGCAGCAAAGGAAAATAAAATGTAAATAGATTAGTGTCTATCTACTGGAGAAAAGGGTTCTTTATAGTCTATTAATTATTTTTGATTATAGCCTTTAGAAACTAATCTAGATTTATATCTTAATATGATTCTATTTTCATCCTATTAATTTATAGAGACCCATTTTACTCTAATTACAGAAGTATCCATAGGTCTTTCAACCAATGTCCATACATTATTCATATGAAATTCATTTACCTCTTCTTGCATAGATTTAATCCAATAATCATCACTTAAAGCATCATTGGTATTTTTTTATTCTAATGGGGAACATAATGATATATGATATAATTAATTTCTTAATGAACTTAAAATCCACAAAGGTAGAATTACATCACAAATGGTACTATCACTGGTATGATTATTATGAAACAACTAATTTTGTTTTTGTAAAACACATTCACAAACATAAGGTAAGAAATATTCTTGGGTAAATACATTAGGAACATTTTCAGGAGTATTTTCATTATTAGAAGAATATTATATCAAAGGCTGATAATCATTTTTTGAAAACACATCCGAGGATATAGGTTTAATTTGTTTAAAAACATAGGGATTTTTTTTTATCAAATTTAACAAACCCTAAATAATGAATAGTACAACTATTTTTATTAAAAAAAACTACAATCCTTTGAAATCATGGAACACTATAAGAAAATTCCTTCATCGTATTGTGGTGAAAATTTATGTATGATATCTTTAGTATTGAGAATAAATACTTTTCATTCAAATTCATTAATGTACGAAAGTCTAGGTTTTCAACCAATCCATAATTTAAAAAGAGTTTTTTATAAGAAACGATCTTATTAAATATTGATTTTTAGTATAACAAGTAGCACTAACTACATTAGTCCAAAACTATTTATAAATAGAATATTAACTCAACATTGTTCTTTTTAATTATTGATGAAATCAATTTTTTCTTTCAATTAAACTGTTATGTTGGGAAGTTCGTGAGGCATAGAAGTTACGAGTACTTCCTTTATGTAATGACCCAATGTTTTAACTAAAATTTCCTTCTTATAAATATTCCATAAAATCACATAATAATGAACCACTAAGTGATAAAAGACCTTTAAACTTATGTTTGTCACTTCAGTGTTTGGAATTTTGAAAATCTAACATACACGGATGTGTTCAAGATGTTTTTTGGAGTCTAATAAAACAAAAATATTTTTCGGTGAATACAATCCTACCCTAATGAATAGTAACATACCCTTATGAATAGTTATATACCCTAATGAATAATAACCTATCCTATGGTGGTATAAAAATAATATTCATGTTGGAATTATGATATACCTATAGTTTAGAAGGAGTTAATGAATGTTTTAAAACTGGTCTTGATAATAAATTATTATTTTAATTAAATATTAAAATAATCATATTTAGAAAATTATTTTTGAAAAATGGAATTCATTTTTGGATTCTACTCGTCAAAAAATGGTCAGGGTGAATTTTTGAGATGTTTCTGAAATACATGAATTTTTTGATGAATAGTAAAATACATTAATTTACCGTATATATACATTATAAGCTAAATAAAATATTCCTAGCATCCTGGCTGATGTCACCACCGATGGTATAAATTCACATGACCCATTTTCTATTATTGGTCATGGAATACTTACTTTTCTTTGTCTTGTGAAGAAATAATAAATTAGGGATGATAATATCATGAATTCCATCCTCTCCTCCACTATAAAAACCCCCCTTTCACACCCTCTTCTCTTCACTCCTCTCAAGCTCCAAGACATCTCCAAATTCTTCCCAAATATATCCCCAAGGTACTCCCCCACGTCCAAAAGCTCTTATCTTCCTAAAAATACCAAAAAAATCTACCCTTAAGTGGTTCTCAAAGGAGGATGTCTCAAGAGGTCATTAATAACACGTGGAGAACACCAACAGATTTATGGTAAGGGATCCTCCTCTTTTCACTCTTAATCATGATTTTTCTCTATGGTTTGACTTTTTGTGTAATACAAAGTGATGAGGTATGTTTATACACCTTCCCCATACTGACATAATGTTTTATAAGTGATGATAAATCACTTCTCTCTATCATCAAGCCCTCTTAGGTACACCCGACACCATGCTAATAAAATCATAACAAATTCTACCCAAACCTTCCTCATTCTTTTGGGTTGCCTTATCTTTCTATCAAAATTATGTTATCATCTCTATTTATGTGAATATTATGAAATATTTATAGTTTTAAAAGATTATAATATTAATACCCTGTCATCAATTTCTTTCAAGGACATACATGTTTTTGAAAGATTCCCTCCAGAGAACATTCCGATAAGAAAACCTGTTTTAAGGGGACTTCCCCAATTTTTACCAAAATTTCAAGTTCACATTATCCTCTATTTTAAGAAACCATTTTTTTTATAAAATCAGTATTTTTATTCTGAAAACATTCATGGTTTAATTTTATTTTATATAAAATAATGTCTTCTTTATTATTTTAAAAGCTCTAGAGTGTTTTCATTAAAACCGCACTAAAATGTTTTAATGATAATGGTTCTAAAATACATTTATAATATGTTATCATTTTTTATTTGACACCAATTACTAGTTTATAGCCCTATTTTACCCTATAAACTTCCATGTTTGTTCTAATCCTTTCCTTTCATGGACACTTTCATGATACACCCATTGGATATGTTTTATGTCATGACAGTTGTACCCAATTATTTCCATGGGTACCCTTATGTTTATGTATGGTTGATTATGTATGATTGTATATGTGGTAAAAATATTTATGTGGGAATAATATTCATGAAAATGTTGATATGGGTGCTCCTAGATAGCGCTCCAATTCATTTGGTAAATATAAGTCTCATGAGATTCGATGTGAAACGGGATTGGCGGTTAGCCTTGAACCGTACTGAAATGGGAAACAGGATTGGCGGTTAGCCTAGCCCCGTACTAAAGATATGATTGATTATTCTTTTACATTTATATGATTCAATTTTTATATGATCCCATGCTTATATTAAATTATTTTATATGTTTCATGCTTTGGATATCATTATGACATGCCTCCTAACTCATGTGCTTGATATGTATCCTTATGTTCATTCCTTTACTGGGATTTTTAGCTCATCCCTTTGTTCATGTGTTCCCCAGGGTAACCTATGCAGATGTAAGAGCTCAAAGGAAGTTAAAAGATATTTTTGGAGATTAAAAAAAGATGTTTTTTAGTCCCATGGTTTAGGTTATATGTACCTAATCTCCCATGACACTAGACTTAAAGATCCTTGGCATGTACTGTGATGAATAATTATGCTTAAAACCATGAAATGTTTTTTGTAAAAGGCTTGGGTCTCTATAGTTTCTTTCATAGGATGGTCTAGTTATTTTTGGGGATTAGGAATAGAGAACCATAGTGAGAACCTTAAAGATGATACTAAGTATTAGAAAAAAGTCCTAAATTTTGGTGAGTATAGAGTAATTGGTTTATCAAGAAAATACATCCCTTTCTAGATACGAGTAGGTAGAGGTGGCTCTGGAATAGATGTATCTAGGGGTAAAAACCAAGAACACTGCTTTTTGCAAGACTTGAATGGGAAATGGTGCCCGATAATTGGCCTTGCTTCACTCTTGGTTTTGAAACTCATGGGGGATATGCTTCAGTAGATTCACAAGCTTAGTACAAACCATTATTAAGGGACAAAATAAAATCCCATAATAATATAATCTAAGAAATAGATCGAGGATAACCTAGATATAATCCTAAGGAATCAATAGTTAGTATGCACTTCTTCTTTATAAGCCTATCCTTTAATGTTTGTTGTTTCTTTTTTATGCTCAATAGCTAAGTATTCAAGACCTCTAATTATATGATCCTTTTCATGTTAATGGTGGGAAATAAAAGAATACTTTCCAACAACCAATGTGATAGGAAATGTAATGATTTCCATAATGTGATGGAAACGGGTGCTAAAAATTTCATTGCGGTACTGGCTCAGCTGGCTCGAGTTATGAATAATAACATGAATTAGGTGAAGTGTCCCCTTCCTCCCAGGGAAGATCATGTTTTCATAGAATCCTTCATGAAGCAATGGCCTCCCATGTTTGGCAGGTCTTCTGATCCCCTCCTCGCAGAAAAATGGATTAACTCCATTGAAAATTTTTTCTCTATGCTACAGTGCTCGGAAGAAGAGAAATTTATACTGGGAGTCTATAGTTTTGATGGGGAAGCTGATCAGTGGTCGACACCGATCAAGTATACAATGTCCCAAGAGGAAATTGATTCCATAGATTGGGATGAATTCAAGAGGATTTTTTCAACAAATATTTTCCTCGAACCCTCTGTCTCAAGATATAAATAGGGTTCCTTGGACTCAAGAAGAACGATGATGAGTCCATCAGGGTGTATAAGGTGAACTTTACAAGGCTTTCAAGGTATGCCTTTGGATTTTTCATGAACACCGGAAGCAAGGGAGAGGGCTTCATTATCTAACTAAAGCCGAGTCTATGAAAAGTGTTGGGGATTCGAGACTTCAACAGCTATGAGGAGATTTTACATTGTTCCCTCAAGGTTGAAATGGATATTAGAGACTCTCAGTGGTTACATGGGCCTAGTGAGAAGAACTATAAAATGGAGAACAACATGGGTGGTTCATCAAACAAATCACATGATGGAAAGAAGCCTCACTTTCCCCTTTGCAAGAATTCTGGGAAGAATCATCTTGGTGACTGTTTCAAGGGAACCTGGAATTTCTTCAAATATTGAACGTTTGGTCATCTGGACAAGAACTGTCGAAGGGATATGAAAAATATCACTATTTTTGAAGAATAAAGGAAGGTTCAGATCAACACTCAGCCTGCTGTGTAGTGTTTTAACTGCAAGGAGCTTGGGAATTATGCGAACAATTTCCCTAAGTTGAGGGTTGTCAGAGGTAATCAGCAACAACCTCCAAGGCAACCATGAAGGGATTATTCTATCACTACTGTTGAGGTGGAGATGGAAAATAATTTGGTGACTGGTACGCTTGTTATTCATTCAATAATAGAGAACGTACTATTTGAATATAGTACTACACATTATTTCATATCATGAAAGTTTAGTGGAACTATTCAAACACCACCTAAAAAATTGGAGGAAAAATTATATGTGAGAATAGAAAATGGGGAAATTGTTGCATCCATGGTTTATAACTCCTCCCCGGTTAATGTTTGTGGACTGAACCTCCTCGAATATCTTTTCATACTTCCTTTAGTGGAGTTCGTTTCTATATTGGGCATGGATTTTCTATCTTTGTAAAAGGCCAACATCAATTGTCGAGAAAGGGATATTACTCTTCACATCTCGAAGCATCCTCTGATTCTTTATAAGTGCAAGGTAGAAGATGAGTCTCCTTTAGAAGTATCATCTCAAGTGGGGATATTTATTCCTTATGATCATGCATATATAGCTCAAATGATTGATACAAAGGAGATAATCATGATTGAAGACATGCCCATAGTGAGTGATTACACTGATGTATTCCCTGAAGAGTTGCCTGATCTTCCTCCTGAACGAGAGGTTGAGTTTTCAGTTGAACTTATCCCTGTATCTCTCCAAATCTCAAAGACACCTTACTAAATGGCCACCATAGAGATGGAAGAGCTGATGATGAAGTTGCAGGAGAATATAGAGAAGGGTTTTATACGCCTGGGTGCTTCACCATGGGGTGATCCAGTCCACTTCGTCAAGAAGAAGTATGGATCAATGCACCTCGACATTGATTATAGGGAGCTCAATAAAATCACTATAAAGAACATGTATCGCCTTTCATGGATAGAATAATTGTTCGATCATCTTCAGGGGGCCAGTTATTTCTCTAAGGTGGACCTTCGGTCGGGATATCACCAACTAAAGGTGAGGAAGGAAGATATTCTCAAGACTTCCTTTGGAACGAGGTATGGATAGTATAAGTACATAGTGATTCCCTTCAGAATCACTAATACTCCCGAAATTTTCATGGAATTAATGAATAGATTATTTAGAGATTACCTCAACAAATTTGTTGTAATATTCATTGATGATATTCTGATATACTCCAAGGTAAAATTGGAACATGAGGAGAATTTGGAAAATATGTTAAAAACATTGCGAATGGAGAAGTAGTATGAAAAGTACAGTAAATGTGAGTTCAGTATGGAGGAAGTATCATTCATGGGGCATGCTATCACCTGGAAAGGGATATCCATGGACCCTTCCAAGATGAAGGCAATTAAAGAGTGGCTAAGGCCAACTTATGTAATGGAGATCTACAGCCTTTTAGGTCAAGATGGGTATTACCGATGATTCTTTAAGGACTTTTCACAACTATCAAACCCAATGACCAAGATGACATGGAAGGGAGTAAAGATCATCTGGACACAGGAAGGTGAAGACTGTTTCAAGGAGTTGAAAAAGAGGCTTATCCCTGTGCTGGTACTCACACTCCATTCAAGTGGATAACTCTTTTTGGTGTATAGTGATGCTTATAAAAAAGGATTATGATGTGTGCTAATGAAAAATGATAAAGTGATAGCCTACAACTCAAGGCAGATGAAAATCCACGAGCAAAACTATACCACCCATGATCTGGAGTTACAGGCTGTGATCATTGCATTAAAAATCAGGTGGTATTATCTCTATGGGGAAAATGTGAGATATATACTAATTACAAGCATCTCAAATATATATTCCCACAGAAAGAGATTAATATGCACCAATAAATATGGATAGATGTCATCAAGGATTATGACCGGTCAATCAACTACCATCCCAGCAAGGCAAACAAGGTGGGAGATACTCTATGTAGAAAGGATCCTGCATCTTTATCAATGATGAGAATTGAAAAGGATCCAATCTTCTTGGATTTGAAAAGGATGGACATAGGAATCATTAAGGGAGGAACATCGTCAATCCTTTCTCAAATTATTTCCCATCCATCCATCAGGGATAAAAAAAGGTTGCTCGAAGAAAGGGTGTGGAAATTCGGAAAATGGAGGAAATTATTAAAAATGGGGAATCCTCCAATTTCAAAATTGTTGAGAAAGAAGTTCTAAGAACTGGGGCAAGATTACGTGTACCATATGATCCATAGATAAATAAGGAGATATTGACTGATGAACATATCTCGACCTTCTCAATCCATCCTGGGAGTACCAAAATGTACCGTGATCTCCGAGAACACTTCTAGTGGGATAACATGAAGAAGGAGATTGAAGAATATATATCAAGGTGCTTGGAATGTCACCAAGTTAAAGTTGGGAAAAAAATTCCAAAGGTATGATGTATCCATTGCCTATACACATTTGGAAATGGGAAAATGTTACTATGAACTTTGTCATGAGTATCCTGAAGATGTCGAAGGGAAATAATGAGATATGGGTTGTGGTTGACCGACTCACCAAGACATCCCATTTCATCGCTATTCGGGAAGATCTCTCACTTGAACAACTTGTGAAGTTATATGAGAAAGAAGTGGTGACACTGCATGGTGTTTCACTATCAATTGTCTCTGACCATGATCCGAGGTTCACATATAATTTCTAGTGGAGCCTTTAACATTCTTTGAGTATTGAATTAAATTTCAGCACGACCTATCACCCCCAAACTGATGGCCAGTCTGAAAGAACTATTCAAACGCTAGAAGAAATTCGTAGAGAACTCTCTCTAGAATTCAAAGGTGGATGGGATCAGCATGTCCCATTGGTTGAGTTCTCATACAATAATATATTCTACTCGAGTATTTAGATGACTCCATATGAAGCTCTATATGGAAAGCGATGTATAATTCCAACCTGTTGGGATGAAGTTGGAGAAAGAAAGCTACTTGGACCCGATCTTGTTCAGGAGATGACAGATAAGGTTAAAATCATCCAGAAACACATCAAAGCTACTTAAAGTCGAAAAAGAGCTATGATGACAACCATCGAAGGGACTTGGAGTTCGACGTTGGAGATAAAGTCTTCCTTTGAATATCTCCAATAAAGAGAGTCATGTGATTTCAGGAAGAAAAAGAAGCTCAGCCCAAGGAATATTGGACCCTTTTAGATCCTTGACCACATAGGAGTCATTTCCTATCAGCTTTCTCTTCCACAAAATATGGCTTCAGTTCATGACGTTTTCCAGGTATCACTCTCGAGGAAGTACACACCTGATCCCTCACACGTACTAAACTCAGAGGTGGTGTAGCTAGAAGATGATATCTCGTATGAGGAGCATCCAGTTAAGATTATGCATCACAAAGATAAGGTTATATACAACAGGACAACCCATATTTGTCAAAGTGTTGTGGAGGAACCATAAGTTTGACAAAGCAACATGGGAACTGGAGGAATCAATGAAGAAAAATTACCAACATATGTTTTTGGCCTAGAATGTAAAATGAAATTTCAAGGGAGAAATTTCTTAAGGGGGGAAGAATGTAACGATCCAATGTTTTAATGGAAATTCACTTCTTATAAATATGCAATAAAATCACATAATAATGAACTACTAAGTGATAAGTGACCTTGAATCTTAATTTTGTCACTTTTGTGTTTGGAATTTTGAAAATATGACATACATGGTTATGTTCAAGATGTTTTTTGGAGTCTAATAAAACAAAAAATAATATTTGGTGAATAATAACCTACCCCAATTAATAGTAACATACCCATATGAATAGTAATATGCATTAATGAATAGTAACCTCACTTATGGTGGTAATAAAATAATATTCATCTTGGAAGTGTGATATACCTATAGTTTAGAAAGAGTCAATGAACGTTTTAAAACAGGTTTTGATAATAAATTATTATTTTAATTAACTATTTAAATAATCATATTTAGAAAATTATTTTCGAAAAAAGGACTTCATTTTTGGATTCTACACATTGACAAATGGTTATGGTGAATTTTTTAGATTTTTCTGAAATACTAGAATTTTTTGATGAATAGTAAAATACGATAATTTACGTTATATATAAATTATAAGATAAATAAACTATTCCTAGCATCATGGATGATGTCACCACCCATGGTTCGAATTCACATGACCCATTTACTATTCTTGGTCATGGAATACTTATTATTCTTTTTCTTGTGATGAAATAATAAATTACAGATTTTAATATCATGAAATCTCTCCTCTCCTCCACTATAAAAACCCCTCTCACTCCCTCTTCTCTCCTCTCTTCTCAAGATCCATGACTTCTCTAAATTCATACCAAATCTCTCCCTAAGGCCCTACCCCATGTAAAAAAGATCTTAGCCTCATCAAAATACCGAAATCTCTCCCCTTAAGAGGTTTTTCAAAGGAGGAAGTCTCTAGTGGTCATTAATAACAAGTGGAGAACACCAACGGATTTGTGGTATGGGGTCCACCCCTATTCACTCTTAATCAAGATTTCTCTCTATTCTATGCCTTTTTTGTGTAATACCATGTTATGGGGATTGTTTATACACCTTCTCCATACCGAACCAATGTTTTATAAGTGATGAGAATCCCCTTCTCTCTCTCATCAAGCCCTCTTAGGTACACCTGACACTATGCCGGTAAAAACGTAACGAATTCTTCCCAAACCTTCTTCGTTCTTTCGGGTCGCCTTATCTTTCTTTCAAAATGATTTTATCATATCGATTTATGTGAATCCTATGAAATCTATACAGGATTAAAATATTCTAATATCAAGACCCTATCATCACTTTATTTCAGGGATATATATGTTTTTAAAAGATTCCCTCCATATAACTTTCCGATATGAAAATCCATTTTATGGGGACTTACAAAACATTTACCCAAATTTAAAGGTCACTATATACTATTTTATAAGACACCATTGTCTTTATAAAATCAGTATTTTTATTATGAAAACCTTCATGGTTCAATTTTGGTTACATATAAAAGAATGCCTTCTTTATTATTTTAAAAGCTCTAGTGTGTTTTCCTTAAAACCACACAATTTTTTTTAATGATAATGTTTCTAAAATAAATTTATAATATGTTCTCACTTCTATTTGAAAAAAATTACCATGTTATATGCCTATTTTACCCTATTAATATCCATGTTTTTTCTAATCCATTCCTTTCATGGACACTTTCATGATACACCCATTGGATATGTTTTATGTCATGACAATGGTACCCAATTATTTCCATGGGTACCCTTATGTTTATGTATGGTTGATTATGTATGATTTTATATGTGGTAAGAATATTTATGTGGAAATAATATTCATGAAAATGTTGAGATGGGTGCACCCAGATAGCACTCTAATGCATTGGGTAAGTTTAAGTCTCGTGAGATGTGATGTCAAACGGGATTGGCGGTTTGCCTTGACCCGTACTGAAATGGGAAAGGGGATTGGTGGTTATCCTTCAACTATACTAAAGATATGATTTATGATTCATCCATGTTTATATGATTCCATGTTTATATGATCCTATGCTTATATTAAATGATTTTCCAATTTTCATTCTTTGGATATCATTATGTCATGCCTCCTAACTCATGTGCTTGAGATGTATCCTTATGTTCATTTCTTTACTAGTATTTTTAGCTCATACCATTGTTCATTTGTTATATAGGGTACCCTATGCATATGTAAGAGCTCAAAAGAAGTTAGAATCTCTTTATGGTGATTAAATATACAATTTTTTTCAGTCCCATGTTTTATGTTATATGTACCTAGTCTTCCATGACACAATACTTAGCGATCCTCAGCTTGTACTCTGATGATTAATTATGCCAAAAATCACAAAATGTTTTATGTAATAGGCTTGGGTCGCTATAATTTATTACAACAGAATATTCCAAAATCTGAATTCTGAAATTCTCCTCTATCATCACTATATAGAGTTATCAATGGAATGTTTTTCTCAATTTAAACATGGGATCTAAAAATATTAAAATAAGAAAGAGATTTATATTTCTTTGTTTGACAGTACACCCATGTAAATTTGGTGTAATCATTAACTAAAAAAATATTTAATAATTTCCTCCAATACATCTAGTCTGTGTTAGACCAAAGAGATCCATATGAAGTACTTGTAATGAATCAGAAGTTTAGACTTCATTGATTGATTTAAATCTTGAATTATGCTTCATTCCAAATTGATATGGATCCAAAAAATTTGAAGAACAGAAATATTGTTATAATAGATCCTTAATAATTCTTTTATTTGACAGTTTTCATAGGTTCTTAAGGTTGACTTATCCTATAATGCACTGTCATAACCAGAATTTATCTTCCCTTGAACTGATGTAGGGTAGGTTTGGGATCCTGAGGTCATCTATGTTTAGTGTATAAATAATCTCATACATATGGGTAGAAAAAATAAAATCTACTTAGAATTTTATACTAAGAATTCGTCATTCCAAAAATTCAAAAGTTAACATTTTGCACATAATTGGCTTATGAGACTATAGTTGTGCTTAATACCCTAAACAAATAAAACAATTGAAATTAATGTCTTTTCCAGAATAACGATTTTACCAATACCAACAATTTTTCACTGACCATTATCTTCAAAAGTTACTTTTCGACCATTCAGCTAAAAAAAATATTCAACATTGTTTTTCTAACCAGCCATGTCTTAGGAACATCCACTATCCATGTACCATGTATTGTTGTTGGTACATTCTTTATATTCCTGAAAATAAAAGAGTTATAAATTCAGAATCCAAACATTATTGGATCTAGAAATTTCATAATGTACGATATTAGGAATCCACATCTTCATTGAATGGAAAGATTTGTGAAAACTTAAAGATTGGGTTTTATTTAAAGAAATATTTTTCTTCCAATATCCCCCACATTGAAATTTAGTAAAATATGGATCACTTTGGGGTACAAAATATTTATTACTAAAAATTGGGTTTGAATGTGTATAACCAACTCAAGAACAGTTCTTTAGAGGATGAATTTGTGAATACATTTTATCAAATTCATTCATTCCTGATGTAAAATTTGACCAATGTTTCTTTCAAGAAAAAATTTTGGATTTTATTCTGATGACTAAATTTGTATCATCAAAGCCATTTTTTAGAACTTGGGTTATTCTCTAAAATATTTTTCTTTGAAATAATATTTTCAAGATCCTTATAAAGTTTAACATTCTAAAAATTAACTTCCATATGGTTTTTAGAAGCAATTTCAAAATCAAGAGTTTTTTTATGAAGATCCATAGAATGATATGATACTTTATTTGTTAGAACATAAATTGTAGAATTTTATTATTCTAACATATTTTTTATCTTACTATTTTTATTCTCATGTAATTTAGTAAATCGATAAATTTATTCCAATGAAGGTATGGTATTGTATTTTTATAAGGAATATTCATCATCTAAAGATTCACAGTATTCTTCATTTGGGAAAATTTCATTTAAATAAATATTGGTTAAGGATTTAGCACTGTGTACCTTATCCATATGACAATAATTTTCAATAGGTAATCTGGCTATAAGAAAAATATTCTCTTAACCATAAGATTCACATTATGAAGATTCATATAAGAGTCACCACCATTGGAACTCCAAGTGTCATTTTCATAAAAGAAATTCATAGCCATAGACTTGTAATAATTTTTTTGTTAATTTCATAATTATTTTCCTGCATATATTTTCTCTTAAGAATATGAAAATCAAGTCGGATGTGTCCGAACCTTTTAAATTCATAATAGGTTACTTCAGAATTTTCCCTTTAATTTCTATCATTCTTCTTATATTTGTATAGAAAATCATTCATTCCCACATTCATGTTCATTATGCAAGAAAAATTGGATAATTCGTTCTTTGAATGATCAATATCACTTGATTATGATATAACAATAGCTATATTAGCTTTAGATCTAGTAACCCTTTCTAGAATCTTGGATTTATATGTTGTAGTGAAAGATACACTTTAATTACCAATATTATTTTTGTTAAAATAAGAATCTCTCATCATTTTTGTTTCATGCTGAAGAAGAGTTACAAATAACTCATCAAGATTATTGTTAGACACTTTTCTGATGTCAATAACAGATGTACTTTTAGAATCCTAATCATTGGCCATGATGTCAATTATATTATCCATAATAACTTCCTTATCTAGAACTTTCACTCCCATATATTGAAGACTATTGGTAATGGTTATAAATCATTTTTTGTACTTTTCAAATAAGTTATCTATAATGAATGAAAAATACATGATATTCAGATATTAAAATAGATCTTCTAGTTTTTATCACTTTAGAAGTTCAAAAATGTGTAACTTCAAGTTTCTTCCAAATGTAGTTGGAATCTTCACAAGAATATGTTTGACTATATATATTCATGGTCATAGAATACAATAAAGTTTTTCATACATTGTAATATAGTATATATTCTTGTTTTTCCTAATTGTATAAGGTTATTAATTCCTTTTCATGAATTTTTTATTCCCTAGTGAGAATTATAAATTTTTTAGCACTATTGGTAATATCAAAAGCCTTCATCCTATTTATCTAGTACTCATAATCATTACCATAAAATATTTGTGGTCATGTAGGATTTATGTTGTCAGTGTAACCAATATTTATACCTTATATTCTATAAGAATATACATTTCCACAAGACTTATTAATAATAACAATTTATAATCAATGATAAAAATATTTAATAATATCATGAACAAGAAACGTTAAGAATGAAAAATTTAGAACAAGGAAAACTTGAGATTGAAATTCTATAAGTAAGTATAAGTATTTCAGAGACCTCCTCTGATACCAATTGTTGGATTGAAAAAGTATATTTATATGCTAAATTAGAAGAGGGTGAATTTTAATATTAAACATTAATTTTTAACCATAAATTTTTTTACGTTTAACAATGTTAATCATGTAAAATTCAATAACCCTCTTTTGTTATTACCTTTGAAAAAAATGTGCTTGGGCTCCAGAAATATGAATATAGAATAGAAACATAAAAATCATTTATATAGAGAAATATTCTACCGTAAATCATATAGAATATTATTTATCAGAGTTTGTGAAATTATAAGAAATTATAACAAATATAAAATTTATATCTTTACCAAAATAAATTGGGAATAAAACATGAAATAATAATCAAGTAAATAAGTATAAAATATTTTATCCAAAAGAGTACGTTATCCAACAACTGTGGATAAAGGTCCCTTGATTTGTACTTTAAATAAACTATGGCATACCCACACTATGGAAATCACTTGATAAGAACATTGGAGTATGTCATTATATCCCAATAAGAACTATAACTTTATGTTAGTCAGCACCTCTATCTTTATGTCCCAAGAAGTCATAGATTATAGACAATAACAATTGGTTTCACATGAAGAAAGATGAAAAAAATGTTCACGGTTGAAAAAGATGTAAAAAAAGCACTAGGTATGAGATTCATTCTCTCAATAAATCACTTATTAGCCTGTAATATCTAGGATGATTGGAAGATAGATTGATATAGAGGTCATTTGAATGATCTCCAATTTGTAGAAATAAAATCAATGGTCGGATCCGTTCTCCAACTGAAAGATTTTACATTGAATATTGGAGTGACTTGTACACATTTCACTCAACCAAAAGTTTGTTAGAAACTAATTTTATGAAATAATTTCATATGAAAAATGTGCAAGGAAAATTAAGTAGCTTAGTAGAATCTGAAAAATCTGAAATCTGGGGACATATATAATTCTGAGTCTAAACATATAAACAATTGGAATCAAGGACAAATGGGTATTCTGTTTATGTTTTACAATGAATTTGGTGTCTGAATTGAATAGACTTTGGAGTCTGAATTATGATGAATTTGGAGTCTGAATTCGGAGGAATTTGGAGTCAGGATTTTAAAAAATTCAGGGTCCGAATTATGAGCAATTCAGAGTCTGAATTAAAATGAATTTGGACTCTAAATTTTGATGAATAATGATTCTGAATTCTGGGGAATTTGGAATTTTAATTCTGTGGAATTCAAAGTCTGGATTTTGTTCTATTCAAAATCCGAATTTTGAGGAATTCAGAGTCTAAATTTTCAGTAATTTGGAGTCTGAATTTTGATGAATTTGTAGTCTGAAAACAGTAAGACATTGTTGTTTATGAAACAATATGATTCCTTGGATTTTGATATGGATCTGAATTTTTTTACTTTATTAAAAAATTATTGTTGTTTTTGGGAATACATTTACTTAGATAATGAAAAAACGTAAGGTGTCAACTATTATTAGAGAACGAAAATATTCCATAAACTTCTTTTTTGAGAAATAAAACATTTCTTATGAAAATTTGATTGTGATTTTCAAAACATATAGGAATGGAAAATTAATAAGGAAAACTAATTTAATCAAAATCAGGTTCATATATTATCCATATTTGGAAGAAGTAGGTACTGTCAGCCTAGTGTCCTTCTAAAATTAGTGTCATACCTTTATAGCTTTTACTATTTTCAATTATAACTATATATTGGCCAAATTATATGCTTTGACTGTATATCTAGATATTCTATTGGTTGTGATCTAATGATATTATCTCACCCCCTACCAAAGTCACTAATCATACTCGTGGAGATTATGTAGATGTAGTTAAGTACATGGTTAAGTGTCAATACCCTATCATTGGGTTTTATAAATGTTATTTTTTATTACCATTTTTTATTCTTTCCATTATATATTTAATTTTTTCATTAAATTTTTGTTCATTTTCATTTTTTGTTTATTCTTTTTTTCATTGTAGAGTTGATATTGGGAGTTTTTTAATATAAGCGGCATGTGTGCTTCTCCAATTTTGTATCCCGGTTTGACAAAGAGGGTGTGATCATGGTCAACTTAAACTAGCACACACAAGGGTTTTATCAACAGGGTGGCCTCAATTTTTGTAATGGTACTCATTTTTTATGCAAATAACGGTGCATTTACTTCCTTTACAGCATGCAGCCACAATAGGGATTCTTCATCACACACTAATTATCGTATGTGGCATGAATTACATTAGTAGATTCCTACATGATAGTTGGTAGAGACTGAGTGGATCTAGGATAACTCAACCCGTATTTTCTACATGGTGGTCCTAGTTACCTCCTCCAACAATTCCAGATCAGGAATACGATGACACATAGTTCTGTTTTATTATTCTATGACCACTTCGAGTGGTGGAGGTATTGGTGATTTATTCCTTATGGAAACATGGTTTTTATTTTCCAACATGGTGGAAAATCACGATTTTAATAGGGGTGGTGTCGATATTCTTTGTAGTTGTCGGTTGATCTCAGAAATGATGGTGACTCATTATTGTGTGAGAGATACATAGTTAGCGATGGTCTTCCATGATCTTTCACAGAGGTAGTGGAGATGGATGTTAGGTTGAAAGATACTATGTAAGTAAGGGGTTGTGCTATCATTTAGGAACAATAGTGGTATCAAGATGATTGTATATTAGTGGTGGTGGGTAGAGAAAATGTGACGGTAGTACTATAAGTTTGTGAAATGGCAGCATAAAATTAAGATGGTAGATTGGGATGGATGATAGGGATGTATGTGTTCCTCTAGAACCAGGATCGAAGGGAAAACTAACAGAATATACATAGGTTTCAATGGTAGTGAGGTGTGCTTGAGGAAAAATAAGGGAGGAAGTAGGGGTATGTTGTGGTATAATAGGGGTGAGGAGCATATATGTGATACTGTTTCCTGGTGTGGAAACAACAGTAGACCAGAATAGTTGTGCAATTGGAGAGTTAGTTTCAGGGGGGAACCTGAATCATTTTTTTATGCATCTATATTTTACAAAATAAAAAAAATCAATACAATTTATAAATGAATAAATTTAAAAAAAATCAAAATTATAGTGTTCGGATAGTCATTTTACAATTCATTTTAGAATTTTATTTCACAATTTCATTGTTTCAATTTTAGTTTCAATTTATGAATTTCATTTAATAAAACTGATTGATAGAATTAATACCCGAAATTAAATCATTTTATGAATTTAAATTCCATAATGAAACTATAAAATTTTAAAACCACACTCTTAAAATTAAATACAATTTCAATTCATGGATTTTTTAAATTATCTAAAAAATGTATAAATTAGTAAAAAATGATAAATTTTTTGGTTTGGATGAAAAAAATCCCAAGGATAACAACTCAATTAGAAAAAAGTAATGTGTGAGAATCTCGAATGACATATGTGTACTGAAAAAAAAATTAAAATAAATGGAGTCATAGAAATTTAAAGTTGAAAAAGCCACCAATGAAGAGTATTAAAAACCATGAGGAAACTCTAAGAAAATACACTATTAATCAGAGAGTAAAAAAATCATTGTAGAAACATAATATTGAATTAACAAATATAGCATATAAATCTTTTGTTAAAATACACACCTTGATACACCTCTATCACCACTATAATAATTGGCTTGGGAAAACACATCACCCCTTAGTGATTAATCCACATGACGTGTCATCATAGCAGCACCTAAAGGTATGTCATTTCACCTGATGGTCAATATAGCCCATTGCACCCTACTCCTCACGCTAAAAAACCATTTACCACACATATCATTTTCTCACACTCAAAATACCCATCTCCCCCATGTATAGTATGTGTTGAGAATGTGATTTACATTTCTCTTTTAATAATCCTCCATGTGCAACTCATATAGGATGGAAAATGTAGAGATGAGTATCTTGAATCTCACGAGCTACAAAAAACTGATAATATAATTTTGAAAAACCCCTATCATCAAAATCCAAAAAAAAACATATGTGATTGGTTATTTGGGAAAATCCCATCAATATAATCATTCAACCCATCGAGGAAAGAGATGAATTCCAACACACTCAGTGGTATCATAAGTCAGTTGATATCGTACCAAGTGTTATCCTCAGTGGAAAAAATGACATCTCCCATTTTCATATCTGATAGAAACATGATATTACCCCCTACAAAACAAATTTTAATATCTAAGTCTTCATCATAATTCTATCTACTTTTCCAATACCTAAGTCATCGATATCTGTATCCCCCATAATTTTGATCACCACATAATCTGGAGAACATGTAGTTATTAATTACTCCCACTATTCAACATCCTCTAAGAATTCTGAAACAATTAGTTCATCAATATGATCTTTGATTTTATGTCTTTCTTTAATTGTGGGAATCCCTAATGAAAAAAAATTAGGTGTGAGTCCCAAAACCCATGACATGACAACTTAGGCTTCCAAACATTTTTATCTTAGTTTAGGGTCTTTGACTCATGCGCGATGATCACCTATGCCACAAGTCAGATGAAGTCATCTTCACAACTAGATATCTCATGTCACTCCACAACTTCACTATAGTGGCCCTCTCTTTTTCATATATAGATATTGCATAACATTTTTTGAATAATTAAAACATTATGCAAAAAATGACTAAAGGCCGTACTATTCTAGTGCCTTTGGAAACAAGGAAACATAAAAACTAATGCATAAGTGAGATAAATTATCTCTAATTAGGTTATTCATAAATATCAACTTTCTTAGGAACATCAAAGATAACGCATATCTTTACAAAATGTGGAATGACACATAAAATGGGTTGATCTCAAATGCTCAGTAAGGGTAAACATTGGATATTTGTAAGCAAAATCATGAGCATAAGGGGATGATAACATTATCACGAAAATAGAAGATCATTCCCAACATAACAAAGATCATATACTTGAATCATTTCATAAATATTGGTAGTTCATAAGACATTAATCATTAATAAATAAAGAACAAATTCCATGAAAGCATAACATAGGAATAAAACATGGATTTATGTAAGACACATATTTATATAAAATAATTTCCATAGTAGTCATGTTAATACCACAATTACAATTTTTTTAGACAAAGAACATTATAAAATTGCCTCACACCCTGTTCTAGCCTTACATTACTTTACCGAGTACACTTTGTGTTCCAACCTGTTAATAATGAACCAAGTTCATTTCCCATTCCAACCCTATAATACTGAACCGATTTCATTTCTCATTCCACCCATGTAATAATGAATCAGGTTGATTTTACATTCTATCCATGTATATCTCATGAAATATAAATCTTTAACCAATTAATTTTAGTGAGATTTTGGTCCCACACATCTCATAATGAAATCATATATACATGTTCCCCAAAATAATAAACAATCATATCACAACCCATGAAATGAAATGAGTATCATAAAAAATTATACATTTCATAATATATTGAAAATGATATTGGTTAAAAAATGAATATCATAAAAAGAATAACCCATGAAAGATAGATGGATTTCATATATATATAACCTATTAAAAGGAAACCAATATTATAAATACCATTACATTATGAATAATCTATTCATATTAGGAATATGAATGGTACATTTTATTCATTTTCTTGAAGGGAATGGGTAACATCAATGGATTTCATCATATATTAAAAATAACTTTGAAATATCATTCAAAAACATTTCATGATGAAAATATCATTTATTCTTTGTAAAGTAGGTTTTTTACATATAACCATTTAAAAAAATCATATAAAATACCTTTAAAACTTATAAATAAGACTTGATATAATTTTGAAACCATTTTCCCCTGAAAAAATATATAATATGATTCAAAAGAGTTTATTAAACTTTTTCATTGAAAAAAATTAAAAAATTACAAAGAAAACATGTGACTGTTTTGAAAACATTTTTACTTTATAATATATGAAATAATCATGAAAATTTTTTGAAAACCATTTAATTGAAAATACATTGAAAACATGTAAATAGGGATTTAAAAAATTTTGAAATCTATTTTCATTGAAAAAAATTAAAATAATATTGAAAACATAATGAAAAAAATTTTCCTTGAAAATTACTTTTAATAACATTATCTTAAAAATAATCTATTTAAATTTGAAAAGTAAGCTTCAAATAAATGATGGCGGGTAAATTTGTACATGTCGTACTAGGTAAAATTAATATTCCTTTTTCTTGAAAATAATGTTAGAAAAAAATGCTTCAGGAAGGGATAAAAAGATTCCATTAATGATATTGGTTACATAAAAAAGGGTAAAAATTAATATTAAATATTATAGGATAATGGTACAATATTATTGGAAACCCTTTTTTGATAGCAATTTTTTAAGGAACATTGATTTTTGACCGAAGAGAGGGTAATGTTAAGCTTTCATAAAACACATTATTAAATATATAATGTATCAAAGAATATAAAATGGTAACAATACATTCATATATCATGAATAACGTAAGGATAATAAAATAAATTAATGTTATTGAGATATGGGTTATAATATTTTATCAATGAAATCCTAAACCTAAACAATCTTGGAAAGCGATGAGATTGTTTCCATAAACTCTTATCACATGGTAACGTGGTATCATACTTTCCACGTAAGAAAAAATTACATGAATCTTATAATATCATTAAAATAATTTGGTTAAATATAGATCATGTAAAATTGATGTATATCCCCCTCAAAATTAATTTAAGAGCATTAAAAAAGATTCTTAAATGCTGATAATTGAGACAAAACTATTTTAATGATTTGGTAACTTTTGAAACATAAACAACATGAAATAAATTCCATAGAATGGATATGTACATAAAAATAAATTTAAATATAGAAAAAATTTAATACATCCATGTTCAGTATACACCCCACACCAAAAAAATGTGTGGTGAATAATGCATGTTTCTAACAAAAATAAAAAGTGTGACAAAATCCCCTTACATAAAGTCTTCAATAACTTCGTAATCATTCAATTATCATGTATAATAAATATAAATTTATCATACATATTTTAAAAACCCATATTTTTATACCTTATACCATATATTTTTTATCTTGACCTTATACTACCCTGATGTTAATAATCCTATGTTATGGTTTCACATTGGGTAAAATTCACTTTGTTCTTCACACGTGACTTAATTTGTTATATTATTAGTTATCATATTTATATCATGATTAAATAATGTAAACTATGATATAAATATCATTTATATTCATTATATACTTACTATAATAATCCATTTTATAAAAAGTAATACACCATTCATGGTAATGGTATGTCGTACGTACACAAGAACTTCATTTCTATTTTATTTTAATGTTGAAAAAGGAAATTAAAAGACATATATGAATTAAATGTATATATATATATATAAGTATAATTTTTAAATTAAATTTATTACATCATATATTATATATATATTTGTTAAATTCATCTTTAAAACATTCCATGTAGTGTATGAATGAATCACCTCTCTTTGAGGGGTAGTAGTCCACACATCCTCAAACAAAAATAATGTATCAACACAAAAAAGAATTTATAAAGATATGTGTTGTAAAATAATAAAATTAGATTAAATACATAATAAAAATAATATATAAAATATATCAATATATTTTCCATCATAATTTCCACCATTATAGGTAGTTGATGAAAAATGAACAATCATCATTTAGTGACGAGATAGTTAATCGTACACAAAAACTGTGTGTTCGAAACCCATTAAATGAAGGTTTTTTTGTGTATATAAAAACCATATAATAAATAAAATACTATTTTATTTATGATATTTTTTAAACAATCATGTCATAATAATATTAGAGTGGTTTAAATAAAAATAAAATATTTGATCTCGGGAGAAGATGATGCCACTTAATCTAGTAATTCCTTTTGATTTGTGACAAAAGGATTCATTGATTACATTCTACCAAAATTGATGATTCAAGGAGGAAGGGGGAGATTTTAGGAAGTGTATTGTTTATATCAGGTCTAATCCTATTTGGTTTTATATATGTGAGTAAGAGAAAGAGGTGGTGTCCTTTTATATAGAAGGGAATGGACACACATGGAATTTTTTAAAACAGCTTCGGTGTACCGATGTTTTTAATAAAACATAAAACCAAAAAACAAAAATTTTAGGTTAATGGATAAAGCATAGTAATAAGATGAGTTTTGGAGAATGTTTTATGTCATTTTGGGTCTTAAATTTAAGGTTTAGTCTTTAGTTATGCTTCATTTTACCTTAATCGATGAAATTAATTTTTATTACTTTCACTAAAATATTTGGTAAAAAATAATTTTACTTCATGAAACATTATAAATTATGATGATTCCAAATATAAAATAATTTTTAAAAATTATAATTAAAAAATTTTAATAATTTAATTTATAATTAATCCTATAGTTGGGGAGATAATGAGGGTTTTTAATATAAAAAAACATTCGAAAGTTTACTAAGTTTATACATCCAATTTTAATGTGAAATTGATATCAAGGAACAAAATTGTATTAATTGACAAAAATATTGTCTAATTTATGTCTTAAACTAATTTAAAATATTATTTTATTTCATTATTATATTATATGAAAAAATAGTTCTGAATTAAAATCCGGTATTTTTCATTTTTCATCGAAAAATTACGTTTTTCATAAAAATCCCAAAATTTATCCCTATGCTAATTTAGATGTTAGAATTTTAAAAATGATGATTTTGGAATAAAATTTAATTTTTACATGTTTCTGAAATTTCTTTTATTATTTTTCAATGAAGGACATTAAAACAAGTTTATTTCAGAAAATAAAAATTTTTAATAAATAATTACATTACCAAAAAATTAATATTTCGTCATGAATACCATTATGAAAAAGTATTTCAAAATTAGTTATCACTATTTATATTATTTTTTTAGAAACTATATTATAATTATATAATCTGAATAATTAAAATAATAAAAAAAATTCATATAAACCTAGAATTTCTTGTAAAGTACACCTAGTTGGTGTTGCATGTTGCGTACACCAAGTGGGAGTTGTGTGTAAACTACTACAAGATTCATGTATTTTGTGGTGTTCGTTGTAGTAAATATAAAATTTCTATTGAATGTAGTGAATTATTAACATGGTATCAAGTATTACCGAATCCAAACATACGGATTTATTATTAATGAAATTATTTTTAGAGTTATGTGAATGAATAAATATCGCAAAGGTTAAATTAATTAAAATAATAATAATTTAGAAAATATCAGGGTGTAACATTCTACCCCCCCTAAAAGTAATTTCACCCTCGAACATTTTATGGGTTATTAAGGGTTTAGTACTACAATGTTTCATTCAAAGAAACCCATAATATAAAAATGGATACTAAAACATCCCATAAAACGGGAAATTATAACCATAATGTTTACCCAATGTA
This sequence comes from Viscum album, assembly GCA_963277665.1. Classification (NCBI taxonomy): domain Eukaryota; kingdom Viridiplantae; phylum Streptophyta; class Magnoliopsida; order Santalales; family Viscaceae; genus Viscum; species Viscum album. Next base: position 1,761,447,257 of record OY728125.1, read on the forward strand.
ATATATAACTAGGTCTCCATATAGAAGAACAAAGGATGTGAGTTAATATTGGACACAAAAGAGATGTGTAGATATTTAGAGGGAGTAAATGATGTAATCAGTCCCAAATAAGTGAATGATAATTCAAAATTTTGGGGCCTTAAATATATAATTATGTGTTGATTTATAAGGACATATGATCAATAAAAATTAATGTATTATGACAAAAAAAATTCAACATCATATCTTTGTGTAATTTTTTTATTTACCAAGAATAAAAGGAAATATAAATAACTGATATATTTTAAAAAATAAAATTATATTCATCGGTTGTGAATTTAACAATTTCTAATTCATGCATTACATCAATAAGTGGGTGTCTAAAAATTAACATTGATGCCCATAGCACTAAATTATTCTTCTAAATGATAATAACTACCATAAAAGAATGAAATGTATAATTATTTATTGATAACTATTATTTAATCTCAATACAGTTAATACACTATTATTAGAACATAAAAGGTAAAACTAGTATTTAATCATAAATAATTATACATCATTAATAATTATACATTATACAAGAAATCATGTAGGCCAGTGGTTGGTGTGAAACTCTTATCATCATTTGGTCATTTTTTTCAAGAACCATGGCTTTATTTGAAAATTATTGGTTGTCACCCAACATTAATTTTTTAGTTTTCTGAAACCACACTAATATAACATCCAAAATATGATAGACATCCTTAAAATTACGTTTATAACTAAATAAACTTTTAACCAAGGTTTTAAATGCAATCAAAATATAGAAATACATCCTCCAAAATTTAACATAAAATTTTCATGAATTGTTAACCTTATAACACTTATAAAAGATGAAAAATAAAAACATTAGAAATAGAGTTACGAAATCATATTAACATTTATCCCCCATATATCAAAAATTATCTCTTTGATACCTCATTCCAAAAAATGTAAATACCCTCATGGTATATTATCTTGGAACATGGTAATAACCTGAATTACCATAAATTATTTTGGAAAACATATTTTCTTCTTTATTTCATATATTACTAGATATATTAGAATAATACAAAAAAAATTAAATGTCACGCATGATAGGACAAACTACTTGTAAATAAGTCCTTAATTAGTTCAAAGATAACTAGTACCATCCACTTTACTTATTCATTTCCCACATATCATTATCCAAAAAACATTATCATAACATAGGAACATATTAAGAGCCATAATTACATTAATCATTTGTTTTACATGGATATCACTTTTCCCTTATATCAATTTTCTATTCCCTTAGAACCATTCAATGTTTTCTTGTAAACCGATAGAGAAAATAATTTAATGTACAATCCTTTTATATTTTTCAATTAATACTACATAATTCATGAATCAGAATTAATAAAAACCTTTATTATTCAACTTCATCCTTATGTCATTAACAAAGATAACTCATCCTATAAAACAAAACCTATTTCCTTTCATATTTCATCTATAGTATCACCATCATCAGTTATAGAACCATTAATCATACCACCTTGCTGATACACATCAGGATCTTTCCTGAGGTGATATTGAGTTTTATAACAAATATTTATTCCAAAAATAAAACACTAAACCTTTAATGATGTATTAGAAAGGACAATATTCTCATACATTTCATTAACCAAACTCATAATTTATCCCCTACATTCACTTACATTGTGTCCTTATTTTACATATTCAAAACATCTTCTTGTTCCACTAATATATAAACATCAGTGATTCATTACACATTCATGAAAAAATGAAACTGCAAAGTCCCTTCTTTTCATATTGGGTTAAAATACAATGGTTTTCAGATTTTATTTATTTATCAACTGTTCGGTGTTTTTAAACCAATCTCCAGAATTTTTATTATGAGTATTGGAACACCAAAAGGAGTAATTTATAGAAATGATTTATTACCTTATAATTTTAGCTGGTTTCCTAATGAGTCTCTAGAGTACTGGATATGGAAAATTCCACATTAATGGATCTATAAAGGAAGCACATGGTTGCAGTCTAACCTATGCAGTTTAACCTGTTTAATAAATTTTAAAATTTAATTAAAGAAGAATATATGGTAGATTCTGAATAATTAAAATAAAGTTTTAATGATAATAATAATGATGTTATTATTATTATTATTGTGGTTGTATAATTAAATGAATGATAATGAATTAATTAAATGATGGTTTAATAAATTAATGTGGATTTTGTGTTTATTAAAGAACCGTTTTAATTAAATAAAAAGTTTCAGAATTATTAAAGGAACATTTATTATTAAATGGAGGAATGTTCTAATAATAATATTGTTGTTATTATTACTATTAAGGTTTCATTAATTATTATGATGCTTTGAGATTTTAATTGCATGTTAAAGGAGTGTGTCGTTTTTGATAATTTAATGTGGATTTTGAGATTCTCAAAGAAATTAGTAATTAAATAATGGTATTCAGATTTAATGAAGCATTATAATTAAATATAAGTGTTGGGTTTATCAAAGGTTTCAAAAATAATAATAATTTGATTATTTTTATTTTTGTTTATATGAATTTAATAACTTTTATTATTATGAAAATTAAATTAGGTCTTATGGGTTGGAATCTTTATCATGTTAATTATATTGTAATAAATAGGGGGTTTGGGTTTTTAATAAATGAAATTTGGAATCATAATAATGATGATGATGTTAATATTTTTGCGTTTATTTATTAAAATAATTGTTAATAGAATTTAATGATCAATATGGTGTTTCATTTTTAATTACGAAACATTTATTAATAGAATAATAAACGAAGAAGATTTTTTAATTAAATGGGGAGTTTTGAACTTATAAGATAAGTTTATTGTGTGTACAATATTAATAATAAAATGATTATTATTTTTCTAATTATTACATTCAATTAAACGGATTAATCTACGGGTGAAAATAAAATTAAAGGGGGGAGGCATGACCTACATGTGGCAGACCTCCCATGTTTCTCATCCTCCAGGCGCGGCGTGGAAGCATCTCTGACCTCCTCCTCCACACGGCCCAACTCATCGGGACCTCCAGCATCATGCAACCCCTAGATGACCATCCCTACAGTAGCGCAACACCGAGGCAGAGCTCCTAAAGCACACGACCCCCATCAATGCAGCACCTAGAGGCACCCCACCCCTCTTCCAGACTCCACTTTGCGCATGACGATTCCCCTCATACTCTTCACAAATCGTGTCCACCTCATCACGGTGAGTCCATCTGCATATAACTTCTGGTTCACATATTCTATTTGACTCATCTCTCTAACCTGATTTTCTTGGTTGAAAACCTAAGGTCCAGGTTTAATCTGATCATTGTGTTCCTCTATTTTTAGGATATGCTAAGGTTGAATCGGGACCCATTGGTCCATAATATTACATCCACCACCTAGGATGAGGCCAATAGATTCAAATTGTTTTTCCGTCATTGGTTTGGGAAAATTTCTATACCTGTTGTATGGTTTTTCACTTATTATATTATGGAATATTAATTGTTTATGTGTTCCTCATAACATGTTAGCTGTGTGTTGTTCATTACTAATATAATTCTAGGTACCAGTATAATATATATAATATTTATTGATCAATGTAAAAAATTCACAAATATATATATATATATGTTGTATTTAACCCATGCGACTGTATACTAGTTGTGGAAAGGTTGCCTCCATGTACATTAAATCCTTGCAGAATAAAAAAGGTTCCATCTAGAGTTAGGGTTCCAATTTTTTATATATTTATTTTAGAATGCCTATTAGATTCTTTAAATGAACTAATAAAATGAGATTTCTTGATTATGGAACTACTATGTTTTACTTAAATACTGGTTATAGATAAATTGCATGTTAGTGGTAATATCATATCATGCTTGTTGTGGTTTGGATTTTCATATTTCTTCTTACTGGTACTGATATAAGAATTATCGATGCATTACACTTTTTTTGTTATTAAATGATGTCTCCCATGTTAGAGAAATGAGGACTTGATCATGTGTTGGTTTTAATAATGTATTGTTATTTTGGTTTAACTAATATGATTAAACAGTTATATTATTTTAATGGAGATGTTTGAGTAATATGGTAATTGATGGATGAATTTAATTTAAAAATGTGAGTTTTGAAATGGTGGTATTTACTGAATATTGGGACTATTTAATATTTTTACATATTAGGAATATAAATTGGTATCCGGTAATAATTAATGGATAGATAAATTATTACATGATAAATGATAAATAGTGAATTAATTGACCAACTGGTTAAAGAGATATGATTTAATTAATTAATTTATGAATTAATTAATTTGCATAGATTAATTTAAGATTTTGAATTGATTTATTATTATGGTTGTTGGCCTATAATACCTTTTTATGTGTATTATTTTTTCATGCCTTTTTTTTGTCTTGGATGGAGTTATTTTAATATATGATATGCTGTGTGAGATGGTTTCTAAATATCTTGGCATTGTTTAGCGTGTTTTGAAATGATTATGACATGCGTGTAAATTATTAAAGACTTAAATTAATCACTATTTGAGTCGATGGGTTCAGACCAGTTAATGAATTTGGATAATTAAATTTTGAGTTAATTAAATTTTTGGATTCTAAGAATATTTAATTGTTAATTAATTATTTACTATAGAGATGTTGAATGGTTATTTAATTGTTGACTTATTTGTTGAGTGATTTATGTTTTTAATTAGTAGTCAAATTAATTAAAGGATTGGATTAATTAATTTACGAATTAATTAGGGGATGGTTGTGGGGTGTTAGACATGGATTGATACCACAATGATTAATATATATGTATGATAGTTAAACTAGTTGTGATACATGGACTAATGCTCTAAATACTCATGGGGTGCTAGACATGGCGTTCTACACTAGCTTGCAAGAAAATATTCTTTTATGGGACAAGGAATGTTGCTCCAAATATCCCAGGGTTGTGAGATAAGGACTAAATCTCCAAATACTTACAAGGGTGATAGAAATTAGGTTCTACTACCCTTAATTGGCCTTGGATTGTGGGTCCAATTGGTCGTATATGAAATGAATTAATGGTTAATACCTTTTGATGTATATTATTTTTTCATGCTTTTTTTTGTCTTGGTTGGAGTTATTTTAATATATGATATGTCGTGTGATATGGTTTCTAAATATATAGGCATTGTTTAGAGTGTTTTGATATGATTATGACATGCATGTAAATTGTTAGTCTAAATTGAATCACTATTTGAGTGGACGGGTTTAGACCTGCTAAAGAATTTGGATAATTAAATGTTGAGTTAATTATTATTTTGGATTATAAGAATATTTAATTGTTAATTAATTATTTACAATAGATATGTTGAATGGTTATTTAATTGTTGACTTATTTGATGCGGGATTTATGTTGTTAATTAGTTGTCAAATTAATTAATGGGTTGGATTAATTAATTTATGAATTAATTAATGGATGGTTTTGGGGTGTTAGACATGGATTGATACCCCAATGATTAATATATATGTACGATAGTTAAATGAGTTTTGAGACATGGACTGATGCTCTAAATACTCATGGGGTTCTAGACATGACCTTCTACACTAGCTTGTAAGAGAATATTCTTTTATTGGACAAGGACTGTTGCTCCAAATATCCCTGGGTTGTGAGTCAAGGACTGATGCTCCAAATACTTAAAAGGGTGATATAAATGATGTTCTACTCCCCTTAATTGGCATTAGATTGTGGGTCCAATTGGTCATACTTGAAATGAATTAATGGTTAATGAAAACTGTTCTAACATGATGTTTGTGAATTGATTATAAGAAAGGGCTCAGTCTTATTAATGAATTGGGTGAATCACTATTAGTGGACGGACCCAGGAGTGAATCACTAATTATATTAGACAGGATTATACATAGTATATGAATGATTAAATTGAATATGACTTGTAATCCAAGCCAGAGCACAATCTTGGATTCTTTCTTTACTTTGATTACTTAGATGGTCCTATAGACATCTATGGTGAGTGAATTATACGAGGGATGTCCGGGTCAGGTTGAATCGTGTCACTTTCATATTTCTAATGAGGTTTAAATAATTTATAAATGAAAATGATTGTGTAATGACTATTGTATATGAATAAAAAATGTATAATACAGGTTCAGACACTAGTTGAGGGATTAAGTAGGTACATGGGTATATAGTTACATTGTATTTCTAACTTTATTTATGCATGCATTCACATAGTTTAAATTATTTACTAAATGTCATCTTTTGGGGTAGACATTGGTGGTCCCGTCCCACTGAGATTTATATCTCACACCCTACTTGAGCATCCATTTCACTATGGTACCAGAGTAGATTCTATTTGGTTGCAACAATGTGCTACTTTAATTTAATTGGGAGACAGGTGTAGAGGACTGAGCGAAGGCTCGGGATGCTCGAGGAGACACCTGTTAGGGATTTGCGTAATTGTTTATTTATTTTTGTTTTGGAATTTTAAGCATGATGTCTTGTTCACTGCTTTCCATTTTTTGATCGTTGTCATGTCATGCATGCATATGCTATATAATTAGAGTTTTCCATTTGTTTTGTACAAGATTTACAAAATCAGTCTTTCGCTTATTTATCATTTATTAGACTCCTTCCGTTTTTTTCATTTCCGTTCACAATTATTGAACTCCGATATGAGGGTATAGTCCCCCACATAATATCCATAGATCATTGCTACTAGTCGGCAGCCTCTGGAATACATGGAGATTCACAAGATGCCATGTGATGACTGGTCCATCCACCTGTTTAGTTGTGAGCTAGGTCAGAATGTTATAATGTGACATTAGAGAAGGTTCTTTTCCTTTTTACTTTCTGTTTTGGGTAGGTACACAGGAGACTAGGAAAGTGTTTCTGCTTAGGTTAATATTTGTTCTTGAGAATAATCACCCCATGTACATGGAATGACCTAGGGGAAAGGGATGGGAATTTATGTTTGTAGTATTTGAAGTAACGGTTGATATGTTTTCACCTTGAGTGATTGGTGTATTTTCCATTGCATATTGATTTTAAGGATTTTGAAAACAATAATTTTCTTGGCCTAAAATGGAAAGTAAATTTCATACATGCATCATCATAGGCACATATTGAATCACATGTCATGTATATAACATGATATGTAGTTTCATTAGTATGATGCCTCTTAATTTAGATTGTGTTCCATGGGTGTTATGCCATGTTTCGATCTTATTTATCTTGCCTATGAAGATAGCATGATGCATTGATATATTATACATACTTAATGGATTATATTCCATACTTCTTTAGTTAATAGAAAGTTTTGCTATTGTTCTATTCTTCTGTGTTATAACATGTTGTTGTGTTAATGCTTATGATAACATGCTAGAGATGTTTTGCTTTGTGAAAGGTTTTCTAATGTTAACATGTTAAATAAATATTGATTTTGATAAATGGGAGACAAATACCTGCGGTAATTTGTTTGGGGACTTATCGATTGGAAGATTTCCACCAATGTGTTTGAACCTTATATAACCATAGTATGTTTGAAAATGGTTATAAATGTAAAACTTTTGAGTTTCGATTGAAATGAGCTATTGTTGGGTTGCTTTTTTAAGAACTCGGATTGAATAAATGGGACGCTCAAAGGTCTCTTTTTCGCTAAAAAGAATTTAGATACTAAATTACCTGTTTATATTTGGTATAAGTGAAATTTTTAAAGAGGATATTGTGATATCGTTCCTATTTTTTCATAGGGAATTATTTTTAATACCAAGTGAATTGTTGTGAAAAAGTAATTGTGTGTTTATTGAAATTCATTCAGATGTTGAATGTTTGAAATAAATTAATTAAAATGGATAAAACGAAAAAGGGACTTTTCAATCATTTGATTTCATTTTTTCATGAACAAGAGAGAGGGTTGACATTTATATTTAGGAAGGGGCAATCACATGGTAGGTAGTACCCTGAGAATGTTATAGTCCATTAAAGTATGTTTGTCCTACTGCTCGAGAGGACTTCTTGGTACTTGTATGTTATGTAACATCGATAGGTTTATGCTACGACTTTTATAAACAATTTTGGACGTGGAGATCGTGGTTCGAGGAATTTCACACGCTTGTGTTAAGTGTTCTGAAATAGAGTACTAGTGAGTGGATGATCTCTTATTTTGATGTCATGGACAATCCTAAGTTGGGTAGTGTCATATAATTTTCATTTAATGTGTCAGTAAGAGATGTTAATCTTTTTGAACAATGGTGTCGGGTAGTAGTTAGGATTTTCTTCTTAAGGACCTTGGTTTTCTCTTAGTATGGTCTTCTAAATACGACGAGCATGTCCCATATCTTGACCTCATCATTGAGACATTAAGATAGTGTCCGTCTTTTTTCACGGTAAAGTTTGAAATTTTGTTTGGCTTGATAAGTGGTTGTTATGTGCGTTGTACATGAGATGCATTCTTTATTGGGGATACTTGTTTATTTGTTTTGGGGTAGGATTTTTTTTCTTTAAAATATCCTTACGATGGCTTGACATGGAAATTTCACCATTGTTCCGGTATGGACTTCTTTATACATGTATATGGTTTGGGAATAGTTTTAATGGAGTGTCATCAAGTAAAGGGAGAATGTGGGTTTTGGGTCTGCGATGTCGTTCGAGGGAAGCATGTGCTACCTGTTTCTTTTGGTTGATAGAGATTTAACCATTTTTTTGTTGCTACAATTTCATATGATATAACCTCCATTTCAATGGTTAATCTATAAAGAGAGCATTGGCTCTGGTTTTAAGGGCATAGACATTAGGATTGTGAAGGGTTAATGGTGTGTTTGGCATTGGAAATGAAACACGTCAGTTATAATGACATTAGATGAAATTGGTAAGTTGGTTTTTTGGTAGTGGTTTCCGATATCTTATCAAGGATGAGAAGTTTTTAAGGTGGGTAGATTGTAATGTCCTGTATTTTTTAATCTACTTAAAATACAATGATTTTTGATTTTTTTCTTTTTATCAATGGGGCAGTTCTTTAAACCGAGCTCTGGAATTTTTAATCTTAGTCTTGGAACACCAAAAGGTGTCATTTTTGGACTAATGTAATTAGCCTATAATATTAGCTGGTGTCCCGAGGATTCTCAATATTATCGTATCTAGAAAAGTCCACATTAACGGATCTTCACTAGTAGTGCATGGTTTCATTCTAGCCGATGTAGTTTAGCATGTTTAATAAATTATTAAATTTAAATATAGAATATTATATGGGAGATTGTGATTAATTAAAATAAATTTTTAGAAATATTAATAATTAATTTATTATTAATATTTTGGATGTTTAATGAGTTAAATGATAAATAATTAATTAAATAATGGTTGACGAAATTAATGTGGATTTTGGGTTTATTGATCAACCATTATAATTAAATACAGATTTTTAGAATTATTAAAGGACCTTTAATTATTAAATAGAGGAATGTGATAATAATAATAATGTTATTATTATTATTACTGGGTTATAAATTATTTTTATGTTTTGATATTTTAATTGGACATTAATTGAGTGTATCATTTATGAGAATTTAATGTGGATTCTGAGCTTCTCAAATAAATGTTTAAATAAATAAGGAGTTGTAATTAAATAGCGGTGTTGGGTTTATCAAAGGATTAAAAAATATTATTAATGAGATTATTATTATTTTAGTTCTATGAATGTAATAATTTTTATTATTATAGAAATTAAAATAGGGGTTTTGGGTTGAGGTTTTTATCATATTAATGAAATTGTAATAAATAGGAGGTTTTAGGTTTTAAATAAATGAATGATGTAATAATAATAATAATAGTAATGTCTTAATTATTTTTGGGTTATTAAGTTAAATAAATGTTAAAATAATTTAATTTTCAATAGGGAGTTTCATGTTTAATTACGAAACGTTTATTAAGATAATATTAAATGAAGAATCCTTTTTAATTAAATGGAGAGTTTTAAACATATTATATAAGTGTTTAGTTGGTATAATAATAATAATAAAATGATTATTATTATTATTTTAATTATTACATTAAATTAAATTGATTAATTTAAGGAGGGGAATGAAAATTAAAAGGGTAGGTGCGTCCTACAGGTGGCATGACCTCCCATGTTTATCCTCCTCCATGCGCGGCGTAGAAGCATCTCTGTCCTCCTCCTTTACAATGCCCTCCTCCTCGTGACCTTCAGCAGCACACAATCCCTGGACCACCCTCTCTAAAGCAACGTGACACCTGGGCAGATCTCCTACAGCACCAGACCCCCCCTCCGGGCAGCACCTAGTGGTGCACCACTCCCTCTCCTGGATTACACATTGCGCACGACGAATCCCATAGAACACTTCACGAATCTTATCCCCCTCTTCAAGGTGAGTGTTTCTACATATAACTCAGGGTTCACATCATCTATTTGGATCCTCTCCAACACCATGTTTTCACTGTTGAAACCCTATGGTTTGTGTTTAATCTGATCGTTGATTTCTTCTACTTTTAGGATATGTGAATGTTGACTCAGGACCCAAATGTCCATAATCCGGCATTCCCTGCCAAGGGTGAGGAGGATGGTCTTGAATTGTTTTTCCGCTATTTGATCATGTAAAATTATAAACATGATATTTCCTTTGGCATGTGTTATATTAAGTCCTGTTAATTGTTTATGAGTTAATGGTACCATGTTACAGGTGCGCTGTTCATTACTACTTTGATTCTAGGTATTAGTATAGTATATAGACTTTTTTTCAGATCAATGTAGACTACATGCACACACACACACACAAACACACACACACACACACAATTATATATATATATATATATGAAGGTATGCGTGCATGCAACTTTGGACATGTTCTGGACTGGTTTCCATCATGTACATTAATGAGTTGAAATATAAAAATGGTGCCACCCTGAGGTAGGGTTCCAAATAATTATCTACTAATTTAAGAATGCCTATTAAATTCTTTATCTAAATTGAGAAAGTTAGTTTCCTCAATTTTGGAACTTCTACGATTTATTGATATAATAAATAAATATAAACAACATGTTACTGATAATGTCATATCATGATTATTGTGGATTGGATTTTCATATGTCTTTATTCCCATACAGATATATGATTTGTTGATGCATTGCACTTTTTTTGTTATTAAATGATGTCACCCATGTGATAAAATTGAATACTTGATCATGTGTTGGATTAAATAATGTATTGTTATTTTGGCTTAATTAATATGTTTAAAATGTTAAATGATTTGAATGGAGATGTTTTAGTAAGAGGGTAATTGATTGATGAATTAATTATCAAAATGTGCATTGGTAAATGGTGGTATTTACTGAATATAATGAATATTGAATATTATGACATGTTCGGGTTATAAATTGGTATTTGGTAAAAATTAATGGATGGATTATTTATTATATGATAAATGGTAAATGGTGAATTATTTGATGAACAGGTTGAAGAGATATGATTTAATTAATTAATTTTTGAATAAATTAATTTGCATGAATTAATTTAATATTTTTAATTTATTTATTATTATTACTAGTGGCCTATAATACCTTTTGATGCATATCATTTTTCCATACCTTAATTTTTCATGGATGGATTTAATTTAAAATATGATATGTTGTGTGAGGTGGTTTCTAAATATCTTTGCTTTGTTTAGCATGTTTTAAAATTATTATGACATGCATATAAATTTTTAATGTCCTAGATGAATCACTACATGAGTGGACAGGTTCACAATTGTTAAATAATTTGGATAATTAACTGTTGAGTTAATTATTTATTTTTCTTGCTAAGATTAATTAATTTTTAATTCATTGTTTACTATTAAATTGTTGAATGGTTAATCAAATGTTGACATATATGATGGGTTATTTATGTTTTCAATTAGTTGTTGAATTAATTAACGGATTGGATTATTTAATTTATGAATTAATAAATGGATGGTATTTGGGTGTTAGACACGACATTCTACACCAATGATTAATATATAATAATTATTGATAAATGTGTTGTGAGACAGGGACTGATGGTCCAAATACTCATAGGGTGATAGACATGGCGTTCTACACCTAGCATGCATGAAAATATTCTTTTATGGGATAGAGACAGATGCTCCAAATACCCATTGGTTGTGAGACTAGGACTGATGCTCCAAATAATCACGAGGGTGCTAGACATGAAGTTCTACTCCCATCAGTTGGAATTGGAATGTGGGTCCAATAAGTCATACATGAAAGGAATTATTGGTTAATGAAAATGGTTCTGACTAAATGTTTGTGAATTGAGTATAATAAATTGTTAATTCTTATTAATGAATTGGGTGAATCAATGTTAGTGGATAGACCGAGGAGAAAATCCCTCATTTTAGTGGATTAGCACAGACATAGTATATGAAAGATTAAATTGAATATGAAACGTTATCCAAGCCAAAGCACAAGCTTGGATTCCATCATTACTTTGATTACATAGATGGTCTTAGAGGAAACTATGGTGAATGAATTATATAGGGTATGTTAAGCTTTGGATGAATATTGAGACATTCATATTTTTCATGAGGTTTGAATAATTGATAAATAAAAATGGTTGTGTAATGACTATTGTGTATGAATAACAAGTGTATAATACATGTTCAGAGACAAGGTGAGGATTGAAGCAGGTACTTGGGTATATAGTTACATTATACTACACACATTCTTTAGGAAAGATTTCAAAAAGGTTAAAATATTTATTAAATGTCTTTATTTGGGGTAGACACAGGTGGTTCCTACCAACTGATATTTATATCTCATGCCTTACTCTGTCCACGGTTGCCCTAGGGTACCCGAGTAGATTCTATTTGGTTGTAGCATTGTGTTGTTTGCATTTACTTGGGAGATTGGAGTAGAGGACTGAGCGGAAGCTCAGGATTCTCGAGGAGACCGCCATTGGGAAATTGAGTCATTTTTTATTTATTATAGTATAGTAATGTTATGTATGTAGTTTTGGTCACTGTTTTCCAATTTTGTTTCATTTTCATGTCATACATGCATATGTTGTATAATTGGCGTGGGCCATTTTTTATGTACAATATTTTTAAAATATGTCTTCCGATGATTTATCATTGATTAGACTGCTTCAATTATTTTATTTCCATTTTTAGTTATTGATCGCTGAGATGAGGTTACAGTCTCCATACTTACTACCCATAGACCCTCGCAGCTAGTCGACAACCTCTACCATACGGGGAGACGCACTTGGGGTCATGTGATGACTGGTCCGACCACCGGTTTAGTGGTGAGCTAGGTCAGGGTGTTACAGAAATAGAATATTTTTTCATCTACTCTCTCCATTACTCGAACTCTCATCAAACTCCTTCATTCTTTTCCTTGGTTAGTTTGAGAATTGGTTAAAGTACATGTTTTTTATCTCGTTTTTTAGAAACTGTCCAGGAATTGTCAAAACATCTTCCACCCCAGTGATCATCCCACTAGCCTACTCATATGAAAATTTTCCATCACATTCAACATTAATCCAATTATTTATAGTTCCCTCTATTGAATAAAAATAGAAGAATATTGTTAGGATTACTAATCCTGGAAGATAACCACATTTAAATAAAAATATATAAAAATATGATATTTAAATTATGTCAAATTTCACTAATCTAGGACACACTAGGTTCATTATATGTTATTCAATGTAGAATTATATTTAAATTCTTCAAGATGGATTATCGACAGTTTATAAATTCCCAAAAAATATCCACTATGTGTGGAAAAATAGTTATGTTTTAAGACCCAGTATCATGTACCATATTACCATGAGTAATACCCAAAACATTTCTTCAGAGTTTTTACACTAAGGAAAAATTATGACTGAGATAAATCTACTTTAATTATCCATACATGGATGTATTTCTAGGTAACCATTAACTCTGTCCTTAAAAAAATTCTAGTACATTTTTCTAAGCCATTTCTTACCCTTAGACTTATCCATAAGCATGTTCTTGGGGTTCCGACTATGTTTTTCTTATACTAGATTTCAAAGGTTAAGAAAACCTTTTCTCTTGTACCAAATATTGTGACCCACCTTTTTTATACACTAACATTACATAAAATTTGTGGAATGATTGAAACATTATACAAAAAAATCCCCAAATATCATACAAGATTAGATCATATGGAAACATGGAAACATAAACACTGATACATAAGTGAGTGGCATAATCTCCTATAAAGTTCTTCATGACTGCAACCCTAATTAGACACATAAAAAATAATACATATCTTCATAACATGGGGAGTTAAACATAAAAAGGGGTGATCTCAAATGCCCGGTAAGGGTAAAAAGGGTGATATGTAAGAATAATTATGAGAATAAGGGTCTGATAACTTGACCATGAAAATATAAGAGCATAACCTGCATATAAAAGATCATATACATGAATAATGTCATAAATCATAGCAGTTCATAAGACACTAATCATAATGAAATGACGATTAAAATACATGAAAGAATAACAATGGAATAAAACATTGAATTGTGGTAGAGAGACAAGAATATATAATAATTTCCATATTATATTAGGTATTGTTGTCAAGAGCATCTTAGGGGACAAAATAATTTACTGAACCGAGTTCACACCCCCATCCCAGCCCTATATTACTAAATTGAGGTTAGTCATCATTGCAGCCCTACAAAACTGAACTGAGTTCATTTCTCATTCTATCCCTTAATATTGAACTGAGTTTATTTCCCATTTCATCCTTACAATATTGAACCATGTTCACTACTAATTCCTTCCATGTGTATCTCATAAGATAAAAATATGTACATAATTAATTAGATGGAGATATAGGTCCCACCAAATTCATAATGAAATTATACATAAATGTTCCATAATATCATAAATAATCATATCATAATTCATGTAATGAAATGGGTATCATAAACATGTAAACAAATCATAAACTATTGAAAAAGATACAATTCTTATAATCATTTCATCAAAAGCATAACATGCGAATGAGAAATGGATTTCATAAACATATAACTGATGATAATGAAGTGGGTTTCCTCAAGACCATGAAATTAAGAATAAAATATTCATATAAATAATATGAATGTAACATTTTGATCAATTCCTAGTAGTCCATGATTCGTAACAACAAATGTCATCTTAGATGGATAACTATTGTGAAATATCTCTCCAAAATATTTCTTGAAGAAAAAATCATGTATTCTTTGTAAAAATTTATTTTAATTTGTAAAACCATGTGAAAATAAATTTATTACAAAATAACATGAAGAATTATAATGAAGAAATAAAATAAATTTGAAATCCTTCTTCCCTAAAAACATATAAAATAAATTTTAAACCATTTTAAATTATTTTTTATTTTAAAACACTTTGAAAATATATAAATAAACATTGAAATTTCTTAAAAAACCATTTCTTTGAAAATATGTTGAAAACATTTAAATAAAGATTCAAAACATTTTTAAGACAATTTTCCTTGAAAAAATATAAATTAACGATGAAACAATTTTGAAAATTAAATTACCTAAAAATTATTCTTAAAAATATTATCTTAAAATATATACTTTATAAAATTAAATTCAAGATTCAAAAAATTAATTATGGTTAAATCCATATATGCCATACGAGGATAAAAGAACATTCCTTTTTCAGGGTAAAATGGTTTGAAAATTACCTTCTTCGTGAATAAAAATGAATATTTCTTTTAATAGATTGGTAAAACAGAAAAGGGTAAATATTTCCAATAAATAGTACAAAATAGTGGATCAATATTCTTCGGAAATTTTTTTGGATACCATGGCCTTTAAGGAGCATAGATTTCTAACCGAAGAGAGGGTAAAATCAGGATTTCTTAAAAACAGAATGATAAAAATATTATTTATCAATGGGTTGAAAAATGGTACCAATACATGAATATGTCATTAATATCCAAAGGAGAAGAATATTCCTAATGGATCTTGATATATGGTTTATAATATTTCATTAAAGGAAGCATAGGGATAAATAATCATGAAAAGTGAGGAGATTCTTTCCATAAAGTCTTATCATTTGGTAACATGGAATCATATTCTCCATTTATGAAAATTAAATTAAATAAATCTTATAATATCATGAAAATAAATATTTTCATTAAAATTCATGTAAAATTGAAGTATATACACCTCATCATGAATTTAGGCTCACAAAAAAACATGAGTCTCAAAGAAGGACAATTGAGACAAAACTATTTTACTAAATTGGTACCTTTTGAACCATAAACCCCATGAAATAAATTTTTATAGGAAGGATATTTAAATACCCATAAATTTAACTATAAGAAACTTTGAATAGATCCAAGGGAAGTATAAAAACCACAAAAAATTAATGGATGGTGAATAAATAATGTATCTCATGGAAATATAAAGTGAGATGAAATCCCTTTACCTTGTGTCCTGAATCTCGTCTTACTCATTCAAAAAAATGTATACAAAATAAAAAATTATTATGCAACTTTTAAAAAAATATTATTAATTATAATATTATATATTTTTCTGATCATGACCTTATATTACCCCTGGTTAATAATCCTCTATTAAGGTTTCACTTCAGAAAATATTTGCTTTATTCTGCATATGTGTATTACTTTGTTATATATTTGGCCCTTATAATTATATATTTATTGCATAAAGTAAATGATGATATAAATATAATTTATATTATATATATTATAATTTTAATTATACATAGTATGATATTCAATACACCTTTCATGGAGACGGTAAGCCAAATGTAAGCATAAACGCTATTTCAGTTTAATTGTTGTGTTGAAAGAAAGAAAGAAAAAGACACCTATGTATATATACATATGTATGTACCTATATATATAATTATTAAATTATATTACTTATATCATTTATTTCATATATATTCAATAAATCCATCCATAATACATTCTATGTAGTCTATGAACAAATCACATCACTTTGAGGGGGTTATAGTCTACATTTCCTCAATCACAATTATCATTTTAAAACAAAATAAAAAGTATTAATATGTGTTTTAAAATAATTAATTAAGCTTAATGATATAATAAATATAATAAATATCATATATAAACACATCTTTCATCATAATTTCCACCATTAGAGGCGGTAATGGAAAAATGATCAATCATCATTTAGCAAGGCGGTAGTTCACCCTGCACGTAAACTGTATGATTGTTACCATTTAAATGGAGGTGTGTGAAAGTTTAGGTCAAACCCTTATCATATAAAAATTCTTATATATTTATTATATTTATTTGTTTATACAATCATGGATGAAAAACATTTGCGGGGCAGAAAATAAAATAAAATAAATGATCTTGACAGAAGGCGTTACCTCTTAATTGGGTAACCCATTTTTGTTTGTGACAAAAAGCTTCCATGGATTTATTTTTTAACAAATTAAGGCTTAAATGAGGGATTTAGGGATTTTGGGATGTGTATAGTAATATTATTACAGTGAATAAATGTTTTTCGAGTTGTGAGGAATAGGGAGAGGTGGTTTCCTTTTATTGGGAAGGGATAAGAAACACTTGGATTTTTTTAAAACAAGTTACGTCTACCCACATTTTTACATAAATAAAGGCATAAAAAATTAAATCAAGAATGGGAGGTTAATTTATGTATTTTGGAAATAAAATTTATTTTAGACACGTTTCTAAGTAGTTTTGGGTCTTAAATTTACGGTTTATGCCTTTACTAAGCTTAATTTTACATTAATCGATCTAATTAATTTTAATTACAAAAAATAATATTTTGGGTAAATGGTTTTTTACCTCATTATACATTATAAGTTATTTTTAATTATAAATATGGAATCCAGTTTCCACATTATAATCATAGAAGTGGTAGAAAATAATTAAAACTTAATCCTGTAGTCGGTTCGACAATACAGGTTTTTAAAGTTAAACATTCAAAAGATTACTATGTTTTTGTATACAATTTCAATGTAAAATTGATCTCAATGATGTAAATTTGTATTATTAATAAAATTATTATCCAATTAATCTTATAAATCAAATTGTAATATAATTTATCCTTATAAAAAATAAGATGAAGAAGTATTTTCGATTTAAAATCAACTACTTTTCATTATCTGTCCAAAATGATGTTTCTCAAAAAATTACCTAAATTTATCCCTAATATAATTAAAAAAAATTTAAATCAATAATGTGTTTTATTTTATAAGAATAAATTTAAAATTTTTATAAAATTAATTTTATTAATTTTAACATAAGTATATTAAAAGAAAATCTTTTGAGAAAACAAATTTTTTAACAAATATTGATTTTATCAAAAATCATATCTTTCATCGCCAATACCATTATACAAAATATTTAAAAAGTATTTGTCACTATTAATATTATTATTTTTAACAATTATATTATAATTACAAATTTTAAATAATTATAATAATAAATCTACTTCATAGAAACTCTTTGTTCTATGTAACGTATGCAGAGTCGGTGTTGTGTATTGCATACATAATGTCATTGTAGCATGTAATGTATGCCAAGACACAATATAACCATGGAGTTCTATATAGTAAAGATAAATTTTTCATATTATGTAGCGCATTATTAACTTGGGGTGGAATATAACTCAATCCAAACATAGTGAGTTAATATAAAATAATCCATTTTCAGTGTTACGTGAATTGAAAGATATTGAAAATGTAAAATTAATTTAGAAAAAAGTAATTCAAAAATTATCAAGGTGTCGTATTCTATCCCATTAAAATTAATTATGCCAATGAAATTCTTCTGGGCTATCAATTCTTTAAAACTTGAATGTTTTATTCATGGAAACCGACATAATAAAAATGGATACTAAAACATCTCTTAAAAAGGATGAGTTAGAACCATAATAGTTTCCCAAAGTAACATATAAATAGGTTTCCACATATGAAAACATACTTTGGGAGTGAATATTAGACATGGTTTAAAATATTAAATATATAAAAGGACTGATTGAGTTCATTAGTCACAAACAAGATAATGGTTAAAGAATTGTTGATGGTCTCAATGTTATAAATTTTGGATGATTTATAAGGCCATCAATTTAACAAAAATTATAAAATTCACAAAATTGTTTTTAAGATTTATACTATATTTATGTTATTGAATTATTGAAAAAGAATATAAGGAATAATACTTACTTGATATATTTCCATAAACAAAATTTCATTCTTTACTTGTGATTTCGACTATTTTTAATCCATCCATTACATCATGAAATTGGTATCCATAAATGAACTTTGATACCCAAAGAAATAAATTAAACACTTAGTAGATATTAAATATCATTAAATAATGAAAAAAATAACTATTTATCTATATATATTATTTAAAATCAATATGTATAACAAAATAATCAATAAACATAACAATTAACACTACTGTTTCATCATAAAAAATTATACATCAAAAAAATTTACATTAACTTAGACATCATGTAGGCCAGTGGTAGGCTAGAAACTCTTATAATACTTCATTCATGGGTTCGTGAGATGTGGACTTCCCAGACATGATTGGTTGTCACCAAAAATAAATGATGTACTTTTCTGAAACCACTCTAATATAATTTCCAAAATATGACAAACATCGTTGTAATAAGATTGATCACTAAATATCCTTTTAACCAAGGTTTTGAGCACAATCTTTATACATAAATAACTCCTATGATGTTTAAATTAAACATTTCATGAATGCTTGACCCTATAACCGTTCTAAAATATGAAAATCTAAAACTTTAATAAGAAACTCATGAAATTTCCTTAACATTGACCCCCCATATCTCCCCATGTAGCTCCTGGTTTCCACATTCCAAATATGGGAATACCATCCTGGTAAATTCTCTTGGAACATAGTAACAACCTAAATAATCATATATCAAATAAGAAAACTTGAATGCTTACTTATTTCATAGATTAATGGATATGTTCCAAAAATATAAGAAGTGGTAATATTTATCCATGATAGAATGAACTAATTATCAATAGATCCTTTATTTGTTCCAAGGAAATCAGATCTGTCTACATTACTTACTCGCATCCCATATATCTTTATATAAGCAACATTATCATAACATAACGAACATATTATGGATTATCACCATTCAAATAACATAATTCATGAATAAAAATACATAAAAACTTTAATTATTCCACTTTATCCGTATTCCATTAACAACGATACCTTATCCTATTATATAATACCTCTTTCCTTTCACATTTCGTATGTAGTCTCATCATCACCAGTAATATACCCATTACTCATACCACCTTAATGATCCTCTTAAATATCATTTTACAAGGGATAATGAGTTATATAAGGACTATTTATTCCAAATTTAAAACACTTAACCTCTGATGAATTCTTATAAAGGACAATATTTTCACTCGTTTTCTTAAATAAACTCATCATTTTTTCCTTGTAGTCACATTCATAGTGTCCATATATAACATAGTCAAAACATCATTTTGTTCCTCAAATACATTCACTAAGGTTATTATTTCCTCATTCTTGAAATAAGGGAAACCAAATCATCTTTCTTTTGTGGTCTATATTACCAGGAATCATAGCGAACTATTTTTTCACTTCCTTAGTCAGCCTGAGAGTTTGTTAAGGTACATGTTGGTAATCCTATTCCTTGAAAAATGATTAGTTATGGTCACAACATCTTTGAATCCATTAATCATTCCACTTAGCTTCTAATCAAAAAATAATTAATCACATTGAACATTAATCTAGATCCTTTTGGTTCCCATTATTGATTATAACCAGAAGCATAGTCGGAGAAGTAATTATCATAGTAGAAAAACAAAATATCATGAAAATAAATACTTATAGAATGTTAAAATAATCAACTATTAAGTAATTTAAATAACCCCAGGTTCTTCATAGGTTATTCATATCAAAATTATATTTAAATTCTTTATGATGATTCGTGAAGAGTTTTTGAATTCCCAAAGTATATCTATCGGGGGTGTCATTCTATGTGTGCAGTTTGACCCATTATCATGTACCAGATTACCATGAGTCCGGACCGAAACATCTTTTTAGATTTATTAGTCCTTGGTACATCTATGTTAGAGCCACATCAACTTTTAGTATATAAAGAGGGATATATTTCTAGGAAACCACTCACATTATCCTTTACCAAAATTCGAGGACATTTTTATATATTATCCATAGACTTGTCTTTATACACATCCATAGAGTTATCCCTGTGGTTTCCTCATACAACCATAAAATGGTTAACTAAATTTTTTCTATAATACTAAATATAGATATCCTATCATTTTATTCATAGACATTACATATAATTTGAATAATATATTAAATATTATACTAACAAATGCCCAAAGACCATACTATTTTAGATATTTTGGAGACATGTAAACATAATCACGGTTACATAAGTGAGATACATTATCTACCAATAGGTTCTTATTGACTAGAACAATTTATAGGCACATCAAACATAAAAAACATATTCATAAACTGGGAATATAGACCTAATAATGGGGTCAGACAAAATGCTCAATAAGGGTAAAAAAGTGAGATATGTATGAATAATCATTAGCATATTTGTATGATAACATGATCATTAAAATAGAAGTTATACCCAGCATATCAAAGATCATATACAAGAATCATGGTATAAAGCAAGGTAGTTCATAAGAAATGAATAATAAGAAAAAAAGGAACATAAATCATGAAACCATTGTATAGAAATAAAAAATATAATTATAGAAGACACATAAGCATATATAATAATTTTCACATTAGTAAAGGTATTGCTTCTATGACCATATTACTCAAAAAAAGTATTTTACTGAATTGGGATTAAAACTTGTTGCATCCCTATATTACAGAACTTATTTCACTCCTCATTCCATCCTTGTAATACTGTTTCAAGTTCACTTCCTATTTTATCCCTCTAATACAGAATCAAGTGCATTTTACGTTCTCTTACTCTAATAATAAATTGAATTCATTTCACATTACCTCCATGTTTATATCATGCGATATATATCTTTACCTAATGTATTAGATAGAGATATAGGTCCCACCCATTTTATAATGAAATTAGAAATACAAGTTCCAAAAAATCATAAATAATCATATCATAACCCTTGTAATGAAATGGGTATCCAAAACATGAACAAATATCCTTACCTATTGAAAAAAATACATGATTCATAATCATTTAATTATAATAATAACCCATAAAAGAGAAATATATTTCATAAACATATAACCTATAAATGAGAAATGGGATTCATAAATTAGATGAAATTAATCACAACCCATTAATAGAATCAATATGAATTTAAAATTTATATTATTTCAAATAAGGGTATGTGTAACACCATCAAATGTCATCTTATATTCAAAATAATATTGTAATATCATTAAAAAAATTATTAAGGAAATTATACATTCTTCTTTGAAAAATATATTTTAATACCTAAAACCATTTGACAATAATTTTCATATAAAAGACCTCGAAAATAGATAAAGAATATTTGAAATTATTCTAAAAACCTTTTTCCTTGGAAATATATAAAATAAGTGTCAAAATATTTTAGAAAAAATTTCTTTGAAATTTTTTTCAAATTGTATAATTATATCTTGAAAAAGGATTATTAAACATTTTTACTTGAAAACATTTGAATAAATATTGAAAATGATTTTAATAAAATTTGATTGAAAATAACTTGAAAATTTGTAAATGAGGATTAAAAAAAATTTGTAAACAATTTTCCCTGAAAATAAATTTTAGAAACATTTTCTTAATAATTATCCATTTAAAAATGAAATGGAAGCATTAAGGAAATTACATCCATTCAATTTGAACATGTCGTATGAGGTAAAAATAACATTCATTTTCCAGGGTAAAAATGTTTGAAAATTCCTTATTCGGGAATCAACAAGAAGATTTCATTGAAGATATTGGAAAATGTATAAAATGGTGAAAATGTATTTTAATTAATATAATATAATGGTACAATAGTCTAGGAAACCCTTTTTAGAAAAAATGTTTTTTAAGAAACATAGATTTCCAACAGAAGAGAGGGTAAAGTTCGACTGTCTTAAAAACACGTTCCTAACTATATTATGTACCAAAATGTATAAAAATTCTACAAATACATGAATATATCATGAGTAACCATGGGATAAAAAAATTAAATAATTTTCTTGAGAGATGGGTTATAATTGTTAATCAATGAAAGAATAAAGATAAAATTCTAGAAAAGTGGTGAGATTGTTTCAATAATCACTTATCACATAGTAACATGGGATCATAATATCCATGTAAGAAACGGAAATTAATTGAAAATTAAAATATCATAAAAATAATTACATTCTTTATATATCATATATAATAAATTTATATACTAAATAAAATTAATTTAGGTTTATAACAAAATGTGTGTCTCAAAGAGGGTAAATTGAGACAAAATTATTTTATAGATTGGGTATATTTTGAAAATTAAACACCCTGAAATAAAGGTAATTTAATGGATACGTAAATACACATAAATTTAACTATAATAAAAAATAATTACACACATTGATAGTATTTATTCCAACCAAATGGAATGTGTTTTTAATAAATCATGTATCTCACAGAAATTAAAAGCGAGATGAAATCCCCTTACCTTGTTTCATGAATCTCATCATACTCGTTAAATAAAACATGTATAATAAATATAAATTATTATAAATATTTTACATAACCATATTCTTATATCTAATACCATATATGGTTTAATCATGAACTTATATTACCCTCTTTTTGAAAATACTTTATTAAGGTTTCGCTTCGGGTAATATTCGCTTTGTTGTTCACATGTGAATTAATGTGTTATATATTTGGTTCCTATACTTATATCATGAATCAATAATAAAAAAATTATAAAAATATCATTTATATTTAGTATATGTGTATTATAATAATCCATAGTATGAAACAAAATACACCATTCATGGAGACGATAAGTCATACGTACGCAAGAAGCCTATTTCTGTTTAATTGTGGTGTTAAAAGAATGAAAGTAAAATACATATATGTATATATACATATATAATTATTATAGTAGATTTATTATATAACATATCTCATATATATTCACTAAATACATCTGTAATACATTATGTGTAATATATGAACGAATCACATCACTTTGAGGGGGCAGTAGACCACACTTCCTCAAACAAAATTATCGTAATAAAAATAAATATAAATTATAAATATATGAGTTGTAAAATAGATAAATAATGTTAAATAATTAATAAATATAATATATAACATATTTAAACAAATTTTTCATCATAAATATTACCCTGAGAGGTGGAAAAGTAAAAATGAACAATCATTATATGGGGAGGCGGTCGTTTTCTGTACAGGTAAACAATATGTTTGTTACCCATTAGATAGAGTTGTGTGTATGTTAAGGTAAAACCCTTAGTGTAAAATAATCATAGAATATTTTGGAATTTTTTTTGTAATAAAATCTTTTAATAAAGGGATTGGATTGTTTGGAAAGGAATATAAAAGAACGGATCTTTAGAGAAGATGGTACCTCTTAATCAGATAACATGTTTTGGTTTGTTCCAAATGGCCTCCTTGGAAAAAATTCTACCAAAATGGAATCATTAATGAAGAATGGGGGAATTGTTTGAGGTTTTTATTGTTGATATTTATGCATCCAATTTTCTTTTTGAGGTGTGAAGGATCAGGAGAGGTTCTATCTTTTTATAGGAAAGCGAAAGGATGCACTTGGCATTTTTGAAACCATGTTTGGTGTACCCAGGTTTTTACCAAATCAATGTCATACCAAACCAAAAAAAACAGAATAATGTAAGTTTAAAGACCAAATAATGTGCATAAAATGTTTGTTTTAAGTGTTTATAGGTTGTTTTGGGTCGTCAATTTATGGTTTTTCTATTAGTTAAGCTTTATTTTACCATAATCGATTTAATTTATTTGAATTAGAGTCACTAATATTTTTGGTCAAACACTAAGTTGTCTTTATTATACATTATATATTATTCCAATTAAAAATTTTGGAATCCTTTTTATCCAAATTCTAATGACATATGTGGCAGAAATTAATTTAAAATTACTCCCGCAGTTGGGTCGACAATATAGGGTTTTTAAAGTAAAAACATTCAAAAGTTTACTAAGTTTTAATAACCAATTTCAATGTCAAATTCATATAAATGACCTATATTTTTTTAATAGATAAAAATATTATATAATTAAAATTTTAAACCAATTTAAAAAATAATTTGAACTTATAAATAAATTAGATGAAAAATTAGTTTTGAATTAAAATCTAGTATTTTTCACTATTCATCCAAAAAATTATGTTTCGCGGAAAAATCCCAAAACTTTCTTCATAGATAATTTTTATTCAATAAATTAAAAAATGAATTTTAATTTATGAAATTCAATTTATAAATTTGGATAAAATTAATTTTTTTATTTTTCATAGAAGAACATTAAGAGAAGTTTATTTTAGAAAATGAGAATTTTGAATAAATAAAGACTTTACCAAAAATTATATCCTTCATCATAAATACCATTATAAAAAAATAATAGCAAATTAGTTTTATGTATTAATTTTACCATGTTTAAAACCAATATTTTAAATATATCATTTAAATATTTATAAAAGTAAAAAGACATTTTGTAGAAACTAAGTGATCCATGTAATGTACGCTAAGTAGGTGTTGCAGTTTGTATGTGCCAAGTCAGTGTTGGGTGTAACATGTTCCAAGATGCAAGATGGACTTCGTGTTACATGTATTCAAGATAAAATATTGGTTATATGTGGTGTATGATTATTTTTTTGTTGTGTATAACACAAGACATAAAAACTGATTTAATATAAAATAAATTATTTTCAGTGTTACATGAAATTAAATATATCACAAAGGGTAAATTAATTCAAAAAATAATAATTAAAAAAATATTCAGGTGTTACATTCTACCACCCCTTAAAATAAAATTTTCGCTCAAAATTATTATAGGTTATCAAAGGATTAATATTTTAAATCATAATTCATTTAAACCCACAATGTAAAAATTGATACTAAAAAATACATTAAAAAGTGAAAATTGGAACAAAAATAGTTACCCAATTTATCATATAACTACGTACCCACATAGGATGTCACGACCCATCCTCAGGGCCCGTGCCGAGACTACCCCAAGCCTGCCTTCCATAGGCCAGGGGCTAGCGACTAGCACCAAAGTCATAAATCCCGATAACTAGGAAGTAATTTCCTTTATGAAGGTAACAAAACACCATAGAGTACAAGCGGAAGTAAAATACCAAGTACAAAAAGGAAGTGCTGAAATGTAAATGGGATAGAATACAAACTCAATCGAAAGTACAACTACAACTGAAAGAATGTACAAGAAATAAAATAGCTGGAATAAAGGAAGCAGCTCCTAGTTCTTCCCCCTCGGATCCTACATGAAGGGTAGGTACAGATAGCGCAACTCCTGGATCATCCACAATGGATCCTACCTGGAGGGTAGGTACACATAGCCTCTACGATACTCTCTCCCTTCAACCTCCTCCGAGCATTGCCTCATCGTGAAGTCCACCACTGGTTACTATCTCATCATGAGATCCACCTCTGGGTACCGTCCAGTCCTCGAACACTCAGCCACTATATGTGATATCCGTCATCTGCAACCATCGCAATGACGTGTGGGCATAGCCCGTGCAGGGGTGAGTATAAAGACACTCAGTAGGGACCCAGAGGCCCTCAAGGTCTCACTACATCCAACAATAATAACCACAAGAAGATATCAACATATAACCTCTACTTATGTATATTCTCATACATATAACCAAGTTATCAAGTAACCCATCTCAATCGTGAGGAAACACATAGATTTATGAAATCAACGGATAACCACTACCCAGGTATATGTCCATACATATACCTAAGTTATAAAGTGATCCATCTCAATCATGAGGTAATTAGAATGGTCATAGAATCAGCTCAACCAAGATCTTATTCATGACGTCGAAACCATGGCTGTTGGAGAACTCATCCTCCGTCTAGTACAATGGGCATGCCGCTACAACCAAGCGCGCCGAACTCCTCCTCTGTCGAGTACAGAGGGCATTCCACTACAACCAAGCATGACAAAATCCTCCTTTTCCGAGTACTATGGGACTGCTACTACAACAAAGCACTCCCCACCATGGGTCTGCCGCTACAACCATGCGCTCCCCCTCATAGGTTCTAGAGGTACTCCTTCTGTTGAGTACTGCGGGTCTGCCTCTAAAGCAAAGCGCTCCTCCACCGTGGGTCTGCCGCTACAGCCAAGCGCTCCCCCTCATAGCCTCTATAGTTACTCCTTATGTTTAGTACCGCAGTTATACCACTACTACCAAGATCTCCTCCACCATGGGTCTTCCGCTACAACCAAGCGCTCCCCACTGGGCTATCTGAAACACACTGAGTCGATAGATCAGCAGTCGTCAAGTCTCAGCCAGTTACTAGGTCTCTGTATTCTGCCAGCTCGTCTCTGGGAGGGTCTGCTCCATGAGCTACTGGTCAATACTCCAAGTATCACAATGTTCCATGAAGAAGTATCTCAAAATACTGCCTCGTCATAGGGGTCTCAACACAACAGACGACGCGTCAATCAAATGCCCGGTCTGTGAGTTATTAGCCTTTTCGTTCCAGGGGCACGGTTGGTTTCGTGTGCAAACCAACCCTTCCGTATCTCGACTGTACCCCTAACTCTCATAGGGTATTCTCATAGGGACCATTTCTAAACGTGAATCACCAACGCCGCTGAAAGTTCTTCAAACGGATGTCCGGTTTGGAAGTTATCAGCCTTTCCGTTCTAGGGGCCCGGTTGGATTTCAGGTACAATCCAACCCAACCATTATCCAACTGCATCCAAAACCTAGGAGAAGCATTCCAACAGTTCAGTCTCATCAAGATGAATCTAAAAAAGTCGATGACACATCAATCGGACGTTCGGAGCTGGAGATATAAGCATTTCCGCTCTGAGGTCCCGGTTGATTTCGTATCCGAACCAACCCTGCTGTACACAATGTTTTTTGAAACCTTGAGTGTAATATACTAAAATGACCGTCTCGATCCACCGATCGCATCACAGCTGACGGTAGGTCGATTGGAGGTCTGTATCCCATGTTATGGGCAACAAACTGAAAAGGACTTGTATTAGGGGGTTCGGGCCCGGTTCGACCCGGTCCGGTACCCCCTAGGTCGGCCCGAACCGGGTCGACCCGACCCGGGTCCGGGTCCGGCCCGCTTGGGTGCGGCCCATCCCGGCTGGCGCGGTCCGGCCCGGCGCGCTGGCGCCAGCCAAGCGGCCGTGCAAAGGGAGTGGGGGGCGCTCCCCTTGACGAAACTGCGGCCCCGCGTCGGGGCCGCACCTTGCCAACGGATGCGGCCGAGCGCCACATCCCGCCTCCCTCGGTCCCGTGCGGTCATAGGATTAACGGCCTACTGCCGCGGCTTCAGCCGCAGCGGCTCTTCCTGGCGTCACGCCGGCGGAGTCTTCCGCGGACCACCGAACGAGCTCCGGTGGTCAGATTTGCCTTCCATCTTCTCCAATGGTCCTCCTGGGACCGGTTCTTCACTAAAAGACCTCAAAATGCCCTTGCGGCCTACTTTGTCATCACCCGCCGATACGAACACCAAGAATGAAGAAACTGGTGGGTTCAGACTTGTTTTTTGGTCCGCACCCACCGCGATGTCGATTTTAAAGGCTTCCGAAAAATTTTAAACAGATGTAGAGGATATAAATCAAACAAATTTAATTGAACCAAACCCCCTACCTCAAGCAGTTCATGATTCGAAGATTGTCGCGGGAGAAGGAATGTCACGGAAGAAGCATCGCGGAAAAAGGGTTCGTCAGCGTCGCGTCGTCGATGTCCGAGGATCCGGCATTCTTGTCGACCTTCGTCGGAGTTCAGCATTCTTCGCGTTCTTCACGTTCTTCGCGTTCTTTTTGAGGAAGATGAAGATCTTCAAGCCTTCCCTCTTTCTCCCCAAACCCTCTCAACACCACGAGTCTAATAAAAATAAGAGTTGTCTTATTTTTATTTCTCAATCCATGCATTTTAAAATTCAAAAACGAATCAAACTATTAAGTGAATTAATTGAAATGCTTAAACCACTAAATTAATGAGGGGTTTATTACCCAGAATAAACCTAAGGGTTGACTTCATTAATTGGGGGGTGCGCGTGCGTTACTTAATTAAAGGAGGTGGTTTAGGAAGAAAAGAAACGGTGGGGCTCGTGTGGTCCCCACCTCACAGATATCCAATCGAGTGGGTAGAATATTGTGGGTCCCACATCATCCACTTAACGTAATATAAGAAAAATAAAATAAATTGGTTGCACCATTTTATTTTATTCAATTACTTAACCCAAATATTTAAAAACCACACCCAGGCAAACACAACTCCGAAAAAGGATTTTCTAAACAATTACCGGCGCTGCGATTCAATCGGTGCCCTCAGAATTTGATTCCGATAACCGATTCAAATGTTAGAAAAACCCGCTCGTTCGTTCACTGAACGTACCCAAGATAAACATCAGAAAATGATTCCGGACACACCTGCCATCAGAATCAGGTGCCATCAGAAACTGAGTACTCGTAAAATCCCAATGAAAATTAAAAACAATTCCTTGAAATTTCCGGGTCTTTACATTACTCCCACCTCAGGGAATTACGTCCCCGTAAAGCATTAACAAAACCTAAGGATACAAAAGCGGTACTGAGCATGCATCTAAGCCATCCTCTCCCCTGTGCTCTCCTGGAGTTTCCCGTACTGCCAGTGAAAGCGCACCCAAGGAATCTGCCCAACCTCGTAGGATATGCTCCTGTCATTCCTCGATCCCCACTAAAACCTCCATGAGGGTCACCCCATCACCCAATTCCAGCTCCTCATGGTCGATGAAAAGTGAAGGGTCGAGCTCGTATCTCCTCAGTTGAGATACATGGAAGTCGTCATGCACCTGGTGAAACTGAGTTGGGTGGTTCAAGCGGTAAACCTCCTCGCCTACCCTACTGAGGACTTAGAAAGGTCTGTTGAACCTTGGAGATAACTTGTCGCCTAGGCCACATATCCGTAACTCACGTTGAGGTGAGAACCATAAGGAAACGTGGTCTCCAACCTCGAACTCTAGTGGTCTCTGCCCCTGTCAGCACCAGACATTGGTCGGCTCTGAGCTGTCCTCATCAGCTCTTGGATGACTTGGACCTTTCTGGTCCTATAAGAGCTGCTGAGATTTCCTCTTTTCCGATAAGAGAAATCCAGTCTCATCCCCGGGATGAACCATTTTCTTCACCTAATATAGTCAATACCGACAAAGAAAATACTAATCCATAGCATGGATGACGTCGTAAGGCCTTGACGATACTACCAAGAAATCCAACTGTTACTCTCGCCTCCAAGGGTTGAGTCACACTATCGGCATCAGTGTGTGGTCATTGGGTCTCCTTCAGTAGGTATCTCAAAGTGAGGGTCAAGTCAATGGTTTTTAAACCAGAACCTTTTAGTAACAACATAATGAGTGGACAGGAAGGTAAACTCCACAAGAAAGGTGTTTTTTATTACTACAGCTCAATGTACAAAGACAAAAGGCATCTACAAACAAACATCAACAGAGCTAGAAACATCATTAACAGAAGTCTCTAGGTCTGGAGCTAGTCCCACTCCTATCCATCTGCTCCCCGGAGCTCCATGTTCGTAGGCCTCAGTTGCCTGAAGCTGAGCTCTCCCACATCCACATGTTCCCTGCGGTCGGGGTGGACCTCCTGGTGGTGGTGGTGGAAACACCTCGAAGTGTCTCCCACCTCCAGCTGCATGGTCAGCTCCCCTGCCACAGTCTCCTGCTCCATGTGGTCCACCTTGATCGACCCTCTACCTCTGCCCGGGAGGTCCTTCGTTCATCTATTGGTCATCAGTATGGCGGGTCGGACAGTCACGATCCATGTGACCAACCCCGCCGCAGGAGTAACACTTTACGTGCATGTTAGGTCGTTCTCCACCTCGGGTGCCTCGCACAAACTATCATCTATCATGTGGGCGACCACTAGTATATCTAGTCCTCTTGGACCTCTGCGTCATCTGTCTATTGCCTGCTGCAGAAGACTCTGCCGCATACCGGCAAGTGGTGGGTCCTGCTGCTGGAGAATTCTCAGCAAAGAAACTCTCCACTAAGAGGGATCGCTCCAACACCCATGTCTATGTCAGATTGATGTGAGAAACAAATGAAGCTCTGATCTCTTGCCTGAGCCCCTGCTCGAAGGTTCGGTTCTTGAAGAATGGGTCTTGTACCATGTCTGTGGAATAGAATGAGAGATCGGTAAACCTCTCCGCATACTGGGCTAATGTCATGCTGCCATGCAGCAGCTGTAGTAGCTCCTGGATAAGCACCACTCGAAGAGTGGCTGGGATAAACTCTGAGTGAAAAGGCTCTCAATGTCCATCCAAAGGATAGATTCCTTGTCATGCACCTGGAGCATCAAGCTCCACCATTTGCCTACTACCGTGTGCAGGAGGTTCACTGCAAGGACCACCATAAGGTCAGTTGGTGTCCTTACCAAACGGAAAACTCGTACAACTACCTCCAGCCAATCCTCATGTGCCTGAGGGTCCGTCTCCCCACAGAACCTGGGTGGTCGCTGACGTTGAAACTAGTGCAGTGCAATAAGGCGACGTGCAACGTCAGTGGCTGGGACTAGTAGCATCGGTGGCTCTGCGGGTAGAGGTACCGTCGATGCGTCTGCTGTTAAAGGGCCCTGTACCGAGGCCTTGTCGCACGGTGGGCTGTCGTCCTGCACAATGCTTGGAACCCTAGCTAGCTGTCATCGTGGGGCCATCCTGAAAGAGATAGGTGTGCCACGGTCAGAACTGTATACCTGGTGAGATGACACGAAGTATTCACAATGAAAAAATGAAACACACATGCAATCAATGTTTTCGTGCATTAAGTCAGAAATCAGAAGTCATGGCCCTGGTGTATGGATACGTCGGCCACCGCACCAACACTGGACTCCCTGGACTGATAACCACACTCAATACTCTCAACACTATTGCTTCACATAGAAAAAGATTAGAGTCCCGAGTTCTGTGGTAGAATCAAAATTCTTTGATACCAATTTGTCACGACCCATCCTCAGGGCTCCTGCCGTGACTACCCCAAGCCTGCCTTCCATAGGCCAGGGGCTGGCGAATACCACCAAAGGCGTAAATCCTGATAACTGGGAAGGCATTGCCTTTATAAACAAAACACCATAGAGTACAAGAGGAAGTAGAACACCAAGTACAAAATGGAAGTGCTGAAAAGTAAATGGGCCAAAATACAAACCCAATCGAAAGTACAGCTACAACTGACAAAGACAACAACTGGAAGAAAGGAAGATGCTCCTGGGTCATCCTCCTCAGAACCTACCTGAAGGGTAGGTATTGATAGCCTCTACAACGCTCTCGCCTGTCATCCTCCTTCGAGCATCGCCTCGTCATGAAGTCCACCACGGGTTATTGTCTCGTCAGGAGGTCCACCTCCGGGTACCGTCCAGTCCCCGAACACTCGGCCTCTGTCTGCATTGTCCGTCGTCTGGAACCAACCCAAAGAGGTGCAGGCATAGCTCGTGCAGAGGTGAGTATAACGATACTTAGTAGGGACCCCGAGACCCTCAAGGTCTCACTACATCAAACAAGGATAACCACAAAAATATCTCAAAATATAACCTCTACTTAGGTATATTCTCATACATATACCCAAGTTATCAAGTAACCCTTCTCAATCATGAGGAAACTCATAGGTTTATGAAATCAATGGATAACCACTACCCAGGTATATTCCCTTACATATACCTAAGTTATCAAGTTACCCATCTCAATCATGAGGTAATTACAATGTTCATAGACTCAGCTCAACCAGGATCTTATTCATGATGTCGAAACCACGGCTGCTAGAGAACTCCTCCTCCGTCGAGTACAGTGGGCCTGCCGCTATAACCAAGCGCGGAGAACTCCTCCTCTGTCGAGTACAGAGGGCATACCGCTACAACCAAGCATGCCGAACTCCTCCTTTGTTGAGTACTGTGGGCCTGCTTCAACAACCAAGCGCTTTCCACCATGGGTCTACCGCTACAACCAAGCGCTCCCCCTCATAGGTTCTAGAGATACTCCTTCTGTTGAGTACCGTGGGTTTGCCGCTACAACAAAGCGCTCCTCCATCGTGGGTCTGCCGCTACAACCAAGCGCTCTCCCTCTTAGACTCCAGAGGTACTCCTTATGTTCAGTACCGCGGGTATGATACTACTACCATGCACTCCTCCACCATGGGTCTACCGCTACAACCAAGAACTCCCTACTAGGCTATCCAAAACACACCGAGTCGACAGATCAGCAGTCGTCAAGTCTTAGCCAGCTACTAGGTCTCTGCACTCTGCTAGCTCGTCACAGGGAGGGTCCGCTCCACGAGCTACTGGTCGATACTCCATGTATCACAATCTTCCATGAAGAATTATCTCAAAGTACCGCCTCGCCATAGGGGTCTCAACATAACAGACGACGCGTCAATAGGACACTCGGTCTATGATTTGTTTGCCTTTTCGTTTCAGGGGACCGATTGGTTTCTTGTTTGAACCATCCCGGTCGTATCTCGACTATACCCCGAACTCTCATATAGTATGCTCATAGGGACCATTTCTCAATTAGATCACCAACGCTGCTGACGGTTCTTCAAACGGACGTCCGGTCTGGAAGTTATCAGCCATTCCGTTCCAGGGGCTCGGTAGGATTTCGGGTACAATCCAACCCGGCCATTATCCAACTGCATCCAAAACCTAGCAGAAGTATGCCAAAAGTTCCGTCTCATCAAGAGAAATCCATCAAAGTCTACAGCACATCAATCGGACGTCCGGAGCTCGAGATAAAAACGTTTCCGCTCCGAGGGCCCGGTTGGTTTTGATTCCGAACCAACCCGACCATAGTAAAAGTTCTCTGAAACCTTGAGTGTAGTATACCAAAACGATCGTCTCGATCCAAGGATCGTATCGCAGCTGACGGTGTGTCGATCAGAAGTCCGTAGCCCATGTTATGGGCAACATACCGAAAAAGTCTGGTATTAGTGGGTGTGGGCTCGGCCTGACCCAGCCCGGTACCCCCTGGGTCTGCCCGAACCGGGTCGACCCAACCTGGGTCCGAGTCCAGCCCACTTGGGCGTGGCCGGGCCTGGCGGTCTGGCCTGGCGGCTCGGCCCTACGCGCTGGCACTGGCCAAGTGGCAGCGCAATGGGGGGCCACTCCCCTGGACGAAACTGCGGCTCCGCATGGGGGCCGCCCCTTGCCAACAGACGCGGCCGAGCACCGCATCCCGCCACCCTCGGTCCCGCGCGGTCACGGGACCAGTGGCCTACTGCCACGGCTGAAGCCGCGGCGGCTCTTCCAGGCGGCACGTCGGGCGCCGCTGTCTCCTGGGGGCCGGCTGGTGCGGGCCACCGTATTTTACTGCCGGCGCGACCATGCAAGCAAGGCGCGCCGATAGAGTCTTCCGCGGACCACCGGCCGAGCTACGGTGGTTGGTTTTTCTTGCCATCTTCACCAACGGCCCTCCCGGGACCAGTTCTTCTCTGCGAAGACCTCAAAACGCCCTTGCGGCCTGCTTTGTCGTCGCCTGCTGATCTGCACACCAAGAACGAAGAAATCGGTGGGTTTGGACTTGTTCGTTGGTCCGCACCCACCGCGATAGCGGTTTTAAAGGCATATGAAAAATTTTAGACACATGCAGAGGATATAAATCACATAGATTTAACTGAACCAAATCCCGTAAATAAAGCGGTTGATGATTCTAATATTGTCGCAGGAGAAGGATTGTCACGGAAGAAGCGTCGTGGAAGAAGGGTTCATCGGCGTCGCTTCGTCGATCTCCGAGGATCCGGCGTTCTTGTCAACCTTCGTCGGAGTTCGGAGTTCTTCGCATTCATTACGTTTTTCGCATTCTTAATCGAGGAAGATGAAGATCTTCAAGCTTCCCATCTTTCTCCCCAAACCCTCTCAACACCACCAGTCTAATAAAAATAAGAGTCTTATTATTTTTATTTCTCAAGCCATGCATTTTAAAATTCAAAAACGAGTCAAACAATTAAGTGAATTAATTGCAACGCTTAAACCACCAAATTAATGAGGCGTTTATTAACCAGAATAAACGCAAGGGTTGACTTCTTTAATTGGGGGGTGTGGGTGCGTTACTAAATTAAAGGAGGGGGTTTAGGAAGAAAAGAAACGGTGGGGATTGTGTGGGCCCCACCTCACTAATATCCTATCTGGTGGGTAGGATATTGTGGGTCCCACATCATTCACTTAACATAACTTAAGCAAAATAATATAAATTGGTTGCACCATTTTATTTTATTCAATTACTTAACCCGAAAATTTAAAAACCACACTCGAGCAAATGCAACTCCAAAAAATGTGTTTATATGAAATTACTGGCGCTGCGATTCCATCAGTTCCCTCAGAATTCGATTCCAAGCACCAGTTCAAAAGTAAGAAAAACTCGCTCGTTCGTTCAATGAACGTACCCGAGATAAACTTCAGAAAATGGTTTCGGGCACACCGGGCCTCAGAATCTGGTGCCGTCAGAAACTGAGTACTCGTAAAATCCCAAATAAAATTAAAAAACATTCCTTGAAATTTCAGGTTCTTTGAAAAGGATAACATAGTTTGGCAATACATATTTGATATGGAGGGAAAACGTAAATATTTTTAGGGAGTGATTGAGGTGATCAGTCACATATAAGTGAATGATCAAAGAAAAGATGAGGGCCTCAATATCCTAAATATGTGATGATTTATAAGACCATTTGTTCAACAAAAATTCATGTACTATGATTTCATGTTTTTAATAATTATCATATCTTTGAGTAATTCTTCTAATGAACCAGAATATAAGGAAATATACTTACATTATATATTTGTATAAAAATTATTTTTTGGTTGTTCTTTTAACAATTTATATTTCATCCATTACATAGAGAAAAGTATGTCCATAAAATTACATTGATTCCCAATGAAATAAAATACCCTTTTAACTATTTTTAAAACCAATATGGTTAAAACCAATAAAATACCCTTTTAACTATTTTTAAATATTTTTTAAAACCAATATGGTTAATACGTTAATTTATAAACATAAAAAGTGACAATATGTTCTCATCATAATAAATTATCCATAATAAATAACTAAAAAATAACATGGACATCAGATAGTCTAGTGGTAGGTGTGAAAGCCTTATCATCCATCGGTCATGGGTTCATGACCCATAGCTTTTAGATACACAATTGGTTATCACCCGAATTACATGATTCCCTTCTCTAAAACCACACTAATATAATTTCCAAAATAAAATGGACATCCTTGAAATAAGGTTAATTACTAAATATTATATTAACCAATGTTTTCAATAAGATCTAAATACATTGATCCCCCATATATCATAAAGTACTTCATTATTGTCACATACCAAACATGGGAATGCCATCATGGTATGTTCTCTTGGAACATGGTAATAACCTGAGTTACCAATAATTATTTTGGAAGACATGCATGCTACCTTATTCCATAGAGTACTGCATATATTACAAAAATAAAAGAAGTTGTAAACTTCATCCATGATAACATGAAACAATATTCAACATGTCCTTAATTAGTTCTAAGGTAACAAGAACCATCCACTTTAATTTTTAATATCCCACATATCTTTATCTAAACAACATTTTCATATTAAGGGATATAATTACAATAATTTTGTGTTTTTCAAGGAATTCACCTTTCCATTATATCACTTTTCTATTCCATTAGAACCATTCAACTTGTTCTTGAAAATCCATTGTGAAAAAAATTATTATGAACATCCCTTATATATTTATCAATTCGTACAACACAATTATTGAATCCAAAAACATTAAAACGTTTATTATTCCACTTCATACATATTCCATTAACAATTATACCTCATCATATTATTAAATACCTATATCCATTCAAATTTCATTTGTTGTCTCATTATCTTCATAAATATAACCCTTACTCATACCACATTTCTGATTATATTCATAATCTTTACTCTTGGGACATTGAGTTGCGTAATGAAATATTATTCCACACATAAAACCCTTAACCTTTGATTATGTCTTAGGGAGTCAAATATTATCATCCATTTTAATGAATGACTCGTTATTTTCCCCATGTTTTCACTTACATTGTGTCATTATTTTCTATAGTCAAAAAATTTTCTTGTTCCTCTAATTAATTAACATTGGTGGTTCATGTCGAATATTTTACATAATAAAACCTTAATTTTCATTCATCCATGGTCTTCATTAAAAAAATTCTCAGTGAACTCCTCTTTTCTCTTCCATGGTTAGTGAGAGAGTTGGTTAAGGTACACATTTTTAATCATGTTCCATGAAAACTTATTAGTAATTTTCACAAGAACATTCACTCCATTTATCATCCATCATGAATTATCATAAAAAAATCATCCATCGCATTCAATGTTAATCCCGTTTTTTCTCATCCCCGCAATTGACAAAAACTAGAGGCATAGTGTGAGCATTATATATCATGGTAGAAACCACATATTCATGAAAATAAATTCATTTAGGTGGTATAAATAATGAAAACAATCCTTAATATATGACACCTAAGGATCATCCTAGGTTATGCATAACCAACCTATATTTAAATTAATCAATATTTTTCATAAAGAGATTGTGAATTTCAAATGAATATCCCATGGGAGTTTAAAACTAGGTGTGCATCATGATCAATTATCATGCTCCGGATTAGCCCGAGTTAATCCCAGAACATCATGTTGGATTTTTAACTCCTAAGTAAATTATTTCTAGATTAACATCCACTTGTAGTATCCATACATGGATTCATTTCTATGAAATAACACACCCTATCCTTTTCCAAAATTTCAATACGTTTTTCTATACTTTTTATTTCAATATACTTATACTTAGTCATCTATATACGGTTATCACTAAGGTTTTCTTAGCTTATCGTCCAATGGTTAACTTAAATTTTTCTTTGGAACCAACAATAGTGGCCCTCTCTTTCCTAAAATTGATATTACAGAAAATTTCTAGAATAATTAAAACTTTATACAAAACAATTCCCATAGTCTGTACTAGTCTACTACCATTGGAAACATGGAAACACAAACACTGATAGATAAGTGAGATAAATTATCTCCCCTTAGGTTCTTCATGACTAGATACTTAATTAGAAACATCAATGAAAATACAAATCTTGATAACTGGGAGAAGGAAATAGAAAAAGGGGTGAGATAAAATTCAGGGTAATGTTAAAGAAGGGAGATATGAAAGAACAATCATCAGCATAAGGGTATTAAAACATGATCACGAAAGTATAAGACCATACCCAACATATCAAAGATCCCAAACACGAATAATTGAATAGATCATGGATGTTCATAAGACATGAATAATAATGAAATAAAAAACATAATCCATGAAAGAATAACATAAGAAAAAACATAGAATTATGGAAGACACAAAAACATATATAATAATTAACAAAGTATTTAGGGAATTGTTTCCAAGAACATTTTATTAGAAAAATACCTTTAATGAACCAGGTGTACACCCCATTCTATCCCTGTATTACTAAACCATGTTCACTCATCGTTCCATCCATGTAATAGTAAATTGAGTTCCTTTCTCATCTCGTCCCTTTAATACTGATCTGAGTTTATATCCCAATCAATCCCTATAATACAGAACCAAGTTCATTTCTCATTCCATCCATGTATATCGCCTAAGATATAAATCAAGAACTAATGAGTTATATGGATATATAGGTCACACAAATATCATAATTATATCATACATACTTGTTCTAAAAAACCACAAACAATCCAATCATAAACCATGCAATGAAATGGTTATCATAAACATGTAATCTTTTCCTAACCTATGAAAAAACATACAAGTTTCAAAATCATTTAATCAATAGTATAACCCTTGAAAGAGAAATGGATTTTATAATCATATAACCCTTGAAAGAGAAATAGGATTCATAAAGACCATGACTTTAAGGATAACCCATTAAAAAAAGAATATCAATAGAAATTTTAGATCATATCCACGAAGGCCATGAGTATCATAAATAGATGATATCGTTGATGGAAAATAATTTTGAAATATCGTTCAAAAAATTTAATTAGTGAAATATCATTTCATCTATAAAAAAAGATTTTTAATACATAAAACTACTAGAAAATCATTTTCATAAAACAATACTTCTAAAAGTTATAAATAAAAAAATAAATCATTTTGAAAATGGTTTTCTTGGAAAAATTATTAAATAAGATTGAAAACTTTTTTAAACCCATTTTTCAAGGAAAAAACATAGGAAACATATGAGGAATGCCTGAAAATGTTTTGGGAACCTTTTTAATTGAAAAAATATGATATAATATTGATTTTTTTTTAAATCCTTTCTTTGAGAATACTTTGAAGTCATGGAAATAATGAATTAAAACATTTTGAAAAAAAAATTCTTTGAAAAAATATAAAAAAATATTGAAACCCTTTTGAAAACAAATATAACTTGAAAATTATTGTATATACCATGAAATTTGTTCCATGAACATTTTCGTAGAGTGGAGATATGATTCTCACATGGAAAAAAAATGTAATCAATGAGTAAATATGTTTTAAACATCAAGTAAGATGATGCAAGCATGATTTCTATGTTCCAAAATACAACTCCATACCGATGGATTAGTGGAATGATTCCCCCATATAAGAGTAGGCATTGGATTTCCATGATCGATGATGAAATTATTTCGACACATCATGTTAAATATTTATGTTTATTACAAGAATACATGGTTCATTTACCTTATCAAAAAGTTTAGATCACATGAAGACCTTCGATTTCACTGGTCGTGGAGCCTAAACAAACTTAAAGAGAAAACTTTATGGCACCCGGAAGATGGAAAAATTTTATCTTGAAGAGCTATGCGATGGACTTATGTGGAGGACCTATGTGTTATTGTAATTTTTTCACACCTACGCAGGTGAACTACATGAAGGAACTATGAGGTGGACCTATACGGAGTAACCCCTTTGTCCAGGGTCCCCTTTATGACTATAAATAAGACCCTTAGGGTCCCCATTTCAAAGAAAGAAAAGGTTAGAAGAAGTCCCAATGCTCTTGTTGCATTTCTCTCTCACCAAGATCCCCAAATTTTATTTGGTAGCTCTCTAAATCATTATAGAATATAAAAATAAATGTTGTAATGTAATTAAAAGTCCAATGAAGGTATAAAACACATGGAGATATATGAGGCCCCTACACGAATCACCTGCACAACGCACCTACCTGACACACCTGCACGGAGCACCTGCGTGGAGCACCTACATGACCCTGCTTGTCTATACCACGGGGCCTGAACCCCACACCCCTGCTCATGATTACTGCGGCCTGTGGTCCCATCCCTTTGTTCTGGTCCTTTCTCTTCCATCAGTGACCCCTATGAAAAATGGAGTGTTTCACCGAGAAGTTATCAGATCCAGTCGATGACATTTTCCATTTCACCCATTATGTGGCCCAACTTCCAGACATGGAATACGATGATTTAAGACACTCTATCACAATCAATTAGGTTACTTGAGTCGACTTACTCCAATTGGATCCTTTCACATTTTACAAGTTTGGTCTCTCTTTATGGATTCCAATAGTACATAGAGTTGATACACTCATCCAGAAACATCATTAACTAAGTCTTATACGAGGTTAAATCTGAAACACGCAACCCCTTTATAAGTAAGCCCCAACCAATTCCCAAAAGAGAACACTCCTTAAGATTATGCCCCCAAAAATCTCAAATGGGAATCCTCCTTAGGATTAAGTCCTAACCAAACCTCAAATGGGGATCTTGCATAGGAGTAATCCACAACCAATCTCCATGGTAATCCACCCTGGCATAAGCCCCTAACCTTCATCCCTTTTTCCTTTCATTGTACCCTTGGGATATGAAAAGTGAATAGAGGGAAGGCTCGTCGCCTATCCCTCCTCCACCCTCACACCTATAGTCATTCCCTCTTCCACAAGCAGAGGAGGGAAATTGTATGTTTCATTATTGAATCTTTCACATCATCTTGTTTTCTCACACAGAGCATGGCTCGCGTGGGCATAGATATTTGGGATTATAACTACAATTTAATAAACAACCAAAATTGAAGGAACTATGAGGACTTTGATTCATGTTCAAACCAAGATATGAAGGATTAACTTCCGAAGGATGATCTCATTAGATGTCCTCTCTTGGAATACAACCCTAATTCTATTAATTTGGGAATCTTCTTTAAGATTAAGCCCCATATTAGTCCCTCAAATAACCATGGAAACCTTTTTAGGAAATAATCCCAAAATAATTTCTCTCAATAGACTATACTCTCTTATAAGACACATTGATCTAATTTTAATTTGATTCCTATCCAAATGGTATTCGTAGGAAGCCTCATTGATTTTCAAACTCAACATTTAAAGTCAACCCTATTCTCTTTGGTCCATATTTCCAATAGGTTCTAATCTTACATGGAACCCCATATCCTTTCCGTGTTCATTAGGTTGTTTTAGCATAATTCCAAACCAAAATTTAACTAAGATCCTTTTGCTTAGTTTTCCTTACCACATGACATTAAAATGAATAGTTAGGTCCCAATCGCATGACCTTAAAATGTATGATGTGTCCGATTAAGTGGAACTGAACTACAAGGGTTCTGATTCCTTTAACAAGGATACATAGGTAACCTATTTCATGGGTATGATCCAAATATCAAAACAACCCTTCATCTACTTGGATGAAAGTAGATTCTTGAGTGCATCATTGAGTGGCTTAAAAACTAGTATCATAATAATGATGATTATAAATTTTACACTTGTTAATAAGTGATTGAAAATTCTATGGAAAACCAATGATATATTTGGTGAATTAATAAGGATTCATCAAAATATCTTAAATTTTAGAGTGTGTCCTTGAGTGGATAATAATTTCCCTAAAAAGAGTGTGGTGTGTTCGACCTCCCATACTCTCGACCAATGTACATTCCTATTTATTGTAAAGATCAAACATGAAAAACCCTTACCTTTGGAAAGCTGGTCACTTTTGGATAAATAACGGTTCGATGTTTCAGGTTCCATGAATAAATCCAATGGAAAACACTTGGAAGTAGTGGTTTATAAAACTAAAACACAAATTTCGAGTAACTACAAAACATATAATTTTAATATAATTCGTAAATATTATCCATTAAAAAGTAAAAGGAGGATTCAATTAAATGGAAACAGGTAAATTGGTACATTCTATATGGGGAAAAAAGAACATTCATTTTACAAAGTAAAATGGTAAGAAAAATGACTTGTTTGGGAAGTGATAAGAATATTCCATTGAATATATTATAAAAGAAAAAATGGTAAAATATTATTTTAATGATAATAGAATAATGATACAATATTCATGGAATCCCTTTTTATAAACAAGTTTTTGAAGGAACATAGATTTCGGACTGAAGAGAGGGTAAAGATAGGCTTTCATAATAACACTTTATTAAATATATTGTGTAGAAAAGAGTTGAAAATTGGTACTAATACATGAATGTATCATGAATAACTAGAGGATATAAAAATTCATAAATTTTCTTGATATACGGCTAAAAATATTTCATTAA
This sequence comes from Viscum album, assembly GCA_963277665.1. Classification (NCBI taxonomy): domain Eukaryota; kingdom Viridiplantae; phylum Streptophyta; class Magnoliopsida; order Santalales; family Viscaceae; genus Viscum; species Viscum album. The sequence goes on from OY728125.1 coordinate 1,761,490,166, forward strand.
TGGGAGCATAAACATAAAAAATCATGAAAATTTGTGAGATTGATTCTATAAACTCTTGTCACATGGTAACTAGGGAACATACTATTCATGAAAGAAAATTAAATTACATGAATATTATAATATCATTAAAATAATTAGATTCATTATATATCATGTATAATGGATGTATATACACCTTAAATCAAATTTTCACACAAAACAAAACATGATCCTCAAATGAGGAAAATTGAGACAAAACAATTTTACCAATTTGGTAACATTTGAAACATAAACCCCATGAAATAAATGTCATGGAATGTATATGTAAATAAATATAATTAAACTATATAAAACATTGAATACATCCATTTTTATTATACATTCGACACAAAAGGAATGGGTGGTGAATAGAGCATGTATCTCACCAAAAAATGGAGATCAAATCCCCCTAAATTATGTCTTGACTCTCATCGTACACATTAAAACCAACTATGTAATAAATATAAATATATTATAAATATTTTAAATGAAAATATAAATATATCTAAAACCATATATAGCTTTTTCATGACTTTATATTCCCTCATATTAACAATCACATGTTAATATTTCACTTCGGGTAATATTCACTTTGATCTTCACACACATCTTAATTTGTTATATCTTTGGTCCTTAAACATATATCATGATTATAGAATGTTAAATATGAAATAAATATAATTTATATTAATGATATTTGTATTATATAATCCATATGCTATATAATTATTAAATTGAATAAACTATTCATGGGGATAGTAATTCATATGTACGCACGAATGCTATTTCTGTTTAATTGTCATGATTAATGAAAGAATGAAAAAGACATATATGTGTATATATATCATTATTAATATTTTATTATTATATAATATATTTCATATATACTTACAAGGTCCAAAATTTATACATTCCATGTAATATATTAATAAATCACAAGGCTTTGATGGGGAGGTAGTCCACACTTCCTCAAACGAAATTATCATATTATAGAAAAATGAAAAGTTTGAAGATATGTGTTTTATAAGAAATAATTAATTATAAAGACACAATAAATTTAATTTATAACATATATAAACATATTTTACATCATAATTTTATCCATGATAGGTGGTATATTAGAAATCAACAATCAATGTTTAGTGAGGCGATAGTTCGCCTTACACATAAGCAATATATTCGTAGACGTTAAATAGAGGTGCGTGTAAATGAAGGTAAAACCCTTAAAATAAAAATATACTAGTATATTTAGGATATTGTTTATACAACCATGGAATAAATATATTGTAGGGGTTGGATAATGAAAATAAATGAACGGATCATGAGAGAAGACGTTACCTCTTAATCGGGTAACTCCTTTTTCTTATACCAAAAGGCTTCCTTAGATTTCTTTCTATCAAAATAGAGGATTCAAGGAAGAATGGAGGTACTTTTTAATGTTTATTGGGCATATCCTGGCTAAAAATAAGTTATTTTAGAGGTTTTAGTATAATGGAGTGATGGTTTCCTTTTATAGGGAAGATAAAGTACACACTTTTCATTTTTGAAAACAAGGGAGGTGTACCCACAATTTGGCCTAAAAAAAGTCATAAAAAAAATATATCAATAATGGAAAATAGATTTTTAAATAATATCCATAAAATGGATTTGGGACAATTTTATATGTCATTTTATGTTCTAAATTGAAATATTATCCCCAAGTTAAAATTAATTTTACCTTAATTGATATAATTAATTGTAAATAATTTCAATAATATTTTTTGTCAAAAACATAGTTGAACATATTAAGAATTATAAATTATTCTGAATAAAAATATGGTATCCATTTTTCAAAATTCTAATCACATAAGTGTTATAAAATACTTTATCGTTAATCCTATAGTTGGGTCGACAATGAGGGTTATTAATGTAAAAAAATTGAAAAGTTTACAATGTTTTTATATCCAATTTCATTGTGAAATTTATCTCAATGGATTAAATTGTATCAATGGATAAAAATATTATATAATTAAACTTTTAATCAAATATGTTATACAATCTATGCCTATAAATAAAATATATGGAATTTTTTTTTGAATTAAAATATGATATATTTTATTAGTTATCCAAACATGAAGTTTCTCAGAAAAAACCAATATATTATGCCCTATAATAATTTTGAAATTATATATTCCAAAATGATTTCTTTTATTAAATTAAATTTCTATATTCATCTAAAATTAATTTTATTATTTTTTACATAATGACATTAAATGAAAATTCGTTGAGTAAACAATATTTTTAAACAAATATGGACATTACCAGAAATTATATCTTTCATTATCAATACCATTATAAAAAAATATTTGAAAAGTAGTTATAACTATTAATATTACTAATTTTATTATATATTTCATAAGTATATCATTTTAATAATTATATCAATACAAATATGTTTTGTAGAAACTCAATGTTGCGTGTAACGTATGCTATGTCAATGTTGTGTGTTGTGTACTCTAAGTCGGTGTTTTGTGTAATGTACGCTAATCCAAAAGCTCCCCTAGGTTTTCCATATAGAAAAAAAAAATTACGGTCTGTGTATGGAACTATTAACATGGTGTTGTTAATTATAAAATCCAAACGTAGCGATTTAATATGAAATAAACTATTTTCAGTGTTATGTGGAATGAAATTTTTTAAAAAGTTTAACTTAATTCAAAAATAACAATTCACTAAATCTAAGTGCGTTACATTTAAATCCGTTATATAAAGTGTATCATCTATTATTCCTTGTTCATAAACTATTGATGCTGTAGGAAATTTCAATCTTCCATTACCAAAAAAACTCATAAACACATTAGTACCAATTGTCAAGTAGATTACAAATTATGGTGTATACCCGACACATGTCACACATACATTACCTTCAACATAAATCCAAAATTTTTAGTGGTAAAATAATCCCCCAATTCTATTGAAATTACCAGAACCTCCATTCCACATTTTGAATATACCAAAGTCTTCTTAATCATTTCAATAATCTAATTCCCTCTTCGGTGTAATATAGAATGATGCTGCAGAATCAACCACCAATTTTATATAAAAATCATTCCTACTAAAATAAATTCCAACTAAAAGTAAATCACCCACTCTCTAAACAAGACTTACTATGATATCCTCTAGGTTGGATTCATGGGCCTTCTTTTTCACATTAATCTTTTTTATTCACAGTAGTTTCTCTACACATGACCCTCTTTGTAGTAAAATATGAACTTGACCTTTCATCTTGTCTTCAATGAACTTCAATAACTACCAATACCTTATTCCACATATAGAATACCTCTATTACCTAATGATTCATCATAATTAGTCTTTTTCTATTTCTCATTCATCAACAACGATGAAAACACATCATCCAGGTTCAATGTTTCTTTCCCAAGAAACAATGTGGTGATGAGATTGTCATATGAATCAAGAAATGTACCCAAAAAAATAAAAACATTGTAATAATATTATAACGGATATTCTCCTAACTGAAATATAAAATTCAAGGTCCCCAAGGGGTCCATTAAGGATGTGATATTCAAGTGGCAATTTTCTCCAAAAACCTCTCTTATTTTCTTTTCTACTTCTACATTCTTCTCACCTAATTCATTCATTAAGACATGATAACCCAAGAATAATATATATATACTTGAGTTTTATTTTTCTAATGGAATATCTCATAACTATTTAATTTATCATCTCCTCTTATTCAAATATGTGAATCAAATTTCCAAATTATGTTGGTTAATCACCTCCATAAATAATGCTTTTGATTATTTTACATTACCGCATTAATTTAAAGTCCTAAAAGAATTATTTTGTTGGAATAAGATTTTAAAAGTTATATTATAACCATTTTAATGTTATGGAACAAATATATTGGCATAATATTAAATAAAATGTAATTATTTCTGAATGTTCGGGAAAACCACCAAAATAAACTATACATTTGTCATCAATATTCAATCAAATTAATCATCATCATGTAAGAATGAAAAATGATATATGGTACTATTTAAAGTAATGTAAGTGGAATAATACCATTTCATTTCAGTTTCTTTGTTTTATCTCCCATTTTAAAAGAAAATCCATAATTACACACAAGTGAACTGACCTTGAAATCATGAAACAAATACACCTGAAACAATGATAATAATTAAATATTATAAAAAATGGGCAGTTAGATGTTATAAAAGTGTTATATAAAATATTATAATTATGAATATAATTAGTAAAAAATTTAATAAAATTCATTAAACTATTATACAATAGGGTGATGTACACAAAACTGACGGGATGTTTGAGGTAAGGGTTTCTTGTCTCACTTTTACATTTGTGAGATATGTATTTTATTAACCAAATAATTTCTATGTGCGGTGTATATACTACCCATTGATATATATTATCTTCAATATAATTATTTAAATGTTTTTAAATGCTTCATTTGATAATAATTACTTTTTTGGGGAACACGATTCGATTGATTATAAAGTGGTAAGGGAATTATTAACCCAATTTCCATTCTTTGGTTTAACCTTCTACTTCATCGATTATGTCATTCTATGATTATGTGTTGGATTAATTTTGATTATATTATGATTAATTTAAACTCTTTTATCTGTAGTTATAGTGAATTTACATAATTGATAAATTTTATTAATAATCACTTCAATGATATGATATTTATAATATATTTTCTTCTTAAAAAATACACCTTTTTAAATTTTCCCTCAAAAATATCATTTTATTCCCTACCGATATTTCCAAAAAAATGTTTTCCAAAAATGTTTTTACTAGTTTGTTATTATTTGTTACTATAATTTTTACTTATTTTTTTATTTTTACAAAAATTTTTTAAATTATTATTCTTTATGTTTTCTAAATGAGGTTCTTTTTGAAATTTTAAAAACAAAATATAGAAGGAAGTTTTTTTAAATAATACAACATGGGAATATTTTTACAATTTCATAAAGAAATAATTAATTCGATATTCATTTAAAATATTAAAATGTTATTTTCTCATAATTATTTCTTCTAATAGGCATCATTTTATGAAAAAATGTTTTCAAATCTGAAAGGATATTTTCCTTATGAATTATTTCAAGAGATCCACAAAAATTACTTTCCATCAAAGATAACATTATTTGATGTTACTTATAATTTATGGGGATGTTACTCAAGAAAAAAACCCTTAATATTTTTATTGTTGATTTTTTTGTTTTTTATTGCATGAAATTTATGAAACCTATTTCTTTTACATGAGTTATGTCATGATGAAATGTTTATGAAACTCATTTCAATATATGAGTTCTTATGTGATGATTGATTTATGTTATTTAGGAATACATAGATATTATTTTAATTGTCTGATGTTTTGGACCTATATTTATCTCCAATGCATTGGGTAATGTTAAATGTTCTAAGATATAAAAGGGTACTTGGGTGGTAATCCCAATCTCGTAACAAAAGGGTACATGGGTGTCATCCCAAGCCCACAAAAATAGGGTACACGAGATTTCATCCAATGATCAAAACTAAAGGGTACATAGGAGGTCATCCCAATCCTGAATCAGGTACATGAGTATATAGCCCAATCCTAACATGTATTTAATGTCTTCATACATAACCTTAATATAATATTTTCTAATATTATGTATGAAACATAGTCTATATCATATTAAATTGTTGTGCACTCATGGATCATGATCTTTTATACTGTTTTGACTCAAGTCTTATGAAATTTTATTATTTATTCCATGATTCCAGTTTATTATCTTTCTTAAGAAGGGTTTAATTTTCAAATTTTATGTTCATGAACCTAGGATTATGTTACATATCTCCCTCAATAACACTTACTATGAATTTGAGCTCAACCTTTTCATATGTTTGTTTTCAAGAGGATATGAAGGAAGGTATTAAATATGAAATTTAAAAAGGGTTCTAGTTATGAAGGAATAAGAAATAGATGATATACAGGATTTTTAAACCATTTGATTTTGTTTCTATGTTTACAAAGACAGTAATCACATATGATTCAGTCATGGTATTGTTAGGTAATGTAATTAATATCTATCAATTTATATTTAATATCTATGTATGAAAATTATGGGTCATTATCTTTATTATCAGTGAAAATGAAGGTAGCTAGTCCTTGGGAACTCTCACATGAGGGAACTGGATGAAGCTTGGATCTCTGCCCAAGGGATATATAAGGAAAGGGATACCACTAGGTGTATGATCCTGGATCTTATTTTCTGGTCGTTTTTGAGAAAAGATGAATTTCTAGAACTTTTTGAAGTACACGCCATGTACTTTATGAGTACACGATGCGTACTCGGTTACTACCTGAAGCCATGTGCTGGCCATGTAATGGCCACACACACGGCCATGTGGGGGTGACCTAGAGACTACCAAAAGTGGTGTACATAAATGGAAATTACATGCCTTTTACTTCCAATGTACACACTGTGTATTTCATTTTTTATCATTAAACATACCAAGGTCGCATATAATGGCCACAAAGGCCTTCTTCTCAGCTTAGTTTGTCTGAGAGAACTCATACATCTGCGATCTTCATTTGATTCCCTGACTGAGCATCCAATCTCTAATTATACCACCATCAATTGCATTTTTCTCACCTCGGTAAGCTCTTACTTCTCTTAGAGCTTCATTTCAAGATTCCTCATCTTTCTCAAGTTATCCTTGGTTGAATGTTTTAGATGTTTTTGTTGATCTATGGTGTTCTTGGGCGATTCAAGGCTTGGGTTTCTTGTATATAGATCTCCCAACACTAAGGTTCATGTTTTATTAGTTTTTGTTTACTTTCCTTGAGATATATGTGAAACTTTTTGCAATACCCTTGAACCGGGTATTGTGTGTTTACTATTATTGCCCTGTTAATTACCTGCTATGATTGTGTGGTTGATTATAGGTTAATTGAATTTGAATATGGTAAATTGATATGATTTCGATGTGTTTTTCCATGCATGTTTTGGTTATGACCTTTTTGAATTGATTAGACTAATAGGCAGCCTTGTGTTTCCCGTGTATAGTATTGTAGGATGGTGTGATTGTTGTTATGATATGTCGTTATGCTGTAGACTGTTTATCCAAGTGGTTCTTCAGATTTACATTGGTCGATACACGTTGTTATTCTTTCATGACATGCACAGGGTCATGAGAACATGGTGTAGTAGACCATAGGGAGAATGGATGGAAGAGATTCTCCTGAGTGTCTATTTTTTTATTACGGTACGAGACCACTGGGGGAATTGACATAATGCTTCCTCATAGTTTCTATAGTTTCTCAATGTGGGAAACAAGGGGAATATGACATAAGTACTTCCCCAGAGTGCATGTAGTTATCGATACGAGAGTATAGGAGGATTTGAGGGTGAGTTCTTCCTCGGAGAGTCTATTCTTAAGCTGAAGAAGAGGGGTTAGACTGAGTGTACTGCCTAGAGGGTGTCTTGTTTTTCTAGTTAGGGACAATGGGGATAGGCTGTGAGTACTTCCCATAGGGTTACCTTTTTTATTTAGCTCGTTACTTTTGTTGCTAGGTAGGACTAGAGGGGATAGGCAGTGACTACTTCCCAGAGGGTTACCTTCTGTTTTTTGCTTCTTTTCGTGTTGCTAGGTATGACTAGAGGGAATGGGCTATGAGTAATTCTAGAGGGGTACATGTTTTTGTTTACCTACGTTGGTAATATGTTTCTTGATATATGAAATAGAATGCATTGAAACTGCGGGTTGTTTATTACTGAGTACTTTCTTGTTCACTGCTTCCTTTTACTCATTAACTGCCACATATTTATTCACTATTAGGCACATATCTTGTGGTGGATTCCTACTGGGATTTATTCTCACACCATATTTTGGCCATGCTTTTGGCCACAAACATATAATATTGCTGCCTGTATGGATAACGGAATGTGCCCTTCTACTTTAGGTACATGATTTGTTGTGGATCTGGAGAGCATGGGGCCAAGCTGAGGTTTGTGATACTGAGGAGCTTTTTATCTATTTTCTTTTGTACATTGTCTTAGTACTATATTTTATTCCATTATTGTGATTTGTTTTTCTTATTTTCGAGACGTATGTATCATGCATCATTTAAATATATGTGTGCTCCAGTTTATTATTTCTATTCTTCTGATGTTTACTTTTTTTGGATTACTACTGCTTCCACTATGGCCATTTGTTAACATCTTCTGTGTTACTCTACCAATAAGGTCATAGATTCCCCACTATCACACCCAAGGCCTTTGCTGCTAGTCAGAAACCTCTAGTGTTTGGGGGAATGTGTTTGAATCCATGTGACCGACAAGGTACGGGGCACCTCTGGGTGGATTTTGGAACCGGGATGTTATAAAGTTGTATCAGAGAATTCTTTTCTCTTGACTTACTATTTAGAGCCTATAGACAGAGATAGGAAGGAATAGGTACTTGGTAATAAGTTGTGCCTAAGAGTAGCTAACTCATGTACAAGTAAAATCTAATCTACCTCATTTATTGCAATTTTTCTGGTTTTCCAATTATTATAGTTGATTTGATTTCACCTTGAGTGATCCAATGTTTTGTGTTGTTATTGTTGATGTTGTTGAGGTTATATTTCTGTTGCAACCCAATGAGATGAGGGTACTCCATCTCATGTATCATATAGACACTTACTAGAAATCACATGTCACTCAAACATTCCATGAAATTTAAGGTGAATTAGTGATTTCTTGTTGTTTTGATAGATGATGTGCTAGATATGCATGTTGTTGTGATAGATTCCTTTTATGGAAACCTGTTGTTTGATAGTGTATTGATTTCTGTAGGATTGGCTTGAATGAGTTCCAAACATTGGTTCTTGAGGTTTTATGGGCCCTCATAGATTAGAATTTGGTGGCTAATTTTCTAGTTTTTTCGTGTAAAAACATGTATAAGATTCCAAGCATTGATTTATGGGGAGTATGGACCCTCACGGATCAGATGATTTCACATAGGTGTTCATTTTAGTTTTTTTCTAGGATCTGGAGTATTTTTCGAGGCTTACTATCTGGAAAAACCTAAAATACATGTTTTTTAGTTTTGACTACATGCCATTTGTTCTTATATTTAGGAAGAAAATATTTTTCTTAAGTATACACCATGTACCTAATGTACATGACGTGTAGTATCTAACCATGTCATAGGCCCTCTGGGGAGAGTCATGGGATAGGGAAATTCTTGTTGGAACATGCCATGTACTGGTTTTATATGTCATGTCGTGTTGACCATGTGTACACCTGTGTGACTAATAACAAAAATGGAAAAATATTAGGTTATACACGTCATGTTAGTTTTAAACACATTATTTTTTGTAATCTTGGAAGCTGGTAGTGAAACTAAAAACACGGGTCTGTGTTATCTTTTTAAGTACACGCTGTGTCTATCAGGAACATGTCATGTTGTGTTAGCCGGGTTTCCGGCCGTGTCACGAACAACACAAGTCGGTGAAGCTCATCCAGTACACGCTTTTTCTGGCATAAACATGCCATGTAATCTCGTTTTAAGGTGAACCATTTGGCTTAACCGTGTAGAAGTACTCAGTAAGGGGAAGAGAATTCAAGTACACACCCTCTATACGGACAACACGCTGTGTGATTGCGGGGTTACACAACCAGTTATATCATTATTACACGTCCATGTGAAAGGATTAAGGGAACCCAACGTGTAGTAATTATACACGTCATGTAGTCATGTTTGGTAAAACATTAATGTTATCTTTCTCTTGTTCCCTTCTTACGCATCCAGTTTTTAGTCCTTGATAATCTTAATATCAGGGTGTGCTTTATCGTGCAGATTCATGCCACCAAGACATCCTTCGGTAATATGCCAGTTGCTAGGAAATGACCAAAAACTAGATATGGATGATTTGGGACTACCTGCAGATCCTCTAGTTGTGCCAGTCTTGGCACCAGCTATTATACCTAACATAGATGATGATTCATAGTTCCGGGAAGTCATTAGGAGGTTCATGAAAACCTTCTAGGGGGTACTAAATCCTTTCCTGTTTATGGTAGAGTTGATGCGGGTCTTTCAGTAGGATAATCCTCCCACTTTTAGAGGGGAAGGAGGTCCCCAAGATGTAGATTCAGGGCTAGAAGCCATGCTTTCTATCTTCGAGCATCTCGATATGCTTTTAGAGAGGAGGGTGAAGCTCACTACCTATATGCTATGGGATTCTACAAAGTGATGGTGGGATTTGATATCATAGGATGGACACTAGCAGGTAGTGGATTTGGATGAGTTTTAGTGTGCCTTCTACTTCCAATTCTACCCAATGACCATGAGGGCTGATCGAGCCCGAGAGTTTATAAGTTTGTAATAGGGTACTCTTTCTGTTATGGAGTATTCCTCTCGCTTCAATTAATTTTAGCAATTCACGCCTATTCCAGGAGGTGATGAGTTATTCCTGGTAAGGATGTTTGAGTATGTTCTAAGGCACGACATCCAAACGTAGGTGAACAAATTCCAGTTGACTTCCATCACATCTATCATCAATTAGGCATTGATCACATAGTGCAATCTGATTGATTCTGGAGTTGTGATCCAGGGTAGCTTGATATCCATTGTTATTTCTCCTCCTACTGACAGAAGGAAGTTCCGTAGGAAGTCTATGTGTGGAGATCCGATGAGGAAAGATATATCTTCTGGTAGCATGGTAGTGTCCTTCTAGTGGGGGACGAGTGGGCATACGAGGCCATATTGACCAAGAGACCTGATGGAGTGCCGGTCTTGCGGAATGACAGGTCATTACTTTCACTTCTGACAAATATTTTCACTAGCAGCTGGTGACAGGGGTTCTTATATGACTCATCATTCTAGGGTAGCACCACCAGTTTCTCACCAGTCTAGGAACTGGTGTTCTTCCGGCTGTTCAGGCCGAGGTGGAGGTCATGGCCATGGTAGCCAGTCAACTGGTTTTCAGCGACATCAGTGCGGATCATCTTAGAGTGGTCAGGAAGTTTCACAGGGCCATGGTACATGCCATACTTTGGCAGTGGAGCAGACCCAACAGGAAAAGGATCCCATACCATCTACATTTCTATGTACGATCTTAGTTTCCTCAGTTTTTGTTATTTCTCTTTTCGATACATGGGCTTCCCATAGATTTTTATCTGTTGATGTGGTGGAGAGCCTTAGGTTGTGCATATTTTCTTCTATTGATATCTTGACACCAGACACTACGTTAGGGACTAGAATGGATGGTGTGCATTATTGTAAGGAGTTTCCTCTAGACGATGGTTGGTGTCACATCTTTTGGGGCCTATTTATCCTATAGATAGAAGGTTATGATGTCATTCCTAGAATTGACTGGTTGGTTCCCATCCAGACAGTCGTTGATAGCTACTATTGTAGTGTGAGTTTCACATCACCAGAATGCAAATCATTTTATAATAAGAGTGATTGGGATGTTTATGTGAGTAGAGTAGGGCCCCGACATCATGGATAGGGAGGATTTACAGCCCCAGATTGTTATTCTATATCTGGATGACTTGGGGACTCCACATATAGACAATCCTCTAGTGGTGGATCATTTCATGGACATCTTTCCAGAGGAATTTTCAGGTTTTCCTCTAGAAAGAGAGGTGGAATTTTCTATTGATCTCCTACCAGGGGTGGCACTGTTGTCCATTCCTCCTTATATGACACCTACACTAGAGTTACAGGAGCTCAAGAAGCAGTTGGAGAAGTTGCAGGAAAATACCTTCATCCGACCCAATACTTCAGATTGGGGTTTTCCTGTCTTGATTTCAAAGAAGTTAAAACGTACCCTTAAGGTTTGTGTGGATTCTCAAAAGCTAAAACATTTTATGGTAAAGATCTGATATCCCTTGCTGAGGATTTATGGTCTCTTTGATCAGCTTCGAGGAGGTTGGGTGATATCAAAGATTTACATGAGATTCAGTTATCATCAGTTGTGCATTAGACCATATGATATACCTCTTACATCCTTCCAGGGTAGGTATAGTCTATAAGAGTATACGGTTATTCCATTTGGTCCCAAGAATGCGCTTGTGGTTTTCATGGTACTGATGAACCGAGTGTTCCATCCATACTTGGATCCATTCTTGGTGGTCTTTGTGGATGATATCTTTGTGTGCTATCACCCTCGACATGACCATGATACACACCTTGAGATCATTTTTAGTACACTGAGAGAGCATCAGTTATATGCTATGCTCTAAATATTATCCTTTTGGATGGACCATATTCACATCTTAGGTCATGTTATCTCAGAGACATAATTACCAGTAGACCTAGTGAAAGTGAAGGCAGTAGATTCCTGGGAGCAGCTGAAGAACATCTTTGAGGTACGATGTTTTCTAAGGATGGTTGTTTACTAAAAATTCTTTATACATGAATTTTCACACATATAATAACCACTGATGGGTTTGGCTAAAAATGGTGTCAGGTTCTTGTGGTTAGATTTTTTTGAGTCATCTATTCAGTAGCTGAAAGGGGGGTTGACATCAGCACTGATATTAGTTTTTTCAGAGCCAAGAAAGAGATATATTGTGTACTGTGATGCTTCAGGTATCGGGCTGGGAGATGTGCTTATGCATGGAGAAGGAGTCATCACCTATGGGTCTCGGCAGTTTAGGCCACATGAGAGGAATTACCAGACACATGATCTCGAGTTGTCATCCTTTGTTCATTCCATACACTATTGGAGACATTATCTTAAGGGAGAGAATTTTGTGGTTTCAAAGACCACAAGAGTCTCAAGTATATCATCACTCATCTTGACTTGAATTTGAGACAACGATGGTGGGTTGTGTACCTTCAATCCTTTGACGTTGTGCTTCCCTATATTCCTTGGAAAGGCAACACAGTGGTTAATGGGTTGAGCAGGAGGACTCTAGTATAGGAAGTGCAGGATGCCAACAGTGAGTGGTAGCTTATGGTTCTATTCTCTGAGATGCATTTGGAGATGCATGATAGGCAAGAGAAGACATTTCATTCTTCTGTAGTTGTTACAAATAATCTTCTTGATCGAGTACGAATGGCACAACTATTGTATTCTGAAGGCCTAGTCTTATGAGAAAGTGTGTTAAGGGAGGACCCTATTCTTGGGTGGACCATAGGAGATGATGAGATCATGCATTTCCATGGGCTTGTATGGGTGTCAACAGAAATACGCGAGGAGATGATTTGGGACTTTAATTCCTCAGTTTGGGTAGTTCATCCTGGTGTCACCATGATGTATCATGATCTACACCGTCAGTATTGGTGGCCATGTACGAATAGAGATTTTTCAGGTTTTGATATGAGGTGTTCAATCTGTTAGCATGTGAAGGAAGAGCATCAGTGACCAACATGGATTTTTTAGTGGTTACCCATTCCCGAGTGGAAGTGAAATGATGTCGTGATGGATTTTTTAACTGGTCTGCCAAGGCTGACTCGAGGGAATGATGTAGTTTGGGTTGTCATTGATAGACTAACGAAGGTTTCTCACTTCATTCCGATCAAGGATACCTTCAGTGTTGATCAGATGGGAAGGTTGTACATCCAAGAGATTGTACCTCTAAATGGGGTTCCACGTTCCATCGTTTCAGATAGAGATGCTTGATTTTACATCACGGGTTAGGAAGGGGCTTAAGAAATCTTTTGGTACATAGGTACTTTTGTGTACAGCTTCCATCCCCAGATAGATGGCTAGTCCGAGTGTACGATTCAGGTGCTTGAGGATAGGCTTCATGCATGTATCCCAGATTTTGGAGGTTCTTGGGAGAAGCATATACCTCTTGTAGAGTTTCCCTATAATAATATTTTTCAAGAAACTATTTATATGGAAACTTATGAGGATTTTTATGGTAGGCTATGTCGATCAACATTATATTGGATAGAGGTATGAGAGGAATCTATGTTTGGAACTCATCTTGTTCATAAGATCACAGAGTAAATAGAGTTGATTCGGAGAAGGCTAGCGACTACACAGTCTCGACAGAAGTCTTCTGCTGATCAGTAGAGATGACCTCTAGAGTTTGAGGTCGAGGATCAGGTTTTCCTACATGTCACATAGGGGATGGGAAATAGAAGGATTAGGAGACATGGCATGCATTGATAGAGGTATGTCAAGCTGTTTGAGGTTTTGGGTAGAGTTGAGCGAGTTGCCTATCAGTTTCAGTTACATTAGAGGTATCGGGCTATGCACGATGTCTTCCAAATTTCTCTACTCCGACGTTACTTGTCATACCCATATCATTTTTTTCAACCCGAGATGAATGTGTTAGAGGTGTACGTCTCATTCGAGGAGTGTCCTATCCATATTCTTTATCTCAGAACATAGGTTCTCTAAGGCTGGTATGTTCCTCTTGTACGAGTGCTATGGTAGCATGGGTGGGTACTGGATGAGACCTGGGAGAGTGAGGTCGATGTACGATCATAGTGGCTGGATCTATTTGAGTATTCTTCATCTATGCCACCTTTCTAGGGAAATTTGGAGTTGAATTTCCTTAATGAGGGAATTTTGTAAGAACCCAGATCTTCTTTTGAGGTGTTTTTTCATTTTCTGGTCGTTTTTTATAAAAGACAAATTTCTGGAATTTTTTTGAAGTACACCACATGTACTTTATGAGTACACACCATGTACTCAGTTTCCACATAAATCTGTGTGATGGCCGTGTGGGGGTGACCTGGAGACTGCATATAGTAGTGTATGGAAATTAAAAGTACACACCCTGTAATTCCAATGTACACACCGTGTATTTTGTTTTTTCATTAAACGTACCAGGGTCACATCAAATCACCAGAAATGCCTTCTTCTCAACCTAGTTCATCTGATAGAACATGTACAACCATGATCTTACTTCAAGCCATCGATTTATCATCTGATATCCAATTCAACTACCATTGATTGCATTGGGATCGCCTCGGTATGATCTTCCTTATTCTAGAGTTTTGTTTCATGATTACTCCGCTTTCTCAAGTTATCCCTCTGTTCAATGTTTTAGAAATTTTGTAGTTATATGGTGTTATTGGGAGATTCGAGGCTTGAAGTTCATGTATAGTGATCTCCCAACACCGAGGTAGGTGGTTTGTGCCTTTCTTTTGAATGTCTTTGAGTTATATGTGAAAATTAGTCCTATACCCAAGAACGATGTATTGCGTGTTTACTATTATGTCCCTTTTAATTGCCTTCCATAATTGTGTGCTTGGGTAGAGGTTAATTGAATGTGAATATGGTAAATTGCGATGATTTGGAGGTGTTTTCCCATACATGTTGTGGATATGACCTTTTGGTACTATTTAGCCTATTAGGATGCCTTGTTTTTCCCATTCTTGGTATTGTAGGATGGTGTGACTGTTGTTCAGATGTGCTGTTATGCTTTAGATATTTCATCCATGTACTTCTGGAGGTTTACATTGGCCAATATGCATTGATATGCTTTCCTGACTTGCACAAGGTTGTGAGAACCTAGTGTAGTAGACCATTGGGAGAATGGAAGGAAGGGATTCCCTAGTGTGTCTATTTTTTCTTAAGAAGTAAGACCAGAGGGGGGAATTGATGTTTATTCTTCCTTTGAGTGTCTGTAGTTCCTCAATGCGGGCCATATGGGGAATGTGACGTAAGTTCTTCCCCATAGTGCTTTTAGTTATAGATACGAGACTATAGGAGGAATTGACGGTGAGTGCTTCCTCAGAGATTCTATGCTTAAGCTGAACCATAGGGGTTAGACTAAGTGTACTACCCAAAGGGTTGCTTGTGTTGTTGGGTAGGACTTGAGGGGATGTGTTGTGAGTACTTCCCAGAGGGTTACCTTTTGTGTTTAGTTGTATGCTTGTGTTGATAGGTAGGACCAGAGGGTATAGGATGTGAGTACTTCCCAGGGGGTTACCTTTGGTGTTTAGCTACTTGCTTGTGTTTCTAGGTAGGACAAGAGGGGATCGGTTCTGAGTAATTCCCAGAAGGTTACATGTCTATGTTTACCTACATTGGATAGATATTTCTTGATATATGAAATTTAATTCATTGAAACTATGGATTTTTTAGTACTGTGTACATTCTTGTTCACTACTTCCTTTTACTCATTACCTGCCATATATTCAGTGACTGTTAGGCACAAATATTGTGGGGGTTGTCTATAAGGATTTTGACTCACACCCTGTTTGGGCCAAGCTTTTGAGCCCCAACATTTTATATTGTTTAGGTATAGATAAGTACAAGTTCCCTTCTACATCATGTACATGATTTTTTGCGGAGCTTGGGAGTATGTGACCAGGTTGAGGATTGTGATGTAGAGGAGTTGTTTATCTATTTTCTTTTGTACTTTGGCTTAGTAATGTTTTGTATTTGAGCATTGTGATTTGTTTGGCTACTTTCCTAGACATATGTATCATGCATAACTTATATATATGTGTGCTCTAGTTTATTATTTCCAATCTCCTATTGTTTACTTTTTTATGGATTATTACTACTTCCGATTTTTTCAATTTCTTACTTACTCATTGTTACTCTGTCGATGAGGGAATAGTTTTCCCACTATCACATCCAAGGCACTCAGTCCTAGTCGGCATCCTCTAGCATTCGGGGAAATGCGTTTGAGGCCATGTGACCAACCGGGTACGAGGTGCCTTTGGGTGGCTTCCGGAATCGGGAAAATACAATAGGAATAGTGGTGTGTCCCACCTAGGAGGTGTAGCCACCCATGGAGTGTTTTGATCGGTATCAATTATAGACCATTAGAAATAATTCATGACAGTTATAATTGGCATCAGAGTAATGTTTTTTTAACCTTTTGAAAATAGGTTGTGAAAACTATTGTAATAACCCTATGTTTAAGTCTATGTTACAATCCAAGATTTTTGGTAACAATCATTAATAACCTAGGATTAAACCAAAGGTGTCAAATATTAAAAATTAATAAACAATTTATTATGATTATGTTGTTTTCCCAGAATTATTAGTGTCTCTCACACTATTATTTTTGTATTTAGTCAATGTATATAACCCAAAAGGAGCCATGTTAATACAAAATGCGATTAGAAATGAAAGGATTTTACTCTTGAACAGACGAATGTTATGGGAGATAGAATGAAGAATCACATTTATATACTCACACAAGCTCTGGGTCATTCAGGACATCCAAACATGTAAAAGAACAAACAACAATCCATTGAGTCCTTCATTAGGAAACATACTACTTATTTTGGTGGATCTTTTGATCAACTAGTTGCTGAGAAATGGATAAAACCATTGAGAAGATATTTCTTGTTATTAAATGGTAAGGAAATGAAACATTTTCCAAGATAATTACCATCTAGAAGGCGAATAAGATCAATGGTGTACACTTTTCAAGAATATGATCAAGAAGAAGAAATTGAATTAATATAATGTGATAAGTTTAAAGGGATATTTCTTATTATGAAATTCCCTCATATTCTATGTACAATAATAGGGAATGATTTTCTTGGGATAAAGAAAAAGGATGATGAATCCATTGATATACATGAGGATAATTTTACAAGGCTTTCAAGGGATGACTCCCATTTAATTATCAATTTGAAATGTAAAGTTGAATGATTCTTTGGTTGTTTAAAACCATGTCTCTGAAAATAATTATCTATAAGAGACTTTAATACCTATGGAGAAGTTGTTCGATGTCCTCTCAAGGTAGATATGGAAATTAGAGTAACCCATCAATATCATGGTTTTAATATGAAAAGAAAAATTTAATTAAAAGTAAATTATAAAGGCCATAGAGAAAATAATAAGGCCATTCTTTTATGCTCAATATGTGGTGAGAAACTTGGAGGAAATTTCATTAAGGGAACCAGTAACTATTTGAAGCGTGGAAGGGAATATCATTTGGAAACTGAGTGCCTAACTGATGGGAATAAGTTAGATAAAAATGAAAATACTTAGAAAAAACATGGAAGTCACCCCCACTTCAATACTTCAAGTGTGAGGAAAATGTGAATTACTATAATTAGTTCCCAAATCTAAGGGTTAAAAATAATGATCGACATAAGAAACCTTTTAAAGAGAAATACAAAGGTAAATATCATGTGATACATATTTTAAATGTTAAGTATGAAAAAGAATTGATGGAATAGCTGAGTCTTTATATATAGGAATAAATTCGTTGTATTACATTTATGGAATAATGAAACATATTAGGATTGGCCCACTATACGTTTTTCATAAGGATTCTGATGAATTTTTTGACTGTTACTGGTGACCATAAAAAGTGATGGAGGGGATATTTTTAGAGAACACATGATTGAGGGAAGGATACCCTTTCATATATGCATGATGTTGGGATAATAAAATAATGATATGTTTGATTTTCATAAAAGAAATGGGATATAATTGATTAATTTTGAAAAATATAAGTAATTTGATGGCATGGTGGTTTTTGATATCATGGATGGAGTTTATATAATTATCCGATTTATGATATGAGGAAAGTGTTAATTTTTTGAAATAATTCTTATTCCCGCTAATATTTTTTAGTAATCTTGTTTATTATCATGTTTTAAGAGAAAATATGATAATGATATTTACATGTATGGTGTGGGACAATTATGTGTGGCATCATGTTGTTTAGATGATTAATGATAAGTTGATTGTGAAAATTTTGTGACCTTCTTTAAAATAATTGGGATTTTAATATTTTGGATGGTACATATGATTGATAATTTAAGAAATTGTTTTCATTTAACTTCATATGAGGTTTTATTGACTAATGTTTTACGTAATCATATGAATAATTATGCGCAAACCAATTTTTTATGATGAAAAATAGATATAGAAGAAATGACTTATCAACCCATTATGGATCATATGATCCACTAGTATAGTATTCATTACAATTTAAGCATAATTTAATGGAGTAATAAAGGAATCATAAATTAGTCAAGGGGAAACAAAAGAGTTTGGTCAAAAGTATGAGAAGAAAAAAAGTAAGTATATCATCTCAAATGATATTGAATTTTTTTTTATCCAATTGTATTCATTTTTGATGGTATCAATGAGCTTGTTATAGCCTATTTGGTCTTTTATTTTGTGTCTATTAACCTTTTAATGACTATATTATTTATCATTATCCATAATAACCAGATATTTACAATTCTATTCCATGAATAATTATTCACCTTCCTCTAAAATTATATTAATTGAAAACCTAGTTATGTGGGGATATTTGCCTTTTAATATCCATCTTTTTAAGAGGTTGTTTTAATGAACTAGATTCAAAGGTGGGTTTCCCCCAATTTGTTTTTCAAACATACATATTTTATTTTCAAATGAAAATTTAAATTTATAGGGATGAAATTTTTGTTTTAAATTTTTGTTTTTATCGAAATGGTTCCATGTAGATTATATTTTCCACCAAATCTATCTCAAGTTCATGATGTGTTCATTATATCTCTCTTGAGTTAGTAGAGACCTGGTCTTTCACATGTACTATTCTCATATGTCATACCACTAGAGAAATATATTTCACATGAAAACAAAATGGTAGATATTATTGACTACAGAGATAAATTTATACGAAACATGACAACTCACCTAGTAAATGTTTTTTGGAAAACCCACCAATTTGATGAAGTTATGTGGGAACCTGAGGATGTGATCAGGTAAAGGTATCCTCATCTATTTGTATCCATGTAACAAATTTATAGTAATGAATTCATTTAAGGTGGCTAAAATGTAACACCCCATGATTTAATGGTATGTCTCCATTTAAATAAATTTAATCACTTAGATATTTTACATTTCAAGAAACACAGATCTTATAAAAACTTCAAAATATTATTATATAATGGAGAACCATATCACATTTACATTAGAATGGATAGAATGAAAATGATTAATGAAACACCCCAAGATTTCATAGTGCGTTATTTTTTCAAAATAATTCAATAACATTCACTACACGCAACACCAAGTTCAAGCGCACCATGACATACCAAACAAGCCGTTTAAAAGAGGTTATGAATAGTATTAGCTAAATTTTAATGTTTATATAATCCTTATAATTTTATAATCCATATTATGAGTTTCTTAGATATAATGCAAGAACAAATCCATTTTTAGTATTGCACTTTTATCAACTTTTAATAGTGAACCGTTTTTAAATACAATATTGTATACTTTTTGACTAAATTGGGACATCAAAAATTTAAAATGAAACATCCCAAGCTTCCACAGTACGCTTTCCTTTGATTAATACAGTAGCATCTGTTGTACGAAACTTCGAGTTTTAACACACACCACAACCGATCAAACTAGCCGTTATGAATAGTAATACCTACTTCTTAAAATTTTATATATTTTATATTTCAAAATGGACTTCATTTTTAGATTCCGAATATCGAATTTAGCCTAAGGTGATGTTTTGGTACTTTTCGGATAACTTTAATACTTTGATGAATAGTGAAAATTACTAAATTTTAATTAAAAACAACTTTTTTAATCAAAATAACTCATAGTGATAAATTATGAATTTGAGTGGTTTTAAAGTATAATTAGAATATATTTTTACATTTTTATCCAATGGTGTTCATTATAATTAATTTCACTTTGAAATTGGACATAAACAGTTATCAATCTTTTGATATATATTGTTTCTTAAAAACACGCTATTTGTTGTGACAGCGGGAATTAATTATAAAATTAATTAATGCAACTTATATGTTTGTAATTTTGTAAAATAGACATCATTTTTTAATTCGGAATATCAATTATAGCTTAGGGTGATATTTTGGCATTGTTCTGAAAAACATCAATTTTGATTAATAGTGAAACTACTAAGTGGTAGTTAAAAAAAACTGAATTTTTCATAAAACATAATTTTACCGCTTCTGTGAATGGAATTTCAAAAATCCGAGAGACACGGTTAATATCAAGAAGTAAAATGTGGTTCAATGAGATGAAAATAATTTTTGGTGAATAGTAACTTTTTGCTTTTATTTACCATAGTTAAAATTAAATATGGTAATTAAGTGTAAAAATGATATTAATATTTCCCTAACAAATGTCCTAATTCTATTGGACAAGTGTATCTCGACCAAAATATCCTTAGGAATAAAATATTATCATTATGTCCACTTGGATAAGATTAGGACATTTATTATTATTTAATTCAAAGAAGAGTTAAAAGAGTTAAAATCAAAGTTTATTTACTAAAACATTTTTAATATAGGGTAATACATAAGATAAATTCCATTGTAAATATTAATTAGAAATCTAGAAAGATTTTCTACATAATTATATTTTATTTATAATTTTTATTCTTTAAATAATTTAATTTATGTATGATACAATGATGATGCAGTAATCACCATAATTGTGAAAAATTAAAATAATTGATATTATAAATTTCCAAATAAATATAATTTGAGACTTTTTAGGAATTACACTAATTTTATAGGTTAATATGATATGTTAGGATTGATTCAATTAATGTTTTTAGAAGTAATCATTCTGTTATGATTTTTACAAAAATCAATTATTGAATAGTGTCAAAATTGACATAAAAGAGTTTTTAAAACAAATATTATATTATTAATTAATATTAAATTCCTAAAATTCTAAAGGTCGGCCAAGAGATTTATATCATGATAGGTTCATCTTTAATGGACCACTTTAGGGTCGCTTGGATATATATGGTATGTTTATTATCAATATAATATAAAAATACAAAGAGACATTGTAAAAGTGAAACTAATTAACTTAGAGTTAATACTTAAAGATAAGGTTAATATATTGACCCAAACCTGTCTAAATTCTATTGGTTCAGTTTTTTTTTACCTATCCCCACCTTAACATTTAAATAATCAACTTTGGAGCCATTATAAACCGAATATGAATTTATTATAAATTAATATTTCTAACTTTTCCAAAGGTTCCCCTCACCCCTCTTATAAAACGGCACTCATCCTTCCCATTTCATCACACCTTAAAATCCTTTTGGTTCGGCAAAACACTGCCCAAATACTCTCCCAACTTCCATAACTACATCCTAGAGGCTTTATATTGATCAGAAAGACCACCTAAGGAGCCCTTTTGATCAAATCAATAGGACGAAACCGAAGAAGAGGTAATGATTTTCCACCCTTTTCCAAGTTCCTTTCTTCTTCCACTTCATCTTCCTTTGTTGTTACCATTCTAAAATAATAACTCCAGTATTATATATATAATGTGATGTTATTATAAATATGGAACAACCATATTCAGTATTCTATCCACCCTTTGAATAACATGTCACTATACGTGTGTACGTACGTCTTACCGTCTCCACGTCGTGGTGTAATTGTTATTCAATATATTATTATTTGGATGGGTATAATAATGATGTGTAACTCATGTAAATAATAAATATAACATGTTAATAATTCTGTATATATTATGTACCATCCATTTATATATTATTTTAATATCAAAAGAATGATATTGTCGCTCGTGCGTACGTACGGACTACCGTCTCCACGAACGATATAAGATTCATTCTCCATCATATCAATTCAAGTATAATTATCATTTGATGATTTAAAAATGATGTTTAAGGACTTGATATCATTTTGGATATAAATAAGATACAACCTATCCATAAAAAAACGACTTATGTATCAAAACATATAAAAGAAAACGAGTAAGTTAACACCCGAAACAACGATAATTCTAAGATATTATTAACAAAGCAAAGTTAAACGATCATATATGATATCATATTAATATATATGATTCTTGTATAATTTAATAACAATTATTTCAATATTATACAGGAGGTTAACCTACCCCAACCAAGGTAAAGTGCAAGGTAAGGGTTATTTCACAATCTCTTCATTATCCGAGGTTGTTTATACGTAATAATCTATTGGGATCTCTTTATCATCCACATCCATGTTTCTTCAAAATGTATTTCAAAACATTTTTACTATTTACAAGAATATGGGTTAAAGTAATTTATACCCTTGTTTGACTTTTTATAAGTGGTTTATAAAGGAATCTTTCCGTCATTTCCCAAATAAGGCACTTTTTAACCTTTTCGACAGAATTAAGGTAAGAATGTTTTTTTAACTTATACCGCGGGTGCGGTTATTTTCCGCCGTTATAAAATCGTCGAAGCTTCCCTTACAAGATTATAAGAATATTTTCAAAATGAATGTATTATTTTATAATTACGTTAATTTTAAAATGATTTAAAAAAAATAGATATTTCTCTAAAATAGTTTTGATTTCATCTATGACAACATCCTTTGATGGATTTTAAGCTTATTTGAAGTTGATTTATTATGATACAAAACATCCCTATTTTATTTAAGGTTTTGTGATATTTTTGATTGTGAATAAGTTATTAATATGTCACTCATGACAGTTTATAAGTTATTTTTAATCCAAATGTTTATGTTATATTTCAACCTTTCATTCAGATGAATGTGGTAGACAAGTATGTTCCGGGTTGGGGACCGGTAAAAGTAAGCCCTCCGATTTGGTATCCGGTTATTAGAGGAACTCCGGTTTGGTCTCCGGTTATTAGAGGCACTCCGGGTTGGTGTCCGGTTATTAGAGGCACTCCGGGATGGGTTCCGGTTCTAGTTAGCCCCAAGGTCTTGGGACAAGGCCTTGACAAAGAAATTAAAGTTCAGCATTATGCATTCCATCATTATGAAAGTGGTTATTGATATTTCATGTTATTATTCGATTAGTAGAATATCAATGTGATTAAGTAAATGGAATTATTTCATTTTACTTTTTCCATACTATGTTGAAGTTCAAGTTTAAAAGGTTTTTGTTTTAGTTATACATTGCCTTAAATGTTTATGCTTATTTTGGAATGTTTCCTCTATATTGTTATCCTTACTGTGAATTTGAGCTCACCCCTTTTCTATGTTTTATTTTTCCCTGGATGTGAAGAAGTAAGTTATGAATGACCTGTAGGGATATTATGAAGGGATAATAGTGTGGACTATGGATACATTATGTTTTTTGTAGTAGTTTTTCATTTTATGATGTAATGTAAGACTTATGAATATATCTAGTGTTTCCAAGGCTACTAAACCAACCGGTCTTTCTAGATTTGATCTTTCTTGTGATCATGCCAATGTTATGTAATAATGCACTGACTCTGGGTAACTAGGGTCAGGGCGTTACAGTTGGTATCAGAGGAAGTTTAGTACAAACCTTGGAAGCTAGATTTATATAAAATATGATTAGAGCACGTAGACCGAAGATGTACTTTGAGGATTAGTATAGAATAACATCCTAGAATTTTGGTATTGTAATGATTTTGTGAGTTTTCTGAGCAATACATCCCTATCTGGATACGAGCAGGTAGTGGTGGCTATGGCACAGATGTACCTAGGGGTAAAACCCGAAAACACCGCTTTGAGCTAGACTCGAACGGGAACTGGTGCACGACAATGAGCCTTGCTGCACTCTTGGTTACGACACTCTTGGGGGATATTCTTAGGATAATTCTCATTTTCTTGACAAACCATTATGAAGGGTTTATGAGTATATAATTCCTCAAAGGAGACATTTTTTTGAGTATGGACTATATCCATAAACTATTTAATTTATGTTATGTGTTTTACAAGTTTAGGATTAGGTATTGTTATTCATAAACTAATCTAGTGTATGCCATTGTTTAGAAATGGCGACCAGTAGAAGGAATGCGAACTCTAGCAATGAACATGATCCAAAGAGAAGGAAGGATCATATCTTTCATGGTCTTAAGCTAGAATTTATAAGAGAAATGGTTTCCCATGTATTATAATCATATGATGAAATAATATCATGTGTTGATAAGATAAGTAAAGAGTTTACTGAGTCCTATGGCTTTGAAGGGAAGCAAGAGAAGAAAAGGATGGAAGAGAGAAAGATGGATAAAGGGAAGAGGGAAAGGAATAATTTTCCCATATGTGATAACTGTGGGAAGAAACACCCTGGAACTTTCCTAAAAGGAATGGGATTTTGTTATAATTGTGGAGGAAAAGGGCACAAAGTACGTGACTGCAAGGGTAAGAAAATGGTTTCAAATGTACAATGCTTCATTTGCAAGGAGTTTGTACACTATGCGAACCTATTTCCCAGTCATCAGACTATGCCACAAATGATGCTATTGGATAATAATCAAGTTATGATACTACCACAGACGAAGCGGAATGATTAGAGTTATTGTGTTGATTATGTAATTTGAGTGTTGTATCAGCAATGTACTTGTTATAATAATTATGGAGAATATAAGGATTGTACTACAGTACTATTTCATTAAGGACTTGAGATTGTATGAAATAAAGAAAAGTGACTCAATAGCAGGTTAAATATTTGGAAAATATTTGGTTGAGAGAAAGATAAACCATAATATGGTTCTGATACCGAGGTAGTGATTTTAGAATAATAAATGATTGATTTGGATATATTATATTGGATATTCTTGACTACCTTGAATCTTATTAATGATTTGTATATTCCATCTTTGTTGAGGTTTACAACATTTTTGGATTGAACGAGTATTTCTATTATTCTATAAGGAATAAGGGATCATTAATGAAATTAATAAGGTTTTATGATAATTCAGGATGTTGCAGTGTTTTAAAAGAATACATGATGAAGGTGATCACATGTTATTACGTGAAAAAAAGGATCTTCATCATATTTACCTTTCTTATAAATTTTGGACTGATGTATTTTGGATAGTTATAGTTTGGATTATTTTGGATTGCCATAAAAGGACAAACCGGAGGTCGGGCGGCAACCCGTCACGTCCTGCAAGGCCACGAGACTTGAACCCGCAACCGAAGGGAGACAAGGGTGTATCACCTACCACTGGCCCATGAGATGTCTTGAATTAAATAAAGTAGTTTTTTTAAAAGATCTGGTAGATGAATTATAAATTCATTTATTTTGGAACCTTGTACGAATATTATAAATAGAAATTTTTTACGTTCTATTATCTTTTAGAATGAAAGATGAGTTTGTGGTAGAAATTTATTAATGGATAAAACTCTAATAATAAAGTAATTATATCTCCTTATGATCTTATCCAATCTCATAAATAAATTCCTCAATCTTAATAAAAAGGAACTTATAACAAAAATGTTGTCCTAGATGGTACCTTAAATCATCACTAATTTATGGCTTTGGGATTGTTGGCCTTTTCATATCCATGTTCTCTACCACTCTCCATCAGATAATTGATGGTTAGATTTCTCTTCAATATCCATATTTTCCTACATGGAACCCTAGTATGTGTTATTTTCGGTAATCATCATACTTTCCACTCTTTATTTTAAATAGAGGCGTCATTAATTCATTTTTTCGATGTGGGATTTCAACTAAGATATTTTTAAACGTCAAAAATGTGTTATCCCAATACCCTATGTTTTGTTGAACCGATGGTATTTAAAATCATCATAGATTGATGAGTTTAAGGACCTCAATTTTATAATTGTTTGTGATTGATGACCTCAATCACTACCTATAAATATTTACGTTTTTCCTCCAATTATATGTCTCTAATTTCCACCAATGTTCTCCTAATAGAGATCATAATTTGGTGGTGACCCTTTCATTTCTCTTTTCCTCATATTAAGACTAAATTTTAGTAAACTAATTTCCGATGTCGGTTTTCCCACAAAGATATTTTCTATTTTCAACCTTGTATTTTCGAAGAACAATTTCAAATTGCGAGGACGCAATTTATTGAAGGAGGGGAGAATGTAACACCCCAAGATTTCATAGGGTGTTATTTCTTCACAATAATTCAATAACTTTCACTACATGTAACACCAAGTTCAAGCACACCATGACTTACCAAAAAAGCCATTCAAAAGAGGTTATGAATATTATTAGCTAAATTTTAAAGTTTATATAATCCTTATAATTTTAGAATCCATATTATGGGTTTCTTAGATATAATGCAAGAACAAATTCATTTTCAGTATTGCACTTTTATCAACTTTTAATAGTGAACCCTTTTTAAATACAATATTTTATACTTTTTGACTAAATGGTGACATCACAAATTTAAAATGAAACATCCCAAGCTTCCACGGTACACTTTCCTTTGATTAATACAGTAGTGTGTGTTGTACGCAACTTCGAGTTTTAACACACACCACAACCGATCAAACTAGCCGTTATGAATAGTAATACCTACTTTTTGAAATTATATATATTTTATATTTCAAAATGGACTTCATTGTTGGATTTTGAATATCGAATTTAGCCTAAGGTGAAATTTTGGTACTTTTCGGATAACTTTAATATTTTGATGAATAGTGAAAATTACTAAATTTTAATTACAAACAACTTTTTTAATCAAAATAATTAGTAGTGATAAGTTATGAATTTGAGTGTTTTAAAGTATAATTATAATATATTTTTACAATTTTATCCAATGGTGTTCGTTAGAATTAATTTCACTTTGAAATTGGACATAAACAATTATCAATCTTTTGATATATATTGTTTCTTAAAAACACGCTATTTGTTGTGACAGCGGGAATTAATTATAAAATTAATTAATGAAACTTATATGTTTGGAATTTTGTAAAATAGTCATCATTTTTGATTTTGGAATATCAATTATAGCTTAGGGTGAAATTTTGGCATTGTTCTGAAAAACTTCAATTTTTGATGAATAGTGAAACGACTAAGTGGTTGTTAAAAAAACTGAATTTTTCATAAAACAATAATTTTACCGCTTCTGTGGATGGAATTTCAAAAATACGAGAGACACAGTTAATATCAAGAAGTAAAATGTGGTTCAATGAGATGAAAATAATTTTTGGTGAATAGTAACATTTTACTTTTATTTACAACGGTTAAAAGTTAATACAGTAATTAAGGGTAAAAATGATATTAATATTACCCTAACACATGTCCTAATTCTATTGGACAAGTGTATCTAAACCAAAAAATCCTTAGGAATAAAATATTATCATTTAGGTCCACTTGGATTAGATTAGGACATTTATTATTATTTAATTCAAAGAAGAGTTAAAAGAGTTAAAATCAAAGTTTATTTACTAACACATTTTTAATATAGGGTTATACAAAAGATAAATTCGATTTTAAATATTTATTAGAAAGATAAAAAGCCTTCCTACGTAATTATAGTTTGTTTATAATTTTTAGACTTTAAATAATTTAATTTATTTATGACATAATGATGATACAGAAATTACCATAATTGTGAAAATTTCAAATAATTGATATTATAAATTCCCAAATAAATATAATTTGAGATTTTTTAGGAATTACACTAATTTTATATGTTAATATGACCTTTTATTATTGATTCAATTAACTTTTTTCGAAGTAATCATTTTGTTATGATTTTTACAAAAATCAATCATTGAATAGTGTCAAAATTGACACAAAAGCTTTTTTAAAACAAATATTATATTATTAATTAATATTAAATTCCTAAAAATCTAATAATCGGCCAAGAGACTTATATCATGATAGGTTCATCATTAATGGACCAATTGGGGGTCTCTTAGATGTATATGGTATGTTTATTAACCATATAATATAAAAATACACAGAGACATTGTAAAAGTGAAACTAATTAACTTAGAGTTAATACTTAAAGATAATGTTAATATAATGACCCAAACATGTCTAAATTATATTGGTTTAGTGGTTTTCGACCTATCCCCACCTTAAAATTTAAATAATCAACTTTGGAGACATTAGAAACCGAATATAAATTTATTATAAATTAATATTTCTAGCTTTTCAAAAGGTGCCCATCACCCCTCTTATAAAAGGGCACTCCTCCTTACCATTTCTTCACACCATCAAAGCCTTTTGGTTCAGCCAAACTCTTCCCAAACACTCTCCCAACTTCCCTAAATACAACCTAGAGGCTTTAGTTTTATCAGAAAGACAACCTAAGGAGCCCTTTTGATCAAATCAAAATGAAGAAACCGAAGAAGAGGTAATGATTTCACCACCCTTTTCCAAGTTCCTTTCTTCTTCCACTTCTTCTTCCTTAGTTGCTACCATTATAAAATAATAACTCCAGTATCATATATATACTGTGATGTTATTATAAATATGGTACAACCATATTCAGTATTCTATCCACCATTTGAATAACATGTCCCCATACGTGCGTACGTACGGCTTACCGTCTCCACGTCGTGGTGTAATTGTTATTCAATATATTATTATTTGGATGGGTATAATAATTATGTGTAACTCATGTAAATAATAAATATAAAATGTTAATGATTCTGTATATATGATATACCATCCATTTATATATTATTTTAATATCAAAAGAATGATATTGTCGCTCGTGCGTACGTACGGACTACCGTCTCCACGAACGCGATAAGATTCATTCTCCATCATATCCATTCAAGTATAATTATCATTTGATGATTTAAAAATGATGTTTAAGGACTTGATATCATTCTGTATATAAATAAGATACAACCTATTAATAACAAACACGACTTATGAAACAAAACATATAAAAGAAAACTAGTAAGTTAACACCCGAAACGACGATAATTCTAAGTTATTATTAACAAAGAAAAGTTAAAAGATCATATATGATATCATATTAATATATATGATTCTTGTATAATTTAATAACAATTATTTCACTATTATACTGGAGTTTAACCTACCTGAACCAAGGAAAAGTACTAGGTAAGGGTTATTTCACAATCTCTTCATTATCCGAGGTTGTTTAAACGTAATAATCTACTGGGATCTCTTTATCATCCACTTCCATGTTTCTTCGAAATGTATTTCAAATTTTTTTGACTATTTACAATAATATGGGTTAAAGTCATTTATACCCTTTTTTGACTTTTTATAAGTGGTTTATAAAGGAATCTTTCCGTCGTTTTCCAAATATGGCGCTTTTGAACCTTTTCGACAGAATTAAGGTAAGAATGTTTTTTTAACTTATACGGCGGGTGCGGTTATTTTCTGCCGTTATAAAATCGTCGAAGCTTCCCTTAAAATATTATAAGAATAGTTTCAAATTGAATGTATTATTTTATAATTATGTTACTTTTAAAATGATTTAAAAAAAAGAGATATTCCTCTAAAATAGTTTTGATTTCATCTATGTCAACATCCTTTGATGGATTTTAAGCTTCTTTGAAGTTGATTTATTATGATACAAAACATCCCTATTTTATTGAAGGTTTTGTGATATTTTTAACTGTGGTTAAGTTATTCTTCTGTCACTCATGAAATTTTATAAGTTATTTTTAATCCAAATGCTTATGTTATATTTCAACCTTTCATTCAGATGAATGTGTTAGACAAGTATGTTCCGGGTTGGGGACCGGTAAAAGTAAGCCCTTCGGTTTGGTCTCCGGTTATTAGAGGAACTCTGGTTTGGTATCCGGTTATTAGAGGCACTCCGGGTTGGTGTCCAGTTATTAGAGGAACTTTGGGTTGGGTTCTGGTTACTGTTATCCCCAAGGTCTTGGGACGGGGCCTTGAAAAAGAAATTAAAGTTCAGCATTATGCATACCATCCTTATGAAAGTGGTTATTGATATTTCATGTGATTATTCAATTAGTAGAATATCCATGTGATTAAGTAAATGGAATTATTTCATTTTACTTTTTCCATACTATGTTGAAGTTCATGTTTAAAAGGATATTGTTTTAGTTATACATTGCCTAAAATGTTTATGCTTATTTTGGAATGTTTCCGCTATATTGTTATCCTTACTGGTCATTTGAGCTCACCCCTTTTCTATGTTTTATTTTTCCAAGGATGTGAAGAAGTAAGTTATGGATGACCTGCAGGGATATTATGAGGGGATTATAGTGTGGACTATGGTGACATTATGTTGTTGTAGTAGTTTTTCATTTTATGATGTAATGTAAGACTTATGAATATATCTAGTGTTTCCAAGGCTACTAAACCAATCGGTCTTTCGAGATTTGATCTTTCTTGTGATCATGCCAATGTTATGTAATAATGCACCGACTCTGGGTAACTAGGGTCAGGGCATTACAATTTAATATACTATAGAAATATAGTTTAAATATGTTTATAAAATGATGTCACAGGTCACTAATTAATTATAAATGAAAATAAAAACCAGTTGAGCATAAAGGATGTGTTTTTATAAAAAAATAATATTTTTATTCCTGGTTTTTAAATCTTAACTTAAGAAATTAAAATTATCAATATTAATGAAATATATTAATTAAATTTATATGGTATAATTTAAATAAAATTAATTTAAATTCATCAAATAAGTTTTATAGGTTTAAGATATGAATAAATATAATGTTAATGATAAAGAGCTATGTTTTCAAAAATAAAATTTTACTACCTTTTTATGGTGAACCTATTTTGAAAGAAAATTTTAACACATTAATAAATTTTTTTAGAAAAAATAATCTTATTTTTTGGAAGTTGATTAT
Source organism: Viscum album (assembly GCA_963277665.1). Classification (NCBI taxonomy): domain Eukaryota; kingdom Viridiplantae; phylum Streptophyta; class Magnoliopsida; order Santalales; family Viscaceae; genus Viscum; species Viscum album. The sequence continues at coordinate 1,761,521,609 of OY728125.1, forward strand.
CCAAAAAAATTTGGTAAATTATTTTTATTTTTTGAAGAAATTTCATTTTTCTATGAATATTGAAAACATACCATATTTTAATTGAAACTTAATTTTTGTATTAAATATTTATATAGTAATTTTAAATTTTTTAAATTTTGTTAAATTATAATTATTATAATTATACATCAATTAAAATAATTTATTTCAATGAAATAGAATTCACATTGAAATCCGTAATAAAAACATTTAAATCTTTTGAACTTTTTTATCTTTAAAAACCTGCATTCCAATTATGCTTGTGGGATTAATTTTAAATATAGACCTACCAATTATTTTAATTTAATTATTTATAATGGAATAAATATTTAAAATAAGAATTACTATATTATATATTGTTGTCATTCTCATTTATTTTCATAAAAAAGTAATCACGGTAAAAAATAAAGATTTATAGTGGTATAGGTGAAATAAAGGAACATGTTTAAATTATATGGTAAACACTAAAAATTCCCAAAAACATTTAAAAAATAATATATATAATGTATTGTTTGACCCTAAAAATATTTTAGAAAATGAAATATTAGAAAAAATCTTATAAATCAATTTCACCTCAATGTGGTTCGATTTAAACATAAAATAATAATTATTTAGTTAAATAAACCCTTCCTTCCTCAAGTAAAAAAACTACCCTTCACCACACTATTTCTACACAAAAGACATGAATAACATAAAATATCTGAAAACAAATATCTTAATCACTCTCCCAAAATTAAAGGGTTGATGATTTCAACAAAATACCAAATACAAGGTCCTCATGGGGTCCTTCAAGGAGGTGATATTCAAGAGGTAATTTTATCAAAATACCTTTTTTATTTTCTATTATTATTCTAGCAAATACATCATCCATAAAATAATTAAAACTCAAAAAATATAATTAAGTGATATTATTTTCATGTGCTGTCTCACAACAATTTCATCTCTCTTATCCTTTTATTCAAAGAAAAAAACTTTTATCCGAATTATGTCGGTTAATCGCTTCTGTGGATAATGATTTTGTTTATTTTACATTAACACCTACTAAGATGTTCATAAAAGAATTATTTTGGTTATATATAAATTTAAAAGGTAATTTATATCCTATTTCATGTCATTTAAATAATAAATTTCCATAATATTAAATAAAATTAATTTAGTTCACGATTTTATAAATAATCATCAAAATAAACTAAAAATTTATCAATAACATTTAATCAAATGAATCATCATCATATTAAAAATAAAAAATTATATATGGAACTAGTTAATAATTTTAAATCTAATGAATTCAATTTCATTTCACATATGTAGTTTCACATCCATTTTAAATGAAGATTCCTAATTACACACTAGTCGACCGACCTTGAACCCTTGAAACAGACACACCTGAAACAAAGAAAATATTGATGTATTATTAAATAATGGGTGGAAATATGTTATAAAATTATCATATAATATATTATGAATAACAATATAGTTTCTATATAAATTAAAAAAATTATTTAAACCATTATACATGTGGTTTAAGTATGAAAAACTAACGAAAAGTGTGAGATAAGGTTTTCTCATTTAACATTTACTTCTATGAGATATATTATTTATTTAAAAGATGATACTTATGAGTGGTGTATATAATACCATTTTATATATAATATAATGAATATAAATATCTTCATATTATTAAATTTTTCATCTCCTAATTATTAATTTTAGTAGGGTATATGATTTCACTGAATACAATGTGGAAAGGGAATTCCTAACCCAATTTAAATTTTTTAGGATACCCTTCTACTTCATTGATTATATTGTGCTATGATTATTTGTGGGATAAATTTTTTTATCTTATAATTCATTTCCAATTTTTTATTTAGATTTATAGTGAGTTAATTTAATTGATTAATTTTATTAAACATCACATCAATGATATGATATTTATAATGTAATTCTTTTAATACATTTATTTCATTTAAATTTAACTTTAAACACAATTTTTCTTCCTTTTATATGATTCCTAAAACCGTTTAAGGAAATATTTTTAGTATTATATTATTTTCTTAGTAACATATTTTCGAATTTTTTTAATTTTTATAATATTATTTGAACAGATTATTTTTTTCATTTTCTCAATGAGGTTATTTACAACATTCTTTAAAAAAATGGGAGGAATATTTTTTTTACTTACATGGAATGTTTTGAAATTCCCACCATTATGACGATTTAATTCATTGATTATTCCTTCACAATATTACAAGGATACTTTCACAGATATTTGTTTATTTTAGAATTGTGAGACATTTTTTTTTGCCAAACAGAAATGATATTTTCCTCATGAATTATTTTAATCGATCGTTCAAAATTATTTTCTTTATTATATAACATTATTTTATGTTACTTATGATTTAATGAGGATATTAATAAATAATAAAAACATTATTCTTTTTAGTGTTCGTTTATAATTATGATTTCATGATATTTATGAAACCAATTTCTTTTCCATGAGTTATGTCATGATGGAAGGGTTTGAAACTCATTTTGTTATATTGGTTCTGATGTGATGAATAAATAATGTTCTTATAGAATAAATATGTGTTATTTTAATTATATGACATGTGGGATTATTATCTCCCTCTAGTTTATTGGGTAATGATAAATGATATATGAACTCCAAGGGTAAAAGGGTGGTCAGACTAAGCCCACTACAAAGGGTACACAGGTGGTTATCCAACACTCCTAAAAAATTGGTACAAGGGTGGTCATCCCAATCCCACAAAAATAAAAAACAGATGATATCATCTTATGCCCATAACGAGTGGGTACATGGGAGGCAATCCTAATCTATATGTAGGTACATAGGTGAATATACCAAGACTAACGTGTTATGAATTTCATGGTATGTAACCCTAACATAAGATTTTTCAAGCTTATCTATAAAAAAAATTACATATCTTATTCCATTGTTATACTCTCATGGATCATGTTCTTTTATTATTTTATAATTCGTGTCTTATGTACTTTTAAGATTTATTCCACTACTCAAGATTATAATCTTTATTATGCAGGTTATAATTTTCAAATGTTTTGATCATGATATTTTGATTATGTTACATATCTCCCTTATTTATACTTATAGAGAAAATGAGCTCAGCATTTTCATAAAATTTTCCCCAATGAATGAATGGAGGAATTAAAAATGACATTTAAAATGGTTCTTACTATGACGTAATAAGTATGAGATGATATAGATGTTTTATGAACAAGTTGTTTTGGATTCCATGTTTCAAAATAAACTAAACCCATATGATTTGAGTGTGGTTTTTTTATTTAATTATTATTCATATATATAGATTTAATACCTATGTATGAAAATTATGGGACATTATAAAATACATATGAACTATTCTTTCCATAAACTCCCTCATATCCTTTTAGTCACCATCACTCATCATCTACAATATATCAAATTTTTTCTTAAAAGATTTAACAATCTTCTCAGATATGATAATTTATTTAATTATTTATCTCCATAGTGAAAAATAATTTACCTAGCTAAAAATTTCAATGTTGTTCGAATTTCCATGGAGTGAATAACACATATATAATTAGTAATAAAAATGTATAACAACAACTGATACTAGTTGTTGGGATAGAAGTGCATCAACCCAAGGATAATAATTCAGTTCTAAGAAAATAAATTGTGATAATAACCAATGAAAGTGGAGAATGCGCATAAAATTATAAAATAAATAGGAAAACAATAATTTAATGCGGAAAACCCTCAAATGTGGAGGATTAAAAAACCATGTTGAAAGTATGATAAAACACACTAATAATCAGAGAGTACATAGAATACAAATAGAATCCCAAACTAGAATTATAAAATATAATATAGAGAACCTGTGGGAACATACAGAATCCAATATTACTCTACTAAATCTATAATAATCATTTAATGATATAAAATAACCCATTACAAAACAATTTATAATATAAGGCAATATAGAACCACCTTAAAAATAAGTCACTGCACCCACTGGTCATTGTAGCCCACTACACCGTACTACATATTCCCAAAACACCCATCATCCACACATATCATATTCTCACATCCAAAACACCAATAAAACAATACTATATACTAATCACTGTAAAAACACCTATCAATCACACATATATATTGTGTGGTGGTAGTGATTCATGATTTCCCCTTTACAATCCCTCATGTGCAACTCATATCATGTTAAAAAATAGATATAAAACTATCATGAATCTAATAATCCATAAAAATATATAAGATGTGAATTTTAAAAAAACTCGATCCTTATATACAAAAAAATGATACATTTTGGTCTATTTGGGTTGAACCCCATCACAAAGGTACTTTTCAATATTTTCTATAATATCAAAAATCATCAAAAATTCACTATTTTACACTTTATATGATTAATTGATAAGGTAATAGAAAATAATAACAGATTTTTTGGCTCACCATAGAAATCAATGAAGGTATTAGATCTTATACACCTATATTTTTTAATGGTTTTTAGGATATATGGAGTTCCCTCGATGAATGTTTCAGATTGGGATGCATTTTTCACTTCTTAGATTTTAAAGAGTCTATAAGAATCATTATGAACAAAAATGAGGTTGAGCCCAACATACCACCAGAAGAAGGATGGATAGTCCTAACAGACCATCTAAATATTGAATGATATGATTTGGGTGTGTTTGTTTGATTGCAAGGGTTCATGGCAATGGAAAATACCATTAACATAATTCTCATCTAAAAATAGTTATTCAGAGTCTATCAAGATAAATATATTGGAGGCATTATTTGAGTGATCGTTACATTCCCTGTTGTGTTGGGATGAGGAGGGAGTGCATTCCTTATTAGGAATGAGTTTCATCTAGTAGATTATTGAGAAATTGAAGATTATTTAGAAAATGTTAGTGAAAACTTAGATTCAACAATGCTTCTATTTCAATCTACATCTTCACATGTCAGAGTTTGAGGTCGGTGATTTTGTGTTTCTTTGGGTATATGTTCAATTAGGACATCATAACAAGGGAATGTAGTGGATGTTGGTACCAAATTTTGACAATACATTCGAAATTATTGATCATCTTACAATGTAAGCTTATCAGTTTCATTTTCACCACTTTTGACCTCAATTCATTAAATATTCCATGTTTCCTAGATTAAGAGATGTCATCTAGACTCATATCATGTGAAATAGTTGGATTATTTGGATGTTTCCCCTAGTATCAAAATTGTGGAGAATCTTTTTCATATCATTCATTAATTGAACAAGGTGCTCCAAGGTAAATCAATCCCATTGGACCATGTGCTTTGACATCATGTTGACGATATCCACGAGACATATGAGTGGGAGGTTTTGGAGATAGAAAAGTGGCCTCATCGGTTTTCTTATGAGGATGCTTGAGGAATTTCTCAAGGAATAAAGTTACATGTTTGGGAGGTTTGTGACACCCAAAGGTTCATTCATACATCTGGTTTTATTTTATATTGCCCTTTATATTCATTCATGGATTTTTTGGGTGACAAGGGTCGAAAATTTGATTTTTTAGGGAAAACAAACCCTGAAACAATATTTTTCTAAAAATGAAGTTAAACATTAAGTAAGGTTGTCTAGGGGGATAGCGAAATTTATCATAGCTTGAACATAGTTTTTCTAATCATGCGAGGATCCCCAAAAAATATGACTACAAACCATGCGAGTTACCCATGTCATTAAAAAAAATTATTTTTACAAAATTACCTTGAGAGTATATATCCTTTTTTCCCACATTTCTTCTCCCCCACATGTTTCACCCCTCCCTTGGAATTGAAGATTAAAACCTTTATTTAGGGGTGGAATATTATTAATATCTTGGTGTTTGGGATTTAGATAATCCTAGTTCATAAATAGTTTTTCATTCACCCCGATCCTTGCCTTCTTTTTTCCATTTATTAATGAACTCAGTTTTTTTATGTGGTAAAAATAATTTAATTATTAGTTTAAATATTTTTCATTGTCTAAATATGGATTCCTCATAAGGCTATTAAGGAAATAGTAGTTTCCGGGTATTGTTCATATCATTGAACCATATGGAATGGAATATATCAATGCACCAAATGATTAGTAGAAACTATGTATCCCAACCCACATGGTTTATCCGAATCATGTAGGAGATTTCATAAGATAGAGAATGGCATAGAGTTTTCCTAATCATGTGCCCTAGTCCTCACACCCATATAGAATTTCTAGAGTTTTTAGTAGAGTCTAATGGGATATTTTGTGCATTGTTTCTCAGACTGTGTGGCCAAACAATGCGGGGTCCCTCCTTAGATTGTGAACCATGCATGGCTGGCCCATTGTTTGGCCAACCATGGTGTGAAACTATGTGACCCAGTAAAATTTACCATTTTCCCTTAGTTTATTTTATTCTTAAACCACTTTATACCACCCCCTTTTTTTAGTGATTGGAAGATAGTTTCTCCTCTCCTGATGCTCTCAATCAACTCAAGCTCGGTTCTTAGATATATATCATGTAGAGAATTTGATTCATCTTATAATCATATAATTGGATGTTAACTGATATGTACTATATTCATGTTTCTATTTTGGTAATCTATCATTCTCTGGATGAAGTATTTAGTTGCAGGCTCCTATAACCAATTTTCAAGGAGTTCATATATTTTTACAATTTTTTCATGATTTGGACCTAAACAAAGACGAACACTAGATGAGTGATCCTCTACAAGAATAGGTTGTTATTCTAGCACATATCCTTTAAATTCATGATTTTTGATAATATGTGTTATGTTTTTTATGATGATTTCAATGTGTGTTGACCCTAACATGAACCTATCTAAATTTTGTTGCTATATTGGAACCTAATGACCTTTTTAGAACAGAAAACATTTTTGAGGACTTCATCCTCAAATTGTTCCAACCATTTGGGGGTTCCCTTCTATGTGACTAATTGGATTCCTTGGTTATATACCTAAAAAACCTATAGTTGTGTTTGTTCCAATTTTTAAATGTTGTCAATAGATATAAAATGGATAATTTTTGTGAATATCATTACTAACACACTTATTAATTTAAAATGAAATAAATGGAGTTGAGTGGTATGACCACATCACATAATAAAGTGTAAAAATGGTTATGTCCTTCTTATTATTGAATTATAATGAGTTACGAATTAATTATTTGCTCTGATGGAGGCTATGTCTATTTATAAATGATATAATTGGGCATGGTGACCCATCTGTTATAAATTGGGCATGACTAACCTCCTATTATATGATAAGGTCATGGAGTTCCTATATTGGGATTTGGGAATGAAATACCATCATAGAGACAATGGGGCATAGAATCCCATTATGAATAAAAATGGAAGGTCATGTAAACCCTTATGAGATAAGACATACGACCATGGAGACCCTGATAGTATGATATTAAGAATGATGATCCTGTTGATATGATATTGGGAATGATGAACCAAGTGATTTGATAAATGATCATGAAGACTCTTCTTGATATGATATTGGTTATAGAAACCATAGTACTATGATATCGAGCATGGGTTTACCTATTCATATGTTAATGGGAATAACATTTCTTGATACTTGTGAGACTCTTATTATCACTTATGAAAACATGATTTATGGATCAGGTCGAAAATTGTAGAAAAATCCATATATATATATTTAAACATTACTATGTATACAGTCTATATAGGTCTATACGTCTTGTTACTTGTTCAGATATTATCCAACTTAGGCTGAAGATGGTACAACTATCCATGTGTCTTTTTAGAACCAGAGCAATGCCACTAAAACTTTTACTATTTAACATTATACCAGTACATTTTTCATATTATATGCACTTACATGATGTGTATATACACTATTGGTGGTGGCCTAATAATATTCTATCACCCCCTGTCTGGTCCACCGATGGAACTCGAGCAGATTATGTGGATTTAGGTAGGGAAATGGGAACAATCCAAGTTATTGAAACCTCATTTGTATATGACACGGGAGCGGGGACGCACATGACTAAGTTAAGGATCATGATATTATTAGAGATATTCCTTTTGGTGTTTTTTCTTTTTTGATAAATGAATTTAATAACATTATTTCATGTCCATTTTTGTTAGAAATTTGACATATCATCATTCTATATGGGGTACTGGATATTGATGATATTAGTTATTAATTCCACTTTTATGATTTACATTCCACTACAAGTTGTTAGTTATTTATTATTATTCAACCACTTATCTACATATTTCACCACTATCCTATAAGACCACGAGTTTATAGTCTCTTTATTGTACCACCTCGGACCCCCACTACTAGTTGACAACCTCTCGTGTATGGGGAGGTGTGCTTGAGGACATGTGTCCCACCAGATTGGGACACAATTAAATGTATTTCTGGTCATGTCATCAAAAAGTGGTTATATTTATTTTTTTTTTCTTTATTGTTTTTTATTATTAAAATAGATGTTAGGAATGCATTGGGATTTGGTAATGAGTTTCCTTTTTTATTAGCTAATCCATGTATAGGGAAATGCCAAATTACCTTGGATGATACATGTTGTTCTGTATTTTTCTTATTAATTTTTATTTGATTCTAACATTGGGTGACACAAATGATGTGTTATATTTTTTATTAGTATCGAGGGTTATATTTTATACATAGACTGATATGGAATGGAATAATCATAATTCATCATTTTAGACACCTTCAGGATTTATATGTCATGAATTTGGTCATTCCATGTTTACATAATATGTACATTTCATAAATCATATTTGGGTAATTATTTCTATATCAATGAATTCTTATTACACTTTATGGAAGAACATTATAAGTGGATGGTTACTATTAATTAGATTCCTTGATTCGATTTCTAATGTTTATGGACCCTTATAAATAGGAAGTGGTGATCCATATAATTCAAACTTTTAAATAATAATACTATACACATGAGAATAAAATAAAATGAAAATGAATTAAAAAATGAAAGGGTCACCACTAAATTGGGAGTCAAGTTGCTATTTAAAGGGTGTATTCCTCTATAAATTTTAATTGAAACTCTAAATATTGGGACCCATATAGTAAAATACAATGATTGACCCATAAATGACCTTAGAAGTGGAATGTAGTAAGTGTCTTTAATGTTCTATATATTTGTTCCCCCCACACAAAAATGTCTCTTTGAGCAGGAAGTGGGGTGTTACTACTACATAAGAATCCTTGTACCTAACTTATTTTTGTAACTATTTCATTTTTGCTGTTAAATTATTTTTGAGGTGTGTTTTTGGAATTTTTTGAGTTATAGAAGCATGACATCCTCATGTGGTTCTCCAAGAGGGTGGTGATGACCATGCTCCATAGGTTATCTCACTTGAGCCGCTAGTGACACCTCCAATAGTTTATCCATTGGAACTTCCTGTTATCTCAAATTTGGGTGATGATGTCATGTTTTTAGGAAAGTTTATGTTACTTGTGTTGATTATATAGGGATCTCTATGACCATCCCTTTCTATGTGAGAGTTTATGTGGTATATTCAATAGTAAAATCCACCTACATTTTCATGGGATCGTGGAACCTAGGCTCTATAGTTATTTATTGAGACAATCATATCTATCTCTGAATAACTAATGAAACCTCTTAATAACAGTGTGAATATTTGAAATTATATTCTTTCTAGATCCTAAAAACATTGGTGGGATATTTTTAACAAAGAGGGTCAGAATTGGGAAGTGATTTGGAGGGACTCAAATTGAAAATATTTGATTATTTACACTTATGAACCTAAAGTCCAATCATGCATTTGATTTTATAAACGTTTTGTAGGGTTTGATGATAGTTATGGACTAATAATATTTTTTTACAGAGTTTCAATTATTTTTATTATCTATACTGCTGATGAGCCAACAAAATAGAGATGGTTTTAGGAAATGATTTGGAATCATATCCCTTAATAGCTAAATGTTTTCTAGTTGACTAATGTTTCTGATATATCAAAATATGTTCTCATCACTATGTGAAACTTGTGAGAGGTTATTGGTCTTAGTTAGGGTGGTTCATAATCATTTCAGGTTATTTGTTTTTTTTGAACAAACGACGAATTCATTAAAAACTGAGATCAGCGGAAGTACAAGCACAAAGCCATGACGAAAAGTGGTCCAGCCTGAGCTGGTCATTATCATAGGTTCCAGAGGCAGCCAGCTTGGGGGAATCATTTTTCCCTTCCCTTATGACGAAGGATAAGGTGCTGGAAATGAATCATTGATTGAGAGATTGGATTTTCCAGATGATGGGACCATAAGTTTGAAGGTTGGCGTCATTGCAGATGATGGTCTTCATAACAGTGAGACAGTCTGATTCAAGGCAGATATTCTCCAACCCATGATCATTAGCAAGCTACATTCTGGTGATGATGTATGCGGCTTCAGCAAAAACGGGTTCCCAAAGAGCGGGATGGGATTCGTGTTTGGCTGTGATGATTTGACCCAAATGATCCTGGGCCAGCAGACCAAGGCCGATAGGACCATCCTTGGGGAGAGACTCATCTACATTAATCTTGAGGATCCCTTCCAGTGGCAGACACCACTGGGAGGAGGTGGGAGGGATCCAAAGGTCATTTGTTGACCAGAGTGATGCTACCAGCCCTCAATCCAGGATGATGCCCGTTCAATCCAGAAATCAGGAGTCTTGAAGACATGGTTGAAAATAGAATCATTACAGCGAACCCAAATGATCCAAGCCATGATGAAAAAAGATCCCTCCAAGGTTGGAAATGAGGATGAGCACCAATGCTTCATGATCAAGGGGAGGTCAGAATCCAAAATCAGTGAGGAATCCGTAGTTGAGACCCATTTGTTCCAAATATCATTTTCCCCCAGACATTGGATGAGAGCGTGGAGGGGGGATTCTGGGACGTCCGGGAACACGGGGCAGAACATGTCACTGGAGAAATGTCAGAAGGCAGGGAGGCTCGTGGTAGGGAGGGTGCCCGAGAACACCTGCCACCAGAAGTGGCAGATTTTTGGGGGACGTTGAGATTACACAACAAATCCCCTGGACCTCCCTCCCTAGCATTATAATGAGAGAAAATAGCGAGTCGATAGCTAGATTTCACCGTATAGACTCCCAATATGTCATTGATCGAGAAGAGGTGGTCGGGGCCTGCATTAGGAACACATGGGATACTCTGGATAAGCCTTTTGTCTCTTTAATTGAACCATGATTGATGCTTTCTTGTGCACCACCCATTCCCATGATCAGCAAATAGGCACCATAAAATGGCATCTTCGAACCCAGGTGGGGCTGGTGATGATGCCCACCTGCAGTCCTTATTGATCAGCCATGGGTCTGTCCAGATAGAAACTGATATCCCATTCCCCATCCTCCAACCCAGCCCTCTCTCTAGGAGGTTGTGGGAGCTTCAGACTCTTCTCCAGAGGAAGCTGGGTCGGGGGCCAAGAGAGGAGTCCTGGAAATCCTTGGTGGGAAAATATTTAGCCTGGAGAACTCGCGAAGAGAGAGAGGATGGGTTTTTAATATGGCGTCATCCTTTCTTTTACAAAAATTCATAATTAAAGTGAAAGAGGTACCAAAAACTCATCCCTCCCTCAGATTTTGGCTGGCAGAGAATTTTCCAGGCAATGCTATGGGTTTTATTCTTTCCATTGTTTTTCCCCACTAGATGATTGCTATGCGCGAATGGATCTGATTGAAAACCACAACAGGGAGATTAAACAGTGACATAAAGTAGATGGTAATAGATTGAAGGGAAGCCTTAATGAGTGTTTCATTTCCGGACATGGACATTATTTTTGGGGTCCATCCTTGGATTTTTTTCTCTATCTTATCAAGAAATGAGGCGAAGACTTATTTTTTGGAACGACTGATCACTATGGGAACCCTGAGGTACTTCTGATGATTCTCAACCATATGAATTCCTGCAATGGCACAAAGCTATTCTCTTTTGGAAAGTGGGACCCTAGAGATGAAGGAGTCTTCCAATTTTCCATGATTTATTGTTTTCCCAGAGGCCCCCTCATACTTTTGGATAACATTTCCTATAGCAAGGCACTCATTCTGGGTTTCTCCGAAGAAAAGAAGGCAGTAGTCAGTGAAAAAAAGGTGTGAGACCGATGGGATTGCATGACAGACCTTTTACCCATGAATTGAATTATAAGAAGCTGCCCTGAACATGAGTTTAGAAAAAACATCAGCCACCGGGATAAAAAGAAAAGGGGATAGAGGGTCTCCCTGGAACAGGCCATGGGTTGGAGAGAAGCCACGGGTGAGCACCCCATTGACATTAATACAGAAGGAAACAAATGAGACACAGTGCATGATCATCTATGTCCACTTAGAGCAAAAGCCCATTTTCAGCATCACGAATATGAGGAAATGCCATTCTACTTTATCGTAGGCCTTGGTCATGTCCATTTTCTACGCCATGATTCTTTTTTTTGAGGTGGTGCATGTTTTCAGTGAGTGGAACACTTCATGGTCCACAATGACATTATCTGTAATCAGTCTCTTGGCCACGAAGGAACTCTGGTTTTCTGATATGATATCAGGAAACTATGGGTGCAGCCAATTAACCAAAATCTTTGAGAAGATCTTGTATGCGACATTACAAAAGATGATAGTTCTGAAATCAGATACCACGAGGGGTTTATTTATTTTAAGTATGAGGATGAGGATAGTTTCGTTAATGTATGATAGGCTTCTGTCCCCATCCTAGATCTTCTTCATTAGGTTGCAGATGTCAGGGCCAATAATGTGCCATTATTTTTTGTAGATGAGGGTGTGGAAGCTGTCCGGGCCCGGGGCCTTAGTAGGGTGGATATGTTTTAGGGCCAGATGAATCTCGTCGTCCTTCACATCTCTGTTATGTTGCCTATTAATTTCTTCGCTGATCACAGGTCTGATGTTCTCATCCACTTTGGAAGAGATGTTAAGACTACCAGCTGAAAATAGATTCTAGAAATAATTGGTGATAACGTCTTGGATTCCATTGTTGTCGAAGGCTTTGGTACCATCTGAATGCGAGATGCAAGAGATTAAATTTTGCTGGCGCCTAGATGAGGCTTTCAAATGAAAATAATAGGTATTGGAGTCCCCTTTTTTAATGTGGATGTCATGCGCCCGCATAGCCCAGAAGCTTTCCTGGATTCATAGGGCAGCATCCAGATCCTTTTGATTGGCGCTGATTTTGGATATAGTGCAATTGGATGGGGTTTGGTTGAAAAGCCTACACAGTTTTCTTTCAAGGAAATCACATTGCCTATTATGTTGACAGAATTTGATATTGATCCACGCCCTCAAATCAGATGCAATCTATTAATGATTTGACCCAATGTCTGCATGTCCACACTTCCAGCCTGACTAGATCACATCTTCGCATTCAGATTCATTATTCCAGAAGCTTTCAAATATGAAGGGTATTATGCATTTATTATTGCTATCTCCTTGGGTGAATTCAATCACAATTGGACTGTGGTCCTAGTAGTTGAGCGATAGGTTCTTGATGTGAAACATTCTGAAAATATCCATCCAATCCGTTGAGCCCAGAAATCTGTAGAGGCACTCCGCGATACAGGTTTCATCTGTGCTGCCTCTTAACCATGTGAATGGGCTCTCCGTGAATCCTATATTGACCAGATCTACCCTAGTAATGGCATCCTTAAAGTCATACATCGACGAGGAGGGTCGAAGAGCTCTACCATTTTTTTTCTTCTGGTACAAGATGTAGGATTGAAATAATGATGTAGATGATCAATATACAAGAGGGGGAGGGGGGTGAATTGTACACTTTAAAAATTTCTTTAAGCAAGGAATGATCTATGTTTAACATCTTTAAACTATGAAAATTCACCACACCTCTAACACCAATTGGAAATTGGAAGAAGGTATGAAGTTACAAACTTATAATTCTACACACATACTTGAATCAGGAAAGTGATTCTGAAAAACAGGTTCCGGATATAAGGAACAATAAATTTAAACTTAACTAAAGTTTACAATATGATATTCTACCTTAAAGCGTATAGAATCTAAATGAATCAAAGTACAAGTGTAGGGAAATAAAAAAATGTTATACTTTCCTTACAATACAATATTCAGCGGAAAAACAAGTAGTACAACTACAAGTACCAAACAATAACTCTTTTAACCCAAAGAGAAGGGTATCCAACAGCCTTGGATAAATGTCTCTTGATTTATACTTTCATGAAATTCTATTTTACCCAAACTAGGGTAAGCCCTCGATATGAATATTAGAGTCTCTTTATTGCTATCCCCACAAGACCTCAACTTCAAGGTAGTTGGAACCTCTGTCTTCCTTAGCAAGGAAGCCCTAGATCTTCAAGTAAGTTGGCACATATGTCCTCCTATCCCCGGAAGCCCTCGAATGTAATCACCAACATTCGGATTCACACGAAGCAATCTGAACGAGCGGTTCAGTACGCAAAAAGCATGAAAATCTTCTCTCTCTAGAAATCACCTTAACAGCGTGTGGACTCTAGATCGATGAACTCCTTTCTTAGTTTGTTGTTGAGCTCTTTCAAATGAGCTCCTATTTATAGTCTCGGTCGGCCCCCTCTCCAATGGTCATATTTTCCATAAAATTTAGAGGGGCATGTACACGTGTAACTCAACCAACAGTTAGTTAGAAACAGAATGGATGACATCGTTTTATAACAAAAAATGTGTAACTGAAAGCGCGACATATTTTTACAATGAAACAGGTGTAAGAATAAGAAAAATTAGAATTCGGAATGTTAGTAAATAAAAGATCGGAGTCTAAAAAAAAAGAAATTCAGAGTCTATAAAAAAAATGTTCGGATTCTGTTTTATTGGAATTCAGAACCTGAAATCTATAGAAGTCCGGAGTCTGTATTTCTAAGGAAATTTCGAGTCTGGTTTCACCAGAGTTTAGAATCTGAACATGCAGAGTTCTAAGTCGAACTAGTAAAAGTTCATAGTAGAACTTCATAAGAGTTCAGAGTCGAACTCCTGAATGTTCGGAGTCTAACTTCATAAGAGTTCGGAGTCGAACTCATTAAAGTTCAGTGTCAAACTTCATAAGAGTTTGGAGTTGAACTACTTAAGATTTCGGAGTCAATCTCATGAAAGTTTAGAGTCGAACTCATGAAATTTCGGAGTCTAACATCATAAGATTTCAGAGTCGAAATCATGAGAGTTCGGAGTCGAGCTTCATAAGAGTTCGGAGTCAAACCCATGAAATTTCGGAGTCGAACAACTTATGAGTTTAGAGTCGAACTCATGAAAGTTCATATCCGTAATTCGGAGTGGATCTTCATTAAAGTTCACATTCAAAATTCAGATCCTAAAAACAGAATACTCTAATTCTTGACATTATTTGATTCTGGTATTTTGGGTATGAATCTAGTTTTTTTACTTTAGAAAAATATTTCTATGTATAAGAAAATCTAGGATAGGGTAAATTTCCTTAAAGAAGAAAATTTTTCATATGGAAGTAAAATATCGATTTGCTTATGTATAAGGTGTTTGTGATTTTCAAAACAAGACGGAATGGAAAAATTCATAAGGAAAACCTAATTGACTCAACAATATCCCCCTTTTGGAAAGCACAAACACCCTTACGAAAAAGAATATAAGGACTTTAAAAATTTTCATTAGACATTGAAATTAAAAATTATCTCACTTTGTTCATGGAAGAATGTGAATACAACTGACCCCCCCCCCCCTTAGGCATTGAAACTCTAAGGATTGTATTCGGAATTTCTGGAGTGGAGTTTTTATTGTCATGGGAATGAAAAAATTCACAGTGAGAAACTCCCCCTTACTTTAAGGATATTTTAAATTTTTATTTCTCTTCTTTTTAGTTGTTCTTTTTCCTTCTCCCCCTTAGGAGTTGTTCTTTTTCCCTCTACCCCTTTGTGATTTTCAAAAAGAATGGATGGGAATGGAAAAGAAGAATATGGTACTTGAAACATTATTATATAACAAAATACAACCACCTAAATTTTTATTACAATTGGGAAAACCATTTTACAGGAAAAGACAAATACAAAAAAAAGATCAGAGTGGGTTTATTTGTCTTCCTTTTCATTTGGGATCAGCTTCTTCAACAATGTTTTGGGCTTCTTCAAATACCTTTGGTCTTCCTCTACTTGTCTCTCCAAAGCTGAGATCCTTTCCTCTTGAAATTTTAGAGCTTCTTCCTAAGCCTTTAAGGCATCTTGTTGAATCTTCACCAACTCATCTTGGTTTACCATTATTTTCTCAAGCAAGATCTAGAGATTTATATCACTTATAAGATTTTGAGCCAGAGAATTTGCCTTGTCATTTAGTTTCTTCACTTGTTGACTCCAAGAACTCTGCTCATCAATCAGCTCATTTTGAAGATTCTTAATCTGTTTATCCTTAGTGTCAAAAGCATCTTTTACTTCATTATGAAAATTATCATGCACAGATAAGTCTTCTTCATCTCTAATAGACCAAAGAGTTATCTTTCTTCAAGATTTCATATGCACACCACAATTAATAAGAAAACTTTTATGTTCGGCCTCGACATTTACACACTTATCCATAACCATGGATAAGGAATCCGATTTCTGGTTCATATTTTGATGCAGCATCTAGCATCTGGAGTCTATAGTTGGAAAAATCAGAATGGTGTCCACCAACTTCTTTAGAGATTCAACCACAAAATCATGACCATGAGATGATGACTCCAAATCAGATAATTTTCTTGGAGAGATCTCTTCCTCAACTCGAACTAGCTTTCTTCTAGACGTAACACCAACCTCTTTCTTCCTGATGACATCTTTTATAGGTGTCTCAATGAGAACGTGCTTCCCCTTATCAGCTTTTGGAATTGGTTCCTCATCAGGAGATACTTCCTCAGATTCAGAAACATGAATAATCTGGTCATCAACTAGTTTCTCCTTTTCTTTTCCTTCCTCAAGAAAATTCCTCTCATAGGATTCATCCTCATCATACAAAACATTTTCTTCTTCTTTTTCTTGCTATTACTTATCATCATTATTACTACCTTCCTCATCTCCCTTTCCAGGAGTTACTAACTTTACGAATTCTGGCTTATCTTTATAATCCTCTACTTGTTTGATCTGGGCATCCAAATGTTGACTTCCCTCTTCTTCTTCTTCTTCTTCTTCATCCTCTTACTCTACTTCTTCAGCAGCTTCTTTTCCAGCTTCTTCAACTAATTCTTTACCCTTGGATTTTTCCAGAGTGACATAGTCCTTAGCATGAGTTTCTAGTAATGAATTAGTACCAAAAGTTTCCCTAATGGAAAGCATTTCAGAAGCTAACTATGTCGCTTTCAGAAAATATTGCACCACTTCTGCTTCAGACAACATCTTTTTCATCTTCTTCTCTTTTTCCTTCTTCTCTAAATCTTCCTCAGCTCTTTCTTTTAAGGCCTTAGACTCTGTAGGGTCCAATCCTAACTGTGGATCCCCTTCTTTCCTCTCCTCTTTATCTTCCCTCAACATGGCTGCCACTTCATCTGTATATGTTTTCTACTTCTTCTTTTGGGGGGAGTAGAATGAGTTTCCTTAACCATGGGATTTTCATTATTAACAACCACTTCCTTAAATTTTCTATTATTCCTTTCCATTTTTGATAGTTCTAGAGTCTGTGTTTCTTTCTGAGTTGCATCAACCTCTTCCACTGATAGAGGGTAAAATTCTCTGGATTCACTAGAATAACCCATCTTCATCCTCTTCAAAGTATCATCATTTACCAGCATAAGCTTACAATTCCAGACATTTGATTTGCATGCAACCTTGAAGGATTCTAAGAATCGAACTATCAGCTTAGATAGTAAGGCAGGGTACGTAATTATT
Organism: Viscum album; assembly: GCA_963277665.1. Taxonomy (NCBI): domain Eukaryota; kingdom Viridiplantae; phylum Streptophyta; class Magnoliopsida; order Santalales; family Viscaceae; genus Viscum; species Viscum album. The sequence goes on from OY728125.1 coordinate 1,761,539,526, forward strand.
TGAGTTCTAAAATTCCCTTCTTTGATGTTCTTGATCGTAATCAGGACATGTCTCATCAAATTTATCTTTCTTATATTTTCCAAGAAATCTATGACACAGATATCACTTTTCTTCAAATTATCCTTGTTGCCTCTTCTTGGTATGATAAAACCTTGTACCCAGAGCTATATAATCTTATTGTACGGAGTGAGATGAGGTATCTTAGTAGTCATATCATCCTTAAGTCCAAGACATTATAAAGCATTCACCTAATTGAAATATACATGCTCATCTGGGAGCTTATGTGAGCAAAACACAGATTCTACATCATAGGAAAAACTAACCAGGCTTGTGGCCTTGGTATAGGATAGCTTTTAAGTCTTCCCATAAGAGTTAAACGAAAACCACTCTATGCCATATTCCATATGGAAGGAAAAAGACTCATAGAACTCGGTCAGAAAATCAGTATAAACCGATCCTGTTTCTCTGACTTGAACAAGCATATATCTTCCCAGCTATTCAATTTGATGTTCTTGGTTATAATATAATCAAGCTTGTAGAAATCCAGATGATCTAACATTTCCCTTAAGACTAACCACTTTGATATTGGATTTGAAGTTGACATTTCTTGAGATGTTGCTTCAATAGACATTCGGAGTAAAGAGTTCTGAAAGATTTGGAACAGCTTTTCAAAGACCGGAATCGGTCTTAAGAAGAGCAGCAGGGCTTCAAGACGTGAACGCTTTGAAAAGCTCGATTTGGGACGAGTCTTGGGGTCCCCTTTATATAGGTGATGGATGTGACCTTTGGTCTTCCAAAATCCATATAACGGTTGTAAAAATTTTCGATCTGATCTGACGGCTGAGAATAATCCCGCAAGGAAAACGTGAATCTGATATTTTGACGTATTAAAGAAAACATTTGAATTTAAGGAAAACTAGAATCTGAATTATTTAAAAAAACAGGAATATACCAGAAAGGAAAATATGATTGCGTAAACTTTAGTAAGGAAATCATACATTTTGGATTGGATAGAAAGATTGTTCATAATTGGTTATATTCTTTAAAAAACATATTACAATAGTTCCTTACAAAAATCACATTACAAAAGTTCTTATATGAAAATCTCATTACGAAAGTTCTAGTACGAAAATCTCATTAGGAACGTTTTCACTTCCGGAAATTTCCATTCTGAGAATATTCATTTAGGAAATTTCCATTTCAGAAGTTATCATTCCAGAAATTTCCATTTCGGAAAGTTTGGAAAACTGACTACGAAAATTTTTATTACAAAAAGTTTGAAAAACTGATTATGAAATGTTTAGTTACACTAACAATCAAATGTACTCAATCTATGACAAGCAGTTTATTACTGTTAAGAGAATTGTTCAACAAAAAGATAATGAAGAATAATTACCTTACAGTAATCATTACTATCTTTTATTTAATGTATTCAAATCTATCGGAGGGTAAAGATTTTATGAAAATATCAGCAAGTTGATTTTTCATTCCGATAAATTGAAAAATGATATCTCCTTTAAGTGTGTGATCCCTAAGAAATTGATGCCTAGTATCTAATTTTTTTGCATGAGAGTGATGTGCAGGGTTCTTACTGAGGTCAATGGAAGTTGTGTTATCACACAAGATTTGAGTCTTAGTAAAACTCAGTCCATAGTCTTTGAGTGTGTGGTGCATCCACAACACTTCAGCACAACAACTTCCAGCTGCTACATATTCAGCTTCAGCAGTGGAAAGTGATATAGAATGTTTTTTCTTGCATGAACAAGAAACTAATGAATCTCCTAAGAAATGACAAGTTTTGGATGTACTCTTTCTATCAATTCTACATCCACCTGTGTCAGCATCTGAAATACTTTTTCAAACAAAATAATTTCCAAAAGTATATAATAATCCTAGATCCATGGTTCCCTTTAGGTAGCGAAAAATTATTTTTATCACCTTTAAGTGAGATTCATTCGAATTGGATTGATATATTGAACATAAGCATACTGAAAACATAAATTCTGGTCGACTAACTGTTAATTAAAGTTAACTTCCTATCATACCACTAAAAGATGTTTGATCTACTGGTTTCCCAGCATCATCAAGATCTAAAGAGTTTGATGTACCAATGGGAGTACATATTCTCTTAGTGTTGTCAAAACCATACTTTTCAATAAGATCATTAATATACTTATGTTGAGATATAAGGGTTCCATCTGGTCTTTGAGAAATTTGAAAACCACGGAAAAATGTTAACTCACCCATCATACTCATTTCAAACTCAGATTTCATTAGACTTTCAAAAGAACCAGTTAAGGATTCCTGAGTAGAACCAAATATGATGTCATCAACTTAAATTTGAACAATCAAGAAATTTTTATTATCATTCTATATAAAAATAGTTGGATCTACATTTCCATTAACATATTTATTTTGAAGCAAAAATCTAATAAGTCTATCATACCAAGCTCATGGGGCTTGTTTAAGGCCATAAAAAGCTTTGGTATGTCTAAAAACATGATCCGGATGTTTTGTATCTTCAAATCCAAGAGGTTGTTCAACAAAAACATCCTATTGAAGATAACCATTAAAAAAATCCCATTTCACATCCATTTGAAAAAGTTTAAAATTTATGAATGCTGCAAAGGATAGTAAAATATGAATAGATTCACATCAGCTACTGGAGCATAGGTTTCTTCATAGTCTATTCCCTCTTGCCGATTATAGCCTTTAGCAACTAATCTAGATTTATTAATTACAATGACTACATTTTCATCACACTTGATTATGAAGACCCACTTTACTCCAATAACAGAAGTTTCTTTTGGTCTTTCAACCATGGTCTAGACTTTATTCCATTAAAATTCATTTAGTTCATCTTGCATGGCTTTGATCAAATCATCATAACCTAAAGCTTCATCAGTGCTTTTTGGTTATAATTCGGAAAGAAATGCTAGATGTTCTACTTCATTCATCATGGAAATTCTAGTCATTATAGGTTGATTTACATCACAAATGATGCTATCACTAGGATGATTCTTAAGAAACACCTGATTTGGGTTTTGTAAAACATCTTCATCAACATAGGGTAGAAAGTCTTCGGGGGTAAATGTTTCCGAAGTATCTTCTTGAAAATTTTCTTTATCATAAGGACCTTCTATCAAAGGTAGATAATCATTTTTTGAAAACACATTTGAGGATTTAGGATGGGATGGATTAAAAACTATAGGTTCAAATTCATGAAATTTTACATGCACAGTTTTTCAACAGTACAAGTATTTTTATTGAAAACACTATAAGCATTAGAAGTTGTGGAGTATCCTAAGAAAATTCCTTCATCAGATTATGGTGAGAATTTTTTTAAATTATCTTTAGTATTCAGGATAAATACCTTGTAACCAAAACCTTGATGTAGGAATGTCTAGGTTTTCTACCATTCCAAAATTCATAAGGAGTTTTATTAAGAAAAGGTCTAATAAAAACGATTTATAGTATAACAAGCAGTACATACAGCTTCAGCCCAGAAATGTCTAGCTATAGAATATTCACTCAACATGGTTCTAGTTATTTCTTGAAGAATTCTATTTCTTCTTTCAATGACACCGTTTTGTTGAAGAGTTCTAGGTGCTTAAAAGTTGTGAGTAATACCATTTCTACTACAAAAGGTTTCAAAATCAGAATTTTGAAATTCTCCTCCATCATCACTATGAATAGTTTTCAGGGGAATATTTTTCTCATTTTTAACTTGGGCTCTAAAACTTTTGAAATAAGAAAAAACACCAGACTTCTTTGCTAGAAAGTAGACCCATATAAATCTAGTGTAATCATCAACTAGAACAAACACGTAGTATTTTCCTCCAATGCTTCTAGTTTGTGTTGGTCCAAAAAGATCCATGTGCACAAACTGTAATGCATCAGTTGTTGAGACATCACCGATTGATTTAAAACTAGATTGATGTTGCTTTCTATATTGACAAGGATCACAAACTTTAGAAGAATCAAATCTAATCTCTGGTAGATCCTTAACTAGTTTCTTCATAGAAAGTATACATATGTTCCTAAGATTACAGTGACCTAATCTTCTATTCCATAACCAAGAATGATCTTCCATTGCACATAGGCAAGGTAAATCTTGGCTCCTAAGGTATTCTAAGTTCAATGTGTAATCATTCTATTGCCTATTGGATGAGAGAATAAATTATTCCTTGGAATTGTGCACTAAGAACTTATCATTCCTAAAATTTACAAGGTATCCTTCATCACATAACTGACTTATGCTAATGAGGTTGTGCTTAATACCCTTAACAAATAAAACATTTGAAATAAAATTTTTACCAAGAAGAACAATATTACCTATACCAACAATTTCTCCCTGAGCATTATCTCTGAAAGTTACCTTTTCTCCTTTCTTCATGATAATATTTTCAAAATAACTTTTATTACCAGTCATGTATCGGTAACATCCACTATCCATGTACAATGTATTGTGGGTACTTAATTTATCTTCCTGACAACAAGAAAAGAGTTAGACTTTCAGAATCGAAACATGTTTAGATCCAAGATTTCTGGATAACAAAATTTTTGGCACCTGCATCATCTTGGAAACAGATGACTTATGAAAACCTAGAGATTGGGATTTGTTTAAAGAAGAATTATTTGCGCAGTGACCACCATATTGAATCTTGGTACAAAATGGGGCACTTTGTGGAACAAAGTAGTTGTTACTAAAAGTTGGTTTTGCATGGGTATAACCAAATCCTGATTTGTTTCTTAAAGGTCATATTTGAGAATACATTTTATCAAAATTTTCTTTACTAGGGGTAACGTTTGATAAACACTTATTTAAGGAAAAAATTTCGGAATTGAGTTTTATAACCAAGTTTTTATCTTAAAAATCATTACATTTAGAACTAGATCTAGGCTCAAAAACACTTTTCTTTGAAATTACTTTTTCTAACTCTTTAGAATGTTTGTTCTTCTCAAAACATAAATCTTCATGTTTTATGAAAGACATAAAAAATATGAATTTTTCTTATCAAGATCTTTAGAATGATCTGATATTTCTTTTGTAAGAAAAGTATTCCTAGATTTTTCCTTATCATGTTTTTTATTGAGTTTGGAATTCTCAATCTCAAGAAGTTCAGAAAACCTAGAAATTTTATCATAGGTAGGTAAAGTATTTTCTTCATTAGAAGAGAATTCCTCATCTGAAGAGTTATAATACATACCATCATTATAATTTAACGATATATTGGTCAATGATTCAGCATTGTGTAACTTATCCACAAAGCAATGATTGATAATTGGTAATCTGGCTATAAGACCAAGATTGTTCTGTCCTAAAGATTCATAATCAGAAAATTCATCTGAAGAGTCACCACCACTGGCAGTCCAGGTGTCATTAGATTTCAGAACTTTGTTAGCTTTGGACTTGTAATAATTCTTTCTATTCCTGTCAGAATTCCTTTCTTTCCTTTCGTTCTTTTTGAGCAAAGGGAAGTATGGTCTAATATGTCCAACTCTCTTGCATTCATAACAAGTAACTTCTCCATCTTTCCTATCTTTCCTTTCCTTTTTCTTATACATGGAATGGAAATTTCTCTATCCAGCTATCTTGTTCATTCTTCATGCAAGATTTGGTAACTCATTCTATGAGACTTCACTCTCACTAGATTCGGAATGGATAATAAATTTATTAGACTTGGATTTAGTTACTCTCCCATGAGTATTATCTTTCACATGATTTGATGTTGTAGTTATATCAACAGTACCAATTCCATTCTTCTTTTTGATGTTGTCATCATCTCTATTAATTCTTATTTCATGTTGGAGAAGAGTTCCAAATAGTTCATCTAAGGAAATTTGAGTAACCTTACTGTTCTCATCAATAGTTGTTATTTTGGATTCCCACTCATTGTGCATAATATCAATTATCTTATCCACAAGAACATCATCATCCAAACATTTCTATCCCATAGACTGAAGACTATTCACTATATTCATAAATCCCTGTTGAACATTACAAATTGGTTCACCATAAAAAAATTGAAGCCATGTTATTCATCTCTGAACATAACTCTCCTAGTTTCAATCACTTTAGAAGTGCCAAAGTGTGTAACCTCTAACTTCTTCCAGATACAATTAGCTGCTTTACAAGAAGAAATTTGGCTATTTATATTTCTAGTCATTGGACATACTAAAGTATTGCGTACCATATAACTGATTTTATATTCATGCTTTTCTTGGTTAGTGAAAGTTATAACTTTTTTATCAAGAATTTTATAATCCCCAGTAAGCATAACAAAATTATCCACTCCAGTATTGATAACGAAAGTCTTCATATGATCTCTCCAATACTCATAATCATTCCCATCAAAAATTGGTGGTCTTGTAGGATTTAGATTGTCAATATATCCAACATTGATTCTTGAAATTCTAAGAAAAACATTGTCAACCAAACATGTTAGTAGGAAATGTTCATAACCACAAAGTTCAGAATGAGAAAATTTGGAATGAACAATTCGGAATGACAATTCAGAACAACAAAGTCTTTTTAAGAAAGGATGATGATTAATGAAAAAGTGAGAAAGAAAAACTTATATGCTAGTATAAGTATTTCAGAAACCCCCTCTGATACAAATTGTAGGATCTAAATAATGATGTAGATGTTCAATATACAAGAGGGGGGTGAATTTTACAATTTAAAATTTTCCTTAACCAAGGAAAGATCTTAATTTAAAAAAGTTAAACTAATAAAATTCACAATACCTCTAACACCAATAAGAAATTGGAACAAGGTATGATGTTAAAAAAATCTAATTCTACACACTAACTTGAATCAGGAATTTTATTCCAAAAAACAGGTTCCGGAAATATGGAACTGGAAATTTAAACTTAACTAATGTTTAAAATATGAGACTCTACCTTAAAGCGTACAGAATCTAAATGAATCAGAGTATAAGTGTAAGGAAATACAAGAATGTTATATTTTCCTTACAATAAAATATAAAGCGGAAAAACAAGTAGTACAACTACAACTAACAAACAATAACTCGTTTAACCCAAAGAAAACGGTATCTAACAACCATGGATAAAGGTCTCTTGATTTATAGTTTCAAGAAAGTATGTCTTACCAGCACCAGGGTAAGCCCTCATTATGAATATCGGAGTCTCTGTCTTGCTATCCTCGCATGCCCTCAACTTAAAAGTAGTTGGATCTATAGTCTTACTCAACAAGGAAGCCCTTGAACATCAAGGAATTCAGCATCTCTATCTTCCTATCCCCGAAAGCCCTTAAATGTAATCACCAACATTCGGAGTCACATGAAGCAATCTGAACGAGCGGTTCAGTGCGCACAAAGAAAGAAAAGATTCTCTCTCTAGATATCACCTTAACAGCATGTGGTCTCTAGATCAATCAACTCCTTTCTTAGTTTTTTGTGGAGCTCTTTCAAATGAGCTCCTATTTATAAGCTCGGTCGGCCCCCTCTCCAACGGTCATATTTTCCTTAAAATTTGGAGGGACCTGTACACGTGTAACTCAACCAACAATTAGTTTGAAATAGAATGGACGACATCATTTTATAACAAAACATGTGTAACTGAAGGCACAACATCGTTTTACAATGAAACATGTGTAAGCATAATATAAAGTAGAATTCAAAATGTAAATAAATAAATGTTCAGAGTCTAACAAAAATGAAATTCAGAGTCTATAAAAAATGTTCGGATTCTATTTTATAGGAATTCAGAACCTGAAATCTTTAGAAGACTAGAGTCTGTATTTCTAAAGAAATTTGGAGTCTGGTTTCAACAGAGTTCAGAATATGAACATGCAGAGTTCAAAGTCGAACTAGTAAAATTTCAGAGCCGTACTTCATAAGATTTCGGAGTTGAACTCTTGAAAGTTCAGAGTAAAACATTATAAGAGTTCAGAGTCAAACTCATGAATGTTCGGAGTCGAACTTCATAAGAGTTCGGAGTCAAACTACTTAAGAGTTCGGAGTCAAACTCATAAATGTTCAGAGTCGAACTCATGAAAGTTCAGAGTCGAACTTCATAAGAGTTCGGAGTTGAACTCATGAGAGTTCAGAGTCGAGCTTCATACGAGTTCGGAGTCAAACTCATGAACGTTCAGAGTCGAACTACTTAAGAGTTCGGAGGTGAACTCATGAAAGTTCAGATCCATAATTCAGAGTGGAAATTCATTATAGTTTACATTCAGAATTCGGATCCTAAAAACCGAATACACCAATTCTTGGCATTCTATGATATCGGGATTTTGGGTATGAATCCAGTTTTTATACTTAAGAAAAATATTGCTATGTATAAGAAAATCTAGATTAGGGTAAATTTCCTTAAAGAAGAAAATTTTCCTTATGGAAGTAAAATATCAATTTTCTTAAGTATAATGTGTTTGTTATTTTCAAAAATATAAGGAATGGAAAAAGTCATTACGAAAACCTTATTGACTCAACACAAGATCTTGTTAATATCACCCCCAATGAGATATGGGCTTAGCATGTCACGTCACAGATTACACAAGATATCCCACGACTTCCACTTCTCATTGTGGGTTGGCCAGCCATAGAAGCCCACAAAGGTCCACGGTGGGGTATGGGCGTCATGAATATCCATCGCCACATGGTGCGAGGAGAAGGATAAGATCCTAACATTAAAATTATCATTCAATAAGAGACATAGACCCCTTGAGTAGCCCTGTCGGGGAACCGGGATGTAGCCCTAGAAGCTGCATTTCAGCGCAAGACCAGTGGTGTCCTTGTTTTCCAATATGGTTCCGGATATGAAAACCATATTAGGGAGTCTTTGAGCGTAATGGAACTGGAGCATTCGAACCGTTCATGGGTTGAAAATCCCAGGACAGTTCCAACATAAAATGATCATTGCTCTTGGTGGGGCTGGGTCGTACCCGCTTGTAACACCCTGAGATTTTATGAAAAATATTCTTTTTAATTTTATTGATGTCTTCTCTTTTATGCTACACCAAAAGGAGCTTGAACTACACACATCCCTGATATGGCTTTCTTTACACGCAATAGTGACCTTCCATGATAGCGTGTGTTGTATGCAATATCGAGTTTCCCTAAACAACGATATGCTATTAAAATTTTATTAAAACTAGTCGTTATGAATAGTAATACCCACTTTTTTTGAATTTTTTAAATTTAATATTTCAAAATGGACTTCATTTTTGGATTTGGAATATCGAAATTAGCCTAGGGTGAAGTTTTGGTATTTTTCTGAAAACTTTCAATTTTTGATGAATAGTGAAAACACTGGGTTACTGTTCAAAAACCGACTTTTTATTTAAATAATTATTTATTTTATTTAAATTTAGTTTAGGTCAAAATTGATACATAATACCTATATAAGTTCAATTTATGTCATTGTATTATTTTTTTAATAATTTCAGATATATAAAAATTTTATTGACCTTTACACCGTCTTTTACCCACCTCCTAGGAGAATTTTCAAATTCACATAAAACTTAATTTAACCGCTTCTGTGAGTGGAATTTAGAAAATCTGAGAGACACGGATAATATCAAGGAGTAAAATGTGGTTCAATGAGATGAAAATAATTTTTGATGAATAGTGACTTTTTACTTTTTTTGCAACGGTTATAAGTAAATACGGTAATTAAGGGTAAAATGATATTATTAATACCCTAAAACATGTCCTAATTCTATTGGATAAGTTTAATTCGACCAAAAACAACCTTAGGAATAAAATATGGCCATTTAGGCCCACTTGTATTAGATTAGGACATTTAATATTAATATATTTAAAGAAAGGTTAAAATAGTTAAAATCAAAGATTAATAACTAAATCATTTTTAATATAGGGTTATACATAAGATAAATTCGACTATAAATATTCATTAGAAAGAAAAAAAGATTTCCTACATAATGGTAGTTTATTTTTAATTTTTTGACTTTAAATAATTTAATCTATTTATGACACAATGATGATACATTAATTATATTATTAATGAAATATTTATATAAGTGATGATATAAATACCCAAATAAATGTAATTTGAGACTTCTTATGAATTAAAAAAAATTCTATGTAATATGACATGTTATTATTGTTGTAGTTAAATATTCTCGAACTAATCATTCTACTATGATTTTCACAAAATTCAATTACCAAATAGTGTCAAAATTGACATAAAATAGTTTTTAAAACAAATATTATATTATTAATTGTTATTTTATTCCTAAAAATCTATGTTTCGGCCAAATGACTTAGATAAAGTTATATATATTAATAATAAACAACTTGGGGTTCGTTTTACTTGTTATAGTAAGTTTATTAACCTTATAGTGTAAGAAAAAGGAAGACGCGGTAAAAGATAAATTATCTAACTTAAAGTTAAATATAAATTATAAGGTTAAAATAGAAACCTAAACACTTCTAAATTCAATTGGATGAGAGTATTTCGACCCGTACCCACCTTAGCTTCGAAATAAATCAATTTTTATCTTTTAATAACTTAATATGACTTTATAATAAAATAATATTTTTAGTTTTTCCAATGGTGCCCCTCTCCTCCCTTATTAAAGGGCACCTCCTCCCTCTCTTCCTCACACCACATTGAGCCTTCAAGCTCGGACAACCCCTGAAAAATTCTCTTCTCCACTTCCCTAGAAACATCCTAGAGGTCCTTGTCTTCTTCAAAGACGATTTTTAGTTCCCAAAGAGGAGGTCTCAAAGAGGTGCTTCAATGAAGAGGAGGTTCATAAACATACGAAGCATACCGGACCTAAGGTAAGGGAAAATCTCACAATCTCATTTCTATCCGAGATCGTTTATACTTCATAATTTATTGGGGAATATTTATCATCCAAATCCATTTTTCCTCAATATATAATATTATTTCCATCCACCTACAATTTTTTAATTCCAATTTTACCCATTGGTGAGTTTTTAGTAAAAGATATGAAAGGAATCTTTTGTCGTTTTTCATACGAGGTACTTTTTGACATTTCCGACCAAACTATGAGAAGAATGTTTTTTAACTTATACGACATGAATGGATTCATAGAACATTATTTCTATGAAGCTTACTTTACAAGTTTTCAAGATTATTTTTAATCAACTTCGTTTATTTTAAAATTGTATGACATGTTAAGAAAGGAAAAATGTTTTTGAAGTAGAAAGGATATTTTCCTCAAGAATGAAGTTCAAGTGTTTTATCAAAAATATTTTCCATCTAAGATAATATCAGGTTCTATTTCTATCCCTATTTTTACATTGATTTTATTATGTTATGATGGAATTATTTTTATGATGTCCTTTTATCTTATATGGATTATGTTATGATGGCATGATGTTTATGATTCCCATTTTTATTACATGGGTTATGCTATGATGTATGATTTATGATTTTGTGGCATACATAAGAATTGTTTCATTATGAGATTGTTGGAACCTATATCTCCCTCCAATGCATTGTGTAAAGATTTATATCTCATGAGATAGACATGGCTCGAATGGTAAGTTAATCTGTTTCAGTAATACAGGACTGGACTGAGGAGTGAACTCGATTTAGAAAGGGATTTTGTCAACTAAGATGGTCTTGGAAGCAATACCTTAGCTACTATGGAAATCATATCATGTGAATAATGATTTTCTACAATTACAAGTTTTATTTACAATCGATTTTATCATGATTGATTTTCTATTTTGATCTATGCATTACGTACTGCCATGTTTTATGTCATTGCTCAAGATTTCGATGTTTAAACATTATGTTTTTATGTTAAAATGTATATGTTTTGTATTATTTTCTCCATTCTTACCCTTACTGCGCATTTGAGCTCACCCTTTTTTATGTTTTCTTTTCCCCAGGAAATAATGAAAGGTTTTAGGTAAGAAAAAAAGGGGGAAGATCTTTATGGGAGATGTTGAAGATCTTTCACCACAATTAGAAGATTACATTCCAAGTTTCCAAAGAAACTAAACTATTACGGTCCTTGTGTGTCTGTTTTTGTTATGTACTAAGTATTCTGAAAAATTAATGTAATGTCCATGTACAACAAGATTTGGGTCTCTATATTTGGTATTAGAGGAAAGGTTTAGTTATCCTTTGGAAACTAGGATGCGAAAACGTTAGTGAGATCCCTATATATATTTCTAAGGTATGTCTAGGGTTATCCCTAAGGATAAGTATTCGTATAGTATATAGTCCTCGAACTACGGTAACGATCATAGAATTCAACCTAAGATGTTAGAAATTGACTGTACTCCCCCTTTAATATGTTGTTTTCCCTAGTATGAATTTTTCCTCTCACACAATTCTTTTTGGGTTTTAGAAAATGGCTAGAAACATGAAGATTCGTGATAATGGAGGATATGATAGACAATTTAATGATATTCTTCATGAGGAACCAAATTAAATTGGATATAGAGGTCCATATATTGTTATTATGCCTAATCAGAAATCTCATAATATGATCAATAATCTCATCATTAGTAAGTATCCCACCTTAGCTAATAAGAGAAAGATGGAGTTTCATGATGATCATAGAGGATAGAAAGTTCAATTCCCCTCACGTAAATAATGTGGGAAGAGGCATCAAGTAGAATGTTTCAATGGAACTGGAAGATGCTTTGGGTGCGGAAAAGAAGGACACAAATCCAGTATGTGCAAAGGAAAAGGATTAGTTAACACCATGGAGAAGGATAATAGTATTACTATGACATCAACAATTATTAGATGTTTTAAATGTGGAATGTATGGGCATTATGCAAACCAATTCCCTAAGGGAAAATCTCAGGAAGAGAATCAGCATGGTCATATGGGTAGTATTTATATGGATGATGATGAGGAGACTACAAATGATATATGAGTTGAAAGAAGTGTTGAGGCACAATCAGTTGTTTAAGAAGTTAGTGGAATTATTTTATGTTTAGCAAGAGTTATGTTGTATAGTTAATGGTACTATGGAATAAAGAATCATCTAAGGATAGTTACACTATTGTTTTTCCTAAAGTATTTGAAAGTATATGTTGAATGGTACTGGTAACCATGAAAGGTTATTCAGATATTTTTGTAAGGAATATGATTTGCGAATAAGGAGAAAATAATATGTTTGATAGTATTCATGAGCTCATGATTGATATACAGACTCAGTGATATCCTGGTTTGATTATATAGAATTTTTGGATTTTAGGATGTGGAAAGAGTTAACTTTTAACAACATTCATGTTTTTACTAAGGTTCAATGGGTATTAATTCTTCAAGAGAATACATTATTAAGGTATTAACATGTTTTTAATTTGACCAACAAGATATATATTATGATATATGGGGGATAAATGATGGAATTGACGTGATTGTTATGTGACATTTCAAGTAATCATTTTCTTTATACTATTAGCTTGGACCGAAGTATTTTAGATAAGCCTAAACATTGGAATGGAATATGTTGGACATAAGTTAGTATTGTTTAAGGATAGAACTTTTTTTGATAATATTGATGGGATTCTATAGTAATGTAGTTTTAGAAAAAGGATAACCTGCAGGACGGGGGACAACCCATCGCGTCGGACAAGGCTGTGGGAATCGAACCCACAACCGAAGTGCGACTAGCCTTTATCACCTACCACTGGCCTACATGAAGTCCCTGGTTAGTAGAAACTAGTTTTATTTTATTATGAAGTATGATATATGATGCATAAGTTCATTTTTGGAATCGTATATGATTAACCTCACCATATATGGATTTATGTATATTTGATAACTTTTGCTAACATTTTGTTTGAAATAGATGGAATGACCCATCATTCTATCACATGATCTGTTAACACTTCACAAATAAAAAATTCAACATAATTTCTTTAAGATAAGAAGTAGAAATTGTTCAAGCCATGAACAATGCTGAGGTTGTAACAAAATCGAGTAAGTATTTCTTTTTATTCAAAAATTCTTCAACTTTAGGGAAATGATCTTGAAAACCAAAAATGTTGTCCTTGTGTCCTCATATACGATGAATCAGATGCTACCTTAGATCATAACAAATTTATGGCTTTGTGATTTTTGGATTTTTCATAGCCAGGTTCTCTACCACTCCCTATTAGAACTTGATGGTTAGATTTTTCTTCCATATCCATATTTTCACCTATGTTGTCCAATGTTGAAACCCAATGTTGAGTTACTTTGGGTGACCGTTATGATTCTAACATCCCTTTTTAAAATGAAGTACTAGTATTCCTTTTTACGATGTGGGTTTCTATTAAAGAAAATTTCAAGTAGTAAACCATTTATAACCCCGACGAATTTCGGGGGCGAAATTCATTTTAAGGGGGGTAGAATGTAACACCCTGAGATTTTTTGAAATATTTTTTTTAATTTCAATGATGTTTTGTGTTTTACGCTACACAAAAACGAGCATGCACTACACACATCCCTAATATGGCTTGCCTAACATGCAATCGTGACCTTCCACGATAGCGTGTGTTGTACGCAATATCGAGTTTCACTAAACAACAATATGATATTAAAATATTATTAAAACTGGTCGTTATGAATAGTAACACCCACTTTTTTTAAATTTTGTAAATTTAATCTTTCTAAATGGACTTAATTTTTGGATTCATAATAACAAAATTAGCCTAGGGTGAAATTTTGGTATTTTTTGGAAAACATTCAATTTTTGATGAATAGTGAAAACTCGGGGTTACTATTCAAAAACAGCCTTTTTATTTAAATAATTATTTATTTTATTTAAATTTATTTTAGGTCACAATTTATACATAATACCTATTTAAGTTCAATTTAAGTCATTGGAGTCATTTTATAATAATTTTAGATATATATAAAAATTTTATTGAACTTTTCACCGTCTTTTACCCACCTCTTAGGAGAATTTTCAAATTCACATAAAACATAATTTTACCACTTCTGTGAGTGGAATTTCAAAAAACCAAGAGTCACGGTTAATATCAAGGACTAAAATGTGGTTCAATGACATGAAAATAATTTTTGGTGAATAGTAACTTTTTACTTTTTTTTACCATAGTTTAAAGTAAATAGGGTAATTAAGGGTAAAAATGATATTATTATTACCCTAACACATGTCCTAATTCTATTGGATAAGTTTAATTCGACCGAAAACAACCTTAGAAATAAAATATGACCATTTAGGCCCACTTGGATTAGATTAGGACATTTAATATTAATTTATTTAAAGAAGGGTTAAAATAGTTAAAATCAAAGTTTAATAACTAAATAATTTTCAATATAGGGTTATACACAAGATAAATTCGACTATAAATATTCATTAGAAATCTAAAATAATTCACTACATAATGGTATTTTATTTGTAATTTTTAGACTTTAAATAATTTAATCTATTTATGTCACAATGATGATGCATTAATTATATTACTAATGAAATATTGACATAATTGATGTTATAAATACCCAAATAAATGTAATTTGAGACTTTTTATGAATTACAATAATTTTCCCTACGAATATGACATGTTAGTATTGATTTAATTAACTCTTTTCGAACTAATCTTTCTGTTAGGATTTTCACAAAAATAAATTTCCAAATAGTGTCAAAATTGACATAAAATAGTTTTTACAACAAATAATATTTTATTAATTGTCCTTTTATTCCTAAAAATCTACGGTTCAGTCAAATGAATAATATTAGGTAATATATATTAATAATAAACAACTTGGGGTTCTTTTGGCTTGTTATAGTATGTTTATTAACCTTATAGTGTAAGAAAACAAGAAGACACGGTAAAAGTTAAATTATCTAACGTAAAGTTAAATCTAAATGATAAGGTTAAAATAGAAACCTAAACATGTCTAAATTCTATTGGATGAGAGTATTTCGTCCCATTACCACGTTATATTCGAAATTAATCAATTTGGAGCTATTAAAACCCGAATATGACTTTATAATAAAATAATATTTTTAGTTTTTTCAAAGGTTCCCCTCTCCACCCTTATAAAAGGGCACCTCCTCCCTCTCTTCCTTACACCACATTGAGCCTTCATGCTCGGCCAAACCCTGCCAAATTATCTTCTCCACTTCCCTAGAAACATCCTAGAGGTCCTGTTATCCTTCAATGACAAATTTTAGTGCCCTAAGAGGAGGTCTCAAAGAGGCGATTCAAAGAAGAGGAGGTTCAGAAACGTACAAAGCATATCGGACCTAAGGTAAGGGAAAATCTCACAATCTCATTTCTATCTGAGATTTTTTATACTTTAGAATTTACTGGGGAATATATATCATCCACATCAATGTTTTTTCAATATATAATATTTTTTCCATTCACCTACAATTGTTTAAATCCAATTTTACCCATTGGTGAGTTTTTAGTAAAAGATATGAAAGGAATCTTTTGTCGTTTTTCGTATGAGGCACTTTTTTAATTTTCAGACCAAAGTATGAGAAGAATGTTTTTTTAACTTATAGGGAATGAATGGATTCATAGAACATTATTTCCATGAAGCTTCCTTTACAAGTTTTCAAGTTTATTTTTAATCAACTTCTTTTAGTTTAAAATTGTTTGACATGTTATGAAAGGAAAAATGTTTTTGAAGTAGAAAGGATGTTTTCCTCAAGAATGGAGTTCAAGTGTTTTATCAAAATTAATTTCCATAAAAGATAATATAAGTTTCTATTTTTATCCCTATTTTCACATTGATTTGATTATGTTATGATGGAATTGTTTTTATGATGTCCTTTTATCTTATATGGATTATGTTATGATAGCATGATGTTTAAGATTCCCATTTTTATTACATGGGTTATTATATGATGTATGATTTATGATTTTGTGGAACACATAAGAATGGTTTAATAATGAGATGGGTGGGACCTATATCTACCTCCAATGCATTGGGTAAATATTTATATCTCATGAGATAGAGTTGGCTGGAATGGTAAGTTAATCCTGTTCAGTAATACAGGACTGGAACGAGGAGTGAACTCGATTCAGAAAGGGACTTTGTCCACTATGATGGTATTGGAATTAATGCCTTGGCTAATCTGGAAATCATATCATGTGATTAATGTTTTTCCACAATTAGAAGTTTTATTTACAAGCTATTTTATCATGATTGATGTTCTATTTTTATCTATGCCTTACGTACTACCATGTATTGTGTCATTTCTCTAGATTTAGATGTCTAAACATTATGTTCATGTTTTTATGTCAAAATGTATATGTTTTGTTTTATTTTCTCCATGCTTACCCTTACTGAGAATTTGAGCTCACCCTTTTTTATGTTTTCTTTTCCCCAGGATATAATGAAAGGTTTTAGGTAAGAAGAAAAGGGGGAAGATCTTTATGGGAGATGTTGGAGATCATTCACCATGATTAAAAGATTGCATTTCATGTTTCCAAAGACACTAAACTATTACGGTACTTCTGTGTCTTTTTTTGTTATATACTAAGTATTCCGAAAATGTAATTTAATGTCCACGTACATCAAGCCTTGGGTCTCTACACCACCTCCGCCTTTGATTCCTATGGGATCATATTTCCTCCCACCACTTTCCATCTTTTTGGGCTAATTTAAGACAAAGTACTCAATTCAATTCTTCATTTCAGCTCCCCAGGTTTTAGATTAATTGCTTTTCATTATTCATTATCACAGTGTGCCCTCTTCCAAGTTTGAAGAGTGACAGGGCCTGGTACCATTAATCCTGTCATCCTAGAGTCACCATTAAGGCAATAGTCTGATGTGGCCATTTCTTGATCACGGTCAGGATCTGGTGGTGTGGTGTACATTTTCATTGGGTCCGAGCATTGTTTTAGAGGGTTCAATGGTTTTGGCAGTGGCTCTGTTGGTGTTGTGGGGGTAACTTTTAGGGGGTGGAATCTGTGCCTGATTCGATGTCTTGATTCTTCATTTGACTCTCCTGGAAAACCTCATAATTTCACGTGGGGATTATGATATGGGAATGTCTACCTGCTTCCCTCTAGAGGATTGGGCTTTCATTAGGAAACTCTGGAGGTCCAAGTGTGATGACTTTAGTGTGCTCATTTTCCGTCATCCCCATGTGTTCCATCGTGGGGCGAACACGATCCTTTTGTTTCTCTGCCTCTAGGATAAAGGCATTTTGTGTTGATTTGGCTTGTAGCTAGGGACCATATTGTAGTATGATATTACCTGATTCATTCCTTTTCTTTTTGTCACATTCCCTCTCCATATGGCCAATACGTCCGCAGAAGAAGCATAAGAATGAGAGTTTCTCAAACTCAAATGAGATCCACATGTGAGCGTCATCGAGCTGCAAAAACATGACCCTCATTAGAGGATTTCACACTTCGACCTCGACTTTAATCCGAACCATGGGTGCCCATTGGATTGGGTCCGAATAGTCCCACTCAATAAATTTGCCAAAGCGATCACCAATATCTCTCAGAACCCGTTTCGTTCTACCTTGGAAAGGAATTCCTTTGATATGTAACCAGAAGGGGGGTCGGGTAAGGATAATGTGTGGGAAATAATCCCCACCTTCAAATTCCTCCATGAGGAAGAGAGGGTTATCAACAGACCATGGCCTCCCTCTGAGTATTTTTTATCTATCATTTTCGTTTAAGAACTCAAAGGCAATGATATTTCTCCCCACTTCCTAGATAGAAACTCCTGCTTTCAGTTTCCATAAATACTGAAGAGTGTCACTTAGGACCCCCTGGTTGACTATGATTTGTGGCACAAATCTTCCAACAACCAGTAGTGACATAAATTTTTCTAGCAGCGTATCTTCATTCCTTCGAGCCTCAATCTAAAATATTTCTTTGTCCGTCAAGGACAATTTCTCCCCTTGATTCACATGATCTGCATCCATGGTGTGTGTCACGTTGAATCTGAAATTCACTTCTTCTTCAAGGATTCGCATCCAGTTTGATCACACACACCCATGCAGTGAATCACCGTTCAAGCCCAGCCCAAGGTCCCTTCAGTTTTGGATTGTCCTAGATGAACACTAGTCAGGCACGACTCGAGAGGACTCGCAATGCACAAAAACAAAGGTTGCATCCAGACCACTCACAGCTAGATAAGCGCAACTGAGAAACTCGACGCGCTTTGAGAAAAATCCTCTCGTGGCCGATCATTCGCGGAGGAGAAGGTCACGGCCTCGTGAACAAGATCCCTTCACGACAGTCCTTCGCGAAGGACAATAAAGTGCCACATGCGGCCCGTCATTCGAAAATTAAATGGTGTTGGCCTCACAAGAAGTTTATTTCGTGGATAGTCCTTTGTGAAGGGAAAAGGTGCCTCTCGTGGCCAGTCCATTGTGATCCACATGTGTCTTTGCAAAGCTGGTCGGAACGCCACTGGTGTGGGCCTTGTCAGACGGAAAATTGATGGCTGGAAGAAAATCCAAAGAAGTTCAAAGATCAAAAACTCGACTCCACTTTGCAAAAAGAATTTGGAATCGAAGGATTAATCATGATGTCATGAGTGTGGGGGCTGATCTAGTTCCCAATTTGCCAGATCTGGTAAACAGAATGCCCGGTTTTGACGAAGAGTGATTCCGAGAATCAGGGATGAAGATCATCCTCTATTTGATGATGAATCTATAAGGGTGTTTCCCTTTCCCCTCTGCTTGCCGGTGCCATAGGGAAGAGAACTAGCTCGAGATCGAACTCAAGGAGTTGAAACCAGGTCCGTCGCGACACCGAGAATCCGGAAGCCGATGAAGCCAGATGATGTTGGGTCCAACGTTGTCAGAATGAAGGTGGGAGAAGGATCCTTCTCCAAAGAATGGGAATTTGACGAGGGTGAAGACCACCGTTTCCACACAACCACACGCCGCCATGGTACGAACGGGAGGCACCAGTGAAAATGCGAACCCTAGGAATTCCCTGGAGAGAAGCTCTCACTGCGGGAGAGACGAGTAAGTGTAGATTATTGGTTTAACTAGTGGTTAGAGGAAAAATATTGAGACTTCATTCAGGAGAAGATACATTCATTTGACACCCTGATAAAGGTATGTGGTTTTCACCAATTTGGGATGCTTGGGCATAAGACTCCCCCATTTCCTGGAGACCCCATTGAGTTCCAAGAATACATAAGATTAAGTAATATTTAGAATTTTTATATGACCTTTCCATCTATTTGAAGTGGGAGAGGATCCATATTAGCTCCATATATATGAGTAGGATCATTAGTGCCTCTATAAGAAGTTGGTAAGGTTATTACTAACCGTATAGAATAGGATGAGTTCAGGTATGAGGTATCAAGAAATCAGATACAAAGAGCTAGAATGGATGACCCACTCTAGGTATTCAGGTTGTAGCACGGGGTCAAGGATCAGGCTAGAATTATTCAGTGTATCCTTCCATAGTAGCAAAGTTATGTGAAATCTACAATTCAAGGTACTATTGTAGTATCCTCTATTATTCCATTTTATATTTTATATTTTCATCAAACTCCTTTATCTCAGTATTTATTAAAGAAATCCTTAGGCTTCATGTTGGACACTTTCGTGGTGTGATGATACTTGATACACCTTTGGGTATATGTTCAAATAGTTTACTCTTGTGTAAGTAAATACCCCGTGAGGTAGGGAGTTATCTTTCTTATTATACCTTTCCATCCTTGAGAAGATATGTTTTGATGTCCATCTTTGGATGAATTGTTTGGCCCACTATCAGGCCAATGTGGATAGTTATCTCTTTATGGTGTCATTCACAGTCCCATAGGGTGGTACTTATATTCAAAAGGATGAGTGGGATGTTCAAGATTATAAAGATAGAGCAGATATTAATAGTCTAGGGGGAGATAAAACCCATATTTTTTTAATTTTTATTGATAATCATGGATTACATCATACTAAATTCTATATTGTTGTCAAATGATTCATGAATGCTTTCCATGAATAATTTTTTAGACTACCTCATAAGATATAGGTAGAGTTTACTATTTAGATAGATCACATAGCTACACTGTTATCTATTCCTTTTTATAGGATTGATAATAATAAGTTTCAGGATATTAATGGGAAATTAGAGAATTTGCAGGCCAATGATTTATACATCCTAGTATTTCTCTGTGGGGTTTGTTGATCCTTTTCAACAAAATGGTATATGGAACCCTCAATGTTTGTGGGGATTACCAGAAGTTTAATTAGCTTAAAATGATGAACCTATATCCTTTACCTCATATAGATGATCTCATCGACATGCTAATAAGAGAGAGGGTATTGTCAAAGACTGACTTGAGGTCGGGCTATCATTAGTTTTGAGTTTGGCATTGAGATATTCTACTGATAGTATACTTTAGTCAGATGGTTTATATGAGTATATAGTTATGTCATTAGGTCTTTTGAAAACACCTACCTTTTATGGATTTGTTGAATAGGGTTTTCCATCCCTATCTAGATGCCTTTATATAGGTATTTGTAGATGAAATTTTAGTGTATTCTCATACTCCAAGAATTCGTGCCAAGCATCTTTAGATCATTTTGAATACATTGAGTGAGTACTGATTGTATTATATGACATGTATGTTCCACTTTTTGGGTCTTATTATCTCAGAGGAAGGAGTATTAGTTAACCCAAAAATGGCGAGAGTTGTAGTTACCAAGGGGTATCCCAAGAATGTGTTTGAAATATGGATTTTATTGGTGATATATGGTGATTAAATGTGTTTAATGGAGGAATTATCATGCTTAGTATCACCTATTATGAGTTAGGCTAAGAAGGATGAGAAGTTAATATGGTTAGAAGCATATAAGATAGCATTCTAGGAGTTTATAGGGAGACTGAATTGAGTGATGATCCTAATTCTTCTAGAGTTGGAATGAAGCTATATAGTGAATTGTGATGTATCATCTATCGATCTAGGATAAGTTATGATGTAGGATGATCAATTTGTTATATATGGTTTATAGAATATGAGGCCTCATGTGTAGAATTAATTGATGCATGATCTCGTGTTGGTAGTTGTTGTTCACACATTGTGTTGTTGGAGGCATAACCTACTGGAAGGGCATATTGTGGTGTTTACAGAAAACAATCCTTAGGTATATTTCCATGCAGTGTGACTTGAACCTCAAATAATGAAGGTGGTTTGAGTACCTATAGTTTTATGAAAATGATCCCGCCTATACACAAGGGAATGTAATTATTCTTTCAAATTCTTTGAGTAGACGGAAGTAGACACAAGAAGATAAGGAGGCTAGTATCGAGTTCTAGCATATGACATTGTTTTTTGAGATACACATAGAGGTTCAATACTTTCATTGAAAGTCTATACTTTCATCACTATTAATTTACTATTCACTTCTTCAGAGAGTGAAGATAAGGCGTTTTTTAGACCATGAGGGGTTGGTCCTATGAGAGAGTATTTTGGATTAGGGCCCAACTCAATATTGTACTATTGATGGAGATGAAATCCTAAATATACATGGGCATATATGGGTCCCTACAGACACAAGAGAGGATATGATGTGATATTCACATGCTTGTTAGTGGGTATTACACCCGTTTATCTCCAAGATGTATCATGATGTTCACCAATAGTATTGATGGCATTGGATGAAACATCATATGATAGGTTTTATCACTCGGTGGTCCACCTTTCACCAGGTTAAGGTGGATCACTAGAAACTTGTTGTCTTGTTATAGATATTACCAATCCTGTAAAGGAACTTGAATGATGTCCTGATTTATTTTATAGTCATCTTATCAAGGACTCCTTGAGGTACCAATGTTGTTTGAGTAGTTGTGGATTGACTAAAAATTGTAGTTAATTTCATTCCTATCTAAGAGTATTTCTTTGTTCATCAGTTGGGAAGAATTTATGTTCGTGAGATTATGCATCTAAAAAGGTTCCATCATAATATAATTTCATATTGGGATTTTTGTTTATATTAATGTTCTAGAATGTGTTATAGAGAGATATGAGTACAAAGGTGCTTGTTGATCATATCCATTCACCCCCAAACTGATGGATAGATGAAATATAAGATACAAGTTTTTGAGGACACACTAAGAGGATTCTATCTTCATTATTGTGGTTCATGGTAGAATCAAATCCTTCTGATCAAGTTTTCTTTTAATAATAGCTTTCCGGAAGCAATTTAGATGGCTACCATTGAGGCTTTTTATAATAGTTTGGGTTTTTGAACCCTATACTGGTTTGAGGTTGGACATGTAGTGATAAAAGGCCCTTAAATCATGCAGGAGACTTCATATAAGGTTTATTTTAATAGAAAACATATTTATACCACTCATTCTATACATAAAAGTTATGTTGATCTTCATCGATGACATCTGGAGTTTGAGTTTATGGAATATGTTTTCTTATGGGCATCACACAAACATGGTCATATATGGATAAAGAGGCAAGGGTAGATGTCACCTTGTTATGTCGGTCTATTTTATATTTTGGATAGAGTCATGCTAGTAGCCTATCAGTTAATATTATCTCATTGGTATCATTCCATCCATGATGTCTTCAATGTTTCATAGTTTCATCATTAACATTACAAATTTCCTCACACATTTTATCCTAAGGATGTTGAGTTAAATATCAATGTTTATTTTGAAGGGTATCACATTTTCATAAATTATCAGAGCATAAAAGCACTCAGAGGACGGAATATCCCTTTTGTATAGGTGCTATAGTATCACAACTAGGTACAAGATGAGACTTGGGAGTGGGAGGCCTTGGTTTGTGCTCCATGGATAGAATTGTTCTCATACAACATGCAACATCCCTTGGAAGGGAAAATCAGGGATGAGTTCATCTAAGGGGAAAAAATGTAAGCACTGGATATTATATGAAATATGGATCCTTTAAAAATTTCTTTATATCGTTTTTTTACCTAATATGGATTCTTAGAGAGGCTATAAAGGAAACATGGATTATTTGGGATTTTTCAGAGCATGGAACCCTAGACGATTGAAGAAAGAACTAGTCCACATGCTCAGTAGAAACTCTGAAACCCTTCCAAAATGGATTCATCTAAAAATTTGGGGCATTTTATAGGGCAGAGTATGGTTCATGGTTTATTGTAACATTTTACCTAGGGATACATGACCATACATAGTTTTTGGTAGAGGCAAATTTCATATTTGACACATATTTCATTCGAATGTGTAGGTACACCATGTGGGGTCCCTCATTAGACTAAAATCCCAGCATGGTTTGTAAATAGTTTTTCCAACCATGTTTACAAACCATGAAACCCATTAAATTAGTTTAATTTACCCCTTTCCCATTAAATTCATTTAAAACTAAATACCTTTCTCATATCAACATACTCTAACAACATGATGCTTTTTATCATCCTTTGAAGGTCTCAAATCCTCAGGATAGTTTCTCAGTTAATTCTCCCATCCATAATCTAATTCAACTTCTGATCATCTCATTTTATGTTCAGTAGTTATAACTCTTTTCATATCACACATTTCATTAGTTGTATTTCTCTCAATGAAGTTATTTAGGTGATGACACATATGGCATATTTTCAAAGTGTTTTGAAGTTTTTATAATTTTTACCAATCTAGAACAAACCAAAGTCTAATACTAGAAGAGTGAACTTCAACAAGAACAAAGTAAGTGGTCTAGTATTTATCTCTTAAATTCATGATGTTTATAATATGTGTTATGTATCATAGGCTGGTTTCACCGTGCATTTCCCTAAAAATGAATCTTCCTTAGTTTGGTTTCCTTATTAATACCTAATGACCTTAGTATAACACAATACATGTTTTAGGTCATCAACCTCATATTGGTTATCCCCTATGGGTGTTCCATTTTATGTTCCTAATATTCATCCATGGTTATAAAGCCAAAATTCATATCCGTGTTTTTTTCCATACTGATGATCATTGTTATCATAAATGACATAGATAATTGTTGTGTTATAGAATAGATAACACACATATCAATTTAAAATTAAATAAATGGAGGTGAGTGGAATGACCAAATCACCATATTAATTTGAAAAAAGGTTATTCCCTTGTAGTTGTTGAATTTAAATGTGATATGAATGGAATATTTTAACTTATTGATTCCTAGAATAATTATAATTGATAGAATTGGGGATGGTGACCCTTCTGTTATAGATTGGTCATGATGACACTCTTGTTATATATTATGGGAATGAAATAATTATATTATGATTTGGTCATGAAGTCCCTATATAGTTACCCTAACGCATTGCGACCAATTATGAATAATAATGAATGCACACGAAGACCCTTATGAGATATCTGATACAAGGATCTAGAACTTCATGATATTATATTGGTAATGGAGACCCTAGTGATAAGATATTAGGAATGGATACCCTAGTAATATGATAATTGGAACAACTATCCTATTTTATTATACTTGGCATGGTGACCCTTGTGATATGATATATTGGCATGATGACCCTTCATGATATGATACAAGTCATTGGGACCATATTAAAGTGATACTAGGAATGGTGTCCCTTATTCATGTGATACTTGGTTTGGAATACCTTGATACATTTGAGACTCATGTTATAGATTATAGATTATAGATTTATGACTGAGGTCTAGGCTAGTAAGAGTGTCCATAAGTATCGGTATAGACATTAATTCGTATACAGTCTATATATATGTATACATTTGGTTACTTGTTCTTATATTATCCATCTTAGGAAAAAGAAGGTACTGTTAGTCTGGTGTCCTTATAGAACCAAAGTCAAACATTTATAAATTTTATTGATTACCATTATACCTACTAACAATCCATATTTTATGCATTAACTAGATATTTATAGACATTATTGGTGTCGGCTTACTAAGTTTATGTCACACCCTATTCAGGATGATGATGGTACCAGGCATATTATGTGGATATATGTAGGGATAATGGAAAGAACCCATTTATTTACACTTGGTTTGTATATAACATGGGAGTGGGGAGGCATAGGACTGAGTTGAGGATCCTAATGTAATTGGAGATGGTCTTTTTGTTCTTTTCAATTTATGATACATGTATTTTATAGCATGCTTGCATTTTCCTATATGTTATACATTTGATATACCATCATTATGTATGTGACACATGACATTATTGATTTGGGTGATTTATTCCATTTTTATGATTTACCTTCGACTTCCAGTTGTCTTTTAATTATTATGATTATTCCATTTATCTATCTTTTTCACTGTAGTGCTACTCAAACCGTATGTGTATAGTCTTCCCACTGTACCACCTTGGACCCTTAATACTAGTTGGCATCCATTGGTTCATAGGGAGGTGCACTTGTTTTAATGTGGTCCACTATATTGTCCCAAAAATTCTCATTGTCTTAAGAGTACAACGATCCATTACTAGGCCTTAAGAGACATCCCCAAGATGCCCAAGCCTGGAAATAAATGCTGAAGTGTTTCAAATACAAGTTGGGGGAGGATTTTCCCTTTAAGAAAAACCCATAAACCAAACAAGAATAACCAACATTCAATATATGATGCATGAACAAAAGAATGAAAACTAAACAACTTCATTTATGTCAAACCACATCAATGTGCACAACATCGGATGACCAAACCAAACATCAAAGTACACAGTGGAAGAACCACTCAAGACTCACAAAAGACACCAAAACAATATGCTCCACAAGCTCCATGCTCCACAACATATCCCAAGCATCACCACAAGCCACTAGAAAAAATATTCTTTACCTTTACCTATGTCTTAGAATATGAAATCTGTAAAATCACCAACGTGCCAAAGCAGGGGTGAGTATAAAACACAGTTGGATTTCCTCAATGACTTCCCTACCCACACCACTAGGATAGAAGAGTTAGCCATAATTATATAAAATCAGTATATATGAAACATTTTCTCAAAAACAGTTTATAACTAAATATAAACATGTTTCCGAAACCATTCATAACAAAAAGAATCCAAGGGAAATTGAAACCAGTTTTCCAAAAAGTCATTTTTCCATAAAAATAACCAATCATGCTTTATAACCATTTCACAAAACATTCCTTTTTGGCATACCCAACCAATTCCACAAGCCCATGAATCCAAATATGCAAGCTACTTGGAAGAGGGGAGAAGCCCTAACCATTATCCATCCCAACTATGATGGGGTAGACTTCTTACCCTTATCCAACCCAAATGTACATGAATTCTTGATGGCAGAGATCCCTAACCCTTATCCATCCCATCACTGATGGGGGAGACCCCTAACCCTTGTCCATCCTGAATACAATATGAATGTTTGAAGGGGGAGAGCCCTAACCCTTATCCATCCCAACATTGATGGGGGATAATCCTAACCCTTATCCGTCCCGAATGCAATGTGAACACACCACACATTAACAACAATCATGCCGAAACCATCCTTTCAATAAAACACCTTTTACTGAAAACCTTTTCCATCAAAACCAAGTGTGTTCAACCAATTCCAACCATTTCAATAAAACACCATTTTGTTACTAAAACACCATCTTTAATAAAACTATTTACCATTCCCTCAGATCCACAATTTAAAATCAACATTTTAAATTCAATATTCCAAATCACTTTTCATAATAATTCACAAATATTTCACAATTTCATCAAAACCATAAATCACCACTAAAAAAGATTTATTCCATGCATTTCACAATAAATTTCATTATCATAACCCAATTTAAAACTAATCCAATCAATTCTAAAAAAAGGATTCAAGAGTGGCTCCACCTACCTCAATGGTTTTGATGAAAACCCTAACAAAAGAATAACGCACAAGAAAACCCAGTCGATTCACCAAGGATTCACCTTAGATCTCTTCTCCCAACACAACCAAGACCAAGTCTCATCATGTTTGGCATAAAAACACTTAGATCTATCCATAATAGAAGTATATCTATGAAATCGAGAGGAGATGAGAAGTAGATCTAAGTAGATCTGAGAAACCAAACAAGAACGATCACATACCTCAAGAATCCGACTTAGATTCACCAAGAGAAGACTTCAGATCGCCTCTGGAATTATGGGAGAACCCTCATTGATATTTGGAGAACCAAAATCCCGAGTTAGGGATGCGTAGGAGGACAAAAAAGCTACATAGAGGTAAAAATGCGTGAGATCCACCTTTATAAGATATCGTTTAAGTGTTCACACGGTTAGTTTGCACGGTTTGACAAACTGTGTGCTAACCGTGCATTAGTTACTGCCTCAGCCACCCTTCTCGCACGGTTTGGATAAATGGTTAGACAAACCGTGCACTGACCATGCAAAATCCACTGCCTCCAAGACCCACTGCACACGGTTTGGCAGCAGGGTTTAGACAAACCATGCGCCTCCCGTACGACTACCTCTTTACCTCAAAATATCATTCCAAGTTCTCATGACTCTCCCATTCAACACCCTTAACATTATAACCATTAAAAGAGTCATGAAAGGATTACAAACTAGAAACTGGAGGTACTACATTCTCCACACCATTGGTCTTTCCATCCTTGGAAAGTAGAAAACATTTACCCAACTGAATGAGTTTCAGCCACTTCTCATTCATTTCCTTTTTATGTTCCCAAGTCTCTTCCTAAATCTGACCATGCTACCATAAAACCCGCACTAGACCAATGCTTTTTCCATGAAAGACTTTCTCTTGCCTATCCAAAATTAGTACATGCATTTGTATCAACGAAGCATCCGGCTCTAGGTCAACGTGATCCCATCTGATCACATGGTGAGGATCAGGCTGAAACTGTTTCAACTAAGATACATTGAACACATTAAGCACCAAACTAAAACATGGTTGTAATGAAAACTGATATGCGACCTCTCCAACCCATTCTAGTATCTCTAAAGGGTCAATTTATCTAGGAGATAACTTTCCCTGCTTCCCGAAATGATGATGTTCTATCCTTGGTGAGATCCTCAAGAAGACATGATCACCCACAACGAATGACAACAATCTTCGATGGTTATCTGCATAAGGTTTTTTATGACTCGAAAACATCTATGTCCTCTTTCTAATCAACTAGATCTTATCTATTGTCTCTTGGACAAGGCTTGGCCTGACTAGTGATGTTTCACCAGTTTCCACCGAGCATAGTGGAGAACGACAAGGACGCCCATACAATGCTTCAAACGGAGCCATGCGTATCGAGGCATGATAGCTGTTATTGTATGACAACTCCACTGAGGGTATATTCTCCTCTCATGAGCCTCCAAAATCCATTACACAAACCCGCAAAATATCTTCCAACATTTTAGTCATCCGCTCAGATTTCCCATCCATCTGAGAATGATACGTCGTGCTCATCATCAACTGAGTCCCAAGGGCTTGTTGTAATGCTTTACAGAAACGAGATGTGAACCTCAGATCTCCATCTGAGACTATAGACAGTGGTACACCATGACTCATTACAATTTTTCATATATATATATTTTAAATATCTTCCACCGTATGGGTTTCACGAATAGGGATGAAGTGGGCCGACTTGGTTAGCCAATCCACTATCATCCAAATGGAATCATGTTACCGAACCGTTCTTGGAAGGCCTGTAAAAAAATCCATCACTATCTGATCCCACTTCCACACTGGGATAGGTAAAAATTGGTACATACCAGTTGGTCTCTGATGCAATGATTTATCTTGCGGACATGTTATGCACCGTGAAACGAACTCGGCCACCATTCTTTTCATTCCGCTCCACCAAAATTGCATCTTCAACATCTTATACAGTTTTTTTGTACTCAGATGTACAACCCATCTTTAATGATAGTAAGCATGAAGGATTTGTTCCTGAAAAACTATAGGTATAACCTTTTGATCTCTGAAACAAAAAACTGAACCCCCATCAAGTTTCCATCCATCAAAGTTCTCCCCACCATTGAGTTTTGAACTTACAACCAGAAATTCAGCATCAGATGTTTGTTCTTCTTTGATCATTTTTACTAAATCAATAACAAGTGCAACTGGAACGAAAACTGCAATATCACCTAGGTCATCACATTCCAAATGAATTTTGCCTAGGACCGACATCAACTGCCACTCATCTAATGCTTATTTCTGCAACTGAGCATATGACTTTATGCTTAATACATCTGCCACCGAATTTCCCCTTCCCAGTGTATACATCAAGTCAAAGCCGAACATTTGAAGATACTCCATCCATATCCTCTGCCTGAGATTCAATTCTCACTATGAGAAAATGTGTTTCAAGCTTTTTTTATTCGTAAACATGGTAAATTTCTCACCAAAGAGGTAATAACTCCATGTTTTCAAAGCATGGGTGACTGTAGCCAACTCCAAGTCATGTGTTGGGTAATTTTTCTCATGCACTCTCAACTGCCTTGAACCATAACCATCCACATGATCTCGTTTCATGAGAACACAACCCAAACCTGATCCTGAAGCATCATAATACACTACATACCCCTGTCTTGATTTAGGGAAGATCGATATGGGTGCTAATGTAAGGTGAACATTAAGCTCTTGAAAACATCTCTGACATTCCCCATTCTGCTTTTTCAATGCTGTCATAGGCGAAGCTAGTCGTGATAAGTCATGAAAAAAGTGTCGGTAATAACCAGGTAGACCACGAAAACATCGTATTTCAAATACATTCTCAGCAGTTTCCAAGAATGAAGAGCATATCTTTTCTGGATCAACAGAAACGCCTTTCTCAGAAATGACATGGCCTAAGAAATGTACTTTCTGTATCAAAAAATCAGACTCTGATAATTTGGAATACACACAATGATCTCTCATGATTTGTATCACTGTTTCCAGGAGCACCTCATGATCAATTCTTGACTTTGAATACACCAAGATATCGTCGACAAATACCACAACAAAAGAATCCAGATATCGTCGAAATATCCGATTCATCAAAGCCATGAATACCGCTGGTGTATTTGTTAGAACCAAAGGGATGAATACATATTCGTAGTGTCCATATCTGATTTTGAAAGATTTCTTTTGAATATCCTCTTTCCAAACTCACAATTGATGATATCCTGATCGCAAGTCAATCTTGAAGAACCACTGAGCTCACCTTAATTGATCGAACGTATTATCAATGCATGGAAGTGGATATCTATTTATTATCATAACTTGGTTAAGCATACGATAATCAACACACAACCAAAGAGTATCATTTTCGTTCTTTGCAAACAAGACTAGTGATGCACACGGAGATATACTTGGTGGAATGAAACCCTTTCTTTCCAGCTCCTCTAACTACACTTTCAATTCCCGCAATTCAGTAGGTGACATCCGGTAAGAAGATAGTGAGCTAGGATTGGTCCCCAGAAGGAGATAAATCGTAAAATCTACTTGAACCCAGGGTTAGAGTTCCCACTCTTCCCCAAGGGTACCATAATGCTTCCTCTACATGATGCTCCCAACAGATCCTGCTCAGTCACCGATGCTCGATTCACCATCTGTGTGTAATCACTGATACACAACACTGTTATTTTGAATGGATCTATTACCTTAACCCCACTTCAATTATCTTTTCCTTCAATGCTGTGGTACCTTCCACCTCAGTTGAAAACCAAACTAAGGTCATAACCTTAGTTTCATATGTCATCACCGACATATTCTCTTGCTTCAGACTGAAGAAATCAGTTGTGCGATGAATTCTGAACATATGTGGGTAGTGTTTTTTATTAAGAAATTCCTATCCCCCCCCCACGCCATTCCCTGGTCTGTTCTCACTTGGAATACCAACTCCCACCACTGAAGATCAAGATAATCTATCTTACATGTTGCTAGCTTTACTTTCAACTCTACCGGTGTCCCCAAGAATTCGTAAATTCTATTTATTCTGGACAGCCACGTCTCTGCCAGTTTTGGGTCAGAATCACCCCTAAATACGGGTGGATCTTTCTTTTGGAACTGAGCTGGCATAATCAACATGCTTTGGCTATTCCCTTCTATTCAATCTTCCCACATCTTGGAAATTTTTCACTATGCTTTGGACTAACTACTAGTTCACCTGGGGCTCGGTGCAACCACATTTTCATCGGCCACTTTCGATTGGTCTCCACGACACCTACCCAGCATCTATAAACATAAAAACCAACCACGAGTCTCACATCTATAGGCATAAAGAATTCACATTTCAAATCACATTAGACAACAATATCACAATGAGGCTTTCCACCATTCCACAATTTTCCATTTTTTAAACGGAGACTAACTCCATCAATCTATCTCTCTAGCAATAGTTGGATTAACATTTCAAATTCTTTCACATTAACAACCACAACATGTTTTTTTTCAAAAACGACCTTTTTCTATGTTCCACCATTTTTTGAAAATATTCAACATACAATCTGAAAATCTATCCATTTTAAAAATACACCCAATACCCTACTTCCAAAGTGTTTCACTTGAAAATAATTTCTACATTTTTCAAAAATTGGTATCATGCACAAAATCCTTACTCATTCCTCACAATGCGATATGTAATCCTAGTGGTAAGTCATTCCTCTACAGTTCATGACATGCTCCTCTGATTGGATAAACCCATGACAATGAGATTTCCAACATTCTAGAAGTGTATCCAAAACACTCATGTACCCAACACCAAGGTAACTTGATGTTCAGCATAAATGGGTTAGCTACATCCTTTTGTGATATACATTTCATGTTCCGACAATCCTACTTCTATCTAAGATATCAAGCCAAATAATAGACGAGAATGAATTTCAACTCCAAGACCAAGAACATCGATGACCACTTGTTAGTCAAGGAATGAACAGGTTGATACCATTTGTATTGACCCGCCAATTCTCATTGGATTGAGAGTACAACGAGTCATTACTAGGTCTTAAGCGACATCTCCAAGACTCCAAAGGATGGAAATAAATGCCTAAGGGTTTCAAATACAAGTTGGGGGACGATTTACCCTTTAAGAAAAACCCATAAACCAACCAAGCATAACCAACATTCACTATATGATGCATGAACAAATAAATGACAACTAAACATCATCATTTATGTTAAACCACATCAAAGTAAACAACAACAGAAGACCA
This sequence comes from Viscum album, assembly GCA_963277665.1. Lineage (NCBI taxonomy): Eukaryota > Viridiplantae > Streptophyta > Magnoliopsida > Santalales > Viscaceae > Viscum > Viscum album. The sequence goes on from OY728125.1 coordinate 1,761,572,496, forward strand.
AACCAAGAATCAAAGTACAAAGTAGAAGAACCACTCAAGACTCTCAAAAGACACCAAAACACCATGCTTCACAAGAACCAAGCTCCACATCATCTCCCAAGCATCACCACAAGCAACTAGAGAAAATATTCTTTACCTTTACAGGTGTCCTGGAATACGATATCTGCAAAATCACCAATGTGTCAAGCATGGGTGAGTATAAAACTCAGTAGGTTTCCCCAATTTCTTCCCTACTCACGCCACTAGGATAGAAGAGTTGGCCACAATTATATAAAAACAGTTTATATGAAACATTTTCTCAAAATAGTTTATAACTAAATATAAAGAACTTTACAAAACCATTCGTAACCGAAAAAATCCAAGAGAAACTGAAACCTTTTTTCCAACAAGACATTTCTCTAGAAAAATAACCAATCAAGCTTTAGAACCATTTCACAAAACATTCCATTTTGGCATACCCAACCATTTCCACAAACCCATGCAACCAACTATGCATGCTACGTGGAAGAGGGGATAATCCCTAACCCTTATCCATCCAAACTACGATGGGGGAGACTTCTTACCCTTATCCACCCCAAATGTACATGAATGCATGATGGGGGAGTGACCTAACCCTTATCCATCCCAACTCTGATGGGAGAGACCCCTTACCCTTATCCATCCCGAATACAATATGAATGTTTGACAAGGGAGAGACCTAACCCTTATCCATCCCAACCTTGATGGGGGAGTCTCCTAACCCTTATCCATCTCTAATTCAAGATGAACACACACCACACATTCACAACAATCATGCCAAAACAATTCTTTCAATAAAACACCTTTTATTGAATACCTTTTCTATCAAAACCAAGTGTGTTCAACCAATTAATACCATTTCAATAAAACACACTTTTTTATTGAAAACCCATCTTTCAACTATTTACCATTACCGCAGATCCACAATTTAATATCAACATTTTGAAGTCAAGAAGCCAAATCACTTTTTCACAACATTTCATAAAGATTTCACAATTTCATCAAACCCATAAATCATCACTAAAGAAGATTTATTCCATGATTTTCACAATAAATTCCATTCAAATAACCCAATTTGAAACTAAGACAATCAATTCTATCAAGAGTAGTCAAGAGTGAAGCCACCTACCTCAAAAGTTTTGATGAAAACCCTAACAAACAGGGAACACAAAAGAAAACCCGGCTGATTCACCAAGGATCCTCCTTAGATCTCTTCTCCTAATAAAACCAAGACCAAATCTCATAATGTTTGGAATCCACACTCTTAGATCTACCCATAACTGGAATAGATATAATAAACCGAGAGGATATGAGAAGTAGATCAAAGTAGATCTGGGAAACCAAACATGAATGATCACATACCTCACGAATCCGGATTTGATTCGCCAAGAGAAGCCTTCATATCGCCCCCACAACTATGGGAGAACCCTCTTTGACCTTAATAGAACAAAAATCTCGTGTTAGGTCCTCTTAAGAGAAAAAAAGAGCTATATAGAGGAAAAAATGCATGAGATCCAACTTTATAGGATCTAGTTTATGTGTTCGCACGGTTTGAGAAACCGTGCGCTAACCGCGCATTAGCTACTGCCTCAACCACCCTTCTCACATGGTTTGGCCACACAGTTAGACAAACCATGCGCCGACCGTGCGTAAGTCATTTCCTCCAAGACCCACTGCGCATGGTTTGGCGGCATGGTTTAGACAAACTGTGCGCCTCCCGTGTAACTTCTTCTTTGCCTCAAAACATCATTCCATGTTCTCATGACTCTCCCATTAAACACCCTTAACTTTATAACCCTTAAAAGCATCATGAAAAGATTACATACCAAGAAACTGGGGGTACTACATCCACCATCCTAGGGCATCATTCATTGGATTCTAGTTTTGGACGTCACAATTTACATGGAATATCCAAATCCTAGATTTACTATTTAAAAAATCCAAGGTTTATTATGTGGTTTTTGGTTCTATTTATTATGGTTTAGTTATGGAAGGAATTATCCATCCTAAATATAGTTGTAATATAATAATGATAAACTTTTTGATCCAATTCATAGGTAGTTGTATCAATTTATGCATTATTTCCTTGACTAATCTTTAATCTCTTACTGCCTTTGGTTTTTTTATCCTGTTTCATTGAAAATAATTTATTTTTTATTATTGTTCCATGTTTGTTTTGAAACATTTTTTATTTGGGAAATTTGATGTTTTAAAGTGGATTTTAAAGGGGATGTGGATTAAATGCACTCCAAATGATTGATGTGATGTCTAAAATTGGTTTTAGAGCTCAAAAATTATTTTATAAGAGGTTTTAGAAATAATATTACATTAAGGAAGGTGTTTTTTTAAATAGGCATGTTGGGTTATCAAATAGACTTTTAGAATGGATTTAATCATCCACACTTTTTATATTTATGAGTTTGAAAATGAATAGCCCATGGGGGGTCTACGATAAGAGGTTGTGCATTACTTAGATGAATTATGTGTTTTACAATGTACTAATAAATCCTTTGGAGAGGTAGACATAGGTAGATTATTTATATATTATATGGGCTGAGAGATCCCATTTGGAGGAGGAAGACCGAGTGAGCATCCAAAATGAAAATCAAAGGGATTGAGAGAAAACTTGGATGTTTGATCCCAAAAGGACTAAAAGATATTATATAATGACAATTAATTTTATCAATAGAAATTTCTTTTTTATAATTATGTAATATATTGTAAAACAGTAATATCACATAAAAATATATATTAAAAATAGTAATTTCATAAATTAATAATGAAATAAGTTGTATTATAGAAATTAATGAAACTATACCAATGAAATAATAACTTGAAAATTTGAACTGTAATATTATCATTAAGAATAGAAATCCAAACAGTTTGAAAATAATCACACCTATGAAAGTATAAATAAAATTTAGGTATCTTATAAGTTAAAATATTATACATTTATATCATGGTATAAGTAAATAAATGTTTCATAAATGAAAATTTTAGATTAGATAAATTTGAAAAACGTAAATGTTTATTTACATTTTTATAATTAATATAATGATTTTAAGGTATATTTATTTTAATAAAATATATTACTAAATTAATTTTTTTATTAATATTATAATATAATTTTATTATATGTTAATTAAATTTTCAATGTGTTATCAAAAAAATTATAATATTAAAATTAGTTTTTTAATATATGAATATTTTAGTTAAAAAATAAATTTATCATATTTAGAAAAATATTTTCATAAAATGGAGTTCATTTTTGTAGTCTAAATGTTGGAAAAATGTTACGGTGAATTTTTCTAATTTCTCTTAAATGGATGAATTTTTGGTGAATAGTGAAATACGACAGTTTACACTATTTAACATTATATGTAAATGAATAAATTTTAGAGTCATGGTTGAGTCATGGATTATTTAAGTCCCATTATCTATTATTATCAATCTCATGTAACTATTCAATGTCATAGGAATCAATAATATTGATATTCTGGAACCAAAATAATAAACAAATGAATAAAAGTAACCGAAATACCCTTATACCCACACATTAAATACCAACCCTCACCACATATTCTACTCAGACATTCTAGATTTGTATCTTGCTAATGTTTGAACAAATTAATCTCTAAAAACATTTTCCCATTATCGGTACTTACTGGTCTCAATTAATACCATTTCCATGTTCCATAAGGAGGTTCTCAAGGAGATGACACTCAAGAGGTAAAACCCTCCCTCTTTCTCTTTTAATTTTCTTTTAATTTATTATACTCCCCTCACCTACCCTATAAAAAGTGACATGATTACTCCAATATCATATTTATACTATATGTTTATAATGTTAATGTAATATCCATCATCAAATCTCTTCTCATTACTTTTTATCTTTAAAATGAAAATATCCTAAGGGATGTGTCGGTTCACCACCTTCATGGAAAAAAATTGTATTTCTATTACCACCTTAAAGACTAGTCATAATTTTTTTTAACAATATTATAACATTTTAAATAATTTATTTACCTTCTAGAACTAATATATATACATATTATTAAATTACGAAAATAGTTTGTGAAAATCGAAAATTCACCATTATAAACGAATGTTCATCATTAAAATTTTACCTAATGAATCATTCTAAAATCAAAAAAAATTATTTATGGGACCATTTAATTTTTTTATGTGAATCAATATCATATAATTACATTTTTGGAGATTTTTCTCCATTTTACATGAAGTCCCATAATTAAACAGAAGGGAACCAACCATAAAATAATGAAATGAATGCTCCGAGAAAGACGAAATTGAATAATATAACTCAAAAAGAAGTCCATAAATTATCATAAATAAATTGTAAGAAATAAAATAAATATATAATATATTATTAATTTATTAATTAATGTATCTAATTTTATTATTCATGACATTAATACTACTGTAGAATGATTTCATACATAAGGTAAGGGATTATCTCTAAACCTCCTATTTTTTCTTCTACATACACTTTATCTCTCTCTTCCACCAATTTAATTCATAATTATTATTATTTAATCCCAAAAATTTATTTTATTATATCCCAAAAATATATAAATATCTCAATTATTATTTTTTAATTGGTAAATACATGTTTTAAAATGTTCACTTTTCTATTCATCCTGATAAGCAAACTCGATTAAAGAGAACTTCCCAATTTCTTACAACCTTTTTAGTACACAATATAATATATTTTAAGCAAAATTATTTTTATAAAATCACTTTTTTATCCTAAAAAACTATCTTAATTCATTTCTTGTCTTATAAAAACAATTATTCCTTTTTCCACTTTTAAACACTTTTCTATTTTCCCTTAAACCGAACCGAATTTGCTCATTTATAATGTTTCATAATCTCAAATTATACATGTTATCACTTTATTAGGACAAAATTTATCATGATATTTTCCTTTTATCCTTTACTAATTTACATGTATTCATTAGATACATTCATTCATGGACACCATTATGTTATTCCCATTTTTTATGCCTTATGACATGATTAAAATACCCATTTCCTTACACTTGTAATTTTTATGTTAATGACTTATGATTGATTCCATATATGGAACATATATTTATAAATAGGCGATGATGAGTTCATACACATATTTTTCTAGTTAATTGTGAAATGTTTTAGTCTCGTGAGGCGTCATGTTGGAGCTTAGAGTAAAAAAGTACCCTTTTAAGAGATTTTGTCCACCATGTGATATAGTCTTGGTAGTTATCCATGGATCAGGGTTATGTAATGTTGTATGTTTCATCCAAATTTCTATGTTTCATTTATTACTTGATCTCGTTTAATATATTTTATAATTTTTTTCATGTTCCGTGCCTTTTTATGTCATTATGTTACACCTTCAGATGCATTTGTTATGCTTTATTCCTAGGTTTATTCGCTTGATGTTTTTTTCTCATCGCAACTATCATGTATTCTACAGGTTATCCAATAAATATGTAAGAGATTAAATTAAGTTAGGAACTCATTATTGATATTAAATCAAATATGTTTTTTTTTGTTTCATGCTTTATAATTATGTACTGAATCTTTCAACTACATTATTAGTTATGATCCTCAATTTGAATTTGGTTTTAATTATTCTTCAACTCAAATAATGATATTGTTTAAAGAGATATGGTCAAAATAGTTGGTATCATAGTATTTTCTAGTAGTTTTTGGAGATCATGATTAAAAAACTTTTTTAATAACCCTAAGGATAATTCTATCACCATGTATAACATCGATATAAACATATTGAATCACATGTAATGATATACCATCCATTTATTAGTTTATCCATATATCTACAAGTTTTTCTTATTATATTATAATTAGTTATGTATTTATTCACCCTTAGTAATTATTTATTTTTCTTAGTTAATGGTAGGAAATAATATAATATGGGACTTCAATGAATGTGATTGGTAATGTGAATATTTCAGTAATGAAATTCCAAATCTGATAGGAAGAAACACTCAAAACATCATGACAGAACTAGGACAGCTAGATTAAGTTGTGAATAATTACTTGAATCATATGAAGTGACCTAATTCTATTAATAAAGATAATTTTATGATCTAATCCTTTATATGAAAAGGCCTCAAATATTAAGTGGATCGTATGATCCCCTTATAATGAAAAAATGGAATAACTCCATTGAGAATATATTCTCTATCATTAAATGCAATGAAAAAGTGAAATTCGTACTATATGGATATCATATTTATGGGGAATATGATCAGTCGTGGACATTGACTAAAAACAAAATTTCTAGGGAGTATATATATTCCATGGAATAGGATTCATTCATGAAAATATTTTCTAATAAATATTTTATGAGACTATCTGTTTTATGATAGATGGGAAGTTCCTCTGGTCGATTAGAAAGGAATATGAGTATTTCAGGGTGTATAAGGTAAACATTAAATGGATTACATGATAATACTAAATCATTATCATGAACACTAAATGATAATTGTATTACTTATTTACTAGAAAAATTTGAGTCTACAAAAATCCTTATTGATTCAACAATTTAACAGCTATGAGGGAATTTTCCGTTGTGCCCTTTAGGTTGAAATAGAGATTATAGACTCTTAGTAATCTTTTGTTCCTAGAGATAAAAATGTTAAATGGATTTTAGTATGATAGGATCAATATATAATTCCCATAATGGAAAAAGAACCCAATATCCCATGTGTCAAAGGTGTTAGAAGAAACTTCCTTGGAACTGCTGAAGGACAACCAAGATGTATCCCCACAATTTCATGTAAGTAAACCTTTATTTATAATTCATAAGTATATAATGTGTTTGGATGATGTTTATAAGGTTTTAGAAGACATTTACAATTTTATTAGGACATTTATAATGGTGAATGGATTGAGAAAAAATAGCTAAATCCATGAAGCTCATAAGGGATACCGTTCATAGTGAGACATGAGCTATTGGGAAGGTGCACAAATTTTCCAAACCATTATAAACCCTACGACAAACCATGTAAACTTGGATAATGGACTTTATCATGGTTTTTGTATGGTTTTTCTATCCATTTGGGTCAAACGTTCAAGGTTCTCCTTGAAGAATAGGATGGAAAATGGTTAGCGTAGGGTTTTCAAAATTTTGTGACTAGCAATTCATGATTTAAAAACATTATCCTAGAATTTTGAGTGTAGGTCCTGATTAAATATTATCCCCTTTTCCACCATTTCGATCCTAACTCGATAATTCTTCCTCCCAATGGTTGTAGAACGATTCCCAATCGAATTAGAAGTGATTCATTGGTGTTTCATGGTGCATTGAATCTCAATCCCTAGGGAAAGCCTTCACTTATGTTATTTTTCAAGGTTATACATAAATATACTTTCATCCTTCTATTTGATTCCCATTCCTAGTCCAGTATGGATATACCTAAGGTGTTTGATGCCAATTATGGTTAGAATTTTCCTTTTAGATGTTACAGGGAGATATCTAAAGTAGGATTTTTTAGATTCAACCAAGTTTTGTGGATTTTTTCTTGTATTTCTTAGTTTTCATCATAATTATTGTGGTAGGTAGATTCACTCTCAAATAATATTTCTATACCTTGAATAATTAGCTTAAAATTGGTAAAATGTTTTGAATTTTGTTTTGAAATTAGTTGGAAAATCATAGTAAAAATCCTCTTTACTAATGGTTTGAGTATTTTGTGGATTTTAATAAATTGGTCATGGAGAGTTATTTACTTTCAAGATTTTAAAATGATTATTTTAAAATATTTCTTGGTTGGATTTACGAAAATGTTTCAGTTTAATGGTTTTTTATATAATTACGGTTTTTTAAATGAGTTGAAATGGGTTATTTGAACTTTTTTGGCATACATGGGTTGTGTGTGTTAATAATTTCTACATGACCCTGAATAAGGGGTGGGTACCATTGGAGTAAAAAATATGTGACCCTAGATATGGGGCACATTTCATAGGGAAACAAAGAGATTCTAAACGTTGTGATACTTAGTGGATGGATGAGAAACTATTCATGAGTATGTAACTTTCACTAAAGTACACATGTGTGGGTGTGTTGGTAAATCATGGAATGGGTATTCAAAAAAATAATGTGAGAAACTTTAATGTATTGTTTGGTTTCTTTTACATGGAAACTATTTTAGTATGGAAAACTATTTTTGGTGGTAAAGTGTTTGGATTCGATAATAAATATTTACAATTGTTTTATATAATTTTTTTATAAAAATGTGCTAACATGTTTTATCCTAGTGACATGAGTAGAAACGTCATTTGGGGAAATCATATTAAGTTTAATTAATCACCCTTACATTGGAACTATGGTTCTATTACGAATACTGATCATCAAGAAAAAGGAAAAGTGAAATTAGAATACTTCTTTATTGGTTCATCAAGATACTTAGTATGTATTTTGGTGTTGGATCAAGGAGCATATTGGGATATTTAGATTTTTTTGGTGTTGTAGAGTTTTATTGGATAGTCTCCCACTTTTTACTTTTATAATAGTTGTCATCTATGGTGGTGATCATTTTTAGGTTGGTTTTGATATCAATGGAATTACTTTGAGTTGTGTTAAATGGTTTTCATGCATCTACTAGTGGTATTACTTTATGGAATGATTTTTTGGGTGATTTTAAATCAAAATGCTATAATCTACAATAATTGTATTGAATCCCCTGGAATTCATTTCATGTATTTTTTTCCTTGGTGATAACACTTAAGGCCACGTTGAAAGTCTTCCTCAACTCAAGTTAGTGAGATAGGGGGATGTTAAACATGGTATCATATTGTTGGGTCACTAGAATGAATGTTGTATTAGTCTTGGACAGTCTTTGCATCTGTTTTCTTTTCTTGGTCTTGGATTTTAAATTCATTCTAGTTTGTTCAATATGTTGGGTCAGTATAACGTAGTAGGATTTTCAACACTTAAAATGTATAACATAAAATATGTAGCTAACCTTTTTATGATACACTCCAATTAACTTGGGAGTGGGTATACAAGTGTTTTGGAGACAATTATTGTAATATGAATCTTTTTGTAATTGGTTAATCCAATCATACGATCATGATATGTATAATATAAATGGCATCCCACTAGGAGTACATATTTCATATAGATTAGTGATACATGATTTGGTACAAAAGTTTTTATTTTTTAAAATTCTTAAATTTGTTTTCAAATGAGATATTTAGAAAAGGCATGAAATGGTTATTTTAAAAGAAGTATTATTCTAATATGCGTGGGGAAATTTTTTTAAAAAAATTAAGGTGGAAAATTTTGAATTTTGGAAAGAAATGTTGCGATGTGTGTGACATGGTAGAATTTATAATTTTTAAGAATTTGTTTTCTAGAGTGTGAGACTTATCTGATTTTTTATCTGTATAAAAAGTGGAACATCTTATCCATTATATAAACCAATAAGATAAAGCGACTAAGAACTTGGTTACACCTAAGAAATGGGTGAACCAATAACTGGTTTAGAGTATAGTTCAAAATTTTTGGGTTATGGAGAGTGGGAATAAAATGGATGATCCAATGTAAGTGGTTTATTCCATCTTGTTCCAGAAGAAGAATCTAACCATCTTTTTGGGGTGATTTGGAATAAGAAAAGGTTGCGGTGTGATGTAATAGGGTACAAAAAATCTTCGAATTATATTGTACACTAGAAGAGTTTAAATTCATATAATTGGCATATATGTTGATGTATACGCACATAAATAGTGGGATTCGGTAGTTCATGATAAATTTACCAAGGCCTTGCATAAGGGTATTTTATAGAATTGGATAATAAAAATTATATCCTCATACATTCCAGATTTATAGAATTATGTATTTCATCATCTTGAAATATGAGAGTCTCATAGTGATAGAGTACGCATCTAAATTCAAGAATTTATCGAATTTTCACTTAATTTTGTTACTAGTGTATCTTTGAAGGCAGGTATTTTTGATTTGGGGATGAGGAAATAGATTCTCTAAAATATTGTAGTGCTCTATAAAATATATTACATAGAGATGGTTAATAGGGAGGAAATGGATAAATAGGACATATCAAGAGATACTGGTGGAGATAGAATGTTGATATAGATGGGAAATGGGGGGAAATCTTATAATGGGAGAAAGAGGAAGAGGGACATCCATTTCCAAGTTATAAGGATGACTCAAAATTAGAAGGTCGTATTCGTAAATCTTCCTCCAAGACCCAAGAAAAATGTTGGATGTTTTCAATGTTTTGTTTTTTATCACATGATGTGAGAGCGTGTGGAACCACCTAGAAAATTCAAAATTTTTAATTATAAGGGGAATATTTAACACTATTGTCCCAATTTATTGTGGATGGGTATTTTTGACACTTCTTATCAGTCATAGATGTCATATGCTTCGACAGGATGAGGATAAAAGAACAATCCACAACAATATAATATAGAATCCACATTGATTCTATTAATACCATGACTCTTCATTAGGGAAAATATCAATAGTTAAATAAAGTAAAAAGACCCGTGAGTAATCATTATATGGGATTGAGCAAGTTATGGGGGATGATCATTATGAACCATAAAAAATGTGGGATATGATTCATCATGTTTTTTACTTATAAAATATTTTTTTATAAAAGTTAATTATAGTCATTTATTTATTTTCAATCTATTTATTTTCAAAGATTATATGTTGAGATGACTCCTTCTATGTTCAAACAGAAAACTCCTCTTGGTCAAAGAAAATGATGATCCTTTATGTAGAGAGAATTTTATATAACTCCTAAAAGATCAAAGCTGATATTTGTCATTTAGAGGATTGGAATGAATATATATGATATAAATTTCAGAATATATTTTTCGGAAAAGTTCAATGATCACATAGAATATTATAATTGACTAGTTAGTTTTATGACTATTGATGTTGTCAATAATCTCTTTAGGGGGGGAAAGAAAGTAAAAAAAGGTGTTGAAAGATTTTTGGAACCAATAGTTGGAATGATCACATACCAGTTGGAGGTGTTGGAATTGGAATTAATGGAAGGGATCTAGAATTGTAGTCTTCTTGTGGTTATTGATTAGTTTTTGGATGTTTTTCTTGAGAATTTCGAAGGGATTCCACCAACAACAGAAGTGGATTTTTTGATTATCTCCTTTTAGGGACCATTCCTATTTCTATTAAATATTACACTATGACACCAAAAGAATTAATGGAACTAAACATGTAGTTCTAATAGCTACAAATTAGAGGTTTCATTTGGCCGAGCATCTCTTCATTTTAATCAGTAGTCTTGTTTTCCAAAAAAGGCATAAGAAACTCTTCAGCATTGTGTTGATTATCCTAATAATAACTGAGTTTCTAGAAGGAATCGATATCCACTTCCACACATTCATGATTTTTATTATTATTCGAGGGGATATATATAGTTTTATATGACTTTCATATGATTAGGATATCACCAATTGGGGGTTCAGAATAAGGATATTCCAAAAATATATTTTAGTAGTAGATATGAGCATTATGAATATGAGGTAATGCATTACAGTCTAATGAATGCACAAGAATTATTTATGGAATTGATGAATCATATATATCAAAGGTATTTGGATTCTTTGTGGTGGTGTCTATGGATGACATATTGGTGTATTCAATGATAAAGGGTGTGTTTGAGAAACACATGGTGACAATGTTGGAAATAATTATGGGATCATATTCTGTATGCCAAAAATATAAAAATGTGACTTTAGCATACAAGAGGTATGTTTCCATTGGCTATGTAATATACTTAAAAGTTGATTATGTGGACCTATAAAATATAGTGGATGATATCTCTTGGAAACTACCAAATAATGTCTTTGAGATATTTAATTTCCTTGGTCTATATGGTTATTAATGATTATGTGTTCATGATTATTCCCAATTCTCCTCACCTATGAATTCATTGATATTTAATAATGTTCCATTTCAATGGTGAGATGAATTTAATAAGTATTTTCAATATATTAATGTTAACCTTACATCATCACCAATACAAATTTTTCCAGAATCATGTTAAGCGTACATGGTGTATGGTGATTCTTTATGATTTTGGTTGGGATGTGTTCTCATACAAGAGAACATGTGTTACATATGGCTCAAAAAAGATGCAGTTTAATAAGAATAACTACACGAAACAATATTTTTTGTTATCTACCATAGTCTAGGATTTTAATATTTGGAATCATTACCTCATTGGTGATAAATTTACAGTGTTTACAAATTATCAGAGTTTGAAACATATTTTATCACAAATGGATTTGAGTATGAGATAAATATAATTAAAGGTGTATCTTGAAATGTATGAAATTGACATTATGTATATACTAGGTAAAGTAAATATGGAGGATGATTCCTTATGTATAATGTAATATTCTCAGTTGGAAAAACATTCTTTATGATTGTGGAAGTTGATGTTAGTGATAGAAGACATGCATTTGTAATAGGAATACTAAGGTGAAGTTGAATATTTCATTCTAATTTATTTCATTCCTAATTTAATTGAAACAGTTAAATTTGTAAAATAATCCAATTCAATATGTGTTGTGATAAATTCAAAACTAAGAGCTAGAGAGAATATTTAAAGATGTAAACATGATTGGAGTAATGTTCGGTGGTTTTGAAATAAAATAATTGTACCTATGGCTTTCCAAGAACAACATCTTCATGATTACCATCATTCAATATGGGATATTCATCCATAAGATATATAATGAATTGAAATCACAATTTTGGTGTGTTGATTTGAAAAGGAAGGTGGCTTAGTTTTTTTGAGGTGCATAACTTATAATAAATTTGCGAAAGAACATCATCGACCACCAGATGGTATGTTGCATTATTTACTAATTCCTATTTGGAAATGCGGATATATAGCAATTTATTTTTTAACAGGTCTCCCTTTAATAGTTTAGAAACAGAGTGTTTATGGGTGATAGTGGATCACCTCAAAAATATGTCCCATTTCATCCCAATTTGTGAATCTCATATAGTAGAGGACTTTTCAAAAATATATATCCATGAAGTGGTAAATAGGCATGGTATACTAGTTTCAATAGTATCAAATAGAGAACAAATGTTCAAGACTCATTTATGTATGTCCATACAACAACACCTTTGGACTAAATTTATTATGATTACAACATATCATCCTCATATGGATTGAAAATCAGAATATATGATATAAAAAATGGAAGCAATGATGTAGGACTATGTATGTGATTTTAGTGGATCATGGGAAGAGAAAATAATATTGGTGGAGTTCTCATATAACAATAGTTATGAATACATGATTTAATGGATCATTTTAAAGAATTATATGGTAATCCTTATCATTATCTAATTTTTAGGGTGGAAATAAGAGCGAATTCACTAGTTGGTATAAGACTATTCCAAGAGACAATGGAATAAATTCAGTTGATCAAGAAATAAATGGAGCTGGCTCAGAGTCATCACAAATTATATGAGGATAGTCTTCGATAGTCATTGTCATTCGAGGTGAGTGATCATATGTTTTTGAGGGACTCTCTGAGGTGTGGAAATCATCTTTTTTGGAAGCACATGATATTATTTCCTCGATAAATAGGCCCATGTGATATACATGAATGGTTGGGTGAGGTAGAATATTAGTTATTTTTGTTAAAATAGCTCAGTGTGGTGAAAAACATGTATCTTTTATTTTTGTTGAAAAAGTAGCATCCTGATCTTAACAATGAGATTTTATGGGATCATGGGGACCAAGAGTTGGATTCTTTATTGGTTAATGTGCCAGTTCATATTGTGGATTGGAATGTGAATGTATTTCATGGGAAATCCATCATTATAGTGAGGGTTTTTCAGCAACATGGTTGGATTCAAGAATAGATATGTGAATGGAAAAATAAATGATCATGAAATGACCTGATCTCTTTCAGGATAATGATGGGTTTCTACTTTTTGGAGAAGGAAATGCCAATGGTGGGGAGAATGTAGAAACCCCGGTTTCAAGTAAGTAACCCTTTATTTATGATTTTTAAGTATGTTTAGTGTTTCAGTGATGTTTGTGACGGTATTGAATACTTTTGTAATTCTTTTGGGGATTTTATAATTGTGATCAATTTGAGCACGGTTAGTGAATACCCTGAAACTCCTATAGGAAATTGTGCACATTAAGATAGGGGATAATGGGAAGGTTCACAGTTTCAGAAAAACTGTTTGAAAACCTTAGGGGAATTGTGAAAAGTAGGATAGAGTATTTTTTTCATGGTTATGAAATGGTTTTTTAACCATACAGTCTAAACGTGTGAGATTATCATTGAGGCATAGGCTGACACATGGTTAGCGCACAATTTTCATGGCCATGAGACTAACCACACATGGTTATGAAACTTGATCCTAAAAAGGAGGATCTAAGTCGAGATTTATATATAAACCATAATTTTCCCTCTATTTCGACCTTAAATAAATAATGCTTCCACCCATATGCCATGGAACCTTACCTCATTTAATTAGAAGCAATCTTATTTATTATTACGGTGTGTTGAAGCCTTGTCCATGTGGTAAGCCATTGTTTATGGTATTTCATCTTGGTTTTCTAGAGATCTAATTTCTTTGTATTCTCAGTTTCATAGATCTTGTCCACTATGGATGTATCTAAGGCCGTTGGTTCAAATAATGGTTTCATTTGGACTTTTATTTTAGGAGGAATGATATAATGTTGGTTTTGGAGATTTAGCTTAGTTTTGGGTGTATTTTCGTGACATTTTTCATTTTTTCCAAAATTACTTAGGTAGGTATCATAACTCCCAACTCTTATTATTCAAATTAAATGATTAGTTTCAAATTTGTTATATTTTTTGAATTAGACTATGTAGTTTTTGCGAAAAAGTATGGTATATATCCTCTTTAGTGATGTTTTGAGAATTTTTTGGACTCTTGGATTAATGGAAATTGGGTTTGAAATGTGATTTTTTTCAGGAATTTAAAATGTTGATTATAAAACACAGCTTGGATGTATATATAGGAAAAAATTTTGAAAGGTTTTCAAAAAAACATTTTTTTAAAATTACTTAAAATGGATGGTTTCAATTTGTTATGGCATACATGGGTTGTGTGATTTTATGATTTTTACATGACCCTGAATAAGGGGAATATACCATTGGGATGAAAAGATACATGCCACTGGATTAGAGGAGTGTGTCATTGGGGATGAAATAGATTGGACACTCTATAATGAATTAGTGAGTGGATGACAAACTAATCGTGAATATGGAACTATTAGTGAAGGATTCATGTGTGGGTCTATTGGTGAATCATGTAATGGGTATGCCAAGAAGGAATGTGAAATAGTTTAAAGTGTTTTTTTGTTTCTTTTCATTAGAAACTATTTTTGGATGGAAAATTGTTTTTGGTGTTAAACTAATTGGATTTGATAGAAACTATTTATAATTATTATATGTTAATTATTTTATATAAATTATCTAATATGTTCTATCACAACGGTGTGAGCAGGGTAGTCATTTGGGGAAATCCAATTGAGTTTCTTCACTAACCCTTTCTTTGGAACATTGATTCTCATGCAGATTTTGTTCATTGAGACATTGGAAAAGGTAAATCATCACACGTCTTTAGTGGTGCATAGTGATACATGGGATGTATTATGCAGTTAGAGAATAGATTATGTTGGTAGATTTGTAGTTATGTTTCGAATCATTGAGTTTTTTTGGATTGTCTTCAAGTTTTTAATTTGATGACAGTTTTATACTACTATGGTACGATGTTGTAGTTTGGTTTTGATATAAATGGTATTACATTGAGTTTTTTTACATTTTTATAAGTCAGAATGTAGTAGTCTTCTTGTTATGTCTTCTTTGGATGGGTTCATTAATTTTAAAAATGGAAAATCATCCCTGAATTATATGTAATCTCATGGCATTAGTTTTTGTTATTTGGAACCTTGGGGATGTCATTATGTCCATATAGAAAATCCACTATGACTCTAGAAAATGAGTAGGGGTAGGATATTACACAATATATACTTCAAATATATAATAACTAGTGGGGAATCAAGCTAATAATTGGTGACAGGATATGAATAATCCCACAAATATAGGGGAAGAAAGGAAGGTTTGGATCAACACTCAACTTATAGTGTAGTGTTTCAAATAAAAGGAACATGAGAATTAAGAAAAACATTTCCCTAAGAAAAGGTTTGTCAGGGGTAATCAATAACAACAACCTCCAATGAATCAAGGAAGGGAATATACTATCACTAATACTAAGGTGAAACTCAAAAATGATGTGGTGATAGATACATTGGTTATTCATTCATGAATGGAGAATATAATGTTTGATTCTGGTTCTCTGCATTCTATTATATATTGAATTTTTAGTAGAACTATTCAAACGCCACCTAAAATATAGAGGTTGAGTTATACTTGATAAAACAAATGGGAAATTATTGAATCCAACATATATAACTCCTCCCATGTTAATTTTTGTTGAATAAACCTCCAAAAAAAATATTACTAATTCCATTTGTGGAGTTTGATGCTATAATAGACATGGATTAGCTATCTATATATAAATCCAGCAAGAACTATCAAGAAAGGGATATCACTCTTCACATCCTAAGTCTTCTTCTAATTTTTATAAGTTAATTGAGTAGGGTGATTCTCCTTCATAATCATCATTTCTACTATTTATATTATTTTCTTATGAGAAATAATTCCTATACAAAATTATTAAGTCAAAGGAGAAAATCATGCTCAATGACATTCCCATTGTGGTGGACTACACTGATGTGTTCCCTGAAGTGTTGTTTGATATTCCTTCTAATTTATTGGTTGAGTTATCAATTGAACTTATTCATGGATATCTACCTATATCAAATAAAACATATAGAATGTCCATTATTGAGTTTTAGGAACTTAATATGTAGTTACAAGAGAATTTGGACACATGTTTTATATGGATGATTGATTCACCAAGGGGTGTGCTTGTCCTCATTATCATGAATAAGGATGGATCGAGGTGCCCATTGAATGATTATCATGAGTTAATAAATATCTATTAAGAGAAATTATATCCTTCCTTGGATATATGGCTTGTTCGATCATCTTTTGGGGGCCATGTATTTCTGTAAGGTGGACCTTCGTTTGTGATATCACAATTAATGATCAAAATGATGATATACCCATGACATCCTATCAAACAATGTATGGAAACTATGATTATATATTTAAACCCTTTATACTCACTAATCATCCATCAATATTCATGTAATTAATGAATAAATTCTTTTTATATTACCTTAAAAAAATTTAGGAATCCTTTACCGATGATATTCTTATATAATCCAAAGTAAGGAGGAACATGAATAGAATTTGAATATTATGATAAATTCATTGAAAAGGTATAATAATTATGAAAATTATAGTAAATTTTAGTTCTAGATTGATGAAGTATTATTCTTCAGGAATTTTATCACCAGAAAAAAAATATCATTGGAACCTTCCAAGAAAAAGGTAATCAAAGAGTATCCAAGATCAACATTTGTAATGTAGATCTATATTTTCCATGTTCGATCTGGGTATTACTGATGATTTATGAAGATATTATCATAATTTTCAAACCAATTATCCATGTTTACTCATAAGGGAGTAATGTTGATCTATACTAGTAAAAGTGCAGACTACTTCCAAGAGTTGAAAAATAGGCTTATCACTACACCAGTACTCTCACTTCCAACAAGTGGGGAAATCTTAGTGGTATAAAGAGATTCATTAAAGAATGTATTATACTATTTTATGACGGAAAATGATAATTGTTATCCTAAAAAATAAGGAACTTTAAAATTAATTAGTCAATCTATCCCTAACATGATTTTGAGTTGGTGGCAATGATCTTAACATTAAAAATATGGCAACATTATCTTTATGGGGAGAAGTGTGTGATATATACTGATTATAAGAAACTCAAATATATATTCACACAAAAGGATGATAATATGTACCAGTGAATATGGTTACAGACCATCGAGGATTACGATTTCTTAATCCAATTAAATACTAATAAGAAAATATAGTGGACGATGTCATATGTAGAAAGGATCCTAAAACAATATGAATGATGAGAATTGAGAAGGATACAATCTTCATTGATTTGAAAATGATGAGAATGAGGATCATTAATGAAGGAACATTATCAATCCATTCTCAAATGATTTTTCAACATTCCCTCATGAAGAAAATAATGGTTTCTCAAAAAATGATGTATAAATTTAGAAAAAGATTGATGCAATCAAATATAGAAAACCCAAGAGGTCAAAAATTATTAGGAATGAGTCATGAGATTTGGGTCTTGATTATTTATTCCATCCATTTCGATAATAAAGAAAGAGATTTAGAATAATTCATATATCTCAAAATTCTCTATTCACCCAGGGATCACAAAGATGTATCAAGATATCTAAGAATACTATGGTTAGGACAAAATAAAGAAGGAGATCACTTCATATACAACAACGCGCATTCTATTTCATTATGTGAAGGATTTAGGGAAAAAGTATAACTGCACGATCCAAACATTACCCATAGCGACATTAAAATGGGAAAATATCACCAAGGACTTTATAACTGGACATCCAAGTACATCCATAGGAAACAATTCTATATTAGTTGTTCTAAATTTTCTTAAAAATATAGATCAATTAAATTCATCTCAAGAGGTCATCTAACTTGACCAACTTGCACAGATATACATCAATGATGTGGTGAGAAGGAATGGTGTACGACTATAAATTAATTATGATTTATTTTTGAGATTTACCCCCATGTTCTGGAAAATTCTCCGACATGCTCCAAACACTAAGTTGAACTTCAATATATCCTATCATCCTCAAACTGATTTCCAATCTATGTGGACTATTAAAACACTTGAAGACATGTTGAGAGTTTTTTTATATACTTCAATGGAGTATGGGATCAACATCTACCCCTGGAAAAGTTCTCAAATAATAATATATTCCACTCAATCATCCAAATGGAACCATATGATTCCTTTTATGGGAAAAGATAAAGAACATCAATATGCTGGGATGAACGTAGTGAACGTAAGAAACTAGAAAACGAAATTGTTGAAAGAATTGTATAAAATGTGAAAACCCTTTAGAAGAACATCAAGGTATAACAAAGTTAATTGAAGAGAAATAAATACAATCCTTCATGAATCAATGAGTGTAAGGATGAAGACCTAGTATTCCTCCACATATCTCAATAGAATAGGATCATGATATTTTGGGATCAATGGAAAGATGAGTCCTAGATATATCAGTTCCTTTGTGATTCCTAATCATTTTAGAGATGTGGAATATTGAATATCACATCAAACCACTATATCTAAATAACAAGATGTTTTCCATGAATCCCTCTTTAGGAAGTAAATTAAAAATCTCTCACATGTAATACATTTGGATGTGGTTCAATTAGGGAAGGAAATCTCATAAGAAGAGAATCCACTAAAGATCATGGAACATATAGATAAAATTATTTGCAAAAAGATTAATCAAATGGTTAATGTACTATAGATTAACCAAATGTATGAAAATGCTACATGGGAACCACATGATGAAATGAAGAAGAATCACCCCACCTGTTTTCAACATAGAATGTAAATCAAAATTTCAAGAGTGAAATTTTATAATGGGGGAGATTGTAGTGACCCAGAATTTTATCAATCGATGTTCCATTTTTATTAGTTTTCAATATTGTAAAAACAATACATCACATAAATAACCTAAAAACATTATTTTCAAAAATTCACAATGAAATAATTATTATTTATAGAAATTATGGAACCTATACAAATGGAATAGTAACTTGACTGTTGGAACAATAATGTTACCCTTAGGAATAGTTTACTGACCAATAGAAAATTAACATTATCTATGAAAGTATAAATAATATTTATGTATCTTATAAGTGAAAATATGATATATTTATATCATGGTATAAGTAAATAAAAGTTTTAAAAATAATAAATTAAGAGTTTGGATTTCTGTAAAATTTAAATGTTTATTTATAATTTTATAATTAATCTAACAATTTAAAATAAAATTTATTTTCATAAAATATATAACTAAATTAATATTTTTTCTTTTTATTAGAATATACTGATATGATACAAAAATTATGTTTTCAAAGTGTCATAAAACTAGATAAAATTTTAAAATAATTATTTTTTTGAATAAATGTAGACTTTGATTAAAAATTGAATTTCTCATATTTAGAAAATTGTAATCATAAAATTGAGTCCAATTTTGAATGGTAAACATTGAAATATGGTTAGGTTTAATTTTTTGGATTTTTGTAAAAAAGTAGAATTTTTGTGAATAGAGAAATACTTTAATTTAGTATATTTAACATTATAAGAAAATAAATGAATTTTTGGGGCATGGTTGAGTCATAGATGATGTAATTCGTCATTATATTGAACTCACATACTCTATTCATTTTACTTATCCAATATAATACACAATGTTGATAGTCTTGTACAAAAATAATGTACAAATGAAAAAAAATCAAAAACAACCCTCCCCCTACTATAAATACCAGCCTTCACTACCTCTTCATTTTCCACCTTTTATTATTTGTAGCTTGATATTATTTTGACCAATTCCTCTCCCAATCCTTTCCCTCACATTTTTTTCTTTCTGGATTCACCAAAATACAATTTCCATGTTATTTAAGGAGGTTCTCAAGGAGATGACATTCAAGATGTAAATCCATCCCTCTTAATCTTTCAATTTCCATTATTTTTATATCCTTCCCCCACATCACCTATCAAAAGTAAAATGATAACTATAGTATCAAAAATATACTATATTTTTATTATGTTAATTAGTTATCAATAATATAATCCTTTATCATCTATTTTTCATCTCAATAACTAAAACACCATACATGATGTGTTGATCAACTCCATTGAGGGAGGATAATTTTTTGTCTTCTATTATGGCCATCAAGGATGTCAATAAAACCCCTTTATGGTTAAAAAATATTCTTATATGTTTTTTAAAACATCTTTAATGTATATAAACTAATGTATATTAAAAATAATAAATAATATAACAAACTAGTTTGTGATAATAAAAAAATGAACAAAAATAAACTAACGCTCGTCATTAACGTTTTCTCTAATGAATGATTTAAATATAAAAAAATTACATATTAGAATAATTTAAATTATAGAGGTTCATAATTATCATATAATTCCACTTATGTATTTTTTATTTAATTTTAAAAACACTCTCATAATTAATCTCAAGGGAACCAATCATAAATTATTGAATGTAATATTCCTAAAACAAAAAAAAATGAATATCATAACTCATAAAAATGCCAAAAATGACTCAAAAAAAATATAATAAATCAAAAAAAATTATAATATGTTCTTACCTAATTATTTAATAGATCTAATTTTATTATCCAGGTCATTAAGTACAAGTGAATAATCGTTTTAGACATAAGGTAAGGTATTCTTTCCATACCTATATTCTCCCGTCATGTTACACATTCTCTCTCACTCAAAACCATTTTAATTTTTAATTATTATTAGGTACTCCAAAAAAAATATTTTTTTATATCCAAAATATATGTACCTAGATAAATATTTCTTTATTATATAGAGAAATATATGGTTTATTAGGTTCCATTTTCAATTCCTCCTGATAGACAACCCTAATTAAAAGGATTTTCATAATTTCTTACACATTTTAAAGAACACTACATAATCTATTTTAGCCACCCGTATTTTCATAAAATCTCTTTTTATCAAAAAAAATTATATTAATTCATTTCTAGTTGTATGCAATCAATTAGGCCTTTGTCTACTTGAAATACTTTTATATTTTCTCTTAAACTACACCAATGTGGGTTATTTATAATGTTTCTCAAAAATTATTGTTACATGTCTTCAATTCTGTTGGAAATTATTTATCATGATATATGACTATTTTCCCTAATGAATTTACATGTATGATTGAACTTCATTCTTTCAAGGACACCTTTATGTTACACCCATTTGTTTTTCCACATGAAATGATTACGATACCCATTTCATTCCTTGGGTAAACCTGATGTTAATTACATATGATTGATTCCTTATGTGGATCTCATATTCATGAACATGTTATGATGGGTGATCCAAGATAACACTTCTGTTTGTTGAGTAGTTTTTTACTCTTATTAGACATCATGTTGTTACATGGAGTAAACCTGGTTTTATTATGGGACATTGTCTATCGAGTGATTTAGTCCTGGTAGTAATCCTTGAATCATTTTAATGTCATGTTGTCTATTACAACTGAATTCCTATTATGCCATGATTCCATGATCACATGTTCTAAATTTTATGATTCCATATGTTTATTCATGTTTCATTGTTTTTTTATGTCATTATGTTATTCCATTTAACCCATGTTCTATTCTTTATTCATATGTTTAGTCTATTATTAAGATTTTTAGCTCATATCTTTGTTTATGTATTTCATAGGTTATTCTAAGAATATGTAAAAAATCATTTTAAATTATGATATCGTAATGGAGATTAAGTAAGAGATGTTATTATTTTGGTTTCATGTTTTCTAGTTATGTCCCTAATGTTCCAATGAAACCATACATTACAATCCTTATTTTGTATTTGATGGTAAATTTTTCTTAAAATAATGTAATAGTATGTGTAGAAGGATAGGTTATTTTTAGCTACCAACTTTTTATATGTGTTTACCTAGAATGAAAAAAAAAATGTTTTAGTCTAAGACACAACACCATTACGACTACAATCCATGTTGCGTATTACATGTGATCGATTGATTTATATGCTTTCATGAATTATGTTAGTGCCTTTTTTGATTGAGATATCTTGTGTTATACCCATTTCCATTTAATTGGTTATATGTTAGTGGTTATACATATGCTCTCTTTGATGCCATGTGTGGTGTGTTGATCATGTTATGTCATGTGTCTTGTTTTTTTAGCATTAGTATATTAATGCTTTGAAACATGGGTTATTTTGAGATGCAAATGTATTTAAAAAGGGAAATTGATTTCCAGTTAACCTTTTTTGAATGTGAACTTGTTTTTGGAAATGAGTTTCAAATTGGGTACTACCACAAATCCGGGAATGGGATGTTGCAGGTTTTATCAGCACTATACAGAAAGCGCAGATAAAAGGAAGGCTTTTATCAATGCTATAGAAAAGGGCTGATAAACATTTTAACAAAAAAATTTATTAATTTATATAAAATTATTATGTTTATATTAAAAATAATGTTTATTTGTATGAATTAAATAAATACACATTTTTTATTAATATTTATTTTTAAATAATTCAAATATATATATATAAATTTCATTAAATAAAATTATATTTATTATATTTATTATATTTATTATATTTAATATATTTATATATTTTTTATTTATAATTAAATATAAATACTTTTAAATATGTATATTTATAATCTTATTACCTTTGTTTAATTATAATTATAATTATAATATATATGTTCAAATAAATATATGTATCCAATGTATTTAGTATATTGATGTCTGAATATAATTGACGTTTATATATACAATATGTATTCATTATGAATTTTCATTTACACATTACACCCTCATTATTATTCAAGTTGTCCATATATTTGATGAACCGTTTTTATGATCTATACTTTACTTAGTGTATTAGATTCATTCATGTTCCAATAAAGCTCTCTCATTAATACATAAAATAATGATAAATATATTTAAATAATAAATGTGTTTTTATATAGTTATAATTAATAATATCTAGTTATATATAATTAAATTTTAAATTATATATTAAATTATAATTATATATAACTATATATATATTTAAACAATTATATTTTTAAAATATTTTTTTAAATGATTTTTTTTATATTTATAATTATATATGAATACCTTTTAATATATATTTTTTATAAATATAATTATATATGTATATATATATTAAGTAAATGTATGCCATTATTGAATATATATATATATACATACAAAAATCAATTAATTTATAAGTATAGACAATATATATGTAAATAATTATAAAATTACAATAAATATATTTATTAAGATTATAAGTATAATTGTAAAAAATAATATATTTATTTATAGTCATAAATATATATATATATATGTATCTATATATACTTTATGAAATTAAAATGATTATATTAATTATATATATATATATATTATAATTTTATAATTATTTTAATAAATATATATCCATATTTTAATAATTCTAAAATTATAACTAATATAGTCATTTTAGTTTTATTATATATATATATATATATATATATATATTTATGACTATATATAAATATATATTTATTTGTAATTATAATTATATTTATATTAAACATATTTATAATAATTTTATAATTATTTAAATATGAATATTAATATAAATTTAAATAAATATGAAATTAAAATATATATATATATAATTAAGGTTTTTTTAATCTCATAAGTATTTATATATATATATATATATTACCATATATAATTAATATAGTTATTTATAAATTTTTTAAATATTTTAAAATATATTTATTTTTATATATATTTAATAAATATATATTTTATAAATATATATTTATTTAAATAAATATGAAACACTTATAAATATATATATATATATTATAAATATATATTTATTACCTACATATTTTAATTATAATAAAAAATGGAAATCATTTTATAGTAAATATATATGTAATAAATATATATTTAATAAAACTGTATATTTATTTCATATGTATTTCATAACTATTTAAATAAATATATATTTATATTTCAATAATTTTAAAATTATATTCAATATATTTATTAAATTTTTATATATAATTAAATAAATATATTTATAAATATATAATAATTATAAATGAATATATATATTAATTATAAATAGTCATAAATATAAATATATATATATATATATAAATATATATATATATAAATACTTATGAGATTAAAATAAATATATTAAATATATATATTTATAAAATTATAAATTTAATGAATTAATTTTTTAAAATTTCTTATTTATTGATACATATATATATATATATATGATTATTGGCGCCAAAATGTGTGCGGAGGAAAATTGCGCAAAGAGCACACCAATGCCAAAGGGGCTGCTTCGCGAATCACCTTCATGGAGCATTTTAGCACTGTGGTTTTTGTGGAGCACCTCAACATCACGTCCAGCGCAATGTCGAGGCCCTCTCTACAATTGTTGCAAAGTAAAGAGGTGAAAGACTTTGTGGTTATAGTTAAATTGAGAGAAAGCTTCACAATGTGGAGCGAATGAGATCACCTCTATGATCCCTAGGAAAATAAAGGATGCCTTTGTGAGTGTAGCGGTGGGAATTTAGGAGGCCTCTACACCGAGTATGGTATGATGGTAAACACTGTGGTTATAACAAACTCGATGCAATCCGCTTCTAATTGTAAAGCACCTTGTGGCTTCGCAATGAGTTGTCAAAACTTCAGGCCACCTCTGTCCTATAAATATTGAGTTTCCCTCTGACCCAAAGGACGAATATCGTGACCTTTCACCTTTTCACTTCTCATATCATGAAGCAACCTCTGCTCTACAATTCATTGAAAAATTTAGCTCTTCATGGTATGTGAGCATTGTGAATTATGTTTCCCTTATCTCAAATAAAACCCCTCTTTAAGCAAGGATTCCCTTCAAGGATCCTAGAATCCATTGTAAAGCAAATATCTCCCTTTGGGAACTCATGCCTACATAAAGCACTCATTCTTTGTGAAGTACCTTTCATGCTCATGGGAACACCATGCTAAGGCATGATCACTGTGGGTCGTGAAGTACATTGTTTTGCAGTTCCCTACTTTGCAAGGCCCCGATGCTCTGTCAAGTCATACTCCGCGAAAGCACTTGCACTTCACAAAGCTCCCTTTACATGTATGTATACCCCATACCTAGTCTAGTCCACTCTACTTTGTGATGCATACCCCTTCACGGAGTCTCTCCTCTTTGTGGGGAACTAGATATTCCCATGGTCCCCTCCAGTGAACCCTTTTGTTTCAAAAAATATTCTCCCATATGACCCTCCAGGATTTTACAATGTGATTTCAAGGTCCCTTGGGTGGTTCTACATATTGCTTTGATTAGCCTCATTCTTCTTCACATAGGGACTCTAAAAGGTATTTCTTCTTCGCATAGCCATGCTAATGTGATCTCCTCAATGGGTCAATCTATAACATTATCTCTAAATGATGTTACTAGTGCCTTTCCTTCCCCATGTGTGGGTGGGTTGAAGTTATTTATGTCCTAGGGGTGAGGAGTGATTCCTCATCATCTGAGTTATAGTACACTAAATTACCAAGAACTATCATCCTCATCACATGATGTTAAACTATCGTATCACCCCATGAAAAAAATTGTGGGTACCCTGTCTCAGACATTTTCAGTGCCCACTGGTCTCCACGAGAGTGAGATCATCCTCACATGGAATGAGATCCTCCTTTCATGGAATTAAATCTCTCTATGGGGAAGGGATATTATCTTGGTGTAATTCCCTAGCATTTTTTGTGGGAGGTAGCATCTTTGTTCCTCGTCTCTTCTTCCATGCGCAAAGACTAGTGGAGATATTGTAATGAGGGACTTGACACCATATCCCTTTATCTATGGGATTTATCGCCATCATTCCTCCATCATAGAGTAAGTCTCAATCTCCGTCTCCCTGGGCCACTAACCATAGTAAGACCTGCTTCATTCCTCACGTACGCACCTTTCGTAACGTGATTGTCAGGTATTTTCTGCCTCTTGTTAATCACATCAATCATGACTCACATGGGATTAGTGTAAGAATCAACCATGAAATCCTGCTTGGGCTACCTTAGTGTGTAATCCCAAGCCCCCCCCCCCCCCACATGAACTATGTGGACTTTGATCTATTCCATTTCCAAGAAAGGAACGTACAAATCCTCTCTTAGTTTCAAGCCCATCACCCAACAGTCCCGACTAATTCAGGTTAGTTCAATCTCATCCTGGATGACATTAAATAATATTCCTATCTCATCCTGCATGATGATAAACCATATGAATACGAACTACGTAGGGTTTTATACTTGTATCTTAGGTATTGTACATAGGAATCCTCCTTGAGCTTCAACCCCAAACATTAGTAAACATTAGTTTCCCCTTTGTTTTGATCCAAATATCTGGTCCACCCCTGGGAATTAGATCAGCCTTGGGGTGTTAAACACTCAAAAGACACAATATAATATTTCTGACAATGTCCTCCACACACACCCCTTACTAATACCTCACTCAAACTATGTGGGTTTTGATCCTAGTCTCTAAGGAAAGGTACGTAGGAAGCCTCCATGAGGTTCAACCCTAAACACTAGAAAACATTAGTCTCCCCTTTGTTCGGATGGAAAACCTTGGTCCGCCCAATTGTGGAATAAGTCCAACTCTTGGGCCACAAACCACGGGTAAGACCCAGCATAAACTGTGGGTCATTGTCCTCCATATACACCCTAATCCTTTATCTCATTCGAACTATATGGGTTTTGATCGCTGTCTCATAAGTGGGGTACGTTGGAATCATCCCTATGGTATAACCCCAAACATTGGTAAGATTTGGTGTCACATTTTTTAGGACCCACGTCCTAGGTTCTCCCATTTGTGGTGTCATAAAAACTCTCATTCCACTAACCACACGTAACCCCATCTTGTCATCGGGTCTTTGTCCTCTATGCACACCCTGATTTCATGCCCAATCCTAAAGTATGTAGACACTGAATTTATACCACAAGGATATGTAGGAAACCCCATTGAGGTTCATGACCATAAATCATGTCTCATATAGATCTCTACCTTGAGCCTTTTTCTTTAGGAGAGATCATGCCTCAACTCAGAGTGTCTACATCCTCTGGTTCTATTCCATTCATCCTTTCTCATGGGCAGCCTCGTCAGGTGTCCCATCGCCTGACCAAAATAGATGGAAATTGATTATCATCTGTGGGGATACAAAAAAATCCCCCTAAAAATCAATCCCAATATCACTGTCGTCTTCACGTTGGTTTCATCTCATTCCTCCCATAAACATCACTCAACCATCTTTCATCCATCCAGATTCTTACATGGGCCACCATTTCCCTATGGAATGATGGAATCTATTTAGGAAACTAACCAGTCATAATCCCCACCCAACCCATAACCATCAAACCAATAGTGTCCTTCTTTTTAGGGGACACTAACCATACAAAATCCCTAACATATCTCCAGGTTGTGTTCCTTTTTCTACCCACCAATTCATCACCCTTCCAAACTATTCATGTTTTGATCCCTATCTCTCAATACATCGTATGTGGGAAAACTCCAAATGGTTCTATCCTTGCAAATGGTAAACCTTGGGATCCCCTTAATAGGGACACAAGCATCCTATGATTTGTCCTCATTGGACATTTTGATCCACTCATCTGGTTAACCCCATAGGTGCTCCCCCTTGAAGATGTACCCATCTGATCCACTCTTATCAGTGTTCTGATAAATCTCATCTATCTCCACTACACATTAAACTCATGAAATAACTTTTTTAAAACATGGTAAGCAAAGGAAAAACTCAGTGACATTCCTATGGAATATAATTTTTTGAAATTGAATTGGGATGCCTCAGGTTTCCACACCCTCGAGAAGCCCAGTAATAAGGGGATGAAACCAAGATACATCATGGTTTCAGCATCCAGACAAGCCAGCGATATCCAACGTGAATACTCCGTCGATCAAAGGATTCTACCCTAACATGAACCATTAGAATGTGCTAACCGATGATATGTAATTATCATGCATCCATGAAGATATGGCACAAGCCATGAGTTTCACGATCAACTTCGTAATCTTTAAGGGAGACCTGAACTAGGTAGTGAGTTTTGAGGCGGAATCCACTAAAGGAGAGACCAAAATCCCATCATAAATAGTAGATTTGGGAGAAAACATCCCTGAATAAGAGATGGTTGTTTCCCACCATTGGAAAGTGGGAATGTGGGGTAGCATCATAGTGTGTCCTTGACGAAATTATATGTTCCCTGAAAAAAGTTTCGGAAAAAATGGTGAACCTAACGTGAATTTCCACTCCTCAATATGGTGATTAGTAGATTTTGGGACATTAGTGGATAATCATGTCAACAGATCTAGTTATCTCGCACTAGGTACTGAGATGATAATAGTGGGCCATTCGTGAAACTAAACAGAATGTTTGATTGTTAAATGTTGGACAACCTGGTCTATGACATCGTGAGTGTGGATCATTCAAAACAACCATTGGGGATGGGATGGAACTAGGGAACTAGAAGTTTCTTTCCTCCTTTCAGTGCTAATGGTTGAATCTCCCAGCATTTCAAAACCTGAGCTATTTTGATAGGAAAATGATTACCACCCATGCACTGACTCAGGGGCTGGGGAATCACCAACTTCGTGATCTCGCTTGGCCACATGTCTTCAACTACATCCTCTACATCCACAACTGATGGGATCTCACACACTCTTTCACCATCCGAATTAATTTAAATGTGAGTGATTAACATCCTTGTCCAATGATATGAGGAAGAAGGTATTATCCCAACTCGGGTTATAGATCGACAAGAACTAGAGGCTGATACGCCTCACGGTCACCCCCCCCCCCTCCATAGGGTAGCATAGGGAGCCTCTGATCCCCCTCCAACCTACAACCATTTCAGGAGCCTCTCCCTAAAATGCTTCATTGACTCGCTCCATTAATCCAATGAGGTGAGGGATTTTTGGGCTAGCTTAGATGTAATCTTTTCCTAGGGGTTTTCAAGGGGAGATCCCTCTACGTCACGTCTATTCCACCACCCCTCTCCAATGGATAAGGAGGAGGTGAGGTATACACCTGCACCACCGGCCCCAGTTTGGTTAACCCGATGCTAATGTCAGGTTCAAGATGAGTTGGATATCTTCCAAGGGGACCCATCATCAATGGATACAGTGGCATGTCCCACCGATGACATAAACGATTATTTTCCCATTTATACTAAATATGGGAACTTATATGTCTGACCCACATCGATTTCCCAACTTCCCCATGGGCATGCTTGGGTGATTCTATTTCTCACCGATATATGTAGAGAATGTTGTGGGCCGAACCGTAGTGATGACATCCTGCATGGAAGTCCTCCCCATGCCTCCACCAATGAGAGTGCAGATACTCCCCACTCCTAATCATGGTGTGGAGTTCCTCCTAATGACACCATCAGTCCAAGGGAAGTCCCTCCCTGCAGAACTTACATCCAGCATGAAAGATTCTTTGTCACCAATGATCCTACATATGGAGCCATTCCACCAATTGTAGGTCACCGATACAAACATTCTCCCTGAATGATCAACCTTCAGCATAAAGGTCTTCCACATGTTCTTACTCTAACCGAAAATGGTCTTCCTCCTCTAGAAAATTGGTGAAGTGGAGGTCTGCCTCGTTTCATTGGTGTCCTATACAGAGGTCCAAAGTGTGTTCAAATTGACCATTACAAATTACCCCCTTATACTGTCAATGATGAGGGAAACAAACATGGGAATACAACCCATTCTCCCCTATCTTTATTGGATTTCCTACCTGCTTCAAAATTTCTTGTGTAGATTAACTCTATGTGCTAACTAGTTGAAACAGATTCCCTCCCAATGTTACCTTTTACATTTTTTCAGGTTCTCCTTGCACCCCAACTCACCCTGGAGAATATACTCTCTACCCCAGAATTATTTTGTCCAAAGGTCCACCTCATGTAAAATAATAACCTTTCTTGAAGAACCAACCCAGGGCCACATGGCAGGTTGCGAACACCAAAAAGAGAATGCAGAGAAATTTTAGATTTTGATTAAACACTTGTGCTTCTCAGATTCTGAGGCGTAATGTTATTATGTAAAAGAACAATCACCCCAATCTTTTATATCAAGGGTCGGGGAGGAACAAGGTTTATAATCCTCTAACTTCTAGAATGCATGGTCTACATGATTCTCACCACCCTCCGAAGATACATCGAGGATGAAGAATATTTCTCTTTTTTACAAGGCATCATCTTGAAATCCTCCCTATCATCAACATGATAATTCTATACCTCAATCAGAGGTCAGATAGAGTTGTTATAGTGACCAGTAGAGGAAGAGCAATGACATGTACCACTGTCTAAAACTGAAACCCATGTGTGGGAAGCTGTGGCTTTATGTACAACTTACTGGGATTTGGGGGCTTAGTCGTTGAATTCATTAGAAGACATTCCTTTTTTACTATAATTTTTCATCTCACACACAGTATACTGCACCATCTAGTCTACCATCTCAACCGTCTACTTCAGTGTCATTACCGGTCCCTCAGACGCCCCCAGTGGATGAATGGGGAAACCAAGGGCTTAACCCCGAATCTAATCCATGGATCGTGTGGAACATCTTTATAGTTGACCATTTCTTAATGATGTTCTATGTTTTTATAGCCACAATCTTTTGTATTCCATAATCTCTGACCCTGGAGAAGGTCTCCTACTTTGTCCAAAACCTCTGGGAGACACACTTCGGTATCTGTTATCGATGGGTTTCTTACTCCAAGAGTTTGGAGTACTTAAATGATATTTCCATGCAATGTCATATGGTCAACTTGGCCACACTACCTATGTCCTGGTCCACTGAGTCTCCCGATCGTAATAGAACCCTCCAACAATGATTCATTCAGAGCTTTAATGTTCTCTGTAGAATTATTAATCAGGCTTCCCCAACATTCAGATTTGTTTTTGGGGGCAGTATGAGTCCCTTCATTTTGGATCTATCTGGATCTAGCTCGACCTAATAGGTGGTATTGAGGATATTCCTTCAGGTACAGCCGTAGTTATCATTTTTGACCTATCATAGGGATAAAAAGAGATAGAGCTTTTGGAAGAGACCAAACCCTTTGGGGGAGAACGACACATATAGGATCCATTGGAAATGGTTACACACTATATTTATTTTACCAACTCTTGCAGTACCTACCGAGTAATTATCCCTTGGTTGGAATCCCAATAAGGGAAAATAGAACCCTAGGGCCATCAATCCCTCTGACCCATATGCTTGGTGCAGAAGTCAAAATATGATCCCTAAAAGTCCGTGTTGAATTAACTTCTCATGAAGAATAAAAAATGGTTGATGAACTTCTAACTAGACACGTTGTGGAATGGAGGCCAAACTATGATAATCCTAGAGCGGAGTAGTAGGGGCAGGTGTACCCTCCCTCTGGAGAGTTTCCTACAGTTGACCTCAATCATCCATCCGATATATACGGGGTAGGTTCAATAGTTTTTGGAATGTGGGTGTGATATTCCTCACCAAATCTACCCAAATTGCATGAAAACATTTTTTAGGACCTAATTCAAGTTCTACCAGCCTCTCCGTAGGTCGTCCTCCTAGACATCGTGCAAGGTCATCCCACCCTCCGCTCTATGAGACACTAGGTCTGCTTACCATGATGAATAACTTATGCCCGAGTGGTCAGGTATCTTTGTTAAGACATGAATCCTCACCTAGATGATCTGATGGCATTGGTCACTTCCCACCTCCAGGCTTTGGAAACTTGACAGGTGGAAATTACACCTGATGGTATGTCATATCTCATATGGGTTGATGATATTCCAACACCCACTATTTTCAGAAATCTTAACTGTAACACCTTCAATTGGACAGGCCATCCGCTGCAGCTTCTGCACCACTTAATGTCAAGGCGAGGACCAATTCTAGGAACTCCAGCGCAGCATCAGGCCTCCAAAATCCATTGTTTTTTACAAACATTAGAATGTACCATGTTTTTATGGTGAAACTAGCTACCCATTGTGTTAGTAGTTAGATGGGAGGAACATTTTTTGTAGTTTCATTACCAATTTATTTCCACCACTCAGAAGTTGAGTATTGTAGACCTCTTCAAGTGAGAACCGAGGCCTGATGAGGGTGTCACAGACTTTGTCGTCGGGTGGAAAGGCCTCACCTACTCCATTATTATTCCACTGAATCATGTAAATCTGAAGACAATGTTTTTGGAGAATTTAAAAACATAAATGGTCCCCAATATTATTACTAATAATTACGTCGGGGGGATTTCATGATTTCCTTGATAAATCCCAGCGTCTAGCTGATGCCTCGTAGCCATCCAAAAGGCACATCCTTTGCCACTTGTAGTCCCCTGGAGAAGGGCTTCTCTGGATGAGACACCCTTTGTGGCACAAATAAATGCCCCGAGATAGCTGGAGTTATTACTAGGGGAGCCACAACCACATCTTTGTAGAGGCCAACCCCTAAGGCGCAGCCTCCGGCCCAGCAGTGCCCACCTCAGAATCGATAGGAGCCCCTAAGTATTGTGCTACCACCACCTATGTGAGATTACATGATTCCACATCCTTGGCAGGATATTCTATCCCCTTGTTAGGGATAGGCTCCTTGATTACACTTCTTATATAGAAGGAACTTGATCTAATAATTAAATGAGGCATATGTCCCTGGTTATTTTTGATGTTCCTTTGAATAGGGAATTCTACTGTTTTCGGAATGCAGGAGGCCTGAAGACAAAAATCTCACTAATATCCCTAATTACTATCCCTTCCACCAGATACTAGGGAACACCATCAAGGATTTCTATGTGGTTAAATACCTTCTCCTTATCCAGGTTGATAACAACAATGTTAGATTAGGTTTTTCCTTGTCGTAGGTGGCATATGTATTCAAACAGCCTGAAAGAGACTTTGAAAGCTAAAGTGAGTGCGAGTCGGTTTATAACATTAGTTCCCAAAAATATGATGAATGGATGACTCATAAGGTATTAACCCATGCAAAAGGTATTATCAATGCATGTCTGAATTAACCCGAGCCTTTCAAAGTCTCTGCGTTACCTGCATTGATTACTTCTTTGTCCAGATCTCTGTCTTCCTCTCCCTAGACGGGCAAGCATCAGTAATGCAAGGTAAAGAAGAGTCCCCCACCAATTCCATCCAAATATTGTACTATTGGTGATTGTATGTCCCCCCGAGTTGGAGAACACCCTATAATATGTCGAGTGATGGAGGAATCCGCAACCGATGATCAAAGGCACACTCTGATTAAAACTTTAGAAATGGTAAACCCCTACATGATTCCCGGCGATGAGGAGCCCCAGACGCATCCTCCCAATGTCCCCAGCTATCACTAGCATCGACGGAGATGTGGCTCTATGAGTCATTGGAATGGTTGGGTCAATACTTCTTGGTAGGATGTGAATTTAACCGAAATGAGACAACATGCCCAATGTAGAGCTCAGAATGCACAAACATCTCATTTTGTTTCACTAGATCCGTCTTCACCACTGTTTCTTCTACTTGATCAGGAGGAGCTACCATGATCATGATAAAATAAGCCACATTCTATTTTGGATCTGCCTCATTCATCTATTCCTCATCCGGTAGTCACTCCACATGTTTCAATTAGTGATCAATGGTACATTCCCAGCACCATTTAGTCCCCAATTTATCCAGAAGATCCAGTCATACATTATACCATATAATGACCTTAGTTCAGTAGAAATTCGGGCTTGGAACAAAATTATGATATCCTTATAAATCATTCCAGCATTCATACAAGGATCCCTATCCCGGAGGCTCTTTGTCTAGCATTAGATATGTGTGACGCCCTTTACGAGGAATTCAGAAGCCCCATCCAGTTCGAGACGGAGGTAACAGGCACAAAATCCTTCTATATTGAGGTAGTAGATCATAATAAATGTCATACCATTATATCTTTCTCTTGAGAATATGATGTTTCTCCTATATAAGGGAATATTTTCCCTTTTTACATCACTGGCCATTTCAATGGCGTGGAGGTTCACCATTTCCTTGTCGACACATGCTTTGGTATTAACCTTATCCCGACCCGAACACTCCAAAATATGTGGCTGTCTATTGCTGATTTGAGTCCCTATGACATAAATATCCAAATCTATGAAAGGAAAAAATAGACACCAATTGGAAATATCCTCCTGAATACCTAGTTTGGGGGCCTGGTTTCCCGAATGAAGTTCATGGTTATCTCATTGGAAAATGCCTACAATGGGTTGGTGGGTAGACCATGCCTCCACCTACATGTGGTGGTCCATTATTCATATCATCAATGCCTTATGTACTTCCTTAATAGTCATGTATGCATACTCCATGGAAATGTTCCCCTATTTACCTCTTTTTTAGCTTTTTTACTGGATTCTAACTATTATAAGAGCATAAACAAGAAGATTCAGCATAATGAGGTCGAACACGCTACGGCTGTGACTAACCTATGGATAGGCCAAGATGATGCCTATATATTCTCGATCCACTGATTGGATGCCATGACCTTAGAGTTATGGAAATTCTATTTCTGTTTCTGTAAAGAGTGGGAATCACAATTCCAATTCTAAGGGACTCCGAAATGTCAAGTCATATTCATATAAAAATCAGGCTCTGGTGATCCCATAGCCTCCTACTCTCAAAAGGTATCAGGATATCCCCGTATGGAAAGGAAAATACCTCATAAATTCATGTTCTACTGGGTTGGGATAAACTGGCTCAAGAAGATGCTCCAATATTTCTTTGATATCATCAGGCATGGACCCATGGGTCAAAGTCTATATGGGATTTGGTCAATAGATTTCATTGCTATGGTCTCTGAAGAACATGAGATACCTTATGTGGTTTCCCCCACAGCTCAGGATGGAACCAGTGTCCCCTCAAGATCTATCAACTCAGATGAATTGCCTCCCTCCATGGATCACTCCTCCATGAGTGAAGAAGAGGGTTTTAATGATGCTCCTCCTGCATTCGAAGAGGGTGTCTCCACCACAGTCAATGAATTGGAATAGGTGAACATAGGTAATGATATGAATAAAAAAATAACCTTTATCAGTGTTGCTGTGTTTATCTAAGAGTAACAACATTACATTATCTTCCTAAAAAAACATCCTGAGTTATATTTTTAGAGTTATGATGATATGCCAAGACTAGATCCTTAGGTTGGCATCCCCTACCTTGGTATTTTAACAAGTCATCACTGGTTCATACATCCTCCTAGAAAGATGCTCCCATATCATGATGCCATGCTCAAGGATATGGTTGATTATCTCATCAGATCCAACTTCATCAAGGAGGTATAGTACCACAGATGGTTAGATAAAATTGTTCTTGACAAGAATAAGAACAAACAGATCATAGTCTTCATCAACATTTAGGATCTCAATAATTAATCTGTGAAGTATGATTTCCAACTTCATGCGACAAAACTATTGATTTATGACACCAATGGGTTATAGGATATCCCCTTCATGGATGATTATTCTGGGTATAACAAAATTTGAATGGCCCTCCAAGATGAGAATTCAACAACCTTCATGGAACAACAAGGTACTCTATACAACTAGGTAATGCCCTTCAGTCTATATAATTCTAGTTCTACCTATTAGTGTTCCATGAATTGTATATTTAAGATTATTCTCGAGACATTGGTGTAATTATGTATGGAAGATCAAGTGGTTAAATCTTACCATTGCCATGACCATCTCAAAGATCTTGATAATGTTTTTGGCTTCCTTTAATTCCTCTATATGAGGATGAACCCATTGAAGTGTGCCTTCAGGGTCAACTCTGGAAAGCTTATTGGCTTTATTTTGAGATATAGAGGTGCCAAGATCGATATGGAGAAGATCAAGGCTATCAGTCAGATGTATCCTCTGAGAAACATTTGGGGGCATCAAGGCTTTCAAAACCACTTATCCAATATACGATGATTCATCACAAATCTGGCCAGCATGTGTAAACACTTTCCTGGATCATGAAGAAAGGTTCTGATTGTCAGTGGGATAAGAACTGTTAGAGCTCCTTTGAGGAGATCAAGTTGTACCAATTAGATCCTCTGGTCCTAATACCACCCTTTTCTGGAAATCCACTGGTCCTTCAAGTGACTACTCTAGAATGATCTCTCAGTGCCCTTCACACCCAGATGAACCAAAAGGGAACTTAGAACATTTTATAATATATTACTCTCATGATCCTAGATACAGAGACCAGATACTCCTCTATCGAGAATAGCTACCTTTCACTGGTATACACAGTGCCGAAATTGCAACACTATCTGTAGCACCATGATATACAGCTAGTTTCATGAGTGGATACATTGAAGTACATTCTGAATATCCCCTTGTTGGAAGGCTATCTAGCTTAATTGGATGTGATCCTCTATTAGTTTGACATCTTGTTTGGCCCACAGAAGGCTATTAAGGGACACTAATTGACAGTCTACCTTTCCACCCATCTAACTCCCATGGATTAGTCTCTAGATCTTGATTTCATAGATAACTCAATTTTATCAATAGAACAATCCATTCCTTATGGGAAAATGAAATTTTATGGTTCTCCTTGAAGCCCTGACGATAAATGACTCAATGGTACCTAATAAAATAGATTGTTCATGGGTGTCATATTCATTACTTCGGCACAATATGTATTACCATATTCATTCCACTTATCAGATGGTTGTACCAGTAAAGAGTCAGATTACTAGGCTCTCACTAACAATCTCGATCTGGCCCTCAAGATTGATTTTCACAACATACATGTGATAGGGGACTCTGAATTAGTCATTAAATAGATCAATGGTGACTACATCATCCGGAAGTAGTAGATTATTCCACTGTTAGAATGTACCCTCCAACTGATGGCCCAATTCCCACCGCATGCAAAAGTTACTAATGTCCCTCATTCACAGTACGGTCGATCTCATGCCTTGGACAACATGGCCACATCTCTTGTAGATCCATATCAATAGGATTTTGCTATCCATGGGGCGTATCAGAGATTAATCCCTCATGTTACTATGGATGACTATGATGTCTCGCAGGTAATCCACCTTACCACTGGTACCTCCACATTGAGACACCCAGGTCCCACTGCCCCAACATTGGAATTAACTCCTTATTGGAGGACCCCCCCACCCTTATCGAGAATTTCCACCATGGTAATCTCCCAGCAGATCGAGCTGGTCATGAGTAAATCTGATGGCACACATTACTGTTAACCCTCCAGAGTGGTCCCATTATTGAGAAGATCTTGTACATACATGGTATTGAAGACGTTATTTTCCATTAAATTCAGGGAGGTTAGATCTATCAGGTCATGCAGTAGATTCATGTCGGTTCCTACATGGCTCATCATATAGGGCCGAAACTCTCTCATCAGATATAGAGATTGGGGTATTTTTGATCCGCCATGAACTGTGATTATATTGAGATTTCTAAGAGGTTCTTTGCAATCCAAATTCTTGCAAATTCTGCACATCATTATCTAGAACCTCTCCACACTACCAATTACTCCCATCCCTTTGTGTTCTAGGGACTCGATGTCATGGAACCCTATCCAACAATGACATCACTATATTAAAGGTTCATCATAACCACTAAAAATTTCATTTCCATGTGGGAAGAGGATATTTCGATCAAGGTGGAAATGTCCTATTATATCGTCGAATTTATAAGCTATAATATCCTTTACTAATTTGGATTCCCTCACACCTTCTTCACCAATAAGGGAACCATCTTCCAGAAATCCTAACTGAAGAAGTGGTACGCAAAGTAAATCATCTGTTCTAACCATACCTCTAGTTATCATACGTTTAAAAATTGGAAGATCGAGGCATTCAAAAAAACCCTCGCTAGTATTTTTAATAATATGGTTGGTTAGAATAAGAAGTGACGGCTAGATAAAATCCCCAATGGTCTCTGGGATTATCAGACATGACTCGTAATTCCACTTATGTGACACCATTTTCCCTAGTGTATTGAACAGAGGCAGTCCTAACCATAGAGATTCAGTTTCCTTCATTATGATGATCTTTTTAAAATTAGAAGGAACTTGAAAAGGTATCCTAAATCCATATGGAATAACTAAAACTGATCGATGAGGATAGGATTTGTGTCCTACACAATTTGGAGATGCTTCAGAATAATATATTTAGATCTTTCAACAAGAAAGTTCACCTCCGCTATTTCTTAAAAGGTGACATAGTGTTGTCCCTATGAATGCTAATGATAATTGGTTGGAATCCGTAGAAGTTAGATCATAGTTGGGAAGGACCTTACATCATTCACTTGGTTTTCCCCAATGGTGTGTACTCCCTAGTTACCAAGGATGGTTATCATATTACTACCCCCACCAATTCTAAATTACTCAAGTAGTATTTTGTCTGAACTGTACCTTGAAACTTTTAAACTATTTCGTGTTTACCGCATGATATAATCTCCATGATTCATATATGGATAAGGAAGTAAAACTACCCATCACTCATCCTTCATGATAATAAATTTCTTAATGGTACAAGCTCTATGGTCATAAACTAAGATATCCATGCATCTACACCGCATGAAATTAAACTTCACAACATCTTGAGAACTATGTGTAGCTTGATTCATGTCCACACGGGATATTTAAGAACATATTATCATTACTTCTATAGGCACATCCCCAAACTACAAGATCTCCCCTCGGGTCAAAACACATGGTGTGGTGCGGGCCTTGCTTTCCTTCATTCATGTTGAGTTTATCATCACCATACCATATTCCCAATCCTTGGAGATCGCCACATCTTTCATCTTTACCATATGATGTTAAAATTCATGGTAATATTCATGATTCATGTTTCCCTTTATTTGGTATTTCCTCAAATTTCACATCTGAAAGGACCCCTGAATGGTACATATGCTCATCAATATGACCCTCCTACCGGTTTCGGCAAACGTACTAGACGATTTTGAAAGATAATTTGATAGAAGTTCCACATTTCAACTATGGTCATTAGTCACCGCTCATTTTTTATTCCAATTTCATGTCACATGATATGGATGTGGTGTTTCGAACACATTAAACATCAATCCTCTATCATTATCACCACCACTATATTTCCCAAATATTGGGTGTATTAATTCATTTTTTCTGGATATCCTTTCAAATGTTAGTATTACCTAATAATTATTGATGTTCTAGTTGGAACAGACCCTGCCCGATCTATTTCATTCATTGTCATAACCTTATGTGCTGGGGAGAACTTGATCCTATTCCTTGTTTCCCGAACCAATAATTGCACATCTGGTCTTAGGGGATTTGGTATGGTGATATGCACATAAAGGTTCACATAAAAATGGACTGAGATCTACGACCATAAACTATGATCTACCCATTTCCTTTTTGTAAGATTTTGATATGCACCACACTTTTAGAACTATGTTCTGCTTGATTCACATCCTCATGGGATACATAAAAATGCCAGGATTTCTCATCCTTGGCCTTGCCTCAGGTCTCTCGACCATTCCATACCACTAGTGTAAGATCTCCTATAGGGTTGTGCGGTGCTGTGTAGAGTCGATGTCCTTGTTAATATTAGACTCTTTGTGCTACGCCACACACATACCCTTGAGACACTCTCTTGTATTATCATCCTTTCCACAAGGAGTTAAAATTCATGGTCACCACTACGCTTTACTCATCCCATAATATGGGATTTAGTCATCTTTAACATCATAAAGAACCCCATAATGTCATGTACACTTGGCCCAAGGGCTCTCCTGCAATCTCAGACCAACACCCCTGAGGATTTTGAACAAAATTGTGATATATGTACCACATTGAAAATATGGTCAGCAGTCAACATTCATTTTTTGTTCCCATTCCAGGTCACATTATACAGATACTATGTTGTGAAAATGGTCAACAACTATCCTCAATCATTTTTTCCATTTTGTGGTCTCCCAAATGATAGGCACTCTGATTCACCCTTTCCACCCATTTGTCCCGTGCACATGAGATAAACTGGGCATCTACAGTGGGAGTAATATGATCAAAAACTAAGATCTACTGTGTACTTTCCACATGACATTAAACTAAAAAGAATCTAGATAAATATATTTGTCTTGATTACCATCCCCATGGTATACGTAGAAAACCCATAAATTTTGCCTTTGGGTCCAGCCCAGGTAAATCTATCCTTCATCTTAACCTCTTGGCCCGAGTTCTATCCCGGAATTATAAATGGTCTTGTGTATGTGGTCTTACACACTCATACATGTCATGTTATTCACCACACCATAGCCATTCCTCATCTTGTTACCCCCTCTTATCTTCGCCATTGTCTCATAACGTAAAACTGCACGACATCTTCCAGAACTACGTGTGGATTGATTCTCATCCTCATGGGATATGTAGGAATGCCAAGAATTTTTGGGTACGGGCCTAGCTTTATTTCTTAAAAGTTATCTCTTCCTTTTGGCCACATGGCCTAAGTCCTCTAAGGTGGGTATGTGGTGTGATGTGGGCTTATGTCCTCATTCATGTCGGGTTTGTAATAGCCACACCATGTACCTCTCTATTGAGAACTTTCCATCCCCATGTTTTCCACTTATATTCTCGAGTCATCTACTCTAAAACGAGGCCCCTCAACCCTCTTTGACAATTCACAAATGTACCCAGGAGCACTCTTGTTTAGGATGTCTAGTTCTGGTTTATACATAATCATGTCTTCATATGTTTCTATGCATCATGTTTCCCATTATTTGGTATTTCACCATATTTAATATTCGAAAGGACCTACGAATTTCATAGATATAGACCTTAGTTCTCTCCCAACATCTTGAGACAACATCCACGAGTATTTTGAATGAAAATTTGACACAAGTACCACATTGAGAATATGGTCAGAGGTTTACACACATTTTTTTGTTCCCATTTCAGGTCACACAATATTGATGTAGTGTTTTGAACTTGGTAAACTATTATCCCCTATCATTGCACCATATTAATTAAGAATTTAATATTTGTCAAATTATTCATATCCTTTTCCACTCTATCATGTCCAAGTGGAACTTTGATACTCTTTGTGCTACCCCTATGTGTGTATTTGAATGTTATGAGGGAAAATCCACAGTGTGGTGTCATTCGAGGCTCGACACCATTTCACTTTTCAATGTATTCCACATCTTGAAAAGACCTTCTCCACCATTATTTCCCACATCGAGAAAGGATCACATGGGATTATGTATTTGGTCATGATTTATACCCACTTGGAAAGGTATAAAATCTTTCAGTCTGAGCTCTTTGACTATAAACTAAGATCCACCTCGTCCTTAACGCATGATGTTAAACTACACAACGTTTTCCAAAACAAAATATAGATTTATTACCATCCTCATGGGATATGTAGGAACAACGAGACATGTTGTCATTTGGTCAAGACTCATATCCTCTAATCGTTTTCAGCCCCTCGGCTTGAAGATTCTCTTCTGGAGTTGTGGATGGTGTGGTGTGGACCCTGTCCTCAATAAAGTCGGGTATTCTTGATCACACCATGGGAATTCCATATGATCATAATTTTTATGGTAGCATCACCTCCAGTAGAGTTTAAGCCATATGAACTTAAGATATGTTTTATGGTCCCAAATGACTTTAAATTGTTTCATCTTTGATGCGTGACATTGAAATACATAGGCTGGTCCTATCATATGACCCTAAACAATGATATTATCATCCTATCGACCCAATAATAAACGTCACTACAATGTGACTTCCTCACTCGAGCAGACAAAATTTTTTGTATCGGTAATCCACCATGACATTTTTCAAGTCATATATATGTATTGACACTTTAATTGATACATATATTCTACATCATAGGTTTTCGTCCTCGAATCAATCCCCCCTATATAAAAAAAAGATTCATAAATTGTTGCTTCATTTAATGATTCAGCCAGACCTTCCCGACAGTGTTGTCCCTAGTATTGGTACCCTACCATGCCATCTTAAAAAACAATATATCAATAGATTACCATCATAATGGGATACATTGCAACATTGGGTCACTTTTCCTTCATCTCATCCTAATATTAATTTCAGTCTACTCAACCTAAAATCTCTTCAAACCAAAATTTCTCATAGGATTACATGGTGTGATACAGACTCCTACTTTCCTCATTCACACAGGGGTTTACAATAACCACACCATGGGTCTCCCTTATCTCTTCCTAACATAGTCTGAGTTCTACAACCCTAAACTACGATATTCCTATAAGAACTACACATCAGGTTTGCTACCTCACCACCCAGCAAACGTTCCATTAAACCAAGTCCCCTATTAAACTAATAGTTTTCATCCCCTAGACCCTTGTTCTTGAAAAATGATTAGACTCCCTCTACTTGACACATATCATTTGTGTACTCAAATACATCAAGGAAAATATCCCATATTACCAGATTTCACATGGACATTCCCTGGTTTCATGTTCATGCTTCGTGATCCTTTAATTTTGTTCTCCATTATCTTCCATGTCTAAAGTGACCACCTTTACAACCTAGCCTCATTACACATTGGATTACCTAACATTTTGGGCCAAAACCCTAGAAAACCTTGAAATACATTTTGTGACAGGTCCCATGTTTCAAACATGGTCATCGGTTGACTGTTATTTGTCCATCCCCATGCTAGGATAATTCTAAAGGGCTTTTTGTTTTGAACATGGTCAATAGTTATCCTGTATAGCCACGCATCCATCACTACGATCCATGTGTCAGGTACCATTATTCACATCATTCCACTCCCTTATATTCAAGTGGAATACCAACACACTTGGTTTTACAACTCTCCTCAACTATGAGTGTTATGAAGGAGGGTCAATAATATTGGTACATCACACACCTGGCATTCCATTGATTCTAATATGTCCCTACCTATACCATGAAATTCTTTACACTACTCATTGTTTCCCAAAATGAGTACAACTTACGTGGGATTAGTGGTTTTAGTAGGATATGTACTCGTGAAACCGAACCATACATGCCTCTCATCTTGCATGATTTTAAACTAATATCTAAGATTTATGTATGTCTTGATTCCCATCCTAATAGGGTATATAGAAACTCATACACACTTTGCCTAGAGCCCATCCCAAATTAGGACACCTGTAGTCTAGGGTCTATGGAAACCCAATAGGAACATGTGGTGTGGTGTGGGCTTCTTGGTCCTCATTCAAGTTGGGTTTATAGTTACCGCATCACGTACCCCTTCAATGATCTCTTCACCATTACATATTTACCTCATGATGTTACACTTAATGGGTCCTTCAGAACTACTTACGGTTTGATTCCTACCCTAGTAGGATACATATTGACATCATGATTTTTAGTTCCCAAATCCAGCCACATGCTTGTAAGCCATCTATATGGACATCCTGACCTCTTTTCCCCTTACGGGACCACTCATTGCCTTCGTCCTCACCATATGATGTTAAACTACGTGTCTATCATCCACATTGGAAGGATGTGAATCAAACATCCACTCTAGGCACTCACTAGAGAGATGGTTTCCAGAAATTAATATGATCCATAATCAAACTGATGAACTAACCTAATTGTTTTCATCATGGTGGAAAAATTTCAAGAGTGTTGGACTCTATTTGAACAACCAATCAATCCACCCCCATGATTTGTGTTCGCTATAATTGGATCCTCATCCACATTCATGCCTAAAAGAACCCCCTAAAATTATGGT
This sequence comes from Viscum album, assembly GCA_963277665.1. NCBI lineage: Eukaryota > Viridiplantae > Streptophyta > Magnoliopsida > Santalales > Viscaceae > Viscum > Viscum album. The sequence continues at coordinate 1,761,617,212 of OY728125.1, forward strand.
TTCTCGGCTTATGGATCACATACTATCTTGGGATAACATTCTGAAAGACTAGTGGATGGCATTTCTAGTTAGGCCATGTGTTTAAAATATGGTTAGCTATCGGTCCTGGTTTGTTATCCCCATTTCAGGATTACATAATAGGGATGTTTTTTTCAAACATGGTCAACAATTATCCTTCATTGTTATTCCATCCCTACAGTTTTCCAAATTTTGCGTATCATGATTAACATATTTATAAATACCTCTGTTTGTATTGATTAAACCTCATGGCATTACCCCGCTCATGCAGTAGATCACGTTGGGAACATGGCAGTTTGACTGCTATGAGATATTCCTTCTTCAGTCAGGCCTCCCAATTTCTTCCTAGAAGTTTAGAATGGTTGTTCAGATCCTAAATTCTCAAAGCCTGGTTGGAAATCTCATATTCAATTTGATTAATGATGTTTTCATCCCTTATTTCTCACTTTGGGAACAACCCATGTGGGATTAGGGATTATTCACTGGATATTTCACGAATGTGATTGAAATGCAGAAAATCAAAACTAATAAAAAAACTCGTGCACACAACCAACATAATCTTTAAACGAATGAATGTTTGTTTCTAAGTTTTCACAAATTACGACGCTAATGGATTGAACCCTCCCACATATAGGTTATCCTCATCAATGGAGCATCCTAGATTTGCCACTCTCTGCCTTGTTGCATCTAAGATCTGTTTTTCATGTTAATATCCTACTCCATTTAAATGGAAATGGGGAGTAGTTCATTATCCTCAATCTGGGCCCAATCAGTGTCGGCTTGGATGATAGCCATCTCTTCATTGTCTCACCTCATTTTTTACTCATACTTTTCTAGTTGGGACTTCAGTTGTGATATGAGACCTGATTGTGCATCAGGGAAAGAAGAATACTCATCAACATATGCCCGCAACAACTGGATCTCATTTTTGGCCTCCTGGAGTCTCTTGATGATCATGGAATTCCTCTGCTTCCAACCCACACCAGGGCCAGTATCATGTTCCTGTATCATCAATACCAAGAAATCTCATATGAGCATATGAGGACTTTTGGTCATCTAATACTCCCAAGAATAGGTTGTGTAGATGGGATTGATGTCTCCCCATTTTCCCCATCCACTGTTCTTTCAGGGAATGCCTAATGAGGTGCATGGTCTGCTTCTATGACCGGCAACAGATGACCTTTATTTCATCTTCATCGGATGTTGTCTCATACCAATCCTCGAGTTCAGTGGGTTTATATATGGGGAATCCATCCAAGAAATCATCATAAGGATCCTCATATGGTGTCTAGTTGGGTAGGTCAGGTATAATGTCATCTGATTTGATCCCTCTCATTAAATTCCACCTCGATGATTTCAGGTTCGGTCTTTCTGGTGGTCCCACCTATGATCAGGACTGCAGTAGCTTGGTCAGTATGGGCATCCACATCCATGAACATCGGCATTCCCCTAGGAAAGGTAGATCCTTGGGCCCATGTCATACTCACCAATGTGGCCCCTTCCACTTGAAGAGCTCTTCTTGTGAGAATATACAGTCATCATTTATCCTAATTCAATGAATAATAGTTTCAAATTTTGTGAAGTTGACATACAGAGATCAAATAGTTGGTCTCTCCCTTGAGATATTTCCTTCATAACCCCGAGGCATAGTCTTCCATATATGGTTGGTAAATATGAAGACTATGGGATAATGACCTTGGGTTTTTTGGCCATGCTAGGTGTGGTAATTGTCATTGATGTAGGTGTAGATCCCAAAGCTAAATTTTCTATTACCCTGGAGTATGTTTTGCGTATGAGGCCCTCCTTCACAGGTCATACGTTAGTTGAGATGTTCTACGAATCCTAAATGAGGATCATAGTAAAATGGTATAGGTTTTACCTCAAGTGCCTCTTCAAACTCTTCCAGCTCCGAGTCAGTGTTTGTGACCTCATATTTCTTTAGAGGTCTCCCTCTACAAACCTCTTCCCCCAGGAAGACCCTTATGATTCTTCCGGTAGAGGGAATCAGTCACTCAATTTATCAGATGATAATTTTTAGGGTCTATTTGATTGAGTCGTACATTCACTTGATCGTTCATTGGGGATGTGGTACCTATAGAGTGCATGAATTCCTCCTGGTCGGCAATGTATTTCTCCCCTTCTTCCTGAGATACCGCAAAGCTAGTCCTAGAGAAACTGATCATTGAAAAATCCATCCTAATATGGTTCAAACTGTTCCACATCTGACCACCTAGATGTCGCAAGCCTCCCAGAAGACAACATCCTCAAGCATGTCTATATGGAAAACCCACTTACCCAGAGCCTGAGTTGGTATCCTACGGAACCCCATTGGTGGCCTCCTTTATTGAAGACTTTTCTCATTTGGGATTTACGTTGTCGCCTACCTATTAGTCTGTGTAGGTCTCTCGGCTACTACACTCCCACACCATTGGACATTCTTTCCACCTTCTTTCCCTAACCATGAGGTTGAAAAGAAACCTAACAACTAGCATGCACAATCTTCCAATACAACATCTCCCCTTGGTAGGCTTCCTCCAAATTCATGGAATACTCCTTCACTATTCCATGGATAGCTATGGATGAAAGAATCCCATTTTGCATCATCCCATCCTCCCATGTGAACATGATCCTCATCTGCCTCATCTCACATGGATGTTCCTCATGGCGTAATCCCATGTAGACCGGTGGTGTGGGCTTTTGCATGCACTGAAACTGCCTCACGAAGCGATGTATGGTTTTCAGCTCATAGAGAGGCTCACGATCAACCCATACCACCATAACACCATCCTAAAAAGACATGAGGTAGGAACGATGCTCATTTTCTACCTATCTATCATTAGTGAAAACACATTTTGGAAATGTCTATATGGGAAATTTGAACTCGTCCTCCTTCCAGAACTAATTCAACACCAACGGCGAGGTCATCTTGGTTGTGAAACTCCCCACTACATTCAAAATTTTAAATCAAAAGCGAGACCCCTAGAGGGGGAATGTGGTTTTTGTATTTGTAGGTGCCCATATACATATCTATCCACCCATATAGAATACGGGGATCCCTACACACCATATGTGGCTTCTTCCCCTTACTGATATTCCATAGTACTTTGTACAGCTTAGGCAACATGAGGATCCCTATATTGATCTGTTCCCCAATCGCCAATATGAACTCCATGATATACTTGCATAGTCGTATGCCAATGTTTGTATCTCTTACTAGAAATATACAGCCATAAATGATCCCTGAGATGAATGCATCCAACTAAAACACTAGTTTCTGCTTAGTGCTGACACTGAACCCCATGTCTTCCACTGGCTATCCTCCAACAGTCTTCAGTAGATGTTCTCTTTAATGCACTATACCCCCTTTGAGAATGTGGGATGCCTCACAAGAAACATCCCATCTGTTAGTGAATTTTGGATCCTCCTAGACCACAACTTAAGGTGGACATCCCTAACTGACTGCTTTTCTTCTGCTGTCACAAGGTCCATCAATACATTTTCCAGCAACGACATATGCTATGGGTCCTCCCAGGTATTCACGGTAGGGAGGATCTATTCATAAATCACCTCTAATATCGGTAACACTGATATTTTTTGGAGGTCTCATTGGTAGATACTGACCTCCCCATGGTGAAAATAAAATGTGATGGTCCTCAAAAACACTCAAATCATCAACTACAACGTTAGTTTCTTAATCTAGTAGATGTTTAATGGGGAGTCCCATGCAATCTCATATAGGCCCAATTGTCTCAGATATGCCCCAAAATCGTTGCAAGATGCAAAGACCTAGTAAACCCATGCCCATTCATCCATGAAACTGCAACCCTGGATCAACTCCCACTCATTGGTCCTCCCCTTCTTTGGGTTCCCCAAGTCCTCCATCAATATGGTGAGTTACTCTGGGGGAGATACATCTATTTTAAATTCATTCCCATAAATGTTGTTCACTTGGTTATACAAGTAGTCATCATAGAATGGGGTATGTTCCTCCCAATTTTGACAAGCAAACACCTTGAAACATTGGTTCTAGAAAGTTGTACTCCTGAACCAGTAGGCTGGCATGTCAATAAATGATTTAGGAATGATAACATCATCTTTATGACAAAATCTATTTAGAGGAAGTCTTTTTCAGAGGGGGCAGTTATTTGGGCTATCTGAAAACAACATCCCCAAGGAGTTCTGGTCCGAATGGATCCACAGACAATCCCTGATCCTTAGGTTATCATCCATCTCTTCCCTCCAAGAATCATCTACAAGGACCACCTCGAAGATTCTTGGAGAGCCATTCTATCTCATAATTTTAGAATTTTGTGTCCTGGATCGCAGAGCTCAGTCGAAGATCTCTGTCACTGAGGCCGGTCAAAGAGCCCTACCAAAGATCTCGTAGGCACAAGTCATGTAGAACACAACTGTGGAGTCTATGTACTTGCTGTGAACCATAGAGAAAATAAGGCCTGATTCACAATGAATGGTGGAAAAGCATGCGGCACTTTGTGAATTGAGAGAAAAATAACTAAAAACATGGAGATATTTAAGGGAAAAAGACAGGTCATCAACCCCTATTTATAGGCCAAAGCCTCTATATGGAATCCCTCCATTTTATAAAATAACTTTTAATTACATCTTACAAAATAGAAAATCTTTAAGGGTTAGTGTCTTGGAAACCAAGAACTTAATACGGGACTACATAAAAAAATTCTTCTTAAACACTTGAAAGGTTTCTTCATTTGTTCATACTAAGTTCATTACTGTATCTCATAACCTGGGAACATACATCAAAGGATAGGGTGCATATAAGGCCCAGTAAGGAAGACATGGGAAACATTTTACATGTGAACTTGAGATGCATCAATAATGTCATGATAAATAGCATTAAGAAATGAGACATAGATTATGAGGAATATCATAATGAAAATAACATGATTAATAACTTGAAGATATGGGTACAACTTTTAAATTAGACAATCATCAACACATCACCAAGTTCCAACCCCAAGGTGTCATTTAAAAAAATTACCAAGGTTATTCACCAAGGTATCGTTAGAATTACAATCCCTAAAGATCACATCATTACCCAACGCATTAGAGAACTATCACGGAACACCCTTAAATTTTTATTTATTATCATGTGAGCCACATATATCATCATAAAACATTTTATATATAACCCATATAGCATAAAAGAAATGGGTTTCATTTCATAATCATAATGTGTTAAAAACTGCTTTTAAGACATGATCTTTATGTCATTTTAAACCCACAGAAAAAAATGAAGTGGATTTCATGGATGTAAATACCAAGATTTAAAATAGAATATTTTTATATATATGTGAATACCCCTATAGAATAAATATATTATAGTATTCACTTAATAAAATAAAAGAATTTGAGAAAAAGAGAGACACATTTTGAGACGAAATTCTGTAGCATAACTACTATGTTACAGGTTTTTAGAAAACATTGAAAAGAGCGGGGACATGTGTTACCCATAGGGATAGAATATAAAGGATATAATAACATGGTAATGAAATTTAAAATACATACCATATGAAATGAAAAACTTGAAAGGAAGACAAAAATAAGATTTCTCTTGTAAAAAGTCGGCATCATAACGGCGTCACTTAAAACTTCTAAAAAATGAATTGATGAGATCAAATAGGGTCTATAATCATATGAACATAAAAGGAATGTATTATATATATATATATCATACCCCAACATAAGAAAAAGGAACTTGGAAGACTTGACATGAAAATAGGACTTTGAAAATGAGAAGGGTGAAAGAATCCCTTACCTTAAAACGTAACACAAAAAACTCGAAGGTCGGGACCTTCAGGGCTTGGGGATCCATGGGAGGACTCCTTTGGAGGTAAGGAGTCCAGAACTTCGTTGAGGAGGATTTTGGAATAGAAAGGATAAGAGAATGGATTGGTATTTATAGGGGAAGTGTGGGGACAAGGCATTAATGGCCAACAGACACCTCATTGGGGGTATAGAAAAAACTATGGGCTATCCAATGGTATTTCCTCATGGTATTGGCCACTTGGGACAACTAATACCGTATATTACTATTAATAAGTCGACTATAAAGATTTCATAATTATTACTTCCTTAATGATGTCAATAAACACCCGAAACTCTAAACTGAAAATTTACTATTCACTGAAAATTCAACTTTTTCAGAAAAATATAAAATAATTATATTAACATAATATTGATGCTCTGAATTCAAAAATTAAATCCATTTTATAAAGAAATTTCCAATTTTTTTAATTTAATATTTAAATAAAAAACTATTCACCCAAAGAAATTAATACTTAACTAATAATTTCGGAAAGAGTTAGTTACCTATTTTATTGTATCACATTACTTAATCACTATGCCTAAATTATATTAATACTTTCTTTAAGTGAGATTACTAATCAATTTGGTCATATTACTAATCATAAGAATAAAATCACTATTCATAATTAACTATTACCAAAAATTATGTTAATTTTTTTAGATTCTAAATTTCATACTGAACATATTTACAGAAGACCATTTTTTGAAAATCCTTACACATCATTAATTATTTAAGGTTTATATAAATATTTTAAAATATCCTTTTTTTCAAAATTCATCCATAAGATACATCCTATTTTTATCTGGACATCTTAAAATTCACAAACATCACCATAGGAAGAAATCACAATTTTATTTATCTCAAAGGATTACACAAAGTAGCTACGGTTTCATTACATAGACCATTATAACACCAGTATATGACATAACTGTAAGGTGTTCTAAGGTGAGATAATCTGAGGTAGGCTTGGATAACATTTCCCTAGTAGTAATCTCCACTAACTTGAACTTCTCTTGTAGGAGATTGCATTCAAGCTTGAAACTCTAGAGTTCGGATTGGGCTTAGTCCAAAGCAAAGCCCAATGATTCCACCTCCTTCCCAAGATCTAATAAGTAGGCTTCATATGGTTTCAGTCTACAGGATGAAGCCATCAACTCTTTATTCTTCATTAACCATTATCATTTCTATTAAATCATTAAGAGTAAATTAATATACTATTATAAAATATTGGGTTGTTACATTCTTCCCCCCTTAAAAAATTTCATCCTAGAAATTTTAAACCAAAGGCCTAGTTGAAAAGGTGAGGGTACTTTTGCTTCATTGTTTCCTCAGGCTCCCATGTCTCTTCTTCATACTTACAATTCCTCCAAAAAAAACTTTTACAATGTGGGTAGTCCTGTTGCGTAGAACCTTGTATCTATGGAATAAGATCTCAACTGGATGCTCCTCATAAGAGAGGTCATGTTCCAGTTGTACCACCTCTGGGTTCAGTACATGCAAATGGTCGGGTATTTACTTCCTCAAGAGAGATACATGGAAGAAATCGTGAACATGAGTTAGGTTTGGTGGAAGTTCTAGATGATAGGCCACAACTCCTATGCGATCAAGTATTTCATAGGGGCCAATGTACTTAGGGGTGAGCTTCCCTTTCTTCCCAAACCTCATTACTCTATTCCCTGGAGAAATTAGAAGGAAGACTATGTCGCCAACACCAATCTCCATGTCCCTTCGACGGTTGTCAGCATAGCTCTTCTGCCGACATTGAGCAGCCTTTATGTGTTGTTGGATGGGATGAACCTTTTCTGTCATCTCTTGCACAATATCAGACCCAAGAAGATTTATCTCACTAGCTTTATCCCAACAAGTATGACTTCTACATCACTTTCCATACAGATCTTCATAGGGTGCCATCTGAATACTATAATGGAAGATGTTGTTGAATGAGAACTCAACTAATTGGAGTTGTTGATCCCCTATACCTTTAAATTAAATTGAGCATAATATCAGCATGTCAAGTGTCTAAATAGTCATTTTCATATTGGCCACCAGTTTGAGGATGATAGGCCATACTAAAATTCAATTTAGTATTAAGATCTTGTTCAAGACATCTCTAAAATTTTGATGTGAATATTGGATCATGATCAGATACTATGGATATTGGTACCCCATGAAGCCTTACCACTTCATTTATGTATATATTGGCAAGTTGATCCAGATAGAAATATTCCGGAATGGAGATAAAATGGGCAGTCTTGGTGAGGCGGTCCATAATAACCCATATCGCATTGTTTCCATTGAGAGTTTTCGGGAGACTAGTGACAATGTCCATAGTGATTTTGTCCCACTTCCATACGGGTATGGGTAGCTGTTGTAAAACCCCCTAAGGATGTTTTCATTCTGCCTTTACTTGTTGACACACCAGGAACCTTGTAGTGTAATCAGCAATCTCCCTCATCATGTTATCCCACCAATAATGATCACGAAGTTCTCTATACATTTTAGTGCTTCCCAGATGCATAGAGAAAGTATAGCTATGAGATTCATCTATAATTTCATTCTTTACCTCTGGAAAAGATGGAACACATAGTCTTGTATGAAATTTCAATACACCTTCATTATCAATATTTAAATCAAGAAAAATCCCATCCTTCACACCCTCAAACTTCTCCTGCAAAAAAAGGTATTCCTTTTGAGCCTTCTTGATAATCTCTAGTAATGAAGGTTGAGAAATCATTTGGGAACGGGTTGATGATGTCCCTTACCTTTCAATTCCCATGTCCAGTTATACTAGGTACCAAATCAAGGGATCTCCTAGGATCCTCATTATTTCCAGACCAACAGGGTCTTTACTGCTTAATACATCTGTAACCTTTTTTTCTCTTCCACGGTGATAATGAATTGAACCATCATAGTCTTTAATAAGCTCCAACCATCTCCTTTGTCTCATGTTCAATTATTTTTCAGTGAAAATATACTTTAAATTTTGGTGGTCGGTGAATATATCACATTTTTCCCCATAAAGATAGTGCCTCCACATCATTAGAGAAAAAAACTACCGCCATCTCAAGATCATGCATAGGATAATTCTCCTCGTGTTGCTTCTGCTGGCGAGATGCATAAGCAATTACCTTGTCATTTTTCATGAGGACGCACCCAATCCCTTTTAGATATGCATCGGTAAAAATAACTATTCCTTCTCCAATAGAGGGTAGTATTAACATAGGTGTCGTAACCAATATCCTCTTCAGCTATTAGAAACATTCTTCGCATTCCTTTGTCCAGACGAACATACCCCATTTTCGAGTCAACTTGGTTAGTTGATTAGGAAGAAGGGAAATGTTTTTCACAAACCTCCTATAATATCTTGCTATAACAAGGAAACTACAAATCTCAGTTACTGTTGTGGGTTGAGGCCACTCTTCCACAACCATTGTTTTTACAGGTTCAATTGAGATTCCTTCATTGGTTATGAAGTTCCCCAAGAAAGCCAATTATTGTAACCAAAAGTCACACTTTTTTTACTTTCCAAAGATCCTCTCCTTCTAGAGTGTTTTCAAAATAACCCTCAGATGATCTTTATACTCCTCATGAATCTTTGAATTTATCAAAATATCATCAATAAAAACCACCACAATGTTATCAAGGTAGTCATTAATGACTCTATTCATCAAATCCATGAAAATTGTCGGAGCATTAGTCAAGACGAAGGGAATAATAGTAAACTCATCATGCCCATATCTTGATTGGAAGGCAGTCTTTAGAATATCTTCCTTCTTCAGCCTCAGTTAATGATAACCAGATCGAAGATCAATCTTGAAGAATAATTGAGCCCCACGAACTTGGTCAAACAATTCATCAATTCGTGGAAGAGGGTATTTGATCTTCACTATGTTCTCGTTCATCTCTATATAATCAACCCATATCCGCATTGATCTGTCCTTCTTCTTCACAAAGAGAACTGGTGCCCCCCAAGGTGACACACTCAGTCAGATAAACCCCTTCTTCAACATGTATTGGAGTTGTTTCTTTAACTCCTCTAGCTCCACATTTTTCATTCTATATGGCATCATTGATAACAGATGAGATGCAGGTATGAGTTCAATGGAGAAATATACCTTTCTTTTCCCGGGGAGGTCTAGATAACTCCTCAGGAAATACGACCATATATTCTGGAACTATCGGAACATCTTCTATTTGTATAATCCCTTTTACTTCTTCATCCTCACTGATTAACTCCATAATGAAGTCTATAGGAGGTTCTTCTAGACAAAGATCAGGTCGGGATATCTCTCATTGAAAGATAATTGTAGGCCATTCATTCAAGACTAATGAGATTTCCATACTTTTTCATTTTATCTCAGCATTATACTTTGAGATCCATTCCATACCTAGTATAACATTAAATTCCATCAGGGGAATTACTACTAGATTTGTAATAATATTGTGCTCAATAAAGTAAACACTAGAGTCACTAAACACTGTTGATGCAAGGATAATCCCACTTGGAGTCTTGATTGAAAACTATACCTCTAGTAGTTCGAGGATTGATTCTATAATCTTTGCAAAATTGGAGGAAATAATGTAATGCATAGAACCATAATCAAACAAAGAACATGCTAGCTTTGAGAGGACAACAAGAGTACCTACTACCACATCATTCGGAGATTCAACTTTAGTTATTGTGATAGAAAAATCTTGACCTTTCTCCCTTGGCCATTGCTGAGGTTGATGGTGGTTCCCATCCACTGCCCTCAGATTTGGACGGTGTTTAGAAATTTGCCCAAGCTATCCACACTTGAAGCATTGGACTTCGGGTAGGGCCAGAACCATCTATCCTCTGTCGTTAGTGTTGGGGAGTAGATGCTTCACACCAATACGACAATTCCGAGCAATATGGACTTCTCTTCCACACATTTATAACTTACCACTTTCAATCAAGTAGTTCCTCGAATGCTTCTTCCCATATTTATTGCATGTGGCATGTTGAATTTTTTTTCCACCTTTTTCCTGGTCAAAGCTTCTTCACAATATTGGTTCTAGAGCTCTCTTCTTCTCATTAGATTTGTGAGACCACTCTGTCTCACCAAACTCCATTTTGACTTTCATGGCACTTAGAACTATTTATTCAAAGCTATCATTGTCCTTGTCGGCTATATTCTTCCGTAGATGAGGTCTTAGTCCACCAACGAATCTATCAACCTCCCCATTAGGGTCCATGACAAAGCTTGAGGTATAATGGGAATGCCATGTGATTTTCATCTCGTAGATCCCAACAGATTCGTTCTCCTTATACTTTAGCTCAGGAAATTATTTCTCTATTCTCGTTCTCATCAAACGAGGGAAATACTTATTGAATAATGTTCCCCTGAACTCTTACCACTCCATAGATTCCATCTCTCCTCTTGGATTCGTGTTTTTGATCAGTGAACACCACTGATCAGCTTCTCCCTCAAGGTGGTAAACAACATGGGTTACTTTTTCTTGTTCTGAATAATGATGTAGAGAAAATATATTCACTATAGAGCTGATCCACTGCTCAGCAATCAATGGATCAGTCGATCCACTAAAGGTTGGTGGTCATAGGCACATGAAGGAATCAACAAAATGTTGTTCCCTTCGTGGTGAGATTGGCATCTCAGTTTGATTCAAGTTATTAGTCATAACTTGAGTCAATTAGATCATAATTCTCATGAATGTTTTCATTCCGGCTTCCATCGGAGGGCCGTCAGCTCATGGTCCATTGCAATCACCATTTGCACAGTTCCTCCTATTAGCCTCCATTTTCTAAAAGAATTAAATCTTAGTGAGAAACTTGTTTCATTTACGAATCTTTTAACAATAAAGGATTATAAGTATAAAAACATCATACATAAACAATTATATTTCTCTATAATTCCTTCATAATTATTTATAAAAAGATTGCGATTAACCAAACATATCCCCTGGAAGTGTTGTAACCTAGAGTGTTGCAAGGCCCGTTGTCGTGTACCAGTTCCCGTTTGAGTCTAGCTCAAAGCAGTGTTTTTGTGTTTTTCCCCTATGTACCTATGTGCAAGAGCTGCCTCTACCTACTGGTATCCATACAGGGACGTATCTGTTTGATAAACCACTTACTCAATGCTCACCGAAATATCAGGAATATTTCACTATATTTAAACTTTTCTATAGGGTTCTTCCTAAATTTTCCATAGACTAATTTACATAAATAACTAAACCATCCTTTTATACCAACTATGGAATCCACCTTTTTATAACATAACTTTTCATTACATCTTACAAAACAGAGGATCTTTAAGGTTTAGTGTCTTGGAATCCAGGAACTTAATACGTGACAACATAAAAAAATTCTTCTTAAACACTTGAAAGGATTCATTATTTGTTCATCCTAATTTCATTATTTCATATCATAACCTGTGAACATACATCAAAGGAAAGGGTGAGAAGAAGGCCCAGTAAAGGAAACAAGGGAATCATTTTACATGTGAACTTGAGATGCATAAATAAAGTCATGACAATTTGATTTAATGCATGAGAAAGAGATCATGAGGCATATCATAAGGAAAAGAACATGATTAATAACTTGAATTTGTGGCTACAAAATTTAAATTAGACAATCATGAACATATCACCAAGGCCCATCCCCAAGGTGTCATTTAAAAAAAATTACTAAGGTTATTCACCAAGGTATTGTTAAAATTGTAATCCCTAGAGATCATTTCATTACCCAATGCATTGGAGCACTATCACGGAGAACCCTTAAATTTTTCTTTATTATAATGTGAGCCAAATATATCATTATCAAACATTTAATATATAACCCATATAGCATAACGTAAATGGGTTTCATGTCATAATAATAATGTTTTAAAAACTGTTTTTAAGACCATATTTTTATTTCATTTTAAACCCACGGTAAAAGGAAAGTTTGTTTCATGTATGTAAATCCCAAAATTAAAATATAAAATTTTGATATATATGTGAATACCCCTATAGAATAAACTTCTTTGAGTATTAACTTAATAAAATAAAACAATTTGCGAAAAAGAGAGAGACATTTTGAGACGAAAATTCTACAGCATAAAGGCTAGGTTAGAGGGTTTTAGAAAACATTGAAAAGAGAGGGGAAATGGGTTACCCACTAATAAATGATCCAAAAAATATTATAGGGACATAATATAAAGGATATGATAACATTTTAATGAAATTTTAAAGACATACTATATGAAATGAAAAACGTGAAAGGAAGACAAAAATAAAATTTCTCTTAAGAAATTTCAGAAGCTTAACGGCGTCACATAAAACTTCTAAAAATTAATTTATGAGATAAAATAGGGTCTCTCATCATATGAAAATAAAATTAAAGTATTATGGATATAGATATCTTACCCAAACATAAGAAAAAGAAACTTCGAATACTTGACATGAAAATAGAATTTTGAAAATGAGAAGGGTGAAAGAATCCCTTACCTTAAAATGTAACTCTTAAAACCCAAAGGTCGGGAACTTGAGGTCTTGGGGGCACCTTTGTAGGACTCGTTGGAAGTTAAGGAGGCCATAACATCGTTGAGGAGGATTTATTAATAGAAATGATGAAATAATGGCTTGGTATTTATAGGGGAAGTGAGGGGACAAGGCATTAATGGCCAAGGGACACCTCATTGGTGGTATTGGAAAAACTATGGGCTATCCAATGGTATTTCCCCATGGGATTGGCCAAATTGGACACCTCATACCTTATATTACTATTCATAAGTCTACCAGAAATATTTCATAATTATTACTTCCTTAATGATGTCATTAAACACCCAAAACTCTAAACTGAAAATTCATTATTCACCGAAAATTCAAATTTTTCAGAAAATCCAAAAAAATTATCTTAACATAATATCGATGATATGAATTCAAAAACAAAATAAATTTTATAAGAATAATTTTCTAAATATTTTTAATTTTATATTTAAATAAAAAACACTATTCACTCGAACAAATCAATACATAAATAATAATTTCTGAAGCAGTTAATTACCTATTTTATTGAATCAGATTACTTAATAAAGGTGCCTAAATTATATTAATACTTTATTGAAGTGGGATTACTAATTCATTTGGTCATATTACTAATCCTAAGCATAGAATTACTATTCATAATTTACTATTCACCAAAAATTAAGTTGATCTTATTAGACTATAAATTTCTTACTGAACACATTTGCAAAAGGCCATTTTTTGAAAATTCGTACACATCATTAATTATTTAAGGATTACATAAATATTTTAAAATATCCATTTTTTAAAATTTCATCCATAAAATACATCCTATTTTTATCTGGACATCTGAAAATTCCCAAACTTCACCATACGAATAAATCACAATTTAATTTATCTCAATGGATTAAACAAAGTTGTTATGGTCTCATTACATAGCCCCTTATAACACCAGCATATGAGCTAAGAGTAAGGTTTTCTAAGGTTAGAGAATCTGAGGCAAGCCCAAAAAACATTGCCCTAGTAGTATTCTCCACTAACTTGAACTTCTCCCATAAGCGATTCCATTTAAGCTTGACACGCTAGAGTTCGTCTTGGGATTGGTCAAAAGCGAAGCCTAAAGATGCCACATCCTTCCCAATATCTGATAAGTTTGCTTCATATGGTTCGAGTCTACTGAATGAAGCCATCGACTCTTCTTTCTGCGTTAACCATTAACATCTTTATTAAATCGTTAAGACTAAATTAATATACTATTAAAAAATTATGGGTCGTTACACTCTATGATTTGTGGAACACCTGGTTGCAGTGATAATAATGGCATTCTCAACCCTTGAATCGACTCTCTGCATCACAACCTTGCTTTATGATATTTCTTTGCAATTAGCCTAAATTTTTTGGCACTATACCCTTAGACTTTTAACCTAATTTACTCATTGTATCCAAGTCTATGGGGGACATTTGTTAGAGCCAAAATGAATATATAGGAAGATTATGAAAATATAACACCATATCCAAAGAGGATTATTTGTGATGAACCTTCATTGAACCCTCTAGGACCGCAACATTCAAAGAACCCATCAGCACCATGGCCAGAACAAATCCAAGGCCACCTCTGTGATCACCGTGGACTAGAGAGGCAAAAAAAACTCTGGGGTTACGATGTAATTGATGGAATGATTACTTCTACAGAGGGAATATTATTTCCCTTGTGATCCCTTGGAAATGGAAAAAACCATCTCCAAGTTCCACAGAGTGAATTTAGGAGGCCTCTATACCGAAGATGGGATGACAGTCGACTCTATTTTAACGACAACTTGATGCAATCTAATTCTAATCAAAAAGAACCAGGTGTCTTCACAACGTGCTATTAGAGCATCATGCCACATCTCACATAAAATATAGGGCTTCCATCAGACCTAAAGGTTGGATACCCCGACCTCTCACCTTACCATATCTCAAATTGTGATGAAACCCCTACTCTACGATGCATTGAGAAAAAATGATCTCTTCAAGGTAAGTGGGAATTGCGAAATACCTTTCTCTTATCTCAAATAATACCACTCATGAAGCATGTATTCCCTTCCTGGATCCCATAGGCCGCCATAAAGGAAGGAGATACCAAATGGATCTTGGGTCGTTGTAAATCATTCATTCATCGTGAAGTACCATCCATGCACATAGGGACCCCATGATAAGGCATGATCATTGTGCTTCATTAAGTATATCTCTTTGTAGTACAGTTCTTTTCAAGGAACCCATGCTCCTTGAAGTCCTACTCCGAAAAATAACATGCACTTCATGAAGAACTATTTATATTCATGTATACCCCATGATTTGGCTAGGCCACTCCACTTCGTGAAGCATATCCCTTCGCGGACTCTCTCCATATTGTGGGACACAAAATCTTTGCAAGTTCCCTTCCTGTGAACTCTTTTACTTCACGAACAATTATCTTGTACGACCCTCCATGTTTATATGATGTGATTTCAACATCCCATGGGTAGTGATTCATATTTTTTTGCTTACCCTCATTCTTCTTCACATAAACACGTTAAGAGATGTGGCATCCTTTCATTGCCACACTAATGTGATCCCCTCAATAGATCAATCCACAACCCCATATTTATATGGAGTTGCTACTGAATTACCTTCCCCATGTGTGGGTGGGTGTCAGTGATTTAACTCATAGGGGTGAGGATTGAATCCTCATCGGCTGAGTAGTAGAATGCTCAACTACCATAAAACATTTTCCTCAGCACATGACGTTAAACTATGGACTCTCCCCATGAAATATACACGGGGTGCCCCATATTAGACATTTTCGATTCCCACAGGTCTTTGTAGGAGTGAGATATTCCTCATATGGAATGAGATTCATTTTCCATTGAATGATATCTACCGACAGGGAAGGGAAACCATCATTGTGTAAGCCCCTATAAATTCTTGCTAGAGGTAGCATTCTTGCTACTCCTCTATTATTCTGTGCACAAAGATCATATGAGAGATGAGAATAATGGACTTGATACCCCATACCTCTCCAATTGGTGTTTATTTCAATCAGGCCTCTATCCTGGAGTAAGTCTCATTCTCAATCTCCCTGGACAACTAACCAGGCACAATCCACACTTCATTTTTTGTGTACACTCTATTTGCAATGGGATCATCGAGCCTTTTTTACCGCTTTTTTTCTGACACAAAGCTAGAATCATGCAGGTTTAGAGTAAGCCTCGACCACAAAAACCTTCCTGGGAGACCTTAGAATATATACCCCAAGCCCCCTTCTGAACTATGTGGACTTTGATCCTTTCTCTTTCCAAGAAAGGTATGTAGGAATCCTCCTTGAGGTTCAATCCCATAACCTAATGGCCCCAACCACTTCACGTCATTTCACCCTCATCCGGTATGACATTAAACTGTATTCCTATCACATCCCACATAATGATATACAAAATGCATACAAAATACTTGGGTATTCATCCTTGTGTCCAATAAAGGTAATGTAGAAAGCCTCCCTGAGGTTCAAACCCATGAACTAGTAAACTTCAATGTCCCCATTGTTTCGATCCAACTATATGTTCTACCCCCTAGGCATTAAATCAGTCTCGTGATGCTAACAATGGGTAATCCCTAGCATCATATTCGGGTTGCTGTTCTCCCCGCACACCTCAACCTTATACCAAATTTGAAATTTGTGGGTTTTTATCCCTATATACTAGGTTGGGTATGTAGGAGGCATCCCTAAGGATCATTAACAAACACTAGTAAAATTTGGTGTCCCTTTTTTGGGACCCACATCTGTGGTCCTCTCTTTTGTGGCCTTAGAAAAAATCTCAGGCCACTAACCACACGTCATACCCAGTATCTTCTTTGGGCTACTGTCCTCTATGCACACCCCGATCTTATACCTCATTAGAACTACATGGGTTCGGACCTCTGTCTCCTAGGTGGGGAACGTTGGAAGCCTTCTGGAGGTTCAACCCCAAACACTGGTAAAATTTGTAATCCCCTATTTTGGGACCCGCATCGTTTGTTTTCCCCATTGTGGAATCATAAAAACTCTTATGCCTCTATACAAGAGTAACACGATCATGTCGTCAGGCCGCATTCCTCAGTGTGTACCCTGATTCCATGCCCCATTGTGAACTACATGGATTTTGATTCCCTTCCATAGTGATACGTAGAAAGACGACCTGAGGTTCAATCCAATCACTCATGTCTTATCCTGGTTTCTCCCTCCATCCTTTGTGTTTCTGGAAGATCATTCCCCCACTCGGAGGTTCTACTTCCATCTGGTCTCATCCATGCATCCTTTCCCACAGGATGCCACCTCAGGTGTCCCATCGCCCCACCAAACTATGTGGAAATTGATTTTCCTCCATGGGGATACATTGAAAGCCTCACTATGGTTCAAAACCAACATCACAATCATATTCATGTCAGCTCCATCTCATTTCTCCCATCCACTTCACCCAACCATCCGTCATCCATCCTAATTCATTCTCGGGCCACTACATCCCAGATATATCATGACATCTATTTCGGACGATGACCACTCATAATACCCACACAACCCATAACCATCCAAACAATATTATCCCTCTTGCGATGGTCCTCTATCCACGTGTAAGCCTCGACATGTTCTAGGTTGTTTTCATTTGTGTACACCCTAGTTCTTTACACATCCGAACTACACAGTTTTTGAACCTTATCTCTCAAGAAATGGTATATAGGAAACCACCCAAAGGATCAATCTTAGCCAATGTTAAGCCCTACCGTCCTCTTATTAATGACCTCGTATTCCTCATATCCTTCCTCACATGTCATTTTGATCCACTTACCCGGTAAACCCCTTTGGTGCTCCTCATTGGGATATACCCATCTAATCCACTTTTCTCAGTTTTTTGATAAATCTGATCTGTCTCCTCTAGATGTTGAATTATGGAATACCCTATGACAACCATGGGAAGCTAAGGAAAACCTCTGTGACATGCCTATGGAATTTAATTCCTTCCACTCGACGAGGGATGCCTCAGGAATACATGCCATTGAGGCCCTATCATAAGGGGATGAAACCCAAACACATCAGTGTTTCAGAGCCTAGAAAAGATAGTGATGTCCAGAATGACTACTCCCCCAATCGAAGGTTGCTTCCAAGACATAAACCCTTGGAATGTCCTGACAGAAGTAGTGTAATTAATTGGAATCCATGAAGATATGGCAATAGGGATGCTTTTCCCAAACTACATCGTCATATTTCTGGGAGAACCCGACTAGGTAACGAGTTCAGAGGAGGAATCCACAGAAGGAGAGACCAACATCTCATCATCCCATTTTGATCAAAGGGCAATCAACCCTTAATAAGTGACAGATGTCACCAGCCTTTGGAAAGTAGGAATGTGGGGAAATAGCCCGACATATCCTCAATAGACGGATGTGCACCCTGACGAAAGCATTAAAAAAATGATTATAACCATCATAAAATATATTTAATATAAATATAAATAAATATATATAAATTTATAGTTATTAATTTATTATAAGCTTTTAATAAATATATAAAAAAATTACATTATTAATTCTAAATAAATATAGATATATTTAAATAATAATAAAATTATATTAAAGATTTCAATTGTATATAATTATAAATATAATAAATATATTTATTATAAATTTATATTTATAAATAAATATACAATTAAAAAGAAATACATATTTATTATATGATGATATAAATATAGTTATTATTAAAAATAAATAAATTTTTATTTATTACACATATAATTTTATAAATATATATATAAGTATAAATAATTTATTATCCTTAAAGTTTCATTTAAAATTTTGTATTTCTAATAAATTACGATCATTATCAATGTTAACAAAACATTGATAAATGGTGTTTTGTCTATGAATTATAATTTATCATTGATAAAACATTCATTTTTCATTGATATTTAGCTAGCGTTGATAAATGCTTCCCACATTTTAACAAAAAATCTAATAGTCTCCACCTTCCATCACACACCTCAAGCTATTGCAGAAGCCTTAACCTGCTACAGATCCTCCTCCTCATTGTCGCCGCTCCTCCTCCTCCTCCTCAACCTCTCTGCCGCTGCGAATCCTCCTCCTCCTCCACCTCGTTGTTGCTTCTCCACCTCATATTCCTTATCCTCATTATCACCATGAATCCCCATCCTCCTCCCCCCCTTCTTCCTCCTCCTCCACCTCCTCTATTTTTTATGCTGACTTTTCCTCCTACTCACAGCCATGATGTTTCATCTGCCACCATTTTGAAACCCGGATCTGCCATTGTGCGAACCCTCCTCCTCCCTCCCACTGTGAATCTCTCCTCCAATATGATGCGAAGCATGGGTAATTTTAAAAATCTCTATAAAATTTAAGTCCCCTTTTTTATTTCCTTCTGAGTACCCATACATATTTCATTCTGAGTTCCATTATGTATTGTCAATAATGAATTCTAATGACCCATATTTATCAATAAAAAAAAATCTTACATATGATAATAGAACACATACATTTCCATATTTTATTTTATCCATGCATTAGTTTTATGAATACAATTAATGATTTTATTATAAATGTTGGGAGTTGTATAACTCAATTTATTTTAATAAGAATTAAATTTGTTGTATTAAGGTAAAAATGTATATTGTTCAGGGTGAAATGGACTCTATAATTTCTAGGTACAAATATTGTGGTCTTTATGTGGTTGAGTTGTATGAATTGGATTTGGAATGCTGTAAATTTCAGATTTCATCCATTTGTTCTGCACGGTGGGTCTATCAACATCTAAAATATTTGTATGGGATTTATTATAGTTTTTCTTGGAAACATTATTGAGAATGTGTTTTTATGGGTGATTCATCTCCATTATCTTATTGGTAGATGAGATATTGTTGGTTGGACTAGAAAGTAAGAAGATTTGTGAATGGAAACATGAATTATATGGTGAAAGAACACTTGAAAGGCATTATGTGTTTTATCTAGTATCATAATGGTTTTTAAGATATTAATATTTACATTTGGATGCAAAATTTTGTAAAATGTAACACTGATTATGAGTTTTTTTAGACATGGACACCATAAAGAGTACTATAGGTTTTTTCTTCTCCTATAGGGTAATAATAGATAAATATATGTTTTGTTTCTAACAATTAGTTACAATATCTACCGTGAACATTGAGTAAATGGATATAATTCATGCTAGAAAATAATTGGTTGGATGATGCCTCATTTGATAGATATTAAATAGATTCAATGTGGAGGAGTGATGTTTATTAATAATTATAATGAAATCCATTTGCTTAAGAAAATTATGATTCATCAATGGATGAATAATATCATTCTACAATACAATCCCATACTTAAATTTTTTGAAGACTGATAATAAGACTACTAAATGATAATTGGAAAACACCAAGAGTTATATAGATTGGATTCTTATTTTTTGTTGAAGAGTTATATGTTGTTGTAGTCTCCATGAAGTAGACTCTAAGAAAACCAAATATTTAGAATGTTAATCCTTACTAAATTGTTGATTAATTCAACCAAAATGAGAGGCCCTATAATATAGCCTCAATTTTTTATATATGATGTAGTTATCAGAAGGTAAAACAAGATTCTTCATCATTAGAAGTGATATGAAATCCTAAACCAAGAATGTGGTATGGGTTAATTACTTAGACGTTCATGTGAGATCCTTTTATGATAATAATGAGAGATTTATTAAAACACCAATCATTACCATAAATGAGATGGGTAATGAATATGCCTTATATTGTGATGTACTAGGAGTCAGGATTTCAACGGTTCTAATACATGGGTTCATGTGGTTGGTTATGTGTTTAGAAACTTATGAAAATATAAGGGTAACTTCCCGAATTCATTCCATGATTTAGAAATAGGAGTGATTTCTATGAGGTGTTATTGGAATACAATAAAATATGTAACACCCCAAGCTTCTACGGTACGTTTCCCTTCGAATAATGCGATAGCGTGTGTTGTACGCAACCTCGAGTTCTAACACACACCACAACTAATTAAACTAGACGTTGTGAATAGTAATACCTAATTTTTGAAATTATATATATTTTATATTTGAAAATGGACTTCATTTTTGGACTTGGAATATCGAATTTAGCCTAAGGTGAAATTTTGGTACTTTTCGGATAACTTTCATATTTTGATGAATAGTGAAAATTACTAAATTTTAATTAAAAACAAATTTTTTAATAAAAATAATTAATAGTGATAAATTATGAATTTTAGTGGTTTTAAAGTATATTTAGAATATATTTTTACTATTTAATATAATTTTGGTCATTGGACATAATTTTACAATTAAACCGAACATAAACAAGTGTCAATCTTTTGATAGTTATTATCTCTTAAAAACACACTTTTTGTTTTGACAGCGGGAATTAATTTTAAATTAATTTCTGCCACTTCTGTGTTTTGAATTTAGGAAAATGGATTCCATATTTGGAATCAGGATGTCCAAATTATGTAAATAGGTAACTTTTATTTTTAGACATTTTGAATAATTACTGCGGTAAATATTTTATTTACCATGGTTAAGGGTAAATCCGGTAAATAAGGGTTAAAAAATAATATTATAATAATACAAAATTACCCTAAAACGTGTCCTAACCTTATTGGTGTACACATACCCGACCATGGGCATCCTTGGGTCAATTTGGGGACCCCTTGGAGCCACTTGTAAGTGATAATGACACATTATATTAATAAAGTTAAAATAAAAATAAAAATGTCATAAGATTACATCTTTTAGAAGAACAATTTTTACATAGGGTTATACATGTTGGATTTTCGATTATAAATATTCATTAGAAAGCTAAAACGATTTCCGACATAATGATATTTTATTTATAATTTTTAGACATTAAATAATTTATTTTATTTATGACACAATGATGATGCAGTAATTACTATTATAGTGAAAAATTAAAATAATTGATATTATAAATACCCAAATAAATATAATATGAAACTTTTAATGAATTAAACTAAATTTCTAGGCTAATATGATATATTAGGATTGATTTAATGGACTTTTTTCGAAGTAATCAATCTGTTATGAGTTTCACAAAAATCAACTATTGAATAGTGTCAAAATTGACATAAAAGAGTTCTTAAAACAAATATTATATTATTAATTGATATTAAATTCCTAAAAATCTAAGGTTCGGCCAAGAGACTTATATTATGATAGGTTAATCATTAATGGACCACTTGGGGGTCGCTTGGATGTATATAGTATGTTTATTAACCATATTATATAAAAATACAAAGAGACATTGTAAAAGTGAAACTAATTAACTTAGAGTTAATACTTAAAGATAAGGTTAATATAAGTACCCAAACCTGTCTAAATTCTATTGGATGAGTTGTTTTCGACCTATCCCCACCTCATCCTTTGAATAGTCAACTTTGGAGCCTTTGGAAACCGAATATGAATTTATTATAAATTAATATTTCTAGCTTTTCCAAAGGTGCCCCTCACCCCTCTTATAAAAGGGCACTCCTCCTTCTCATTTCTTCACACCTTCAAAGCCTTTTGGTTCGGCCAAACTCTGCCCAAATACTCTCCCAACATTCCTCACTACAACCTAGAGGCCTTAGTTTGATCAGAAAGCCAACCTAAGGAGCCCTTTTGATCAAATCAAAAGGAAGAACCCGAAGAAGAGGTAATGATTTCACCACCCTTTTCTAATTTCCATTCTTCTTCCACTTCCTCTTTGTTTGTTCTTACCATTCTAAAATAATAACTCCAGTATCTCACATATACTGTGATGTTATTATAAATATGGTACAACCATATTCAGTATTCTATCCACCCTTTGAATAACATGTCACCATACGTGCGTACGTACGGCTTACCGTCTCCACGTCGTGGTGTAATTGTTATTCAATATATTATTATTTGGATGGGTATAATAATGATGTGTAACTCATGTAAATAATAAATATAACATGATAATGATTCTTTATATATGATATACCATTCATTTATATATTATTTTAATATGAAAAGAATGATATTGTCGCTCGTGCGTACGTACGGACTACCGTCTCCACGAACGCGATGAGATTCATTCTCCATCGTATCCATTCAAGTATAATTATCATTTGATGATTTAAAAATGATGTTTAAGGACTTGATATCATTCTGGATATGAATAATATACAACCTATCCTTTACAAACATGTCTTACATAACAAAACATATAAAAGAAAACAAGTAAGTTAACACCCGAAACGACGATAATTCTAAGATATTATTAACAAATCAATGTTAAAAGATCATATATGATATCATATTAATATATATGATTCTTGTATAATTTAATAACAATTATTTCACCATTATACAGGAGGTTAACCTACCCCAACCAAGGAAAAGTACAAGGTAAGGGTTATTTCACAATCTCTTCATTATCCGAGGTTGTATTATACGTAATAATCTACTGGGACCTCTTTATCATCCACATCCATGTTTCTTCGAAATTTATTTCAAAACATTTTTACTATTTACAAGAATATGGGTTAAAGTCATTTATACCCTTGTTTGACTTTTTATAAGAGGTTTATAAAGGAATCATTCCGTCGTTTTCAAAACAAGGTCCTTTTTAACCTTTTCGACAGAATTGAGGTAAGAATGTTTTTTTTAACTTATACGGCGGGTGCGGTTATTTTACGCCGTTATAAAATCTTCAAAGCTTTACTTACAAGCTTATAAGAATATTTTCAAAGAAAATGTTTTATTTTATATGGATCTTAAATGATTTCAAAATAAAAGGAGATATTTCTTTAAAAAGAATTTTGATTTCATCTATGTCAACATCCTTTGATGGATTTTAATATTATTTGAAGTTGATTTATTATGATACAAAACTTCTATATTGTATTGAAGTTTTTGTGATATGTTTGATTGTGGATGTGCTATTTTTATACCATTCATAGTTTATGGTGAAATTATTGACATTTCGTATGCTAGTTTTAATACGAATGTTTATGTTATGTTTAAACCTTTTCATATGGGAATGCATTGGACTTAATAAGTGACGGGTGGAGCCCGCTATAGCTCCTCGATGCGTCGGTAGGTCTCATGAGACAAACTAGTGTCTTGGCACAAGGCCTTGACAAAATCTTATTTGTAGTCTTGGCACGAGGCCTTGGCTATGTGGTTATGATAGTCTGGCATTATTCATTCCAACATTATGAAAGTGGTTATTGATATTGCATGTGATTATTCGATTAGTAGAATATCCATGTGAACAAGTAAATGGCATTATTTCATTTTACTTTTGCCATACCATGTTGAAGTTCAATTTTAAAAGGCTTTTGTTTTAGTAATTCATTGCCACAAATGTTTATGCTTATTTTGAATGTTCCTCTATATTGTTATCCTTACTGGGCATTTGAGCTCACCCCTTTTCTATGTTTTATTTTTCCCAAGTAGTGAAGAAGTAAATTATGATTGACTTACAGGGATATTATGAGGGGTTTATAGTGTGGACGTTGGAAACATTATGTTGTTGTAGTAGTTTTTCATCTTATGATGTAATGTAAAACTTATGAATATATCTAGTGTTTCCAAGGCTACTAAACCAATCGGTCTTTCGAGATTTGATCTTTCTTGTGATCATGCCAATGTTATGTAATTAATGCACCGACTCTGGGCAACTGGGGTCGGGGCGTTACAGTTGGTATCAGAGGAAGTTTAGTACAAACCTTAGGAGCTAGATTTAGATAAACTCTGATTAGAGCACGTAGACCTAAGATGAACTTTGAGGATTAGTATAGAAGAACTTCCTAGAATTTTGGTATTGTAGAGATTTTGTGAGTTTTCCGAGCAATACATCCCTGTCTGGATACGAGCAGGTAGAGGCGGCTCTGGCACAGATGTACCTAGGGGTAAAACCCGAAAACACCGCTTTGAGCTAGACTCGAACGAGAACTGGTGCACGACAACGGGCCTTGCTGCACTCTTGGTTACGACACTCCCGGGGGATATGCTTAGGATAACACTCACTATCTTTACAAATCATTATGAAGGGTTTATGAGTATATAATTCCTCAAAGAAAACATTTTTATGATTATGGATTATATCCATAAATAGTTCAATTCATGCTAAGTGTTTTATAAGTATGGGATTATGTATTTTGATTCATAAACTGATCTAGTTTATGCCATTGTTTAGAAATGGCGCCTAGTGGAAGAAATGGAAACCGTATCAATGCACGCACTCCATGTAGGGATTGCCCTCCTGCTCAAGATAATTATAGTGGGGCTGGTGGTGCAACTGGTGCTGATCAGCTAATCACCATACTGGGACAACTTACTCAGGTTATGAATAATAACCTTACCCGTATGGAGCACCCTGATCCGCAGCGTAGAGGATCAATGTTAGATCGATTCATGAGGCAACAACCACCAACGTTCAATGGGAATACAAATCCCTTAGTAGCTGAGCAATGGATATTTTCCCTAGAGAAAATATTTCAGGCTTTGGGGAGCAGTGAAAGGGAAAAAGTTATCATGGCAGTTTACCGCCTCACTGGAGATGCTGATCAATGGTGGTCATTGATTCAAAATACGAAAGAAGATGATGAAGTGTCAAATATGGAATGGAGGGAGTTCAAATATCTGTTTTTAGAAAAATACTTTCCTCGCAACCATCGAGCAGATATGGAAAGACAATTTCTGAGTCTGAGACAAAAGGAGGATGAGAATGTCACAAAGTATGAGGCTAACTTTACAAGGTTAGCGAGGTACGCTGGTGATTATATTCGCAACCCAAGAAGTAAGATTGATCGTTTCTTTGATGGGTTAAAACCATTTCTCCGTCGAGCATTAGTCTCACAATCCTTTTCATCGTATGAAGACATTGTCTCATGTGCTATCAAGACCGAAAAGGAATTCTCTAAGTCTTATGACTTTAAAGCAAATCAAGAGAAGAAGAGACCTTCTGATCAATCTGGGAATGGAAATAAGGGGAAGAAGGGAAAGGTTGAATATCCATCTTGTGGTAAGTGCGGGAAGAAACACCCCGGTGCTTGCCTGAAGGGAATGGGAGTCTGTTACAAGTGTGGTGAAAAAGGCCACCAAGCTCATGATTGCAAGGGGAAGAAGGAAGCTACCAACGTTCAGTGCTACAATTGCAGGGAGATGGGGCATTATGCAAATGCATGCCCTAAGCGTCAGGAGAACTTACCTCAGAAAAGGCCAAGGGATCAAGGCCAGGCTTATGCTATCACTACTGCAGAGGTAGAAGCTCCAAAAGACGTGGTGGCAGGTAATTTAATGGTTTCCCCAAGTTTAGCAAATGCATTATTTGATTCTGGATCATCGCATTGTTTCATATCTTCCCAGTTTGCTAAGAAAATTAGATATTTCCAATTTGATTTAATAAGGGAGTTGTCAGTTAAAACTCCTAAGGGAAGTATCATTGCAACAAAGTTTTGTGAATCAGTCCCCATTAGAGCACATAAATTTTCTTTATCTGCTGATCTCATCGTCATACCTATGATTGAGTTTGATATAATCCTCGGTATGGACTGGCTTTCGGACTATGATGCGAAGATTTATTGTAAGAAGAAAGAGGTTACGATTCTTGATGATAATGATAAGGAGCACCTTATTTTTGGAGCAGAATCGTCACCACCTAATTCTTATTTAGATCCACCCCCAGTAGCTCAACTAAATTCAATTATTGGGGAGGAAGATAATGAAGTAACTATCGGTGAGGAAAGGAATGTTCAAATAGAGGATGTACCTGTTGTGAAAGAATTTGTGGATGTATTTCCGGAAGATTTACCTGGACATCCTCCAGAACGAGAAGTTGAGTTTTCTATTGATTTGATTCCTGGATCAAGGCCTATATCGAAGACCCCTTATAGAATGGCCACTGTAGAGTTAGTCGAACTGAAGAAACAACTAGAGGAACTGAGTAATAAGGGATTTATTCACCGTAGTGTTTCTCCATGGGGAGCCCCTGTTCTTTTTGTTAAAAAGAAAGATGGATCTATGAGGTTATGTATCGACTATAGGGAGATCAATGCTATAACGATAAAGAACAAGTATCCCCTACCTCGTATTGATGATTTATTTGACCAACTGCATGGAGCTCAATACTTTTCAAAGATTGACCTTCGATCTGGATACCATCAGTTGTGTGTAAAGAAGGAAGACATTCCGAAGACAGCATTTCGAACCAGGTACGGGCATTACGAGTTTACTGTAATGCCGTTTGGATTGACTAATGCACCCTCTGTATTCATGGATCTGATGAATAGAGTTTTCAAGGAGTATCTCGATGAATTTGTGGTGGTATTTATTGATGATATCTTGGTATACTCCAAAACCTATGAAGATCATGAAAATCACGTGCGCATTATCTTGAAGACTCTGAGGAGGCATGAATTATATGGGAAGTTTAGCAAGTGTGAATTCTGGCTTCAGGAGATTTCTTTTCTTGGCCATATTGTCTCTAAAGATGGAATCTCTGTTGATCCTTCTAAGACCAAGGAAATCCAAGAATGGCCGGCACCTACGAGTATAACTGAGGTACGCAGTTTTATTGGTTTGGCAGGTTATTATCGACGTTTCGTCCAGAATTTTGCCCGATTGGCTAACCCATTAACGAAGCTCACACGTAAAGGGGTTAAATTTGTTTGGACAAAAGAGTGTGAAGAATGTTTCGAAGAACTGAAGAGAAGATTAGTCAATGCTCCTATATTGACTATACCATCGGGGAATGATGGGTTCGTTATTTATAGTGATGCATCAAAGAAAGGACTTGGTTGTGTCCTTATGCAGAATGATAGAGTTATCGCCTATGCATCACGACAGTTGAAAATTCATGAACAAAACTATCCTACTCATGATCTCGAGTTAGCAGCTGTAATATTTGCTTTGAAGATATGGAGGCACTACCTCTATGGTGAAAAATGTGAGATTTATACTGATCACAAGAGTTTGAAGTATATTTTCTCACAAAAAGAACTCAACATGAGGCAAAGGAGATGGCTTGAATTACTCAAGGATTATGATTGCACGATACACTACCACCCGGGGAAAGCAAACAAAGTAGCATATGCTTTGAGCAGAAAAGACCATGGAGTTCTGAACATGATGAGAATTGAAAGGGACCCAATTTTCATGGATCTAGAGAAGATGGACATGGGAATAACCAGGGAAGGTGAAACATCAATGCTTTTTCAAATGGTTGCCAAACCATCTTTACTAGAAAGGATTAAGAGTTCTCAGACCGATGATGAAGAATTCCAAAAGAAGATTAAAGCTGTGAATGATGGGAGATTGAGAGACTTTGTGTATGAAGATGGAATTTTGAAATTCGGGAAGAGACTTTGTGTTCCCGATTTACCTGATCTAAAAAGGGAATTGCTGGATGATGCTCATAGTTCCAATTTCTCTATACACCTTGGGAGCACCAAAATGTATAGAGATTTGAAGGAACATTTTTAGTGGGACAACATGAAGAGGGAGATTGCTGATTTTGTGTCAAGATGTATGGTTTGTCAACAAGTCAAAGCTGGAAGGCAACAGCCTGGAGGAGTCATGCAACCTCTTCCCATACCGGAGTGGAAATGGGACAATATTACAATGGACTTTGTCATGGGGCTACCAAAGACTCCTAGAAGGAATGATGCAATATGGGTTATTGTTGATCGTCTTACCAAGTCAGCACATTTTCTTGCTATAAGAGAAGATCTACCCCTGGAACGTCTAGCAAGACTATATATTAATGAAGTTGTGAGACTTCATGGAGTACCCCTATCAATTTTTTCTGATCGTGATCCCCGTTTTACTTCAAGATTTTGGAAAAGTCTTCAGAAATCCCTGGATACTGAACTTCATTTGAGCACTGCTTACCACCCTCAGACAGACGGACAATCAGAACGGACTATTCAAACCTTAGAAGACATGTTGAGATCTTGCTCACTTGACTTTCAGGGTATGTGGGATCAATATTTACCTTTGGTAGAATTTTCCTATAACAATAGCTTCCATTCGAGTATTCAGATGGCACCATATGAAGCGTTATACGGAAAGAGATGTCGTACACCAACCTGTTGGGATGACGTCGGTGAAAGAAAACTTGTAGGCCCAGAGCTGGTGGAGGAAACGGTGGAAAAGGTGAAAGCAATCCAAAATCACATCAAAGCAGCTCAAAGTAGGCAGAAGAGCTATGCCGATAATCGAAGGAAGGATTTGGAATTTCAAGTCGGTGATCATGTTTTCCTAAAGGTATCTCCGTGGAAGGGAGTCATGCGTTTTGGTAAGAAAGGTAAATTGAGTCCCAGGTACATCGGACCTTTCGAAATTCTAGAACGAATTGGGGCTGTAGCTTACCGATTGGCAATGCCGCCAAGTCTCTCCAAAGTTCACGATGTGTTCCACGTATCTCTGTTGAGGAAATACATGCCTGACCCAACGCATGTACTCACCTATGAGGAATTAGAACTGGAACCCGATCTGTCTTATTGCGAAGAGCCCGTCAGGATTCTTGATACAAGAGAACAAGTACTGAGAAACCGGACGACGCGTCTGGTAAAAGTTTTGTGGAGAAACCATAAGATGGAAGAGGCAACGTGGGAACCCGAGGAACTTATGATGAAGAACCACCTGAGTCTTTTTATGCATTAATACCCTAGAAATTGCGAGGACGCAATTATTTGAAGGAGGGGAGAATGTAACACCCCAAGCTTCTACGGTACGTTTCCCTTCGAATAATGCGATAGCGTGTGTTGTACGCAACCTCGAGTTCTAACACACACCACAACCAATTAAACTAGCCGTTGTGAATAGTAATACCTAATTTTTGAAATTATATATATTTTATATTTGAAAATGGACTTCATTTTTGGACTCGGAATATCGAATTTAGCCTAAGGTGAAATTTTGGTACTTTTCGGATAACTGTCATATTTTGATGAATAGTGAAAATTACTAAATTTTAATTAAAAACAACTTTTTTAATAAAAATAATTAATAGTGATAAATTATGAATTTTAGTGGTTTTAAAGTATATTTAGAATATATTTTTACTATTTAATATAATGTTGGTCATTGGACATAATTTTACAATTAAACCGAACATAAACAAGTGTCAATCTTTTGATAGTTATTATCTCTTAAAAACACGCTTTTTGTTTTGACAGCGGGAATTAATTTTAAATTAATTTCTGCCACTTCTATGTTTTTAATTTAGGAAAATGGATTCCATATTTGGAATCAGGATGTCCAAATTATGTAAATAGGTAACTTTTATTTTTAGACATTTTGAATAATTACTGCGGTAAATATTTTATTTACCATGGTTAAGGGTAAATCCGGTAAATAAGGGTTAAAAAATAATATTATAATAATACCAAATTACCCTAAAACGTGTCCTAACCTTATTGGTGTACACATACCCGACCATGGGCATCCTTGGGACAATTTGGGGACCCCTTGGAGCCACTTGTAAGTGATAATGACACATTATATTAATAAAGTTAAAATAGAAATAAAAATGGCATAAGATTACATCTTTTAGAAGAACAATTTTTACATAGGGTTATACATGTTGGATTTTCGATTATAAATATTTATTAGAAAGATAAAACGATTTCCTACATAATGATATTTTATTTATAATTTTTATACATTAAATAATTTATTTTATTTATGACACAATGATGATGCAGTAATTACTATAATAGAGAAAAATTAAAATAATTGATATTATAAATACCCAAATAAATATAATATGAAACTTTTAATGAATTAAACTAATTTTATAGGCTAATAAGATATATTAGGATTGATTTAATGGACTTTTTTCGAAGTAATCAATCTGTTATGAGTTTCACAAAAATCAACTATTGAATAGTGTCAAAATTGACATAAAAGAGTTCTTAAAACAAATATTATATTATTAATTGATATTAAATTCCTAAAAATCTAAGGTTCGGCCAAGAGACTTATATAATGATAGGTTAATCATTAATGGACCACTTGGGGGTCGCTTGGATGTATATAGTAAGTTTATTAACCATATTATATAAAAATACAAAGAGACATTGTAAAAGTGAAACTAATTAACTTAGAGTTAATACTTAAAGATAAGGTTAATATAAGTACCCAAACCTGTCTAAATTCTATTGGATGAGTTGTTTTCGACCTATCCCCACCTCATATTTTGAATAGTCAACTTTGGAGCCTTTGGAAACCGAATATGAATTTATTATAAATTAATATTTCTAGCTTTTCCAAAGGTGCCCCTCACCCCTCTTATAAAAGGGCACTCCTCCTTCTCATTTCTTCACACCTTCAAAGCCTTTTGGTTCGGCCAAACTCTGCCCAAATACTCTCCCAACATTCCTCACTACAACCTAGAGGCCTTAGTTTGATCAGAAAGCCAACCTAAGGAGCCCTTTTGATCAAATCAAAAGGAAGAACCCGAAGAAGAGGTAATGATTTCACCACCCTTTTCTAATTTCCATTCTTCTTCCACTTCCTCTTTCTTTGTTCTTACCATTCTAAAATAATAACTCCAGTATCTCACATATACTGTGATGTTATTATAAATATGGTACAACCATATTCAGTATTCTATCCACCCTTTGAATAACATGTCACCATACGTGCGTACGTACGGCTTACCGTCTCCACGTCGTGGTGTAATTGTTATTCAATATATTATTATTTGGATGGGTATAATAATGATGTGTAACTCATGTAAATAATAAATATAACATGTTAATGATTCTGTATATATGATATACCATACATTTATATATTATTTTAATATCAAAAGAATGATATTGTCGCTCGTGCGTACGTACAGACTACCGTCTCCACGAACGCGATGAGATTCATTCTCCATCGTATCCATTGTATAATTATCATTTGATGATTTAAAATTGATGTTTAAGGACTTGATATCATTCTAGATATGAATAATATACAACCTATCCTTTACAAACATGTCTTACATAACAAAACATATAAAAGAAAACAAGTAAGTTAACACCCGAAACGACGATAATTCTAAGATATTATTAACAAATCAATGTTAAAAGATCATATATGATATCATATTAATATATATGATTCTTGTATAATTTAATAACAATTATTTCACCATTATATAGGAGGTTAACCTACCCCAACCAAGGAAAAGTACAAGGTAAGGGTTATTTCACAATCTCTTCATTATCCGAGGTTGTATTATACGTAATAATCTACTGGGACCTCTTTATCATCCACATCCATGTTTCGTCGAAATGTATTTCAAAACATTTTTTTTATTTACAAGAATATGGGTTAAAGTCATTTATACCCTTGTTTGACTTTTTATAAGAGGTTTATAAAGGAATCATTCCGTCGTTTTCAAAACAAGGTCCTTTTTAACCTTTTCGACAGAATTGAGGTAAGAATGTTTTTTTAACTTATACGGCGGGTGCGGTTATTTTACGCCGTTATAAAATCTTCAAAGCTTTCCTTACAAGCTTATAAGAATATTTTCAAAGAAAATGTTTTATTTTATATGGATCTTAAATGATTTCAAAATAAAAGGAGATATTTCTTTAAAAAGAATTTTGATTTCATCTATGTCAACATCCTTTGATGGATTTTAATATTATTTGAAGTTGATTTATTATGATACAAAACTTCTATATTGTATTGAAGTTTTTGTGATATGTTTGATTGTGGATGTGCTATTTTTATACCATTCATAGTTTATGGTGAAATTATTGACATTTCGTATGCTAGTTTTAATACGAATGTTTATGTTATGTTTAAACCTTTTCATATGGGAATGCATTGGACTTAATAAGTGACGGGTGGAGCCCGCTATAGCTCCTCGATGCATCGGTAGGTCTCATGAGACAAACTAGTGTCTTGGCACAAGGCCTTGACAAAATCTTATTTGTAGTCTTGGCACAAGGCCTTGGCTATGTGGTTATGATAGTCTGGCATTATGCATTCCAACATTATGAAAGTGTTTATTGATATTGCATGTGATTATTCGATTAGTAGAATATCCATGTGAACAAGTAAATGGCATTATTTCATTTTACTTTTGCCATACCATGTTGAAGTTTAATTTTAAAAGGCTTTTGTTTTAGTAATTCATTGCCTTAAATGTTTATGCTTATTTTGAATGTTCCGCTATATTGTTATCCTTACTGGGCATTTGAGCTCACCCCTTTTCTATGTTTTATTTTTCCCAGGTAGTGAAGAAGTAAATTATGATTGACTTACAGGGATATTATGAGGGGTTTATAGTGTGGACGTTGGAAACATTATGTTGTTGTAGTAGTTTTTTATTTTATGATGTAATGTAAAACTTATGAATATATCTAGTGTTTCCAAGGCTACTAAACCAATCGGTCTTTCGAGATTTGATCTTTCTTGTGATCATGACAATGTTATGTAATTAATGCACCGACTCTGGGCAACTGGGGTCGGGGCGTTACAAAATATGTGTTTAAAATTTATTTAATCTGATAGAAAAATGATGTATTTATAGTGGAGAAAGAATGTGATCCTATATTACATTAACATATACATAATTTATAACCTCAAGAAGGGATACATTTTTTCTAATGTACCGCATTGGAAGGATCAATATTATGGAGTAAATGAATAAAACATCAAGTGGAAGATGTTTTCCGACATTGATGATATGTGACACTATGTTCAAACGTATCGCAGAAAATTTACACTTATATATTTATCTATCACATATTCAATCCTTAGTAGTATTATGGGAATAAACAATAGGATTAATACTATTAATTTATGAGAGACATGATAAACGTTTTATAGATTTCTATTTTATAAAATGTTGGTTAATTCTTATTAATGTATCCATCTCAATGTTCCTCTCTTGGGATTTATGTCTTTGTGAATATTCCTACGTTTCTGTTTCAAAATGATTCATGTGGTTTGAAAAGTATTATAAAAAATTATATGTTTTCAACATACCTTTTTTGTTTTTAAATAGATTTACAATTATTTAAACATTTTGAATGGACTTTGGTTTCATGCGAAGTGTTTTTAATCTTTCTTGATTGACATTCATAAAGGGATGTGAATGTTGGGAAAACATATGTAATGCTGTTTTTTTTAATAATGGATGTGTGATGTGTTGAATGAGAATTTTCAAAATATAGAGGGTTGTCGTTCATTTTAAAGGACTATGATTGTGGGTTCATGAATATTATTTGAATTCTTTAAAAAAGAATTGGGGTTTTGAGAATGAGTGTTTGAAACTATTTTGTTTATT
Organism: Viscum album; assembly: GCA_963277665.1. NCBI lineage: Eukaryota > Viridiplantae > Streptophyta > Magnoliopsida > Santalales > Viscaceae > Viscum > Viscum album. Next base: position 1,761,651,913 of record OY728125.1, read on the forward strand.
TTAAAATCATAGTGTTATTTTTAATTGGAATTTGTGTAAGTGGATGGTCTCATTAGTGGGATTTAAACTTTGATTTTATAAATAGTTTTCAAAGAAGACTAAAAGCCTATAATGTTTTCAATATCGGTTATTTTTTATGTCAATTCTTGGTTTATTTATTTGTTAAATATTAATATCAATGAATAAAATAGGATGTATATGAATAAAGAATGGATTGAAGGATTTTTTTGACAGAATAGTATGAAGATAGATTGAAATAGTTCATCATGTTTGGGATATATCATGCATATGAACCTTTTCAAATACTTTTTCCATGTTTACACTATTTTTATTCAATACAAGTTAGTCCATAAGAGTTGGAAGAACACTTGATCTATCCCGGATTAGATTGAAGTTATAAATGTGGGAATAGACATGGGGATAAAGTGAATGTAGAAGTGTATGGGTTCAAAAAAATTTATGGATCATTTTATATGATTACTTTTGTGGATAATGAAGAATACCATATCAGGGATGTGATTATAGATTTGAACAATGATGAAGATCATAGTGAGAAAATGAAAAGTATAGTTGAATAAGAACTTCATGATTTTCCAAAATAGATTGAGTAGTTAAATAGTTGGTAAATAAATAATTTAATGTTTTTTCAACAAAATATAGTTAATTTTCATCCATATTGAAGCTGTATAATTTGAAATCATGCAATGGATGGTGTGAGTATAGTTTTACAGAATTACTTTCTCTATTAAATGATATGCTTCCAAAAGATAATGTCCACTAGATCTGAACATACAATGCCAAAAAAATGCAATGTTCAATGGGTATGATATTTGAAATAATATTTTCATTCCTAAATGAATATATACTATTTTTAAAGGACCAAAATTCATTTAGTGAATGCCCAAGGCAGGGTTCTTCTCGATACAAGAATGATGAATCTAGTCCTACAAAAGTTGTATGGTACTTTCCTTTTATTCAATAGAATAAATGCCTATATAGAATTGATGAGACTACAGGGAAATTCACGTGGCACACATACACATGAAATAAAGTTGGGAAACTACATCAATTACAAGACTCTCATCAGTGGAGGAGAATTGATCATGAGTGTCCTAGTTTTGGAAATGTGTCGGGAAACCTTTTCCTTGCATTATCTAAAGATGGAGTGAATCCTTTTGATTTTCAAAGAAGAAATCATAGTACATAGTCAATTATGTTGGTAAATTATAACTTTCCTCCATGGTAATTCATGAAATGAAAATATATCATGTTATCTATGATTAGATTAGGACCAAAACAACCGGAAAATAATATTGATGTTTATTTTGGATCCCTTGATTCTGGAATTGAAATTATTGGGAAATTATACTATTGTTTCGTATGATGCATAAAAAAAATGAATAATTCTACATTGATAGCCATGTTTTATCGAATGATTAATCACATTCTTTATTTTGGAAAAAATTTTAGGAAATAGAATTAATGGAACTCAAGGGTGTCCCATCTGCAAACAAGGTAAATAGACAATTTGGTTGAAACACTCATAAAAAAATTATTTCTAGGAAGTCGCATATTTCTACCCCGACAACATAAGTACCGATCTTGGAAGACATCATTCAATTGATGTTAAGAAGAATGTTAAACACCTTATCTACTAACAGGTGATCAACTATGTAGAGACCCGAAGCCTGACGTACATGTACATTACATTACTTTTGCAGAATACTTGGTACATAACAAAAAACACACACACAAGGATCGTAATAGTTTAGTGTCTTTGGAAACTCAGAACGTAATCTTCTAATCGTGGTGAAAGATCTTCAATATCTCCCATAAAGATCTTCCCCTTTTTTTTTACCTAACACCTTTCTTTATATCCTGGGGAAAAGAAAACATAAAAGGGTGAGCTCAAATGCTCAGTAAGGGTATACAAAAGAAAAATCAATCACATCATATTCATAAGAACATAACTTTTGGAAATCTTAACCTGCAAAAGAGAGCATAATTTCATAACATGGGATAAATCATAGTAGTGAAATGAAATCCCAATAATCATAACTTAAAACATGAAGCTTTGTGGCATACACACATAATCATAGAGAATCATTTCTTGTTAGTCAAGACTCATTGCCAAGACTATCTTAGTGGACAAAGTCCCTTTCTGAATCGAGTAACCCTCGTTTCAGTCCTGTTTCACTGAACCGGTATAACCTACCATTTCAGCCATGTCTATCTCATGAGATATAAAATCTTTACCCAATGCATTGGAGGGAGATATAGGTCCCACCCATCTTATAATGAATCCTTTCTTATGTGTGCCACATAATCATAAATCATACATCATCGCATAACACATGTAACAAAAATGGGATTCTTGAAACATCATGACATCATAAATCAATTCATATAAGATAAAGGAATTCATAAAAATGTTTCCATCACAACATAATCAAATCCATGTAATAATAGGGATAAAAACAGAACCCTTTTATTATCTTATATGGAAAATAATTTTGATAAAATACTTGAACTTCATTCTTGAGGAAAATATCCTTTCTACTTCAAAAACATTTTTCCTTTCATAACATGTCATAAAACTTTAAAATAAAAGAAGTTGATTAAAAATAAACTTGAAAACTTGTAAAGGAAGCTTCTTGGAAATAATGTTTTAAAAATACATTCATGCCGTATAAGTTAAAAAAACATTCTTTGTACTTTTGTCGGAAAAGTCAAAAAGTACCTCGTATGAAAAACGACAAAAGATTCCTTTTATTTCTTTTACTAAAAACTCACCGAAGGGTAAAAATTGATTTAAACAATTGTAGGTGGACGAAAATAATATTACATATTGATGAAACATGGATGTGGATGATAAAATACACCCCAGTAAATACTTACGAATAAACAATCTCGGATAAAAATGAGATTGTGATATTTCCCTTACCTTAGATCCGATTTGCTTCGTATGTGTCCGAAACTCCTGTATAATGATTTAAATAATGTCATTGACTTATTACAGAATCATATTCATTGTTATGATATCATATATGGTTCACTTATGACATTATATTACCCGTTCTTTTGTAAATTCCATGTTAAAGAAGCGTTTTGGGTAAAATCGTTTCATTTATCGTAGGTGTTTTGACTTGTTGTTCTTGACATCATTATTAATTATATCACGATTTACTTACTTCCAGAATATAAAATATGATTTATATATCATATATATTCAGTATATATATATATATATAATAGATATATAAATAAAATGAAAACACCGTTCATGGAGACGGTAGTCCGTACGTACGCATGAACGCTGTTTTCCTTTACTTATTGTCTTGAAATGGAAGTAAGTAGATGACATACATATATATATATATAAAAATAAATCCAGTAGCTTTATAATGTCATATATTTCATTATTATTTCTTATATATACTTTATAATCATTCTTAAATGGTTAACATGGAGAATGAATCTCATCGCGTCGTGGAGACGGTAGTCCGTACGTACGCACGAGCGATGATATCATTTCCATAAATATTGAATTGAATTGGAGTGGATTATACAATATATCAGAATAAATATGATGTTGTAATAACTATGTATAGTTATTCTTTACACCATTATACCCATCCATGTAAGGTGGTGGTGGAAAATAGATTACACCACGGCGTGGAGACGGTATTCCGTACGTACGCACGCGCGGTGATTTCTTTTTCCGTAGGATGGATAGATGGTGAAATAGGGTTGTTTCATACTTATAATAACATATCAGTATATTAGTGATACTGATGTTATTACTTCATAATGAAACAACCTAAGAAGAAGAAGTGGAAGAAGAAATAAAGATGAAAGAATTGGTAACGGTAATTACCTCTTCTTTGAAGCGCCTCTTTGAGACCTCCTCTTAGGGCACTAAAATTGGTCTTTGAGGAAGACCAGAACCTCTAGAATGTTTCTAGGGAAGTGGAGAAGAGATTTTGGCAGGGTTTGGCCGAGCTTGAGTGCTCAAATTGGTGTGAGGAGGAGGGGGAGGAGGTGCCCTTTTATAAGGGAGGAGAGGGGCACCTTAGGAATATCTCAAAATATTATTTTATATTAAAGTCAAAATCGGTTTATAATGCTTCCAAAGGGTCTTATTTCGAATCTAAAGTGGGGATGGGTAGCAATCATACCAACCAATAGAATTTAGATAAGTTTAGGATATTATTTTAACCTTATCAATTAGATTTAACTCCAAGTTAAATAATTTAACTTTTACCATGTCTTTTTGTTTTCTTTCACTATATGGTTAATAAACTTACTATAACATGCCAAACGAACCCCAAATTGTTTATTACTAATATATATATCCTTATCTAAGTCATTTGGCCGAACCTTAGATTTTTAGGAATAAAATAACAATTAATAATATAATATTTGATTTAAAAACTATTTTGTGTCAATTTTAACACTATTTGATATATGATTTTTTTGAAAGTCATAACAGAATTATATGTTCGAACCAAGTTGATTAAATCAACAATAATATATCATAGTATCCTAGAAAATTAGTGGAATTCATAAAAAACCTCAAATTACATTCATTTGAGCATTTATAACATCAATTATGTTAATATTTCCTTAAAAGGGTAATTACTGCATCATCGTTGTGTCATAAATAAATTAATTTATTTAAAGTCTAAAAATTATAAATAAAATATAATTATGTAGGAAATCTTTTTAGCTTTCTAATGAATATTTATAGTCGAATTTATCTTATGTATAACCCCATATTAAAAATGTTTTAGTTATTAAACTTTGATTTTAACTATTTAAACTATTCATTAAATAAAATAATATTAAATGTCATAATCTAATCCAAGTGGACCTAAATGGTCATATTATATTCATAAGGTTGTTTTTGGTCGAATTACACTTATCCAATAGAATTAGGACATGTGTTAGGGTAATAGTAATATCATATTTACCCATAGATACCCTATTTACTATTAACCGTGGTAAAAAAAGTAAAAAATTACTATTCACCAAAAATTATTTTCATCTCATTGAACCACATTTTAGTCCTTGATATTAACCGTGTCTGTCGGATTTTTGAAATTCCATTCACAGAAGCGGTAAAATTAAGTTTTATGCAAAATTCAGTTTTTAACCTACCACTTAGTGGTTTCACTATTCATCAAAATTTGAAAGTTTTCAGAAAAATGCCAAAATTTCATCCTAAGCTATATTTCATATTCCGAATTCAAAAATGAAGTCTATTTTACCAAATTAATAACATAGAAATTGTATTAATTAATTTTATAATTAAATCCCGTTGTTAAAACAAATAGCGTGTTTTTAAGAAACAATATCTATCAAAAGATTGACACTTGATTATGTCTGGTTTAAATGTGAAATTACAACCAATGACCAACATTGTATTAAATTGTAAAAATATATTCTAAATATACTTTAAAAACAATCAAATTAATAATTTATCACTATTAATTATTTCAATTAAAAAAGTTGTTTTTAATTATAATTTAGTAATTTTCACTATTCATCAGAATATGAAAGTTATCCGAAAAGTACCAAAATTTCACCTTAGGCTAAATTCGATACTCCGAATCCAAAAATGAAGTCCATTTTGAGAGCTAAAATTTCTAAAATTTTAAAATGTGGTTATTACTATTCATAACGGCTAGTTATAATAATATTTTAATAGCATATCGTTGTTTAGTGAAACTCGGTATTGCGTACTACACACGCTATCGAGGAAGGTCACGATTGCGTGTAATGCAAGGCAAGTCAAGGATTCGTGTTGTGCAAGCTCCTTTTGGTGTAGCGTACAACACAAGACATTAGTGAAATAAAAAAGAATATTTTTCATAAAATATCGGGCTGTTACATTCTACCCCCCTTAAAATGAATTTCGCCCTCGAAATTCGTCGGGGTTATAAATGGTTTACTATTCGAAAGTTTCTTTTATAGAAACCCACATCCTAAAAAAGAATACAAAAACATGGCTTTAAAAACTAAAGTATGAAATGTAACGATTACCCAAATAAACTAATCACTAGGTTTCCACATAGGTGAAAATATGGATATGGAAGAAAAATCTAACCATCATGTTCTGATGGAGAGTGGTAGAGAACATGGCTATGGAAAAGCCAACAATCACAAATCCATAAATTTGTGACGATCTAAGGTACCATCTGATTCATCAGGTATAAGATCACTAGGACAACATTTTTGGTTTTCAAGATCATTTCCCTAAAGTTGAAAATTTGAATTAGAATAAATACTTTCTTTATTTTGGTACAATCTCACTGTTGTTCGTGCCTTGAACAATTTCCATTTCATCTCTTAAATAAATGAATTTGAATTTGTTATTCGTTAAGTGTTAGCAGATCATGTGATAGAATGACGGGTCATTCCATCTGTCTCAAACAAAAGGTTAGCAAAAATTATATACATAAGTCGATCTATAGTGAGATTAATCATATATTGTTCCTAAAATAGACTTATACTTCATATATCATACTGCTTAATATAATAAAACTAGTTTCCACTAAACAGGGACTTCCTGTAGGCCAGTGGTAGGCGATAAAGGCCAGTTGCACTTCGGTTGTGGGTTCGATTCCCACATCCTTGTCCGACGCGATGGGCTGTCGCCCGTCCTGTAGGTTGTCCTTTTTCTAAAACTACATTACTATAAAATCCCATCAATAATATCGAAAATCTTCTATCCTTAAACAATACTAACTTATGTCCAACATAATCCATTTTAATCATTAGGCATGTCCATAATACTGCAGTCCACTCTCATAATATAGTGAAAACGATTACCAGAGATTTAATACCATCTTTGATCCCCATATATCATAAGATATATCTTGTTGGTCACATTCCAAACATTCAAAGGCCTTAATCTTGTACTCTCTTGAATACCCATTGAACCTTATTGAAAACATGAATTCTATTAAAAGTTAACTCTTTCCACATACCAAAATCCTCAAAATTCTATATACTCAAACCATGACATCACTTAGTCCTTATATCAATCATGAGCTCATGAATACTATCAAACATTTAATTTTCTCCTTATCCCTTCATTATGCGCATATCATCTACATTCCAAAAACATCTAAATAACCTTTCATGGATACTGGTAACATTAATCATACACTTTCAAAACACAAGGAAAGACAACAGTGTAACAATCCATAGATGTCTCTTTATTCCAAAATTACACATGATAAACATGTAATCATTCCACTACATTCTCAAACCATTGACCGAGCTTCAAAAATTATTTCATATCACATATCATTTGTAGTCTCTTCATCATCATCCACATAAATACTACCCATATGACCATACTGATTCTCTTCATGAGTCTTTCCCTTAGGGCATTTGTTTGCATAATGCCCATACATTCCACATTTAAAACATTTAACCATTGTTGATGTCGTAGCAATACCATTATCCTCATCCATGTTGTTAACTGAACCTTTTCCTTTGCATTTACTTGCTTTGTGTCCTTCTTTTCCACACCCAAAGCATCTTCCAGTTCCTTTGAAATATTCTCCTTGATGCCTCTTCCCACATGATTTACATAGGGGAAATTGAACTTTCTTTCCTCTATGATCATCATGAAACTCCATCTTTCTCTTATTAGCCGAGTCAGGAAACTTACCAAATTTTACTTTATTGATCATATTATGAGATTGCTGATTCGGCATAATAATGATGTTTGGACTTCCAAATCCCATTTCATTATGAAGAATATCATTCCATTGTCCATCATATCCTCCATTATCGTGAATCATCTTGTTTCCAGCCATTTTCTAAAACCCAAAAAGAATAGTGTGAGAGGCAAAAATCATGCTAGGGAAAACAACATAATAAAGGGGGAGTACCTTCAATATCTAACATCTTAGGTTTAATTCTATGATCGTTAGCATAATTCTATTACTATAACCTATACGTATACTTATCCCTAGGGACATCCCTAGACATACCTTATAAATATCTCTAGGGATCTCACTAACGTTTTCGCATCCTAGTTTCCAAAGGTTGACTAAACCTTTCCTCTAATACCAACTGTAGAGACTCGAAGCCTGACGTACATGTACATTACATTACTTTTGCAGAATACTTGGTACATAACAAAAAACACACACACAAGGATCGTAATAGTTTAGTGTCTTTGGAAACTCGGAACGTAATCTTCTAATCGTGGTGAAAGATCTTCAATATCTCCCATAAAGATCTTCCCCTTTTTTTACCTAAAACCTTTCTTTATATCCTGGGGAAAAGAAAACATAAAAAGGTGAGATCAAATGCTCAGTAAGGGTATACAAAAGAAAAATCAATCACATCATATTCATAAGAACATAACTTTTGGAAATCTTAACCTGCAAAAGAGAGCATAATTTCATAACATCGGATAAATCATAGTAGTGAAATGAAATCCCAATAATCATAACATAAAACATGAAGCTTTGTGGCATACACACATAATCATAGAGAATCATTTCTTGTTAGTCAAGACTCATTGCCAAGACAATCTTAGTGGACAAAGTCCCTTTCTGAATCGAGTAACCCTCGTTTCAGTCCTGTTTCACTGAACTGGTATAACCTACCATTTCAGCCATGTCTATCTAATGAGATATAAAATCTTTACCCAATGCATTGGAGGGAGATATAGGTCCCACCCATCTTATAATGAATCCTTTCTTATGTGTGCCACATAATCATAAATCATACATCATCGCATAACACATGTAACAAAAATGGGATTCTTGAAACATCATGACATCATAAATCAATTCATATAAGATAAAGGAATTCATAAAAATGTTTCCATCACAACATAATCAAATCCATGTAATAATAGGGATAAAAACAGAACCCTTTTATTATCTTAGATGGAAAATAATTTTGATAAAATACATGAACTTCATTCTTGAGGAAAATATCCTTTCTACTTCAAAAACATTTTTCCTTTCATAACATGTCATAAAACATTAAAATAAAAGAAGTTGATTAAAAATAAACTTGAAAACTTGTAAAGGAAGCTTCTTGGAAATAATGTTTTAAAAATACATTCATGCCGTATAAGTTAAAAAAACATTCTTTGTACTTTTGTCGGAAAAGTCAAAAAGTACCTCGTACGAAAAACGACAAAAGATTACTTTTATTTCTTTTACTAAAAACTCACCGAAGGGTAAAAATGGATTTAAACAATTGTAGGTGGACGAAAATAATATTACATATTGATGAAACATGGATGTGGATGATAAAATACACCCCAGTAAATACTTACGAATAAACAATCTCGGATAAAATTGAGATTGTGATATTTCCCTTACCTTAGATCCGATTTGCTTCGTATGTGTCCGAAACTCCTGTATAATGATTTAAATAATGTCATTGACTTATTACAGAATCATATTCATTGTTATGATATCATATATGGTTCACTTATGACATTATATTACACGTTCTTTTGTAAATTCCATGTTAAAGAAGCGTTTTGGGTAAAATCGTTTCATTTATCGTAGGTGTTTTGACTTGTTGTTCTTGACATAATTATTAATTATATCATGATTTACTTACTTACAGAATATAAAATATGATTTATATATCATATATATTCAGTATATATATATATAATAGATATATAAATAAAATGAAAACACCGTTCATGGAGACGGTAGTCCGTACGTACGCATGAACGCTGTTTTCCTTTACTTATTGTCTTGAAATGGAAGTAAGTAGATGACATACATATATATATATATACATAAATCCAGTAGCTTTATAATGTCATATATTTCATTATTATTTCTTATATATACTTTATAATCATTCTTAAATGGTTAACATGGAGAATGAATCTCATCGCGTCGTGGAGACGGTAGTCCGTACGTACGCACGAGCGATGATATCATTTCCATAAATATTGAATTGAATTGGAGTGGATTATACAATATATCAGAATCAATATGATGTTGTAATAACTATGTATAGTTATTCTTTACACCATTATACCCATCCATGTAAGGTGGTGGTGGAAAATAGATTACACCACGGCGTGGAGACGGTATTCCGTACGTACGCACGCGCGGTGATTTCTTTTTCCGTAGGATGGATAGATGGTGAAATAGGTTTGTTTCATACTTATAATAACATATCAGTATATTAGTGATACTGATGTTATTACTTCATAATGAAACAACCTAAGAAGAAGAAGTGGAAGAAGAAATAAAGATGAAAGAATTGGTAACGGTAATTACCTCTTCTTTGAAGCGCCTCTTTGAGACCTCCTCTTAGGGCACTAAAATTGGTCTTTGAGGAAGACCAGAACCTCTAGGATGTTTCTAGGGAAGTGGAGAAGAGATTTTGGCAGGGTTTGGCCGAGCTTGAGTGCTCAAATTGGTGTGAGGAGGAGGGGGAGGAGGTGCCCTTTTATAAGGGAGGAGAGGGGCACCTTAGGAATATCTCAAAATATTATTTTATATTAAAGTCAAAATCGGTTTATAATGGTTCCAAAGAGTCTTATTTCGAAGCTAATGTGGGGATGTGTAGCAATCATACCAACCAATAGAATTTAGATAAGTTTAGGATATTATTTTAACCTTATCAATTAGATTTAACTCCAAGTTAAATAATTTAACTTTTACCATGTCTTTTTGTTTTCTTTCACTATATGGTTAATAAACTTACTATAACATGCCAAACGAACCCCAAATTGTTTATTATTAATATATATATCCTTATCTAAGTCATTTGGCCGAACCTTAGATTTTTAGGAATAAAATAACAATTAATAATATAATATTTGATTTAAAAACTATTTTGTGTCAATTTTGACACTATTTGATATATGATTTTTGTGAAAGTCATAACAGAATTATATGTTCGAACCAAGTTGATTAAATCAACACTAATATATCATAGTATCCATGAAAATTAGTGGAATTCATAAAAAATCTCAAATTACATTCATTTGATCATTTATAACATTAATTATGTTAATATTTCCTTAAAAGGGTAATTACTGCATCATCGTTGTGTCATAAATAAATTAATTTATTTAAAGTCTAAAAATTATAAATAAAATATAATTATCTAGGAAATCTTTTTAGCTTTCTAATGAATATTTATAGTCTAATTTATCTTATGTATAACCCCATATTAAAAATGTTTTAGTTATTAAACTTTGATTTTAACTATTTTAACTATTCATTAAATAAAATAATATTAAATGTCATAATCTAATCAAAGTGGACCTAAATGGTCATATTATATTCATAAGGTTGTTTTTGGTCGAATTACACTTATCCAATAGAATTAGGACATGTGTTAGGGTAATAGTAATATCATATTTACCCTTAGATACCCTATTTACTATTAACCGTGGTAAAAAAAGTAAAAAGTTACAATTCACCAAAAATTATTTTCATCTCATTGAACCACATTTTAGTCCTTGATATTAACCGTGTCTGTCGAATTTTCGAAATTCCATTCACAGAAGCAGTAAAATTAAGTTTTATGCAAAATTCAGTTTTTAACCTACCACTTAGTGCTTTCACTATTCATCAAAATTTGAAAGTTTTCAGAAAAATGCCAAAATTTCATCCTAAGCTATATTTCATATTCCAAATTCAAAAATGAAGTCTATTTTACCAAATTCATAACATAGAAATTGTATTAATTAATTTTATAATTAAATCCCGTTGTTAAAACAAATAGCGTGTTTTTAAGAAACAATATCTATCAAAAGATTGACACTTGATTATGTCTGGTTTAAATGTGAAATTACAACCAATGACCAACATTGTATTAAATTGTAAAAATATATTCTAAATACACTTTAAAAAAACTCAAATTAATAATTTATCACTATTAATTATTTCAATTAAAAAAGTTGTTTTTAATTATAATTTAGTAATTTTCACTATTCATCAGAATATGACAGTTATCCGAAAAGTACCAAAATTTCACCATAGGCTAAATTCGATACTCCGAATCCAAAAATGAAGTCCATTTTGAGAGATAAAATTTCTAAAATTTTAAAATGTGGTTATTACTATTCATAACGGCTAGTTATAATAATATTTTAATACCATATCGTTGTTTAGTGAAACTCGGTATTGCGTACTACACACGCTATCGAGGAAGGTCACGATTGCGTGTAATGCAAGGCAAGTCAAGGATGCGTGTTGTGCAAGCTCCTTTTGGTGTAGCGTACAACACAAGACATTAGTGAAATAAAAAATAATATTTTTCATAAAATATCGTGCTGTTACAAACTATTTCAGAAATTAAAAGGTTTGTAAACATATTTTGGTAAACCATTTTTAAAAAACATACAAAAACTAGTTGGAAAGGGAGAAATTTTTTATTAATTAACATAATGGACTTTTCTATATTTCAATCACCTTCATGATGTTATTCATATAGAATAAAATATATATCATACTATCATTGGCACATTGCTATATGCACCTAAAAAGACAAAGGATGGAATTGTGGCTAGGTTGTACAAAGTTTACATGTGAATATAGGATGAGTTGGTACCACTGAAGGGTGAATAAAATTTCTTCCTCCAACTGCATACACTCTTTCTAGGCCAGAGAGATATTAGATTTGAAACTTCTTAAATTATGTAATGGATATATATTTTTGTTTATCAAATATCAAGAACCTAACATCAAGGACCGATTTAAATTTAAAGGGTATGGTATCACATGAATGTCATGTTTTGATGTAATATTTAATTCCTACATATTTATGTTGAATTTTTCCCAAGAATGTCCAGAATAAATTAACCAAGAACCATTTATTCTTCAACACAATATGCATCAATGTTATAGACACAACGAAATTGGTGAGTACTGAAAATGAAATTGTCATCATATTATTTGAAATGGAAATGTTCCTCCCACCAATTGTTTTGATAAGATGGTTCAATTGAATGTTCACTTTGTGAGAGAGATTAAACTATGTGTTCTTGTACACTATAGATAGATGTACCCGATTGAACAATACATAAATATATTGAAAGGGTGTGTTATATATTGATGTTGGAAAAATGGTTTTATTCAGGAGTGATATATTATTGATGAATCCATTGAATTTTGTACCGAATGACTGTTTGGCCTGGAAAGCATTGGTCCACTGAAAAATGGTAACATTAAGCGGCTTGCGGGTGAAGGAATTTATAGAAGAGATATTTTCAAACACAATATTACAGAGTGGTAGTAGTCTAACCATTAAGTTTTTATAACAATTTAGAGGTTTACCTATGTATTGAAATGCACAAAAAAATTAATAGGAATTTGAGTCCATCAAGGGGAGAAAATGGATATCAAATACACCTAATCAATAGTTTTATAATGGTTTCAAGGACATATTTTAATAGAGTTAAATGAAAATCCTAATTCAATTTTATAATGGCTTCGAGGGATAGTTGAAGGACCCAATTTGTAAGTATTATCTTAAAATTATTATTTAATATTATTGTTATACGTTCTATAAAAATGATAATCATAAAGACTGTACTATGAAAAATAGTAGAGTTGCACTGGTAGTTGAAGCAATGCATGTTTCTGGTACTAAGGATCGAAATAAAATTTAAAAGAATATTTCTTACATTGAAATCATCAAATAAATATGGCAGTTGGATTATAAAAAATTCCAAGTGCTGATTTTTCAATGCATGTGGGTTGATAATTGGAGTGATGTTAAAAAAGATGAATTTGGATTTGTTAAATTTGATTTCAATAAGAAATTGTAAAAATGAGAACTGTTTATAAAGGAATCACAGGAAGTACAAGAATTTTATATTTTATATCCTGCAAACCTAAGGCAGTCAATTATCCTATTGTCAACCAAAACTACTAAAGGGTTAGATGAAAATTCAACAGAGGATGAAACTTTATTTTGGATTTTATAATCATTTCTTAGTAGTCCCAGTGTAGATGGTAATTTTCATGTCAGAGGAGACCATAATGAATGGATTTGGATCATTGAGATAGGGGTTAAATACCTTTTTCCTTGAAAAATAAAAATAAACATCATTAATCAGGTTACATTTTTTTGTAATATGCATCTTGTTACCTCATGTTATTATCCTTTTCCAACTAAATTTATGTACTCGAAAATATATGTTAAACCACTTCTTCAGATAATGAATTCCAAACATGCTATTTCTTCCAATCCTAATGAACAATATGTCTCTTAACATGCTATTGCTTGGAGTGTAGAGGACGAACCTTCTGCACGTGATGGTGCTCCCATTCGTGAGGAATAGTAGTTCTCTCAACTTGAAACTACTTGCATAACATAGGAGAAACATTTTTCATGTTCCTGTGCTCCCAATACCAAGGAAAAGCTGGTCTCTTAACCTGCTACTATTCGCAGTGCAGAAGAGTGACCCTCAACACATGTCGGTGCTCTCATTACTAAGAAAAAACTAGTTTCGCAACCTGATTCTTCTCCAAGTGAAGAGGTAAAATGAACATCTGCACATGTCATTGCTACCAATCTAGAGTAACGTATTGAAAATGTTGATTTCTATAAATTGGTAGACAATGAAATACCGACGCCGTAGAAAAAACGGGATCATCATAGATTGACGATGTTAGAAAAAATAATTAAGGTGAAATTAAAAGGCCTCAACTTCGAGGTAGGGTGGAATGTGAGGGGAAATATATTATCCCCAACAATTCCATGTTCAAAAATTATATTAGAATCATATCTTTGAAACATCTTCCAATTGATGTATATTCAAAGAACCATGTAGTATCCGGGTTTAAGACACTGATGTGGGAAGAGAATATAGTAACATTCTGACATCATTTCATTATATTACAGAAAAATATAATAATAATACATTGTATCACTCTTTATTATCCATTGTAGAATAATTTTATAGTAGATGACTCCGACATCTAATATGTATTAATTATTTATAGAAGGATTCTAAATGGATTTCAGACAATTCTAAAAACACATTTTCTTAATGATTCTGAATGGAAAAAAACCCACACACACCAGATATATCAATACAACTGATAACCCATAAAGCATGGGATGCATTTATTCTACATCGTACAGATGCATCTTTTCAGGTACATTGTGTCTATTAATAAGTTGTTTTATGATACATGTATTGATAACATTTGTTGAAATTTATTTATTTAGTAAATAATAAATGAATTACGAAAATAAGGAATGAGTGGAAAAACAAGAATACCCTAAACATAAACTACATATGGGGTAAGATTCACTTGAAAAAAACTTGGTATGTATTTTAAATTTAACGTACTAATATTATGTGTCATGAAACAAAAACATAATTCTGTTTCTATGTTTTTTTGATGACTGATGACTCAAAATCCAATTCTACTTCCACTGCATGCCATGTTATGTGGATGGAGTCATGGGTAAATAGTGATGAGCTATTGATAGATTAAAAAACACCAAATGTGTTGGAAAAATGTTTCAATATTACATAATAGAAAATTGTTTTGTTTTTGAACATTATCAAATAACAATGATCACTAATTTTCCTATATTTTATAGGTGAAATTTTCATAGGAATCATCAATTACTATACTAGATGAACACATTCTATTGGTAGTCCTGAACTGGCCATAATAATATGGTCATCTTAGAGGTTCGGTTTTTGGGGTGACACCTTGAACATATTTTGGGGAAAAACAAGTGGACAATCAAAGTGAATTAATAAAACATATTGTATAAAGTAAATATACCCTTGAATTACAATTCCAATACCATATATATATATATGATATAATCATTAAAGGTGGAGGTGTAAAGAGAAGAAGAAACTCAAGAAAAGACACTATGTGGAGATCCTACACCACCCCACCAGTTATGTGGATCGTCATTCTCCTCAAAGAGATATCATAATAGAGGTAATAAATTTTTTAATAAATGTTTATGTGAAATGTAAATCGTAAGACATTGAAACTTTTCCTATAGTAATATTCTACAGGGTGATAATGATTATGAAGTGAATCTAGCCACATCCACCCATTGTCTTAGGGTGAGGGATACGATGATCAATATTCTAAATGAAGAACTACATAGCAGAACACTTCCAACAGGGCATGTTATAGTGTCGATCTGCATATCCCATGAGCCAACAGATGAGGTATCGATTCTAATTCCTGATAATGATATTAATATGCTCAAAAAACTATAAGATCATTCATCGAATGGACTTCAAATCTTGTATAAAAACAAGTTTCTAAAGAGGTATTTATTTCTAATTTAAATTTCATTCTAAACCTTCAACAGTTAATGAAAAAAGTTATGAACTGATGAATTTTATTACAGACAGAAAATGCGATGGGGATGAAATTAAAGGCCATATAAAAACATCTAAAGGATCAACCAACTGATCAAAATAATATATTAGGAGTACTATTAGCCCACCTATTCTATATCCTCATTTACTATGATTCATGGTTCATATAGATACAATGTTAAATGATTTTGAAAACCACATAGTTGATTTTAAAGAAAATATGTATAGAGAGAAAGATTAAGACTTCATTAGTCTTGATATTTCTACAAAAACTCTCGATTATGAATGGATTTACATCTCAGATTTAAATGTATACATGCAGTATGTTTTCATGATTTTATTTTCCAAAAGATGAGATAATGTGTTAATTTTGACTAAATACATTTCTTATTTTTGGAAGGCGTATATATGAAAAATAATTGAAGGTATTTTCCCCTGAATGGAAATTAGGATTCGTTAGTCCTCGCATATCCTCTATCGAACAAATGATAATAAACTCCGAAAATAAGGATGAAATACTGAAAGGTATGATCAAGTCTTTCGATAGAAATATACTGGATGATAGAATCTATTTAATACTAAATATGACGGGGTAACACTCTACAATTTAATAGAATCAAATATATTTTCATTTAATTCCTTAATTATTCCTTTTTTGGTTTCTAGGAAGCATTGTATTCTCCTTGCGGTAAACATGGATGCTAAAAATATTTATTTATTGGGTTCAATTAAAGGATATCCAAAAACCCATCAACGCATGATGGGGTTTTTCTTTTTTTAATGTAATACATCCAACTTTTTAGAAATTAGAATCATTTTATAAATTGGATATTATCTTTCAATATGGTTTTTGTTATAATTGTGTGGTCTCTATATATTTTGAAAAACACGGAATGAGGAAAGGTGATAAGAACAAGGATAGAGACAAATAGTATCACTAGATGAATATCATGGTTTATATAATATGATTTCACTATCCAATCACAAGTCAAAACAAATTATGAATTCTCCACAATGTTTTTGAAGTTTCTGAACTAAAAAAATGAAAAGATTATGGTTATAGTGTTTGATAATTTATGATATATATCGTATTCAATGATCAAACCAACATGTCTGAAAATGTATTTAAAAAGATAATTACTATTTCATTTAATATATTTATTAATACATTGTGAATTTGTATTTTTTTTAATACTACTATTTCTATTTAAAAGACGCATATTCCCATGACGATACATATGTGTTTATAAATGAATGGGCATAACACATTGATGAAATAATGCTAAAAAATATCATGAAGGTGTGACACAAAGTACATGTTTTTAGTTTATAAAATTAATTGATGCTTTAAGATTGATGTCTTTATAACTACCATGATCTAATCCATAAATCATGATTAGGATTTTTGATTTGAATGGTATGAATTTTTATTGTTAATATCACCTTATTACGTCTTTATGCTAATGTTATCCTTATATGATCATTGATATCTCCCTTTTTTTACATTTATTGCAAATATATGATCACCATATATTATGTTTCATATCATTAGGTTATTATGAATGGTTTTTGGAAATTATATTTATAGGAATTTTCTAGCAGAGAATCACATAATGAGAGACTCTTATGAACTAGTAGTTTATGTTTTTATGTTTCCTTAAGTAGTAGACCTAAAATATTCGGGCATGGATAATTATGTTATATATGGAATGTTAAAAAACTAATATGTTATATCTCTAAATGAAATTTTTGGGTCAATATATTTGGTATCAGAAAAACCGACCTACTCAAAATTGAGAAAAAATAACAAGTGTTCAGTATCATTAAAAGTTTATTTTTATTTAAAATTGAAATTATTTTTAATAAAAGAACAATTTACATACAAAAAAACTAAGAAAAAAACATTTAGACTATTTTTATATTTTCTGAAAATAATCCATGAATCAATTTTGATGTATACTAATCAACCAGACCTCAACATAATGCACGATGGGGCCGGTATGACATTAATTGTGCATTTATTTAAATTGACATTAAACTGATGAAAAACAACAAGTGGAATACTGAAATCTATGAATATGCATTCATATTGATTTGATACATTATGAAAAAGATATATAAGTCATTTTTGAAGTGTAGGTGTCAACCACACCTCAATCTGACACACGTTGTGACCGGTATGACTGTGAGTGTCCATTATCAGTTTAAAATAGACATTTTCATTCAAAACATGTCACTCCCTAAAATCTAAGAAAACACACTCCAATTGTCTTGATAATTTAGGATAGAGATTAAAAAGTTAGTTGTAATGTGTATGAAGTAGTATCACTTCAAACCAATGCATGGTGCGACTGAAATGACTCATAATGTGTGTTTCCAATTTGAAACGACATTTTTGTAGAAAAAAAAACTTCCATACTAAATATTGGGAAAAATTATTCAGATCGTTTTGATACTCGAGTACAATGATCTATATGTCATTGATGACGTGCATGCATTAGTTGAACCTCAATACAGTGCACTGTGTGGCCGGTATAACTCAAAAAGACTTTTTTTATTTGAAACTAACATCAATTTAAGTAAATACAAGTGACATACTAAAAATATAGATAAATCATTTGGATTGTTTTTATAATTTAGTAAATGACCCAAGAGTCATTATTTATTTGTATGACTCATCCAAAACTCATCCTAATGTATGGTGTGACCATCATGTCTAGAAGTGTCTTTTATTATTGAAAATTGACATTAAATTAAGTAAAAACAACATGCAACATTATGAAAAACAATAAAACAAAATCCAATTATTCTGAAATTTTTAAAAATGATATATTATTTATTTCGTAAATGATGGGATTAGACACGCCTCAACCAGATACACAATGTTTCTTGTATAACTCAATGTTTTTTTAAACTGGCATTAATTTATATAAAAACAAGATACACAATGAGAACTGAGAAAACACATTTTGATTGTTTGTATAATTGAGGACAATGATACATGAGTCATTTGTGACATGTAGGACTAAAACACACCTCATTCTGACACATAGTATAACCGGTATGACTAAATGTGTCTCTTCTTATTTAAAATTGACATTAATTAATGAAAAAAAGTGACATTATAAAAATTGATAATTTGCGTTCGGATTGTTTTGGTATTTTAGGAGAACTATCTATTACTAATTGTTGATGTGTAGGGATCAATCGTAGATCAATAAGAAGCATGGTGTGGCCCGTATTACTCAAAGTGTATTTTTTAGTCAAAACAGAAAATAATTTTCGTAAAAACTAGTGACATACTGAAAAATGATCCAACACATTCATATTGGTTTGATATATTAGTACAATAATCCATGGGTTTTTCGGGATGTGTAAAAGTCAACCACACCTCAATCTGATGCACGGTGTTACTAGTATGACGAAATGTGTTTTTATAGGTTTAAAGATCAAAACATGTCACTCACTAAAAACATATAAATCATGCTCTGAATGACTTTATAATTTCAGACATCGATTCATAAGTCATTTCATATATGTACGTAGTATTCTCACATCAAAATAATACATGTTGCGATTAGTATGACTCGTAATGTGACATTCTAGTTTTAAATTCCATTTTAGTAAAAAAAACAAAACTGACATACTATAAACCGAAAGAACATGTTTTGAGTGTTTTAGTACTCTTAGACAATGATCTATATGTCATTTTTCATGTGTAGGAATCTGTTTCATCTCAATACGACACATGGTGTTGCTGGTATAACAAAAAATGTGTCATTATTAAAAATTGACTATAATTTTAGTAAAATAACAAGTTACATACTCAAAACAATGAAAACAAATTCATATTATTTAGATATATTAGGGAAACGTTCCATAACTCATTTGTAACATGTAGGAATCAGAAACACCATCATTGGATGAATGGTGTGACTGATATAACTCCAAATATGTCATTTTTATTATATATTGATTTTTCATTAACGTGTTCTTTCATATTAATGTTAAATTTATTTCTTTATTGTATTACTAACATACTATTAGTCTTCTAATATAGGTGGAATATTTTTCATGGGATGAGATTGAATTGTTCAGCAACTAATACCGTTGGTGCAGATTTTTTAGAGGGGATCAGAGAAGTCAAAATATGAAATATTAATGTTTTTAATTTTTGATAGATAGTTGTAAATTTAGTTATATAAAACATTCTGTTTGAAATGTAAATAGAATTTTTCATTTTTTTATATACTACGTACAGACAGTTTTCTATTCATGATGTTAATTAAATGTATATAGCAGGATTGCATTTGGTTTTATGTTTAAATTATTGTTTTATTCTTGCTATGTTGGGCTTAAATTAAAAGATCGATTGTAGTTTTTCTTCTACTAGGTGTGAACTAATATAAATAGCACACTTTAGGTAGGTATCCCCTTATCAACACTTTTTTATCAGAGATAAATGACCCAATTTATCATCTCTTTTATAGAAATAATAAAGGGGACCCACCTATCATTGATGAGATTAACAATGATTATAGCAAAATAAAAGACCTTTTGCATGCAGTTTATGATCTTTTTTTTAGTTGTGGTTTTATTGGTGGAAAGGTTCAAATATTTATATAGTTACATAATGGTATCATACTAGCCTTTGTGCATCAAACCAAGATTATTCTTTTGGGCATGGGAAGACTTTGTTTTGGAGGACACATGTGAAGTTAAGGACACCAAGTACTTCAGTGGATCTTTTGGATTACCATTGTGAAAGTATTGTTATGTGGAGGAGATGGGGTCTCATGTGGTTTATATAATGAAGAGTTATTTTTAGATTTTGGTTTAGTTGGGATGTAATGTATTACCTATTTGGGTTTGGTGCAGTTTTTCTTGTTTTATGTTTTCGACTATGGATATTGTATATGTCTTGTATGTGACATGTTTTATATGGTTATGTTATGGTGTTCATGATATATAATATTAGTCTCTAAAACATCTTCACTAGTTTTATATTGGTATTCATTAATTTATGTTTATATAGTTTGTGTGGCCATCCAATTCATGTATGTGTCATATCGGTTTTCCAAGGGAAAACCCATTCAAAAAATGGTTAATTTGATTCCCTAGTTATTTGTTTTCATCCCATCATTATTGGAACACGCTTTGTGCCTTGTGTCATTCCATCTTCGGTAATAGGTCGGCCCAGGTTGGTTCTCTACATGTTCTAACCACCACATATAATCTCGGGAGTGAACTTTACAGGGATGTACATGGAGAATTTGAATGTCGAAAATTTTGATATGAAAATTTCATAGAATATTAGTGAATTGACATATTGATTTAACTTCTAGAAGATAATAATGTCATTAAAAGAGACTAAAAAGATCATTCACTCTTTGATGTATGTCAGGAACTCATTGAAGTGTGTGTAATGCAAAAATTTCTACATTAAACCATAAAAACTTAAGATTAAATTAATAATAGAGTCGATCCCATCACTAATAAAGGGAAGGGGAACCAAAAACAATAAAGGTGAAATTATCTAGAACCAAAAAATGTAGAAAAAGGGTCCATAAACACACTGTCTTAGGGACATAACCCGCGACCTACTCCTCAACCCATCCAATCCATACCACATCATCACCAATGATAAAGATTTATTATATTATTAAATATTAATAATTTTAATAATTTTATCAATTGATAACATTGTTATTGTAATTTTTATTATTTATATTATAATTTATTAGTAATATTATTAATCACTAATTATTTAAAACATGATAACAATTAATTACTTTTAATATCAAGATGTTACTTACTTTTGTTGTTTTTCTTATTAATTATTTCAATTAATTAATTATGTAATTTTTATGATTATATTACATATATTGTAAATTATATTTTATATTTATTATATTGTTAAATATTATACATATATAAAAATATACCAACAATAGATTATTAATAACATAATTATTTAAAAAAAGAATGACATGATGAGTGAACTACTTTCATTCTTTCTTAAGAGAATATCGAACGTGTGGTTGTAAAATGGTGAAACCATTAATCTAAAATTGTGTATGTACATTGAAATCATCTCTAACCAGTGCTTTATTCAATAGTAAACATCCAAAAGAAGATAACGTTGCAACAACGGTGCACAAAATATGGTGATTCATTGTTAAAAAAACTCCATTTTGATGCAGGTATTGATGCTAGGATGGAGAGAAATATCTGATTAATTTTAGTAATTTCACTTCATTTTATCTTGTTTTGTAGATTTTCTAAAATACCCAAATCAGGATTTATGAACCCGTTCATTCATCCCAATGAAGGTTCATTATTTTATAAAATATTTATAACCCTATAATATTTTTGTAAAATGTTTTGAAAAAATATTTTAAAAAAATATTCATATACAAGTGATGTTGTCTGAACTCGTACACTTACTCACCGCTAATGACTATATCACATGAGTTACACACTAACCAATTCCAAAAAATATAAAGACACATAGTTTTGTATATACACTGTCCAACATGAAGGCTGGTCAGATAGTGCTCAACTATAGAGTAATGCCCTGACCCCAGTTACCCAGAGTCGGTGAATTATTTCATAACAAAGGCATGATCACGAGGGATAGAATCCCAAAACACCAATCAGTTTAATATCATTGTAAGTACTAGCTAAAACATAAGTTTTACATTACATTATGAAATTAAAAACAACAACATTATTTCTTCTTTTAACACATTCATCTACATTAGACTATCCATACAGGTTAGTCATCATATATTTTTTCGCATCTTGGGAAAAATAAAACATATAAAGGGGTGACCTCAGGAGCTCAGTAACGATAACAATATAGACGAAACATTAATAAACATGCACAAACATTTAAAAAAAATTATAAGACTAAAAAAATACTTTTCAACGTAAACATGAGTATAATTTGGAAAAGTTAAATCAAATAATTCCATTTACTTATTCTCATAGATATTCTACTAGTTTAATAATCACATGTAATATCAATATCAAATTTCATAAAAATAGAATACATAATTCCAGACTTCATAATCACAAAGTCACAGCCTCTTTCCAAGACTAAAAATAAGATATTATCAAGGCCTTGTTCCAATACACAAGTTTGTCTCATGAGTCCTACTGATGCATCGGGGAGCTATAACAGGCTCCACCTTTCACTTACTAAGCCCAATGCATTCCACATATGAAAAGTTTTAAACATAACATATAAATTTGTATTATAACTAGCATATGAAATTTTAATAATTTAACCATAAACCAGGAATGGTATAAAAATAACAAATCCATATTTAAACATAACCCAAAACCTTTAATGCAATATAAATGATTTTATCATAATAAATCAACTTCAAACAAATGTAAAATCCATCAACGGATGTTGACATAGATGAAATACAAACTATTCAAGAGAAATATCTCTTTCTATTTTTAAATCAATTAAATGTCACATAAATACAAAAGAAATCATTTATTTTGAAAGTATTCTTAATAATCATGTATGGGAATCTTTAAAGATGTTATAATGCCAGAAAATAGATTTAATTTCCATATACATTAAATAAACATTCTTTCCTTAATTTTATCGAAAAGGTCGTAAAGGACCATGGTTGGAAAACGATGGAAGGTTTCCTTTTTAAAAATTTTATAAAAAGTAAAAAATATGTCTAAATGAATTTATCACATATTCTTGGAAATATTAAAAAAAATTTGAAATACATTTTGATGATATACCGATGTGGATGATAAAGAGGTCCCAGTAGATACTCACGTATAAACAACCTCGGATAATGAAGAGATTGTATAATTGACACTTAACATGTACATTTCCTTGGTTGAGGGTACATTAACAACAAATTTAATTGTTATATAATTGATATTAAATTATAAAATAACCACATATAAAAATATGATATCATATATGATCTTCTAATATTGCTTTATTAATAATATTTCAGTAGTATCATCATTTCGGGTGTTAACTAATTCCTTTTATATGTTTTGTTACATAAATCATGTTTGTTATGGATATAATTTTTTTATTCCTATATAGAATGATATTATGTTCATAAACATTATTTTTATAATTATAAAATGAAATTTATTTTTGAATGGTTACTATGGGGAATGAATCTCATCACGTTTATGGAGACAGTAATCCATACGTATGCACGAGTGACAATACCATTCTGTTGATTGAGAAATCATACATAATTGTATGGTATATCATATTTACAGAATACATAACATGTTATATTTATTATTTATATCAGTTATAATCATTATTATACCCATCCAAATAATGAAGTGTTTGAATAAAAAACTACACAACGACATGGAGACCGTAAGTTGTACGTATGCACGTATGGTGATTTTTCATTCCTAGGATGGATACAATAATGAATATGGTTGTAAAATATTTATAATATATTTAAAGTACGTATAAGGTACTATATTTAATATTTTATTAATGTAAACAACAAATAAAAAGGAACTGGAAGAAAAAAAGAACTTTGAGAGAGGTCGTAAAATTATTACCTCTTTTCAGGTGTTTCCTTCTGATTTGATCAAAAGGGATCCATTGGTTGGATTTTTTATCAATGTAAGGCCTCTATGTCTAATTTAGGGTATTTGGGATGATATTGTAGTAGGGTCTGGCTGAGCTAAATGGATTTGGAGGTGTGATTTAGAGATAAGGGGAAGTACCTTTTTATAAGAGAGGTGAGGGTTACATTAAGAAAAGCTAGAAATATTATTTTATTATAAAATCATATTAATTTTATAATGGCTCAAAAAATGATTTCTTTCAAGGATAATTTGTGAATGGGTCAAAATACTCTTATTAAATTGTTTTTAGATAGGTTTAGGTCCCCATATTAACCTTATCTTTTAGATATATCTCTTAGTTAAATAGTTTAACTTTTACCATGTATTATTGTATTATTATATAATATCATTAATAATATTACTATAATTTAAATGTGAACCCAAATTGGTTTCTTTAATGATATATATATTATTATATAAGACTTTTTTCTTATCCTTATATTTTTAGTACTATTATATCATTTAATATTATAGTATTTGTTTTAAAAAATCATTTATGTCAATTTTGACACTATTTATTAATTGATTTATGTAGAAGTCATAACAACATGATTACTTAAGAAACAATTATTTTAATAAACCCTAACATTTCATATTAATCTAGAAAATTATTTTAATTCATAAAAAGAGTCCATTTACATTTATTTGGATATTTATAACATCATTTATATTAACCGTTCATTAAAAAGGTAATTACTTCATCATCCTTGTGTCATAAATAAATTGAATTATTTAATTTATAAAAATAATAAATAAAAATAAATTATTTAGTAAATCTTTTTATCTTTATAATGGATATTTATAGGCGAATTTATCTTATGTACAACCCTATATTAGAAATGTTTTAGTTATAAACATTTCAATTTATTACTTTTAACTCTTCTTTAAATAAAATTATAATAAATGTCATAATATAATAGATGTGGGCCAAAATGGTCATATATTATTCTTAATATTGATTTTGGCCGAAATAAACTTATCCAATATAATTAGGACATGTGTTAGGGTAATTATAATATCATTTTTACATTTAATTACCCTATTTACTTTTAATCGTGTTAAATAAAAGTCAAAAGATACTTTTCACCCAAAATTATGTTAATCTTATTGAACGAAATTTTACATACTGATGTCAACCATGTTTCTCAGATTTTGGAAATTCAATTCAAAGAATTTGTAAAATTACATTTTATGGAAATTTGCAAATGCGCCTAGATTGTGGTTAAAAGACGGTTACAAGTTAAATAAAAATTTATGTATCTAATATTTTTATAAAATGACTCCAATGTATTAAATTGAACATATATTGGTGTTATGTATCTATTTTTACCTAATATAAATTCAAATATATTTACAAATTATTTAAATAAAGCGTCGGTTTTAAAAAATAATGTTGTATTTTTTACTATTTAACCAAAATTGTATGTTTTCTGAAAAAAACCAAAATATTCCCCCTATGATAATTTCGATATTCCGAATAAATAAATGAATTCCATTTTGAAACATAAAATTTATAAAATTTCAAAATGTGGGTATTAAAATTCATCACAGCTAGTTTGATTGGTTGTGGTGTGTTAAAACTCCATGTTGCGTACAACACAAGCTATTGTATTATTTAAAGAGAAACGTACCGTGTAAGTTTGGAATGTTACATTCTTCCCTCCTATAAATAATTTTGTCCTAAAAATTTCTAAAATACGGCTATATAAAATTATTCGGGGGTTTCTTCATCATATGGTCCTCGGTTTCACATGTTGCCTCTTCCATCTTATGGTTTCTCCATGGAACATTCAGCAGATGAGTCACTCGATTTTTCAACAATTTTTCTCTTGTATCAAGAATTACGATAGTCTCTTCCCAATAAGATAGATATGGTTCCAGTTCTATTTCTTCTAGGGTTAGTAATTGTGTTGGGTTAGGAATTTATTTTCATAATAGTGATACATGGAACACATCATGAACTTTGAAGAGACTTGGAGGAATTTCCAAATGATAAGCTACAACTCCAATTCTTTCTAGAATTTCAAAAGTTCTGACATATAATGGATTCAATTTAACCTTCTTACCAAAACATATAACACCTTTCTAGGGAGATACATTCAAGAAAACATGATATCCTACCTGACATTCCAAATCATTCATTCAGTTATCATCATAGGTATTTTTCCTACATTGAGCCGCTTTGATGTGGATTTGGATAACCTTCACCTTTACCATTGTTTCCTCAACACTTTCTTGGCCTACAAATTTTCTATCAATATCATCATCCCCATAAGTTGGTGTGAGACATCCCTTTCCATATTACACTTCATATGGTGCCTTATGAATACTTTAATGGAAGCTATTATTATATAAAAATTCTACCAGAGGTAAATACTAATCCCACGTACCTTGAAAGTCATGTGAGAATGATCTCATCATGTCTTCTATGGTTTGAATAGTCCTTATGATTTTCCATCGGTTTGAGGGTGGTAGGCAGTTCTCAAATGAAGTTATGTATCCAAGTCCTTCTAAAGACATTTCCATAATCATGATATAAAATAGGGATCATGATCCGAAAAAATCGATAGAGGTACTCCATGAATTATTACAACTTCATTAATATCATTTCTTGCTAATCATTCAAGTGGAAAATCTTATCTTATAGAAAGAAAATTTTCTGACTTGGTAATACTATCAACAATGACCCATATTGTATCATTCCTTCAAGGAGTATTTTGATAGTCCAATGAGAAATTCCATCTTAATATGATCCCATTTCCACTCAGGTATGGGAAGAAGTTGCATTAATCCTCTAGGATGTTGTCTTTCACTATTTACCTATTTAAAAACAATACATCTTGACACATAATCTGTAATCTCCCCTTTCATGTTGTCCCACCAAAAATGTTCATTCAAATCTCTATACATCTTAGTGAAACTAGGGTGTATAGAGAAATTGGAGCTATGAAAATCATCCAAAAATTTCATTTTTAGATATGGTATATCAGGAACACAAAGTGTCGTTCCAAAGTTCAAAATTCCATCTTCACTTACGAAGTCAAACAATCTCCCAGCATTCACAACTTCCATTTTCTTTTGAAACTAAT
The DNA here is from genome assembly GCA_963277665.1 of Viscum album. Taxonomy (NCBI): domain Eukaryota; kingdom Viridiplantae; phylum Streptophyta; class Magnoliopsida; order Santalales; family Viscaceae; genus Viscum; species Viscum album. The sequence continues at coordinate 1,761,679,984 of OY728125.1, forward strand.
CCTCATAATTCTAAGAAATTGTTATCATTTCTAGTAAATATTTATTGAAAACCATTTCAAAACTTATTGATGTTTCACCTTCTATGGTTATTCCCATATCTATATATACTATATCAAAGAAAATAGGATCCCTTACAACTCTCATCTTGTTCAAAACTCCATGATCTTTTCTTCTCAAAGCACCTTCCAACTTATTTTCCTTCCTCGGGTGGTAGTGTAGTGTGTGATCATAATACTTGAGTAGTTTGAGCCATCTCCTTTTCTTCATGTTGAGTTCTTTTTATGAGAAAATAAACTTCAAACTCTTGGGATCAGTATATATCTCAGCCTTTTCACCATAGAGATAGTTTCTCCATACATTCAACGAAAATATTACAACTTCTAACTCAACACCATGAGTGGGATATTTTTGTTCATCAATTTTTTTATACCATGATGCATATTCAATAACTCTATCATTATTCATAAGTAAACAACAATGTCTTTTCTTTGAAGCCTCACTATAAATAACAAACCCATCATTCTCCAATGGTAGAGTTAAGATATAAGCATTGACTAATATTCTCTTCAATTCATCAAAAAATTCATCACACTCTTTTTCCAAACAAATTTATCCCCTATACATGTGAGCTTGGTTAATGGGTTTTCCAATCGGGAAAATTTTTGGACGAAACGCCGTTAATAACATGTAAACACAATAAAACTATACACCTCAGTTATAGTTGTTAGTGCTAGCCATTCTTGTATTTCCATGGTCTTTGAAGGATCAAAATAGATTCCATCCTTAGAGACAATATGGAAAAGAAAAAAATCTCCAAAATCCAAAATTCACACTTAATAAACTTCCCATATAATTTATTTCTTCTAATGGTTTCAGAATATTGCGCAAGTGATTTTCATGATCATCATAGATTTTTTAGTAAAAAAATATATCATCAATAAATACCACTACAAAGTCACCATGATATTCCTTGAAGACAATTTTTATTTGATCCATGAAAATAGAGGGTGAATGATTCAGTCCAAAAGGCTTTACTGTAAAATCATAATGCATGTACCTGGTTCGTAATGTTGTTTTTGGAATGTCCTCCTACTTCACACACAACTGATGAAATCCAGATCTAAGATCAATATTTGAAAAATATTGTCCTCTATGAAGTTGGTCGAATAAATCATCAATGTGAGGTAGGGGAGACTTGTTATATATATTTTTATATCACTGATGTCCCAATAGTCAGTGCACATCCTCGTAGATACATCTTTCTTCTTAACAAAAAGAACAAGATATCCCCATGGATAGACAATTAGGAAAATAAATTCCTTATGATTCAATTCATCTAGTTGTTTATTTAGTTCCAATAATTCCACAGTGGCCATTCAATAAGGGTTATTATATAAGGTCCTTGAAACAACATTAAATCAAGGGAAAACTCAATTTCTTGTTCTTGAGGATGTCTCGTTAAATCCTCTGGAAACACATAAACATATATCGGAACAATAGGTACATCCTCTATTTGAACATTCTTTTCCTCACACATAGTTATTTCATTATATTCTTCCCAAATTATTTAATTTTTTTGAGCTACTGGAGTGGATCTAGATAAGAATCAGGTGGTTATGTTTCTGCTCTAATGATAAGGTACTCATTATCATCATTGAAAAATGTAACCTCCTTCTTCTTAAAATAAATCTTCATATCAGGGTATGAAATCCAATTCATTTAGAGGATTATATCAAATTCAATCATGGGTATGAAAATGAAATACTTAGATAAAGAATATTTATATTCTCTAATGGGAATTGATTCACAAAACATTGTTGTAATGATACTTCCCTTAAGAGTTTTGACTAAAAATTCCCTAGTAAAATAAAATTGGAAATATCTAGTTTTCTTAGAAAACATGGAAGATATGAAACAATGTTATGATCTAGAATCCAATAAAGCATTGGCTAAACTTAAATGAACCATTAAATTACCTATCACAACATGTTTCAGTGCTTCAACATTAGCAGTAGTGATCACATAATCTTGGTCTAACTCCCATGGCCATTCCTGAGATAAGTTTCCTTGGCGGTTAGGATATTCATTTGCATAATTCACCTTTTCTCTACAATTTTAGCATTCAACATTGACTGCATATATCATTCCCTTGCAATCATGAGTTTGGTATCCTTTTTCACCGCACTTGCAATAGACACCAATTCAATTCATAAATTTACCGAGGTGTTTATTACCACATTTACCGTAGTATGAATATTCATCTTTTCTATTATTCCCCTTATCTGTATTTCTATAGTGTTCAACAGATCTCTTCTTCTCTTTCTTTGCTGTAATGTCATAAACCATAGAGAATTATTTTTCATTCCTAATAGCACATGTGATTTTTTTTTCATATGATGTGATGGATTGTGAGACTTATCCTCAATAAAGAAATGGTTTTAACCCTTCAAATAATCGATCAATCTTACTCCTTGGGATACGTTGTAATATGATGCATGCCTTTCTAACCTTGTAATGTTAGGCTCATTATTTGTAAAATTCTCATCCTCATTTTTCCTCAGACTCAAAAATTTCCTTTTCGTATCTACTCGATGGTCATAAGGAAATTATTTTTAAATTAAAAATATTTAAACTCTCCCCATTCCACATTTGATACTTCTTCATCCTCCTTTGTGTTTTTTATTAATGACCACCATTGATCTGCATCTTCTGTGAGGTGATAAACTGCCATGACAACTTTTTCCCTTTCGCTACACCCCAAAAAATGAAATATTATCTCTATTTAACTTATCCTTTGATCAACTACAAATAGATGTTTTGTTCCATTTAATTTTGGTGGTTGTTTCCTCATGAAGCAATATTACATTAATCCTCTCTATTATGGATCAGGGTTCCCTATACGGGTAAGGTTATTATTAATAACCTCTATGAGTTGTCCCAATATGTTGATAAGTTGATCAGCACCAGTTGCATCACCAGCTCCACTGTAATTATCCTGTGTTAGAGGTAAATCACTACATTGATTACGCATGTTGATACATATTCCATTTCATCTACTAGGCTCCATTTCTAAACAATGGCATACACTAGATTGGTTGATTAATCACAATACAAAATTCCAAACTTATAAAACACTTAACATACATTGAACAGTTTATCGATATGATCCATATTCATATAAATGTTTTCTTTAAGGAGGTATATACTCAAAAATAATTCAAAATGGTTTGTAACTAAAATTTTATTTATCTTAATCATATCCTTCGGGAGTGTCGTAACCAAGATTGTAGCAACGCCCGTTGTCGTGTACCAGGATACCCTGGGTCAATCCTAAAACACTTTGTCAATGTTTTCACTCCTAGTTACATTTGAGTGAGTGCTTCCTGAACCTGCACGTATCGAGATATGGATTTATTTCTTTGACCACTCACAAAATCTCAACATTACCAAAATTATAGGTCATTCTTCTATACTAATCCTCAAAATTTATCTTAGGTAATGTTATCAAATCAGTGTTTTTCAAAATCTGGCTTCCAATGTTTGTACTAAACTTCCTCTAATACCAAATGTAATACTCCAACCCCAGTTACCCTGAGTCAGGGCATTAGTAAATAACATTATCATGATCATAAGGGACCAAATCCTGAAAGACTGGTCATTTTAGTAGTCTTGTAAGTACTAGATAAAAACTTATGTTTTACATTAAATTATGTAATGAAAAACAACAACATTGTGTCTCATTTTAACTCATTGATCTCCCATATACAATCCATGTAGGTCATTTATAATATACTTCATGGAATCTTTGAAAAAATAAAACATAGAATGTTGTGAGCTCAGGTGCTCAGTACAGATAACAATATTGCAGAAACCTTCATAAATAAGCATAACGATTTGAAAAATGAATATGACTAAAACACAAGCCTTTTAAACATAAAAATGAGCATAAAATGGCAATTGTAAATAAAATAATCCCATTTACATATTCACATGGATATTCTACAAGTTGAATATTATCATGTAATATCAATATCATATTTCATAATGATGGAATGCATAATGCTAGACTTCAAAACCACATGCTCAAGGCCTCATTCCAAGACTAAAAATAAGATATTTTGAAGGCCTTGTGCCAAGATAATAGTTTGTCTAATGAGACCACCCAATGCATCGAGGAGATATAATAGGTTCCACCCATCATATACTATGACCAACAAATTCCTCATATGAAAAGGTTTAAACCATACATAAACATTTGTATTAAAACTAGAATACAAAATGTTAATACTTTAACTATATACCATAAATGGTTTAAAAATAACACATCCACAGTCAAACATATCCTTAGAACTTCAATACAATATGTATGATTGTATCATAATAAATTATCTTCAAACAAGTATAAAATCCATCAAAGGATGTTGACATAGATGAAATCAAAACTATTTGAGAGAAATATCTCTTTATATTTTAAATTCAGTTTATAGTAAAATAACTATAAAAAATGATTTAATTTTAAAATATATTTATAATCTAGTAATGGATGTGACAATGATCTAATAACAATGGAAAATAGCTACACTCTCAATATAATTTAAATGAAATTCCTTTATTTTGTTGAAATGGTCGCAAAGAAATTTTTTTAGGAAAACAAAGGAATGATTCATTTTTAAACATATGATTAAATTTCGAAAAAGGATATAAATTAATTTAACCAATTGTCTAGTAAATAGTAATTTTTTTTGAAATTAATTTTTATGAAACACGACTGTGGATGATAAAGAGGTCACAGTAAATACTCACGTATAAACAAACTCGGATAATGAAGATATTATAGAATTAACCCTTACATTGTACTTTTCCTTGGTAGAGGGTACATTAACCTCTTATATAATAGTTAAATAATTGATAATAAATTATAAAAAACCACATATATATATATATATGATATCATATATGATCTTATAATATTGGATTGCTAATAATATTTCAGCAGTATCATTGTTTCAGGTGTTAACTGATTCGTTCTATATTTTTTGTTATGTAAGTCATGTTTGTTATGAATAATATGTATTTAATTCATATCCATAGTTATACTAACTTCTTAGACATTATATTTTAATCCTAAAATGAAATTTATTCATTAATGGTTATGATGGGGAATTAATCTCATCATGTTCGTGGAGATGGTAATCTGTACGTACGCACAAGTGACAATACCATTAAATTAATGGTTAAATCATATGTAACTGGATGGTATATCATATAGTAAAATTTCTTAACATTTTATATTTATTATTCAAATCAGTTATTCTCATTATTAGACTCATCCAAAAAATTAAGTGTTTGAATAACAAACTACAACATGATGTTGAGACGGTAAGCCGTTTATACACACCTATGGTGATTTTTTATTAATAGGATTGATAGAATAATGAACATGGTTGTAAAATATTTATAATAAAAATTACAGTAAGTGTAATGTTTTGGAGTTATTATTTTGGTATGGAAACAAAAAGAAAGAGGAATTGGAAGAAGAAAAGAAATTAGAAAGAGGTGGTGAAATTATTACCTCTTCAACAGGTGTTTCCTTTTTATTTGTCCAAAGGGCTCTTTAGGTTGTATTTCTGGTCAAAGTAAGGCCTCTAGGTCAAATAGAGTGTATTTAGAATTATATTTGAGCATGGTTTGGCTGTTTTAAATGGCTTTGGAGGTGTTATTTTGAGATAAAGGAATGTATCCTTTTATAAGAGAGGTGAGGGTTACTTTAGGAAATGCTTGAAATATTATATTATGATACTATCATATTCCATTTATAATGGCTCCAAAATGACTTAGGTAGAGGATAAGGTTGGTATGGGTCAAAAAAATTTCAACAAATACGTTTTAGACAGGTTTATATCACCGTATAAACCGTATATTTTAGCATTAACTCTTAGTTAAATTGTTTAACTTTTACCACGTATTCTCATATTATTATATTATATGGTTAATAATCTAACAATAAAATGCATGTGGAACCCCAATTGGTTCATTAATGATATATATATATATATTATTTTATAAGTCATTTGGCTGAATGTTAAATTTTTTGGACTATTATATCATTTAATAATTTTTTATTTGTTATAAAAAAATTTATATCAATTTTGATACTATTTAGTAATTGATTTTTGTGGAAGTCATAATAACATGATTAATTCGAAAATAATTATTTGAATCAACCCAAATATGTCATATTAATATATAAAATTAGTTTAATGCATCAAAATCTCAATTTACATTTATTTGGATATTTATAACATCAATTATTTTAACCTTTCATTTAGAAGATAATTACTGCATCATCATTGTGTCGTAAATTAAATTCATTATTTAATGTCAAAATATTATATATAATATACTTCTATGTAGGAAATAGTCTTATATTTTAATCAATATTTTGTCTAATTTATCTTATGCATATCCTAATATTCGAAAAACTAGTTATGAAAATTTGAATTAAAAACTTTTAACTCTTCTTAAAATGTAATAATAATAAATGTAGAAATCTAATACAAGTCTTCCTAAAGGATCATTTTTTTAATCTTAAGGTTTATTTTGGCCAAAATACACTTATCCAATAGAATTAGGACATGTATTAGTGTAATTATGATATAATTTTTACCCTTAACTACCTTATTTACTTTTAACCGTGGTAAATAAAACTCAAATGATATTATTCACTAAAAAATATTTTCATATTCTTGAACCACATTTTACATACTGATGTCAATTGTGTCTCTCAAATTTTAGAAATTAAAATCACAAAAGTGGTAAAATTATGTTTTATGCAAATTTTGAAATGCACCTAGTAATTGGGTTTGTGACGGTTAAAAGTTCGATAAACTTTTAAACATCTAATATTTTTATAAAAGGAGTCCAATGAATTAAATTGAACATATATAAGTATTATTTATCTATTTTTACCTAATATAAATTTAAATAAAATAACTAATTATTTAAATAAAAGGTAAGTTTTAAATAATAACGCACTGGTTTTCTCTATTCATCAGATATTGAATGTTTTCAAGAAAAATACCAAAAATTCACCCTAAGCTAATTACGATATTATGAATTCTAAAATGAAGTCTATTCTAAAAAAAAATTAAAAAATTTTCAAAAGTGGGTATTACTATTCTTAATGGCTAGTTTGATTGGTCTATGTGTGTTAAAACTCCAAGTTTCCTACAATGCAAGATATTGTATTATTCAAAGGGAAACGTACCATAGAAGGATGGGGTGTTACATGGAGAGTTGTGATACAGGCTTAGTTCTAGTATGTAGTGAGATGAAGGGAGGGATTAGTTGGGATACTCACATTTGGTTTCATCTAGATTTGTCTCTAGGTTCTTAGTTATGTGTGTTAATCTTTTGAAAACTGGTTAATGTGCAGCTTGTGTGAGTTTCTCATTAGAGGTGGGTAAGTGTACAGGTTCAGATGTCATCACTAGAATATGAATATTTTTTTAAAATAAGTTTTCATAAAAAATTAAAAATAATATAGGGTTTTAAATATTTCATAAAATGCTGAACCAAGGTTGGGAAGAATGAATGGGTTAGCATTTCGTGATTTGGGAATGTTAGACCATCTCTATGCTATGATCATGATGCTGATGATAATAATAATACCCCCACACATTTTCATTCATTGTAAAAAAATCATGAAATAACAAATGAATGCACTCTCAGTCATATCAATCCAATTACATCTTCAAAATTCATTAAATTCAGGTACCCATAAAACATCACGCTTGGTTTTAAATTTCAATTATCCAAATTAATTAATTTCTCTTCAAAAAACATTTTTTTCAAAACAAATATCCAAAAATAATTAGGGCCCACATTATACCATCACTCTCATCACATAAAAAAATATCTCAAAGTTATTCTTACTTCTCACGCACATGAATTCATATCATAGGAATTATATGATTTTCACAGCTCTATTATTAAGAAATCTAAATATTTCATGAATAATTAGGACTTATCATTAAGAAACAATGGTCTATGAGGGAGTTATATGATGGTTTTAACTTTAGTTTTTTAATTTTTCAGGAAAATCTATTGGTCAAATTTTAGATATATGCATGATATGTTTATCCATGTGTCTCCCTCATATCCTCTGCTCCTCCATTGTTAAAATTTAGTTTCTCCCCTTGAATGAAAGAAATTAATACTCATATTATGATCAATGTGACAAAAATATATCAAATATAATAAAAATAAAATCATGTGCAAGGAGAAATGAAGGGTTTATATGAAACCCAATGAAATATATATAGTAAAATATCCCATAAAAGAGACACAATAAGCTCATACACTATAAAATATCAATGAATGTATGTTATCTTAAAATATATATCCCCTAAAATACATTCTTAACAATTTTATAAGTATCCCCTGATGTGGGTGTTAATGCATAATAACCAAAAATATATTCTTTTTTGAACATAAAAAATATTCACAGAATCTCTTTTAAGTGTAATGAATAATGTTACTGTGATAAAAAAAATTATAAATTAATGATATAATTTCTATCTGTGTACATTAAATAAATCATATTTATCAAAAAAATCCTCTCTTTAAATGAATCTCTTACCTACACCTAGATTCAACAACATAATAAAAATATCAATGATATATGTAAAAAGGATATGCACTAAAGGATCATCCTATAAAAGGATTATTCATAACTTATAAGGTCTATACAATAAAGAAAATATATTGGTGGATCAATTATTCATTAAGGGAATATTAAAAAAAATAAATTCTATGATCATTTTAATGTAACATTGAAAATTGTTCAAATTTTGATGGATATATGATAAGTTTAGGAAGTCATATCATAGGCTAATATTCCATAAAGAAAAAAAAGAAATATAAAGTGTACTAAATGTATTCATGGTCCTCTTAGGTATGAAAACACGATGTTTAACAACACAAATGAGCATGAGTGTTTTTAAAAAATTAATAAGTTCTACAAAAATGTTTTCATATGAAAGGAATATTACCACTAATCAACTATAATCATGTATATGAGTGAAAAAATCAATTCAAACATGTAATCACATTCTTAGACCATGACTGGTGAAAACAGTGGTATATATCTTTTTTTGTTAACATAATAATAAAATCATTTTTTATGTGGGTTCAAGGAAAAAAAATTATGATGTTTTTTATAATTTATTTAGAAAAATCATGCTTTAGAGAATCAATAAAATATACCAATAAATTTAACACCTCCTTATTTACTATCAATAGATGCATAGATATCAGTCATTGAATCAGATTCTCCATAAATGATGTAATCTATAAATTATACACATTAAAAAAAATATATATATATATGCATTATATTGAATAATAAACAACCAAATCTAATATGCACATAGATAATAAAAATATGTATAAAATTCAAATCCACATTAGTTTCATGATAAGAGCATCAGATGAATGAATTCCACATTATTACCAACATATTACATTATATAAATAAAATAAAACCAAAAACTAACTAATTATGATTTTCCTCCCATTGAGTACTTAGTTTACTTTATCTTTATCTATATGATGATGACATTCCACTAGGATCAAAAAGAATTATATCCCACATATATTCTTTATCCTCAAAATGAGTGTTTCATACATCTATTGAAAATGTTATTATTCCACAATTAATATCATATATCAATGGAAACATGTTATTGAATAACGTAAATGGATTGAGATAAAATAACCCATTTTAATAAGTTATGAATAAATCTCATGTGAAGAAAGGCATATCAAATAATAGTATTTTATAGGAATCTATTTGAATGGTTAAATCCACTATATTTAGAATTACTTTTTCTCTTATAGGTTATTTCACATTTTTGTCACTATATTTCACCATTGGAACATGTCTCAGAATGAAGTCAAAATCACTTATGAAATTACACTCTTCTTGCATTTCTAAAATTACATGAGTGTACATGACCACCAGTATTGTTTGATTATCTCACTCATGAATTGAATCACATATGGTCATTTGGGAAAGTGTTTTTAAATCATATTGATCCTCAAAAAGTGTCAATTGATGTTTATTTGATTTTTTCTATGTTCCTAATTGGATTGATGAATTTGAGATTGTATGTTTTTTAGATATGTTTATGTAAAGGAAATTAAATGTGTACTGATTTTGGTCAGTGTAGTCTATGCCGAATGAGGATGAACATAATATACCCCATAGATGATAAGAAATATCTGGGGAAGGGGGATATTTATGAATTTAATTTCTTCTGTTACACTATGATTGTGAATAATACATTAGTTATGAAAGGATCTTAAAAGTTGAAGTGATGATACATTGATATAAAATGATTGGACATCATATAATTATTGAGATTATCATAATTGTAAATAATATCATGTGCTGGAGATGAAGAAAGGGTTTTCTAATAACATGATTGGTATAGTTTTGAAATATGTATTTTAAAAGGTACAAGGTTAATGAAGAGAATATGTATAACTACTAAACATATAAATACATGCATTCTAATTGGGTATAATTTATATGAAAATGAAGAAAATAATAAAAATATTTGTTCAATGTATTAAAAAGTGTTTCGTTCCTAACAAACCATTTGATCAAGGATCTACCACCATAAGGTAGTGTCTATCATTAACCATTGATAGACTGTGTAGTTATTGAGAAGTATAGATCCATCATTGGTTGGTGCTGGAATGAGATGAGAGAATCCTGTGTGGGGAAGTGTTATTTTATGAAAAATGACTAATTATAATGGTGTGGGGTGACACCATGACAATTCAAGGGTCACCCTAAGATTACCTTCAGCAATGAACAACTAAAAAAACTATTTGAAATTTTATATTTGAAAACTAACATGTGTCAATGTTCATGTTAAATATGGCCGATAAAATTTATATGGAAAATTTTAATATTACATTGAAATATTCCTCACAATATCTAGGGTTGGAACTACTAGTTCTTGTTGTGCTAACTAGTTTTTTTACTATGACTACTTTGAGTAAACTGTCATGGTAGATCATGATAATATTGATACAACTATTTTAGGTGGATAAAAAGGGCTAAAAACATAGATGAGGATGTCACACAATGATTCCCCATGAATTTTGATATGTAATAAATGCTTTCAATGAGGATACATTAAAACATTTAGAAGTGATGATGATTCAAATTTGTCAATTTTTTATGTCCAAAAGTTCCAATAATTAAAATAGGCATGATCTAGATGATAGGGTGGGGGGAAGAAGTTGAGTTGGGTGTAACAAAATGGGAAAAAAATTAATTATATATATGATTTAAAATAAATGATTCCATATTTTATAAAATAAAAAAGGTTATATTTAATTTTCAATCATTTTTTAGAATCCCTAAATGTTATACACTAGATCCATATTTTCTATAAATACCCATGCCCATGTCATTAGTAGATGACATAAATGAATAAGTGTAATGTGTGATTATTATTTTCATAAGGTTCTTTTTTTATAAACATAATGAGTATCTTGAACGATACATTTTTATATATACTCTCTTATGATAATATTTATTTCATAAAATCCTATGATATTGTGTTACATGAAGTACATCTAGTGATCTTTGTCTGCATGAGAATAGTACCACAAACATGGAGTTGGGTAAACCCTATGAAGTTATCCATATTTTTATGATCAAAATACCATGAACTAGGAGTTGTATGAAGTGAAAAAATTGATATACATATTTATGAATATGGTACCATGAACATGGGGTTGTAGGAAGTACTTGTATCAAACCACATATACATAAATATATTTCGTTAACTTGAATTTACATAATGCATTATAGTGACGTGGTTATAGAGGAATTAGATTAATGTATATGCATGATGCATTTTTGTGAAGTTGAATTGACAATACTGGATACATGAGTTTTAGAAATTGAGTTCAAAAACCCTAAAGTTTTGAATGTTAAGTGAGTGAGAAGAATAAAAAGTTACACATCTCAATAAAATTTTGAGAAGAACCAATATTCTATGATAATATATTTATATATTTAACATTGTGGTGCTTGAGTATGTTAATGTAATGACCCGTAAATTTCAATGAAATTTTTTTCTTAAATTCATTGAGATTTTACGATTATGCAGTTTCTGACGGAACCTGATTCCGAGGCCCGGTGTGCCTAGATTCAATTTCTAAAGTTTAGCTTGGGTACGTTCTGTGAACGAATGAGCGGGTTTTTCTATCTTTTGAACCGATGCTCGAAATTGAAATCTGAGGGCACCAATGAAACCATAGAGCCGATAATTGCTTAAGAAGACCTTTGCTGGAGTTTCGTTTTCTTGGGAGGAGTTGTAAAAAAAAGTGGATTAAATGAAGAGTAAAATAAAATTGTGTTACAATTTTATTTCTTTTCTAAGTGGTTTAAATACTAGGTGTGGAAGTTGGGGTGGGACCCGCTAGATATTAACCACCCTTGAGTGGTTAAAGGTGATTTGGGGCCCACACGAGCCTAACCCTCACATTCACTAACTCCTCTAAACCCCTCATAAGTTATGTAACTCTCCCACTTTAATTCTTGCCAACTAAACACCTAATTAATCAGAAAACTTATGTTTAATTAATTAAGTGAGTTTCTTTTTAATTTTGTATTTTGAAATGCATTCCATGAATTAATAAAATAACGGTAGACTTATTTTATTTGGGGTTGGCTCGTTGTGTTGGGTATTGGAGGAGAAAGTACTTCATTCTTCCTGCGAAGAATGTTTCCACTTCTTTCTCTCATCGAAGAACGCCAAGAACACCAGTGACAACCTCGACTTCTTTCTTCTCGACATTGACAAAGCGACACCATCATCCCACAACAACATAAACGGAACAACGAATACATATCCTTCCGTCGTCATGCGATCATCCTTATCAAATTGAGGTAGGGGTTAAGTTCAATTTTATTTAACTAAAATTGTGCTTTGTTTTTCGTTGAGAATTCTCGTTCTTTTGGCTCCAGGTTATCAACATAAAGGGAGGGGGTCAGAGAGCACAAACATGGCTGACTCTCCTCCCCTTCTCTTGTTGTTTATCGTTGAACTTACAATGAAGGCAACGCGGTGTCGTTTCACCTCATGTGAACGAAAAGGGCCGCTGTTGGAGAGGGCCACGGCGGAGGTGCGCTGCGCCGTCATGTCGTGCCGGTGAGACCGAAGGAGGCCGCGGTCATGAGTGGGGCTGCGGTAGAGGGGCGCGACACCGTCGCGTGGCGCCAGTCGAATAGGGGTCGTGGCCTAAGGATGTTGTGGTTTCAGAGGAGGCTGTCGGGCTCTGCCGGCCGCTAGCGCACCAGGAGGCGGGACCCCACGGGTCCCGCAGCAGCCACACCTTCCGGTCATTTTGGCCTGCTATTTTTGGAAATACCGGGGGGTTGAATCCCCCAGAAAACCGCCTAGGGTGGACCTAAACTTATGGGGGCCACAGTTTCAAAATAAAGATCCCCCTCGCACCCCACGGCCGGTTTCCAAGCCGGGCCACAGGACGGGCCGCCACACTGGGTCAGACGGCCCGTGCCGGGCCGGGCCAACCGCGCTGGGCCGGACCACCCACATTGGGCCGGACCACACCGGCTGGTTCCGGCCATGCCAGCCAGGCCGGGCCATGCCTAATCTGGCCGGACCCAGACCCGGGTCTAGTCTCCGCGGTTTTGGCCGACCCAGGGGATATTGGGTTGGGTCGGACCAAGACCAAACCCCCTATTTTCAGACAGATCCGTTAAAACGCTCATAACATTGACTAAGGACCTTCGATCAATGAACTGTTAGTTGAGTTGGGATCCTTGGATCGAGATGGTCGTTTCGGTATATTACACTCAATGTTTCAGAGAACTTTGGGTATGGCCAGGTTGGTTCGAAAACGAAACCAATCGGGTCCGTGGAACAGAAACGCTTATAACTTGAGCTCCGGAGGTCCGATTGATGTGTGGTCGACTTTGTTGGATACCTCTTAGTGAGACAGTATTTTTGGATTACTCCTCTCAAGATTTTGACGAAGTTGGAGTATGGTCGGGTTGGTTTTAGCTTAAAAACCAACCGGGCCCCTCGGCCAAAAAGGCCAATAACTCTTAGACCGGGCGTCCGATTGACACGCCGTCTATCACATTGAGTTCATGTTGATGAGACGGAACTTTGTGATACATAAACTCTGGACTTTTTGACAGTTTATGTATTGACCCCTTGTCTCATGGAGCAAAACCTCCCAGAAACGAGCGTGTTGTGTGCGGGAACCCCAGAGCTAGCTGCGACTACGATGACGATGACGACTGTACTTTGATCCAACATGGGTTCGGCAGTGAGGATGACTGTACATGGATCCTCCATGGGTTTGGAAGCGATGATGACTATACATGGATCCTACATGTGTTTGGTAGCGATGGTTACTGTACTTGTATCCTACGTGGGTTCCAAAGATGAGATGATTCGGAGGCTACATCAATCATCTCCACCCCTGTTCGTTAATAGTATACCAGAGTGAGCTCAATCTTGAATTTATATCTTTATTGTCGATATGATTTTATTGCTTTTGTGTGGATTGGGACACACTTTCCTGTGTGGATTGAGTTATACTTTCCTGTGTGGACTGGGTTGTACTTGAGCTCGTGAGTTGGAGAAGAACAGGAATTGATGACTTAGGTATATGTATGGGAATATACTTTAGTAGAGTGGGTAGATACTTGTATTCGTACCATTCCATTGTGGTTTATCCTTTGTGGATTCTGGGAGACCTTCGGGTGTCTCGGGGTCCCTACTGAGTATCGTATAATCACCCCTCCATGGGATACACCCTCACTACGTTGTGTTGTTTGTAGATGAGGGACAACGCTGATCGCGGTTGAGGCCTGAAGAGAGGGACGGTACCCGGAGGTGGTCTATCTGGTAGGACGTACACGGAGAGAAAGGATAGACCTGAGGAGCCAACGTGACTATCTACACTCATCGTTCAGGTGGGAGTACCCGAGGATGACTTGGCGGTTGCTGATTTTCTTTTCAGTTGTCGTACTTTCTTTTCAGTTGTACAACACTTTCAGTTCGGTTTGTATGCTGCCTCATTTAATTTCCAGCACTTACTCGTGTATTCAGTTTACATAGTGTTTACTTTAGTTTTCATACTCTGTGGTGTTTGTTTTCATATATAAATGCAATTCCTTCCCTTTTATCGGGATTTATGCCTTTGGTGCTACTCGCCAGCCCTTGGCCTTTGGAAGGAGGGATTGGCGTAGTCACGGCCCGGGCCCCGAGGAAGGGTGGTGAGAAATTGGTATCAAAGGAGTTCGGTTCTACCACAAAACCCAGGACTCTGGTCTTTCTTCTCTGTCAAGAAATAATGTTAAGGGGATTGACCGTGGTTTTCAGTCCAGGAAGTCTAGTGTTGGTGTGGCGGCTGATGTATCCATACACCAGGCCCCGGACTTCTGAATTCCGACTTCGTGCACGAAAACATTGATTGCATGTGTGATTCAATGTTTTCTTTGTGATTACTTGTGTCAAATCACCAGGGATACTGTATTGACCGTGGAACACCTGTAACTTTTCTGGATGCCCCGACGACGGCAGCCAGCTAGGGTTCCTATCTTTATGCGAGATGGAAGCCCACCGAGCGACGGGGCCTCGGTGTATGGCCCCATTACAGCAGAGGCACTGGCGGTACCTCTACCCGTCGAGCCACCGATGCCACCAGCTCCAGCAGCTGAGAGTGCACGTCTCCTACGTGCACTATATGAGTTTCAGCATTAGAGAATGCCCAAGTTCTGCAGGGAGACGAACCCTCAGGCATCCGACGATTGGCAGGAGGCTATTGTTCGAGTTTTTATATTGGTAGGGACACTAGAAAATATTATGGATATCTTTGTGGCGAGTCTCCAGCACGCGGAAGTAGGTAGATAGTGGATCCTGATTCTCCAAGTGCCCGACGAGGCATATCTTCTTTGGACAGGAGTCGAGAGCCTCTTCTGGTCGGAGTTCGCTCCAGCCACCCTCCATGCGGTGCGCATTCATGAGCTACTATAATTTTGGAAGGGAAGCATGACAGTAGCCCAGTACTCGGTGAGATTTCCCAATCTCTCAGGCTACTCTGCAGACATGGTATGGGATCCATTATTCTGGGCCCCGACGTTTGAGCAGGGGGTGAGGCATGCGATCCGGGATTCAATGATCTCCCTCAGCATGCCGACGCAAGCAGGAGTACTGGAGTGATCCCTTCTTGTAGAGATCTTCCTTGCTGAGCCTACACAAGCACCGTGGCCTACTGCAGGGCGACACGTAGTGAAGTCTTCTTCATCTATCAGTCAATAGATTTCACATGGGTCCAAGCGGACCAGACCATCAGGTACGTGACCTCAGGATTCTGGCTCGGAGGCACGAGGCACACGCAACAGAGCTTGTCATACGAGAGGCAGACATTGTTATGAATGTGGCGGGGAAGGACACATGGCTCGTGACTGCCAGACCCACCATGAATACGAGCAGCAGACAGTTGATTGACCACCTAGGATGAGTCATAGGTTCGATCGTGGCGGTCCACAGGGGGCAGGCAGACCAGGTAGAGGAGCTGGTTGAGCGGCAGGTGGTGGACGACATTTTGAGGCTCTACCACCACCACCACCAGTAGGAGGTCCACCCCGACCATAGGGAGCTGGTAGAAAGAGGCAGGCTCAGCTTCAGGAAATGGAGGCCTATAACCACGAAGCACCTAAGATGATTCGAGGTATAATATATGTCTACTCCAACCTTGCTGCAGTTCCTATAGACACTTGAGAAAGTCATTCTTTCATTTCCTCTTCCCTTATTCGGAGCTCGAAGATTCCAACGGAGCCGTTGGATCGATCCTTATGGCTAGAGACTCCTACGAGAGAATACTAGAGGATTACGCACTAGTGCCAGTAGTGTGATCTTACTCAAGGAGGTGAGAGATTCAGCTGGGATCTTATTGTAGCGGCATCGAGGCCTTACGATGTCATCTTGGTCATGGATTGGTTATCTACAGTTCATGCTCAGATTGACTGTATTAGGTGCAAGGTGCGGTGTGTCCGCACAGATGGGAGCAGGTTTACCTTCACTGGCGAGAAGAGAGACATTGCAGCGTAGGATGGACTCACGTAGTGGAGAGGACATCTGACCACTCATCAGTTGTCTAGCCTCATCCTAGGAGCAGTTGATGTGTGGAGTCTAAGTTTTCCTGTAGTGGTGGATCAGTATGCGGATGTTTTTCCTGATGACTTTCTAGGACTATATCCTCAAAGAGAGGTAGACCTCTATATTGACCTGTACCGCGGGACAACATCGATATCTACCCCATTATATCATATGGATCCTTAGGAGCTTCATGAGCTAAGGGTATAGTTGGAGGACTTGTAGGGTAAGGGGTTCATCGAACCCAGTATTTCACCCTAGGCTTCCTTGATTTTGTTCGCCAAGAATGCGGAAGGGAGCTTGCGGCTGTGTGTCGATTACCATCGCCTGAACCAGGTGACCATGAAGAACAAGTATCTACTTCCGATGATTGAATACCTCTTTGATCAGCTCAAGGGAGCACGATGTTTCTTGAAGATAGACCTCAGGTCAGGCTATCATCAGCTCAGAGTTCGAGATGATGATGTGCAGAAGACGAGCTTCAGGTGTCGGTATGGCCACTGCGAGTTCCTGGTTATGCCTTTCGGCATAACCGACGCTCCAGAAGTGGTCATGAGTCTCATGAATAGGATCTTCTAGCCTTACCTCGATCCATTATTCGTAGTCTTTATCGACGACATATTGATTTACTCGACTATTGAGTAGGAGCATGCCTATCACTTGCGGGTTGTACTGGAAACGCTCCGAGAGATCTAGCTCTATGGTAAGCTCTCGAAGAGTCAGTTCTGGATACGTGTGGTCCAATTCTTAGGGCAGGTCATCTCTATGGCATGAGTTGTGGTGGATCCTGTGAAGATCGAGGCATTAATAGCTTGGGATCCACTTAGGAGCGTGACATAGGTGCGGAGTTTCCTGGGTCTGGCTGGGTACTGTCGGAGGTTTGTGCTAGACTTCTACAGAGTTTCAACACCACTTTTAGCTTTGATGAAGAAGTGAAAACCCTTCGTGTGGTCAGATAGGGATCAGTAGAGCTTCCAGGAGCTGAGATAGTGATTGACTAGTGCATCCATCTTGAGGATACCAGAGGGGGGAGTGGGGTATCTAGTTTACAACGATGCATTAGGGACCAGACTAGGGTGTGTCCTGATGCAGAAGGAGGAAATGATCACCTATGTATCATGACAGTTGAGGAAACATTGGAAGAGCTACGCTACCCATGACCTGGAGTTTTCAGTAGTGGCCTTTACTCTGAAGATGTGGCGACACTATCTGATGGGTGAGTTCTTTACAGTCTACTCTGAACACCAGAGTCTTAGGTACATCTTCTCAAAGAAGGACTTGAACTTGAGACAGCGGTGATGGCTCGAGTTCCTCTAGGACAATGACTTTGAGATAGTCTATACTCATGGAAAGGGGAACGTAGTAGCTGATTCTCTCAACAGGAGTACGGGAATTCAGCTACTTGGAGAGGTGACGTAGCAGCTAGTCGTGTTGCAGATATCCATTGTGGATAGTGATGGGGCAGCCTTTCTGCAGTCGCTCGTAGTCACTCCACCACTTCTTTAGCGGGTGAGAGAGGCACAGTGTGGAGAGGTTGACTATGAGATGCGACATGCACTGAAATCCTCAGGACAGGCACCTGATGGATTCTCTTTAGCTGGAGAGCACGTTGTTCTTTTCAGAGAACGTACCATGGTACCAGCTTCTTTTCAGGAGGAGGTGATGAGGGAGTTTCATAAATCCCCTTGGGCGGTACATCTAGGAGTATCAAAGATGTACTAGGATCTCAGACGATAGCACTGGTGGTCAGGTATGAAAAAGTTTGTGGTAGAGTTTGTTGCACGATGCCCTACTTCGAAGTAGGTGAAGGCAGAGCACCAGGTACCAGTAGGCTTGGTATAGCCCTTGGAGGTCCCGGAGTGGAAGTGGGATGAGATATCTTTGGATTTCGTGACTTTGCATCCACGTACTTCCAGAGGTCACGACCCCATCTGGGTGATCGTCGACCGACTCACCAAGTCAGCCCACTGTTTACCCATTAGAGAGCAGGGCTCAGTGGAGAGAATGGGACACCTCTATGCAAAGGAGATCGTACGGCTTCATGGTGTTCCATCGACTATAGTCTCCAATCGAGATGCTCTATTTACTTCCTGCATTTGGAAGGGGTTGCAGGAGGAGTTTGGTACGCAGCTACGTCTGACCATCACCTTTCACCCTCAGACGGATGGCCAGACGGAGAGAACCATTCAGACTCTCAAGGATATGCTACGTGCATGTTTCCTCGACTTTTGTCACAGCTGAGAGGATCACCTAACCTTGGTGGAGTTTATATACAACAATATGTACCACTCCACCATCGGGATGGAACCATACGAGGAATTGTACGACCAACCATACAGATCACCTCTGTGCTGGACAGACCCTGGGGAGTCAACACTTGTTGGACTAGAGATGGTCCAGGACATGAAGGAGAAGGTTCAGATCATCCAATAGTGGATGAGGACTTCTCAGAGACAACATAATCCTATGCTGAAAGGATGCGGAGATCACTAATGTTCGAGGATGGCGACCATGTTTTCTTACGGGTCTCACCTCGACATGGATTACAGAGATTTGGCTGGGGCAGCAAGTTATCTCAACGCTACATCAGACCATTCCATGTTCTCAGAAGGATAGGTGAGGTGGCTTATCGGCCGTCTCTTCCACCTTTTTTGCACCAGGTGGACGATTTCTGGACTATATCTCAGCTGAGGAGATACGTGCACGACCCGACACATATCATCGTCCATGGGGAGCTGGACATCGATGACGGGGTGACTTTTGTGGAGGATCCGGTGGGGATCAAGGATCGACAAGAGTGGGTCCTACATGGATGGTCAATTATTCTAGTTTGCATCAGGTGGCAGAACAGGAACCTCCAAGAGAGCACATGGGAGCGAGAGGCTCATATGCATGCACAATAACCTCTTTTGCTTCCATAGTTTGTGGTGTATCATTATAGGGATGTAAAGCCTTGAGGTGGGAGTAATTTAAAGAACCTTAAATTTCATGGAATTTTTTTTCTTATATTCTTTGTGATTTTATGAGTACGCAGTTTCTGACGGCACCTGATTCTGTGGCCCGATGTGCCCGAAATCAATTTCTGAAGTTTAGCTCAGGTACGTTGAGTGAACGAACGAGCGGATTTTTATAACTTTTGATCTGGTGCTTGGAATCGAAATTAGAAAGCACCGATGAAACCGCAAAGCTGATAATTGCTTAAGAATTTCTTTTCTGGAGTTGTGTTTTCTTAGGAGGAGTTGTAAAAAAATGTGGATTAAATGAAGAGTAAAATAAAATTGTGTTACAATTTTATTTCTTTTCTAAGTGGTTTAAATCCTAGGTGTGGAAGATGGGGTGGGACTCGCAAGATACTAACCAACCTTGAGTGGTTAATGGTGAGGTGTGGGCCACATGATCCCAACCCCTCACATTCCCTAACTCCTCTAAACCCCTCATAATTTATGTAACTCTCCCACTTTAATTCATTCCAAATAAACACCTAATTAATTAGACAACTTAAGATATATTAATTATGTGAGTTGTTATTGAATTTGGTATTTTGAAATGCATTCCATGCTTTAATAAAATAAGGGTAGACATATTTTATTTGGGTTTGGCTCGTTGTGTTGGGGATTGGAGGAGAAAGAACCTCATTCTTCACTCGAAGAACGTTTCCACTTCTTTCTCTCATCGAAGAACGCGAATAACGCCGCTGCGAACATCGGCTTCTTTCTTCTCAACATTGACAAAGCGATGTCGTCATCCCACGACAACGTCAACAGAACATCGATAACATCTCCTTCCTTCATTAAGTGATCATCCTTCTTGAATTGAGGTAGGGGTTAAATTCAATTTTATTTAATTAAAATTTCTCTTTGTTTGTCATTGATAATTCTCATTCTTTTGGCCGCATGTTGTTAAAATAACGGGAGGAGGTCAGACCACACAAACACTATCGACCCTCCTCCCCTTCTCTTGTTGTTTATGGTTGAACATACGGAGAAGGCGACGTGGTGCCGTTGCACTGCACGGGAACAAAAAGGACCGAGGCCAGAGCGATCTGTGGTGGACGTGCACGACACCGTCGTGCCCTGCCTGTGAGACCGAGTGCAGGCTGCAGCTAGGAGCAGGGCCGTGGTGGAGGGGCGCGGCGCCGTTGCGCCCCGCCAGTCGCATAGGGGCAGCGACCTAAGGTCGTGGCATTTTCAGAGGAGGCGGGACCCCGCGGGTCCCGCAGCAGACACACCGGCCAACCATTATGGCAGACCGTTTCCGGAAATACTGGGGGTTTGAAACCCTCGCCCATCTGCCTATGGTGGACCCCACCTGATGGGGGCCACTATTTTAAAACAAATCCCCCCCCCCCTCGCATCCCGTGGCTGGTTTCCGATTTGGGCTGCCGCACTGCTCTGGACCGCCCGCGCCGGGCCGGGCCGCCCGCACTGGGCCGGACCACCCCCGCCGGCTGGGCCAGGCCGAGCCACGCCCAATCAGTCCGGAATCGGACCTGGTTCGGGTCGAACCGGTTTGGGCCGACCCAGGGGGTATTGGGCCAGGTCCGATAGGGCCCAAACCCCTATTTTCAGACAGATCCATTCAAACGCCCTTAACATGGGCTACGGACCTCCGATCAATCCACTATCAGCTGTGTTGGGATCCTTAGATCGAGACGGTCATTTTGGTATATAACACTCAATTTTTTGGAGAACATTGGTTACAAACAGGTTGTTTCGAACACGAAACCAACCGGGCCCACGGAGCAGAAACGCTTATAACATGAGCTCCAGACATCTGATTGACGTGCCATCGACTTTGTTGTATACCTCTTAGTGATAAGGTTCTTTTGGATTACTCCGCTCGATATTTTGACATAGCCTGAGTATGGTCAGGTTGGTTTTATCTTAAAAACCAACCGGGCCCTGGGCCGAAAAATCCAATAACTCTCAGACCGGGCGTCCGATTGACATGACGTTTGTCAAGTTGAGTTCCTGATGACAAGACAGAACATTGTCATACATCAACTATGGACTTTGTGACCGTTTATGTATCGACCCCTTGGCTCGTGGAGCGGACCCTCCCAGAATCGAGCGTACTGTGTGTGGGAACCCTAGAACTGGCTGTGACTGCGACGATGATGACGACTGTACTTGGATCCTACATCGGTTCGACAGCGAGGACGACTGTACATGGATCCTCAGTGGGTTCGGCTGCGATATGACTATACTTGGATCCTACGTGGGTTGGGAAGCAATGGTTACTATACATGGATCCTAGGTGGGTTCCGCAGCAATGACATCTGTACTTGGATCCTACGTGGGTTCGGTAGATGAGATTATTCAGAGGATACATCAATCATATCCACCCCACTTCGTGAATAGTATACCTGTGTGAGCCGAGTCTTGACTTTAAATCTTTATCTTTGATATGATTGTCTTGCTTTCGTGTTTGGATTTGGACATACTTTCCTATGTGGATTGAGTTATACTTTCCTGTATGGACTTGGTTGTACTTGAGCTCATGAGTTGGAGAAGAACTAGAATTGACGACTTAGGTATATGTATGGGCATATACATAAGTAGAGTTGGTTGATACTTGTATTCGTATATTTCCTTTGTGGTTTATCCTTTGTGGATTCTTGGAGAACTTCGGGAGTCTCGGTGTCCCTAATGAGTATCGTATACTCATCACTGCACGGGCTATGATCATACTACGTTGTGTTGGTTGCAGACGACAGACATTGCTGATCGTGGTTGAGGCTTGAGGAGCAGGACGGTACCCGATGGTGGTCTATCAGGTGGGACGTACACGGAGAGAACGACCGGAACCGAGGAGCCGATGTGACTGTCTGCACTCACACTTCTGGTGGGAGTTTTGTGGGATGACTTGGTGGTTGCTTCTTTAATTTTCAGTTTTTGTACTTTCTTTTCAGTTGTACTGCACTTTCAGTTGGGTTTGTATACTGGCCCTTTTACTTTCCTGCACATACTCGTGTATTCGGTTTACTTAGTGTTTACTTCAGTTTGCTTACTCTGTGGTGTTTTTTTTTCGTATATAAAGGCAATGGCTTCCCTTTTGTCGAGATTTATGCCTTTGGTGCTAGTCGCCATCCCCTGGCCTATTGAAGGTGGGTTTGGGGTAGTCATGGTACAGGCCTTGAGGATGGGTCGTGACAGCTTAGGATACCGGAAGTGGAAGAACTAGATGACATGGAGCAAAGAAAACATTCTACATCCTGTGAAAGGTTTATAATTTTGGTTACATAAATTGATAAAAATGGGATGTATTATATGTTGATTATACAGTGAGATAGATCATAAGATACATCTTTTGTTTATTTATAATTACATGGAAAAAGGATTACATGAAGAAACCTATAGAATCTTGAGTTGGCCATTATTATTGTTCAGAAGAGTACATTCCTGCTGTTCATGTAGGGAAAATTTTTTATTTAGTGTAATTAGAAGACCTTATGTTAATTAAAAATATATTATATTGTTATGAAGATATATCTAGGTTTCTATTGAAGATCTTCTTTAGGAGGTGGATTATTAAATATTTTCAGGTGGTTGTATAACAATATATTCACTTTGGTATTATATTGAAGATTCTCCAATGTAATATGGTGATGCAAAAGTATGAATGATATTGATTCTTAGTTACAAGACTATACATGAACAACACACTTGTAATTGATTTTTTATTATAGTGGTGAAATTTTATCTCAGAATGTACCCAGACATAGAATAAAAATAGACACCCACCCTAGGTGAGAACCTTATAAATAAATATTGTGTTGTGATTAATTTAATTTATGGCTTTCATGTTGTTTGATTTTTTTGTGAACATGAAGTGAATATTCATTATAATTTGTGGAAGATTATCAATATTATATGTGGATAAATTATTATGTTGAAATAAATCAATATAACTGATTAAAACAGGTTCATCCCCTCCTAGTACGATGGTATGATCCAAAGGAAATTTAAATAAGTATTATAACTAATTTGTTGTCCTTTAGTTTGATCTAGTTCATTTAGTTGTTTTAACTACATTACATGAACATAACATTTTATTAAATCAAAGATATGTCTTAGTTTGAAAATAAAGAATAAAGTTTAGAATTGACTTAAATAGAAAATATGTTTCCCATATATTTCATCAAAAACATAGAGGTTTCAGCTAAACCCTTAAAAAATAGAAAAAAGAAATTTATATTTATGTTGAGAAAAAAATAAAATGAGAAAGAGGAAATATTAATAGATTAATGTTGTTAATATTGAAATATTTTAATTGAAACCATTGAATTTTATCCTCTTAATGATTCCATTATATGTTTGGAAGAGAATGTTCACATTGAATCTATTTGTGATTTTAACTCAGAAGTTAAATTCTATATGAAAAATATATACAATTATGTTTCACATATATACAATCATATATTATGGTTTTACATGATGACAATTTACAGCTTGAGTTTGAATATGATTAATTGGAAGAGTCGTTAACTAAAAGGTTTCACAATTGTAACACTCTCACAAGTATTATGTAATCTCAAAAACAATTTGTATTACTTTTTTATAAAATATTTTGTTTTTCTAAAGGATAATTCTAAAGGAATGTTTGTGAGATTTTTGTGATATTTTTTTTTCTAATTTGATCTATTTATTTTAAAAACTACGCAAAATCTCTATGAATTCGAATGATTATCGATAAAAATTATTGATAAAATGGGGAAGGAGTTTAATAATTCACTACAAGATAAAAAAATTCATGAATATCATATTTTAATGGTAAAAAATAATGTAATGATAGATTTATCTTATAGTAGTTTTAAAATTTTATCCCCATCTTAAAGTGTCTTGATATGGAAATTAAACGGAATAATCAATAGGGTAAACATATTAAAACATCCCAATATTATAAGAAAATAAAACCTTCAATTATTATTTATTATAAGATTCATACATCTAAAAATACTCATATTATTAGAAAGAATGTATTGATTTCATAAAATTTTCAATTCACAACATGCTCTTGGAGAAAGGGAACCTGTGATCCACATATTTCTACTTGTACAAACTTCCATTAATGTTCTATTATAGGAAACAAAAAAAATTATATTCAAATATAAGAGGTAATTTTTTCTTGATTAGAACATCATATCATCAAAGGTGTATGTGAGGAAAAATAAGAAGTAATTTTTCCGATTGAAAACTCAAATGATTATCATTTTTTCTAAAAACATCCGAAAGTCAAAGATGGTCAGACTACGACCCAAATTGGTAGAAATAATTTTTGGGTCCTTATTTATGTTATGGAAATTTGGTCACAATTCAATTATGAGTTGGAGAAATTATCTAATGAAAGAAAAAAAATAACTCTTATATCATGGTTTTGAAGATATGTCGTGAATATAAATCTCACTCTGTTAAAACAATCATATATGAAATTAAATATTTCCATAATGAACAAAATTGTATATATTAGTAAATTTATTAATTTTTTTATAAAATGTAGTCACAAATATGAAGAGTGATGGTATATAATTATACAACATAAGTATCATGCTTATTAAAAGGGAAGACTATAGAATATAAAAAAACAATTGAGAAAAGAAGAGAAGTCTTACGTGTGGAAGATATATGAGAAAAAGTGTTTGAAAAAATATTCCCAAGATGAAAACAAAAAGGATGAAATCCTAATGAAAGGATGATTCTCCTTTTGTATAATATGACACACCCTGGACCGTTGAATGTGGTACAGGAAAATAAGAAATTAAGGAACCACAATGGTATCAAAATAATGGAATCAATCTAAAATAAAAAAAAATTATTGGTTTGGTGAAATAAATTCCCACGAAAGAATCAAGAAATTTTCAAGAGAAGGGAAACTTTAATAATTTTAAAGAGTGTATTTGAAGCTGAATACTATATAGTAATAAACTTAAAAATGGCATGACATGTCTTCTTTTACAAAATTAATTAAAAAATAACATATGGAAATCACTATAGATTCAAAGTACCAGTATTTATAATACTATAATGGAGTCCTTGTATAATAAAATATTTTTGTATTCACCCAAATAGAGCTTACCCATATGTCCAAAATAGTTTCAATATGATATAAAGATAGAGAAATAATAAAATAATGAAAGTGATTTTTTTGATGAATTAATAAAACCAATTCTATTTGAGAATAAATATGAAAAATGATATACATTCATCCTTCCCAAAAGAATTAAAATTATAAAATCAAGGGTGAATCTAGGATGATGATTTTCACCAATTTAGATATGGAATGAAAAGTGTATCTAGGTTGAGAAAAAAGATTCAATCTTGTTTCATTAACTAAGGAGATGATGAATAAATCAACTTAATCCCATGTATATATTGTCAATTTTTAACTTTTAGAGAATTGAACACGAAACATATATTCAGTGGGAGATATGAAGAAACAAATGTTGTGAATGATAGAAAGAATAAAAAAAGATATCAATTATGAAGAATTTTACTTCTACTTTTAACATATTTCCCCCCTCAAACACTACAAATTGGTACCATACATTATAAATAATATAGATAAAGGTATCCCCTGTTGGGGTTATGGAGTAGAAAACCACTAGATATTAATATTTCATGAATATATGAAATTATGGTTAGTGTTGTGTCTAGTGTATCCCGATATATAAATTATGTAATTTGTAGAATGTCACTAAAGTGGTATGTTCTCGTATATTTATATGTAACATCAATTTTGAAATGAAACGGGGGATATATATTATTTACTGATAAAAGAAAAGTAGTCGGAAATCGGTGAAACATTCTATGGATGGTATATTTTAAATTATTTTATTGAAATAGCTACAGAAGTCTTGTTCAAAATAATTAAAACCACACCTTAACAAATATTTCTGAGTTAGTATCACATGATGGAATGATAGAGGATAACTTTTCTGTTTATTGATTTAACTATAATCTTATACACTAATAATTAAACATATAACCTTAGATTTTATTAATTTATGGATCACTACTATGTGAAATATGAGGTGATCTTTATCTCATTAAAATTATTTTTTATTTCTATCAAATGTAATATCTTATAAATGGGAAGGAAAATGAGTGAAAAAAATGAAATTTGTCAAATAAAGAGATATATAGAGCCTTCCCTACCTTCATTCCTTTTTATTTATTGTCGATAAGGGGAACAATAATAATATTTGATTTACAATTGAATTGGGTACATAATAAAATTAAAATAGTGTGATTTAATAAAAAAATTGGATTAATGAATTTGAGATTATACTATGATTTAGTATGTTTATGTGAATTAATATTAATATGTGCTGGTGATGGGGTAGTGTGAACTATTCCAAATGGAGGAAGAACATAAAATACCCAACGGTTGATAATAATTATCATGAAAACAGAGACATTAATGAATGAATTGTCTTTAATAAGATGATTCTTGATAATCATACATTATATTAAAAAGTAGTTTAAATGTTTATATGATGCTATATTAAAGTATGAATCTTACATTAGTATATTAAGAGGTTTTTCCATTGGGTTTTTATGTTTTTATCATCAGTTTATTGGTGTTATCATCCAAAGTTATGTAGTAGATATATTTTCAGAATTATTTATTAAAAGTATTTTTAAAAATATTTATAATTCCAAATATTATTTAAATTTATTTTTTTATATTATTCGATGTCAGTTTTTCAAAAAATGATGTAAAAAATATTTTTTTTCCAAAATAATTATGAGAGAACATAAAACCATATATAGTTGTTTTGGAGATTCAAATAAAATCGATGATTCATCAGATGAAATAATTTGTTTATAATTATATAACTGCAAAAATTAAAGGCCATTCAACGATATAATGATAATAATCAAGAAATATTAATTACAATGTTAATAAAATATAAAGTAATTATAAAATAAATAATTCCAAGTATTTTATGTCTATGAATATAAATTTAATAAATAATAATAATAATAATTTTTTTTCATCATTATAGAAATAGTTTTCCACATTTCTCTCACTAGCACCACTCTCCCTTTATTTTAAATGGATATTCAGTTACAATTTCAATGGTGAGAATGATAAATGGTGGGAGAAATATAAATTTGAGAGATAATCATGTGGGTGTAATATATTTGAATATGGGAGGATAAATAAGAATTTGAGACAAAAATTGAAGAAGTAGTGTCCAATATGATAAAATTTTATACACAAAAAAAACACATGATCAGTATATGAAAAAAAAATTTAAATGATTTGTATGACAAATTTATAGGTGTGAATGTTAAATTTTGTGGGCACGTTGAGAAAATATAGAGCTTACATTATAGGGGTTTTTTTCACATTTGTTATTTCAATAACTAACATAAAAATACCCCTATTATTTGTTTTTAAAATAAATTATTAAAAAAATTAAACATATACATATTCTGTAAAATATTATCAACATTTGTTATCGAAATTACTAATGTTAAAAAAACATTCCAGAATATTATTATCATGTTAATTTAAATCAACTAAAATTAAAAATACCCATGAATTATATTGTACATAATTTATCATATATTAAATGAATTTTTTTTTTGCATTGGTTATTAAATAACTGATGTAAAAAATTGACGTTATAGTTAC
Organism: Viscum album; assembly: GCA_963277665.1. NCBI lineage: Eukaryota > Viridiplantae > Streptophyta > Magnoliopsida > Santalales > Viscaceae > Viscum > Viscum album. The sequence continues at coordinate 1,761,708,850 of OY728125.1, forward strand.
ATTATCTTTTAGTGTTACAAATTGATTTTTTTGATAATATATTAATTTTGTATAATGTCTACTGATTAAGATGAATAAATGTTATTCTTCAATTAACATGATTCAATAATTACTATATTTTAAGAACATATATTTAAAAATTTATAATGTGAATGAGAATAGAATTTCTAACTACTACATGAAATTCATTCATTCTAATTGGGTGGAATTTGAATCAAAATAATGAAAAGAAGAGAAATATATTTTTAAATATTAAAAAATGTTTCACCATATATAGTTATAGGAGAAAGTATTTTCCAATATAAGGAAGTATCCAAATTCGACTACTATGTGCCTAGGCAGATATAGTAGTGTAGAATGACATTGTGGGTCAGTGCTGCAATGATAAGAATGAGCCTTGTATGGTGAGGCATTAAGTAGTGAAGGAGTACCAATGGTCATGGTGTGGGGTAATACTAGATAAATTCAATGATTATCATTATAAAACCCTAGGTAATGAATGAGTGATAGTTATAAATGATAATCAAAGTGGTAAAACTAATAAAATACATAGTTCAAATTAAATAAGTTTGAAAAGATTAAATGGAATAACATCAAATTTCATCATATTCTTCCACACACTAACTGGGTTTTTTGATAGTGTTTCACATAATGATCACTATTTTCATTCCATGTATTCCATGATTAAAATACCATGGAAGATCAAAAGATACTTGATTCCACTAACAATAGTAAATAATATAATCTTCCACCATGACATTGGTTTTCAAGCAATGATTCCACATGGTGTTTTATATTTAAGAGAGGCTTCATTTGATGAGATGAAAATATATATAGAAGTTTTGTTGATTAGAAGTAATGGATATTGTTATGAATAAAAGTTGTGATCATAAAAATAAATAAGATCCACATGATAGGTTTGAGAAAATTTGTTGATTTGGAAGAAAATCAAGGTGATTTAGAAGAATTATAGATATGATCTTGAATTCAAGATTACATATTTTTCAAAGTCACAATGGGTTGAGAGACTGCCAACCATGTTATGTGTAAGTACTAAGGGCCAAGAACTAAATATATTTTGTTTATAAATAACATTTAATAAATAATTACCATGTCAATAAAAGATATAATATAATAATATGGTGAAGCTTTTGAGAAGGGTTTCTATTTATTTACATTGTACTTACCCAAAACGATTACTTTTGTTATAAAAACTCCATTCACCATCACTTAGCATATATGATCCTACAATACATTATTTAATGAATCAAATTCTGTTAACTATTTCCACATGATGAAAATTTAGAATACTAATTTTTTTAAAAACACCATGAAATGGTTTATGTTTTCATGTAGATAGAATCATGAACCAAGAGATCTGTGAAGTATATTTATTATCTACATCTATTTAAATATAGTCCAACCAAACTAGAGTTTTGAGAAGTACATGTAATGATCTTGGGCTAAATGAATATGGTATTCAAAACCATGAGTTACACAATGATGAATTTTTAATATGTTTTATAAAAATTAGTGTGAGTTAGATGCAAAAAGTAGTTAAAAATTAATAATTTACAATAATGGATGTAGGAGTTCCAAAAACAAGGTTCCAAAACAATAAATTACAAAAGTTATGTGAGTGAGAATAATTATAAGTGACATATTTCAACTATAAATTGAGTAGTAATAATGTTTTATGGCAACATGCTTATACTAAAGATGTGTAGGTACTTTAGGAAGTTGAGAAATATAATAGGTACATTATTGGAATATACTTATCAAGAACAAATTTTTAAATCTCATATATGGTTTAGAAGTTAGGTTACATGAAGTTATAAGAATCCAAATTACATATATTTATTATACAGTGAGATATATTAAATGTTAAATATTTTATTTATTCTTAAATCTATGGAATAAGATATCATAAATAATCCTATTAAATCATGAGTTAATCGTATTTATTACACATAAGACTAAGTGACATGTGTATATGCAATGGGAAATTTTTATTTAGGTGTATTTGAAGACCTATTTTGGAGGAATAAGATCATTCATTGGGGTATATATATATCTCGGAGTATATTTAATTTTTTTTATAAGTAGTATTATTTAAGAATGTATGGAGACTATATAAATAACACTACACTTGAATGACATAGTGAATAATCATCTGTATAATATGGTGAAGTCATAGTAAGGATGATACATACCCACACAACATATAATTTCTTTTTTTGATTCTAATAGATATTATTTGTGTCATACTAGACACTAAAAAACCAATAAATAGCCTCTAACAATGAGGGGATGGCCCTGGGAAAATATCATGTGTCGTGCTCCATTTACATTCTATATTTCATGTGGTTTGAATTTTTTTTGAACCTATGAGTTCTATTCATCCTAATTGGTGGAATACCATTCAAAAAAAATGTTTATAAAAGTTCAAATTAAAATAAATCAATTAAATTGGTTCAAACTGATTCACCCCCTCTTAGGCTGACTGCACGATCCAATGTAAACTTCTATGACCATTTCCATATAAAATTCAATGGTATATTCTTTTTATTTTTTTGAATATATAGTAGTGAATAATTTTGATAATTAAATTTCCTATTTAATGTAAATTTTTTTACTTCCTTATAATATATAAGATTTTACTAATTTAATGAATCAATTTTCACCTTGGTTGGAGGGGTAAGAGTTATGGACTCATGAGAGAGGTATGGAAAATCACAATGTCTCATGGACTATTATATCAAAAAAATACATGAGAGGATAATCATATTCGTAAAATGTGATTGATATGGGATAATCACGTTTTGGTGGAGAGGATTCATCTATGGTTTCATTGGAATATGGATAAATCAAATATGACTCGTCATTAGATAAAGAAAATGGTTGTTGTTCCTGTGGATCCTCTACCACACATTCCTTATAATATTTTTTGAGTTGGGACATCAAGTATTAGTTTGGAGGACAATTTTACAAGTGGAATCATTTGATGTAACAAACCCAATTCTAGTTATCCAAATATTGTTGTTATATTATGAAATTGGTAAAGAATATAAGATATCATATTATATATGATCCAAAAGTTTATTATTCTTATGAGACAAGATATATATTTGAATCACATATTACATATGAAAACATAAATTAAATCATTAAAACATAAAGAGAAATTTATTATTACATCTATAATATCTATGAAATTATTTTGTGTTCTATTATGGGTTCCCTATAATTCTCTATGATTTTAAAAGAACACTATGTTCAATAGCATGTAAAATATGCAACACAAATCTCAAACAAACTGCAAAATATTATTATTATATGACTATTATAACTTAGACATTGAATTGGAAGGTATGAATAAATGTAATCAATTTATGCAATATGTATAATGGTGATAATCATTAAAATTGTATTTATATATTATTTTTGAATAAACAATCAATTTTTAGTAATGTAATTTTATTCATGAAAATATTTTTTCTTTCAAAATGGTTTTTATTTATTTGTGTGCTGGAATGATAAGACTAATTTAGGGAATGTTTTAAATCATCACATAAAATTTATCTATGGTTTATTTTTTTTAATTTTCCTGAAAATATTTATTTTCTAGGGATCCATTAAAAATACTAATTTTTTTTTGAAAACTATATTTTTTTGTCTATAATTTACAATGTTACATGATTTTGAAATGGATTAAAAGTAAAATATTTCTTAAATTTTAATAAATTTACAATTAAGTTCATTGGAATTAATTTTTTTATTTAATTTGGTATAATAATTTTTTATACATAAATAAGGGTTTTTTATGATAAACTATTTTTGTTGCATTTTTGGTTTTTCGATAAAATTAATTTTTACAACTTATTGAAATTTAATCATTAAAAATTAATTACATATTTTTTATTATTAGGTTAATTTTTTTTAAATAAGTCCCCTTATTATATTCATTATGAATAGAAAACATAAAATAATTATTACCATGGTAAAGGTAAAATGAGTTAAGTGGGATTAAATATAACATGATAAGGATTAAAACTCATTTAAACACTTTTATTTATATAATTATATGATCCTATTTCATCCAGAATCATCCAAAATTTATAAATATATTTTTTTACCATTTTTCTTAATTTTTACCTTTATAATATTTAAGTAAAATATAATGTAAAAAATATTAATTTCTTGATTTTAATATATATAGTATTTAGTGATAGAGATAAGAACACATTATCAGATATGAATGGTTGTTTTTATTATTAAATATTTTTCGGTGATAATTTTTTTTTAATATTTAGTTATTAAATAATTACATTAAAAACATATGAAACATTAACATAATGCTTGTGCAAGTAGAAATAATTATGTAAATTAATTTAAAAAAACTAAAAGTAAATTTTTTTGGATGAGTTACAATTTCCCATGAATTTTTAAGATAAATATGAAAAATTATTGTAATATTAATTTTTTATATTCCAATTCCACTCCTCTAATGTTATTTTTAATGTTAAATTATGTTCATAGTTCTTAAAATGAAATTAATAATATTTTCTGTTAAATATAAAAATCCTAAAAAAATATAAAGGGGACAAGTAAGATGAGAAATTATAAAAATGTCATTCTTTTTAAAATTTGAGACAATTTTTAAATTATAAGTTAAATTATAAAAATTCAATAATAATAAAAATCATTACAACTATTATTATTTAATTAGTTAACCAAGGGGTTAATCAAAAAGATAAGGTCTAAAAAGATATTTATACCTGTATTTTTTTTTTCAATTCTTATATTAATACAATACATGAAATATATTATAAGACATGTAATTTTTGGAATGATTTTACTTGAGATAGACACATATTATATTGTAAAATTTCATATATTTTAAAAAAAAGACAAAAATAATATGTTATAATAAAAAATATTTTATTAAATAATTTAAAATTTATAAAAATATTATATTAAGAAACATTAATTTTCTATTCTATAACATATCAACCATGGTCTATTTATGTGTAAAATAATTTTATGCCCACATTCTTCACTGTTAAAGTGTGAAAAAATTATATGTTGTGGTAATTACCAAAAGAGGAAAAGAAGGGTTAAAATAAAGTGATAAGTTCGAAAAATTCACCTAAAAATGTTAAAATTTATTATATTAGGTAATTAAACTAATAATTAACATATATTCTAAATATATCAATTTTTATCCACTTTAAATTGAAAATAAATTTATTTTAATTTCATTCATTATGTAAACCCAAGAGTTCACCTCCGGTAACTTGTAAAGGGTACTTATTCTCCTCTCTTACTAAAACCATTTGAGAATCATAGATCAACCCAAACATAAATATCTGCATTATAAAATACACTAGACATGAATTATAGATACAATTATTATTAAAGGACAATTCTAAGGGTCCTTATGAAAGGATCTAAAGGATTCCTGGTGAAAAGAGGTAATCATCCAAGCCGAACTCTTTCAATTTATTTCTTCTTATTTAAGTATAATAATTTTAATAAAATTTTATAATGATTATGTAACCACCAATAAACACATTCTATTATATCAAATGATAAGTGAATGAATTGCTCTGGCGTATGTGTAGACTATCACTTCCACATAGGGATACAATTATTCTTCCATCACCATATTTCATGGATTGTTATTATAATGTGTTTAATATATATATATATAAATATGTTCGTTATGATATAATTATTATTCTATATTTATAATATCATTTCTACCTTCTTACATTATAATCCATTGGAAATTAATAAATTCACTCGTGCGTATGTATGGACTAACCCTTTCACAAAGCGATATGATTAATTTTTTAATTAAAATTTAAATTGATGATATTAAGAATAATTTTAATTAGTATATATGATATAATAATTATTTTTTAAAATTTATTTATTATTTACCATTCTTTTATTCCATCCTTCAAAAAATGGAATCATCTTTAATGTGTACGTACAACTTACTGTCTTCATTAACTATATAATTCTATTTAATATATCTACATTTAATGGATGAATCTAAATGTATATATTATTAATATATATGATAAATATATCAATATTAATATTCTTTTTTTATAGAACCCTGATCAATATACAATGGATAGAACCGCCGAAACAAATTTCTCAGGTTAAATGAAATAGCTAAAACTCTAAAATGACGTTTTTAATAAGGAAATATTAATAATTGAGTTTTGAAATGTTATAATTGGATCATATATGACATTATAAGTTTTTAAATGATTAATTTATATAATTATAATAGATTTAAATTAATTATATATGAAGTTATAGAGCTTTTGAAGAAAGTAAAACTTGAGGTAAGGCTTTCTCATGTCACTTTTATTTATTTAATACTTATAACATGTTAAAAAATTATTTCCATTTTGTGGGGTATATTCATACCATGAATTTAGTTTTGTGACGATTTCATAAATATTATTGTTATTTAAAAGTCCCTCTATGGTTCCCTCTTCCATGAGGTTTTGGTATTGATATTACCGAAGCATTAAGGATTTATGTTACAATACCATTATTTATCGTGATTTTTTATGATTACGTTAATGATGATACTATTTTGAGACCTATCTTCCATGAATCCCATGAATTTTATTATTATATATTAATTCATATATATATTACTTGTTTTTTGTTTAATTTTATATTTTAATTTTTTTAATTCTTGATCCTGTTCCACTCATAAGAAACTAAACCCAAGAGCCACATAGTCTTAATCATGCCTCCTCATATTCTAGATGCTACCAACTAGTAATAATAGTGTATAGTGGTATGACCTAGAAAATATACCAACATTATTAGTGTGTAACAATGTAGAAAATAATAATAATTTACTGTAAATCGTAAGGTAGTTTAATATAATAACATTATAGTGAAAATAAACCATACAGAGAACAAACAATAGCTATAATGTAGTAAAAAATACTTAAGGATGATGCCAGGACTACAAAAATATGAATAGTGAAACATGGTAGTAAGAATGTAATAATACTATTATATAAAAAAGAAACTAAAATACCAACAAAAAAATCTTCAAGAGTATCCCAAACACTTTCTCAATTTTCTACTCCCATAATTCTATCCTTAAAATTAATCTCGCATACGTAGTTGGGTGTGTCCCTTTATCATTACCTTTATCTATGAAGTCTTTCCATATATCGAACTATGGACCAAAGATGGTGTGAGTAAAACTTTTTAGGCCACCACTAATGGTTTATAATGAATATATTGTTTTTGAATATAAAATTTAATAGTGTGTAGGTACAAAAAATTCATCTATAAAGTAAATATTACCCATGTTGAGCATCGAATCCTCATTAGTTACATGGCCTACCCTTCCTGCATTACCCTAATAATGATGTCTCTAATAATATGTAATTTTAATTTATCCTAGGACCCAATGAACATATCTATGGTGAACAGCTCTAATGATCATAATGGATCCATGAGAAACCCCTGGAATCGATGACCATATATGGTTGATCCCACTTGATGTAATCAACTTATATGTTATTCTTGGGGAAAGATGTTGTAATACAAGGGATAAAATATTGCAATTTCACTGTAAAAGTTTTAATCTAATCTAGAGGACATGACAATGGAAATATTAAGAAAGACTTGATTGGATCATAGTGAGATAATCCAAGCTAGTCTGTAACTGAGAACATCAGGTCTAATCTAAGAATATATTCAAACAGATTCTAATTTATAGAAAGGTAGGTGAATCATTAAGGTAAATATGAGTCATTAACAAGATAAGACATTATACAAGCATATATTTTTAGTTTCACTTGGTGGTCACATCAATGAATTGGATGGAATCCCATTAGTTATCCAATGGAATTTTAGGTAGGGATCCTTAGTTTTACACAACTATAGAAATCACATACAGTAACCATTAAATATAATGGAAATAGCCTAAAAAATGGCCATATGCAATGGCCTTGTTTTACATCAGTATGGATTTTATCTTTGTTATGGTAGAAATATTTTCTTAGTTTATATTAACACTGTATGTAGGTAGGATTCATCTACAGGAAAAACTATGGTGGTAGATAAGAGAATTCCCATGCTTAATTCTTTCACATTATATTACCTAAAAACCATGTTAAAACCATAAAAATTATTTTATTTCGTTATATAACTACAATCAGTTGTTGCATTAAACCAACCTAAAAAATTATATTATAGTAGCTAACAACATTTAACTGATACAAATAAAATTATTAAATAGTTGTAAAAAAACTCAATTTCATATACGACCAAGGCAGACATAACCTACTAATATTTAACCACATATACATAAATTATTAGATTATTTATTTCACATTTTCACCGTATTGATAATATGAATATCATGATCACAATATGTGGTTCAAAGATTCATTACAATATTTCCACATGATAATCATATTTTATACAAAGAATTATTTCTAGAATATCCTATTCTCAATTTAAATGGATCATGTCGCCATTCATTATTGACATTATAAAAATAAAATTGTACATATTAATTATTCATGCCACAAATAATGAGGCATTTTAGCATTACAAAAACAGTAATATAACATCATTGATTTCATTATTTTTATTCATTTTAATATTCAAATATGTAGTATTCATTCAGTTAATAAGTAAAATCACCATCAATTTTTTATGTTTATCCACTTTTTTTAGATTATTTTTAGAAAATAGAATAAATAGGATTTCATTTCCTACCTTTTAGTTTCCCACAATAATATATCATTTCAATTAAATATGTATTATTTAATAATTCATATATATTCATTAATTAATTGATGACATTCTTATGTAATCCTCATCATAATGGGAAACTGAAGATATTAATTAACAAGTTATATAACGTATTGACACCATATATCCAAAAAATATATTTAATAAATATTATAATTAATTGAATTATATATAGATATATATATTTACATCTATTATTCAAAAATTTATATTTATTATATGTATTTATCATATTATATAATTCATATCACTTAAGAGTGTTATATTACATAATATTTAAATTTTCCCAGGAATAAAAATTAAATATTTTATCTCAACTAAATAATTAATACATGGAAGGTTTTATTAATAAGTTATATGATTATTAATTTAATTTTAAGAATTAATAAATTATAGAATCATAATTATAAAAAATTATAATTATAATATGATTATTTAAACACAATTAATTGTTAAAACATACCAAATAGTACATCATAAATGTATATAATGGAGGAATAAAATGTACCATCCCAAGACTTTTTGGAAAATAATTATCCATAGTGGACTTTAAAAGTGAACCAATATGATCTAAATAGTGTTCTATTATGATTAAGTGGTCAAAAGGTGTACCAATTTTTGTGGTGAAAAAATGGTTTTTAAAGGCGCACACCATGTTGAACACTATTTTATATATATTCCAACCTTATATGGCCTCTATAATAGAGGTTGGTACTTGATTATCTCTCCATGATGGGGACCTAGACAAGAAGTGTATTGTTCAGTCAAAATTAAAAAATTATTTCACAAATTATCTTAAACAATGGTCATTCATTTGATAAGGGAATGAAACACCACCACTAATTTCACTACTACTCTTTTAGTTCATCAAGGTCACAACATAGCTTTACCAACATCCTCAACTATGTGAAACCAAATACTGTAAGAGAAAGAGTGGTGTTTTTCATCAAAACTACCATTGTAAGTTCCCATTGTAATGATCAATGAAATGTATATCTCTATACATAAATAAAAAAATAAGTCCATCACGATATAGAGAGAATATTTAAATCATTAAAGAATCACCCATCCGTATCATTTAATCCGTATATTTGATCATCATGTTTTTGGTCTGTGAGGATATATTTATTAAAAATATAATCACAGAGATGTTATTCATTAAATTATTCAAAAATATTGTATTTATTCAAAAATTTATTATAATAAAAATCATTAAATCTCTCAAAATTATACCTAAAAACATTATTAAAGTTTTTCAGTAACATTATATCATTAAAATAATATTTACACATAAGAAAAGTTATATTTAACATTCATAAATAAATCTATTTTTTAACATTACAATCATATTTATATGTTTGTAAATATTTATCTACATTATAATAACCATAATATATATCCTATATTGATTTCATTCCAATTTATTCATACTATCCATTATTAAATAACTACAATATATAAATATAATAACATAGATCATATCATAGTGAAAAATATAAGAGGTGTGTTATTATGAAATGAAATATTGTATAAAATGAGTGTTTGATCAATGAACCATAGTTTTGTATCTTTTAATTACAATAACATAGAATAATTATTAATCTATCATGGATTCAATATTCTATAACATTATTATTAGTTAAAAATAGTTCAACAAAAAACCATGATTCATTTCAAAACCAAATATCAAAGATATTTCTCAAATAAATTATGTTTGAAAGTTCTTATTATTTTTTAAACCATCCGTGAGAATATAAATTCCAATCATATTATGAACATGATGATCATTTTCATAACAACATCACTTTTTTATGAAACATCCCTTGTAAGACCCACAATTGAAAAATCATTTCCCTTACATTGAAAAATACCCAAATCATTATTGAAAATTTCAAACTAAAAAAATTGAAATATCTTAAATTGTGCATAAAATGAATTTTTAAACCAATTTTAATAATGCATCAATAAATTGGGAAACCATATTTATCATTATAAAATAATAAAACAATAATAACAACAAAATTCAGTCAAATACCTTATAATTTGAAATGTTCATATATGAAATTAATTCCTTGTAAATGAAAACTGCCTCCTTGATTATGTACATAAATTATAAAAATGATTTGTTTACATTTAATATATATTTATTAGATAAATATTGTACTAACAGAGATAATAATATTACTTTTATGCCCTCCCATCTGCGATCATTTTCCTCTATTCATCTTCTACAAACATATTTGTAAGACATTATTACCATAAAATATAAGAAGAAATTGGAATATTTATATATCACTAAAAAACATAAATTAGCTAATGATTATAATTGTAATAGAGATTATTTTTCTTTTTCATTGGTAAATGTTACTAAAAAGAAAATAACACTTCATGGGAATATAAAGTGAAGAAAATTTCTTTCCTGTTCACTAAATATTATTGAATAATTTATTTATAATTAAATGTGGATGTCATAGATTATTTGTGAAGAAACTAAATGTAAAAATTTTTAAATATAGTTGATTTTAAAAATATTGAATATTTGAATAAGTTAAACTCCAATAAAAAATGATTAATTAATAATATATGATAATTAAGAACATCATTGTATTTAATTTATTAAGGCACTTAGTGAAAGAGTAAATGCTATATAAATTCCATCCTTTTCCACTTATACAAGATTCAAGAACAATCCAGTAATAATCCTTTAAAAACATTCTTCTATGATGAAAAAATCACATTACCTATGATAATAAAAAAAATAGAAAAGGAAAATAAAAAATATGTTAATTAGTTTTAATCCACATAAAATATATATAAGATTATTTATATTTGACATTAACAGAATAAATATTGTAATATTCATGAAAATAATTTTAATGGGGTTAGAATTTAACCCTGTCGTAGAGGAGTCTCAGTTATATATAATAAAAATGATGATCTTATATTTAAAATAATTGTGACTAGATGCACGGTGAGTGGTTATTAGAATAAAAACAAAATAAATATATTAAAATTTAATTTTCTATTATAATTTATCAATAATAACCTAAATTGGGTCTATTTGATATTTTTGTTATATTTTTTAATTTATTGGAATCACTCAAACTATTTTTCAAAATTTAACTAAAACTAAAAATTATATACGAAATATTTTTCAACATTAATCATTGAATATGTTTTAATCTGCAATGATAACTCACATTTATTCCATTTCAATTTTATTGTTAGTATCATGTTTAAATACATAATTAAATATATAATTGTTATATAGTGAACCATAAAGAAAAATTTAGTTGGTTTAAAATGTAATAAAATGATTTATTGAAGAAAACAATATTAGATACTTAGAAGGTTCATCCCCTTGGCTAGTTTTTTTCATCTATGAGATTAGGGTTCAGGTAGTGTTTCATTGAGAGATTTGGAAATATTCCTTTGGGATTATAGGGAGTCGGTAGGGTTCCTTTGCATGATCAAAAAATGTTTATCTATTATAGTAGGAACATTACTGTGTTCATTCACCCGACCGAGTAGGGATAAGAGAGGGTAATTTTGAAAATAATTTTTTTAAAATGTGATAATGGGGGAGTTTTTATCGATTGGAATATTTAACGGTTTATATAAACAATGAAAATATTTTATTCTACTACCATGGTTACTGTAGACCATGGAATTACATGTATGGAAATAAAATAATGTCACATTTGTGTTATTCAAGGTAGGTGAGGACATTAATAATTATATTATAGTCAATTATAATTATCAATATTTTAATATTCAAAATCATGTTCCAAGTAATATATCCATTTCCATTAATTATGAAATTCATTCATCTAGTCATTTCAATGATCAGTAATAAAAATGGCCAAAGTATACATTGCTTTTTCCTATTCAATTTAAATCCATTTGGTTAATCATTATTCAAGTGTCAAACCAAACATACCCGAGTGATGTTTTAGCTAAATTCGATAATGTTTTTCCAGGTAATTTAATGTAACACACCCTATTGGGTGGGTCAAGTTAATGTCATCAACCTCTAATGATTCCAAAGGACTCATGACACTTCTAAAACCAGGTTTGTTTACCAAATAAAATGCATATTAATGTTTTGAGGAACACAGAGAAATTTTTGATTGTTGAATAATGAAAAAAATTATATAAACCTCAAGTAATTTATGGAAATTTATTATACCATTGTAACGGCCCGAAATTTTGAAGAAATCGTGTTTCCTAATTTCATGTGTTATTCTATTTTATTTTTTATACTCAACAAAAATGTTTTATTTGATAAACATGATTATAATTAAAATGAGACCATTGGGTTCTGACTGTTATATGACCATCGGTCAATATGACCGCTGTGAAGAAAATGTTTTGATTATTGTCTCTAAATACAAGTAATATTGGTTAATTATTATAGAAAGGAGATTTGATGGCCTCACCTAGTAGTCTTGGACTGATCGAAGCCCATCTAACAGAACATGGGAAGGAGGTAGCACCATTGGGCTTTGCTATGGACCAAACCCAAGTCAAACTTCATCATGTGAAGCTAGAACGGAATCTCCTTCACGAGAAGTTCAAACTGATAGAAATTACTACTCGGGCAATGTTGGCCGAGCCTCCCTCGGACTCTCTCACCTTAGCACACCTTACACTTAGGTCCTATGCTGGTGTGATAAGGGGCTATGTAAGAAGATCGTAACTGCCTTGTGTAATCCTTTATTTTAAATAAAAATTGGGATTTCTTCTTATGATGATGTTTATGAATTTTCCAATGACCCGATAAATATAGTATGCATATTTTTGATGAATTTTAGAAAAAGGATATTTTAAAAATGTTTATGTAAACCTTAAATAATTAAAAATGTGTAATGATTTTCAAAAAATGGTCTTCTACAATTATGTTCAGTATGAAATTTAGATTCTAATAAGATCAACTTAATTTTTGATGAATAGTAAATTATGAATAGTGATTTTATGATTAGGATTAGTAATGTTTCCAAATGGATTAGTAATATCACTTAAAGTAAGTATTAATATAATCTAGCCACCTTGATTAAGTAACGTGATTCAATAAAATGGTTAAATAACGGTTTCATAAATTATTATTCAAGTATTAGTTTTTTAAGGTGAAAAGTGTTTTTTTAATTAAAAATTTAATTAAAAATATTTAGAAAATTATTTTTATAAAACGGATTTCATTTTTGAACTCAGAGCACCGATAATATGCTATGGTAATTTTTGTGGGTTTTTTCTAAAAAAAATGAATTTTCGGTGAATAGTGTTTTTATTTAAAAATTAAATTAAAAATATTTAGAAAATTAGTTTTATAAAATCGAGTTCATATTTTTAATCAGAGCATTGATATTTGGTTAAGGTGAAATTTTGGGATTATTCTGAGAAAGTTGAATTTTCGATGAATAGTGAAAATACAGTTTTTAAGTTACGGGTGTCTAATGACATCATTAAATGATGTATTAAGTATGTAATCAATATGGTCGACTTAGGAATAGTAAGATAAGGTATGAGGTGTCCCATGTGTCCAATACCATGGGCAAATTCCATGGGCAAGCCCATGGTTTTCCCAAAACCACTAATGAGGTGTCCCTTGGCCATTAATGCCTTGTCCCCTCACTTTCCCTATAAATACCCATCCATCCTCTCATCCATTCGACTCCCCACTCTCCCCCAAAGAAGTTCTGGTCTCATTACCTCCCAAGGAGTCCTCCCATGGTTCCCCCAAGCCCTCAAGTTCCCAACCTCTGAGTTTTAAGAGTTATGTTTTAAGGTAAGGGATCTGACCTCTCTTTTTCATTTAAAGTAATCTCTTTTATGTCATTCCTTTTATGCTCCATGTTCTTATGTTGGAGGATGTTCTTTATACTCCTCTTACTGCCCTTTTCATGTTAATATAATTATAGATCCCCTCTTACTCTCATTATTTAGTTTTATAATGTTTTAAGTGGCGCCGTTAGGCTGCCGAAATTTTTGTAACATATTCTTTCTCCCTTCTCATTTTTCAAGATTTATTTTCATGTAAAGTATTTCAAGTACCTATTTATTATGTTGGGGTATGATCTCTAAATTTATCATACTGTTATTTTATGATCATATTATGAGATACCCCATTTTATCTCTTTAATTCAGTATTTTGATGTTTTAAGTGGCGCCGTTAGGCTGCCGAATTTTTAAGTGGTTCTTCACCCTTCTCGTTTTGAAGTTCTACTTTCATGTCAATTCTTTCAAGTTACATTTTGTTATGTTGGAGGTATGATCTCTATATCTATCACACTGGACTCTTATGTTCATATGATGAGAGACCCCATTTGATCTCTTCAATTTAGTATTTTGAAGTTTTGTGTGGCGCCGTTAGGCTGCCGAATTTTTAAGTGGTTCTTCACCCTTCCTGTTTTGAAGTTCTACATTCATGTCAATTCATTCAAGTTACTTTTTGTTATGTTGGGAGTATGATCTCTATATCTATCATACTGGAATCTTATGTTCATATGATGAGAGTCCCCATTTGATCTCTTCAATTCAGTATTTTTAAGTTTTAAGTGGCGCCGTTAGGCTGCCGGATTTTTAAGTGGTTCTTCACCCTTCTCATTTGGAAGTTCTACTTTCATGTCAATTCTTTCAAGTTCCTTTTTTTATGTTGGGGTATTATCTCTATATCTATCATACTGATCTTTTATGACCATATGATGAGATACCCCCTTTGATCTCTTCAATTCAGTATCTTGATGTTTTAAGTGGCGCCGTTAGGCTGCCGAATTTTTAAGTGGTTCTCCACCCTTCTCATTTTGATGTTCTACTTTCATGTCAATTCGTTCAAGATCCTTTTTGTTATGCTGTGGTATTATATCTATATCTATCATAATGATTTTTTATGACCATATGATGGGAGACTCCATTTGATCTTTTCAATTCAGTATTTTGAAGTTTAAGTGGCGTCGTTAGGCTGCTAAATTTTAAAGTGGTCCTTGCACCTTTCTCCCTTTTCAATGTTCTAATTCCATGTTAAGTCTTGAAAGTTTCTTTTTATTATTTTGGGGTATGATCTCTATATATACCATACTTATCATTTATGTTAATATGATGAGATACCCTATTTTATCTCATCAATTCATTTTTGGTTGAAGTTTATGTAACGCCGTTAGGCTGCCGAATTTTCATAAGAGAAATCTTATTTTTGTCTTCCTTTCATGTTCTTCATTTCATATGGTATATTTTCAAATTTCATTTACATGTTCTTAAATACATTATATTCTATCCCTCTACTGTTTTATGGGTCATTTATGAATGTTTTACCCATGTCCCCTCTCTTTTCAATGTTTTCTAAAAACCTTTTATCATAGCCATTATGCTGCAGAATTTTCGTCTCAAAATGACTCTCTGTTTTCTCAAAATTATTTTATGTTATAAAGTGAATACTAAAATATCTTATTTCTACAGGGGTATTCACATATATACCAAGATGTTCTATTTTAAATTCTGGGATTTACATACATTTAACCCGCTCTCCCCTTCCGTGGGTTTAATGTGACGTAAAGATCATGTCTTTAAAGCTGTTTTTAAAATATTATGATTATGAAATGAAACCTATTTATTTTATGATATATGGGTTATTTATTAAATGTTTGATGATGATATATGTGGATCACATGATAATAAAGGCAAATTTAAGGGTGAGCCCTGATATCCCTCCAATGCATTGGGTAGTGATGTAACCACTAGATATTACAATTTTCACGATACCTTGGTGAATAACCTTGGTAATTTTAAAATGACACCTTGGGGATGGACCTTGGTGATATGTTCATGATTGTCTATGTTAAATGATGTAGCCACATCTTCGAGTTATGAAAAATGTTATTTTTTTTATGACATGCCTCACGATTTCTTTATCATGCCTTAAAGTTCTTTTCATGTCCTTATTGAAGTATCTCAAGTTCATGTGTAAAATGTTTCTCTTGTTTCCATTACTGGGCCTTCTGCTCACCCTTTATTTTGAGGTATGTCCCCAAGTTATGAGATGCAGTAATGAACCTAGGATGAACATGAGGAGAATCCTTCAAGTGTTTAAGAAGAATGTTTTATGTTTTCATGTTTTAAGTTCCTGGTTTCCAAGACACTAAACCCTAAAGATCCTAGGTTTTGTAAAATGTAATGAAAGTTTATTTGTTAAAAAGGCGGGATGCTATAGTTGTTGTCAAAGGATGGCTTAGTTATTTGTGGAAATTAGGATATGAAAACATTAGGAAGAAGCCTATAGAAAAGTTAAAATATAGGAAATCTTCCTGGTATTTTGGTGAGTATTGAGTAAGGGGTTTCCAAGAAAATACATCCCTGTCTGGATACGAGCAGGTAGAGGTGGCTATGGCACAAATGTACATTGGGGAAAAACCTGAAAACACCGCTTTGAGCTAGACTCGAACGGGAACTGGTACACGACAATGGGCCTTGCTGCACTCTTGGTTACGACCCTCCCGGGGGATATGCTTTGGTAAATTCATAAGCTTAGTATGAACCATTGTTAAAGGAACAAAGATAAAATAAAATGAAGATTCACATAAGAATATATGATCATGGATAACCTAGATGGGAACCTATGGGATCACAAGTTAGGGTATACTTTTCTTCTACAAGTTATCCTTATATGCTTTCAGTTCCTTTTCATGATTATTGGCTAAGTACTTAAGCCCCTAATTATGCTTTCTCTTCTTAGTTAATGGTGGGAAATGGAAGAACATGTCCAAACAACCAATGTGATAGGAAATGCAATGATTGTCGTATTAATATGACAAGGATGATTAGGGGATTAAAATATGATTATTATTTTGGAATATGTTCACTATTTTGGGGACCCTATATGATCGAGGTAAATAGATCACTACGGTATTTTCATTGAGAAGTAAGGTTGACTTATATTTTGAAGAATCGATGAATTTAAGGTGGGATTATAGTAATTTAGGTTACTTATGGGAATGATTAACCTATCTTGTGTAAAATATGTTTAGGTTAGATAATTTTGTTATAAGATGTTAGGAGTAGTTGATGTTGTTTGGAGATGAACAATGAAGTTTATTTTGGAAGACTATGTTATCAAATCCTTCTTGTATTTGGGTTTCAATCTTAGTTTGGTTTATTTTGAGGAATTTTAAGGACTGTTATTTATGGAATGGACTATGATGAACTTTGGGTAGTACCGTGGAAATTTGAAGATTTAAAAGTAGTTTCCATTCATATGGGATTATTCATTTTTGAAGAGTTGTTTTACCTTACCCTTTCTATTTTTGGGATAATGATTAAAGATAGAAGAAATAGATAGTTAATCTTTTGTGGATTATGAAGATGATTCTTGTGTTTTTATGAGACCAAGTAGTCTTGAATGCTCATAGTTTCGAGAAAAGATTAGTTTTGGGTAGAAACTTATTAAAGGATGAAACTCTACATGAAGGTAGATATATTTCCTTACGTTTTTGTTCTATGTTGTAAATGATTTCCTCAATGTTATGAAAAGGAACGTAAAACAAAAACGTTGTTGGTTTACGTTTCCTACTAGGTAATCAAAGACCGCTTGCACACATCATAATTTTGGGATTTTCTGGTGGTTAACTTCCCCCTAATCATGTTTTCTATCACTCTCCTTTAGGATGTGACCCTTTGTTTTCTCCTCCATGTGCATGTTTCCTACATGGAATCCTAGTATGAGTAAACTCGGGTGGCCTTTGTACTTCTTTTCTTTTGAATAAATCTTGTTTCCTAATTTCATGTGTTATTCTATTTTATTTTTTATACTCAAAAAAATGTTTTATTTGATAAACATGATTATAATTAAAATGAGACCATTGGTTTCTGACTGTTATATGACCATCGGTCAATATGACCGCTGTGAACAAAATGTTTTGATTATTGTCTCTAATTACAAGTAATCTTGGTTAATTATTATTGAAAGAATATTTGATGGCCTCGCCTAGTAGTCTTGGACCGATCGAAGCCCATCTAACAGAACTTGGGAAGGAGGTAGCACCATTGGACTTTGCTCTGGACCAAACCCAAGCCGAACTTCATCATGTGAAGCTAGAATGGAATCACCTTCGTGAGAAGTTCAAACAGATAGAAATTACTACTTGGGCAATGTTGGCCGAGCCTCCCTCGGACTCTCTCACCTTAGCACACATTACACTTAGGTCCTATGCTGGTGTGATAAGGGGCTATGTATGAAGACCGTAACTTCCTTGTGTAATCCTTTGTTTTAAATAAAAATTGGGATTTCTTCTTATGATGATGTTTATGAATTTTAAAATGACCGGATAAATATAGTATGCATTTTTTTGATAATTTTAGAAAAAGGATATTTTAAAAATGTTTATGTAAAGCTTAAATAATTAAAAATGTGTAATGATTTTCAAAAAATGGTCTTCTACAATTATGTTCAGTATGAAATTTAGAGTCTAATAAGATCAACGTAATTTTTGATGAATAGTAAACTATGAATAGTGATTTTATGATTAGGATTAGTAATTTTTCAAAATGGATTAGTAATCTCATTTAAAGAAAGTATTACTATAATCTAGGCACCTTGATTATGTAACGTGCTTCAATAAAATGGTTAAATAACGGTTTCATAAATTATTATTCAAGTATTAGTTTTATTGGGTGAATAGTGTTTTTTTAATTAAAAATTTAATTAAAAATATTTACAAAATTATTTTTAAAAAATGGATTTCATTTTAGAACTCAGAGTACCGATATTATGCTATGGTAATTTTTGGGGTTTTTTCTGAAAAAATGAATTTTCGGTGAATAGTGTTTTTATTTAAAAATTAAATTAAAAATATTTAGAAAATTATTTTTATAATATGGAGTTCATATTTGTAATCATAGCATTGATATTTGGTTAAGGTGAAATTTTGGGATTATTCTGAGAAAGTTGAATTTTCGATGAATAGTGAAAATACAGTTTTTAAGTTACAGGTGTCTAATGACATCATTAAATGATGTATTAAGTATGTAATCAATATGGTCGAATAATGAATAGTAAGATAAGGTATGTGGTGTCCCAAGTGGCCAATACCATGGGAAAATACCATGGGTAAACCCATAGTTTTCCCAAACCACTAATGAGGTGTCCCTTGGCCATTAATGCCTTGTCCCCTCACTTTCCCTATAAATACCTAGCCATCCTCTCATCCATTCGACTCCCCACTCTCCCCCAACGAAGTTCTGGTATCATTACCTTTCAAGGAGTCCTCCCATGATGCCCACAAGCCCTCAAGGTCCCAACCTTTGAGTTTTAAGAGTTATGTTTTATGGTAAGGGATCCGACCTCTCTTTTTCATTAAGAGTAATCTCTTTTATGTCATTTCTTTTATGCTCCATGTTCTTATGTTGGAGGATGTTCTTTATACTCCTCTTACATCCCTTTTCATTTTCATATAATTATAGATCCCCTCTTACTCTCATTATTTAGTTTTATGAAGTTTTAAGTGGCACCGTTAGGCTGCCGAATTGTTTGTAACAGATTCTTTCTCCCTTCTCATTTTTCAAGATTTATTTTCATGTAAAGTATTTCAAGTTCCTTTTTATTATGTTGGGGTATGATCTCTAGATTTATCATACTGATCTTTTATGATCATATGATAAGAGACCCCATTTGATCTCTTCAATTCAGTATTTTGAAGATTTAAGTGGCGCCGTTAGGCTGCCGAATTTTTAAGTGGTCCTTCACCCTTCTCGTTTTGAAGTTCTACTTTCATGTCAATTCTTTCATGTTACTTTTTGTTATGTTGGGGGTGTGATCTATATATCTATCATACTGGACGCTTATGTTCATATGATGATAGACCCCATTTGATCTCTTCAATTCAGTAGTTTGAAGTTTTAAGTGGCGCCGCTAGGCTGCCGAATTTTTAAGTGGTTCTTCGCCCTTCTCGTTTTGAAGTTCTACTTTCATGTCAATTTTTTCAAGTTACTTTTTCTTATGTTGGGGGTATGATCTCTATATATATCATATTGGACTCTTATTTTCATATGATGAGATACCCCATTTGATCTCTTTAATTCAGTATTTTGATGTTTTTAGGGGCGTTGTTAGACTGCCGAATTTTTAAGTGGTTCTTCACCCTTCTCATTTTGAAGTTCTACTTTCATGTCAATTCTTTCAATTTAATTTTTGTTATGTTGGGGTATTATCTCTATATCTATCATACTGATATTTTTGACCATATGATGAGATACCCCATTTGATCTATTCAATTCAGTATTTTGATGTTTTAAGTGGCGCCGTTAGGCTGCCGAATTTTTAAGTGGTTCTTCACCCTTCTCATTTTGAAGTTCTACTTTCTTGTCAATTCTTTCAAGTTACTTTTTGTTATGTTGGGGTATTATCTCTATATCTATCATAATGATATTTTATGACCATATTATGGGAGACCCCATTTGATCTCTTCAATTCAGTATTTTGAACTTTAAGGGGCGTCGTTAGGCTGCTGAATTTTAAAGTGGTCCTTGCACCTTTCTCCCTTTTCAAAGTTCTAAATCCATGTTAAGTCTTGAATGTTTATTTTTATTATGTTGGGTTATGATCTCTATATATACCATACTGATCATTTATGTTCATATGATGAGAGACCCTATTTTATCTCATCAATTCATTTTTGGTTGAAGTTTATGTAACGTCGTTAGGATGCCGAATTTTAATAAGAGAAATCTTATTTTTGTCTTCCTTTCATGTTCTTCATTTCATATGGTATATTTTCAAATTTCATTTCCATGTTCTTAAATCCCTTATATTCTATCCCTATACTGTTTTATGGGTCATTTATGAATGTTTGACCCATTTCCCCTCTCTTTTCAATGTTCTCTAAAAACCTTGTAACATAGCCATTATGCTGCAAAATTTTCGTCTCAAAATGACTCTCTCTTTTCTCAAAATTATCTTATTTTATAAAGTGAATACTAAAATCTCTTATTTCTACAGGGGTATTCACATATATACCAAGATGTTCTATTTTAAATTCTTGGGTTTACATACATGAAACCCGCTCTCCCCTTCTGTGGGTTTAATGTGACGTAAAGATCATGTCTTTAAAGTCGTTTTAAAACGTTATGATTATGAAATGAAACCCATTTATTTTATTCTATATGGGTTATTTATGAAATTTTTGATGATTATATATGTGGATCACATGATAATAAAGGAAAATTTAAGGGTGCGCCCTGATAGCGCTCCAATGCATTGGGTAATGATGTAACCACTAGAGATTACAATTTTCACGATACCTTGGTGAATAACCTTGGTAATTTTCAAATTAAACCTTGGGGATGGACCATGGTGATATGTTCATGATTGTCTATGTTAAATGATGTTTCCACATCTCCATGTTATGAAAAATGTTATTTTTATTATGATATGCCTCATGATTTCTTTGTCATGCCTTAAAGTTCTTTTCATGGCCTTATTGAAGTATCTCAAGTTCACGTGTAAAATGTTTCTCTTGTTTCCATTACTGGGCCTTCTTCTCACCCTTTATTTTGATTTATGTCCCGAGGTTATGAGATGCAGTAATGATCCTAGGATTAACATTAGGAGAAGCCTTCAAGTGTTTAAGAAGAATGTTTTATGTTTTCATGTTTTAAGTTCCTGTTTTCCAAGACACTAAACCCTAATGATCCTCAGTTTTGTAAAATGTAATGAAAGTTTATTTGATAAAAAGGCGGGATGCTATAACCATCTTTTTCAGCCTTATATAATATACCTCATAAATTATTGGACCCATATTTGGTTTATAATAAGAGAAAATTGAAATCTAGAAAAATAACCTGAAAGTAGGGTAAATTATATTGCATAGTGACAACACCAAAGAATGTGAAAAAAACATAGAAAAGAAATTATTAGAGAGATAGCCTAACATAGGGGTTGAAACGTGAGGAATTATGATTGGATCAGAGTTTGTATGAGGGAGATACAAAAACTCCAATAATATAGAATAAGGGACAAATCATACGGGTGGATGGTTGTGATAGTGAAGAAGGAGAAGCAATAAATAATGTTTAAAACAGATGAATGAGAAAAATGGTAATTTCAAGGATTTGTAATCATGGTCACAGTTTGAAAAAACTATTAGAAAAACTATACACCAATTGTGTGCACCTATTGTCAATGTTCACCTCACATAGCACAGATTAAAAGACCATGTGGAAATAATGTATGGTGCATGTGGGTTAAATTAGACATTTTTCAAGGTCGGGTGGCCACTATTTCATAGTTTTCATGATAGTGATCATACCAAAAATTGTTTCATTGTTGATGTGCACAGTTCATTAAAACAATGTGTTAACTGTGCACCTCACCTTATTTCTTTACAAAACCATTCTATGTGCCCTGATCCAATCCCAAATGGTCTTGGAGACTCCATGAACCCTTTTGAAAATTCCATTTAGATAAATTAATGTGTTTATTCTGATATTTATAGGAAATGTACATAAAAGACAAACCCAGATCGTATAACCTCCTATCATTAAAATAAATTATCATTGTGTTTCCCTTTCATGGGTGGTTGAGCATTATCTATGAATAACTCCATCCACTAAGATCATATATCAATCTACCATTCCAACATTTCTCCTAATCATTGTCATGCTACCATTGCATTCAAACTATAGGAACTATCATATCGTGGAGATAATTTATGCTCAAATCAATGATATGAACTATATAATTCTTAAATGATGTGTCGAACTATAACTCAATGTCCTTAGGATCAAATATACGAGAGAGGTCAAAGTAGTAATGGATAATTTTAGAAATAAGGATATTATCCTATGTAGCTCTATACCACTAAGGAAGAGATATCCAATATTATACTAGCCTTACCCATTGTAAGATTTCAAAAGTCTTGATGAAATTAGGAAATATATTAACTTTTTTTTATAAATCCATTAATGACCAAATATAGGTGATACTGACAAGATGAACTGATATCCCACATTAAAATATTGAGGACATTGT
The DNA here is from genome assembly GCA_963277665.1 of Viscum album. Taxonomy (NCBI): domain Eukaryota; kingdom Viridiplantae; phylum Streptophyta; class Magnoliopsida; order Santalales; family Viscaceae; genus Viscum; species Viscum album. The sequence goes on from OY728125.1 coordinate 1,761,732,677, forward strand.
CGATGATCAACATTTTATTTTTTCATATACAATGCCCAATCATAGGTTTTATGAGAAAATGAACCTAATTTGATGTTTCCTAAATGAGACGTTGTCTCAATAGCACTACCTTCCCAGCCTTTAATTAGCACAGAGGTGAAAAAATGACCTATTATAGAGTGCCTCAAAAGGATTCATCTATATAGTCACTTGGAAACTATTATAATATAAATAATCATAAATTATAATGTGAGTTTTCCAATTTCATACAAATTCATGTAGATGTGAATAGAGCCTGTACTCAGGTACTGGTAGAGTGTTCTGGGATTGAACATCTATTTGAGGGTTGTTTATTTTACAAAAAAAAATTAGTGAACCAAGATCATTCAAAAAAATGAAAAAATTATAAAGTGAATCAGTCATCCCTATATGATACTATATTATATTTAATTCCCTAAACTTTTATGATCTCACAGTAAAATAGCCTCTTATGATCATCAACTAAGAATGACATTCAAATAGGTAGCATGTGGGGGACATTTTTCATCCAATCCACAATCAACCATATGATGTCACTTCTTTGAGATGAATCTAGAAACCCCTTGATGAAATATATTGTGTTTTCATCACATTGAAACTCAAGTAAGGGTATTGTCTATACTAGGATAACATGACACAATTATTTCTCCTTCACCTACTAATATGTGGAATACCATGTAACAAATCCTGCAATCTAATTTTTTATCTCAGGATACCAATATGGGTGCAACATATCATGATACATCTTTTTATGTTTGGGATGTACTTCCCATTTGGAAGAATGATTTTCTCCTATCATTTCCCCCCACATGTCATCAGAAACCCAGGCACACTCATGAATATATATAATCTCAACATCATTAATAAAAAAACCACGTTGTAGTTACTCACATAAAACACATTCCCTCAGGACCAATCCATTACGATCTAATATTTTTATCATATTAAACCTGAAATAAGTGGTGAATCAATTATTTAATTTAGGATAAATAGATACTTTTAAAATTTTTTAACTTAAGGATTCATTTTAGAAATAAAATTTATCAAATATCATCCACTAATATCATCCTAAGTAGATTGAGTTTGAGTAAATTGGCTCAGAGGGTCATAAACAAAACTGTAACTGTAGGAATGTATGCTTTCCAAAATTTGAAGGACTATAGATATTCATACCATATTCACTATCCGAGCATCAAGACATTCTAGGTGAATATATATTAGAGGATTTTATGATCTTTTTATACCACAAACTACTTCCCTGGAAAATAATGTCTCCAGAAACATAAAAAATAAATCATTACTATTAAATCGAGGTCATACAATGGGTAATTATGCCCACGATTCAAATGATGATACTCATAAACTAGAACTCGTTCCCTTTGCCTAAAAATAGCTCCTGGTCTGACGCCTAACATGTCATAACAAACTATGTAGAAAATTTTACAATCATGGAAAATCAAGAGTTACACTCTGGTCATTCTTCCTTTCAACACCTGAAAGTCCATCCCAGATGTTTTAGACTAAGTAAAATTTAATCCCTTATTTTTCAATAATGTAAGATGTTCTACATGTATATAATGTTTATAGATGATGCATCGATAAAAATCATATATTACCCATACTATTTGAATATAAAAAGAATTCTTGGGAATCTCCCAACAAACAATGGATCTCATATTTTCTAGATCCATAAATATTACATCTTATAATATAATGTGACCTAGGATGTAACATTTTTTAATTAAAAAGTGGATTTTTTTAGATTTACCTAGATCCTATACTCTATTAGTGTACTCAGTATGATTTCATGGTTTTTGAAATGATCAAGTCAAATATGAGAGTACAAAAAGAAATCATCCATGAAAACAACCATAATGTAATCTAGGTATTGTTGGAAAACAAGATTCATCATGTCCATAAAGATAATAGAATAATTCATTAGACTAAACACCATAAAAAATACACATATAGGATATAAATTCATCGAAATGATAATTGTGGTGTACCAAGGGTTTGACTCTCACTAGATTATAGACTAATCTCAAATAAATTTTTTAGATGACTCCATGTCCTCAGATCTTTTCAATAAGATAGCCAATATGAGGATCTGGGCATCAGTTCTTAATTGTGTGATGGTTAGACCAATGGTAATCGATACACATCCTTAGGGAACCATCAATATTTTAGGTGAAAGGCATATGCTAACCCCAAGGCTAAGTAATGTGTCATATAAACCCATTGGTTTTTAGGTCATCCTATCACATCTTGAGTTCATGAAGCTCTGTAAGTCCCACCCAATTTAGAGTAATAGAAACTAGTTCTTATTCAAGAATAATATCAATAGTGAAATTAACCAATCTCTTATGAGGTAGTCCCAAAACAATCGAGAAAATATCATTAAATTGGTCCACCATGGGATGGAAAAAATCCTGTTGTAATCCTATATCATTAATAAAGGGACTAGAAATTGGTCAATACTCCACTCATCCCATAATGCTCATGACAGTCTTGAATTTACTAGACATAAAAGTTTCCATTTTAAACATATATTTCCATATTGGGTGATGATAAAGAAAACCATTGATGACAACAATCTATATAGTATCGATAGGGCATTTACCCGTCCATCCCAAAAATTATGTAAAATACCATTATCTGATAGAAGAAAAGTGTCCATATGAAATGGTAATATTTAATCATTATGGGACTCTACTTAAATTGATGAAAACTTTCGGGCCATACATTCAACATAGAATCAACATAAATTACCACAAAAAAGTTCCCAATCTCATGTCCAATACAGTTTGTTAAATACATTAATAAAAGTTAGTAAAAAGAACCAACATCAAATAATGTAGATGAAAAATTCTAGATTAATATGATAATAAATCATACTATAGATGTCCCAACACTCTTCTCATTAGGGATAGGTTGTATTTTATAAAACTATCCATACCAATGACCCTAATATACAATCCAACAATCATGATCTGGTCCACTCTCCCAGTGTTTCATATTGGAAATCTTACTTCCTCTAACTCTACAATGTTCTTGGCATATAAAACCAAAGGTACTCCAACTACTAGCTTGGAATGGTTTCATTGATCCCACTCCGAAATTTAGTGCAGGTACAAATCCTATCCCACTGAGTATCTATAGAGGGATCTTGAAGTATCTCCAAATATGGAAAATTATACAATTGGATAGACACTCACTAGGGTATCTAATATAAAGGTGATTCATGTGACCAATCCTGGCACACTAATGGCATTCCATATAGCTTCCTGTTCAAATACTCTGATTGCCATTTCCCTTGCGAGTAGTCTCTAGGTGATTCTTCCTACCACAAGGCAATGAATTTTACTACATAGGGGGTGAACCATCATTCACTATACCTTCAACATCCCTTACTGTTTTCTTAGATATAAGGTAATGGTTCACCATTTTAGATAAAATATATATTCCAAATATGTTGTCCATATATAAGATGAAATACCTGATCCTATTCTCAAAGCATCACACCCTAGATAGATCATCACTAGAAATAGGGGTGAAACGTTATAGAGTTCATAGAATCAAGATGAATTTTACATGAAAAACTAAAAACCCTACTTCAGTGTAAGAACCAGGGATTTTATATGAGGTACATATCCATTCTTATTTTGTTTTAATGTTTAAATATGGCTTAATGTGAATTCCTATTGAGATTATAGAGGTATCAAAGTGGTCCAGTGTAATGAACCAATATTTTATCAATGAAAATTCCAATATTTTAATTATGATATATATTATAAATCATATTAAATCACATTAATAAAAGAATAAAAGCATTATAAATGAATAATTAATTAACGATTTAGTATTTATAAAAATTAGAGAACCTAAACCAATGGAATAGAAACATGACCCATGTAATAGTAATGTGACCTTTAAGAATAGAAACCATACCAATAGATTAGTGACCTAACCTATTAAATTATAAAAAAATAATTCATCCATATTATAAATGAAAATATGATACAATTATATCATATTATATGTAAATAAATGTTTTGAAAATGATAAATTAATTATTGGTATTTTTATAAAAACATTAATGTTTTTTTACAATTTAATAATCAATATAATGATTTAGAATGAATGTATTATCAAAAAATTGTTTCATAAATTTATTTTATTTGTCTTATGATTATAAAGTAAATTTATGAGATCTTAATTAACTTTTCAATGTGTTATAAAATTAGTTATAATTTTAAAATCGGTTTTCATTGAGTAAATGATGAATTTAATTAAAAAATTATCATATTTAGTAATTGAACATCATAAATTATATTCCATTTTTTAAATATAAAAATATAAATATACTTAATTTGAATTTTTCATATAATTTAAAAATATTTGAAATTTTGGTGAATAGTGAAATATGGTTATATACTGTACAAGGTAAATAAATGAATATTTGAGTATTGGATGAGTTAATTTTTCTATGGTTCAAACTTAGATGAATTATTTATTGTATTTATTGATAATAATAAATTCTATACATAGTCATGATCCAAAATAAGAAACTAATAAATAAATTATTAAAAACATACCCTGATACTCTACAATAAACATCAACCCTCACCACCTCTTTTCCTCACACCTCTAAAGCCTTTATGATTATCAAAATTCAGCCCAAAAATACTTCCAATTCTCTCCCCGCACAAAATATCATTTGGTATCCATAAAATAAAAAAATAATTGTCTCAAGGTGTTTCCCAAGGAGAAGAAATCCAGAGGTAAAAACCTCGTTCCATTTCATTTAATTTCATTCCAATTTATTTTCATTGTTTATTATCAACTTTAATCACCTTATTAAAGTTATATGGAAAATCCAATATCTAATATATAAATTAAATTTATTATTTTAATAGAATAATACATCATCATTTCATTCCCCATCCATTTTTGTTCAAAAAAGGAAAACATCATTTGTGATGTGTTTATTTATCACATTTAAGGACGAAGAGTTTGCAATATAATTTACCACATTAAAGGAAGTTCATAAACCATTTTTATTGTTAGAATTTATTATAATATAATAATTATATCTTATTTAATATTTTTAACGAGTTTGTAAAAAAATATTAAATAATAGAACAAAAAATGTTCGTGATGATCGATAAAGTACCAAATTAATATAAATGATTATCATTAATGTTTTACCTACTGATTTATACTCATAACATATAAAAAATTAAATATAAGATATAATAAACTATTTTATGTTCATTAATAACATAAAATTTAAATTCTTGACAACTATTCCCATTTCATATGATCTTTCATACACGTATACAAATGAACTGATCAAGAAAAAAATGGAAACGAACACTCTCAAATGATGATATTGTAACCTATAACCCATAAAAAAGACCATAAATGGACATAATAAAATTTAAATAAATAAATTAAATTGGTAATATTTTCCTAATTAGTTAATTAATTTATTTAATTTGATTATCTAAGACATTATGATCAAGTGTAGAACAGTATCAAACATAAGTTAAGAGATTTTTACAAAACATCCATTTTTCCATTGGGTCACGCTTTATATCTATTTACCCCAATGTATGTATTTTTTATTTTTATACTTATATTATAAATTATATTTATATGATCCAAAATCATGTATCTGTATCATTTCATCATTATTTTGGTTTGATATATATATTTTAAAAAGGTTTCATTCTCAATTCTTCCTGATAAGCTAACCCGATGAAAGGGAACATCCCAATTTCTAACCAATTTGAATGTGCACTCCATAATCTATTTTAAGCCACTATTTTTTTTATCTAAAATCAATTATTCTGTCATGAAAATCAGTATTCGTTCATTTATGGTTATATATAAAAAACAATTCATTTTTTTCTTTAAATGATCTTTTAAAATTTCACTCAAACCGCACTAAAATGTATTATTTATAACATTTCATAAAACTATTTTTTCATTTTTTTCTGCTAGAGTTTGAAATAAATTATCATGATATATTCCTATTTTCTCATATTAATTTCCATTTATTATTTCAATCCATTATTTCATGGACACGTTTTTGATATTCCCTTTTGATATTCCTTTTGACTTCATTACGATACCCAATTCATTCCATGGGTAACCCTAATGTTTATGATTGATGAATTATGTATGATTATTTGTGAAACAAATATGCATGATCATGTAATTATGGGTTCACCAAGATATCACTGCAATTCATTGGGTAATTTATTTTCTCATCAGCCATCATGTGCAACAGTCTTGGTGGTTAGCCTTGACTTGTGGTCCATCTACAACTAGTGGTTATCCTTGACTTGTGATCCTCCATGTGATATGAGACTTGAAAAATGAAAATTACTTGTTTTATATTTCTTCCTCATTTATAATGATTCCATGATTACATTATCTTAATTTCTATATGTTATGCATACATATTTTTATTCATGTTCCATTCTTTTTTATATCATCATGTTATTCCTGTTAACCAATGTTCTTTGATATATTCTTATGTTTAATCACATACTATGATTGTTATATCATACCTTACTTCATGTATTCACCATTTATCCTAAGAATATCTAAGGTCTCATAGGGTTTTATCAACTCATTTTAATGCTTAAATAAAAGATGTTTTTATTTTGGTTTCATGATTTCTAATTATTTATCTATTTATCCAAAGGCACTATACATTATGATACTTGGTTTGTATTTGAGGGATACTTATGCTTAATATAATGTAATAGTATGTGTAAAAGTCTCATTCCATTTTATTTTCTATAAAAGAATGGTTAATATGTTTTTGGAGATTAGGAATACGACACATTAGGAAGAACCCTGGGGATAATTCTATCACATTGGATAACCTATATTGAAACATAAGGAATCAAAAAATTTGATATAAATTTCATTTAAAAGATTGTCCTTATGTGTTAAATATTTATTTTTTATATTATTATTATCCAAGTATTCAATATCCCCATGTTTTACATTATTTTTCATAGTTAATGGATATAAATATGAAAACTTGTGCCAGTAATCAATGTGATGGGAGATATCACGATTTTCCAAATGAAATGAAAATTTTGAAGGGAATTGAATATAAAAACATCAATACCATACATACTCAACTATTTCAAGTTATGAATAATAACATGAATCAATTAGTACATACTTCTTATGATAAGAAAGAGTGATTTTCAGTCAAATAATTTATCTAATAAATGACTGCCATGTTTAGGAGATCTTCCAATTCCCTCCTCATGAAATACTGGATTAACTCCAATGAAAATATATTTATTATCCACTAGTTCTTAGAATAATGTAAAGTTGTTATGTTGCTATACCTTTTTTATGGGAAATCTGATCATTGGCAGACACTAATTATGAACCTCAATTCCATAGTGGAAATTGATTTCATGGAATCAGAATATTTCGAGAAAATATTTTTAAATAAATATTTTCACCAAACTCTCCATCATAGATGGATAAATAGTTATTCAATATAAAGAAAAAAGAAGTTGAGTTTGTCAAGTTCTAAGAATAAAACAACACAAGACATTCACGATACACCTTCATATTTTTCATGGACACCAAAATTAAGGTTGATAATTTCTTTTTTAGAATAATGATGAGTATATGAAAATTAATGGTTATTAGATACATTGAAATCTCTAAAGAGATTTTATGTTGTTCCCTCAAGGATAAAATAATGATCAGAGACACTCAGTGGTCTCATGGTCCCTAGGATTAAAAGAGAAAATAGAGTTTAATATGGTTGGATCAGTTGATAAATACCATGAAGTAATTAAAATCCAATATCCCACATTTTGGAATTGATGGATGTATCATCCTATAAACTATCTAAAGGGTAACATAAAATTCATAAAATGTGTAAGGATGGGGAATTTGGATAATAACTGCCTAAGGTAAGGTTCGTATAAACACTCAGTGTATAGTGTAGTGTTTCATCTTCAAGGAACTTGGCAATTATAAGATCCATTTCCCTAAGCTAAGGGTTTTTTGAAGAAATAAACAACAACAACCTCCAAGGAAGAAAGAAAGGGAATATGTTATCACTAATGCTTTGGTGGAGCCTAATAATGATGATGTAAATGATACAATGGCTATTCATTCAAGAATAGATAAGATAATATTTTATTATGGTTCAATGAGATCTTTCATATCATTAAATTTTAGTAGAACTATTCCAACACCACCTAAAATTATGGAGGTTGAGTTATCTACGAGAACAACAATTGGGGTAATTATTGCATCCAAATAATATAAATCCTCCCTAGTTAATGTTTTTATACATAACTGGACATACATTCTTGGTTTATTTTTTTTAGTGTTTGATGCTATATTGAGCATGGATTGGATATCCTTATATATATATATATATATCCAATATCAACTATCGGGAATGGGAGATCACTTTTCACATTCCGATCCTTTTTTCTATTTTATAAATGTGTAAAAAGGAGGATGAGTCTCCATGATAATCATTGTCTCAATTTTATATATTATTTTATTATTAGAAGGAATATATATCCCAAATTATAGAGACAAACAAGATAATCATGCTCAAATACATGCCCATTAAGAGGGACTACACTGATGGGTTCCCAAAATATTTTCTTGGTCCTCCACAAGATTGAGGAGTTGAGATACAAAATGCACTTATTCTTAGATCTTTTATTATATAAAATACACCTTATATAATGACATCGTTTGAGATAAATAACTAACAATTCAATTATAGTAGAATCTACAAAATGGATTTATATTAATTTGTGCTTATCCATAGAGCACACTAGTCCTCTTATTAAAGAAAAGGGATAGATAAATAGGCCTATGTACAGATTAATGTGATCTCAAAAAAATCAATATAAATAAATAGTATCCCCTTCAATGGATAGATGAATTATTTGATCAACTACATGGGGGAAATTATTTATCTAATGTAGACCTTCAGTCAGGATATCACCAACTAAAGATTAATAATGAAGTTATTCCCAATATTTACTTTTGAACGAGGAATGGACACTATGAGTTTTTAGTGATTCATTATAGACTAACCAATTCTCCATCAATTTTCATGGAATTAATGAATATATTATTTAGTTATTTCCTCAATAAAATTTTTGGTTGTCTTTATTGAAGATATTCTAATATAATTTAAGAGCATGGAGGAACATGATTAGAATTTGAATGAAATGTTGCTTACTTTCTGATGGGAGAAATATTATGAAAATTATCATAAATTTGAGTTCATGATGGAAGGAGTATCATTCATGGGAATTTAATCACCAACAAAGGTATATATTTGGATCCTTCCATGAAAAAGGAAATTAATGAGTGGCATAGGCCAACATCTGTATTAGAGATCTATAGTTTGATTGGTTTAACAAGGTATTGCCATTAATTTATGAAGATATTATCATGATTATCAAACCCAATAACAAATATGAATCATAATGGAGTGGAGTTTGTATGGACTAGAGAATGTGAAGACTGCTTCATAGTGTTATAAAATATTCTTATCACTACACTGGTGCTAACTCTAAAAATAAGTGGCGAACTCTTTATGTTAGAAAATTATGATTCAATGAATGGATTAGGATGTGTACAGAGACAAAATGATAATGTGATATCCTATTCCTAAAGGAAATTGAATATTCCTGGGGAAAACTAACCCCCACATGATATAGAATTGGCAGAGGTGATATTTTGGTTGAAAATATGGCGACATTATCTCTCTGGGAAGATGTTTTAGATATTTACTAATTACAAGATCTTTAAATATATATTAACATATACGATCATAATATGTTATAGAGAAAATGTGTATAGGTCATCATAGATTATGATTTCTCTATCCACTATCATCACAGTAAATAAAATATAGTGGCCGAGGCTCTATGTAGAAAAGATCGTGCATATTTATTAATAATGAGAATTGAGAAGGACCCAATATTATTAGACCATAAAAGCATGTACATGGGAATCAGTAAGAAATTAACATAACTAATCCTTTCACATGTGATTTATCAACCATACCTTGTGGCGAAAATAGATGATTCTCAAAGAAATGATGTGGAAAATCAGAAACATATGGAAGTTATCAGAAAAACGAAATCTAAATGGTTCGAAATGAATGTTGAAGGAGTCATTGTATTTGGGTCCTGAGTATGTGTACCATCCAATCTATAGGTAAATTAGGAGATTCGGAATGAATCACAAAGCTCAACCATATCTATTCACCGAGGTATCATAAATATATATCAGGATATCTGATAAAACTATTGGTGGGACAATATGAATAAAGAGATTACTAGATATATATCAATGATCATGGTATGTCAGTGAGTGAAGGATGAAATGAAAATATCTAAAGGGATGATGAAACAATTACCCACACTATCATGGAATCGAGAAGTAATCACCATGAAATTTTTCACCAGACAACCAAAGAAAACCAAAGGAAACAATTCAATATTGGTTGTTGTGGATTGTTATACAATGACACGTCACTTATTAATAATTCAAGAGGATTTATCATGAGATAAACTTGCACAGATGTATATCAGATAAGTAGTAAGGTTGTATGGGGTACCACAATTAATTTTATCTGATCAAGATCTGAGATTCACCTCCAGGTTCTTGAAAAGTCAATGACATGCTCTAAACAGTAATTGGAACTTCATTAATAGCTATCTTCCTCAAAATTTTGGGTAATCTAAGAAAATTATTCAGACATTGGAAGACATGTTAAGATCGTTTTTATGCATTTCAAGGGATTATGTGACCAAAATTATCCTCTAGTTGAGTTATCAAACAATAATAGTTTCCACTCGATCATCTAAATGCATCCATATAAAGCCCATTATGGGAAAATATATAGAACACTGACATGACAAGATGAAGTATGTGAATGTAAGAAAATGGGACCTGAAATTGTCAATGAAATGGTAGATTAGGTGAAAACCATTCATCATCATATCCGAGCTGCCAAATATCAATATAAGAGTAATTCAGGCAATCATCAACAAGACCTACAGTTTTTGGTTGGAGACACGGTATCCCTCCACATATCTACACAGAAGAGGATCATGATATTTTGGATGAAATGAAAGTTATGTCCTAGGTATATTGGTCCACTTGAGATGCTTGGTCGTGTTCAAGTTGTTGCCTATTTACTACTAATTCCACCAACCAAGTCTCAAGTACATGATGTATTCCTCAAATCCATATTGATGAAGTACATACAAGATCTCTCATAGGCACTGAATTGAATGGTGTTATGGTTTGAAAATAATATCTCTTAAGAGGAACAACCAATAATGATCATGGATCTTAGAGATAAATTTCTACAAAAAAACCACTCACCGGGTCAATGTAATATGGTGGAAACATAATTACTAAGAGGAAAAATGGGAACTAGAGGAAGATTTGAAAGAGAAGTACCCTCTACTAATTTCCACATATTTTGTAAAATCAAATTTTGAAGGATAAATTTCTTAAGTGGAGAAAAATGTAACAACCCAAGATTTTATCAACGTAAATTTCCCTATTATAACTATGTTATATAGTATAAATCATATAAAATAACACATACAACACCATAAAAACATTATAAATGAATAATTATTGAAATAATAAGTATTGTTATAAATTAAGAAACATAAACCAATGAAATAATAACATGAACTGTGTAATATTAATGCAAACCTTAAGAACATTTACCCAAAAATAAAATTTTAACCTCTCCAGTGAAATTATATTTAAAATTTATCAACGATATAAATTAAATTATGATATAATTATATCATTGTATTAGTAAATAAATGTTTTGAAAATATAAAATTAAGGGTTAGTATTTTTATAAAACATAAATTTTTCTTTACAATTTAATAATTAATATAATGACTTATGAATTTTTTTTTCATAAAATAGATTTAAAATTTAATGATTCATTGTATTAATGTTATAAATAATATTATGAGACCTTAATTAAATTATGATAGTTTTAGGAAATCATTTATAATTCTAAAATAAATATTTATCAAGTAAATGATGATTTTAATTAAAAAATAAATTTCTCATATTTAGAAACTTATTTCATAAAATAGAGTACATTTTCGAATTATGATCATAAAAAAATATATTGAGTGATATTTTTTGTGATTTTTCTAAAATAGTTGAAATTTTGTGAATAATAAAATATGAAAATTTATGGTATAATGTAATGAAAATCTTTTTTGAGTCATTATTGAGTCATATATGATGTATGCGCTCATCGTTTTCAAAATAAAATGCATTAGTTACTATTTTTTAGTCACAATACCCAACACTATTAATAGTATTTATCCCAAATAATAAACTAATGAATTAAATATGAAAAAAACAATCTCATGCACTATATACACTACCCCTCGTCACCTCTTTTCCTCACACCTCTAAATTTTTGAATCATATCAAAATTATAACCAAACCACATTACATTAATCTCCCCCATGTCTAGGAGCCTTTAGTCTCAATAAGATTCAAAATTCATGTTCCTCAAGGATGTTCTCAACGATAATAATTCAAGATTTAAAAACCTCTTTCTTTCTCCTTTAATTTCATTCTAATTTATTTTCGTTTATTATTCTCCAATCATCTACACTTATCCTAGTGGAATGGTAACTCCATTATTTCAAGTATATTTTATTGTTATTATTTTAATGGAATAATCTATCATTATTTCTGTAACACCCTGACACTTTTTGAGAAAAATTATTTTTAATTTTATTGATATCTTGTGTCGTGGGCTACACCAAGATTATCTTATGCTATGTGCAACACCGTATTAGCTTGCAGTATATGAAACACTACTATTGGCTTGTTTTATACAAAATTTCATGTATTTGATAGAATTCAACACCTAATATATATTTTTTTCAATAAAATAATCTTAGATTATGTTATACACAACACCAAATTAATCTTTCACACAACACAAACTTTTCTTGTGTTACATGAAAAGAAGACCTTCCTCGATGGATTACGTTGAACGTAATATGGAGTTTAACATAACAACAATTTATTATTATAATATTGTTATGTACTATCCATTATGAATAGTATTAACCACATTATGAATTTTATAAAATTATAATTCATCTTATATATTTTCTATAACATGGTATGAGAACACAATTCATTTTTCGGATAAAAGAAGTATTTTAAAAAAATGCAGTTTTGTCGCCTTTTGATGGTTCACCAATTTTAAATATCATTTTTGAAATGTTTATAATTTCAATTTGACAAATTTAACTTCTTATTTTGAATCAAGATAAAAAAAATTATGTTAGATAAATTTCGGACATTATTCTGATAACATTTATGTTATGATGAATAGTTAAAATACTCTAAATTTTAATTAAAAACAAATTTTTTCTTCGAGATAATTTATATGGTTAAATTATTATATTGATTGATTTTGAAGTATAAATAGAATATATTTTATATATTTAATATAATTTATTCAATTATCATTAATTTTACATTGAATTCATAGGTAAAAACATTTCATTATTTTTCAATGTTTTATATTTTAAAACTCATTTTATCAACAATGAGATTAATTTTAAATAAATTACTACTACTTATGTGTTTTGAATTTGAAAAAATGGATTCCATATTGGAATTCATTAGGTCCAAATTACATTAATAGGCTACTTTTATTTTTGGCCATTATGAATAGTAATTCCGGAAAATTTTGTTTACCATAGTAAAAGTTAAATCGGGTAATTGGAAGAAAATAATATTATAAAATTATCCTAACACTTGTCCTAATATAATAGGATGATTATAATTCATCCTAAAATATACTTATGTTTACAGTTTATCTATTGAAACCCACTTAGATGATATGAAGGCCTTTAGTTTATTTTATTTGAAGGGAAGTGAAATATGTCTCACACAAAATTTAATAATTAAATTATTTTTAATTTAAGGTTATACAGAATATAAATTATATTTTAAATACTCATTTGAATGATGAAATTTTTTCTTTATCATGGTAATTTATTTGTAATTTTAAGAAATATATAATTACCTTAATATCTTATACATTAATGATGTAGAAATTATTTATTATTGAAAAATCAATAATATATTTTTTATTAAAATAATAATACCCATCAAAAGACCCAAAAAACATGACGAAAAAATAGTAGTCGATTATATCTACACCATAATCATCCAACTGTTTACTTGTGGACCATTTGGAGCCATATTAAATAGATTAAGACATTTATATTATTTTATTTCAAATGATGTCAAAGTTGTCACCTTCATAATTTAATAAAAATAACTTTTTAAAAGTTGGTTGTTTTAGAAAAAAAATTTGACTATAAGTATTATGATGAATTATATTAGATTTATCTTCATCATATTATTTTATTTTTAATCTTTATGCAAAAATAAGTATATTATATAATTATTCAAAAATGTTGTAGTAATAAATTTATTAAGAAATATATCGAACAAATGGTTTTAAAAATATTAAAATAAATATTATATGAACTAATTAATATGATCCAAGAATTTTATAGTTGAAAATGAAATGATACGAATCTATTAAATATTTTTTTTACACACTATCATCAATTTTTATTTTATTTAAATTCAAATAAATTAATAGTGTCATAATTTACACTATTGCTATTTTATAAAAATAAAAAATTATTAAATTGGGTAAAAATAACAAAAATATTTAAAAATTACAAATTTAACTTTATATGGTATAAAATGTCATAAAGTATCCAATTATGTACAATTAACAACACATATGTAAGTATTTATCACCATTTAAAATTTTTACTTTATTACCAAAAATATAATTAAATAGATTAATTAAGGATAAATCATAATGATAAGGTTTAAAATAAAATCAAAACATTTCTAAATTTGATTGGTTGATGATATTACAACCCTATATAATCTCATATTCTATTTTTATTCATTTTGGAGGTTTTTATGTGGGGTTGGTTTTTATTATAAAATAATATTTTTGAAGATGCCAAAAGTGCCTGTCACCTCTCTTATAAAAGGGAACCTCTTCCATCTCCTCTTCACTCAACTTTGAGCTTTAAAACATTGCCAATCCCGGCCAATTTATCCTTTAAAACTATCTAGTTACATTATGTAGGTTATGTTCTCTTCAAAAGTCCAACTCTAGTTCCCTAATAGGTTGTTTAAAGGAGGAACTTCAAGGAAGAGGTAATATCTTCTACCGATTCTTTCAAATTTATTTCTTCTTCTACTTCCTCTATATGATTTGTTTCATTATTAAGTAATAACTGTAGTATCACTTGTATGATGATATGTTAATATGAATATGAAACAACAATATTTCACCTTATATCCATCCTACGTAAAATTAAATCACCAAGCATGCGTACGTACAGAATACCATCTCCAAGCCGTGGTGTAATCTATTTTTCCACCACCACATTACCTGGATGGGTATAATGGTGGAAATAATTACTATACATTATTATGATAACATGATACTAATTATAAGATTTTATATCATCCAGTGAAATCCCATTAAATAATTATGGGAATGATATAGTCGATCATGTGTACGTATAGATTACTGACTCCACGACACGATGAGATTCATTCTCCTTGTTAACCATTCAAGGATGATTATAAACTATATTTAATGAATAATACTGAGATATATGACATAATAATTCTATAATATTTATGTATATATATGTGTGTGTTATCTACTTACTTACATTCAAGTGAATATGGAAAGGAAAACATCGTTCATGTGTATGTACGGTCCACCTTCTCTATAAATGGTGTATTTCATTTCATTTATATGTCTATTATATATATACACTGAATATATATATGATATAAAAATATTGTTTTACATTTGGTAAGCAAGTAAATGTTGATATAAGTAATAATATCAAGAACAACATATCCATACATGTACGATAAATGAAACGATTATTACCAAAAACGTTGCATCAACAAGGAATTGACAACTGAACAGGTAATTTAATGTAATAAGTGAATCATATATTCTATCATAAAACATACTATTATTCCTGTATAATTTAGTGACATTATTTAAATAATTATACATGAGGTTTGAACACGTATGGAAGAAATTGGACCTAAGGTAAGGGGTAATTCTTCCAATCTCGTTCTTATCTGAGATTGTTTATTCATAAGTATGAACTAGGTTTATATTTATCATCCATGTCAATGTTTTATAAAATAATTTTTAATAACGTTTTTACTATTCTTTCATGTATGTTTAATGATGTGTTTACCTCTTTTTGACTTTCACTATGTGGTATGGAAGGAATCTTTCTTTGTATTACAGTATGAGGTACTTTTTGACTATTCCGAAAAAAGTATAAAGATGATGTTTTTTAACTTATACGGAGTGGATGGATTTTTATGATTTCATAATTCCTTATTTAAATAAATTTTACTGTACAATATATTATTATTATATTCATCAAAATTCTTTTCTTTTAAAATTTCACTTCATTTTGAGAAAAGAAAATGATTTGAATGAAGAAAGGATATTTTCCTCAAGAACTAAGTTCAAGTGTTTTATCAAAATTAATTTCTATCTAAGATGATATAGGGTTATTTTTCTATCGCTACTATTACATTTATTTTATTATGTTCTGATGGGATAATTTTTATTATGTCCTTTTATATTATGATGGCTTGATGCTTAATAATCCCATTTTATTACGCAGGTTATTATATGATGTATGATTTATGAATTTGTGGCACACATAATAATGGTTTCATTATGAGATGGGTGGGACCTATATCTCACCACAATGCATTTAGTAATTATTTATATTTCAAGTGATGGACATGGCTGGAACGGTAATTAAATCTGGTTCAGAAATATAGGGCTGAAAAAGCAAGTAAACCCGGTTTAGTGATGGATATTTTCTGCTATGATGGTCTTGGAAATGTGCAATGAATAATCTGAAATGATCATCTATGATTATGTGTCTATGCCCCAAATTTTCATGTCTTATTTTATGATGATTGGGATTATATTTTAGTTCTATTAATTATCCCATGACCTGATATTATGACCTCTTATGCAGGATACAATTTTCAAATGTTTTGATCTTAAGAATATGATATGATTGACATTTCATTTATTTACCCTGACGGAGCACTTTAGATCACCCTTTTATATGTATCTTTTCCTCGGGTCAGGAAGAAGGGTATTAAATATGATATGCCAAAAAGGAGTTTAGATATGATCAAATGAACGGGAGACAATGTAGATTCTTTATGAACCAGTTCTTTATGTTTCCCAGTTTCTAAAGACACTATACATATACAGTCATGTCATGGTTTTGTTATATGTTATAATAAATATACATAATTCTGAATTATTATCAATGTATGTAATGTATGGGTTGTTATATTTTCATTCCCCTCCCCCTTTTGGTGTAAAAATGAAAACATGATTTGGGATGTGTTAATTTATCGCATTAAAGAATGATGCCTTTTCAATTTCTTGTACTGCCATGAAGGTCGGTCATAAAGAAAATTTTTATCATTAAACCATAATATAATATATATTTTATAGCTAATATAATGTTCTCAAACAATTATATATACATAATATTAAATATTATACAAAACAATTTCTTGATAATAGATAAACCAAAAAGGTAATCTAAACCATTATGATTAACATTGTATATAATAATTCATACTCGCAAAATATAACATAATTATATATAAGTGTAGATAAAATTATATTAGTTCATTAAAAACATATAATTTTAATTCTGGATATCAATTCACATTCTATATGATCTTCTATACACATATACAAATGAACAGATCATAATAACCAACGAAATGAACTGTCATCGATGATGAAATTATATCTTATAAATCATCAAAAAGGCCATAAATGAACATAATAAAATTATAATAAATAAAATACATGTATAAAATTTTATTTATTAATTAATTATAATATTTAGTTTTACTATCCAGGTTATTAAGTTCAAGTGGAAAACACTTTCAAAAAAATGGTAAGATATTTTTTCCGAACATCCATTTATCCTACCGGTTATGTTTTGTATTTTTTTACCCCAATGTAATTTTTTTCATATTATATTAATCTTTTAAAATATATTTATATGACCCAAACTCATTTATCTAGATCATTTAACACTCCTTTTTTACGGATATACATGTTTTATAAATGTTCCCTTCGGTATTCATCCTGATAATCAAATCTGATTAAAGGGAACTTCCAAATTTCTTGCACATTTCCAAATAAAATCCATAATATTTTTTAATCAAAAATTATTTTTATAATATCACTCAAATTAGCATGAAAAACTATCTTGGATTGTTACTTTTTTTATATAAAATATTATTCCATTTCCACTTTAAATGCTCTTTAAAATTCTCCCTTAAAACACAATAAGATTTCTTATTCATAAAGTTTTCTAGAACCCATTTTAAATGTTTTAACATATGTTTGACATCAATTTTCATGATCTATACCTATTTTCCATTATTAATTTCCATGTTTTATTTAAATCCAATATTTCATGTACACCATTATGATATTCCATTTTGATATTCCTTTTGATATGATTATGATACCCAATTCCTTCCATGGGTACCCCTTAAGGTTTTGTTTGATTCATTATGTATGATTATTAATGTGCCATACATATGAATGGTCATTATATTATGTGTGCACCCAAATTTTTAACCAATACAATGGGTAATGTTTACATTCATGAGACTTCATCTGAAACTGTCTTGGTGGTTAGCCTTGACTCATGCTCCATGTGAAACGGTCCTAGTGGTTTGCCTTGACTCGTGATACTCCATGTGAAATGAGTCTTTGATCATTTTTATTCTATGTCTTATATTGTTGAAACATTACAATTATTCTATGACTACATGTGTCAATATATTATATGTTATGAATATACATGTTTATTCATGTTATATTCCTTTTTATGTCTTCATGTTATACCTTCTAACCCGTATGATATGATTTATTATTCTGTTAATTCCCATGCCTGGATTATTAGATCATACAACTATTCTTGTAATCCCAAAGATATCCTAGGAATATTAAAGGGATAAAAGGGTTTTAAGAGATCATTATGAAAATTAAATAAAATTTGTTTTTATATTGGATTCATGTTTTCTAATTATGGATCTAATCTTCCAAGGACACTAGACCATACGATCCTTGGTTAGTATTTGAAGGATATTAATGCCAAAAAACATGAAATAATATGGGTAATAGTATTTTGTCATTATATTTGAGGCTGATTCAGTGCCCGGAACCCATCTTATGGGGTCAAACAAGTCTGACTCATAGTTAGATTATACAGTGCAGGGAAAGATGCACGGTTAGATAAAATCATATGAAGATAGGAAAATAGGTGGAAATAGAATAATAGTTATACCAAACAATGTGATTTTTTATGCATTTCAATGCAGAGACCTTTACAATTTTGACCATGGGTTTTTTGAAATGGTTTGGGAAGATTTAGACATATCATGTGGGTAAACCATGTGTGTGCCCCTTACCTAGATCTAACTAAGCATGGTTGGTGCACGATTTGTCAAACCATGTACCTAAAAAATGAGAACTAGATATTTTAGGTAAAATACCATTTTCTCCTTTAATTTTATCTTAAAAAATAATTCTATTCTACTATTTATTCTCCCACACATCACCCAAGATCCCTTGAGATATCCGATGAAGTCTATTCCTGGATATGAGGTAACTCCTCCACCTGATCTCTGATTCGAGTGTCACTGGTCTTGTTTGATCCATATCAAGGATATCTCTATTCCTTTATAACTATTCTTTATCCATCTAGATATCAGGTGCACTATTTATTTGACAACTAATAGGCCCTATTAATAGTTTCTTTGTCCATTATTCAATTTTCTCCCAACCTGAGATGAATTAGGCAATGATACTAGATAAGCTATAAACTATGAGCCTAATGTAAGTAGTCTTGTGCCTTTTGTTAAAAGGAAAGGTTTATATATATGTTGTTGTGAAACCACCCAATTCTTAGTTAATACCATGAAATGGATTTAGATATTTCACATAAATTGAATGTAACATCCTATTAAATTTTATGGGAATGTTAATGAATGGTTATAGGTTTACCTCTTTGATTTGAAGCCACCCTTTGGGTGTGTTGTGTGTTAAATGGTCCATTTAATGGAATATGAAATTGTACCACTATTTTGTGTTCCCTATTACACCATGACATGGGAGGTTAAAAATGAGTGGTTAATTGATGATTGTTCTTTAGTTGTATTGGATAAAAAATTGATGAATTTATTTGAATATTGAATTGTTATTTCAATTATTACAAAATGTATAAATAAGAGAGGACGGATGGCATGACCTTAAACATATGTCTAGTAATGATTCCTTAAGCCTACCTTTATCTTTATATTGATTTTATAATGTGATATGAATATAAGATATGTCATGTAATAGTTTTTAATCATGATATGATTTTTATAATGTTTTCCCAATGTGAGTAAATTAAATTCTAAACTTTCTATGCGTAAATAATATATTATCCTTGTTTTTAGGTGATTTTAAATCCATATATTCTTTTTATTGACCATGAAATGTTTAATGAAATTGATTAAATTTTATTTAATTTGTTAAGTGATTATATTCCCTGGGCGACACATTTATTCATATGATAATTCCATTGATTTACACAATTGGATTGTACCTTTCTTATGCCCTAGTGATTCTTAGACACCATAGTGGATTGCCATGGATGGACTCTGAGGCAGGTATTTTATATGTTGAGTGAAAAATGGAATCCAAATGGATTACTAAGGTTAAAATCAAAGGGAACTTATCTTTATGCTTTGGGTGATACTTGGGGTCCTTTAGTGGACCGTGAGGGATTGACTCAATTGGCAGTGACGTTATACCACACCTAAAGAGATACCTGAATTCAAGAGAGGTTATCCTTATACATTATTGTCATGTGTTGGTGTATATTTTACTCGGAGTGATACTTGGATTCCAATTTAGGAATTCCAAGGACGGGAACATGTTATGAATTGAAAGATTAAAGAAATGAATTATATGATTCTTCTTCCAAGCTAAGGACCATGCTTGGATTCATTCTTTATCTTACACATTATGGAGGGCCTTCTTAGGAATCCATTGATCATGTTATCATGGGGAATATCGAGATATATGTCAATTGTTGATAATTATGATTAAATGGAATTGAATAATTAAATGAACTGTTATACATGATAACATGAACTTATTGGATGTGTACTTTTTGTACTACCATGCTTATTATTATATTTCATGCAGACTGTGACTGTAATGTATTCAATGACTAATTGTAACTCAACCATGGGATGTTGACTACTACGATTATGTCACACCCCCTGTTTGGTCTACCTTGGTGTACCCAAATAGACTATATTATTTATGGTATTGATAATGTAAAGCGCTCTACTATAGGTTCCTAATTGCTGCTTAGGAGCATAAGAGAATTTGATTGAGCTGCGCCTTTCAATGTTGGTTGGGATAATTTTTGGTCTTTTTACAAATTTTCCAATGTATTTTACACCGACATTGTATAAATGTTATTGATTCCCTATTATAAACATATGACATGTATCATTATTTAGGTGACTTCTGAAATTTCAAATGTATCAGTCTTCCAATGTTTATCTATTTTATGTTTGACTTACTTCTACTTAAATTTGATTGCCATTGCTATTCCACAATGTTACAATCTTGTGATAGGGAATAATCTCCCCAAATGCTCACCCTTGGCCATTGCTGTTAGTTAGTATCCTCTGATGTTTGGGGAGATACTATTGAGGCCATGTGGCCAATCGGGCTTAGGGAACCATTGAGTGGCATCTAGGTCTGAGAAATTACATCCAAGTTCATGAATTACCTAGATCGATTGGGTCACAATGTCCCCAAAAAAAATTTATATAATGTAATCTATAATTCCTTCCAAAAAATGTCATGATGATGATCATCTTATGTATGATCATCCCACTATCACATGGAAGATCCATAACAAATATACACTAGGAGATTCAACTTGTATTCTAAAAGAAACTTCAGATTCTCAAAGATAAAAATCAATGTCTCCATCAATGAATGAATAGACTTGGTACTGTATTACACTAAAAAAGTAGGTGGGGACGACTTTTGAAACTCCTTTCTCATAAATAACTAGGTCAATTAAAGTCTCAGAGCTCCCTCTATAGGGTTCCCTATATAAAATAATCACTCCTTGGGATAATCATTGATGGCCTACAACAATACAACAGGTGGTACTATCGAAGTTGTTGTTAGTGTCACTGTTGGTAGGTCATGTCCCACCACCTCAGAATTATGGTCGTCGCCACCATCTTGGAACTCATCTCGATGTCATTTTTGAGGCATGTATCTTCAAATTCAATGAACACACGTCACAAAACATACAAGGTGGAAAAGATTATTGATTGGTAAAGAATACAGGTACATGATTTACTACAATAGACACACTATACCACTACACACTTATAATGTTAGTTAAAGAGGGTAATATTTTAAGATATAATTGTGAAGGTTGAGTAATATGGGGTTATAATTCCATGTTATAGATGAAATCCCTCTTTTTCAATAATTGACATCCCCATTTGATGAAAATACTTTTCTTTAATAGGAAAAATTTAGTATGTTTTCATAAATTTAAGTAAAATGGTTCATTTAGATGAATTTTCATTTCAAAGTAATAATGTCCTTTGATTTATATGTTACAATTTCCCTTACATGTAATTATAATGAGCCTTTTGCGTTCATTATTTTCATGCAGTAAGTATATAAAAATTAATCACATTTCCCAATTTATAGAGGCACAAACTATATAAATTAAAATTGGAATCCATTTAATCACATCTAATTAAATGTTACAACTAACATTACTAATATTTCCAGGATTAGGAATGTAATAATTGGTTAGTGAACATTCAGTCATAAAGATATACCTGAAAACAACATTTATGTTGATGCGGTCACTTTATGTTAACAATTATTTTAACTATTTTTAATATATGAAAAGTCAAAAAAACTACAAGTATAACAATGAATGGTCATAAAATAAGAATCAATTAATATAGGCTACAAAACATTCATTACATGAAATATGAACTAGATATATTTATATATATATATATTCCAATAATGAATCATGAGGAAATTTTCTGTAACAATAATTTCCTAACGAAAAAATCCATAAATATAACATCATAAATCATTTGTTCCACCTAACAATTATTAATAATAATATTGTTCTAGGTGAAACCCAAAATAACAAATCGAATCCCTGGAAACATGAATTCATGCCGAACATGTGTTAGTTACTCTTAGTCATTACTTATTACTATATTTCATCACATATTATTATTATTGATAACAACCCAAACAGTAATACAAAATACAAATAAATATCTCTTATATAAATTTGTGTTGTCTTGGGACTGGTTCACTCTGTAGTAACTAACCCAAAATCCACATGGCCTCCAATATGCCTCTGAGTATGCTATAGGATTCCAAATAGTAAAAATAGTGCATGGTGGTATAATGGGTAGACTAGTCTATATTTAATGGAGTAAAAAACATCTATAAAAATTAATAAATCAATGGATATAGTAAGTTAGCATAATATATTAATTGGCTATAAAAAAATAAATGATCTAGATAATAAATAATGGACATAAATTAGTGAGCAAAAATATTTAAGGTTGATGTAACGACAATACAAAATACGAAGAAGAAGACATGGAAACAATAATAAAATAATATCATTATAAAAAAAGAGAAAAAAATAAAAATTACAACTATCTTGATGTGAAACCCAACAACTAGCTCATTTACTTTCTCCAATGATCCCATCCTAAAATAAATTAGGAATCTATAGTCTGGTGATTCACTTTATCCAAACATATATATCCTCCAAATTAACATTTTAATTTTCGAACACCTTTAAAGGGGAAAGTGAGAACCATCATAGATAAAGTAGATAAAGCATTAAATGATACAACTAACTTATTAAACACTAGTCTAAGGTTATTAGAATATCCATCCCTAAACAGATTCCAAGGAATGGAGCTCACCTAGCAGTCTGAATCGGCCTCCAGGATTTCATCATAACGCCGGGCATGATAATCCAAAGATTTCATATACTCATCTTTGTTAATCATCTACACATTAATGCCTCTAAATAGTATGTGGTCTTTCCTATCTATCCAATAAACTTTATCTCTGGTAATTTCTACTTGAATTAATTTTCCCATCATTTGATCAATATCTTCCCTCATAAAATTGATCACCAGAAATGCCTCCTTCATTTCATCACCTGAGTGCATGAGTAATTCCATCTACTTATCCACCTACATATGCTTCAGACCCTGCAATATGCTATGGGGACCTGCCTCACACCACTGTCTAGGGAGAATGGTATCCTCCACCAACGGAATTAGCTCCTGAGATTGCAAGTCTATCTCCTCATGTTGGTCTTTTGCCTTAGATGTTTCTTCCTCTTATTCTAGGGGCTAGATTACATCACCTTGCTGACCTGCCACTCCTTCCACTAGAAGGGACAAATGCTCTCTGATTTTCCACCACTTTTTTTCACGATCAGTTATCCATCAGACATAGGAGCTATGAGTAATCTTTATGAATCTTTTGTTTCATCTTTTTGGAGATAGTATAACTCCCCATGTCTCTTTTTTCTTTATTCCCTTTCTTCTTTATTTGAATGTGCAGAACCTTTCTACCCCTTCCCAATCCATTACCATATGAGTATAACCCAACATCATTAGACTCGATCTCAGATGTGAAATTGAGATTTCCTTCAATCTCTCCCTCATTACTCAAACATTCAAACTGGTTTTTTATGTTGAGACATGAAAAGGTCCTCCTTGGGCTAGTTTCCTATTTGGAATTCAGCAACATGCCCTTAACAAATGAAGTCTACTCCCACTCTTTTCCCTCCATATCCTTACTCTAACTAGTATACTATGTTCCCCTTATTAAGTTGTTGTTTCCACCATCTCACAATGCCATAGTGTAGGTACACATATTTAGACCAGCCTAACCTTTATAAATTAGACCAACATCTCCAACAGAGACCCCCATGACTTTAGTGTGAAATAGGATAAATGTAAGTAAAAATTTAAATAGAACCCTTGTTTAGCTTATGCTGTTCATGGGATACTTGGCCGAACATACCTATATCATCATATGTCATGTATTGATATGCATTGGTTATTTTAATTCAGCTTGGGACCCATGTAATACATCCAAGGAGTTAAAGTATAATTATCACAAGGGATCTATGGTTGAACCATTGTATTCATGACCATAAAAGTTCAATCCCACTCATAGTAATCAACTGAGATGTTAACATAGAGGGTATGGGTGTAATCTAAGGGATGAAGCTTTATCATTCAACCATAAATGTTTCTAACAATAACAAAGGAAAAGTCTAGGGTAATATCAGGTTAGAATATATTGAAGCCTAAGGAGATAATCTACAGTGGATAATTTTTTAGTACATCACGATGAATCTAAGAAGATAATCCAAGGAATTATAATTTTGAGAAATATATATGTATCATTGGTGTTAAGATGAGGTATTCACTAACTAAGACTTTGACCAAGCCCATGTTTGGTGTCTCACATGGTGGTCTCATTAATGAATCACATAAAGTCCTATGAGTTCACCCAAGGTATTATAGGTCCATAACCGAAGTCTTACACACACTACGCCACACCATTAATAGTGTCATCAAGGACCATAAAATGGTCCAAGGTATAACATATGTGATCTTGGTCCAATTGATGTATTTGTTTCTTTTAATGATTCAATTCATTATATTATACATTTCACTGCTATGTAATATAAATTTCCAAGTGAAGTATACAATCTTTTTTAATATTTAATTTAATTATTTTTTAATCATATTTTAAGTGTAAAACCAGACACACCTGAGGGGTATTTTGGCTAAATTGAATAATGGTTTCCCAGATAATATAAAATAACACCCTCTAAGGGATGGTTCAAGTTTATTTCATTAACCTCCAATGATGTAAAAGGTCTCATGGAATTTATATAACAAGGTTTAGATAAGAATTTAAAATAATGTTAATTTGAGGAGAAACACATGGAAGGAATGAAATATGGTACATTGATAAAAAATTTAAATAGTGATAAATTTATTGAGAAGTAGTACACCACCTTCCAAAACCATAATGAATTTCACTCATCCATTATCATGGTCAGATTTTGGTTGGAATGAGTGATAATTATGAACAAGATAGATGACCTAAAAATAGGGTATATTAGCTCGTACAAGGAAAACAAAAAATATAGAGAATATGACAAAGAAAATAACCAAGTGGAGTTTTATCCTTACCGAGGGGGACGAAATGTGATAAACAATGGTCAAAATAGAGTCTGAAAAATGGAGATGCACCGAATCCTAGATCTGGGAAGAAGGGAGAGCTCTTATGGGTGGTTGGCTTTGAAAATGAAGGAGGATTAGAAAAAAATAATATTTAAATTATAATATGTATAAAAAGGTAATTTCAAGGATTATTAATAGGAATCATGGTTTGGCCAAACGGTTATATAAACAGTGTGCCAACCATGCACACCTATATTCCATGTGCACTTCACCTTACACAGTTTCAATGTACTTCCAGAAAAACCATGTGAAAAACCTCCATGTTGTACATATAGTTAATTTTACAATTTTCACATTTATAAGACCCATATTTCATGGTTTTCCATAACATTATATTATATTCTAGGGCCATATGGTGGAGGTTTAAGATTTTGGTAAACCATGATCCTCAGCCTATCTCATTAAATACCCTTACCATGGGTTTAAGCTTTGACAAAACACTCATAGAGCCTCCATGAACCATTTAGGAACAACCATTTAGATAAAAAAGAGGTTTAAAATAATATTTACAGGATTCATATCTCAAATAAGATATTGGATCTTACAATGTACTCAATTGACTAAAGGAGTATTTTTAAGGGAATGTATATTTATTTCTCCTTTTAGTTGAATAACATTTTTTTCATAACAATGGTTTCTAAAAAATGTTAAGAATGATTTAATATTTTCGTATTTTTGTTTAATGTCAATTTTAAACCTGTTTTTAAGAATATTTTTTAAAAGGAATATTTTTTTTGTTTTCTAAAAGTCTATTTTTTTAAATATTATTGAAATCGTAATAGGAATCACTATTTAAACATACATGACATGAATATATTCTTTCTGTCACCATGAACACTCAATCTTTTGACGCTTCTTCATCAATTTTCCAATTTTGTTTTCAAAGTAAATAGTTTATATAATATTATATACTTTTTTTAATTTAAATAAGTAACTTAAAAGTTAAAAAGGTTTTTCCTCAAAAAATGATGAAATTGATATCTAAAATTACTCTTCATATAATATAAAATCATGTTATGTTAAATATGATTTACTAGTGATTTTATCCAATGATACCATCTTTATTTTTTGTCTATGTGGTTTATGATTATGATGAAAATATGTTTATTAAACCAATTTAATTTCTATGGATTATTCTATATAGACCTACACCTCAGTATCTTAGGGATGGTGGTTACTTTATTACATTGGAAATAGAAAAAATGAATCGCAACTCGATGAACTGAATGTTTTAGTAGTATTGGTATATATTTATATACAATCTTCTGATTTTACTTTGGTAAATGAAATATAAATCATAGTTAGAGTAATTATTAGGCATATTTGTGATCATTCAATGATTCCTTCTTGATATCCCTTATAATGTAAAAAATGTAATGGTGATCTAAATTTATCATTAATAGTTACATACATTTGAAGTAGTTGTAACATCCCAGTTCCAGGTGCCACCCAGAGGTGCCTCGTACCCAACTAGTCACATAGCCTCAAGTGCATTTCCCCAAATTCCAGAGGTTTCCGACTAGAAGAGAGGGCCTTGGGTGTAACAGTGGGGAGACTATACCCTCATTGGCAGAGTATTCATAACAGAATAACAAAAAAAATTAACATTTATGGAATCAATAATACCATACAATAAGTAAATAGCGGAAGAATAAAAGTAAATAAACTACTAGAGAACATATTTAAATTATGCATGTTACATATGTCTATGAAAACAGCCAAAAAAGTCACAATACTGGAATAACAGTACTAACACCTAGTAAAAAAGAAAGCAAAGAAACTTCAACAACATGAAAAGCCTCATCTTGGTCTCATACTCTCCAACACCACTACAATAATTTACCTAATGTTGAAGGGAGATTTCCCTTATCTATACATGAAACAATATAATCTTTTTGGGTAAAAAGCATAACCCAAACCATGTTTGAGATGAATCCCAGTAGGAAACCACCACAAGAGTTGTACCTAACTGTCAGTGAGTATCTATAGCAGGTAATAATGGAAATTCATCCAAGAACTATGTGTACACAAAATTCAACAATCTTACAATTTCAATTTACATTCATTACCATATAATGTTCATCATTTAATAAATTATGTATCACAAACATTTTACTCAGAAGACAACCTAACAGGACCAAATCCATTATTGTGCTTTGGCATGGATGATTCATCACAAATATTCAATATTTACATTAAACCTATGGGTAGCTCACCCAGTTTAACCCCTGTAGCCATGTAATACAATAAAAATGCAAGACAATCTGAGAAAGCACTCTCCATCAAATCCCTCTATGGTATTTCGAGAATAACAATACACTCACCAGGGAAGCACTCAATGTTAATTTCCCCGGTGGTCTTGTAATGTAATCTATAGACACCCTGAAGGAGTAATCAATGTAAATCCCTACTATGGTCTTGTTGCATGAAAAAAGTAGACACTTTAAGGAAGCACTCAACATCAATTTCTTCTGGGTTCTAACTAAACTAGATTCTCGCATCCCTATGCTATTCAATAGTGAATAAACAATATCAATAATCCTAACGTAATTTCAACTACATCATGGCTTAAAAATTCCAATTCATATCGCAAGAATTTAACAATAATAAAAATTTAAATACTTCCATCATATCAAGAAAGTCATGGAAAAAAGGGTATGCCTCTTAGTCAACTTGGACCAAACGACCCTGAACATTTCTACAAGGAAACACACTCATGGGTTATTCATTAAACATTATATTTCATATAATATCACATCATAAAACCCTAAAATCAGAAATAATTATAAGGTATATAAAATTTGGTTCCATTTATTTAACCCGAAATACCCTAAAAATGGATAACCAGAACATTTAAATATAAAATTCAATGGCAATCAACAAAAGGTAGAAAACCACCTACCACAATGTTTTTTGATGAACACTCTCGAACTTCGGACCATGAAACTTCCTATAATGATATAGATCTAAAAAAAATGTCAAAAACATTTAAAATTGAATATATCATCAAATAAGGGAAAACAAGAGGGGGTTATATAGAATAAGGAAGAACTCACCAAATGGATTCCAATATAACTGACGGTGTTTGATTCGTAGAACGGATGACGGGTCGATTGATCAGAGATGAATCATCACTAGTGGTCACTCCTGGACGAGAAGTGGTTAGAAGAAGATGTTTCTGTGTATGAGATATGACCCTGATACGACCTATAAATTAAAAGAATATTTATAAGGACTGTTCATTAAATGTACACACCATGTACATGCCTCAATTGGCACTCTCTTTTTGCAGTCCCTAGGTCACCCCACATGGCCTTGTACGGGCCGTTACATGGCCAATACATAGCTATCAGTGACAACTAGGTACACGGTGTATACTCTTAAGTACACAACATGTACTCCCAATTACACAATGTGTACCAATGAGAACACTTCATGTACTTATATATTTTTCAAAAACACCCCTTCTTCAAAAGACACCCCAAATCAAGATCCTTACCGGAAATGAAGATTCGGGTTCTTACAAACTTCCCCCCTTAATGAAATTCTTCCCCGAATTTCCCTAACATGGTGGCGAAGAAGAATCCTTGAATATTTGTGGCCACTACGATTGCACATCGGTCTCCCTCTCCCTAGTCTCATTCTTCACTCAGCCATGCTTCCACAAAACCCATTCCTTAGGAAGAGACATCCCACATAGGACCTTCGCACTGTGATCAAAAATCTAGATAGAATGATCCTCATTTGATGCATCCAACTCTAAATCAACATCCTCGGGTTGAAAAACATGAGACAGGTCTGATAAGTAACACCATAAATGAGAGGCGTTGAAGATGTTGTGCATTTCCCGTTACCTCATAGGTAACTAAAATTGATAGGAAACCATCCACTCTCTCTCAAAAACCTAAAATGTCCAGACGTATCTCAGTGAAAGATTTCCCAGTCTCGTAATCCTCTAATTCCCCAACCTCCATGTGACACATAGGAAAACCCGGTCTACAACATCAAACTCCAATGGCCATCTCCTGCAATCATTATAAAACTTTTTCAATGAATTTGAAGTATCCATCCTCTTTCTAATAAACTTCACATGCTATGTCCTCTCCTGAAAAAATACAAGGTCCCAACATAGATTCCTCTCTTTCTTCCAGCCAATATAGGGGTGATCAACACGTCCTACCCTAGATTCCTCGTAAGGTTCCATATGAATAGTCACCTAAAAACTATTTTTGTAGGAAAACTCCATCATAGGTATGTGATTATCTAATGAACCTCCAAAATCTAGGATCCTTTCTTGAAACATGTCTTCTACCACCTAAATCGTATGCTTGGACTGGCCATCTGCCTGGGGATGGTAAGTTGTACTCAGAAGTACATAGATACCCAAATCCCTATGTAGTCCCTACCAGACCCGATCAGTAACAAGTGCGAAACCTTCGTCAGTCTTTCAATGATAACCCAAACTACATCATTCCCACGAGGCGACCTTGGTAAACATATCATGAAGTCCATCATGAAATCATTCCACTTCAACTCTGGAATGGTGAACTTCTACAATTTTTCTACAAGATGTTGATACTCTTCCTTCACTTGATGATAGGTATAACACCTCTTCACAAAACCAAAAACACATCTCTTCATAATAGGACACCAATACTAATGGTGTAGATATTGATACATCTTGATGACACCAAGATGATCTTCTTAAAATAAGGAATGAAAATCCAATAAAATACCCTTACATAGGTCTGCTGAAACCCACATGCACCCATGAAAACGCAAGATCTCGTCCCTGCCTATGGTCCATCTAGGAATAGGGTCCAATACTAACCCACATTCCCCTAGAAATAGGTCTTCGTAATCTGATAGTTACCTTATTCGCACTCGATCAAGTACATTAGTTGTAAAATATACCAAAGAAAGAGTCATCTACCCCTATCAATTGTCCACATCCAAATTCATATCAGAGAACAGATCCATAAGATCTCACTCATTGTTTTCCTCCTAAAATTCTTGTATTTGAGTCCTCATGCTCAATGCATGAGCCACTGTGTTTCCATTCCTATGCGTATAGGAAAGTTCAATGTCATTGAACTTAAGGTACTCAACCAACTTCCGTTGTCTCAAATTCAGATAAAACTAAGTAAAGATATACTTGAGACTTTTTTGGTCAGTGTACACAATAAAATGATCTCCCATATGAAAAATTCTTCAACAGCACAAGGCATGAACAACTGCAGCCTACTTGAGATCATGCATCAGGTAATTCCCCTCATGTGGTGTTAACTGCTGAGACCCAAACACAATGAATCCATCCCCAGCATAAGAACTGCTCCTTTCCTGATATGTGATGAATCATTGTAAATGGTGTAACTCTTTCCCATCTCTAGAAAAACAAGTATCAGTGATGAATTCAAGATTCCTTTTAGCTCCAGAAAGGCTGAATCTCAAGAGCTTGTCCAAAGGTACTTCACACACTTCTTATTTTTTTCCCTCAAAGGTTATTCTATGAATGAAAAACCCTGTATAAAAGTCCTATAGTAAACATACAACCCATGAAAACTACATACCTGAATGAAGTTCTTTAGATGTTCTAAGAAGACTACTTCTATCACATTTTCTAGGTCTACTGATACATTTGTCTCTTATATATCTGGACCCAATAAGGAAATTTGGTCCATCCGAAAGTGGCACTTTGAGGGATTATCATATAACTGATGTTGTCCTAGTGTACTCAAAACAATCTCAAGATGGGTTTCATTGTCGTGTCAAGTGTGAGAATACACCAAGTTATCATCCACCAAGTCTACCATAAAATAATCCATGTAAGGATAGAACACTCTGTTCATCAATTCCATGAAAACATCAAGTGCATTCGTGAGACCGAATGATATAACCACAAACACTTATAGACCATACCTACTCTGAAAGGCTATAAGCAGTATATATGATGGTCTAACACAAAAATTGTGATAAACGGATCTCTGGTAAATCTTTGAGAACACCTAGGCTCCTCAAATCTGATAAAAGAGATCATCAATCCTTGGTAAGGGATATCATTTCTTTACCGTTATCTAATTAATTTTCTAATAACACACAATGTATGAGGGTACCATTCACCTACTTTGCAAACATGATAGGAGAACCCCAAGGAGAAGTACTAGGTCATATGAAACCCTTTTTATATAACTCCTCTAACTACTTCTTAAGATTATATAACTCTATTTCATCCATCCAATAAGGAGGAATAAACACTAGTGCCACTCTTGGAACATGCTCAATAGAGGAATATATCTATCACTCTGGAGGCAAACCTAAAAAGTCATCTAGAAAGACATCCCTGAAATGATCCACCACTCGAAGAATTTCCATCTGCGAAGTCCCATATATATCCATATACAAACTAGAAATCTATGTTGTAACTCATCGCAACACATGATTCTCAGGTATATCTCTTCTTTCTTAGACATCCCATTTTCCCTTTTGTAGAAAACATTTCCCACTAGGGACATGAAACTCACCCTATAGTAATTGAAATTGACAACAACCTTCAATAGAACTAAACAATCCATTATGAGAATGATGCCATAGCCTGTCTTCTCTAAGAAATAATGGTTCTGTAAGATTTGAGGAACCTCTTGCATTAATGTACACTAGTCATTCTATTCCCCAACTGTGTGTCCAGTATCAAGATATCAGCAGAAATAATGATTTAGAGTCCATGTCAATCCACAACAGGAAAATTTATAAAGCTATGGGAAGACCCATTATTAAAAATAGAATAATCCAAAACTGAAGAATCCAAAATAGTACCTCTAACCACAGCAGGTCTAGGATCATGCTCCTACTGCATCTGCTCTAATGAAAATTCCTTACATGCACTGCAGCCCTCTAAAGCTATCTGAGATCCCTGAGCTGATACACCATGTGACTATAAAAAACCATACATCTGACCATTATGGCCATAACCACCACCTTGGCCTAAACGACCCAAATAACTCCAGTTCCTAGACTAATGTGAAACTAGTGGTCCTACTCCTAAATGTGGTGTAATAGAAAAACCCATATCTCCAATGCTGGTGAGAAAAAATGATACAAATTCTAAAGATGACCCATCTTATCACAAGATCGACACTCAACTAGGTCTCTCATGAAATGTGTTCTCTTATTCCTGCTCTTCCAGAACTTCTTGCATACCACCTAGCTACCTGAATGAGTATCTAGCCTACTCGGATCTCCATGCATAGACTCAATGTGTCATATCCTACTATTATTTAGAAGGGTACCAATGATGGATGCAAAACCTCCTTGGATCATAGCTACAGACTACCACATATTATGCTCTTTAATTAGGTCCTGGTTGACTATAGATGGTATAGAAGTCTACCTGAATATTTATACATGTTATCAGATGTCTTCTTGAGACCATCCTCAATAATCCTCACCAAGAATAACACTTCACCGCCTAGGATGGGTGTGATGTGATGTATCTTTTTGAAATAATAAGAAGACTCCTTGAATGAGTGTATACCCTACTTCAAACTCATGAAATCTAGGGATCGGTCAACCCTAATAGTATCTGGGTAAATGTAGTCATATATGGTCTACTATAAATAATCCCAATACATAACCCGCTGGAGTCTATCCAATGATATCACATCCCACAAACTCATGGAGGAATAATGTATCATGTACATAGAGAGATTCAATCTCCTATATGGAGGTGTCTTGAGATGATCGAAGATCGAAAACATGGCTTCGAACTATGACTATGCAGCCTGAGGACCTACCTCCCCTGATAAAGTGGGAGGATGCTTCTACTGGAAAACCCGCGTTAACGTTTCCATAGATGGGGAAAGATGTGCTGCTCCCTAGAAGGACCACATCATCCATGTAAAGCCTTCTCAAAACTGTGCATCAACACAAGTGTCTGGTATAACCACTGGTGCAAAGACAGACATGTCATGAGGGCCTTCTAGAAGTAATGATCAACTATTTCTGGTGTCTAATTATTTCCATTTAAGTGGCATACAATCGGATGATGTCTCGGTGTCATGACTATGCATGGTCAAGTCCACACCTCATTTCAATATTATCAAGTATTGAAATGAAGAACTGTAGGAATGGAAAGAGAAGATGAAAACAATCAAGTTTTTCAAAACATGGATACATGGTGTGTATGACCCCTACATGGTGTGTCCTCTTAAGATTTTAACATATCATGTATCTCTGCCAAAATAGGTCATGTAACTTCCAAATACATGACATGTTGTCCTTGAGACACATTGTGTACTTGAATTCTTTATCCTCCTGCCCAGGTTCATCTACATGGAAAACCACCTGGTCCTCTCCTTGATAACACTACATGGCATATTTATGCCCAACAAGGCATGTATTGGAAAGATTTCACCGACCTTTTTAGTTAGTCACATGACTGGATACATAGTCTCTAAAACATGACATGTTCGACATAGACACGATGTGTCACACCAAACATTTCCCAACCTTGTGTCTCTTCTCACACAGTCAGTCACATTGATAAAGACTATATGGCATATACATATAGTACACGGTGTGTACTTAAGAAAAACATTATCTTCAAAAATATAAGGATACATGGCACGTATATATCATCACACGTCTTGTATTCTGCGTTTTTTATAGTAAACATCAGTAACTACTCAAGAACCCCATATAACATGGAAATAATCATTAAAGTGCCAAATTCTGATCCATGGGGGCCACCACTCCCTATGAATCAAATATTGACATCATATTCATGTATATCACTAATTATAATAGTTACATCAATCACATGATCCACCAAATTCCGATCCCTAAAGGCACATGACACATCAGATGTCACTACTATAATACAGCCCAATAGCGACCGCCAAAAGCGGTCGTTATAGGTCTTTAGCGACCGCTATGCGACCGCTTTTGGCGGTCGCATTTGCTTGGTCGATAAAAACCTTTAGCGACCACTTTTGGCGGTCGCTAAAGGTCATTTTGAAAATAGCTGGCTTCATGTGCCCGGGATACTATGTGGACGCGACGCCGGACACGCGGGAACTGTACAGTGGGCGCGAGGAGGAACCAGAGCTTGAGTCGTCGGCCATGGCGGACCTACGGCGGCTGGAGGGAGGGGCGGGTGTAACGACATGTGAAGGAGGGGTGGCCGGAGGGTTGTAGGGTGATGGCGTGTGAGGGAGGGGTGACCGGAGCTGATGAGAGATGGCGATGGTGGTGACCGAGGGTGGTAGGGCGACAGCGGGGCGCGACAGCAGGCATCACCGGCGGAAATGGTGATTTTGGGGAAGACAACAATGATGGGGCGGGAAAAATCCCGCCCATTTATTTCAGTATTAGCGACCGCAAAAAGCGGTCGCTAATACTTTCAATAGCGACCCCCAATGGCGGTCGCCCGAACCCAGAGGCGCAAAAACCGATTTTCCTAGTAGTGTGTAGTGCCGCAACCCCATTTACCTAGTATGAGTGAATTATTAAATAACATTGGCATGATACAAGGAATCATGTCCCGAAAGACCGATCAGTTTAGTAGCCTCAGAAGTACTAGATACATATATACGTTTTACATTATATCATGAGTTAAAAGAAAGAACAAAATTTTGTCCCATTTGAACACACTTATTTCTCTTAGACAATCCCTATAGGTCAACCATTAAATTCTTCTTCACATCTTGGGAAAAATAAAACATAGGAAGGGGTGAGATTAGCTGCTCAGTAAGGATAACAATATAGCAGAAACATTCATAAATAAAAATAAACATATAAGGAAATGTATAAGACTAAAACATAGGCCTTTTAAATTTATAACTACTCATAATATGGAAAATATAAATCAATTAATTCCATTTACGTATTCACGTGGATATTCTACTACTCTAATAATAAAATGCAATATCAATAACCAATTTCATAATGATGGAATGCATAATCCAGAAATCATCCGTACCTAGTCAAGGCCTCGTGCCATGACTACAAATATGATTTTTTCAAGGTGTTCGGACAAGAAACTAGATTTTTTCATGTGACCTACTGATGCATCGAGTAGCTATAGTGGGATCCACCCATCACTTACAATGTCTAATGCATTCCTCATATGAAAAGGTTGAAACATAACATAAATATTCGTATTAAAACATGCACACCAGATGTTAATAATTTTACCATAAACCATGAATGGTATAAAAAATAACACATCTATTTTCAAATATATCACAAAACCATTAATAGAATCTAGATGATTTTTATCTTAATAAATCAACTTTAAATAAGTGTAAAATTTATCAAAGGATGTTGATATAGATGAAATCTAATCTATTTGAGAGAAATATTTCTCTCTATTTTGAAATAATTTAAAAGTCACATATTTATAAAATAAAACATTTATTTTGAAAATATTCTTATAATCTTGTAAAGGATGATTCGAAGATGTTATATTGGTGGAAAATAGCTGCACCCATCGTATAAGTTATAAAAGATTATTTACTTAATTTTTTTCGAAATGGTTGGGAAGGGAATTCTTTAAAAAATTATATAAATATTCCTTTATAAACATTTTAAAAAAACAAAAACACTCGTATAAATGACCTTAACCCATTTTCATGGAAATAGTAAAAATTGTTTTTAAATAATTTTTTTTGAAACCCATATTTGGATGATAAAAAGGAACCAGTAGATACTCACATATAAACAACTTCAGTTAATGAAGAGATTGTATAATTAAACCTTACCTTTTTTCATTCCTTGGAAGAGGGTCTATTAACCTCTTGTATAATAATTAAATATTTTATATCAAATTAAACAAGTACCACATACATTAATATGATATCATATATGATCTTCTAATATTGCTTTGATAAAAATATTTACGTAGTATCATCGTTGAGGGTGTTATCTGATTTGTTTTATATGTTTTGATATGTACGTCATATTTGTTATGGATAAGATATATTTTATTCATATCCAGAATTTTATTAAGTTCATAAAAATTATTTTTAATCATAAAATAGAAATTCTTCTTGAATGGTTATGAAGGGGAAGGAATCTAATCATGTTCATGGAGACAGTAATCCGTACATATGAACGAGCGACAAAACTAATATATTGATAGAGAAATCTTATGTAATTGGGTGGTATATCATATTTAATTAATAATTAACATGTTATAATTATTATTTAATTTAGCTATACTCATTTTTATACCCATCCAAATAATGAAGTGTTTGAATAACAAACGACACCACGACGTGGAGACAGTAAGCCGTACGTATGCACGTATGGTGATTTGTCATTCATAGGATTTATAGAATAATGAATATTGTTGTACAATGTATATAAAAACATTAGATTATGTATAAGGTATTATAGTTATTATTTTTTTATGGAAAGAACAAATATTGAGGATGTGGAAGAAGAAACGAACTTTGAAAGAGGTGGTGAAATTATTACCTCTTCTTCGGTTGTTTCCTTTTGAGTGGATCAAAATGGATCATTAGGTTAGATATCTAATCAAATTATGGATTCTAGGTCAACAAAAGGGTAGTTGGGAAGATATTTTAGTAGGTTTTTGCTGAGCCAAAAAGCATTGGAGGTGTTATTTTCAGAGAAGGGGAAGTACCATTTTATAAGCGAGGTGAGTGTTACTTTAGGAAAAGCTTGAAATATTATTTTATTATACAATCATATTAAGTTTATAATGGATCCAAAATAATTTATTTATTATTAATGGTGGTGATAGGGCGATAAATTCTCAACCAATAAGTTTTACACAGTTTTAGGTCACCATATTAACCTTATCTTATCAATTTTACTTTTTGATAAATAGTTTAACTTTCACCATGTATTCTATTATTATTATATTATATGGTAATAATTTTACTATAAAATTAGAAGAGAACCAAAATTGGTAAATTAATGATATATATATATTATTATTTAAGTCATTTGGCCAAGCCATTGATTTTTAGGAAAATTATTTCATTTACTAATATAGTATTTGTTTTATAAACTCATTTATGTTAATTTTGACACTATTTAGAAATTGATTTTTGTGGAATTCATAACAGCATGATTACATAGAAAAACAATAATTTAAACAACCCTATCATGTCATATTAATCAAGAAATTTTTTTCAACGCATCAAAATTCTTAATTTACATTTATTTGGATATTTATAACATAAAGTATTTTAACCAATCATTAAAAAGGTAATTACGACATCATCATTGTGTCATTAATAAATATAATTATATAATGTTGAAAAATTATAAATAAAATATATTTTTTGAGTAAATTTAAATATATTTTTAATTAATATTTATAATAGAATTTATCTTATGTATAACCATATATTATAAATGTTTGAGTTATGAAAAATTGAATTTAACACTTTTAGCTATTCATTAAATAAAATAATAATAACTTCCCTAATCTAATCCAAGTGGACCAAAATGATAATATTTTATTTATAACGTTGATTTTGGCTGAAATACACTTATCCAGTAGAATTAGGATATGTGTTAGGGTAATTATAATATCATTTTTACCTTTAATTATTCAATTTACTCTTAACTATGGTAAATAAAAGTCAAAAGTTACTATTCACAAAAAATTATTTTCATCTTATTGAACCAAATTTTACTTAAAAATATCATCCATGTCTCTATGATTATTTAAATTCAATTCATAGATGTAGTCAAATAATGTTTTATGCATATTTGCAAATGATCCTAAAAGGAGGGTATAAAACTGCAAAATGTTCAATAAAATTTTATATATCAAATATTATTATAAAATGACTCCAATAAATTACATTGAAAATATATAGGTATAATGTATCTATTTTTTACTAAATATAAATTTAAATCTAATAAAAAATTATTTAAATAAAAATTCAGTTTTAAACAATAGCGCAGTGTTTTTCACTACTTATCAAAAATCAAATGTTTTTAGAAAAATACCAAAAATTCAACCAAAGCTGATTTTTATATTCCAAATTCAAAAATGAAGTCTATTTTGAAAAATAAAATTAATAAAATTTCAAAAAGTGTGTATTTCTATTCTTAACGTCTAGTTTGATTGGTCTTCGTTTGTTAAAACTCCAAGTTGCGTGCGACACAGGCTATTGAATTATTCCAAGGGAAACTTACTATAGAAGCTTGCGGTGTTACATTCTTACCTAATTCAAATAATCTTGTCCTAGAAATTTATAGAATAATTCTATACAAAAATACTTGGCGGGTTCTTCATCATAAGTTACTCGGTTTCCCACATAGCATCTTCCTTTTTATGGTTTCTCCAATGAACTTTCACCTGATGAGTCATCTAGTTTCTCAACACATTTTCTCTTGTATCAAAAATTCTGATAGGCTCTATCCAATAAGACAGTTCAGATTCTAGTTCAATTTCTTTTTAGGTGAGTACATGCATTGGATCAGGCATGTATTTTCTTAATAGTGATATGTGGAGCACATCATGA
Source organism: Viscum album (assembly GCA_963277665.1). Taxonomy (NCBI): domain Eukaryota; kingdom Viridiplantae; phylum Streptophyta; class Magnoliopsida; order Santalales; family Viscaceae; genus Viscum; species Viscum album. The sequence continues at coordinate 1,761,772,819 of OY728125.1, forward strand.
ACTTTGGTGAGACCTGGAGACATTTCCAAATGATAAGATTCAAATCCAATTCGTCTAGAATTTATAAAGGTCTGATGTACCTAGGACTCAATTTACCCTTCTTACCGAAACGTATAACACCATTCCAGGGAAATACCTTAAAGAAAAAATTATCTCCTCTTTTAAATTCAAAATCCTTCCTTCGGTTATCAGCACAGATATTTTTCCTACTTTGAGCTTCTTGGATTTTGGTTCGAAAAACCTTCACATTTTCCATTGTTTCCTCAACATGTTTTGGGCCTATGAGTTTTCTTTCACCAACATCATCGCAACAAGTTGGTGTGTTACATATCTTTCCATATGATGATGCATATGGTGCCCTCTGTATACATGAATGTAATCTATTTTTATTTTAAAATTATACCTAAGGTAAATACTAATCACACATACATTGAAAGTCAAGTGCGCAAGATCTCGACATGTCTTCTAAGGTTTGAATTGTCTGTTCTGATTTTACATCAGTTTGAGGGTGGTAGGTAGTGCTCAAATGAAGTTCAACATCTAGGGCCTTTTGAAGACTTTTCCAAAATCATTATGTAAAATGGGGATCATGATTAGAAAAAGTCGATAAGGGTAATCCATGAAGTCTTATAACATCATTAATATATAGTTGTGATAATTATTCATGAGGTAAAATTCTCTTGTATAAATAAAATGTGTTGACTTGGTAATATGATCAACAATGACCCATATTGCATCATTAATTCAAGGTGTATTTGGTATCCACATGAAAAAATCTATCAAAATATCATCCCATTTACACTCAGGTATGGTAAGAGGTTATACGAATCCTCTAGGATGTTGTCTTCAAGCCTTCACCTTTTGACTAACAATACATCATGACACATAATCAACAATATCCCTTTTCATGTTGTCCCAACAAAAATTTTCTATCAAATCTCTATACATCTTAGTGCTACAATGTTTTCTAGAGAAATTGGATCAATGATCATCATCCAACAATTCCCTTTTTAGCTATGGTAAATCATGAACATAAATTATCTTCCCAAATTTCAAAATTCCATCTTCTCATAGGAATTCAATCAATCTCCCATTATTCACAACATTAATTTTATTTTGAAACTCTTGATCATCAGTGTGAGAACATTTTATTCTTTATAGTAAAGATGGATTGGATTCCATTAGAAAAAGTATTGATGTTTCACCTTCCATGATTCCTATCATATCCATCTTTAATAGATCAATGAACATAAGATACCTTTCAACTCTCATATTGTTCAAAACTCAAGGATCTTTTCTACTCAAATAATCTACAACCATATTTTCCATCCCCTAGTGGTAGTGTATAGTGCAATCATAGTCCTTGTATACCTCAAGCCATTATATTTTCCTCATGTTGAGTGCTTTCAATGAGAAAATATACTTCAAAATCATGTGATCAGTATATATCACACATTTTTCATCATAGATATAGTGTCTCCATATATTCAATGAAACGATTATAGCTGTTAACTCATGATCAAGAGTGGGATATATTGTTTCATGAATTTTTAGCCGTTGTGATGCATATGCAATAACTCTATCATTATGCAGCACATAACCAAGTCCATTCTTTTAAGCATCACTATAAATAAGCAATACATCATTCCATAATGGTAGTATCAAGATAGGATTATTAATTAATAATATCTTGAGTTTATCAAAACCTTATTCACACTCTTTTGTCCAAACAAATTTAACCCCTTTATGTGTGATCTTGGTTAATGGGTTTCCAAATTGGGATAAATTCTAGACAAAATGCCAAAAATAACCTGATAAACCAATAAAACTGTGTACCTCGATTATACTCATCAGTGCTTTCCATTCAAGGATTTCCATGGTATTTGAATGATATATAGAGATTTCATCCATAGAGACAATATGGAAAATAAAATAAATATCATCAATCCAGAATTCACACTTGCTAAACTTCCCATATAATTCATTTCTTCTAAGAGTTTTTACAATAGTGCACAATTAATTTTCATGATCTTTGTATATTTTTTATTAAACCAAGATCTCATCAATAAATAACACTAAAAACTAATCAAGATATACCATAAAAACTATATTCATTAGATCCATGAAAACAAATGGTTCATTAGTCCGTCCAAAAGAAATTACTATAAATCTGTAATTCTTGTACCTGTTTTAAAATGTTGTTTTCAGAATGTCATCCTTCATCACACACAACTGTTTATATCCATATCGAAGGTAAATATTTGAAAGATATTTATCTCCATGAAGTTGGTCGAATAAATCATCAATGTGAGGTAGGGGATAAAAGTACATTATTGTTATAGTATTGACCTCCCTGTAGTCAATGCACAGCCTCAAAAATCCATCTTTCGTATTAACTTAAAGAACAGGGGATCCCCATGTTGAAACACAAAGGAGAATAAATACCTTATTACTCAATTCCTCTAGTTGTTTCTTTTGTTCCACTAATTCTATAGTGGAAATTCTATAAGGGTTCTTCGATAAGGGCCCTAAAACAGGAATTAAATCAATGGAAAAACCAATTTATTTTTCTAGATGATGTCCAAGTAAATACTCTAGAAACACATCAACATATTCTTGCACAATAGGTACATCCTCTATTTAAACATTATTTTCCTCAACCATATTTATTTCATTCTCTTCCTCCCCAATTATTAAATTTAGTAGAGCTACTGGGGGTGGATCTAGAAAAGAATAAGGTGGAGACATTTCTACTCTAAAGGTAAGGTACTCCTTAACAACATCAATAATTGTAACCACCATATTCTTAAAATAAATTTTTGCATCATGGTCCAAAATCCAATTAATTATAAGGATTATATCATATTCAATCATGTGTATGAAAAATAGATCAGCAGATAATGAATATTTATATTCTCTAATGGGAACTGATTCACCAAAAATGTTTGCAATGATACTTCCCTAAATAGTATTTACTGTCAACTTCATTACTAAATCAAATTGTAAATGTCTAATTTTTTTAAAAACTGGGAAGATATGAAACAATGCAATGATCTATAATCAGATAAAGCTTTCTCAAAACTTGAGGAAACCATTAAATTAACTGCCACCATGTCTTTCAGAGCTTCAACCTCAGCAGTAGTGATCACATAAGCTTAGCCTTTCTCCCTTGGCCTTTTATTATTTATGTTTTCTTGGCACATAAGACATTCATTTGCATAATTACCCTTCTGTCTAAAATTTTAGCACTCATCATTCACAACCTATTTTGTTCTTTTGCAATCACGAGTATGGTGGCCTTTTTCACCACACTTGTAAAAGTCTATCATTCACTTCATGCAATATCCAAGGTGTCACTTCGTAGAGACCCTAAGATTGACATACATGGAAATTACATTACTTTTTCGGAATACTTAATACATAACAAAAACAGACACACAAGGATCGTAATAGTTTAGTGTCTTTGGAAATGTGAAATATAAACATCTAATCATGTTGAAACATCTTAAAAAACTCCGATAATGATATTCCCCTTTTTTGTTCCTTACATAAATCCTTTCCTTATTTCTTGGGGAAAATAAAACATAAAAATTTTGAGCTCAAATGCTACGTAAGGTCAAACATAGAGAACATAAAACAATCCATAATCATTTGAAAGAAAAAACATGAACATGAAATTTAAACATCAAAATCTTGAGCAAAGACATAAATCGTGGAAGTACGTAAGAAATATATCATAATGGAACATAGACCATGATAAAATATAATAGGAATAAAACATCAAATTGTGGCAACCATTCAGCACATGTTATGATTTCCATAGTAGCCAAGGCATTGCTGCCAAGACCATCATAGTGGACAAAGTCCCTTTCAAAATCGAGTTCACTCCTCATTTCTGTCCTATAACACTAAACCGGATTAACATACCATTACAGCCATGTGTATCTCATGAGATATAAATCATTACCCAATACATTGGAGGGAGATATAGGTCCCACCAATCTCATAATGATACCATTCTCATGTGTGCCACAAAATCCTAAACCATACATCATAGCATAACCCATGTAATAAAAATGGTATTCTTAAACATCATGTCATCATGACATAATCCATAAAAGGATATCGTAAAAATAATTCCATCATAACATAATCAAATAAATGTAAAAATAGGGATATAAACAGAACCTTATGTTATCTTTGATGGAAAATAATTTTGATAAAACACTTGAACTCCATTATTGAGGAAAATATCATTTCTACCTCAAAAACATTTTCCTTTCTTATCATGTCATATGATTTTGTACTAAAAGAAGTTGATTAAAAATAAACTTGAAAACTTGTAAAGTAAGATTCATGGAAATAATGTTCTAAAATCCATTCATGCCATATAAGTTAAAAAAACATTCTTCTCGTACATTGGCCGGAAAAGTCAAAAAGTTCCTCGTAAAAGAAAAATTCCATACATACTATGTAGTAAAAGTAAAAATGGGTTAAAAGGATATTAAAATACATGAATTAATTTTTATAAACAAGGACATGGATGATAAATATAACCCCAGCAAATACATACGAATAAACAATCTCAGATAAAAATGATATTGGAAAAGTTATCCCTTACCTTAGGTCTGATATGCTTTGCATGGATCCGAACCTCCTATATAATGATTTAAATAATGTCATTGACTTATTACATAATCATATTCATTGTTATTATTTCATATATGTTTCACTTATGACTTTATATTACCTGTTCTTTTGTAAATTCCATGTTAAAGCAGCGTTTTGGGTAAAATCATTTCATTTATCGTATTTTTTTTGACTTGTCATTTTTGATATTATTACTTATATCCTGATTTATATAATTCTAGAATTTAAAAAATGATTTATATATAATATATATTCATCATATACATATATATTATAGATCGATAAATGGAATGAAATACACCTTTCGTGGAGACGGTAGGTCGTACGTACGCATGAACGTTGTTTTTGTTTCCTTATTCGGTGGAATTATGAAAATTACATACATATATATATACATAAATACATTATCATTATTATGTAATATATTTCATTATTATTCATTATATAAACTTTATGATCATTCATGTGTGGTTAACAAGGAGAATGAATCTCATCACGTCGTGGAGACGGTAGTCCGTACGTACGCACAAGCAATGATATCGTTCCCATAATTATTGAATAGAATTAGAGTTGATGGTATAATATATCAGAATCATTATGATGTTATAATAACCATATATAGTTATTCTTTACACCATTATACCCATCCTTGTAAGGTGTTGGTGGAAAAACAGATTACACCACGGCGTGGAGACGGTATTCCGTACATACGGACGCGTGATGATTTTGTTTACCGTAGGGTGGATAGAAGGTGAAATAGGGTTGTTTCATATTTATAATAATATATCAGTATATTAGGGAAACTGATGTTATTAATTCATAATGAAACAACTAAAGAATATGGAGAAGATGAAGAATGGAACTTGAAGAAAACAGTAGAAGGTATTACCTCTTTCTCGAAGTGCCACCTTTAAACTTTCTCTTAGGAAACTAGTGTTGGTCTATTTAGAAGACCAGTACCTCTAGTAGGTTTAAAAAGAAGTGGGGAAGTGAAATAGTCACGGTTTTCCCGAGCTTGAAGACTCAAAGTGGTTTAAGGAGTTGAAGGAGGAGGTTCTCTTTTATAAGGGAGGAGAGGGGCACCTTAGGAAAACATAAAATATTATTTTCTTATAAAGTCATATTCGTTTTTTAATAGCTCCAAATTGATTTATTTAGAAGATAAGGTGGGTATGGGTATAAATACACTCAAACAATAGAATTTATAAAAGTTTAGGTTACTATTTTATCCTTATCATTTATATTTAACTCTAAGTTAAATAATTTAACTTTTACAGTGTCTTTTTTTTTCTTACACTATATGGTAAATTAACTTACTATAACAATTCAAAAGAACCCCAAGTTGTTTATTATTAATATATATAACCATATCTATGTAATTTGGCCTAACCTTAGATTTTTAGGAATAAAATAACAACAAATGATATAATATTTGTTTTAAAAACTATTTGTTGTCAATTTTGACACTATTTGGTAATTAATTTTTGTGAAAATCATAACAACATGATTTCTTCAAAACAGGTTATGTAAATCAATACCAACATATCATATTAACCTAAAAAATTATTTTAATTCATAAAAAGTCTCAAATTACAATTATTTGGGTATTTATAACATCAATTATGTTAATATTTCATTAATAAGATAATTACCGCATCATCATTGTGTCATTAATAAATTAAATTATTTAATGTCTAAAAATTATAAATAAAATTCCATTATGTAGGAAGTCGTTTTACATTTCTAATTAATATTTATAATCTAATTTATCTTATGTATAACCCTATATTTAAAATTATTTACTTATTAAACATTGATTTTAACTATGTTAACCCTTCTATAAATAAATTAATAATAAATGTTCTAATCTAATCCAAGTGGACCTAAATGGTCATATTTTATTCCTATGGTTTTTTTGGTCGAATTTCACATATACAATAGAATTTGGTTTTGTGTTAGGGTAATAATAATATCATTTTTACCCTTAATTACACTATGTACTTTTAACCGTGGGGAAAAAAGTAAAAACTTACTATTCACCAGAAATTATTTTCAACTCATTAAACCACAATTTAGTCCTTGATATGAACCGTGTATCTTGGATTTTTGAAATTCCAATCACTGAAACGGTAAATTATGTTTTATGTAAATTTTCAAATTGTCATACGAGGTGGGTAAAAGACGGTGAAAAGTTCAATAAAATTTTTATATATCTAAATTTATTATAATATGACTCCAATGATTTACTTTGAAATTATATAGGTATTATGTATCAATTTTTACCTAAAATAAATTTAAATAAAATAAATAATTATGTAAATAAAAAGTTAGTTTTTAAATAGTAACCTAGTGTTTTCACTATTCATCAAAAATTGAAAGTTTTCAGAAAAATACCAAAATTTCACCCTAGGATAATTTCTATATTCTTAATCCAAAAATGAAGTCCATTTTGAAAGATAAAATTAAAAAAATTTCAAAAAGTGGGTATTACTATTTTTAATGGCTAGTTTTAATAATATTTTAATAGTATATCATGGTTAAGTGAAACACGATATTGCGTACGACGCAAGCTGTCGAGGAAGGTCGTGATTGTGTGTAATGAAAGCCAAGATAGTCTTGTGTGTAGTGAAAGATTCCTTTGATGATGTATATAACAACAAAACATTTCTCATAAAAATCTCGGATGTTACATTCTACCCCCCTTAAAATGAATTTCGCCCTCGAAAGTCGTCACTTTGTAACAAACAGATGAGGATACTTCTCCTTCATCATATCCTCAAGCTCCCATGTAGCTTCTTCTAATTGGTGGTTCCTCCATAAAACATTCACCAATCGAGTGGTCTTGTTCCATAGGACTTTATCGCTATGATTCAGAATCTCTATCAATTGTTCTTCATAAGAAAGACCTTGCTCCAGCGGTACAACTTCTAAGTTGAGTACATGTGAAGGATCAGGTATGTACTTTCTTAGGAGAAATACATGGAACAAATCATGAACTTGGGAGAGATTTGGTGGAAGTTCCAATCGGTAAGCTACATTCCCAACACGATCCAGTATTTCGAAAGGACCGATATACCAAGGGCTCAGCATTCCCTTCCTTCCAAATCTCATTACTCTCTTCCAAGGAGATATTCTTAAGAACACTTTATCACCCACTTCAAACTATAGGTCATTTCTCTAGTTGTCAACATAACTTTTTTCGACTCTGAGCTGTTCTTATGTGTTGTTGAATAGATCGGACCTTTTCTGCAATCTCATCAACAAGATCATGTCCTAATAGCTTTATTTCCCCAACATCATCCCAACAAGTTGGAGTTTCGAATTTCTTTCCATAGAGAGCTTCATAAGGAGCCATCGGAATACTGGAGTGAAAACTATTATTATAATAAAATTCCACCAAAGGTAGGTGTTGATCCCAACCACCTATGAAATCCATAGAGCAAGCTCTCAACATATCTTCTAGAGTTTGAATTGTCCTCTCAGACTGACCGTCTATCTGAGGATGGTAAGCAGTGTTGAAACTCAACTCTATATCTAGAGCATGCTGAAGACTTCACCAGAATTTCAAGGTAATCCTCAGATCTCGATCAGATATAATGGAAAGTTGTACTCCATGCAATCTTACCACTTCCTTCACATATATCCTTGCAAGATGATCCAGAGAGAAATCCTCTCTAATAGAAATGAAGTGTTCAGACTTTGTAAGAAGATCAACTATGACCCAGACATCATTATTGCCTTCGGATGTTTTAGGAAGTCCGGTGACACAGGCTATAGTGATGTTTTCCCATTTCCATTCAGGTATGGGTAATGGTTGTAACATACCCTTAGACTTCTGTATCTCAGCTTTAACTTGGTGACAAACTGAGCATTGGGAGACATATTCAGCAAAATTTCATTTTCATGCCATTCCACCAGAAGTACTCTTTTAGGTCCCTATACATTATCGTGCATCCAGGATGAATAGAGAATAAAGATCTATGAGCCTCATCCAGCAGCTCCTTATTTAATTCTGGGATGGGAGGAACACAAACCCGATTCCTGAACTTTATTATCCCATCAAAATAAAGGTTGAATTCAGGAACATTTCGCACCTTATTTTGTAACTCTACATCTTCTTTCTGTGCCTCTTTAATCTTCACATATATAGATGGTTGAACATTTATTTGAGAAAGATACGATTTTCCCCTTCCATTATAATTCCAAGATCAATCGTTCGTAAATCCAAAATTATTGGATCTTTTGTGATCCTCATCATGGATAAACTGACATGGTCTTGTCGACTTAATGCCACTACCAACTTGTTTGCTTTCCCACTGTGGTAATGAATTGAGTAGTCGTAATCCATAATCAGCTCCAACCATCTTCTTTGATGCATATTCAAATCCTTTTGTGTAAAAATATAATTTAGACTTTTATGATCAATATAAATATCACACCTTTCACAATAAAGGTAATGCCTCCAAATCATTAATGAAAAGATTACCACAGCTAACTCCAAATCATGAGTTGGGTAATTTTGCTCATGGATTTTCAACTGTTGTGAGGCATAATCTATCACCAAATAATTTTTCATGAGAACACACCCCATTACCTTCTTGGATGCATCACTGTAGATCACAAACCTTTCTCCACTACAAGGTAGTGTGAGTACAGGTGCACTGGATAACATTCTTTTTATCTCTTTGAAATTCTCTTCACATTCCTCATTAAAAACACACTTAACTCCTTTATGAGTCAACTTGGTGAGTGGGTTAGATAACCTTGAAAAATATTTCACAAAATGTCAGTAATATCTAGACAAACCATGAAAACTTTGGATATCAGTTATTGTTGTTGGTCTCAACCATCTTTCGATAACCTCTGTTATTGCTGGATCTACAGATATTCCTTCTTTTGAGATTATGTGACCCAAAAATGAAACTTTTTGAAGCCAAAATTCACACTTGGTATATTTGGCATAAATATTCTCCTTTCTCAAGGTCTTCAATACAATTCTCAAATGATATTCATGTTCTTCCTTGCTCTTTGAATAGACAAGAATATCATCTATAAAGACTACCACAAACTGATAAATATAGTCTCTAAAGACTCTATTCATCAGATCCATGAAGATAGTTGGGGCATTAGTAAGACCAAATGGAATCACTATAAATTCATTGTGTCCATACCTTGTACGGAAATCTGTCTTTGGTATATCCTCCATTTTGAACCTTAATTGATGATACCATGAACGAAGATCAATCATGGAAAAGTATTGATCTCTGCATACTTGGTCAAATAAGTCTTCAATGCATGGGAGAGGATATTTGTTCTTGATATTGATCTTGTTATGTTCTCGATAATCAATACAGAGTCTCATTGATCCATCTTTCTTTATAAAAAATAGAACAGGTTCTCCCCAAGGTGACACACTAGGGCGTATGAATACTTTATCAAGATTCTCTTGGAGTTTCTTCTTCAATTCCTGCAACTCAATTGGGGCCATTCTATAAGGTGTCTTTGAAATAGGCAAAGCACCAGTTACGAGTTGTATTAAAAACTAAACTTCACGATTTGGTGGAAGATCTGGCAATTACTCCGGAAAGACATCATCAAATTCCCGTACAATGGGCATGTTATTAATTGTGAGTTTCTCTCCATCCATTTGATATAAATAACCATAATTTAGTATAATCGAGACCCATAAGATGTTTGAAATTTACACTCGAAGGTTATGTTCATCCTTGCCTCGATAGATGATCATAGATTGATTTGGAATATGAAATGTGACTTCCCTTCTTTGGAAATTGATATGAGATCCATATAAAGAAAGCCAATCCATGCCAAGAATCACATCAAATTCTACTATAGGGAGGATCACAAAATTTGCTGGATGCACTTTCCCACAAACATCAATCGGAGAAGTATTGTAAACTTTTGATGCGATTTTTGTTCCATTAGGAGTTCTCACAGCCAACTCAACATCTAATTGTTGAGGTAATATGGCGATACCCTTAGAAGATTCTGTAGAAATAAAAGAGTGGGTGGATCCAGAATCAAATAAAAAATTTGCTACATTAGAGTGGATGGTAAGTCTACCTCTCACCACTTCATTATCATACTCCACATCACCGACAGTAATGTCATGTGATATTCCTTTTTCTTTGGACTTAAGAGATTGTTGGCGTCGATCGTCATCATCAACCCTTGGATTTGGGAATTGATTGGTATAATGACCCATCTCCTTGTACTTGTAACATTGAAGTGTAGAAGGTGCACTCTGTCTAGCCATTTCTTTGTTCGCCTCACTAGACATCTTCTTCCCATCATTGCGGCATTCAAATGCCCGATGAAATTCATTTACACATTTGAAAAATTTACTTGTCCCTTTAAGACAACTCCCTCCATCTATCTTTCCACACAATGAGCCTAAGGGAAAACTCATCTTTTTTTCAGTGTGCTCTTTATATTTTCCTTTGAATTCCATTTTCCTCTTCTTATCAAATGGATATGACTGATGGGTTACTGCAATCTCCATCTCAACCATGAGAGCACATCGAACGATTTCCTCATAGCTATTGAAGTCCCTTATGGCTAACACCCCTCAAAGACTTGGTTTTATGCCACTAAATAATCGATCGATCTTACTCTCAGGTTGGATAATAATACCATAAGCGTACCTTGCAAGTCTTGTAAAATTTTCTTCGTAGGTACCAACGGATTCATCATGCTTTTGCTTCAGTTCAAGAAACTCCTTCTCCATCTTTGTTCAAAGAATACGAGGGAAATACTTATTGAAAAATAATTTCTTGAACTCATCCCCTTCCATGGACTCAATTTCATCCCTTTTCCTCGTATTATTAATATTATTACACCATTTATTAGCATCACCTTCCAAATGAAAACCGCTAAGATGACATTATCTTGTTCAGAACATTGCTGAACAGAAAATATCTTTTCAGCGGCATTGATCCATTGTTCATCCACTAATGTATCAGAAGACCCACTGAATGAAGGTGGACACTGCCTCATGAACGATTCAACAGAATGTAGCTCCTTCCTTTTCTCGTTTAGAAGTCCTACATGATTAATTGCTTGAGAAAGTTGTGTGAGCATGGCTACAAGATTCTTCATTCCATCTCCCATAACGTTTGGTTGCTCATGGGACAATCATTGCATTGCCCATCGCATTCCGCATTAACACGGCTCCTACGGGTTCCATCCATTGACTAAAACCAAGAATAAGAGTTTGATAAACACTAATTATAATAGGAAAAAATCATAATCAAGATTAAAATTTCACACTTAAGGTCTTATCATAGGTTGTTCATGGACATTTCTAAAACACCAAGATTGTGTTCTATGATTAGAAATATCCTTAGGTTTCTTACTAAGGATTTCACAACCTTGTTTCAAAAGGTTGACTATACCTTTCCTCTGATACCAACTGTAATGACTCAATGCATGACGTACATGGACATTACATTACTTTTGCAGAATACTTAATACATAACAAAAACAGACACACAAGGATTGTAATAGTATAGTGTCTTTGGAAACTTGGAATATAAACATCTAATCATGTTGAAAGATCTTCAACAACTCCAATAACGATCTACCCCTTTTTGTTTCCAGACCTAAAACCTTTCCTTATTTCTTGGGGAAAATAAAACATAAAAAGGGTGAGCTCAAATTCTCATTAAGGGAAAACATAGAGAACATAAAACAATCCATAAACATTTAAAAGCAAAAACATGAACATGAAATTTAAACATCAAAATCTTGAGCAAAGACATAAATCATAGAAGTACATAAGGCATATATCATAATGGAACGTCAACCGTGATAAAATATAATTAGAATAAAACATGTAATTGTGGAAACCATTAAGCATATGTTATTATTTCCATAGTAGCCAAGGCCTTGCTTCCAAGACCATCTTAGTGGAAAAAGTCCCTTTCTAAATTGAGTTCACTCCTCGTTTCATTCCTGTAACACAGAACCGGATTAACTTACCGTTACAGCCATGTCTATATCATGAGATATAAATAATTACCCAATGCATTTAAGGGAGATATAGGTCCCACCCATCTCATAATGATACCATTCTTATGTGTGCCCCAAAATCATAAACCATACATCATAGCATAACCCATGTAATAAAAATGGGATTCTTAAACATCACGTCATAATAACATAATCCATAAAAGGATATCGTAAAAATAATTCCATCATAATATAATCAAATGAATGTAAAAATAGGGATATAAGCATAACCCTATATTATCTTAGATGGAATATAATTTTGATAAAACACTTGAACTCCATTCTTGAGGAAAATATCCTTTATACTTCAAAAATATTTTCCTTTATTAACATGTCATATAATTTTGAACTAAAATAAGTTCATTAAAAATAAACATGAAAACTTTTAATGGAATCTTCATGGAAATAATGTTCTAAATATCCATTCATGCCTTATATGTTAAAAAAACATTCTTCCCGTACTTTGGACAGAAAAGTCAAAAAGTGCCTAGTAAAAGAAAGATTCCATACATAAAATGTAGTAAATGTCAAAAATGGGTAAAAAAGAAATTAAAAATACTTGAAAAAAATTTTAGAAACAAGGAAATGGATGATAAATATAACCCCAGAAAATACTTACGAATAAACAATCTCGGATAAAAACGAGATTGGAAAAGTTATCCTTTACCTTAGGTCCGATATGCTTCATATGGATTTGAAACTACTGAATAATGATTTAAATAAATTCATTTACATATTACATAATCATATTATTTGTTATGATAGCATATATGTTTCACTAATGACTTTATATTACCCGTTCTTTTGTAAATTCCATGTTAAAGCAGTGTTTTGGGTAAAATCATTTCATTTATCGTATGTGTTTCGACTTGTCTTTCTTGATATTATTACATATATCCTAATTTAAATAATTCCATAATGTAAAAAATGATTTATATATAATATATATTCATCATATACATATATATTATAGATCGATAAATGGAATGAAATACACCGTTCATGGAGACGGTAGGTCGTATGTACTCATGAATGCTGTTTTTGTTTCCTTATTTAATGGAATTAATTAAATGACATAAATATATATATACATAAATCCAGTATCATTATTATGTAATATATTTCATTATTATTCATTATATAAACGTTATTATCATTCATGTATGGTTAACATGGAAAATGAATCTCATCGTGTCGTGGAGATGGTAGTCCGTACGTACGCACGAGCGATGATATCATTCCCATAATTATTGAATAGAATTGGAGTGGATGGTATAATATATCATAATCAGTATGATGTTATAATAACCATATATATTTATTATTTACACCATTATACCTATCCGTGTAAGGTGTTGGTGGAAAAACAGATTACACTACGGCGTGGAGACGGTATTCCGTACGTACGCACATGCGGTGATTTTGTTTTCCGTAGGATGGATATAAGGTGAAATAGGGTTGCTTCATATTTATAATAACATATCAGTATTTGAGGTATACTTATGTTATTACTTCATAATTAAACAACTAAATAAGAGGGAGTAGAAGAAGAATGGAACTTGAAGAAAACGGAAGAAGGTATTACCTCTTTCTCGAAGTGCCTCCTTTAAACTTTTTCTTAGGGCACTAGAGTTGGTCTTTTGAGAATACCAGTACCTCTAGTAGGTTTTTAAGTAAGTGGGGAAGTTTAATGGGCAGGTTTTGGCAGATCATTAATGCTCAAAGTGGTATAAGGAGGAGAGGAAGGAGGTTCCCTTTTATAAGGGAGGAGAGGGGCACCTTAGGAAAACATAAAATATTATTTTATTATAAAGTAATATTAGGTTTTTAATAGCTCAAAATTGATTTATTTAGAAGATAAGGTGGGTATGGGTTTAAATCCTCTCATCCAATAGAATTTAGACAAGTTTAGGTTACTATTTTATCCTTATCATTTAGATTTAACTCTAAGTTAAATAATTTAATTTTTACACTGTCTTTTTGTTTTCTTACACTATATGGTTAATAAACTTACTATAACAATCCACAAAAAACCAAGATGTTTATTATTAATATCTATAACCATATATATGTCAGTGGATTAACCTTATCTTTTTATGAATAAAATAACAACAAATAATATAATATTTTTTTAAAAAACTATTTTATGTCAATTTTGACACTATTTGGTAATTGGTTTTTGTGAAAATTATAACAGCATGATTAATTTGAAAAACGTTAATTAAATCAATACTAACATGTCATGATAACCTAAAAAAGTATTTTAATTCATAAAAAGTCTCATATTACATTTATTTTGGTATTTATAACATCAATTATGTTAATATTTCATTACTAAGATAATTACTGTATCATCATTGTGTCATAAATAAATTAAATGATTTAATGTCTAAAATTTATAAATAAAATACCATTATGTAGGAAATATTATTATCTTTCTAATTAATAAGTATAATAAAATTTATCTTATATATAACCCTATATTAAGAATTATTTACTTACTAAACATTGATTTTAACTATTTTATCCCTTCATTAAATAAATTAATAATAAATGTTCTAATATAATCCAAGTGGAACTAAATGGTCATATGTTATTCCTAAGGTTGTTTTTGGTCGAATTACACTTATCTAATAGGATTTATACATGTGTTAGGGTAATAATAATATCATTTTTAACCTTAATTACCCTATTTTCTTTTAACCGTGGTAAAAAAGTAGAAAGCTACCATTCACCAAAAATTATTTTCATCTCATTGAACCACATTTTAGTCCTTGATATTAACCATGTCTCTTGGATTTTAGAAATTACACTGACAAAAGTTGTAAAATTATGTTTTATGTAAATTTTCAAATTCTCCTAGGAGGTGGGTAAAAGAAGGTGAAAAGTTCTACAAAATTTTTATATATCTAAAATTATTACAAAATGACTCCAATGAATTACTTTGAACTTATATAGGTATTATGTATCAATTTTGACATAAAATAAATTTGAATAAGATAAAAAATTATTTAAATAAAAAGTCGGTTTTTAAATAGTAACCTAGTGTTTTCACTATTCATCAAAAATTGATAGTTTTCCGAAAAATACCAAAATTTCAGCCAAGGTAATTTCGATATTCCGAATCCAAAAATGAAGTCCATTTTGAAAGATAAAATTTAAAAAATTACAAAAAGTGGGTATTACTGTAACATCCCATGTTTGTAATGAATAATAGATATTTTTATCTATGCCTATTAATGAATTAGATAGTGTTTTAGAGGCTTAAAATGGAAATACACCCTATCTTAAGGATGCAATACACTAATATTTTTAAAAGATTGTTTTACTACCTTTTAATGGAAAACCATTTTTTAATCTATCATTTTACACATTTATAAGCTATATTTGTCAAAATAAACTTATTCCTTATGATTGGGACATCAAAATTTACTTTGTGTGAATCTTTGGTATTTTTCCGATAATGTTCATTTTTTAATGAATAGTGAAAAATGTTGTATTTTAATTCAAAACGTCTTTTTAATCTAACTTATTTATATGATTAGATTATGTTTTGAATTGG
The DNA here is from genome assembly GCA_963277665.1 of Viscum album. Classification (NCBI taxonomy): domain Eukaryota; kingdom Viridiplantae; phylum Streptophyta; class Magnoliopsida; order Santalales; family Viscaceae; genus Viscum; species Viscum album. The sequence goes on from OY728125.1 coordinate 1,761,789,059, forward strand.
TTTTAAATTGAAATTAAAATATATTTTTACCATTTAATCCAATGGTGGTCATTGGAATAAATTTCACTTTGAAATTGGACTTAAACTACTGTCAATCTTTTGATACTTATTATTTCATAAAAACATGCTATTTGTCATGAAAATGGGAAATAATTATTAAATTAATTAATGTAACTAATATTTTTTTTAATTTTCTAAAATAGACATTATTTTTGAATTTGGAATATCAAATATTTCTTAGGGTGAAGTTTTGGTATTTTTCTGAAAAACTTCAATTTTTCGATGAATAGTGAATGCATAAAGTGGTAGTTAAAGAAACTGATATTTCATTTAAATGAAACTTTGCCACTTCTGTGATTTGATTTTCAAAAATCCGACATACATGGTTGTCATTAAGAAGTAAAATGTGGTTCAATGAGATTAAAATAATTTTTTTGTGGAATAGTAACTTTTAAGTTCTTAATCACGATTAGAGGTAATTAGTGTAGTTTAAGGTAAAAATTGTGTTTTAATAATATGAGATGAGATTGAAATAGGTCCTACCTTTATTAGATGTGTCATGGACGACCAATAAAATCCATGTGTCATCTTAAGGACCCCATGGAGCCACTTTGGAAGGAAAATGTCATTAATATCTTTTAATTTAATGTTAAAGAAAAAATGTCACAAACATGAGTTATTTTACTAAAACAATTTTTACATGGGGTTATACAAGTCAGATTTTTGACTATAAATAGTTGTTGGAAAGATAAAAATATTTCCTACATCATAGTAGTTTTTATATAATTATTAGACATCAAATAAATAAAACTATTTATGACATCATGATGATGCATCGATTACCTCATTATTTAACGATTTAAATAAAATGTAAAGATAATGTAAAATATAAGACCTATAACTTTTCAAAAACCTATTGGATGTGTATATTTCTAACCCTTATCACCTTATACTCGAATTATATCAATGTGGTACCTTTTAAATCCGAAACACATTTTAAAATAAAGTAACATTTCTTTACTTTCGAAGAGTGCCCCTCCACCTCTCTTATAAAAGGCCCCCACCTCTACCTCCTTACCCACACTTCAAAAGCCATTGGATCACCAAACCCCTGCCCATTTTGTCTCTCCACATCCCTCTATGACTCTTAGAAGCCTCATGTTGGGCAGAAGTCTTCCCAAGGAAACCTTTGAGCTCAAACAAAAGGGAGTTTCCCGATTTTAAGGTAATGTCTTCACTCGAGTCCTTTTGTTTTATTTTGCTTCTCCAACCCCCTAAACTCTTTTTATTCATTTATTTTGTAACAAATACAGTATCTTCAATATACTAGGATGTTTTTAGAAGAAATATTCAAGCATTACTTACACACACCTACATATAATGGTTAAAGAACATACTGTTTCCCTGGATGGCGAATTTCTAACTCACGAAACGATGATTGTTCAATATTATTCTAACACCTTCAATGGTGGCCATTTAGATGTCACTATATTTATATATGATATATAATATTTTTATGTTTTCCTTAAGCTTCTATATTTTTCATTTATGGCATACCTTTAGGACTTCCATTATGGGTATACGCGATATCTTCATTTTAGGAAGTGCGGACTACCGCCCCCTCAAAGTGATTTGATTCGTTAATACCATATGTGGTATGTATAAAGTATATATTTAATGATATTATATATGATACCATACTAGAATTAAAATACTATTATGTATCATTATGTTTTAATTCCATTAAATATGAAATAGAAATGGAAGTAGCGTTCATGCGTACGTACGGCTTACCGTCTCCATGAACGGTGAATTTCATTTCTTACCTCTAAATGTTATGTAATATTATAAATTCATGAATGTGCTGGATATATATGATATATATGATTTCTACATCATGAATACAATTTAGGATATAATGGATATTTTATCACTTGAACAACTTGTAATTATAAATAGTTTATTTTTGTCTCAAGTACCAATGATCGTTAAAACGACCATTAATAACTTAAATAATTAAATACTGTTCATGACATGGTAATAAGAGATATAGAAGGAATAATGAACGTGGAAAATGTTCTTAATCAAGTAGATATTAACTGAAGTTTATTATTTAGGGCATTAAAGAACGATCGAGTCAAGTCGGACCCGAGGTATGGGACTTCGTCTCAATCTCCTTTCATTGAGGCATATTATGTTTTATACACAACTTTCTTTTATACGATGTATAAACCCCTTTGACTTTTACGTTTATTCAAAAGGAATGTTTTTTATATGAAGCGTTTAGTAAACGAAAAAAAGGAATGTTTTTGTCGTACGTATGCGGCGACAACGACTTCTCCGCCGTCATGACCATTATTTGAGTTTCAGCTTCCTGTATAAGCCATACCATTTTTTTAAAGAAAAATAAATTCCATGTTTTACTTTTCTTTTATTTTGGTATTGAAAATGATTTTAATAATGTTTTTATATCAATGTGTTTGATATTTTATGTTTCCTTTGTGCATGTTTTATATGATACGATTATGTTGTGTTTCTTGGGAATTATTATGAAGACGGATGGTTCCGTGATAAACTAAGGGCGGGTGAGCCCGATATAGCTCTCCAATGCATTGGGTAACATGAAGGAGTGAAAGGTTAAGGTTTCTCCGAAGATATATAGGGAATATACTGTGATGGGTATTCCAAACGTAACCAAGAGGGTTACTCCCTACGTAAGAATGTTATGAATGCCTCAAGTTTCCATTATGTCTTATGATTTCTATAATTTATTCATGATTTGATGAGGTATTTTTAAGTGCTTAAATTTTATGGGTAAAGTATGATTTCATTCATTTGTATATATGTACCCATGTTTCCTTTCCATATTTTTATATACCTTACTGAGCTTTTTATGCTCATCCCATGTTTCTAAAATGTTTTTCACAGGTCAAGGGAATGGTACATTATATGATGATAGTGTCAAGGAAGTGTCAAGAAAGAATCCATGTTTTATTTTAAATATGTTTCCGTTGTTGGAAAAAATGAATACTATCTTTTATGTAACCACTTTGATTAAATGTGGAATGTAATTCATGTTTTATGATATAATTCTCTAAAACTCTAATCCTGAAAAGATCCTCAAGGTCTAATCTTGTAATAACTGAAGATTAAGTAATTTTTAAGGTTGGGGCCTTATAGTTGGTATCATAGGTCGGTTTAGATAACTTTAGGAGTTAGAATTCTATTAAATGATTATCCAAATTTTCTTTATGGTCAAATTGAAATGATATCGCATTTGAAGATTTCTATGTTTCTTCATCTTAGACATGTTTTTTCAGAATGGTTTTCTATAGTGGAAATAGGGAAGTAGTGCAAGGAAGGAATACATAAGGAATTAACCTTCCGAATCAGCATCCTGAGATGGATGGAATTGGAACTGAACAGTTTGTTGTAGTAATGGCGCATTTGACTCAATCGATAAATGGTGGTGGTATCCATGCACGAGATAAGCCAGATCAACCATATAGGAACATGTAAGTGGTGGAACATTTCATGAGGCAACATCCCCCATCATTCAGAGGATCATCTGACCCTATGCTAGCTGAAGGGTGGATTAAAGCACGGGAGAACATTTTTGATGTCATGGGGTGTTCAGACAATCAAAATGTTAGTCTATCTATTTACCGTTTGGAGGGTAAATCAGATCAGTGTTTGTCGATGGTTAAAAATATCAGGGACACTGATGAGATTGATGCTCTCGATTGGGATGAATTTAAAGGTATGTTTCTTGAGAAGTATTTTCCTAAGGCTGTTCGACATAGGATGGAAAATCAATTCTGGGAATTGAGGCAAGAGGAAGACCCAATGGATGCCTATGAAGAAAGTTTCACTCGTCTGTCAAGGTGTGCTCAAAATTGTATCCGAGACCGTGATAGTAAAATCAATAGTTCTTACTCAATATTAAAGCCAAAATATTTAAGGGCTTTAACTTCTAGTGAGTTCAAAAGTTATGAAAAGCTTGTTCGATGTGCTAAGAAGGTGGAAATGGAGTTAGCCGATGATCAAGTGTTCTATAACAACCAACAGAAGAAGAGACCGAGGTGGCATGAGAATGGAAAGAATTCTTCAAAAAATTATGATGATAAAAAAACTAAGTTTCCAGTTTCTGATAAATGTGGTAAAAGGCATGGTGGGGAATGTCTTCTAAATTCTGGAAACTGCTACCGATGTGGAATGATGGGACATAAGGCTCGTGATGGCACTAAAAAAGATCAAGGTAAAGGTAAGACCAAATTTGATTTACTGTTACTGAAATGTTTTAAGTGCAATGAGATTGGTCACTATGCAAATGAGTGTCCGAAAAAGATCTTGAGTGATGGGAAGCAGTTAGACTACAAGAAGAATGGGGTGGTGAAATCCTTTGCAACTAATTCAGCAGATGTAAGGCCATCAAATGAAGTTGTATCATGTACGTTGTTTGTTTTTTCAGATTATTCCATTGTGTTGTTTGATTCGGGGTCTACATATTCTTTCATCTATGAAAATGTTTCTAGTAGAATGGGAATACCATCTCAAGAAATGACTCCTGAACTTGTGGTAAAAACACCTGGGGTAAATGATGAAGCAAAAAGAATTTATAAGAATAATCCTATCCTTATCTGTGGAAAGAACCTACTTGAAAATCTAATTGTTCTACCTCTAGTAGAGTTTGATGTTATCCTGGGTATGGATTGGCTCTCTATTTACCATGCTAAGATTGACTGTAGAGCTAAAGAAGTTTCTTTTCAGAAATACTTTTAGTGTTTGTAAAATAATGAAACCTTACTGTTGAGAACTTATCAAGAGTCCGAGAAACTTGTAAAATATGCAATCGAATGTTCTATTGCACACATTGTTAAAAATAAGTTAACTGTTCAGATTAATGATGTGCCAATGGTAAATGAGTATCCTGATGTTTTTCCTGATGAGTTGCCTAGAATAATTCCAGATCAGGAAGTTGAGTTTACTGTTGACTTAATTCCTGATGCTAAGCCAATTTCAAAACCCCCTTCTTGAATAGCTGAGATTGAACTTTTAGAGTTGAAGGAGAAATTGGAAGATTTATTAGAGAAAGGTTTCATTCGAACGAGCACATCACCATGGGGTGATCCTGTTTTATTTGTTAAAAAGTAAGATGGTTCAATGAGAATTTTCATTGATTATAGAGCCTTGAATAACATCACTGTTAAGAACAAATATCATTTTCCTCATATCAATGATTTGTTTGATCAGCTCCAGGGAGCTCATTATTTTTCAAAGATTGACCTGAGATCGGGGTACCATCAGCTAAAGGTAAAGGAAGAAGATGTTCTGAAGACTGCGTTTCGTACAAGATATGGCCATTATGAATTTGTAGTAATTCTTTTTGGGCTAACCAATGCACCTGCTGTATTCAAGGACTTAATGAATAGAATTTTCCATGAGTTCTTGGATAAGTTTGTGGTGGTTTTAATTGATGATATTTTGGTGTTTTCTAAAAGTAAATAGGAGAATTAATGACATTTAAGGGTTATTTTTCAAACCTTAAAAGAAATGAAATTGTATGGGAAATTCAGAAAGTGTGAGTTTTGGTTGCAACAAATTTCATTCCTTGGTCACATTGTTTCTAAAGATGGGATAACTGTTGATCCTGCAAAAACAAAGGTTGTTGATGAATGGCAAAGACCCACCAATGTAACCGAGATCCGTAGTTTCTTTGGTTTGGAAGGTTACTACCGAAGGTTTGTTGAAACTTTTTCATGGTTATCTTGTCCAATGATTAAGCTAACTCTGATGGATGTTAAGTTTATCTGGACAAAAGAATGTGATGATTGTTTCCAGGAACTGAAAAAAATATTGGTGAGTGCCTCAGTTTTTCCACTACCTTCTAGGAATGGGGAGTTTTTTTATCTAGAATGATTATTCATTGAATGGACTTGGTTGTGTCCTAATGTAGAGTGATCATGTAATTGCTTATGCTTCACGACTGTTGAAAACTCATGAGTTAAATTAACCTAAACATGATTTGGAATTAGCTGCTGTAGTTTTCGCTATAAAAAATTTGGAAGCATCATTTGTATGGAGTAAAGTGTGAAATATATACCGATCACAAAAGTTTAATGTATATATTCACTCAAAAAGAAATGAACACGAGACAGAGTAGATGGCTAGAATTAATCAAGGATTATGATTGTATAATTTATTACCATCCGGGAAAAGAAAATAAAGTGGATGATGCTTTGAGTAGAAAAAGTAATGCTTCATTAACAATGTTGAGTTTGGAACGTGATCCTTTGGTTAAGGATTTTATGAACTTTGGAATAGAAGTTTTTGGTGCAGGATGTTCTTCTGTTTTGTTTTAGGTATCAGTGAAATCTTCTCTATCAGACATAATCATGCAAGCATAGAAGCAAGACAGTGAGTTGCAGAAAAATGTAGAGCTGGTTCAGAAGGGTAAGTTACATGAATTCATCATTGATAATGATTGTGTTTTGAGATTTGGGAAGAGATTGTGTGTGCCTTGTGATTCACAGTTGAAGAGAGAGTTGTAATGTGAAGCTCATAGTTCTCTGTTTTCAGTTCATCCTAGTAGTAATAAAATGTATAGAGATCTGTGGGAGTATTACTGGTGGGATGGAATGAAAGGAGATATTGTTGATTTTACAGTGAAGTGTTTTACTTATCAACAGGTCAAAGCAGTGCGGCAGTTACTGATAGGTATGCTTTATCCTTTTCCAGTGCCAGAGTGGAAATGGGAAAATATATCCATGGACTTCATTGTAGGATTTCTGAAGACACCTCGAGGTAATAATGCAATATGGGTTATTGTTGATCGCTTGACTAAATCTGCTCATTTACTTGCTATACGAGATAATTTTTCCCTAGATCAACTTTCCCATTTGTATCTTAAAGAGATAGTCAGGTTACATGGAGTTCTTCTCTCTATTGTATCTGAGCATGATCCCAGGTTTACTTCTAACTTTTAGAAAGTCCTTCAGAAGTCATTGGGTACATAATTAAATTTTAGTACAGCTTTTCATCCTCAATCAGATGGGCAGTCAGAACGAACAATTCAGACATTGGATGATATGCTACATGCTTGTTCAATGGATTATCAGGGAAGTTGGGACCAACATCTTTCTATGGTTGAGTTTTCATATAATAACAGTTTTCATTCCTGTATACAGATGGAACCATTTGAGGCGTTATATGGGAAGCAGTGTCAAACTCCAGATTTTTGGGATGAAGTGGGTGAATGGAAGCTGATGGGACCAGAATTGGTAGATGAGATGGTAGAAAAAGTTCAGCTGATACAGAAACACATGAGAACATCTTAGAACAGGCATAAGAGTTATGCGGACAATAGGAGGAAGGATCTCTCTTTTGAGGTAGGTGATCATGTTTTTCTCAAAGTATCACCATGGAAAAGTGTGATACGATTTGGTAAGAAAGGAAAGCTTAGTCCAAGGTACATTGGACTATATGAAATTCTGGAGAGAGTTGGATCAGTTGCATACTGAGTGTCTTTACCTCCGAGTTTATCTCAGGTACACAATTTTTTTAATGTTTCGATGCTGATAAAGTACATGCCAGATCCATCTCATGTTTTGAATACAGAGGTAGTTCAGATGGAAGAGAACCTATCTTATGAAAAACAACCGGTCCAGATTCGTGACCACAGGGAGGAAGTGTTATGGAATAAGGTGATTTATCCGGTAAAGGTTTTGTGGAAAAACCACATTATTGAAGAGTCAACATGGGAATCTGAAAATGCAATGAGGGATAAATAACCCCACTTAGTCGATAAGTAAATAAATTGCGGGGATGCAATTTTCTAAAGGGGGGAAGGATGTAACATCCCAAGTAAGTAATGATTAATAGATATTTTTATCTATGTCTATTAATGAATTAGATAATGTTTTAGAGGTTTAAAATAAAAATAAATCCAATCTTAAGCATGGAATACACTAATATTTTTAAAAGATTGTTTTACTGCCTTTTAATGGAATACCATTTTTAAATATATCTTTTGAAAATTTTATAAGCTATTTTTGTCAAAATAAACTTATTATTTATGATTGGGACATCAAAATTTACTTTGTGTGAATTTTTGGTATTTTTCCGATAAAGTTCATTTTTAATGAATAGTGAAAAATGTTGTATTTTAATTCAAAAACTCTTTTTAATCTAATTTATTTACATGAATAGATTATCTTTTGAATTGGTTTTAATGTGAAATTAGAATATATTTTTACCATTTAATCCAATGGTGGTCATTTTAATCGATTTCACTTTGAAATTGGACTTAAACTAGTGTCAATCTTTTGATACATATTGTTTCATAAAAACACGCTATTTGTCATTAAAGCAGGAATTAATTATTAAATAAATTAATGTAACTAATATGTTTTGAATTTGGTAAAATAGACACTATTTTTGAATTCGGAATATCAAATCTAGCTTAGGGTGATGTTTTGGTAATTTTCTGAAAAACTTCAATTTTTTGATGAATAGTGAAACCACTAAGTGGTAGTTAAAGAAATTGATTTTTCGTTTAAATGAAACTTTGCCACTTTTATGATTTGATTTTAAAAAATCGGACATACATGGTAGTCATTAAGAAGTAAAATGTTGTTCAATGAGATTGAAATAATTTTTTGGTGAATAGTAACTTTTAAGTTCTTAATCACGATTAGAGGTAATTAGTGCAGTTTAAGGTAAAAATAATGTTTTCATAATATGATATGAGCTTGACACATGTCCTACCCTTATTATATGTGTCATTTCTGACCAAGACAATCCATGGGTCAACTTGGGGACCCCATGGAGCCACTTTGGAAGGAAAATGACATTAATATATTTTAATTTAATGTTAAAGAAAAAATGTCTCAAACATGAGTTATTTTACTAAAACAATATTTACATGGGGTTATACAAATCATATTTTTGACTATAAATAGTAATTGGAAATATTAAAATATTTTATACATCATAGTATTTTTTTATAATTTTTAGACATTAAATAAATTAAATTATTTATGACATCATGGTGATGCATCGATTAACTAATTATTTAACGATTTAAATAAAATGAAAATATAATGTAAAATCTAAGACCTACACTTGTAAAAAACTTATTTATTGGTATATTTAGAACCCGTATCACCTTATACTAGAATTATATCAATTTGGGACCTTTTAAATCCGAAACACATTTTAAAATAAAGTAACATTTCTTTACTTTCCAAGAGTGCCCCTCCTCTCCTATTATAAAAGGCCCCACCTCTACCTCCTTACCCACACTTCCAATGCCTTTGGATTGCCCAACCCCTGCCCATTTTGTCTCTACAAATCCCTATCTAACACTTAGAAGCCTCACTTTGGGAAAAAGTCTTCCCAAAGAAGCCTTTGTGCTCAAACCCAAGGGAGTTACCAGATTTTAAGGTAATTTATTCACTTTAGTCCTTTTGTTTTATTTTTCTACTCAAACCCCCTAAACTCTTTTGTTTAATTTCATTTGTAAAAAATCCAGTATCTTCAATATACTAGGATGTTTTTATAAGAAATATTTGAGCTACACTTACACACACCTGCATCTAATGGTTAAAGAACATACTGTTTCCGTGGATGGTGAATTTCTGCCTCAAGAAGCGATGATTGTTCAATATTCTTCTAACACCTTCAAAGGTGGCCATTAAGATGTCACTATTTTTATATATGATATATAATATGTTTATGTTTTCCTTACACTTATGTATTTTTCATTTATGGAATACCTTTATGGCTTCCATTATGGGTATACACGATATCTTCATTTTAGGAAGTGCGGAATACCGCCCCCTCAAAGTGATTTGATTCGTTAATACCATATGTGGTATGTATAAAGGATATATTTAATGATATTATATATGATACCATACTGGAATTAAAATACTATTATGTATCATTATGTTTTAATTCCATTAAATATGAAATAGAAATGGAAGTAGCGTTCATGCGTACATACGACTTACCGTCTCCATGAACGGTGCATTTCATTTCTTACATCTAAATGTTATGATATATTTTAAATTTGTGCATGTACTGGATATATATGATATATATGATATCTACATCATTAATAAAGTTCTGGATATAATGGATATTTTACCACATGAACAACTTGTAATTATAAAGAGTTTATTTTTGACTCAAGTACCAATGATCATTAAAACGACCGTTAATAACATAAATAGTTACATAATGTTCATGACATGGTAATAAGTCATATTAAATGAATAATGAACTTGAAAAATGTTCTTAAGAATGTAGAAATTAACTCAAGTTTAATATTCAGGACATTAATAAACGATCAAGTCCAGTCGGACACGAGGTATGGGGCTTCGTCTCAATCTCCTTTCATTGAGGCATATTATGTTTTATACACAACTTTCTTTTATAAGGTGTATAAACCCCTTTGACTATTACGTTTATTCAAAAGGAATCATTTTTATACGAATCTTTTACTAAACGACAAAAGGTAATGTTTTTGTCGTATGTATGCGGCGACAATGACTTCTCTACCGCAGAGACCATTATTTGAGTTTCGGCTTCCTCTACAAGCCATACAGTTTTTTTTAAAATAAAAATAAATACCCTGTTTTACTTTTCTTTTATTTTGGTATTGGAAATGGTTTTCAGAATGTTTTTATATCAATGTGTTGTAAATGTTATGTTTCCTTTATGCATGTTTTATGTGATACGATTATGTTTTGGTTCTTGTGCATTATTATGAAGATGGGTGGTTCTGTGATAAACTAAGGGTGGGTGAGCCCGATATAGCTCTCCAATGCATTGGGTAACACGAAGGAGTGAAACGTTAAGGTTTATTTGAAGAGATTTAGGGAATATACTGTGATTTGTATTCCAAACATAACCAAGAGGGTTACTCCGTACGTAAGAATGTTATGAATGCCTCAAGTTACCTTTATGTCTTATGATTTCTATGATTTATTCATGATTTGATGAGGTATGTTTAAGTGATTATGTTTTATGGGTATAGTATGATTTCGTTCTTATGTATATATGTACCCATGTTTCCTTTCCATATTTTTATATCCCTTATTGAGCTTTTTATGCTCATCCCATGTTTTTGAAATGTTTTTCATTGGTCAAGGGAAAGGTACATGATATGATGATAGTGTCAAGGAAGTGTCAAGAAAGAATCCTTGTTTTCTTTTAAATATGTTTCTGTTGATGGAAAAAATGAATACTATCTTTTATGTAACCACTTTGTTTATATGTGGAATGTAATGCATGTTTTATGATCTAATTTTCTAAAACTCTAAACCTGAAAAGATCCTAAAGGTGTAATCTTTTAATAACTCAAGATTAATTAATGTTTAGGGTTGGGGCCTTATAATTACTATCCATAACGGCTAGTTTTAATAATATTTTAGTAGTATATCATTGTAATGTGAAACTTGGTATTGCATACGATGCAAGCTATCGAGGAAGGTCGCGATTGCGTGTAAAGCAAGCCAAGATAGTGTGATGTGTAGTGAAAGATTCCTTTAATGATGTATATAACAAAAAAACATTTCTCATAAAAATATCAGATGTTACACAATTCCCACATTTACCATAGGATAGGAATAAAACTTTTCCCTTCTTCCCATTATTTCTATTTCCAAAGTGTTCAGTAGATCTCTACTTCTCTTACTTTTTTTTAAAGTCGTAAGACATAGATAATTCATTTTCTGTCTTGATAACAAATGAGACAATATCTACATATGATGAGAAGGTTTGTGAGAAGAATGATCGATGAATAAATGGTTTTAAACCATAATATAATTGATCAATATTACTCCATAGGTTATTTATATAATCTTATATAATCCTTTATATACTTGTAAAGTTAGCCCCATACATTGAGACATCCTCATCCTCCTTCTGCCTCAGACTCAGAAATTTTATTTCAATATCTGCTCGATGGTCACGATGAAAGTACCATTATAAGAAATTATCTTTAAACTACCCCTCCCATATTTGATTATTGGTCATCCTCTTTTTTTTGAATTAATGACCTCCATTAATCTACATATCCCATGAGGTGATAAACTACCAGGAAAACATTTTCCCTTTCTTTTCTCCCAAAGCATGAGATATATTCTCTAAGGTAATTTTACATTTCTCATATAAAAATGGAATTGTACTGCCATTGGATGATGGTGGTTGTTTCTTCATATATCTTTTTAACATTGATTCTCCGCATTGTGGATCATGGTTCTCTATACAAGTAAGGTTTTTATTCAAAACTTGAGTGAGTTGTCCGGGTATGGTGATAAGATGATTAGCTACAATTGCATCATCTACTCCACTATAATTATCTTGAGTAAGAGGGAAATCCATTCATGGATTACATTCATCAATATAGTTTCCATTCCTTCCACCTGTTGCCATTTCTATACAACAGAATACACTAGATTATTTTATGGATTGCAAGTACATAATTCCAGAAATGTAAAATACTTAACAAAAATTTAAGGTAAATAGATATAATCTATAATCATAAAAGTTTTTCTTTGATGAGGTATATACCCATAAATCTTCATAATGGTTTGTAAAGAAAATGTTAATTATCCTATGAAAATCCCACCGGAGTTTCGTAACCAAGAGTGCAACACGACCCGTTGTCATGTACCAGGATACCCTGGGTCAAGCCCAGAACTCCTTGTCGGAGTTTTCAATCCTAGGTATATCTATGCCAGAGCTTCTTATACCTTCTTGTATCTAGATAGTGATATATTTTTTGGAAAATACATAAAATCGCTACATAACTGTAATTCTAGGATGTTATTCTATACTAAGTCTCAGATTTTATCTTAGGGTAATGTTTTTCTAATTAGAGATTTTATAAATATAGCCTCCAAAGTTTGTACTAAACTTCTTGAATACCAACTATTACACCCCAACCCCAATTACCTAGATTTGGTGCATTATTACCTTACATTATCATGATATAAGGAATCATGTCCCAAAATAACGATCATTTTAGTAGCTTTGGAAGTAATAGATACATACATAAGTTTTACATTATATAATGAAATAAAAAAACAACTACATTTTGTACCCTTTGAACACACTTATATCCCTTATCTTATCACTACTAGTCAACCATAAAATATATATTCACATCCTAGGAAAAATAAAACATATATATGGGAGAGCATAGATTCTCAGTAATGATAACAATATAATGGAATCTTTCATAAAAAGGAATAAACATTTAAGGCATTGTATAAGACTCAAACATAAGACTTTTAAACATTAAACATCATTAAAATATGGAAAATATAAATCAATTAATCCCATTTACATATTCACATGAATATTCTTCTAATCGAACAATCACAGGGAATATCAAAAAACAATTTCATAATGATTGAATGCATAATGCCAGACATCATGACCACATAGTCAAGGCCTTGTTCCAAGTATAAAAATAAGATTTTGTCAAGGCCTTATTCCAAGACACTAGTTAGTCTCATGAGACCTACCGATGCATAAAGGATCAATTGCAGGCACCACCCATCGTTTACAAAGTCCAATGCATTCCTCATATGAAATGGTTGAAACATAAAAAAACATTCGTATTAATACTAGCATATGAAATGTTAATAAATTAAACATAAACCATGAATGGTATAAAAATAACACATCCACAACCAATCATATTACAAAACCATCAATCCATTATAGAAGATTTGTATCGTAATAATTCATATTCAAACAAGTGTAAAATCGATCAAAGGATGTTGACATAGGTGAAATAAAAACTATTTGAGAGAAATATCTCCTTCTATTTTGAAATCACATAAAAGTCTCATTATTATAAAATAAAACATTTATTTTGAAAATATACTTATAATATTTTAAGGGATGATTCTATGATGTTATAATGGCAGATGTGGATGATAAAGAGGTCCCTGTAGATACTCACGTATAATCACACTCGTTTAATGAAGATATTGTAGAATTAACCCTTACATTGCACTTTTCCATGGTCAAGGGTACGTTAACCTCCTATAAAACAGATAAACAATTGTTATTAAATTATACCAGAACCACATACATAAATATGATCTTCTAATACTTCGTTGTTAATAATATTTAAATATTATCATCGTTTCTTGTATTAATTGATTTGTATTATATGTTTTGTGACATAAGTCATGTTTTTTAGGAATAATATGTTTTTGATTCATATCTATAATGATATTAAGTTTATAAACAATATTTTTAATCATAAAATGAAAATTATTCATGAATTTTTTTGATGGGGAATGAATCTCATTGTGTTTGTGGAGATGGTAATATGTACGTACGCATGAGCAACATTACCATTCTATTGATGGTGAAATCATATGTAATTGGATTATATATACCAAGAATGTTCAGGATCTGGTAAAACCCGATCCCAAGAAAAATTTATTAAGAAAAAGAAAAGAGAGTCAGGAAACAAAATGAGTATTACAAGGCCGAGAGTACAAAACCACACAGATATCTGCCTCCGCCAATGAGCAGTAGTAATCATGGACCATAAATGACTGTGCCATATCCATTTCCATGATTTCCTTCTTGGAAAAAGAATTTGCCACCTGATTGACCTCTCTAAAAGCATGCGAGACAATCATGTTTAGATAACGAACCCGATGGAGACATTCAACCCACTTTGAATGTATCCTCCAAGACACATTCCACATTCTTGTTTGTAAGAGTTGGACCGCAAGTTGAGAATCTTATTCAATCTATAGCATGTTTTAATTATACACAATATCATGCCTAATTGAATGAATAATATCCCAAATATACGCTTCAAAAGCAACACCAATGCCAGTGAATTATTAAACACATCATTTCACAAAGCCATTATACGTATGAAATACACCACCGCACCCTGATGGGACTGGTGCACCGGAAGCAGCTCCATCCACATTGACGTTAAGCCATGGACTGATCAAGGGAATCCAGCGAATGTACCTGGTCATCTTCAACTTCCGAGGCTACCCAGAAACATCAAGTAACCGCAAAATCTGCAGGTCCAAAACATTGTTTTCCATCGAACCATATTGTAATGTAGAAGTAGTGTAAACCTCATGGTGAATTTCCAGCATTCCAGCCCGAATGGGAACATTCTTATCCTCAAATTTTGCAATGATAAAAGAATCCCAGATGGCTGCAATCACAGCTACAGTAGCCACTAGGAGGAAATTCTGCACCTGTTCGCTGCAACAGAACCTGGAAATCCTTGCGAGCAGCTCCAGAATCGGGAACCGGGTCACCTGCAGTCTGAACAGATGACCAACATACACCCACAACTACTTGGAATATGAACACTCCACAAATAGGTGTTGGATATATTTATCATCTCGCATAGAGATATGACATGCTGATGTAAACATAAAACCAGACCTCTTAAGATGATCATGATTAGGAACACGGTTCTTCCAAAGTAGCCATAAAAGATAACAGAAAGAGTTCCAAATGAACAAGGACCTGTATTTCTTGAACCATGCAGGTGAACTACAAGAACCCCCATAATCCAACTGATAGTGATCTCTATAATTAAATTGACCATTCCTTTTATGCTTCCATATTAGAGTTTCACAATCCATAAAAACATAGGATTGAAATTCCAGCTCCACCTGAGGGGGTGTCATATTTTCAAATAGATGTTTATGTGTTACAAACCCAGCAATGGAGAACTACCAAAAACCATAGGGAATGTTCATACTTTCCTGAAGCGGATGATCAAGACAAGTCTTGCTCTAAAAAATTAGGTTAGAGTCATGAAAAACCATCCACTTTGTGTCGTTCATGAGCTACATGAAGGAACATTTGAGAGCAACCAATACATATGAATCAAGGTAATATTTATAACCATTAATCAACCTGCCTTTGAATCAGTTAACTAAAAAATAACCAGAAGTATCTTTAGAGATCAGACCCTATGTGAACTTCTTAATGAGACCATCATTAAAACTCATGAGATCCTTGACCCCAAGAACTCAAAATTCAATAGGCTTGATACACTTTTTCCAAGCAACAATAATGAGTTTTCACTCATGGATTGACCCTGTCCAGATAAAGTTTTGGACTAGAATTTGTAGCTCCTTGATGAGTCCCCTAGGCCACCGATAGAGAGATAAGGATTAAACAAATTTAGATTTTATCACTAAATTTAAAAGGCATACCCTCCCAGCCATGGACATCACCTTACCTTTCCATCCGGAAAGTTGATTGAGGATACCAGAATAAATCCCCTCCAAGTATTTCCACTTCACCATTCACCAAAATAAGGGGACACCAAGGTATTGAAAGGGAAATGACCCCTTTTTAACACCAAGGACTATAGTTATCCTGTTCTGCTTCCCAGTCGTAACACCATTTCCAAACACAATGAATGATTTATCCCTACTTATCACTTGACCAAACACTTCCTCATAATGTTGAAAAAGGTCCTTAATGGAGGAAATAGTTTTTGTAGAGGCTTTCCCAAACAAGAGAATGTCATAAACATACAACAAATGATATTGAGAAAAGTCATTCGTACTGGCCTAAATTATGTTAAACATACCCATGTGTGCAAGTCAATTAATACATCTACTAAGATAGTCCTCAGCAGTAGCAAATAAAAGACCAGAGAGTGGTTCCCCTTGCCGCACACCTTTGGTACACAGGAAACGCCCCTAGGTGTACCATTAATCAGAATGGAAAACCTTGATGAGCAAAGGATGGTGCTGATCTATTTGATAAACTCATTGGAGAAACCATATCTCTTAGGAAACTCCAAAAGAATTCTCTATTTAAGTGTGTCAAAGGCCTTTGAGATATCAATTTTCAATACAAAATTCCCTTCTTTCACCTTCTCTCTCATGATATTGACACATTCCGTGGTCGGGAAAAGACACTCGTGAGTATTCCTTCCAGAAATAAAACCAATTTGATTTGTAGAAATTAACTCACCAACCACCCGACCCAGCCTGTTCATAAGGATCTTACCGATCATCTTAGGGATAGTATTTCCCAGAGCCACTGGCCTAAAATATTTTATGATAACAGCACTACCTTTCATAAGTAACAGGACAACAAAGCATGAATTCATTCCATATGGATAGTAAGAATTATAAAAAAGTCCTTGATGGCCAGGGTAAGATCATCCTGCAAGACATCCAAGTAAGACACAAAAAATTTATTAGTAAACCCATCTGGACTAGGCGAACTCTAATAATTTAATGATAAGAGACCTGTTCGAATATCCTCCTTGAGAGGGGGGTGACAAAAATCTGATTTTCATAATCTAAAATGCATGAGTTGATGTTCCCCACCATTCTATGTGTATTAACCTATCCATCATCAGAATACATCCTCTTTATGTGCTTCAAAACTGCCAAAGCAATCTCATTTTTAAGAAGTATTTAAATGGCCATTAATACTGATTTCTTTATCCCTTGTTTTTTCTCTTTTATCCTGATGCAGCCTATTGTAAAACATAGAGTAACTATCTCCATCTCGTAACCATATAACATTCAATAGATTTCTAATCAAAATCTCCTTGACTGTTAAGAGATCATCCAATCTATAATGTGCCAGAACATCCCCATGGCCAGGGCTAGCCTGATGCTGGTTGCGATTCTGAGCACTTGAATACTGCTCCTCAAAAGTCTTGATATCAGAATCAATTTTAGAAAAGTACTTTCTACTCCATTCCTTAAGACTAGCTTTAAGATATTTCAATTTTTCAGAAAACCTTTGAAGAGGAATTCCAATCGGTTCAGTCTTCCAAGATTTTAAAACCCTTTCCCTGCATCCAGGCTCTATGATCCACCCATTATTAAACCA
Organism: Viscum album; assembly: GCA_963277665.1. Lineage (NCBI taxonomy): Eukaryota > Viridiplantae > Streptophyta > Magnoliopsida > Santalales > Viscaceae > Viscum > Viscum album. The sequence continues at coordinate 1,761,806,942 of OY728125.1, forward strand.
AAAAGGCAAAGGACCTGACCTTGAAACCTGTTTATTAAGGTCAACCACAATCGGGTTATGATCCAAGTGATATTTAGGTAGTGTAAAGCCATAAATCCCATTAGAAGAATCTTGATCAGACATCTGAACAATGCATCTATCAAGCTTACTAGGTTGTATCCCACTCCACGTGTATCTATACCATGTAAAGTTAGCTCCAGAAATCGGGACCTCAACAAGATTACAATGATCAATGAAAATAGAAAAATCCGTAGCAATGATCCTGTTGAAGTGTCCACCAGTTTTTTACTTAGGCCTCAAAACTGTGATAAAGTCTCCCATATAAAGCCATGGATGAACCATTCACCCAGAAGTCACCTTGATCTCCTCCAATAATTCCCTTCTCCTAATATATGAATTAGAGGCATACACAAATGAGACTGAAAAAACATAATCCTCACCACTTCAAGACAATAAAATAATTTGAGACTTTTCCAAGAAGAAATTATTACAGATGGGCTCATGCTGAAACACCCACAAATGATCCATCACAATTTCATGCATTTCATCTGCCACAAACTTATAGCCCATGGAATACCATTTAAAATCTTTCCAATTGTCAAAGAGTAACTTTGTTTCAACAATTCCATCAAGCATAGGCTTATGCGCCATAATGTAATATCTAAGGGCTCTGGCCGTTTGGGGATTCCCCTTCCCTTGACAATTCCAGAAAAAAAACATTCATTGAGGATGCATCCTGCCCCTTGTTTGTTTGACACCCTATATCACCAAAGGTATGTTGCCTTTCCATTTCATCCCCTTTAGCTTATTCCCTAGACCATGTGGATTAGAAGTAGCTATAGGATTGCTCATCAAATCCCCAACACCTTCCACAACAGCAGTGTCAACATCCCCAGTGTCCCCAATTTGTTGATTTTCATGAACAGAGGTTTCATACCCTGCAATGGAAGGGCTAGCGTTCCCATGTGATCTAGCCAAAACATGCACGGTATCACCAGCTTGTTAAGGCCCTTGATCTGTGGCAGCCCTTATGCGAGGAGGCATAGCTTGCACATGTGAACAAGCCACTAGAGAATCAGTTGCAATACCTGCAGTGGTAACACCTGGTTCAAAAGGATTGAGGTTTATAAACATCCTCATACTAGAAAATACCATTCATGGGTGTGAATTTTTTATGATATTTCAGGTAAGAATGGTCACTACACGTTTGTGATTTCCTCCTGGTAGCTTTGGATGGAAATGCCTCAATGAAATTCCCCCCAGATCAGAGACAGCAATGGCCTTATCTTTCCCACCACCATTATTAACTGGAGGTGACAGGCTTGTGACAGCCTCAACAATCTGATATGTTCCATGCGCCATAGAAGCATCCTTTGTAACAGCCACAACACTGAGCACCCCAGCCTCTAATGTAGGCCCTTCTATATTAGAAGTCACCACAGCCTCTACTGCCTGATGTGTGACTGGCACCACATTAGAATCTCATGCAGTAGTATCATCAAGTGCAGCATCCCTGGGAGCCCCAGCTACCATCACATGCCCTTCCACAACACCTGTATCCTAGATAACCACTGATTCCTACCCTTCAAGATGTTCAGAAGGTTGGCCAAAAGCAGCCCCATCCTTCAAAAGTTGGTCCAAGTGCACAAGTGGGGCAGTCCCCACCATCACCCTCAGATTGACCGATTCCTTAGCCTGAAAGTCATATGAAGCCTTCTCCATTACACTTATTACACGTGGAATCATCATACCCATTCAGTTTACACACATTTCATTCCTTATTCTATTTTGAATTCAACCATTAGATGACCAAATGGAAAGAAACTCGAGAAGAATTTAGGCTTCTGTTCATAGGCAATGTCCAGCTTCATAATATCATCTTGTGTTGTGAGAACAACCTCCTCCACAATAGTGGACGACATATCCACTTCCACCAATTACCGAGAAAAATGCCCAAACCTTGGATTGATTGTCTGCTGATCTAGTCAAATTGGATTACCAACAGAAGAGGCAATGTTCCATAAAATCCTTGGGTGCCAATAGAACCAATTCAACCTATAGACCCGAATCCATATTTGAGCATATGTTTGCCGGACAGTCATTGTGTCAATGTTGCGATCCCACTACTGAATATTCAAAAAACCAGGCTTCAGTGAGATGGAACCCTGCCTCCACTCCCTTCTTTTACACTCATTCAAAGGAAAAACAACATGATAGTACCCCTTTCCCATTGCGGTCATACTCCAATACTCAAAACCCCACACCTCCACAATACTTTTAGTCAGATCATTGAATTTCTATAGGCTCTCACCCTTGGGGATCAGAACATGGAAAATGATTGAGTACTAACATAAGTTATCCCTCTCTTCAACAGAGTCTTGGTTAGCCGACACATGAGCAACCCTCCCCTTTTTAATCACCCAACAAATTGGTGGTTCATAAAAAGAGAAATCTGGCCCAGAACCCTCCTTCACAACGTCCGCAAACTTCGGCCCCAGGTCAGTGAGTTCAAGAGGAGAAGACCCTGGAACCCCAAGTTCATTTTTCGTGACCTAAAACATCTACATATGGCCGATGCATTCTGAAAAGAAACCCAAACAATAATCTTCATTTGCAATTGCATTTGAAACAGCCACCAGAGATTCCCCTGGATCCCCAGGTTTTTGGTTTTCACCCACCTCTCCCGTTGTTTCCATCCTCCTACATTGGATGGTATATAATATATATAGAATCCTTAATATGTTATATTTAATATTTACATCAGTTATACTCATTAATAAACCCGTTCTAAAAATGAAGAGTTTGAATAGAAAACTATAACACGACGTGGAGACAGTAAGCCGTACGTACACACATATGTTGATTTTTCATTCATAGGACGAATAGAAGAATTAATATGGTGATACACAACTTATAATAACATTATAGTATATATAAGGTACTAGAATAATTATTTTGGTATGTAAACAACAAAGAAAGAGGAAGTGGAAGAAGAACTGAAATTTGAAAGAGGTGGTGAAATTATTACCTCTTCATCGGGTGTTTCCTTTTGAGTTGTTAAAAAGGGATAATTGGGTTGGATTTTTGATCAATTTAAGGATTCTAGGTCAAAGGTAGGGTAGTTGGGAGGATATTTGGGCAGGGTTTGGCTAAGTCAAAATCCTTTGGAGGTGTGATTTTGATAGAAGGGGAAGTACCATTTTATAAGAGAGATGTGGGTTATATTAGGAAATGCTTGAAATTTTATTTTATTATACAATAATATTTGGTTTATAATGGCTCAAATATGATTTATTTCGAGGATAAAACAAGTATTGGTCTAAAAACTCTCAAAACAACAAGTATTAAATAGGTTTAGGTAAACATATTAACCTTATATTTTAGATTTAACTCTTAATTAAATAGTTTTACTTTTACCATGTAGTCTTCTATTATTGTATTGTATAGGTAATAATTTTACTATAAAATGAGAAGAGAACCCCAAGTTATTCATTAATGATATATATATTATTATATAACTCTTTTGATAGAATTGTAGATTTTTTGGACTATTATATCATTTAATAATATAGTATTTGTTTTAAAAACTCATTTATGTCAATTTTAAAACTATTTAGTAATTTATTTTTTTGGAAGTCATAACATCATGATTAAATATACAAAAAATTCATTGAATCAACCATAACATGAAATATTTTTCTATAATTTTTTTAATTCATCAAAAGTTTCAATTTATATTTATTTACATATTTATAACATCAATTATTTTATCCTTTCACTAAAAAGGTAATTACTTCATCATCATTATGTCATTAATAAATTTAATAATATATTGTATAAAAATTATAAATAAATTAACATTATGTAGGGAATAATTTTATATTATAAATGAATATTAATAGTCTAATTTATCTTATGTATAACCCTATATTAAAAATGTTTTAGTTATGAAAATTTGAATTTAACACTTTCAACTCTTCTTAAAATAAAATAATATTAAATGTCGAAATCTAATCCATGTTGACCAGAAGGATCATATTATATTCCTAAGGATGGTTTTGGCCAAAATACACTTATCCAATAGAATTAGAACATGTTTTAGGGTAATTATAATATCATTTTTACCTTTAATTACCCTATATATTTTTAACTAGGTCAAATAAAATTAAAAAGTTACTATCCACTAAAAATATTTTCATCTTATTGAACAAAATTTTACTTATTGATGTCAATGGTGTCTCTCTGATTTTTAATATTAAATTTCCAGAAGCGGTAAAAAGACATTTTATGTAAATTTGCAAATGCACCTAGAAGGTTGGTAGAAGACTGTAAAAAGTTCCATAAAATTTTATATATCTAATATTATGATAAAATGACACCAATGAATTAAATTGAACATATATAGGTATTATGTATCTATTTTTACCTAATATAAATTTAAAATAATAACTAGCTATTTAACTAAAAAGTCAGTTTAAATAATAACGCATTCTTTTTCACTATTCATTAAAAATTGAATGTTTTCAAATAAATAACAAAAATTCGCCCGAAGCTAATTTCGATATTAAGAATTAAAAAATGAAGTCCAATTTGAAAAATAACATTTATAATATTTCAATAAGTTGATATTACAATTCATAACAACTGGATTAATTGGTCGTGGTGTGTTAAAACATCAAGGTGTGTACAATGCAAGCTATTGTATTATTCAATGGGAAATGAACCATAGATTCTTGGATTGTTACATCAAGGACCAATTTATGACACCAATTCCAATGAAACATTAAATTATTCTAATACCCTATCTAAATAGAAGCCATTATATCAAGTCATCTATGAAAAAACACGCATATATTGCACAATATCTATCTCAATAGCTTTCAATTAGTAATGCATACTAAATGGAATGAAAAAATGCATGAAATGTGATTTATATAATGTTCCTATATGATGCATGAGATAGAAATACCCTCATCTCATCAGGTTGAAATCGAAATAGAACCTCAGTGACAGAAGTCATAACATCACAAATCATTTGAATCACCCAAGAGTGAAATCAAATCAACTATAATAATTGAAAACCCATAATAATTTTTCAAAAACCGAGGTAAACATGATTTTTCCCATACATGGTTTAGATACTACCAACCATAGATTATTACCAACTACTCATTCCTTCATATCCTTGTATATAAGCTCCAAACAGTAAGAAAAATTAGAAAAGAACCCCCTCTGATACATCATTTTAATATCCCGGTTCTGGGTGCTACCCAAATGTGCCTTGTACCAGGTTCGTCACATGGCCTTAAGCACATTTCCCCGATTTCCAAAGGCTACATACTAGTAGTGGGGGACGTTGATGTGATTGCGGGGAAATTTTTCCCTCATTGGAAGTGTATGCACAATTTAATATGAATAAAATTAATAGCATAAGAATCAAAAATAATATACAACATGTAAACATCATAAGAATTAAAGTAAACAAACATCTGGAGAACATATATAAATAATTAATCTTATGTATGACTAGGAAAATCACAAAACAAGTAACAATTCTAGAAATATATTACTAAACCCAAACAACGAGGAAAAAAAATAGAATATAATAGCATCACATGCCTTATCTTGGTCAATTTCTCTCCAGCTCCACATCAATCAAGTACCTGATGATGAAGGGTTCTTTCCCTTACCAATACCTGCAACCATATAATATGTTTGGGTCCAAAAGAAAGACCCAAAAAGGGTGTGAGATGAATACCAGTAGACAACCACCACAAGATCTGCGCCTAACTATCAATGAGTATATATAGTAGGTAATAATGGAAATGCATCATAGAAGTTACACTCTAACAGTTTCCATTTACATCCATTACCATTTAATTTTTCGTCATTTAATCATGTAAGTATCACTAATATGTATATCAGAATACTACCTAACAGGAAGGAATCCTAGCTTGTGATTTAGATTGGTAATCATGTCACAAACATTCAATATTTACATTAAACATCTGGGTAGATCACACTATCTAAACCCTATGTCTAATTAAAGCAATAAAAATTAAAGACACTCTGAGGAAGAACTCACGTCAATAACCCTTATGGTCTTTCCATAATAGCATCAAAATCTCTAGGGAAGAAAACAATGTCAATTCCCCCTATGGTCTCATAACTGAAAATATAAACACTCTGAGGGAGAACTCACCATCAATCCCCAATGTTGTCTTGTAGTGTGAAAAATAACAGACACTCTAAGGAAGCACTCAACACCAATTCCCCATGTGTTCTAACTACACCAGGTTCTAACAAACTTATGCAATTAAAACATGTGTAAATGATATCAAGGATCCCAATGTAATTTCAACTACTAAATGGATTAACAATTATAGTGCATATCACAAGTATTTAACAAGTAGAAAAAGTCAAATAGTTACATCCAATCATGAAAGGTAAGGAAAATACGGTATGCCTCATTGGAAACCAAGACCAAATGGCCCTAAACATTCAAACAAGGAAACACAGTCATGGGGTGTTCTTTAAACATTCAATTTGACATAATATCACATCATCCAACCCTAAAATCAGATATAAATATAAGGTAGATAAAATAGGGTAAAATTTATTTAACCTGAAATACCCAAAACATGGGTAATTAGAACACTAGCATGTAAAACTAAATGACAAAAATGAAAGGAAACAGACCACCTACCATGACATTGTACGAAGAACACTCATGAATGTCATCCCTTTAATTGGACATGAATGACGTAGATCTAAAAGATGTAAACAATGTTCAACCGTGAATAGTTCATGAAAGAATTAAAATAAATAGGATAGGATCTAGAATAAGGAAGAAATCATTGAGGGGATTACAATGCAACATATAGTGTTTGATTTGGAGAAAGGACGATGGGTTGGTCCCTCAGAGCATAATCATCGCTCTCGGTGGCTCCAAGGCAATATAGGGTTAGAGGAAGATGTTTCTGGGTATTTGATATGACCCCAAGACAACATATCAATTTACGGAAAATGTACACGACATGTTCATTAAATTTAGAAGCCATGTACCTGCCTTAATCGGCCCCTACATTAGGTGGTCACCAGGTCACCCCACATGGCCCTGTACTGGCCGTTACATGACCACTACACGACTACCAACGACAATCTGGTACACGGCATGTACTCCTATGTAAATGGTGTGTACTCCTAAATGTTCCAAAAACTCCCATTTTTCAAAAGACACCAAAAAATCAATATCCATTCCTAAAAAGGAGAACCGAGTTATTACAGTAGTCATAAAATATTTCAAGTATAATCAATATGGAAAGGTAAATAACTTAAATCAAATTCCATATAATTAAAATCTTTAGCATGAATATTAATATGGGAGGAATATATGAATAAAAAAATTCTATATAACTAGTCACATGATATTGAGAATTACCCATAGAAATCATATCTATTTAAATAATCACATTGAAATCAATATATAATCCAATAATTAAGGAATGTACAATGTCATACATCTTAAACGTACACTCAATGACTTATTCCAAGACACCATACCTAAATGGGTTAGGCCTCGGCCAAATACCAAATCTAGTTAGTATCATGAAAAATATAAATGCATCGAGGTGATATAGTGGGACACTTCTATAACTTACTATGTATAATTAATTAATTATATAAAAGTTTATAATAATTATTTACTATATAATGACCATAAAAATTTCTTTTGAAAAATTAGAATAAGAAACATTAAAATTTCCAAGCCAAACTGATCATAAAATATAAAATGAAATAGTAAGTATTGTATCATTAAAACCTATCCTCAATCGATTATAATTATAAAAATGGTTTGTTTTCAATGATGATTATAAATAACATAAAAAATAATTTTAAAAAATTCATGAAGATAATAACTTATTCATTTTGAAACCAACCTTTATAAATAAAAAATATATTGAATATCAGGGAACACATTTTTTATAAAAATAACCTTTTAAAATTTAAATTTAATCTTCAAATTATTTATTGTGTATAATGGTGGAAACTTCAGCTTATTCTGTATGATTTAGAAAAATATTCCATCCACACTTTTCCAAGAAAAAGTGAAAAAGTTACATGTTCTGAAAACGATAGGAATATTCTTATAAATATAGTTTTTAAAAGATGAACATTGGTAATGATGTCATTAATTAATAAATTAGTAATATTAAAAATTCACTTTAAATTTTTTAGGGGAAAAATTGGATATAGAAGAAAAATATTAAAGACAGTGTAGAAAAACAATTTCAGTTTTACATAAAACATTATTTTTCAATCATGATCACTTAAATATATAAATATTAATGGAACACTTATTATTTTTAGAAATAAAAAATGAGAATAAAAATATATTGGTTTTAAGATATGATTACTATGAAATTCCCCTAATAGATATTTAAACACAATCTCAAAAAAATAATGATATTGTGAAATAAACTCTTACATCTTTGATAATTTTTAAATTATAACCCCCATGAAAGAAATAACACAAATTGAAATATTAAATAAATTTGATAAAACATATATAATTATATATAATAATAAATGGGTATTATATATACCACACAAAATAAATAAGTATTTAATATGATATATGTCTCATGAATGTAAAAGTGGGAATCGAAAAGCTTACCTCTCGTCTGACTTCCTTCATAAATGATCAAACCTAATATATAATAAAAAATGATTTATAATAAATGTATAATAAAATATATTATTCCATGATTTATTTACTTGTAACCTATTATCACCTATTTCTTAAATATTGTTTATTAAAATAACTATTCTTTGTAACAGATGGATCAACATCCATGTATTTTTCTGTTTGATAATTTTGGTCCTTGTAATTTTATTATATTACCATCATATATATAAGGTTATTAATTATATTAATAATATATATATATATATTATTGTTTACCGGGCTTAACATACTTGTATATTTAATCAATTTAATTGAATATTCAACACATTAAAATAGTTCATGCCTGAGGTCCGTAATAGTTTTGTGTATTTGGAAGCATCGAACAAAATCTTATAACATGGTGGAATATCCTAAATATATCTATTAAATATACCATACCTTAGTACTCCTACTTAAAAACATTTATTCATAACCATGGGAAAATGAAACACAAAAAGGTGTGTGTAGAGATGCTTAGCAAGGGAGAACAAACGAGATATGCAAGTAAAAATAAGAGCATAAGGGTATGATACCAGGATTATGACATTATAAGTTCATGGTCTACATAATAAAGACAATAAAAATGAATCATGGAATAAATAATTGTAGTTTATATGACATTAATCCTAAGGGAGTCAATAGAATAATCTATTTAAGCATTACATGAGAATAAGACATGGAATTTGTAGCAAATGTGTAAGCATGGAAAATATTATTACCAGGACACCTATAAAGATTTTTATTACCTACTAGTCTTGGTCTAATCACCAATGTACCTTCTTCGGGCTTGGGATAACACCCCATGTACCCTTTTGTTTTTGGGATTGGGCTACAACTTGTGTACAATCTTATATTCGGGATTGGGATACCACCAATATACCTACTTGTTTTTAGGTTTGGGCTATGCCCAATATTCCTTCTGGATTATGTTATTGGGCAACAACCCATATTCCCTATGATCTATTATACCTTTTATCATTACCTATTAAATTGTAGGTATATATAGGTTTAACAAATCACATAATAAAATCATTTATATATTTTCCACAAGATAATAAAACATTCTTTTTATCATGATCCATAAAAAAGAAATGGTTTTTATAAACATTATATAATAACCCAAAACATTAAAAAGGTATCATATAATTTTTATGATATCATTACTTATGGATAAGATATAGGTCTTATAATAATTTCATCAAAGCATAACCCCTAAAAATAATTGGGTTTTAAGATCATATGACCATTGGAAGAGAAACATGTTTCATAAAAATCATTCCCTAAAATCATAATCCATTCAATAAAGAATATGAATGGTGTCATTATATCATATCCACAGTGAATAATAAACTATAAATAAGTTTTTCATCTTAGATGTAGTAGAATTTTAAAAAATAACATGAAACATTTGTTTAGGAAAATAGAATTTTTTTGAAATTACTTTTTATAAAACCCATTCCAAATCCTTTTCTTTTAAATAATGCTTTGAAATTTAATTTAAATCATTTTTGAGAGAAATATATTTTACTATATGAAAAATTATTTTTAAAACATTTTTATTTTTGAAACCTAGTTTATTTTGGAATTGCTTGAAAAATTTATAAAGGATACATGACACTATTTTGGTAACCTTTTTCCTTGAAAATGGTTTTAAAATCATCACGGAATACTCAAAATCACTTCAAAAACCCTTTTATAGAAAATTTCATTTAACAATTATAAATAAATCTTTAAATCAAGAAATCATTTTCTTAAAAAATCTTCTGAAATCATATAATGGTATGTATGAATATATATTAAAACAATTTCTAAATATAATCAATTTTTTAAAACATTTTTCTTTGTAAACCACATTAAATTCAACAAATTAATATAATTTTCGGAAAACCATTTCTTTAAAAATAACTTTGTAAAATATAAAGGAAGCTTCGAGTAAATTACGGTCATGATGGAGGGTAAGTCTATACCTGTCAAACATTCTTTTTCACCTCAAAAGGTTAAAAGAGTACCTTTACCCGATAATGAAACTACGACTCCATTTAAAAAAAATTGCAAAAAGGAATAACATGTATAAAAATTTCATTTAAAATTTATTGGATAATATTAAAACTTTTTTTACAAAATTTTTAGAAATCATAATTTTTAAAAAACATATATTTATGACTGAAAGGAAAATCAATGTAAGATTTTCTTAAAAAAATATCCTAAATATATTAAGTACCAAAGAGTGGAAAAAATGGCAGAAATACATGAAGATATAAGAATTTATCATAGGATAAGGAAATTCATGAGAGTACATGATAGATTGGTCATGATATTTCATTAATGGAGGAATAATCAAATACAATCCCGAAAAACAATGAGATTGGTTCAATAAAACTTTTACCACACGGGAACATTGAATCATTCCCACCATATAATAAAATGAGATTATAAAAGATTAAAAAATAATTAAAATAAGTATATTATTGATATAACATGTCAAATTTCAGGCTATACACATCATAAAAGAATACCGGTTCATAAAAAACATGTGTTTCAAAGAAAGAAAATTGGGAAAAATTACTTTACTGATTATGTAATTTTCAAAATTTAATCCCCATGATATAAATTTCATCAAATGGATATGTTAATTAAATTATACATGATTATAATAATAATATAATATATCAATGGGAGTTATACACAACACTTGTAAGAAATAAAAGTTGATAATGGATTTAATCTCATGGAAAATAAAAGTAAAACGAGAAAACACTTACTATAATGTAACATTAGAATCATGATCCCCATGTGAGAAAAAATATAAATATTTTAAAATAATAATAAAAATTAATTTAATTATATAAAATTTTATAGTACATTACATACACAACACAAATTTATATAGTGGTAAATATGGCATGTATTGCATGGAAATAAAAAAATGAGACAAAATTCCCATACCTTAAGTATTGATTTTCATTGTACAGGTTAGAACCTAATGTATAATAAATTAATTTTTATAATAAATGTAAAAATTAACCATATTATTATATATCATTCCATATATCATTCACATATGAATTTATATTACACATTTTTTAATAATTCCATGTTAAATTAAAGTTTCGGGGAATAACTACTTTGTTTATCGTTTCTGTTTTGACTTATTATTCTTGATCTTATTATATAGATCATGATTTAATTAATTTAAGAATTTAAAATTTGATTTATATATCATAAATATTTATTATAAAAATATTAATTTTAATCTAAAAAATATATAAATATGAAATGAAATACACCTTTCTTTGAGACGGTTGGTTGTACGTACACATGAACATTGCTTCCGTTTTATTATCGTATTGGAAGAAACAAAATAAATTAAAAATATTAATATATATATATATATATATAATTCTAGTAGAACTATGTTTATATAAAAATCATATTCTAACCAAATCATTAATACATTCCATCTATGGTGTCAATGACTCACATCACTTTGATGAGGTGGTAGTCCACACTTCCAAAAATGAAGTTATCGTTGAAACACAAAATTGAAATCATAAAGGTATATTTTATTTAATTATTAAAAAAATAGAAATAATATGAACCATATATTTATATATAATTAATAAATATATTTCATCTTTATAAATCACAACCATGAGAGGTGGTAATAGAAAAAATTAAGAACATAGTTTTGTGAGGAGGTAGTTCACCATACTTAAGAATGGTCAGTTAATTTCCCTATTAGATGGATGTATGTGTAAGAAGAAGAAAAACTATTAAAAGAAAAAATATCATAACATTTATTATAATTATGTTATTAAATAATCATGTAATAAGAATATTTGATGGGGTGGAGAATGAAAATAAAACAAATGAGCTTGAGGAAGGATGTTACACCTTCTTCGGGTAAATCCATTTGGATTGCACAAAAGGGCTTCCTTGGATGGATTTATTCCCAAATATAGGCTTCTATGATAAATTTAGTGATTTTAGGATATTATTTGAACATTATTTTTTTGATAAAAATAGATTTATTTGTTTGAATAAGGGGGTGGGTGAGTGCCTTTTTATAGTGGTGGAGGAGTATCATTCTTGTATATTTTTAAAAAATAATTCCAATGAAGTTTTTATAATCTAATATAGCTCCAATAATGATAAAATTAGATAAAATTGAGAATAAGTTCTACATATATCCATCCAATGTCTTTGGGAATATTTTATAGGTCATTGTGGCCCCTATGTGTAATGTTTCATCCCTTATTATGAAAATTTTCCTCTTAATTGTTGTAATTAATTTTGATTAATCTCTCTAATATTTTTTTGAAAAACAAAGTTGAACTTATTATACTTTATAAATTCTAATTTTTACAAATATTTAATCAATTTTTTAAAATTTAAATCACATATGTGACATAAAATAATTAAAAATTAATCTCGTAGATGGGACGAAAATGCACATTTTTAAAGTAAGCATTATCAAATGTTTTCTATGTTGTTATATCTAATTTCATAGTGAAATTGACCCCGATGACCTAAATATTATTGATTTATTAAGAATTTAAATAATAAGACTTTAAAACAAATTATAAATTTAATTCAACCATATAAATAAATTCGAATAAAAATTAGTTTTGAATTAAAATTTGGTATTTTTCCTTATTTATCCAAAACGAAACATCACAAGAAAATACCCAAAATCATTCAATACATAATTTTTATGTTTCTAATTCAAAATTTAACATTATATTTACATATAAAATTTAAAAAATTTTGAAAATCTATTTTTAAAATGGGTTCTCCATTAAATGATGGTAAAAAGTCTTTTATAAAAATAACAACATATCTGTGTAATATTAGGTCTGTAACTATCTTCTGGCTATAAAAAAATTTGATGACTTTTAAAATATTTTATGGAATATATCAAATATATAATTGATTAGTATTATTCAACAATTATAATTAATTTATTTTATTAGGTTGAAATTATTTTTTGATTATAAATGTAGTTTTTATAAAAACATTTCTTTTATATTCAATTTATTCTTATATTAATTTATAATTAAATTGTAACAAACGAATTGAACCATTTATTTTTGTAAGTTAAATAATCGTATTTATAACCTCCAACATAATGGCTATGTTAAATTAAATTAAATTATAATTATTTTAATAATATATCATTGTTTGGTATAACTCGGTCTTTCTTGTTATGCAAGGCATTATGGAAAGTCTGTAATACTCTTACCTTAGTGTTCCAGGTAGGGTAATCTAAACATTAGGTTTCCTATACTAAACTATTAACTTATAGATTCATATAAGTGAAGATCAAATTATAAAAAATCTAATTTTAGTGTTTCCAGAAATGAAAAATATCAAAAATATTAAATTAATTCAAAAAGAATGTTTGAAAAAATCTATGATTTTTCCATTCTACACCAGTTAAAATGAATTTCACCATTGAAATTTTTTCTGGTTAATCATTGGTCTAATACCTAAAATTTCATTACATAGAAACCCACATCATAAAAATAAATTCCAAATATTTCTTAATAAGGAATTTTGGAACCATAATGGTCACCCAATGTATCTTGTAACTAGTTTCATACATAGGAGAACATATATGGGAATTTAAAATATGAACATAGAAGAATAGTGTTAATATTTATAGGGAGTGATTGAAGTCTTCAATGACAAAAATATAAAATGATAAATGGAATGTTGAGGGTCTCAAATTTATAAATTTATAATGATTTTAAAGGCCATAAATTCAACAAAAATTAATGTGTTAGGACAACATTTTATTTCATGTCCATTTTTCTAAATTGAATAATATTAATGAAAATATATACTTTCATTATATTAGGACAAACTCACCCTTTGTTGTTCCTCGACCAATTTCCACTTCATCTATTAATTTAACAAATGAATGTGAATTTTTCAATCATGAAGCATTACGAGACCATGAAATTTATAAATAGAAACATAGGTCATTCCATCTTACAAAAAAATTATCATAGGTTATCCAATATGCTTAAATCCACATATAGAGATAAAATACTGTAATCTATAAAACCGCATGTGATGTATAAAATAAAAAATTCCATAAATGGTTTAACTCATAACCCTTACATATGATGAAAATAAAAACCTTTATAAGTAATGTCAATAAATAATCTTTATAATGATCCCCTGTATTTTACAAATTCTTTTTTTGTCACATTCCAAGCATGTGATTACACTCATTGTATATTATCATAAAACAAGGTAATAACCATAATTAAAATAAATAAATTTGGAAAACTTTCATATTTACTTATTCAAAATATTACATAATATATTCCATAATTTTAATATGTTTTAAATATTATCCCAAACTACATATACCATTTTTTCGTGAAATCAATAATTAGTTCCTGGGTAATCAGTACTACCCAATTTAAATTTTCCATATAAATCATCCCTTTATCCATGCTATGAATAATTTTCTCAACATAAGAGACAGATTAAGGGTTTCTATCCCTTATCAAAAATATAACCTTTCAATTAAATAACTTTTCAAGTTAATCTACAACATTAAATATATTTTTTGAAAATACTTAATGGAAGTCAAATACTTAATGATTCATGTAACGTAATTATTGACTTCCTATATATGTTCACATAAATCATCTAAAATTATTCTTAAATAATTAATCATTATTAATTGAATTATCCCTTAATACCCATTTCCTAGAATATGAAATAGGAATCAAGTCTTACGTTTCCTCTACCAAAATCTAATCACACCTGTTATGTATAATGTAAAAAATTCTGTTACAACATCCCATACCTTTCACATGATATTTGTAGTATCTTTATCATTTGAAGTATAAAAAATACTAGTACCACCATCATAATTCCATTCATGGGATCTACAAATAGAAAATATATAATGGCTATAATTTACACATATGAAACATTTAATTTTAGAATAGTTCCTTATATTTCATGATATTTACTAAAACCAAAAGTCATAGAGTAGGAAACATGTGTCATAGCACGAAACCATTTAATCATGAAAAAACACTTTTATAATGTCCAAATTATGAAAAAAAATTAATCTATGACACCCTATATTTATCCTAGATTATTCATAGAATTTATTTTTAAATTATTAATGATGTTTCATGAATATTTTTTGAATTACCAAAGCATATCCACTGAGATTGTCAAACTAGGTGCATATTAAGGCTCATTGCCTTGTACCGGGTTATGCTCAAGTCTATTATTATACACCTTGAATGAGTTATTACACCTTTGTAAATATTTTCCTGAACCACTTACACTTTTATTATATAGATATTGATGTATTACTATGAATCCCATCACTCTATCATTCACTAAACTTCCAAGACATTTTCATACACATTTACTCATTTTTAGACTTATCATTAGAGACACTACTATACATATCCTTATAAATATACCTAGGGATATCAATGTGCTATTATCACACTAGTTTCCAAAGGTTGAATAAAAATTACCATTGATACCAATTAGAGTGACCCAATAATAACATAAATGAATATTATATTAATTTCTTTTAATATTTTGCACATTACAAAAGTATATGCATGGGATACTAATTGTTTTGTGTCCTTAGAAAAGTGGAACCCAATATTCGAACATGGTGAATGATCTTTAATGTCTCTATTAAAGATCTTCCCCATTAATATTCATTCAAAAAAACTTATCTTCATAACCCGAGGGAAGGAAACATAAAAAGGGGTGAGCTCAAATTCTTAATAAGGGTAAACAAAATGAGATGTGTAGGTATATATATGAACACAAGGGTATGGGAACGTGATCATTATAATGAAAGATCATACTTTGTATAATAAATACCAATAAACTAATCATGGAAAAAATTTAAGAAGGTCATAATACATGAATCATAGGGGAATAAAGAGCATAATCCATGAAAGAATAACACAATAATAAGATATGGAATTAGTGGAATACACCTAAGAATAAAAAATCATATTTCAAGGATAAATACCAAGACCTTCTTAACATGTTAGGATTGGGGTAATCACCCATATACCTGCTTCAATCCTCAACTAACAACCTGTATACAATCTTTTTTTTGAGGCTTGGGCTATAACCCAAGCAGCCTCTTACATTCAGGCTTGTGCTACAAATCGTATTCCTACTTATTTTTTGTCTTTGGATATAACCCATGTACCATATTATTTTTAGTCTTCAGCTAAAACCAATGTAACCTCTATGATCATTTACAATTTATCATTACCCAATGCATTGGAAGGACATATAGGCCCCACTCATCACATAAAAGAATCACGTGTACGTATTCAAAAAGATAATAAAACATTCATTATATCACAACCTATAAAAAGATATAGGTATCATAAAATTCAAATCATAGCCCATAAAATGAAATGGGTGTCATAAATATTTCATCATATCATTACCTAAAAAATAGATAGGTCTAATAATTATTTCATCAAATCAAAACCTGTGAAAAGAAGTGGGTTTTGATAGTGTATAACTTGTGGAAGAGAAATGGTTGTCAAAAAAATCATTCCAACAAAACATAAACAATTCAACAAATAATATGAATGGTTTTATTCGATCATATTCCCTATAATGAATAAACAAAATCAAATAATGTTTTCATATATGGTGAATGCTTTTTACAAATCAAAGGAATCATTTGTTAAGGAAAATTGCCATCCTTAGGAAACCCAACTTATGATGAAATTTCAAAATCCTTTTATTATAAAGAAGGATTTACAATTTTATTTAACACATTTGTTGAGGAAAATATATTCTCCTCTGTGAAAAAATATTTTGAAAATATAACGAAATTTGAAAATCATTTTCATTTATAATTTCATTGAAATCATATAAAGGATAGTTGAAAATATTTTGAAATCAATTTTATTTGAAAATAATGTGAAAACCTAAACCGAGGTTCAAAATTATTTTGAAAACCATTTTATAGATAATTGATTTGAAAACATATAAATAAATATTAAAATAATTTAAATTCATTTCATTGAAAATATCCTTCTAAAAACATATAAAAAATCATTTAAAATCATTTAAAACTATTTCTGAAGAAAAAAAGTTCGGTAACCTTTTTATTTGTAAAACAAACTAAATTCTAAAAATTTTCAGAATAATTGGAAAAAAATTTCTTTAAAAATAATATTTTACACATATAATGTAATATTCAATGAAATAATGGTCATGATAGTGGGTAAGTCAGCACATCCCAAACATTACTCTTTAACCTTAAAATTTATAAATTTTCTTTTGATGTAAAATGACTGGAATATTAATTTTAAAATTATTTTTTATATTAGATAATGGGTAGAAATATCTTTTATAAATCATAGGTTATTACTAAAACATTTTTTAAAACATTTTTAGAAAATGTAGTTTTGAAAGAACATGGATTTCCGACAAAAAGGGGTAATAATGTCTGATCTTCATAAAAACACTTTATTAAATATATTAAATTCAAAAATGTTATAAAATTGTACTAATAAATGAATATTTCTCGAATTAACAGAGACTAAAAAAATTCATAAGTTTTCTTGAGATATGTATCATGATATTTCATTAATGTAATGATTATCATAAACAATAATGATAAATGATTAGATTGTTTCAATAAAATTATACCACTTAGTAACATTAAATCATACTACCCATGTAATAAAATGAGATTAAATTAATCTTAAAATATCAGGAAAGTAAGATTTTTTAATAAATAATAGGTCAAATGGTTGTATATACACCTCATAAAAGCATATATATGCATAACAAAACATATTTCTCAAGGATACAAATTGAGACAAAATTACTTTAGCAATTTGGTGACTCCAAAAACGTAGACCCATCAAAAGAAAATTCATACAATTGATATTTTATTTCATATATATTTATGTATAATAATAATATAATACATCCATGGGTAGTTCAAATCCACCATATAATAAATTGGAGGTGAACGAGGCTTGAGTCCTATGGAAAGTAAATGTGGGATAAGAAAACCATTCCTATTTGAGTAACTTTTGAATCATGATCCCCATGAGATAATGAAACCATATAAATCATTTAATATATTCAAATAATTTAAATTAATGATATTTCATTTAATATAAAGAATATATGCCACAATAAATAATTTACTTGTGATTAGGGAATATATCTCATTGAAATAAAAAGTGAGAATAAATTACATTACTTTATGTCTTGAATTTATTTGAACATGTTAAAACATCATGTATAATGAATATTATTCTAATATACATGTACCACAGAATCATATTTTTATATCTAATATGATATATGATTCAATTGTGTTTTTATATAAACCATTAATTAACAATTCCATGTTAATGTAATGTTTTGGGCAATAACCACTCTATTTATCAAACGTGTTTGGAATTATTATTCTTTATCCACATACCTAGATCGTGATATAATAATTTCCAGAATTTATAACATTATGTATATATCATTTATGTTTAGTGGATAAATATTAATAGTACTATATAACTATTAAACAGAATACACTATTCAGGGATATGATATGCCCAATGTATGAATGATCGCTGCTTCTATTTTATTATCATATTGCAAAAATAAGTCAATGACATATATTTATAAATATATAACATAATTAAAATTTAATTATTATTTCATATATATAATATATTTTTAGTAAACATATCCTTAATACATTCCATGTAATGTGTGAATGGATCACATCACTTCGAGGTGGCCATAGTCCACACTGCCACAATCAAATTTCTTGTAGTTACACAAAATAAAAATCATGAAATTATGTTCTATATAATAATTAAATAATAATAATAAATAATAAATATCATATATATCATATAAAAATATATTGTCCATTATAATTCTCAATCATGGGAGGTGGTAAAGTAAAAATTAATAACATCATTTCATATGGTGGTAGTTTGTCGTACAGAGGAATAGTATGTTCATTACCCATTAGATGGATATGTGTGTTAGTGTAGGTCACAAATAGAGTTAAAAATATATGAGTAATTATGCTAATGGTGTTATTATATAATTTTTAAATAAAAATATTTTTGGGGTGTATAATGAAAATAATAAAATGGAGCTAGGGGAAGGATGTTACTTCTTTTTTGGGTAACTCCTTTTGGTTTGTACCAAAGGACTTCATAAAATGGACTCCATACAAAAAAGTGGATTATATAATGAAGGTAGGGATTTTTGGAGCTTATTTATTATATTTTTTGTGAGAAAAGTGGATTTATTTTTGGGAAAATGTGTTATGGGTGAGTGCATTTTTATAGTGGATGAGGATTTACATTCTAGTAATTTTTTGTAAAATGGAATTCCTCCCTTGTTTTATCCCAAGTTATGTGGCTCCAATAATGGTCAAAATTAGATTAAGGGGTGTATAGGGTCTAAATATTTCAATCCATGTTCTTTTGGATGAGTTTCTAAGTTATTTTTTATTAACTATAATGTTTAGTCCTTTGAAAAGATATTTTTTCTCTTAATTGTTGTAATTAGCATTAATTACCTTCAATAATTTTTTTTTCTAAAAAAATATGTTGACCATATTATAAAATATAAAAAACTATCATTAAAAATATTTAATCCATTTTTTCAAATTCATAAGATATGTGTAAGAAATTAATTAAAATAAATCCCATCAATAGTATGACAATGTGAGTTTTTAAAGTAAAAATGAATAAAAGTTTACTATGTTTTTTATATAATTTAAAAATTAAATTGTTCTAAATGACCTAAAGTGGATTAATTTATGAATAATTTAAATAATAAATCTTTAAAACAAATAACAAATACAATTTTTCTTATTAAAAAATTATTGAAAAGTAGTTTTAAATTAACATTCTGCATTTTTCATTATTCATTAAAAAATAAACATCACAGAAAATTACGAAAAATTCAACCTAACATTTTTTTTATGTTTTTTTTAAAAACTTATTTTTTTCAATATAAAATTTATAAATTTTCCTAAATTTATAATTAAAATAGGTTTACTATTAAAAGGTGGTTTAACCTATTTTATAAAAATATATATATTTATGTGTAATATTGGGTTTATTATAATATTGTGCATATAAAATATATCAAATTAATGTAAAAATATTTGATTAAATATATAAAATATACTATTCATTGAAATCATAAACAATTTGTAATTAATTTAACTTATTATGTTGAAATTCCTTTGTGAGAAGAAAAGTAGTATTTATGAAACAATTCCTTTTATATTCAATTTTTTGATATATTAATTTCTAATTAACTATTAACAAATTAATTTAACCATTTATTTTTATAAGTTAGTTAATCAGATTTATAACTGACAACTTAATAACTATGTTATATTATAATAATTAATAATTTTTTAATTAATATATCATTGTTTATTAAAAATTTTCTTTTATGTAACAAAATTCATCAATTAAATCCAGTCATACATTAACATCGTTATTATGTGTAGATAAATCTAATGTTTATTTTTTAGTGAATTATTAACTTTTTATTTTGTATAATGCAAGATAAAAATCTATTTTCATTATTGCATGAAACAAAAAATATAATAAATTTTAAATTAATTAAGAAAATATATTTCAAAAAATCTCAGGGAGTTACGTGTATATAAAAAATATATTGATATATAGAGTAAAATGTAAAAGGTAGATATAGAAAAAATGAATTACACCTTTCCTGGGAACGGTTGACCGTACATACACATCAATTTTGTTTTCAGTTTTTGACAAATTGTAAGATAGAAATTAAATAATAATTAAACATTCTTGTATAATTATCATATCATAAATATAATATATATAAATTAAATTTATAATTTTTACCATCCATGTAATTCGTAAAATAAAAACAGATCGCATTGCTACGTTGGAGGTGGTAGTTCACATGTATGTATGAGTTACATTATCATTTTCCCATAGGTAGGAATGTAAGAACATAGATGTGATATTATAATTATAGAAGTATAATTATTTCATAAATATCATATATAGATATTAAACACATCATAGTATACATCTGTGAAATATAGTGGTGGAAAATTCATTGTATTACTATATAGAGATGATGAATTTTACGTACAAACAAGTAATACTTTCAGTACACATTTAATGGGAAATAAGGCAGATAATGGTTATTTAAAAAAATATTAATATTTAGTTATATTTATGATATTTAATTTTTTATTATTTGATAAATACTATATATATTTATGAGGTATGGAAGAAGAAGAAAAACCTAATCGATTAAGTTGATTACTACTTATTTAAAAGAACTCATTTAGAGCTCCGCTTAATGATCATAGGGTTGATCTTTTGGGAAGAACAGAACCAATATATTTTATATAAGGTTTTCAGGAAAGATATTTTTCAGATATTTTTTGAGAAAAAAAGATAAATGATTTATATGGAAGGGGAATTGTGGGTGTCCATTTATAAGTGAGGGGAGATGTATCCTTCGAATTTCATAAAGTATTAAATTAATATGAATTAATTTTCTTTTAAAAATTGATCCAATTGTATTTAATTCCAATATTATATTAGGATTATTCTAAATAACATCATAAAATTAGTTTTTGACACATTTTGGTTTGTTTTTCACCCATATATTTTTGTTTTATCCCCTCGTTGACCCTTTTGACAATTAATGTAGTATAAAATTTTACACGCTTTAAGGGTAAATAATGTTACTATAAAATAAAAAAAGACCAATAATTTGACCATGGCTAATGTTTCATACCATAAACCATTCATTTTTATGAATGAATCATTTTTATTATGTTTTAATAATTAAATATTATATTACTATTTTTAAAATATTATTAATTTAATTTTTGACACATTTATTTAATATAACATTAAATACATCATGATAAGTGGGAATTTGAATATAATTATTTAAAACAGCCTTTTTTAATATATATCTATAAAATTCATGGCACATAATAATTTATTAAAATTATATCACTTTTAATATTTTTAAATTCATCTATTTAATTTTTATATTAATTAAATAAACACTATATTAGCATTGCACAATCATAGTATGTAATTTTTTGATCAATAAAAATTAAAAATTAATTACCATTATTATTATTATTTTATTATTCAATAAATTACAATTATTTTTAATTAACCACTAGTTTTTTTATTTATGTGTACATAAAAGATATATATAAAATTAAGAGAGTGATATATTATAACTATAATTGATTTAAATATCATATAGGCCCTTTTCATGTAAAAGTTCCAAATAATAAAAAATTAGGTCATAAGATGATAAAGTAAAAATTTACATCATCATATAATAATTAGGATGAAAAATTATGTTATTATCCCTTTATTTTAACCTAGATTAATCCTGTTTACCCTTTAATAAAGTGATATTCACTTATAATAGATATTGATAATATTCACTAACAATAAAGGGGAATATTTACAAAATATTCCCCACATAATTTCACATATGTAATATATTTTCTATTATATAATTTCTAAAATTGGAAATATTTAATTTTAAATCAAAATTCAAAATGTAATGAAAATCAGTTTTTCAGAAAATTGTATGTTTTTAAAGAAATGTTCTTTAAAAAATTTATATCATGAAATTCCTTCCAATTAACAATATAGAATTACTAATTATAAAAGATAAATAGTTTTACTCTGAAATAATTTAAAAATAAAATTGAATATTATAAATTCTTGAATAAAAAAATAGTACATTCAATAAAAATCTAGAAATTTTCATTATTCACTGAAACTGCAATATTTTCAGAAAAAATAAGAAACATTCACTATTAAATAATTTTTCAGATGATTATTTAAAAATTTATATTATAATTATGAAATAAATTTTTTATAATTGATAGAAATTAATTATAATAGTTTTTCATAAAAATAAATAAAAATTATCTTTGAAGAAAATGAATTTCTGAAGCATAAAATAACTTTACTAAAAATTGATTAATTATTTACATCTCATTAATCAATGAATTTTTAATCATCATGTACTTTATATATATTTAATAATTATTTAAGCATTATTAAAACCCACAAATTTAGATTCAATGTGGTAATTGTTACATAATGAATAATATTTTTATAGTATATAATAGTTTCTTTAGACTTAGTGTTTGATGTTATGTATGAAATCAAATATAGTGTTCTTATAAAATATTTGGTTATTGAATTCTACCCCGTTTAATAAATGGAGACCCTTAAATTTTAATTTGTTCTCAATAATTAAGGTGTTTTTATTTGTAAATGTCATTATGGAAAAACCATATCATTCAAAGGGTCTATAAAACTTCTTCTTAAAAGAGGGAAAAGTAAATATGATGACCATAACAAAACTAGGTTACCAAATTATAGAACATTCATGGGAATGGAAAATATGGACAATGAAAAGAAAAATAAGTCCCATGTATTTATAGGTACTGATATATAATATATATAAAAGAATGTTAATGACTACAAAACCACAAATCAATAGTGGGTGAGAAGACCATCAATTCATTAGAAATAAAGGTTATAGGACAACATTTTAATTTAAATATCTGTTTTATAGATTATAGGAATTAATTCACTATATAAACTAAAATCATAAAGATATATACTTCATTTACATGTAACATTTGATCCTTTAATAAATATCCTCCAAAATCCTTCCTTTTCCAAAATAATGATTATTCAGGTTGAATTTCTCACAAATTAAGAACAAAAATCTAATTTTAATGGATCATAAGAAATGTAAAATATTAAAAATATATTCCTTCCATATTTATTAAAACCAAAATGGTTATCCTAATTTAAGATAGTACTTAAAATTAATTAACCATAATATAGAGAAATAATATATTAATATCAAAAATTCAATAATAAAACCAAATATTTAACATAGATCATTCCTTAAATACGTAACCCAATATCCAAAAATAACCTCAATAATCTCAACCTTAATGAAGTTTAATCCTCAATGGTTTTATCAAACCCTTTGGCTTATATCTCTATAAATGTAACCAAAGATTCCCTAAATAATACAATATATGAAACTTAAAGGTTATATATACCACAACTGAATAAAACGTCTCCAGAAATATCATTAATCACCTCAGAATCATAAAAAATTAAAAATATATTATCTAATATAATGTTTCCAAAAATCAAATTAATATTTTTCCATCAAACCTTTATGTATAAATAGTTTCAAACAAATAATTATATCACATAGGCCATTGGTATGAACTAATCCTTGTCCCCCCTTCATTTTGGGTTCAAGCCACATGACCGTATCAGATGTGATGGGTTGTCACCTTGACTATGGGTTTTTTTAAACTACCCCGTTACCAATAATATGATGATCATTGTAAAAAAAATATTAATCATCAGATCTTTGTTTTTAATTGTTAAGGTTTTCCATATGATATATTCAATAAATATACTCTTTTATCCCAGCAAACTATAAATATGTTAACCACCCAAATTATAAATACCCAAATGTTTATCAAAAACATAAAACATATGTCCCTAAAATATAAAGGTATTATTCTGTAAATATTCATCTCACTAAGAAAATACTAATCCAAGGGGTTATACTCCCATAAAGTTCTCCTAAAATATCCTCAATCATTTGAAACTCACAACATATTAAAATTTAAAAAGGATATTTATAATAATATAATTATGATTAAACGTAGACTTATCATCACAAGTCAATTTTTTTATCCCAAAATCAACCAATTATTATGTTTTATCAGTCCCTCAATCATATACATTTTTAAAATATTATTTTACATCTAATTCACGTTTATAGGTTATAAAAATTAATAAACAAATGATTTCAAACATGACAATAAAAAAAATTAAATGAAAAAATTCTTATATATTTCCTTATTTTTATATCTATAATATCATTGAAATAATACTTTAAAACATAATTATCTAATACCAATACATAAACACTCTAATCCTTACACTTTATAAAAATTAGTATAATTCATTCATTGTGTTTGGAGTTATCTTGAGGATTAGGGAATTGAATTGGATAACGACCATATTCCCTACACATAGAAAATTGAAAAAAATGGTTTCATATGATGTAATGTATTCAATTAAATCACTCTCCACATTTTTACTCAACATTTAATTGATTTATGACCTTCTTTTCCACACATAAAACATTTTCATTTTCATTTTAGACATTAAATGAGGTGTCTATTCTCACAATTTTTCCTTGATAGAAATTGATAATTATTTCCTACATGGTATCCAGTACACTTTATCTAAGAAAACAATATCATTATCTTCTATAGTGAGTCCAAGACTCATTTAAGATGTAATTTTTTAATCATATTTTATGATAACTCAATAAGAATTATCAAAATATAGTTCACTCCTGTAATCATCCCATCTAGTTTCTCATAATCATCACATTTACCATCACATTCAAAGATTTACATAGACTATTATAGACCAACCATTGAGTTGGACAAAAAATCATTGTATAATAAACAATAATCCTATTCGAAAAACCTGAAATATCTTTTATATGGGGTGTAAATCTTGACACCTACATTTTACTCTATGACAACATTGTGTTAACATTTTCCACCCTTGTTTATTGTCTATTAAAACAATTAAAAATGTTTTATATTAAAATGTTTAGTTAACAAAATTATATACCCTATCATTATCTAACCATTTGTATAGCAATGGAACACTCTCCATCCATAATAATAATTTTTGAGATATACTTGTCTAACTCTTTTTTGGGGTTATTTCCCCCTGATACATCTATGATAAAACAACATTCACTTTTAGTATCCATAAATTGATTTATTCCTTGAAAAACTATATAATATTTAAATAACTAAATCATTAGGATGTTAACCTATAATAAGACTTACCCTCAAGGACAATCACAGTATTATGTTCTATAATCTATGTTTCCCAAAAATACAATTTTCTTGGCTTCCAGTAAACTTCCTATGATACCATGTGAACATACCCCAACCCTGGTATCCCATTGATGGTGGGTACATATTTAAATTGGATCAAGATACATGTAATTTCATCCAGGAGGATCGAAAGGTTTATGAATCTTGGAAAAATAGTTACATACATTCATCCCATTTTACATTGGAAAATGAAATATAAAACATAGTGATAGTAATTATTCATAATTCTTGAACTTGGTCAATGATTTTTTCATAATATCATATGGAAAGTAAATAAAATAAGTTTGGTCATAGATTATCATTAAGAGTTACATACAATAGAAGGAGTCATAATATAATTAATTCACAATCAATGTAGAAATGTAAATAACTAAAAACAGATGACATTTAATCAATAATTTTTGTATGATGAATGATATGGATGTAATATATGAATAAAATTTATTTCTATATGAACAATCACATGATCTTAAATATTACCCATTTATATACTAACTATTAATATGACCACATGGATAAATATAACTAATATCATAATAAAGGAATGTATACATTCATACATCATAAACAGAACATCAAGGTATTGTGCAAAGACATCTTGAATATATAGGTAAATCCTTGTCCAAATAAAAAATCTATATTGTCTCATAAGACCTACCAATTCCTAGTGGGGATATATAGGGCCCCTCTGACCACATTCTATGTCCAATTCATTCCTTATATTAAATGAGAAAATAATTTTTTATTATACAATAAACATAAACATTCATATTGAAAAACTAGTGTACAAAATTATAACATTTCCTAATTAAAAATGATCATAAAACAACTAAATAAAGATAAAATATAGTTTCATTATATCATATCTCAAATGGATAATTATTATAATAAAGGGTAATTTTCATTTATGAGTAGAAATAACAAAATATATCATTAATAACATTCTTTATAAAAAATTACCATTTCATTTTGTTATCACTCATAAAAGAATTAAAAAATATTATGGAAATAATTTTCAATAAAATTATCCAATTAAATTTCTATAGTAATCATCAAATATTTAGGTTTTTATGTAAGTGGGAAACTCTATTTATTTCATATAAGATAAAAAATAAGTAGTTTAATTTTTTTTAGAAAAGTAAAAAAAGTATATCATTTAGAAAATAATAAGAAGAATCCTATAAAACCATTTTTTAAAACTGAAAATTTTGTTTCAATGTATATAATAAATAATGTGATAATTTAAAAAATAATATTTAAATCAATTTAAAGAAAATTTTGGCATGGTTAAAAAATATTTCTGACAATTTAGTAAAAAAACCGTGTTTACATAAAAACATTGTTTTAGAATCTTAAGTAATTAAAAAGATAAAAATGAAATGAAATTGGGTTATATTTTAAAATAACCATTAGATAAAAAAAGTATTTTTAAGGATATAATTACTAATTAATACCCCCAATGGGGACTTAAACACAAATAACATCGAATAATTCAGAGATTGTGAAATAAACTCTTACTTATTTGGTAACATTCGAATAATATATCAAATGAAATAAATAAATTCAAATGAAATATAAAAAAATCAGGAAAAAAATTTAATCCTGGTGTATCAAATAAATGTGGTAGTATATACACCACATTAATTAAATAAGTGGTTAATATAGCATATTTCATGTCAATATAGAAGTTATATGAGAATCCTATAAGTCTGTTTTGACTTCCATTATACTTGTTTGAATATATTTTTTTGATAATATTATTTTAATATAAATATATATTAAAATATATCATGTGATATATGATTTAATTATATAATTTTATCACATGTCTATTAATAATAATTTATTTACAGTAGCGGCGGCGAGTACTGTAGCAGCCAAGTTACTATTTACAGAATGGGCCTTAGGCCAAAAATTGGGGCCTACGGGCTATGTAATGGGATACATACCCACCAGGACTTCAGGATATGTAATGGGTCTCCCTATACCCAGTTACATGAGGTCTTTTCTTTGATTTAATAATAATTTGAGTATTCAGACCCAACCTTTTTATTAATAATACTTTATTAAAATCATTATTTTGGGTGACAAATTCTTTTCTCCCATTTAAGATTCAGTTCGATAGATCAGGTCCTGTAAATTGATAATAGTTCAACACATATAGAGTATTATTAATTATATAAATAATATTTATATATAATATTTATATTTATATCCATATATAAATGGTATATATAAAAATTGAATTACAACATTTATGGAGATAATTGTCCATATATACGCATGAACACGGTTTTAATTTATAGATGGATGGAATGAGAGAAGATAGTTAAAAATTAACAATTATATAATCATTATAATATAATTAATATCATATATATTAAAATAATTTTTCTATATTACCATTTTTAAAATGTAAATGAAAGACGAATCACATCATATCTTGGATGTGGTGGCCCAGACATACACACAAGAGAATTTATCATCATATTGTTGAGTTTACATTAATATGTTACATGTTATATTATAATTAAATAATTATAATTATAAAATATTTATTATACATAAAAATTAAAACTATCATAATAACCAACAATGAAATATAGTGGTGGAAGATGAATTGTACCACTATGTGGATATGATTAGACAAACATAATCATGATTGACCTTTTCAATTCACATTTGATTAAAAAGAGAGTGGATAATAAATATTTCGAAATAATAATACAATTTATCATATTTATGATAATGAAGTTATTTTTTATTATAAACACCATATATTAAGATGAGGTAATGAAGAATTAAAAAAGGAAATCGATCGGTTAAGGTGATTACCTCTTATTTGAAGGAAATCCTTTAGATATCCACATAAGGATTCTAGGGTTTTCCTTTTGGGAATACAAACACTTCTATATTATGGATTATAAAATTGATAAGGGATAGTTTTAAGGAATGATTTAGATAAATGGCTCAAATTTTAGTAATGAAGATGTAGGAGGGGTGTCCTTTTATTTGTGAGGGGAGTGGTATTCATGTAATTTCAGAAAGTAATAAATTAATCTAAATTAATTTTAATGCATAAATGGATAAAAAATTGACATAATTAAATTATAAGATGATAATGGGCTGAAATATTCTCATCCAATTAAATTTTAATAATTTATTGTCATATTTTCACTATTATATGTTAGATTTCACCGTAAAATAACTCTTTTGAAAATTACAACAATATTGATGTTTTCAACCTTTTAAGGGTCACTAATGATACTATAAAATGAAAAAAACTTGTAAATGGAAAATGGTTAATATATTCCCACATATTCCATTTATTTGGTCGAATGTAATTTTTTACGAATTTTAAAATATTTAATAAAATATTATTTATATTAAAATATTATTAATGTCATTTTTGACCATATTAAATTAGTATGACATTAAATATATACAAAATGGGTTTTAAAATATTATAAATTACAAATTAATTATTATTTAATATATATCTATAAAATTTATGGATAACAGTAATTCATTCAAATTATATAACATTTAATATTTTCAAAATCATTTATTTTTCTTCTGTATGAATTGAATAAATATCATATTATTAATAAACACAAATTTAAAGAAATTATTTAATCAAAAAAAAATTATAATAAAATTTTCATCATGAATAAATTTTTTTTTTTACAAAATCGTTATGAAATTTTTTTCACCACTTCATTTTTTCCCTTTATGAAAACATAAGATGTATTTAATACTATGTGTGTCACTTTTTTGTAATATCCTTTGATTTAAATATTTTTAGGTCCTTTTTACATAAAAAATACATTAAAAAATAAATTTTAATAATATGTTGATCATAATTGAATTATTTTCATAAAATAAAAATTGTGATGAAAATTTATGACCTTATACATAGTTTTTACATATATATTATTGACTTTCCTTCACCAATGTGATAATTATTACCACAATTATTATTCATATGGGTAAAAAATGGCCCTATTTACCAAATTTGAATGTCAAAATAAAAAATATATAATCCATTTTTTAATATTAATTTCCTATAAGTGTAATTAAATAATATAAAATCAAAATTCCATATCCCGTGAAAAACATATTTTTAGAAATATTTCCTTTTTGAATAAAAATGTTTTTCTAAATTAAATCATATTATATATTCAAATAAACATCATTGTATTATTCCTCATATATGGGAACTTATATTAGTTCTAATTTATTTTCTAAAAAAGTTTAACTATGTAAATTATTTAAATTAAAATATAGTTAAAAATAAAAAAAATTATTTTCCATTATTCACTGAAAAATCAATTGTTCTAGAAAATATAAAAATTTTACCCAAATATAATTTTTGTACACTGATATGATTTTTTTATGAAATATTATTTATAATAGTTCAAAAAAATTATTTTAATATTTAAAAAAAAAGAAATAAAATCATGTTTGGAGACACATTTCTGAAGCATAATATAACTTCACTAAAAATTAAATAAATACGTCCCAAGTATTAATCAATGTATTTTTATTGATTTTGTACTTTATATGTATTTTATAATTCTGTTAGTACTATTCATACTAACCAATTCAATGTCTAGTAGATAACTATAACTTTGAATAAAAATATTTTAATAATATATCAGAGTTTGTTTAGACCTAGTGTTTTGTGTTTTTTTTTGTTATCAAACAGAGTGTTTTTATAAAATATCTATGTGTTATATAGTCTTTGATAAAATGATGAAATTTTTATCCAATGTTTTTCCTTTTAATGGGAAATTATATGATTAATTTTTTATGACCTTATGGAAAATATATGTATGATTTTGATTATATGATTGGTTGGCCTATAATTGTATACCCCTCATATACATTGGATAAATATGAATATCACCGTAGATAATAAAGATTAGAATTTGGAGTGATCCTAGTTCATTAAGATAATTTTTCCACTCTGATAGTCTTGCATCTAATCCTTGACTAAAGATATCATGGAATGAGGAGTGAACTAAATCCACCCTAATGGTCTAGGAAGTGAGTCTGGACTTAGGAAATGATTTTATATCCTTATGTGTAACAAACAAATTATGCCTTATTCCAACAATATAATCTTAATGATTATATTGATTGATTACTTTAAGAATTATGTCTTATAATCTATTACGATTTATGACATGTCTCATGATTTATGATCAATTTTTTTGGGTATAAAATATGTTATATTATACTCGGGTATATTGATTATATCACCATACCCTTATGCTCTTATTATTCTCATTGATGGAACTAAATTGTAAATTTTAATATTTACCCATACTACGTATTTGATCTCAACCTTCTTATATTTTCCATTTTTCTAGGTTGTTAAAAAATTATTAAATTGGGATATACCTTATAAGGTCACACAACGTGAAGAACATAGTGGCATATTATGTATATTTTCTGAACCAGTTTTTTTGGAATCAAGGTTTAAAAAGCCACTAAACATATATGATCTTGTCAAGGATTGTAATGTTATGTTATGAATATTCATCTAATAATATGTAATATTTATGTATGAAAATGATGAATCTTTATTGTTGGTATCAAAGTAGAGTTTAGTCAATATGTTGAGAATATTATTAGGGAACATTGTGGAAATACACGTGGATAAGTCTATGTACAGAATGACATCCTAATGTTTATGTATGATAGAGATTATGTGGGTTTTCTGTAAACAAATTTTTATTTTGATACTAATGTGGTCTTGGTATCTGATTCAATATATATATATATAGGGGTAATAAGATGGAAATTATTTGAATGAGTTTATCATTACCCTGATTCTGGGGAATGGTGATTATGCCCTTACTGCTCACCTGATTTATAATCTCAGTGGATATTCTTGGTTTAATGCACATTTTCATTTCGAACCATTATAAATGATCTTAATAGATTCTAACCATGGATAACCAAGGATAAAATTATTGTGTCATAGATTGAAAATGTTTATTTAATTATACACCAATTAAACAATGTTTCATTATTATGTTCTTTCCCTACATGATTATTATCGTGTACACCATGATTTTTGGATTAATCAATGGCTGGAACAAAGATTAATTATGTAAACATTGAATGTTATGGGAAATGTGGTTATTATGAGAAACCAAATTAGATAATGATTGGATGAAAATATATCGTGATTATGTATAATCATCAATATCATCATATTATTAAAAATCTCATCTTAGGTGAGATTTTTGTCATTCATAATACATGAAAAATGGAGTTTTTTGGTATTTAATGTGGCAATGATAACTGTGGAATGAAATTAAAATATTTATCATGTCATGAATGTGGAACGTGGAATCGAGGATAATGTCTCAAAATAAGGGAATGTTATTTTTTTGTTGAAATGAATGTCTTAGAGTAAAGAATTTTCTAGGAATTCAATGTCAAATGTGTGTGGGACATGGGAATTAGAAAATTAAATTCCCTAAACAATGTGTTAATTAAAAGACCAAGGAAGGGTGTATGTTATTCTAATAATTTTAGTGTAATTATTAAAGTTTCTATGTTTCCTAACTTTTTTCCCATGATTAAATATTTAGAAATTATTTGGGAAAATTCTGAGACAAGGCACTGAGAGAGTATGTGATTTTGAGGCCTGTTGTTCCTAGAACAATTCAATGAATAATGTTATGTTTTTAATTGCATGTTCTCATATATTTCATAAAAAATGTGGAATAGTTTTTTAATGAGTGCTCATATTAGAAATTCTAGGGCACCAATGAGCTAAAAATGGTGGCTTTACCCTAGGCATGACCTAACATTGGACGGTGTGAGTCATCTGAACAAAAAGGCACAAAGGATGTAACCAAAAATAATTTTATTTTAAATTTAAATCCAAATAACTCATGAATGGAGACAAATATTGAAAATAACAGACCACCATTGAGTTCGTAATATTGTGTTTATCTTAGTCAATGCCTTTCATCAGCCAGTGCAGGTTGGTTGTGAATTATAATTTTTGAATAATTTAGTTAATAAAATATTCTATGAATTTATTTTATTTGACTATTAATTCAACACAGTGACACTATTTCTCTTAATGAAGAGTTAGGAAGGGACCCAGGGTTATAATCATAACCCTAATAATTCCCTGGATGCTTTGGTAAGAATTCTTATAGAATTATCTCTTCTGTGATGACTAACATTGGGATCAGATATCGTACATAACCAATGAACAATGACTATAAATACTCGATAATGAATGATCTAAATCTCAGGTAGGGAATTTTTTTAATTATTTCATTTCCCCATTCTTAATATTCACAATTAATGTGGGTTAATCTACAAACAGATTTATCTATATTCCGGTCATTGATAAGGGATGGGTTATGGATGCTGGGTTAGCGAAATATTTTTTATCCTATTTGTTTAAACTTGAAACAAGAAAAAATCAAAGCCGACATGAAAAAAGGTCATGGATTGTTCATCAGGTGTTCATGTTCTGTCTCTCCTTTGTTTGTGGCCTTCTTCTCAATTGGATCTTTATGATCGCAACTCAACTTTCTGAGAGGCTCTATATGCAATCGGACCCCCTGATTGGAGGCAAGACACATCAGTGGACGGATTAATATACATAGGGACCCAAGGATCACATAGGTGTTTTCATATTAGATATTGGAGTACTGAAGGAGAAATGGAATGACTGTGGAATGAAGGGCATCATCAGCTGGTGTAGGCACCAGTTTTTGGTGATGCATGGATAATAGTGGCTGCATGACATTGCGGGTGGCCACATGGACCGATGGAAGTCACCATGGGAAACCACGTGAGCCAGACCAAACAAGAAAGTGGACCATGTTTGGAGAGAAGGTCCGAGCCAGTTGGAGAAGGTTGGGCCCAGTAGACTATGTTATATCCTATGAGTTGGGTTGGACCTCGTGGGTAGAGGAGGACATGGGGTGTCCGGACTAGGCCACAATCGACCATAGTGGTCAATCATGATCCATGGTCGACTGAGCTATCACGTGGCCAAGAAAAATGGAAGTGTAGTTGACCACCGTTGTAGATCCAGCTTCCAGGGTTTGTTTGGTCTCATCGGTTAACCACCTTAGTCATTCCTTGACCTCGTGAACCCCCTTCTGAAAATATCTAAACAACCATAACATTTAAACTAGTCATATATTTAATGATCTATATACAATTTTAGGACCATTAAGGTTAGAATTTCATTTTGAGATATCCTAAGTGGGTTTTTGTGGATGTGTGTATACGAACTAATGGATTGACGAGTGTGTCCACACAGAACGAGCACGCTTTGAGAAAACATTTATGTGGATATCTATGACCTAGGGACTATGAGTCTTATAGAAATTTTGGGACTCATGGAGGTAGTCTTTATTATAGTGATTTTGGGACTTATGGAGACTTTGTGTCTTATAGATACTATTCGTCTTATGGAGACTGTGATTCTTATGGTTACTATGTGTTTTATGGTGACTATGTGTCTCTTTGAGACAATATGTCTTATTGGATCGAGTGTATCGGAATGTTCTTGATATATTTATTTTAGACATATATCATTGTGGATATGAATATGTATTCCTTTATAGTATTTCCATTGTGGTATCCCTTAATGGTATTTAGATTGTGTTACTTAGGTTTTGGTATTTTGTATGTGGAATTCATTTATGGTATTCCTTCATGGTATTTCCATCATGGTACTTTCTTTTTAGAATTAATTTTTGTTTTTGCGATGTCCTACATAGTGTTTTTTAATCACCCCTGCATTGTATTCCCTCGTATGTGTTGTGTCTTGTGCATATGATCCACTATTCAATGGTGTTTAGGGCAGACCAAGACCATGTGGTTCCTTGTGAGATAGGATAGGTTGAGGTGTGTTAAAAAATAATTTTGGATGATAGTCCCATTACCACATACATTATTGGTTGGACTTGTGATTGCATACTATTTTCATTTAGTGGGATTGTTTTGGCCATATTTACATTCCAATACATTCACTGATGTACTTTGGTTGTGGGATATAGTGATTTCCATGCATTTTTTTACATCGTTCTTTTAATGTTCATCAGTTTTTTTCTTGGAGAGGTGTCCATTCATATGCATACATAAGAAATTCCCCCCATTTTTGTAATATACCTACTCAGTGCAAGTCACTAGACTTTGGCCTATTGGAGAAGTTCTTGGGGGTAGTCACACAATGGGCCCCTCTGATATGGTTTCTGATAGAGTGGTATCATAGGGGGTCATATCTACTTTAGGACCAGGATTATTTGATGTTGTTTTTGGGTAATGGAAATAAGTGTTTCATGTTCGGCTTTCAGGGAATGTAATCTAGTGGTGGTGTAGTGAGTGATGTATATATACCCTAGGACTCTAGTAACATGCTTTTCAACTAGAAACATGAGAAATTTGGTTCAGGTAAAATAACAGTACAAAACTCATATAAAAATGGGTTTTGTCTTCCATGTCCTTACTGAGTTAGCTCTCCAAATATACTATATTGACTATGGGACATCTTGTTTTATTATAGGATGCCTCCACAGAGATAGACATCTTGGATATTGTTTTGTGATCATGAGGATGATCTACCTAGTAATGAGACAATAGTACAAGGTCATATACCAGAGATAGCACCCCCGGGTGGTTTACCAGTTATACCACCACCGGTAAGGCAGAAACTACTACCAGCACTACCCGCTGAGTATGTAAGAATTTTTATCGTGTTGCATGAGTTTTCGAGGTTTTGAACTCTCATGTTTTAGGGTGATATATACCCCAAGCATTCAAGGATTGGATGGATTCAGTTACCCATGTCTTCTTCCTTGTATGGGCATTATCCAACCTTATGGAAGTCCTTGTCTCTAGTCTTTTTTCTGGGCTCCACAGAGTAATGGTGGAGCTTAGTGACCTAGGCACAAAATGAGATAACTCACTCTTGTGAATATATCATGTTTATATTCATAGAGGTGTTATTTTCAGCCACATTGTGGTCTGTGAGCATAATGAATCTTTTGCATCAATAGAAGGGTAGTCACACTGTGGTGGAGTATTTTCCTAGATTTACCGATCTTTCACGCTACTCCACTAATATGGTAAAATACATGTTATTTAGAGCTCAAATTGTTTATAATGGATCAAAATCAGAGATAAAATCATCCATGATATCCCTTATCTTTATTACTTATGTTGGGGAACTTGAATTTTCCCTGATAGTGCAGAGATATCTAGAGAATCAGGCACCCACAGTGGCAGCTACCAGCAGACACCAAGTAGCTACGACCTCGGTAGCAGATAACCTATAGTTGTCGAAGGGACTCAGTCAGGTAAAGCACATAGGGATATGATCCCATGACATATGATCAGTTATACACATCTCCTATGGATTCTAAAGACTAATGAGGGACAACATGTGTTACTCATGCGGTGGTTGGGGAAATATGGCATGAGATTCCATGAATCGTTGTATAATCGATCAGGATATGATCGAGGGGCCACTATGGCAAAGGCTGAGGTAGGATCAGAGTGATACATAGGTTTTTAGAAGTTGAAGGGGATAATTCATGCAAACAGGAGGTGATCATAGGTTTGAAACAATTACCACCACCACTCACATGTGGTCTACTCCATGCACAGGGAGTTGGTGGATATGGATGAGTTCAGTTGTAGGAGATGAATTCATATAACCCTGGTTCATCAAGGATTATTCATGGTAGTATCTTTGTCTTTTCTTCCTTATCTATAATTTTGATAGACACATGTGATAGTAATTCATTTCTTAATATGATACATGTTTGGGACTATGAGATTCCAGTTGAACTATTGACTTGACCGTTATGCTTAGCGACTCCTATAGGATAATATTCAATGGTAACATATTGGTTTAAACAAGTTGACCATACTCTTGGAGGTGGGATTTTTAGATGATATCTCTTGGAAGCAACATCGATTACTTACGAAGTTATTCATGGTAAGGACTGGTTATCCATAGTTCATGGTCAGATTCAATATTTTAGGTGCAGTTTGTGATGTTTCCATAGTGATGGGACTGGGTTGTCCTTTTTAGTTGAAAACGAAATTCATTTAGCACAGGATGGACTCACACATAAGAGGGTGTATTTGAATACTCATTTGTTGGATAGACTCACCCTCGGTGTAGTGGATGATATGAGTCCTCAGTTTTCTACCTTGGTGGAGGATGAGGACATCTTTCTTGAGGATGTTCCAATTTTACTTCCCCACAGAGAGGTAGAATTCAACATTGATCGTAACTCAAAACATCACTGATATCTACACCTTCATATTGGAAGACTCCCATAGAGCTTTGCGAGTTGGGTGTACATTTGGAGGACTTAAAGAGGATGGAATTTGTGAGACCCATTGTTTCACCATAAGAAACCTTATTTTTGTTTTCCAAGAAGTAATATGGGATCTTGTGTTTATGTAGGGACTTCTAGTGCCTGAACCAGGTGGTCTTGAAGAATAAGTATCCTCTTCCAAGGATCGATGTCCTCTTAAATCATTTTAAAAGGGCACTGTGGTTCTCTAAGATTGACCTTAGGTTAGGTTATCACCAATTAAAGTATGGGATGGGGATATATCAAAGATGGACTTCAGGTGTCATTATGAGAACTCTGGGTACATTGTGATGTTATTTGGCATGATGAACTCCCCAAAGGCATTCATGGGACTCATTAATTCGATCACTCATACATACATGGTCTGGTTCATGAGGGTCTTCATTGATGCCATTATAGATTACACCACGTCTAAGTAGGAGAACGTGAGATAGTTGGGGATGGTCCTAGAAACACTCTGAGAGAACAAGATTTATTGAAATCTCTCAACGTCTCAGTTCTAGATATTATATATCCATTTCTAGGATATTGCATTTCAGAGGATGGAGTTGCAATGGATCCATAGAAGATTGTGGTAGTGCTTGGTTGAGATATACCTAAGAGTATTATCGAGGTGCAGGTTTTATTTTCTTTGTTTGGATACTATCAAAGGATTGTAGTAGACTTTTCTAGAGTGGAATCATCCTTGATAAATTATACATGAAAGGTAAAACCATTCACATGGAAGTATAATTGAAAAGAGAGTTTTTAGTAGTTGAGGTAGAGATTTATGAGAACTCCCAAATTGAGTTTTATGGTGGAGGTTACCAAGTACTTAGTGTTCTAAAATACATCAGGATCTAGGATTGGTAGTGTCCTGATGCAGGGGAAATAATTGATTGCCTATGTTTCAATCCATTTGATACCACATTAGTAGAAATACACGACCCTTGATCTTGAGTTAGTAGCAGTAGACTTCTCTTTAAAGGTTTGGAGACACTGCCTGATGGACAAGTAGTTTATCATCTACTCTGACCAAAATAGTCTCATGTATATCTTCTGTGAGAGGGATATGAACATGGGAGAGAGGTGATGGATAGAATTCATCTAAGACTATGATATTTGGTTTTTCAATACTCATATGAAGGGGAACGTAGTGGAAGATGGTCATAGTTGGAGTTATAATTCATAGTTGCTGAATGAGGCATCAGAATAGTTGATCTCATTGTAGATATCCTTTATGGATGGGGATGGACTAGTTTACCTCTAGTAGATGGTTTTAAGAAATCCATTGTTATAGTGATCGAGGAGGTACAACATGGGGATACCGATTTCATGAATATATGTTATTAGATGTCTACATGACATTCCCCTAATAGATATTCAAATGGTGGGGGGAACATCATTCTTTTCAGAGGGCGTAGAGTAGTACTAGGGGAGTTGCGGGAGGATATTTTGAGGGCGTACCATACATTCCATTTTTCAGTATATCCAGGTGTGGTGACAATGTATTAGGACCTCTAATTCCAGTTTTGGTGACCACTGATAAAGAAATGAGTTGCAGAGTTTGTCTCTTGAGGCCACAATTGTCATCAAGGGAAGGCTAATAACTAGTATCACGTGGGGTTAGCCCAACCCATTGATGTGTTTGAATGTCAGTGGAATAGGATATTATTTGACTTTGTGATAGTTTTACCATATAAATTCAAGGGATATGAATATATATGGGTGATTGTTCATCAACTCACCATGTTGTACAACTTCCGAGATATAGGAAATCATAATTCAGTAGAGAACTTGGGATGCCACTATGTTCATGAGATGGTTCTACTCCATGGCATTCGATTAATGATAGTATTAGATAACAATTCTCCCTTTATACCCTGGTTGTGGAAGGTATATCATGAGGTGTTTTGGACTCAGTTACACTTGAGCACAGCATTTCAACCACAGATGGATGGACAAAATGAGTGATCCATTCGAGTTGTAGAGGACATAATGTAAGATTGCTTGTTTGATTTATTCTATATTTTGGAGGATCACCTACCTTAGACGGAGTTTTTGTATAACCAAAGCTATCACTCTACCACTGATATATCACTATTATAGGCCTTGTATGGTTGACCATTCATGTTTCCACTTTGATGTAATGACCATTGATATTTAACACTCATGGGACTCGAGTTGGTGTGATCTACCACAGAGAAGTTTCATATCAACTTGGATTGGATGAAGACTACTCAGATCCAACATAATTATTATACTGACAGTTGGTGGAGGGAATTTTAGTTCGAGTAAGGAGACCACATGTTCATTCGGGTCTCACCTTGATGTGGATTATAAATATTGTGTCAGAACATCAAAATATCTAAAAGGTTCAACAGGCCATTTATGATACTGAACAGATATGGAGAGGTGGCTTACCACTAAGCTCTAAAATTTCAGCTATATCTCATACACGATGAATTCCATGTGTCGTAAATGATGAGGTACATGCGTTACTAATTTCATGCCATTGATTGAGGAAAGATAGACATCGTGGAATGGGAAAATTTATAGAGTACCCAATAGAGATTAAGCATTGGAATAAGAGGATATTTATTTGGTTGTCGATTCCATTAGTGTGTGTCTTATGGAAACACATGAATTTCTATGAGGGAAAATCAATGTAGGAGGCTCAAATTCATGATCAGTAACCACATTTTGTTAATAGACCTTGTAATTGATTTTCAGGGACATAAATTTCTACGGTGGGGATAATGTAATGACTTGTATTTTTTTACTATTTCTATTTTTAAAATTTGGTTGAAAAAATTCTGAGACCATGCGCATAGTGGACATGTGATTCTAAGACCCGGTGTGCCTAGACAATTCAATGAAAATGTTTTGTTTTTAATAAAAAATGTGCATGGATTTACTGAAAATGCTTAATGTCATTTAAATCGGTTCCTATATTAGAAATATGATGGAACCGTTGTTCTCAACATGGAGGATTTACTATAGGCACTACCTAACATTAGTCGCATGGGCCATCTGAATAAATATTTCCCAAGGACATAGTAGCAAATAAAATAAATAATGAAATTATTATTTTTTAAATCCTAATAAATCATGAATGGTGACTTATAATGTAAATATGAGACCATCATTGAGTTCATAATGTGGTTTTTTTCTCTGGTGATGCCTAACACCGGCCGATGTGGGTCGACTGTGAAATATAATTTTTGGAAATTTTAATGAATAAAATAAACTGTGAGTTTTTTTATTTTAATATCACATAAATGCATTGATGTTGTTTCTTTCAAAGTATGAGATAGGAAAATACCTATGTATAGGTTCATGACCCTATAAATTCACTTGATGTTTAAGAGATAATCCTAAGAAAATTCCCTCGACAATGACAACAAACATTGGGATCAAAGATCTATCTTTATGAATGACAAATGAAAATCAATACTCAATATAGAATGTCCTATATCCTATATAAGGTTATTGTTTCATTTTTTCTATTACCCATACCTAATTTTGATGACAAACATTTTACAATCCAAAAATGTATTGATTTATGGTACGGTCATTGTTGTGAGATGGGTTATTAATGTGGGATTCTCGGGAGAATATTTTATCATCCTTGTATATCCTTATAAGAAGAACATATAGAGACTTACAAAAAAATCAAATGTTCATTCTTCATGTGTTCTTGTTCTTTCTCTACCCAATACTTACGATTCTTCATCATTAGATCCTTGTGATCGTGACTCGACTTGTTAGGAGGCTCCAAATGTAATCGAATCCTTGGATTTTTGGCAAGACAAAACAATGTCCGAATCAGTATAGGTCAGGACCCAAAAATCATAGTGGTGTTTTTTTTTCATATATTGGATCACCAGTGGAAGAACTTAAGACCACAGAAGGAATGGAATTGATCCCCATGGCTGGTAGGTCGGTTGGACACATGGGATGTGGGGGGTGGCCGCTAAGAGTTGTGGTGGTTGTCGTGGGAAACTGCATGAGTCAATAAATAGACAAGGTCAGGCGATCGGGAAAGGCCGGTGTGACGAGATGGTTTAGGGAGGTGCACAGGGCCAAGCTAAAGTAAGGAAGGCCCAATGGGATGGGTCAACCTAGTGGACCGAGTAGGGCCTGGTGGGTGAGGTTAGATCCCCTTGGTGGAGACATAACTAGATTGGACCTGAGGCGGCCAAACCGGGCAACAGTAGACTCTAGAAGTCGACCATTGGAGAGCCTGGATCAGGCAGTCGATCATGGCAGTCCACTGCAATATTCAGTTGACCGACTACATGGTCATTCCACGGACCAATGAACCATCTACTAAAATTTTCAAAAAGAAAAAACTTCCAAACTAGACATTTGTTTGACAAAATATATATTGAATTTGGACCCTTATAATTATATGGTCCTTTTGAGATTCCCTAAGTTGGTTTTTCAGGAGTGTGAGAATTACCTAACGGCTTGAGGAGTGAGTTCTCCCAGAATTAGCGCGCTTTGATAAATTACTTTTTTGTATGGCTGTGAGCTAGAGACTATGTGTCTTATAAAGACTATCTGTCTTATAAAGACTATGTGTCTTTTGAAGACTGTGTGTCTTATAGAAAATGTGTGTCTTATGGAGAATGTGTGTCTTATGTAGACTATGTTTATTATACAGACTATTTGTCTTATGAAGACTATGTGTCTTGTTGAGACTGTGTGTCTCATTGGATATAGTATATCTATATTTTATTGATATAATTGTAGTAGGCATATATTATTGTGGTGATGACTATGTATTACTTTATCTTATTCATTTATGGTATTCCTTTGTAGTTTTCATTTATGGTATTTCTTTTATGGTACTTCATTCCTGGTATTTTCATTGTAGTAATCTTTTGTTGTATTTATTTTGTGGAATTTTCTTTTGTGGTACTTCCTTTGTGGTATTCCCTTTTGTTACCAAGGTGTCATACTGAGTATTGTTTTACTCACCCCTACATGGGCTTTTCTCACACGTGTCATGTCATATGGAAACTTATTACTCTTCTATGGTGTTTTAGGAAGACCAAGACCAGGTTGTTCCTTTTGAGACCATACAAGCCGAGGTGTGTTTTATATTATTTTTTGAAAACAGTATTAATACCTCTTACTTTACAGTTTGTCCCTATGGTCGAATACTATTTTCACTGGGTGGGCATGTTTTAGCCCTATTTACATTCCAGTACATTCACTCTTTTACTCTGGTTGTGGGATATAGTGGTTTGCATGTATTTTTTAAACAACATTTTATATTTCAGCATTTGTCTCTTCGAGATGCATGCATAGGTACATGTACATAAGAAAATGATTCCCATTTATGGGATTTTCCTACACAGTGGTAGTAACCAGCCCCTGGCCTATTTGAGGTGGGATTGGGGTAGTTATGACATGGTCCCCTCAAGGACATGTCGTGACATTATGTATTAGGATTTAGAAATTATTTATTTTAATTGTTTAATAATTGATAATTTGGATATATGAATCTTGAAACATATATAAATTGTTCTGTAGTAGTTTTTATATAACGATTTGCATGAATGTGTTGAATGATATAGAAAACCATCATATATGATTTGGAA
This sequence comes from Viscum album, assembly GCA_963277665.1. NCBI lineage: Eukaryota > Viridiplantae > Streptophyta > Magnoliopsida > Santalales > Viscaceae > Viscum > Viscum album. The sequence goes on from OY728125.1 coordinate 1,761,850,685, forward strand.
GCGAAGTTATATTTTAGGAAAACTCATGATTGAGGGGAAAATAAACTGTAACATGTTCCTAATTTTGAGATAATAATGTTTATTTGGGATAAAAATATGATTGATATTGATAAAGTAAATTGTATAGTACCTATGGCATTGGAATTGATTAGCAATTTGTTGATAAAGTGATTTATGAAATATTTGGTGAATTTTACAACATTTTTAAATTAATGGAATATATTTTATAATATATTATTTCACTTAATAAATAATGACAGAGTTAATTTTTGTAAAAAATTATGATATCATTGATGTTCTATACTAATTCAGGTTATTGGAATGTTTTAATAAAATTTATGATCAAGGTATACACATGATTTTAGGTGACATTATGAATTAATTTATATTGTTTGGGGAAAAATGATTGATAAAATATTTTATATTTTTTGGATTTAAATTTGGTTAGACATGTTTTAGAGGAGTCTTAAGGTTAGCAATTCATGGAATAGTATAAGATGAACATTGGGGGTTATTATTGAGGATTTAGAGATTAGTGTATTATAATTATCTATATTGGATAAGTTGTTCTAATTATTTTGTTATTTTAATTATTTAAGGAAATATAGAAAAAATATTCACCGTTTAATAGATATTAGGAGCTATAAAATGTTAATTTCAGTTCTTCAGGCATAAAAATTCATCTTGAAGATGAAGTGAAATTATATTGATTCCTAACTAAAGAAATGAATTTTGTTTATTAAATAGAAATATGTCATGTAAATATGTTTTTATTAGTCATTATCTATTTGTCCTTTGATGCTATTTTTCTCCTCCATGTATATATTCTAAATTCCCCCTTATTTTATCATATTTATATGCTAGGTAATGTTTTATTCCATATTAACTTCATATTTATATTTACCACTTTTCAAGAAGAGTTTTTATTAACCCTATTTACGATATGGGTTTTCAATAAAATAATTTTAAAATATCAAACCCATGATTATTGAGAATAACTTAAATTTATGTGGACATAATTTATTAAAGGGTAGGTAGAATATAACAACCTGAGATTTTAAAATAACACTATGTTTGATAGGATATACAATAAATAATACCAAGCTTAAAACAACCAGAAAATTTTATTATTTTAGGTCTATTATAACATAGCCATTGAATTTTAGGGTATGAATATAAGTACCAAATTTATTAAATATATTTAAAGGTCAAAATTATGAAAAATATATTTCTAAATTCTTATGAAATATGCACTATAGTTTTTGTAATGTCATTTTATTCTTCTAAATATGTTTTCTTTCATAATGGTTTTCATTTATTTTTACGAGTGAATATAATAATTAATTTAAATAATTTTAAAAAAATTATAAAAATATATTATTTTTGAAATAATAATATCAAAATTATATTAGGTTGAATTTTTGGGGTTTTTTAATGATTTATTTTCTAGTGAACGGTGAAAACTACTATTTTTTATTAAAAATAGATTTTTTTATGAAATCACAAATATCATTCTTGGATTAAAATATAATTAAAGATAAATTAGTTCTATTATAATATTAATAATCCAATTATGTTTATTAGAATCAATTTTATTATTGAATTTGGTATAAAAAATGTTATACATAAAAGTTTTTTTTAGAAAAAAAATATATTCATTCTGTTTTTAATTTTTCTCAAAAAATAATATATAACAAACGTTAACAAAGAATCTTGAAAATGGATTCAATATATGGAATAAGAAAATTCATATTTGGAAATTAGATCCCCTTTTTTTCTTTCTGACTTGTAACCGAATAAATGTTTTTTATTACAATGTTAAAGAAAAAATTGGTTAAGTAGGGTTTAAAATAATATAACATGGATGAAAAATCATTAAAACACTTTCCATTAATTCATTTTATGAGTATATTTCATCCATAGTCATCAAAACTATTAAAATATGACATTTTGATCATTTGACTTGATTTTGATCTTTATAATATTTAAATAAATTATAAAGTGAAAAATATCCCTCTTTTTTTAATGTTTAGAATATTTTATATACGGGTTAAAAAATAATTTTAGTTTATAAATGATTATTTTAAATATGAATTTATTTTTTTATTATGGTATTTTATTTTTAATTTTAATTTATGAAATAAGTACCTTAAATACTAATGAAATAAGTACGCAGTATTTGAGCAAGCTGTAAAATAGAAAATAAATGATTTACAAAATAAAATATTTATACTATTTTTGTATTACTTAAAGATCCCTATTATTTTTTTTTATTTATAAAAAATTATACATGTTATAATTGTTTATATTTTAATTCCATTTCTCTCATGTTGTTTTTAAAAGTCAACTACTGTGAACAGTTCTTAAAATAAAAATAATTGTACTTTATGATTAATATAAAAGTAATAAACATTATTGGAGACGAAAAATAGTATATAAAGTGGTGAAAATTCCATACAGTTTAAATTTTAATATAATTTATAATTTATAACTAAATTGTGAATATTAAAATAAAAAAATTCATTAACATAGTTAAGCTTAAAATTGGTTAACTAAGGGGCTAAACTGGTATATAAAGTTTTAAATGAATTCAAAACAGGACAAAAATTTAATTGATGATTATATAGAAACAATAGATTCCTTATATTATAATCCATGTAATTTCAAATTCATTTTACAATTGTAAAACAAATTATTTTATAATATTTCATGAACTACCAAAATTGACATTAATATTATTTTATAATAATCAATATTTTATTAAATGATTTTAAATTCATAAAATGAATATATATGGTAAATTTAATTTAATATAGTTTTAAATATCATCCATGTTCCATTTATAGGTCATTTTTCTTATTATGGTAAAATTATTTTCCCTTATAGAGTGAAAAATAATTATATTTTGGTAATTGTTAATACTATTAATGGGGTTTAAAACGAAGAAATAAGGTTGAAAAGAAATACCTTAAACTTCTAAAAATTTTATTATATGAGATAATTTCATCTAATAATAACTATATATTAAAAAAATATTCATTTGGAGCTACATGAATCTGAAAATCTATTTATATTAATTTAATACTTTAGGTAATTCAAAGTGTACACCTCTCCACAATTATTAAAGGAATCATATTCTACTATCTCCAGAACACACATTAATCCCTATATCTCAACCAAAAACTACATAATTAGGTTATAAACTTCTATATACATGATGTAGAGGAAAGTTTATTCATAAAATAACATTCATAGGGAACTTAAGTAAGGATCTAAATGAGACGTACCATAGAGTAGGTAATCATCCAACCCGAACACCTTAAATTTAACTCATATTCTAACTCCTATAAATATATTTTACTAATCATTAAATAATAAATTAATTATAATAAAATATACCTAATTTTTATTATGACTATGAATAAACCAATACACACCCTTTATTCCATCAAATGATAAGTGAATGTATAGCTCATTTGTACTTGTGTACTATCACCTCTATGTAGGGATATAAATCATTTTCTATTATCATATTTTACATATGATTATTATGATGGTTTTAAAGGTTTAAAAATATATTTATGAAATAATTATTCTTATATAATTATAATATAATTTCTACCTACTAAACATCTAAACTATTGAAAATTGATAATGTTCATCGTGAGTACATGTGGAGTTCCACCTTTTGGAAGCAACATGATTGGTTTTTCAATTCCAATTTTCATGAATGGAAATTAGGTCAGAATAAATTATTAATTATGAAATATATTATATAATAATTTTTTTGATGGTTTAAATTTTATTCACCTTTCTTTTGTTCCATCCTTCAAAAAATGGGAACACCGTTCTTGCAAACGTACAGCCTACCGTCTAACTGAACGGTGTAATACATTTTAATATCTATACCATTTAGGAATTAATATATATATATATGATATATATATATATGTTATTAATAACATGATTAAATTATATATATGATGGACTCATGATAAATGTACATGTATCGGAACATCTAAATCAAATTTCTCATGAAAAAAGAAAATAGTTTAAACCCATAAATAAAGAATTTAATATGGAATTATTAATAAATGTGTGTTAAAATCTTATAATTATATCATATACGATGTTATAAGTAGTTAATTGATTATTTAATGTAATTATTAAAAATTTAAATTTATTATAAATGATGTTGTAGTGGTTTTTAAGAAATTCATACTTGATGTAACTGTTTCTCATCTCACTTTTATTCCAGTGATACTTATAACATATTCACCACATAAATCCTTTGTGTGTTTTAAATACATAGAAAAAAAAGAAATTTATTTTTCTTAAAATATTTTTTTCTTATTTAATAATTCATCTAGTGTCCTCCCTTTCTTTAGGATTTGATAAAAATAATTCTGATGTCGTAATGATTGATGTTACTATCTCATTGTTTATCATGTTTGTTTGTGATTAAGATTATGATTAGGAAATGTTTTGACCTATAACTCAACAATACCATGAATTATATTTTGTTACAATTATTAATTTAGAATAAAGGTATTAATTTTATTTTCCTATCTATAATTACTGATGAGACTAAATGATTTTTTTATGAAAACGTACTTTATTACACTCTTCGGTAAAAAATATTTTTTCCCATGTACTTATATATTTAAAATATTTTCATGGTTTGTTCATAATTCTACTATTATTTTTTAAATTAACATTTACCCATCATTTAAAATATTAAAAATGTTTAAAAATTAATCTTATTGTCATTCACCGAATGTGGAACTTTTTACTTATTACAAAAAATTTGAATGAAATAATTGTATTTACGTACACAACATGAAAAATATTTCTTGGAATAATGAGTGCTTAGTGATTTGAAGATTCCTGTACAAATTTGAGAGTAATTTTTAGATAAAATGTTTTATTTAATAAATGGAAATTTTTATATTTTAATTAAGTTATTTGAAATTGAAAAGTTAATGTTCATATAGAAATATTCATAGTTATCATTTAAATGAATTTTTATTTAAGATTTAATCCTTTGATATAACATAAGATTTAATGGGGATATGATTCAATGATACCATCCTTATTATTTCTATGTACAGTTTACTATTATTATGAAAATAATTTAAATAACCCCATTTATTTTAAACAGGTTATTTTATGATAAAATGTGGAAATGATTATGACGTTTTTTTTATTTCCACATGTTATGATATGATAATTTTTTTATAATCTTGTATAAAAAATATATATTATTTTCATTCTTTTATGGGTGGGAACGTTAATATATATTTCTCCATTGAATTGTTTAAATATGGATATCTCATTATATAATTAGGACTGAAATGGGGGAGTGAAGTTAGTTTAGTTAGGGTATTTTCTACTAAGATGGTCTTGGGAGTGATCCTTGACTAACGATATGATGGAATGGGGAATTAACCCAATCGACTATGATAGTCTTTAAATAATGATTTAATAATGATATTATTTTACAAGATTATTATTTTTCCACATAGTTATGTCATATGCCAATGTTGTGCTCTCATGGCTCATGTTCTTTGATTCCTTTGTGATTTATATCTTATAAACTCCCATGATTAATGCCATGTATTATGATTTATGCTCCATGTTTTATAGGCTTGAATTTTCTTATATTATTATCATGTACTTTGATTACGTCATCATACCATTATCCTCTTCTTATGCTTAATGATGACATTTGGTTGTAAATTCTAATGTTTAACCTTAATGATTGCTTGAGCTCACCCTTCCTATGTTTTTCATTTATATATTTTATGAATAATGGTATAATGCTTGATATAACTAAGAATGTTATTATATGTGATGATCATAGTTGTAAATGTTGTCAATTTTTATAAAACATTTGTTTTGGTATCAATTTTTACAAATACACTAAGCCCATATGATTCTGGAATGGATAAAATTTTTATTTATTTATTATTTCTTTAATAAGATGTAATATTTATATAAGAAAATAATGTGTCCTTATATTCCTTGTGTAAAGGAAAACAAATAAATAGGCGAGTTCATATGATTAGTAAGGGGTAGCATAGAATTTAATATATCAAGGAATAAATTAGGCATGATAGATATGAATGGAATATATATTAATCATATATTCCATAAAACAATTAAATTAATAATGGAATATATTTATGGATAACATAAAAAAAAGTTTATATGAATTATAATAACAGATTTTATATTGATGGATCTCATAATTTTAGACATATTAATCTTATCATTAGTTCCTTTTCCTAAGACATCAATGATAAATAGATAAAGCATATACCAAATACCCACTATAGTTTTTCTCATGAGACAAACTGATGTATTGAATAACTATATAATTTCCAGACCAACCCACCACTAAATAAGTGAAATTCATTCATTATATGGACGAATTTTTTTAATAATACCATAAATAATCAATATACATTAGTAAAACATAAGTAAATATATTTAAATAATAATTATAAAGAACGTGAATATTTCCCTAGTCAAAAAATGGAATAAAATTCATAGTAAGCACCCCTCAAATTAACTCTTACAAAGTAATGGGTATATAATTATATCTATATTGGAAAAAATGTATAAATATTGGGAACTATTTATAATATATGAATGGGATTAAAGAATATGTATATAAAAGAGGAAAATAGATTCATGGGAAATAAAATGCGTAAAAAAGAACATAATCCTTATGAATATGGTGAGTTATGGACTATAAATTCTTGAGCGAGAAAACAAGAAAATAAATTCATCAGAAATTCATTTAAAAATTCATTGTAAAATCCCAGGAAATTAAAATTTATTTATTGGAGAGAACATATGAAATATAATAATAATTCATAAAAAGGATGAAGACTTGGAAATAAATCCCATATATTTCATTTATTTTAAATGAAAAATTACCAAAACAGTTGGAAAATATTTTACATTAGAAATCCATGAAAATCTGAAAGCTATTATTAATTAATAATAATGGATATATAACAATGAAAATGCTTTCATGTAGAGAACATTAAAAAATAGACATAACTCAATGAATGTTAATTGGGTCAAGAATCCCCAAAGTTTGAGTCTCGAGTCTCCATATACATCCTATAACATCAGTTATAATAAATGAATAATTAATAATAATTTATTTTGGATCCTTATTCATGTGTATTAAATTTTATATAAATATTGTATATACATTTATTAAATATTTATTACATGTTTTTAGTTTATAATGATAATTTGTGTTTGTTATTGTAATCATTACTTATTATTTTTGGCATAAAATCCTAATTTATCATTATATGTACATGAGTTCATCATTAATAGAATAGTCAAGGTATATAAATTTAATTTTCATAATGATTTATGATGTTCTAGGTTCATTCCAAGGGATTTTCGGGTATGTTTATCTAAGTTGATATCCACTATTCAATTGTTTTAGTAATTTTTAGCAAAGAAAATAGGTTAGTTAAATAATTATTTGACTCATAATATTGAAATTATATAATTAAAATTATTAATTACTTATAAATATCATATCTCACTAGTAATTATGTTTTTAGATTCATCCATGATAAAAATGTATAGCATCATTCTTGTAGGAGGAAAAAACAACCTAGACAATAACATGTTATATCAAATGAATGATTACGATTATGAGGTTATTTTACTATATTATCATCATTATAGAGTTATAATGTTATTATTTATAAGTTATTAAAGTTATAAATCCAAAATTAAGAAAAGGTAGATGAAGAATATAAATAAAAAATAATGATAATTAGTTATAACTTCTAAAGAAGGAATCATACCACTTTTTGGAAGAATTAATGGTTTTTAAGAAATTAGTGGATTATATTGAGACCATAAGCAACAAAAAATTAAGTGAGAATTGTTAGGGAATAAAATATGTTAAGATTATATAGGGGAATTATAATTATAGATGTCAATTTTAAGCAGTGGTGGTGGTGGTTTTATTTTATAAGAGAAAGGAGTGGTATTTTTTAAAAGAAAAATTTTTTATTAAAAAAGGAAGGTCATATTCAGGTAAAAGGATGTTTATCACTGTTATTTCATGTATTTTTTATTAAATTTAGTATGTTTTGGTTTTGAATATTCAATAGGATTTAATTATTTTATGTAGAAAATAGTTTTACTATCATAATATTTGTTTATTTTAAATTGAGTTGTAGTGATCAAAATTTTATAATTCCTATTTCATATAACATATAAAAAGTATATAATAATTTTATTTAAGTTATAAAATGTATAATTAATTATCTATTGTTTGACCATTTTTTTGAACATGCTGCATGTGTTGGGATTGAAAAAAATAGTTTATAGTGTTTTAATTCTTCTTTAGTAATTTTATTATAAATTGAGATATTTAGATCAGATTGTCATGAAACATTTTCCGTTGGATATCTAATAGATTAAATTACATTTCATCAAAATAGATGTAATTATTAAACTGAATTTTTATTTCACTACAAAATTCCTCAGTTTTATGCAGCAAATCTACAATTATGAAAATTACATAATAAAATATATTTGTTATTTTAATGATAACTCTTTTAATATATATAGGAATCCATTAATGTTAGTTGTGTTAAAATTTTAATAAGTTTATATAAATTTTCTTAAACTGAACTAATATAGATAAATTAAATTGATGTAGATTAAATCTTTTTCAAATATATGTAACAATTTTAGTATCTTTTTAAAGATATTAGTTTATATATTTCATTATATTCTAATGATGTCTCCTAATATATAATTCGGATTTTAGAATTATTTAATATATTAGAAAAATATTATATTTATATAAATTTAATTATTTTTTAAATACTTCTAATTGTATTATTAATATGGAATAAAAAATCACAGATGTTTATTTTGAAAAATATCCTTTATAAAATGATGAAATGTTCATCATCTCATTCCTCCAGCTAGCTTCCTCTATAAACCAACATCTCCTTCCTAACCTTGTAGAGGTGTTATCCCACTTCAATAAGGGTAGCTAAATTTACTTTTGTCTGTGGGAAATGGTAGCATCTTTTAAATAGTGGTGACATCATGCATTAGATCATCAGTTTTTAGTCTTAATGATTGCACCGCACGTTGGCACCATGGTAGAACCACATTGCAATGAGACAGTATCACCTCACACAAGTAATTGTATCTCTTAATGAAATGATAGTGGCACTGGATTCATGATATCTCTAGGTATTGTTTTTTATTACCACTAGTTAAAATAATTTTAATATCAACATATTTTTTAAACCATAATTTTTTTTAAAAAAAATCGCAAGTCAATTTTTTACTTTTAGCTAAATTTTTTAAGTAAACAGGTTAAATTTTTTATAACACTCTAGATAATTAAATATTTTTTTAAACTTTTTAAAAAAATTATTACCCCTAGATACCTTTATTATACATGCATTTATATTTTTTATAAACCTCTATTTAATTTTTTAATCCATTTGTTAATTTTTTTAAACCATTAGTTTAATGTTATTTAAAATTCCAAAAGATTTTATTTAAAATTTCTACTTAATGTTTTTTTACAATATGGAATTTTTTTTACTACTTCCAGTTTTTTTACTGGTTATTTTTAAATTTTTTCTGTAAAAACATACGATGTAGATTTTATTACTTTTTATAATTTTTATATAATGCATGTGTATAACATTAATTTTAATTATTTAATTATTATTATAATATATTATTTATTATATTTAGTCTATAAAAATATTTTTAAATATTTTTTTCATTTTTTATTTTTTTTGAAATGGGTTCTCTTTGTTCAATGAATGATGAAGATTATTTACTATTTAATCTAAATTTTTTTAATAGTGGTTAAATTACTTATTTTAATTATTTTTTTAAATTAACATTTAATTATATAAAATTTAATAATTAATATTTTATATTATTTTATAGAGTACTATTTTTGAATTTATTGTGAACTACATTAAATCCTATAAAATTTGAATAGTCAAATTATCTTATGATATTTAGGCATTTACCTTGACCTATTATTATAGAGTATATTTGAATTATGTAACAAGTAATTCAAATTCATTGTAATTTATCGTGAGTATTTAAAATCAAAATCTTATTATTATGATTATTGGAGATGATAAATTGATATCTCCTAGAAAAATATAGTAAAGATAAATTCTCTCTATGATATTTTAGTAACTATTATTATTAATATTATTTAAATTGTTTACATATTGATTGTGTTTGATACTATATGAAGCTCTCTATTTAATGGGAGATTTTGTATCACTAAAAAAGATTTAACATTGTTGATATCATCTTTGATATTCTCTTTACTCTACGAGAATAATGTTGTAAACTTTCAAAGAGCTATAAAATCTATATAGTCCAATGCAATCCCTATTTCATCATCCAGATTATCTCTCACCTATGAATTTTCTTCTTATTTGACTTATGATTCCTTGAATAGTTGAGATTATCATAAAATTATGAACTAGTTCCTATGTTTTCTTCATTTATATTATAATTCATCATATTTATTTGGATTTTAAATATTCATCTTATCTATCACATACACTACGTTTTAATATTTATACTTGAACATAAAAAACCATCTAATTCTCTATTCCTAAACATTTGAATCTTGGATTCTAATGTGAAGACCATTCGAGTTGTGACTCACATAGTATAAATTCAATATTGTGACTACCCATACAAAAATTAATGGTAGAGTGGTTATCCCTCCACTTTGTAGAAAATACATCTATAACGAGGTTAACATACCCTTTCAAAGATCACAATAGTTCATAATGCATCTCCCACTAATTAGAGAGGTATAATAGTATAATAGGTACACTTTATACTAAACTACTATAAAAAACATCTTAATATTTATTCTTTTATTCTACCTTTAAATAACTCTAATAATTAACAATCATAATTAATTAATACAAATAATCTATTTCATTTTTTTGTTAATATTGTCTATTCATCCAATATAGAACATATTCCATTTCCTTATGGAAACCAATAATTAGTATCAGAGCCAAATATTTTAATAATTATTTAGCTCTATAATTTTCATTCATGATACCTAAAAACTGAGATTATATCTTGTTCTATTTATAATTATCTTATCTATAAATATATAGTTTTTTATACTTTATTATGCTAGCCTACTCCAAAACCTCGCGGTCTATTTACAAGATCTATTAAGATGGAAATAATGAACACAGACAAAATATTAATTCCACAGAAGCTACAAACATTGATGAAATATATTATGTATATTCTAGATCTCGAATGGAGACATACCTTAAATAGTTTAACATATAACATTGGTCGATCATGGAGAAATACAATACACTAAAAGAAGCTGAACCAGATATATGTAAAATAAATTATGCTATAAGATATATTTTAAATAAAAAATATGTGAATACTTTTATATTGTCATATTAATAAAACTGTGTTTAGTCATGTCTCTAAATTTAAGAAAGATCACGAAATTTGGAAAATTATAATAGTTACACGCATTAGCTAAGATAAATTAATAAAAACAAAACATGGAACCCTTCAAGTAGAGTACCACGAATTCAAGATGGGTGAAAATAAAATATCAAACCAAATGTTCAACTGATTCTTAAGAATTATGAATGGTTGGAAATCCCTTAGAGAAGATTTGGAGAATATCATAATTGTTTAAATATTCATATATGATCTAACCAATAAATGACATAAAAATAATGCCACCATTTAAAAGATAAAAAACATTAAAGACTATAGTCTTTATAAAATGATTGAATCACTACATCAATATGAATTGAAATTAAATAATGTTTATAAATAGGAGAAAACAACAAAGGTGTAGTTTTTAAATCTAGGAATATTGTTTCTCTTGAGTTTTATAATTATAATATAAAAGACAGATACAAATAATATATGGATCAGATTATGAGTCAAGTCTATAAATGAATGAAAAATAAAGAATTAAAGAACAATATTATATGAAATCCTAAAAAGGATAAGAGAAGGGAGATAAAAAAGGAAGTAATAATTATAATAATTCATATGTTACTTTTTTTGAGTGAAAAAAGAAAGGGAATATAAATCTTGACTTTACAAAAATAAATAATAATGATAAATATAAAAAAAGAAAATAGGAATTGAAAACTAGTTGAATTTGTTTTAAAGAATCTAATTCTAGTGAACAATCTAGAAATGATAAATAATTTTCTATACTATGCTTCAAGTATTCATTGGATAAGGTTAGTGATGAAATAATATATTATAGATGTTATGATTCTGACTACAAATCTAAAAAATCTAATATTTATGAGTTAAAAGATGAATTTGAATTGTTGTGAAAAGTTTTTTTTTCAAAAATGGTGATTTATGTTATAATCTTAAGGATAATAATGAAAAAAAAATTATTAGAAGAAAATTTTATACTAGATAATGAAAATGTAAGTAATACTTTAACATAGTCTCATTCTATAGTTTCTGAAAATTTTAAATATTATAAGAATTTGAATGTATAATTGAAAAAGTATTTTGAAAATATTAAGCAATGTTTTTCTTATTTTGTTCAATATCATTAAAATATCATAAAATTATTTCTATAAAAAACTAATAAAATATAGTGAGGGATATGACATGAGATTACCTCAAATTTATAAAAAAAAAATTAAATAAAAAATGCCTGTACATATACCTTTACATGATTCAAATGTGTCATGAAATGTCCCTATGAATATTATTTTTCACTTAGATTCAAATATTATTTTGTGATTTCAATGAAACTCACATTTCAAAATATTTATTATCTAGAGTACCATTAAATATTTCATTAAATTATTTGTGGGGACCTAATTTTTTTTTACTAATTTGATTAGACCCAAAGTAGCATGGGTAAAAAAATTGTCAAAAAATCTATTTTATAGTAATTATACATTAGAAGTATCAAGAATGAAATATAGTACATCAATAGTGGATTTCATATGCATTTTATCGAAGGACAATCAATTTTTATCACTTACTACACATGTGATATAGTAATTGTTACATTCGGAGATAATTCCAATGCCAAGGTAAAAAGGTTTTGGTAATGTTTGTGTTCGAAATTATTTTTTAATTCAAAATTTTTATATATTGAACGTTTAAAAAATAATTTAATATTTATATAAATATTATTAGATGATAAAATGGAAGTAAAATTTCAAAATGATGTGTTTTTAGTTTTTAAATATTATTATTTATTATTTCGTGCTAATAGAAAGGAAAATATATACACTATTGATTGTTCATATCTAACTACTCAACATGTTATTTGCCTGAATGTTGTTCATAGTGACAATATCCTTTGGCATCAATTATTATGTCATTTTAATTTCAAAATGTTACATATGATCTATAAACAGGAGAATGTGTTACAATTAACTTACCTAAAGAAAGAATAACTTTATTTCTATGATGCTAGCATAAAATGGAAATAATGTGAAGATAGTTTCAGAACTTTTATAAAATAAGTACAAATAAAACTCTATAGTTTGTATATCTTGATCAATATAGTCATAATAAAATTTTTATCCTCTTCAGAAATAAATATTATTTTTTTTATCATTTATGGTAATTATATATTTACATGGTTTTATCTTCTTGCTCTTCAAAATGATACATTATCTAGATTTATTACCAATTCATATATAAATTAAAATGAGAAATTTTGTATGATTAATTTTATTCACATTGAAAAAGGTTATGAATTTTGTAATTTATAATTCGAAACAATTTGGAAAAATATTGGGTTTTTCATAAAATTTATCCTCCTAAAACACCATAACAAAATAATGTTTTAAAATGAAAATAATGAACTTTTATTTAAATGGACATAACTATGTTTTGTTATTATAATTTTTCTAGATATTACTGTAATGGTGTTATTGATGAACATGTTCATGGTAATTTTTATGAAAATAAGGAATAATTAATTTTTTATTATAATGTTTATGATGTGATTTTAGGGAATTTAATTTTGATGAAGAAAAAAATGGATATTAATATATAGAGTGGTATAATAAATATTCATGACCATATCTAAGATCATGTATGATTCATAATGATCATCCTAGTAACAATTTAATTATTAATGTTGATTATGATATGAAAATGAGAAAAACTATTTTTAAATTTGGTATTAATTCTGATTTTATTTTTCTATTTGTTCAAAATATTGGTGGTGATTCATTAAATGATTATGATTGATTATTTTCCATGAATATGATTGTTTCAGACACTTTCACTGGGGTTTGCGTCATTGTGCTATAGTGCTCTAGTTGTTTCCCTGCATTCCCTCCTTCAATAAGTGGGTGACATACATTGCTTATTTAGGTACATTTGCTCCATTGATTGAAAAAGAATGGTGGAATTTCGATCTCTCCTTCCACAGATTCCTCCTCAAAATCTATTCCATAGTCAGGGTCTCCCTCATAGATTTAAGATGTTATTAGGGAATCTCGTTCTCGGTGTAATATCATTGTGGATGATGGTTAATAACACTGCTTCATTCAGTAGAGTTCAAGGTGATGAGTTAGTGTAAAAACCATCAGTCAAAGGAGTAGTCACATTGGACATCACTGGCATGTCTAGATGATGAAACACTATTACACTTAGATTTATTCTCTTTCTGATCAGGATCCTCAAGCGTACAGAAGACTGAAAAATCCCTTGCCGTGTTCGAGGAATTTTATGCCAGATTCATGTCTCTAAAGATTTCTTTGGCAGCCCATGTTTAACGTGGGTTATGCCGCAATTTTAACATATATAGTAGGTAGATCATTTGATAAGAACACTGAGGAGAGTGGATCATATTGGTAAATCTGTAATAGGGATCACCTAGAAGGTTTACCAAATCGTTCGATCAAAAAAAGAACATGAGGATAGATCACATGTTGTGTGTCATATAGATGGAAGATATCACACTACCGAGGCTGATATGGATACCACTGATGGCGGATCAGGGACATCACACCCTAGAAAGGCAGACACCAAGGTCTACCATTAGATGAAATTAAACTTCGTGGATGCTTCTTACGTAACCTTTGTAGAGGAAAGGGATCAATACCCATGTAGTTCTAGAGGGTGAATTATGGGATCGGGGTGTACACAATGAACATGAACTTGAAGACATGTTTCGAATTATGAATGGTTAGTGGCTCAGGTACTGCTAAGAGAGGTTTGGATGTGTATGAGATGATCTCAACGGGATGTGGTGGACTAGGTAAAACTATAATTTATGATGGATTATTTGATAAAATGGATGAGATGGATGATATGTAACATACATGAATTTGATGGTGATGTTATACTTGAACCTCGGGGAGGATTCATACGTATCCCCATTGTGGGGAATCAAAGTCCACATTGTTCGATAGGGAAGATTAGTCACCTAAGAAGGTGGCCATGAGAATGGATGTATGGATGGGACCTAGATGAATTAGAACCACTGAGTTCTTGCATGCCCTTCCCGAAACACAAAGACGCAATGTAGAGACCAGTATGGGAAATGAACGATTGGCCTGAACCTCAATGAAGTTCCTACGCATCCTCATGGTAGGGAGTAAGATTTTGTGTATTTTAGTTTGGGGCATAGAATCGAAGTGTAATGAAAGGAAATCATCCTGAAGACATGATATGGATTATGCATGGCTAGTATCCCTTTGCAAGAGAGGCAATATTGGTTGGAATATTATGGATTCAATATGGGGTTTATGCATGGTTAGATACCTAGGAGCTAGTCCAATTCCACTAAGGGATGGACCAAGGATATGGGTACCAACATAGGTGACACTGATGTTTACTAGGGAAAGGGGTTGATCCTCGGGAAGGCTTCCTATGCACCCAGCCTAGGAGACATGATTCAAAACCCACATAGTTCAAATGTATATATTTTAATGTCATGATGGACGAAAGTGGAATATAACCTAACATCATGAGAGATGAGGGTAAACCAACATGAAGTGGTTGGGACTGATTGGAGATGGGATTAACTACATGGACGCCTCCAACCTACCTTCCCTATATTGAAAAAAGATCAAAGTCCACTTTTTTGGATGTGAGGTATGAGGCTTATGCACTAAGGAAGCCCTGAGCTATTATCATGGTCATTGCTTACTCAAATCCCACATGATTCATGCTCGGTGTGAGAAGAAAGTGGCAACAAAGTCTGGATAAACATGTTGTGAAGGGTGTGTACTTGAGGAATGGAGTGGTGCTTAGGCATGGCTATCAGCCCAAAGTGGAAACAGATGCATACTCTAGAGGGGATACCTGATGAGAATGGAGGGTATACATATTTCGGATGAGGATATGGTCGGCGTACCTAAATCATCCCATTAAAGGGATTCAAGCAGTACATGGGTGCTTCCTGAGGTGATCATGGAGACAAAGCTCAGAGGGACAAAGATAGAGAGAGAAGGAGGGAACCTGTGCCCATACCCTCTCTAATATTCTTGTACCTACCACACATGTGTCCATCACAATTTATCTTATGGTGAGGACATAGGTGCTTAGCAGTTTATCGTCCTATAACTCGGATGGTGAGGATTCACTCCTCATCCCTAAAAATTACATAACTGGAACTTGTAAAACCTTGGTGAAGGGAAGGAACTTGAAAATCCATATAGAGATGGGGATGTAGATAGATCCATTTAAGGACTCGCGTAGCCTTTCTATGTGAAGAAGAAATAACCGTTAGAGTGAATATGAGATGAAATATGAGGACATGCAACGAAACATGAAGCACCACTCAAGGGACATTTAAATCACTTTTTACAAACATAGAGGGCCACACAAGAAAAGGGTTGGTGAAGCAAGAGGTCTCATACATAGGGATTCTCAATGATCAAGGGGTCGTAGAGCACCGGGCATCATATAGCTTAGGGCTTCATATAGCTCATGGGCTCGAAAACTCTATTGGTTCATAAAGATGTGTCAAAAAGTACATGTATTTGCGAAGAGAAAATGGTCGTAGAGGATATGAACTCTCAAAGAGGAGAACCTACGATACCTAGAATATTGGCCTCTACGTGGAGTACACATGTTCTTAGAGGGTGCTTTGTGTCGCATGGGTGTTTTAGGATATCTCAAGTAACCAAAGTGGTTTTCTTCCCTGGAGATGGACTATAGGATTTAATAAGGTAATACCTCCCTGAAGAGTGGGAAAACATGAGTATAGGGAAAGGGATTTCAAAATGATCTTGTTCCTTATATGATTTTTTTTCGATTCTTTACAGATAAAACGTTTCTTTAAAGTTTGGGTTCTTGTAAGCTAAATGGACATGGTGTCTATCCCTTTGGATTGAGGGTGGAAAGGTATTGATTGGTGCCATGGGGGAGCGATGCTCTGAATGCACACCATGATTCCACTTGCATGTCATCATCTGAGGCAAATTACATCAAGTGCATCGTAACTGCGAAGTTGATCATTATCTCCTCTATTGCGTAGAGGCCTCATTTGTTGCCTCTGTTGAAGTCACAGATGCTTTCATCAATTTCCATGGAATCCTAGAGGCAAATTCCTTCCCTCTATGGTTCTAATAATTCTTTAATGTTTTTCACAACTGGGGAGTCCACCATCACATTCCCCTACGACGGGCTCTGAGAAGGCCTTGTCTTTGCACCTATCGTGGTGTTGATGGCCTTCACACCGGTGCTTCTAAAAGAAGCCCCTTTTGGTCCCATTTTGTCCTTAGTTTATCATTGCTACATACATATTTTATCTCCAACATATCCCCCCCCCCATAGAAATGGAACTGTGCAAAAAATGAGTTCGAATCTTAAGGGTAGTTTCCAAAAACATAAGGCATATCACAATTCGGGTTTACGAAGAAGGGTCATAATGCAGATAGGTTATGTGATGGTTGAGAACACCACGAATCTCACCGCAACCCGAAGTGCTATGAATCTTGAGGGATGTCACCTATAAATAGTGGATGATGACCCATCTTTTTTCCTTACATATCTCCGCAGCTTTGTGCTTGAGCTCTTGACTTTCACAGCTCTGTGTGCTCTGTAATCACTCATTGATAACTAGGACCTATTTTATCTGACCCATTAAATGAATCTTTAGACTCTACAATTATTCACATCACGAGTTGTGCCTATGAGCTCTATGGAAGAACTCAGCAGCAAGCCTCTGCAATCAAGATTTTTGATCGAGTTCTACCATTAAGATTTGTGGACCATAAAAAAATATAAATTCTTGGGAATAAATGGAAAACCATTAAGATTATCGGTGGGACCTTGTCGATGCTCCCTCAAGTGAAGAGATGGTTGATTATATGGGTAATGGGGAATATGTGCGATGCCATTTAGACTGCAAATCCATATTGGAGATCCTATCAGGAAACCAAAAGAACAGTCCTCTATAAAAAATGATTCCTATGTATGGATTTGGTCTGAGGGATGATTTTATCATCCCTGAAGAAAGTAGGTATGACATATCTTGAAGGTTCAATAGTATTTAGTACCATCTCTAGTGGTTCATGGATACCAAAATTCATACATAAGAAGATCACACACCTGTTAATGATAACGAACTATAAAATCTTGTCATAAATGTTTATGGGAAGGAATTGGATCAAATTGCATCTCCCCTACAGTACCACAAAATCCTCAAGGCGGTTTTTGGGAACCTATAGAAGGGTGGAATGATTATTGGGACTTATTCCATGGTGGATATTTTTTTACGAAGTATTGGTCCAAGTCTTACTAGGTATGTGTGTCCTGTGAGGAATCTGAGGAAGAGAGAAAGTGGGTAGGGATGTGTGAAGTTGTGTGAGCCTCACAATTTTACATTTACCAGTCGAAACACCTGATACCATTGTTTCGGAGTAGGTGGTCATCGAGGACCAATACATTTCATTTTCACCATTGGAGGTTAGCATCAGCCTCTAGGATCTTCAAAAGATCTCAAAGATTACAATCTTAGGGGCGATGTATGACTAGTTCCTCCCTAAAGAGAACATATGGGAAAATCTAGAGTATATGTCGCAGCTAGAAAAGGAATTGATGGATTAGGTTCTAGGAGAGGAGAAGCAATCAGTGTGGGATTTCAACTTCAAGATGTGGTTTAAGAGCTTCTTAAACATCCAGTCATGTCCTACCACAGAAGGGGAGGAAGTAGCCATGAAGTTACAGGTCATGCCTCCCACCTGTCCAAAGGGATACCATCATTGTAAAGGGAGTTATTACTGGAGAAACCTGGAAGGTATTCAATAGATGATACAAGGCTATAATGTCAACACTGAGCAGCAGCCTGTGGTTAAGCTGGCTAGGTTCATTTCTATGCTAATTTGTTGTTGGATGATTCCGGTCTGAGATAAAAATATGGGTGTGTAGCCAATAAAATTCATTATGGATTACATGTTGGAAATGTGGTAGCATGTCAACATGGGAATCCATGTACTGGGATAACTATACAATTTGTAGTGGTTCATTAGTGAGGGGAAGAATATGAATAGGGTTTGGTGATAACTCAATCTTTTGAATGGATGAAAAACAGTAAACATGGGAACTTTCGAATATCCCAACCCTATTTCCCCTCCTAGATCATAATTCCAACCAACTATCTTGAATACTACAGGGAGCTTTTCAACCTATTTGACTCCATTTATGGTGTGGAACAATGTTTTGGAGGGCAGATAAATTCAACTTCCATCAATTTCCATTGCCAATAGGTCTGTTCATGGATGACGGTCGGGGAACTGAAGAGAATACGTCCCATTATATGGCCTTTCAGGGTGTATTTTTGGTATTAAAGACCGATCATGAGCCTATCTGCAAGATGTACAGCCCACACCACTATGTTTGGTTATTTTGGTGCATGTAGAGGTTGGCCACGCAAGCCTACTAGGGAGTATGATATGTGCACAATCAATGTGTGATAATGCAGATGTGTCTCATGTTCACATGATAGGATGGGAATATGATGAATGATTTACCTCCTCCCATAGCTCTCTATGGGATACTAAATGATTATTCCTAGAGATGGGATGCAGCCTACATAGAGTAAATGTTGAAGCAGTGAACCATATATGCTACTGATGGGGTGTCTCCTCAACCTCGAGTTAGTGGAAAAATATTAGTAAGAACATGCCATGGTGGAGTGGATATAATTGCGACGAGTCGAATTATTCCTAGACATGCACCGATCAAGAAGCAAGCAGTAGAGGCAGACCCAGTGGTCCCTGAGTTATAGAGTAGGATAGAAGGGAGGCCACCTAGTGGGTTCTATAGGATATGAACTCAAGATCTCTGGATGAGGCTACACAAAATTGATATTCCTATAGAAACTATTTTTCCAAAGGCTTGTTAAACCAGGGAGGTTAATAAATGATTCTTGAGTCCTTCCCAGATGTGGAACAATCTTACATATTTCAGGATGGATCTATGAAAGATCAGCCATTCTAAGTCCGGATTTCTGGTGTCCCAATTAGAAGGGTTGTAGTATATCGTCGAGATAGTGGAAATTGAGCACTCTCTGGGTACTCTGTGACCAATGAAAGAACAGTTTAAAGTGTTTCCCAATCAAACTACCCCACCACAGTTGTTTTCTACTGAATTCAGGGATTGATTATCCTTACCTGAAGAATTAGAGGAGTCCTCTTTGGGGGAAGATAATGGTAGAGGAATACCCTTAGAAGTAGTGTTAGTTAAAAACTCGGAGCAGGATGAGTTTATCGAGGATCTTAAGGTAAACACCAAAACATTTCATTGTGGTTCTCATTCAGATCACCTATGCCTTCTCAGTTGACATTTTCTTTGTGTAAGAGAACCTTATATGTAAAAATCATTACCACACATTAGTAGATGTAAAATTAGGGTTTTCACCTATAACAACGACGATTAAAAAATCCCACAGAGCTACGATGTCCAGGTTGTTTCTCATGGAGTCTTTGGATTTTCCAACAATATATGGGGTCCACACCTTGGGGTACCGGTAGCGGTAGCCCAAGGGAAAGACCAATTATTTTATCTTTGTAATTATTCTTCATTTTAGAATCTATAACTATTTTCCATTGAACTGGGCCAACTGAAATCTCTGTATTTCTATATGTACAATTCTTCAAATGGTGTGGGGCAAATTGGAAAGGATGTAAGGGCCTGCTTGTACTTCCTTTCAAGGAGTACACTGATTGTCATTGAATTGGACACCCATGCTGACTAATCCTCAGTGATCATGATAATGAATAGGGCAGCTGGGAGGGAGGAACCTTAGATTATCAAGGTGGGATCTAGAGATTATAATCAATCCAATGACATGGGACACAACCTTCCTGACCAAGAAATGGAGGAGGATCCAACTGATGAATTTCTAGAGCCATTCCAATCATACAAACCTTCTGATCTGGAGGACTAGGAAGAGACTACTTCCGTTGATGAGGATAAAAAAGTTGTATGTCACCCATCATGGAAACTAATTAAGTGATTCATCACAGATACCCCACAAGAATAATGGACAATCTATATGGGGACGTTTTGTTCTTAACAATGTGATCTATGTGCTAGATGTGAGGATTCCCAAAGTACTCATATGCTCATTAGAGATTACATAGTAGATAACATATGGGAACCTGACCATGGCGTTGGTGTGGGTTGGCAATGAAGAAAATCTGTCGACATCAAGAATCTACAGGAAGATGATCATGAGATCCAATACATTAGGGCACGGGAAAATGCACATTATGAATTACTCGATGCACAATCTAGACTCATATCATGACTGAAGGCATATTTGGTAGATGCTGAGGAACATATAACCCAAGCTACAAAAGTGATGGATATTATCTGATATGATGAGGATTGGGCCATCATCAATGATGATGAACTATTTACAATTGCTATCGAGGAGTACTGGGAGCTTAACAAGAGTTATTAGATCCTAGATGTCATGATCTATAGAGTAGGTGAGCGGGGACACTCCATTTAAGAGGTAAATCCATCTATTGGAGGTGAAAACCCATGGGAATTGGAATTTTTGTGAACATACAAGCATACTTTCATTATTTCTTTTTTATTTTGGTTGTGTACAAGAGTCATGTTATTTACATTGATTAATTCATCTCAATCGTACCTATGAAATATCCAGTGATCAATCCTTAAGCTCTCATTAGCCATTCCCAATGTGATAAAAAATGGATGATTGTATTGTTATTCCTTTGGAATATGAGAGAGCCAACAAATATCTGTATATCCAGGGTCCAAATTTCCACCTTGAGTTTTCGGGAAGATAACAGGGGGTCATGGTCTGAGAATGGGATTCTCAAAACAAACAAACTGCCCTCTCCCAACATTGTCTAGCACAAGAACAGGATAATTCCAAGGGTGTTAGAACAAATCCTAACAATAATGAATAAAGAATGTGAATAACGATACCCCAAATTTAAAATGGAATGAGGATTTTATTATGAAAGATGATAGTTTTTCACACAATTCCAGACATAGCACCCATATCACATTATCCTAAAATGGGAATAACAAATGGGGGTTTACCACTTACATTATTCAAAAAATGGAACCTGTCACATAATTAAATTCAATGTCCTAGGGGATATTGTCCCAAAGTAGTAGGTGATCCACTAGTTAGAGCATTCGATCCAATAAAGGGTTCCATCATATGACGAAGGGAATGGGGATCCGAAACAGAGGGAATGCAAAGCCTGGTGGTGAAATGATGGCTATATGGATAAATTCTACCAATCTTGAAACTACGCCACTGTGATTAAAGTACACTGGGTGAAAATAGTAGTATGAATCAGGCTTAATTTTGGGAGGTAACTATCTATAGAGTACATAGGGTGATCCATGTATTACATCCTATAAATTAGTATGATAAGAATACAGTTTAGCGTTATACAGTGGGGACAAAGACATACACTGGTGGGGAAATTCTTCTTTGCTGTGGAGGCCACAAAATCCAATAATTATCAGGGGCCATCCTAAACATGTTCAGGTTAGGGTCACAGTTTAATTTCACGCATCAAGGATATTCCAATGTAGTTTATCATCATACAGTATGGAAAGATTAAGGAAGACTCTTGAGAATGTTCTGTGGTGTGGCTAATGAAAGCCTAACTTGAATGAGGGAATAAGTCCACCCCACACCACATACATCTGAGGAAACTCATGAGGGAATGGGAAAATAGGGTTCCTCGTGATGTAGTTAGACCATAGATAGGAAGTATGGGCATCACTATGTATCCCATGAGGATGGGAATCTAGCCACATATAGTTCTTGAAGTTGGTATGGTATAAATCCAATACCAAAAGGGGAAACATATTATTTATTTAATACATAAAATGGATAGGTGGTTTATCATTACACAGTTTGGGAATAAAAAATTATTTTATCACCACACAATAAGGACATAAGAGATATTAGTTTATGGTCATATGGCATAGACCAAAAAAGGGGAGATTCCTGAAGCAGAACCATTTGACAAGGTTCTAGAAAGAAATCAGATGTGAATGAGGACAATATATTCTTCACCACACCATGAATTTCTATAAGAACACACACAATTTAATGTCATGATGCTCATACTAAGGGACTGAAGCTCCTATTTTACGTTCATAGAGTTCAAACCAAAATAAGTATAGTTCATCCATGTATGAAAAATACATACCAATATCCCTAAGCCCATGTGATATATCCTTGATGTGAGAAACCAGGGAAGAGGATATCTTTTTATCAACTTGAATACACTACAAGGGAGATGGTGTGTAGCCTAATATGACCCCCATGATGATGATTCATCCTCTTTAATGTGCATATGTTCACTGAGAGATAACAAAAAGGGTTTCAAATTTCTAATTGAACATGGAAGAGTGAAAAGAGATGTGAATAGCACCACTGAAATTTATGGTTTAATGGGGGTGGAATAACGATGGAGGACAACTGTTGAACATGTTCAAAATATAGCAACCATATAATGTGATCTGAAATGGGATCTAACATCCAAGGGTCAAATGCTTACTGAATTTGAAATAGAGAACATGTCTTATAATGTTGTTCAAAATCCTCTAGGATGTTAGAAAAATTTGGTGGTAGATCTTTATTTATTAGCATCCATAAAGACCAAGGGTCTTATTAGATGAGAAAGATGATGGAAAGACAAATCAAGTGAGATGTGAAGTATGGAAATGAATTAAAGCATGTCCAAGTGGAATCCAACCCTCTAAGTCCTAAAGTATAGGGCATATGAGAACGTTGGTGAGGAATAATAGAGCTTGAGAAGTACAGAAGAGTTGGGGGAAATTTGGGTTGATAATCCTGGTATGGACCCAAATATGAAATGTCTAAGAATCCATACATTTCTCATAAGGATGGGAATCAAGCCATACATAGTTCTTGAGATTCCACACAGTTTAATTTCATGCGGATGCAAGGATAATGGAAGGGATATACCCGAAGAGAATTATGAAACATTTCTATTATAATCCCTGAATGTATGAGGAAATATGTCCCCATACACCACACCACGTGCTTCTCATAGTGTTTGCTCCAGCAGGCCAAAAAGATGGTCAGATTTCAGGTACCTGGGGTTAGACCCAAAGATGAAATTTCCATGCATTCTTATGTATCCCATGAGGATGGGAATCAATCCACATGTAGTTCGTAAAAATGACTTGGTAGGGAACCAATAATATGGGAAATAATGTCATGTAGTTCGGGACCATGCACCAGAAGAAACCGCATTTGATGGATCTTTTTTGTTCTTTAGTGTGGATGTGTGTGTGTTTTATGAAACAAAACCAGGACAAAGAATCTGAGCATCACAGCAGGAATCAATTCTTATGTTGGATTTGAAAAATGGAATGGTGGATGATCGATACCAAATATTATGTCCCCTCAAGTGAGGATTCAAGAATGTTCTTTCATTATTCTTCCTGCATCCTAGACATTTGTGTCACAGATTAAGGTCATATGAAAGAACCAACCCATGTATTTTAACGTCATGCTGCAAAGACGCAATAGTATACAGTGATGTGTGACTATAAAATATAGTTTATCATCATCTAGATTGGATGTATATAGAAGGACTATGTTTTAAAGGTAATTCACATTGTGTTGTAAAGCATACGCGATGTAAATGAGGACATCATTTCACACCACACCATACGCAACCCTTGATGGAGGGGACCTTATCCAAGGGGACAAAAAAGATAAAAGGACATGGGGTTGGACTCAAAGATGAAATTTTTGGGAATTCCTATGTATCCCATGAGGATGGGAATCTATACTTACATAATTATAGAAATTCCATACAGTTTAAAATCATGTGGCAAGGACAGAGAAGGGAATGGATATCCCATAAGGGGATGTATGAGGTGAGGATATTGAAGGTCCAACATGAATGAGCACATAATTCCACATGCACCACACCACAAAATCCTATAAGAATCAGGGACAAAAGGCTGAAAAATAGAGATAATTAGTGGAGCTTCAGATAGATGTGATGAAGAAATGTCATGGCATTCGTACGTATCCCATAAGGATAGGAATCAAGCCTTATGTAGATCTTCAAATTCGTTCATTTTAACGTGATGTGGTAAGGATACATGGGCTCATTGTTTATGTTTTAAGATCTCACAATGAAATAAGTGAGATTCCTCTAAGTGGTAATAATCCTTGAACAAGTACCTAATCCCACATGAGCTATGCTCAATGTGGGAAACAAGGGTCAGGATGATCTTCACAACACATGGAATACACAGAAAGGGGAAACAGAACTGAGCCATGAATGACACCACAATGATGATTCATCTTCTTAATGCCCATAGGTTCATGGAGGGTTAACACCAATGGTGTCAAAATTCCACTAGATCATAATATATTGGAAATGGATGTGAATCTTGAGTCCATATATTTGGGGTTTGATTGGGGTAGGATAATGATGGAGAACAACTGTTGACTATGTTTGAAACACAACATCCAAATCATGTGATGTGAAATGAGAACTAACAAATGAGGGTCGACCGCTAACTGAATAAAAAATGCCGAACCAATCATATAATGTCATTCCAAATCCTACAGGATGTTGTCCCTAAGTGGTAGGCGAGCCATAAAGATGAGCATCCATATCGTACTAGGGTCCATTCAAATTTGAAAGACGATTTGAATCCACGTAAAGTGAGTCTAATGCATGGAAACAAATGAAATCATATCCATGAGGGATCCAAAACACTATTTAATTAACCACAGGTCATCTGAGAATGTAGGCGAGTCATCCAAAAGTGTATAGGGGCTCAATTGAGAGCAGATGAATCGAGGAGAAGAGTTAAATAAAGAGTAATGGAGAGTACTCAAGAGATTGATAGGTAGTTTTTTTATTGAAAACACGGCATGTATGAGGGAAAAATTCCACACACCACCACAAAACCCCCTAGAGGACATAAGATAAGGGTCCATAAGGAAGATAATGTTTTTTAAAAACTAGGTCGACCCAAAGATAAAATGTTTGAGCATTCCTACATATCCCATGAGGATAGGAATCCGTCCTCTTGTATTTTTGAAACCAACATGAAGTTTAAAATAATGTGGTAAGGATGTAAGGGATATCATGATGAGGAATGTGTATGGAATCGCAAATAACCCAACCTGAATGAGGACATAAGCCCACATACTCAACACCATTAATAATTCCTGGAGAGAACTCAAGCCAAGTGGCTGAGAGGAAGAATATATTAACTTAGGATGGACATGAATATTAAATGTGTGGGTTTTCATTTGTATCCCATGAAGATGGGAATCAATCCATACATAGTTCTATAAATTTCATACATTTTAATGTCATTCAGTTTGGACAATGGATGAAAGATATTATAGAAGAATGGGATGATGATGTGGCTATTGTAAACCCAACGCGAATGGCGACTAAAGAAGTACACATACCACCAAAAATAAAATCCCTCAAAGAGAACTAAACCTAAGGGGACAAATAGGATTTTTTGGTATGGATTCTATGATGAAATGTATGGGAGTTCCTATGTATCCCATAAGGATTGGAATCAATCCAAACATATTTTTGAAAATTCCATATAGTTTATTGTCGTTCAATAAGGACATAGAAAAGATGAGTGTCTCAAGGGTAATTTTGTGGTATGGAAAAAAGAAATAGACTGACATGAATGAAGATATAGAGTCCACACCACACCGTACAATCTTTGGGAAAAAAGGATGGAAAATTTGAGGGACCTGGTGCTGGGCCATAGATGAAATGTCTGGGAATTCCTATATATCTTATAAGGATGGGAATCAAGAAATATATTGTTCTGAAAATGTTGTGATGTTTCCTGTCGTGCGTCTTGGATAAATGAAATCTTAGTTTAAGTTTGTAGAGATCATACCATTTATAGTTTAACGTCTTTCAAGATGAGGATGAGTTGTTTAATGTCCACCAGGCTGGGGATAGGTTGTTTAATGTCTTGTAGGATGGTGATGAGTTTTTTAACATATTCCAATATGTTAATATAGTTTAACATCATGCAGGATGATAATATAGTTTAACGTCATGAAGGATATAAGATTTCTTAGATTAATGTCATAGAACATGGACCATTTTGCAGTTTAATGTCATTTGGGATGAGTGCTAGGTAGTTTTCCATACTTCAGCCAGGATGAATCATGCATTTTATCATCGTGCAGGGAATATAGTAATAGGTACTCTTATGATAAATACATATTGATTAATTTAGATTCTATGGCAGGAGGAATACACTCACCATCTATGTTGACTATGGAGTATGTGTAATTCGGGTAAACATTCTGAATGATATAACATCCCTCAAATTTGGGCTCCAACATTTCCAGTTTACTATAAGATATAATTGGAGTTTTATGGGACAATACTGTATCACTATGAAAGAAATAATATAGAACTAATTTCTTATTGAATTCCCTAGATATCATGTTCAGAAGCCTCTCCAGATTGTGTAAGGCTAGGAGTCTTTTCTCATCAAGGGATTCCAGTTCAACCAGATGGATTTCGGCTAATTTCTCTAGTGCTTGCTGATCATAGATGACAATGTGTAATGACGGAAACTAGATCTCGATGGGTAGGACTACCTCTATTCCATACACATGGGAATATGGATTCACCTGAGTGGTATTACAAGTCATCATCTAGTACACCCACAGAGCATTGAAGATTTTGTCTGGACAACTCTTCTTGTTCTGACCAACCATCTTCTGCATGATGTTAGAGAGGGATTTGTTGAACACCTTGAAATACCTATTTTCATGCACATGATAGTTATATCTTTGATTATAATGAATGTTGTACATGGAATACAATTTATTCATCATGGCTGCATGGAAGTTTGTTCCATTTTCAGTGTGGATGATGTGAGGGACTCCGAATCTGTGGATGATATTGGATCTCACGAAGTCAACAATAGAATGGGACATGACTTCCTTGAGAGGAATTTCTTCCTTCCACATGGAATAGAAATCTGTAGTAGTCAGGATCATCCTTCAATGGTGATCTATTTTCAGGGGATATCGTCCCATGACATCGAGTCCCCAGACCGAATGGCACATTTTAGAAAACCTGATACATTCACTTATCATTATGGGCCAAAAGTATCATGATCTTTAGATGTGATGAGAATGTTTTGGCCCTTCCTGATTAGACCTGTAGGAACTCCCTTTAACATTCTGCACGACCTAAGAAATCTCACCTTCTTGAATGAAATATTAGAGAATCCCTTCAAACCCATGTCTATAGAGGATCTGCTCTAGACTTGGACAACTATAGAGTTTGAACTACACTACACGCCAGCATATATGATGAAACTCTTCTCAGTTTTATAGGAGATTTCCATGCTAGAGTTACTCTATAAAGGTGGTCCTCCCATCAAGAGTCTAATCCATCACCACGGCATGGGGATATGGAAGTCCCGATATAGAGACATCAGTGATAAGACTGCTTACCTGTGGGATTTCATCTTCATCCGGACTGACGAGAGTGGTGACTCTTCAATCAACCAAATGGATAATCAAATCATCCAGGTCAAGATCTACTATATATGCGGAAAGTCCATCCAATGCATTATCTCAATAGTTTAGAGATCACGTGAAATGAGTTACTTCTGGCAGAGAGGTGAAATGCGTAATCAGTTGGCGAGTATGCTATAATAGTGGTATGAGCTCCCTCTTCCATATGATATAGTAAACATTGATATGATTTATGACCAGTTCTGAGTCCTCCATAAAATTAAAATGGGGAACATCAATCTTGTGGTCCATCTCAAGACCAATGATGAGATCCTAATACTCAACCTTGTTATTAGTCCGACAATCTAACAATAAGAAAGAACAGAGAAATATAACATGTGCAGGCGTGTTGAAGATGATACCTAGGCCTACTCTATTGAGTCTCGGATCTTTGAGTATCCTGCCAATTGGGATTTGAGACGTTCAATCAAAGTGACATTTCCAACATGGAATGGATTGATTCACTGATAAAATTTCCTCATCTTAAAAACTCATGATTTAGAGCCTGCTCAACAAGGGATGTATGGGTGGCAAGAAAGTCTACCAATGCTTGTTCCATGATAACCTTCAGGGGAGAAAATGTTGAAATATTGAATGATCACTTCCCAATGATCTAGATGACATGTAGACATGGATCATTTTAGAATGTACATTAGAGGATTCACTCGGTACACTAGCTGTATCTCATGGTGCTGCAACTAATGACACAATTTTTTCACTGTGAATACCAGCACAAGGTATCTCTTCTTGATAAAGGAATATCTTGTCTCTAGATCATGTATTATGCGGATGAGATAGTATAAACAATTCTATGTTACCTCATTGCACTTTTGGGTGAGAAAGGTTATGAGGGACTATTCTAGAGTGGTCAAATAGAGGACCAAAAACTTTTTGAAAATATGTTGCATCCAAAAAAAAGTTTGTAGTATGTACTGCTATATTTGCACAAAATTTGTCTGAAACTCCTCATCAGACTAATAATCTTCCCGTATAATCATGATTTTGGAAAAGGGTACACAATTTCACACCAGGTCTGTGATGAGTCAAAACCTTTCTGTATGAGTCTGGAAATGAAGCCAATAAACATTCTAGAGGTTTCCCCAAAGGCACACATCAAGGGGTACATATTCAGAAGATAGAAATAGAGGAAGCCGAATACATTATCAAGATCTCTGAGATGGTCCTGATGTTGGTGATATATGACCACCATGTTATCCACATATCATTACAAATATTAAATGAGGATGAGATGGAATATGTGGTGCATGTCACATTAGTAGGTGGAACCTACATTCTTTTGACCGAAAGGCATCCCCTTGTAGAAGAATGTAATTTTTGGTTCCTTGATGGTGGTAAAATCTTTATCCTATGGTTCCATTTAGATTTTATTATACCCATAACAACCACCAATAAAGGAGAGACCCTATATTCCAGCGGTGGTGTCAATCAACAGTTCTATCATGGGAAGGAGAAAATGCTATTTCATACTGTGATAGTTTAGATTCAGGAAGTCGATACAGATTCTGATTTATTTGTTCTTCTTCCTAATGGGAAAAATTTTAGATAACCACATCAGGTACTAGACCTCATTGACAATGTTTTTTCTTATGGGCTTATCAACCTCAACCTCAACCAGGGAACCATGAGAAGGGTGCATCATTCTAGGAATCTCTTTGAACCCATGACGATATTTAGGGAGATTTAGATGGTGGATGATTAAATGTGGGTATATCCTTTGAATCTCATCATAACTCAAGGAAAATAAATCACAATTTTTCCTTATTAAATCAACTTATTGATGTTTCTCTTCTAAAGGCAAAGTAGTGAAGATTAATTTTGGTTTCTGATCTGTCTCATTACCTAGTTTTACATGTACCAATTCATTGACCATAGTGGAGACACCCTCTTCAAATGTGGGAGGTTTGTCTTCAAAATACTCTTCATCATCCTTAGGAGAGGATCCTAGACATGAGGCAACTATTCCAAGTTGACATTCCCAACCAGACACAGGCGGAAGCCTGAGCTGCAGTGGACACCACATTGTGGGACTCCTATGATACAAAAACCATGAATATTAAAGATTTTGACCTAATCCCATATGTCCATCAACCCAAGGGGCCACGTTATATAATATAAAATCAATATTATCACATCATCTTGATCTATTTTTTCTCACCCCTAGTGAAATAATAATGTGTGGCATATTGACATTTCCATGGGGTGGACATCTCAATACCTTATAAGAGTAATGGGATTTATGATCACCTGAGTCTAATATTTATAGGAATATGTGGTGAACTTTAAACATTATATAGACATGATAACATGCTTCCCCCTCATTCTAGAGAAAATAAAGCATTTCCCCATGTCCAGGGTCATGTCATCCAATCAGGGAATCAAGAAAATTTTGGTGTCATCTGGGTCTCTCCAGGGGTCGGTCGTAGCCATAGCGTGCTCAACCTCAATAACCTGATTTTTTTTCATTTCTCTTGTAATAGTTGGCATCAAAGTAGTAGGAATGATAAGAGGAAAATGGAGAAGCATCACCTTTATGTATTCCTACTCAACCATTAAGGTAGTGCTTCTGGAATTGGTGATATGAGGAATGGACCGCCGCATGTAGGTAGAGACATGGCCAAACCATGAATGCAATGTAATATGTCACTTGTTAGACAACCATGAAATTGGTGATGGAAACTATGCCATCTAATTCTGTCTTTAGAAGAATTTGGACATCTGGTGTCTACTTCATCCTATGATAACCTTTAATTTTTATGTCAGTGGGTATTAGATATGCCTCAAAATGTACCATTTTCCGAATGTATATGTTTGGATAAGGTTGATCCTAGAGCCCATGTCGACAAGACAATAGAGAACCTCCAAACAATTGAAATAGATAGTGATGTATAGTGGGAGGATATTGCCCTGTTTAGGAGAACATTCATCTTCTCTAGAGAAATAGATAATGGAATGACATTCCGTCTGCTCGACTGCCTCATCATGGAAGGCTTATGCAGCTGCTAATTTTGTCTCAAACTATATGTGGCTTCTTAATGTCTCTATAAGGGATGAACACATATTGTCTAAAAGGGAAAGTGCCTCTAGGACAGATAAAATTGCAGGATTTATTGAAAGATTCTTAATGACATTTTATTTCTATGCTAGGCATACACTCCTAACATGAGGTCTCTCTGTGGCTAGAGGAATAACTAGTGATGTTCGTTGAACCTGTCGATTCTGGCTAGTGCGGGGAATGACCCATTACTCACTAGTTGAACTGAGTAGATTGACTACTAGCCAAGGTCCAAATTTCTGAGTTCTACACATGACAGAATGTGACTATCCATAAAACAATTGTGGTGGATCCTTCTTATCATGTAGCACAAATGGCAGGGGAGGTAGATCTGATGAAATGAGGTGAGAAAATTGTGTCTACTAATTTCAGAACTAGGACTATTGTATAGTCTTAGTGGAATGAACAGTTTGGTTGGATGCACTGACTAATACTATTCGACAATTCACATAACCATGGATTCGCCATCGCTGGCATCGACTGGGAAAATTGGTAGGGTTGTTCAGATGATATTTGTTATCAGGAACCATGTAGGGGTTTACCAACTCCATAGTATTAACTGAAGCGTACCCTTGGTCATCACTTGAATAATCCTAACTTTTTGGATGGATTCTAGGAGAAATATACATCTCTTGGGGCATGAATTTGGCAAGAGTACTGGACGGATTTGGAAAAGGTTGAGGGATTTTTCTTCATTTGTGTCGTCGGTGCCTCCTCCCTTAGGAATACAAAGGCTGAGATGTTGATGTAGAAGTAGTGGTTTTAGGTAACATGAAAACTTTTTAAGGCTAGGTTTGATTCAAAAGTTCAAGGACAATACCATGGCCATGGGAAACATCCTTGTGAGCCATCTGCTTGTTTTATTTTTAAGTCCCACATTTATAAAACTGCTACCATTCACCCTTACTATCACTATCAGGCTTTATAAACACACATTCCAACTATGGTGGGGATGTACAAAACCTGAATATGTTGTTATCAACCTACTCTTGGAGCTAGTCATTAAACTCATTGCACGTCTTGTAGGTGTGTCCATGGAACTGGTGATATGGGAAACAATTGGGACAATCAATGAGTTCAACCTCATCTAGCCTCTTTCATTACTACAATACCCTAATTCCCTAATCCAAGGAACTTAAAAATAACTTCGGACCTGAGCCTCATTAAATGAGTATTTTTGGTTCCTTTGGTCTAAGAAGTGGACTATGGGATCCTAGACCTAACGAGGGGCTAGAGGAGCCGGATGAGGTGGAGGGACCTGATTATCTCACCTGGGCGGTGGTGGAACATTATACAGTAGTACTTCTTGATTCTGAGGTGGGAATATTTGGGCCATATGTTATGCCTGAGGTGGTTGGCCTCGACGAAGATGTGCAAGTGGATCCACTGGTAACAATTCTAGCTGCCTATGGGCCTCCATTTTTGTTACCACTATGGGCTCATCCTTGACGAATATTATTATGGGAACTGTGGGTGGGGGTAATATAAATTCTTGTTTGGATTGATGTAAGGCTTCCTCTAGACACTATGATTTATAAATAGATAAATAAATCCACCCTCGGGAGTTCTATGTGATGATAGAGGGGGCCAATTTAGTCTGAACATTCCCCACACATATTTTTAGTAGTTGTTTCGAAGTTATAGACATATCAAAGCAATATTTGAGGCCATTCCACATGAAAAAAAATTATTTGATGCACTCATCTGGCACTTAATTTCATTTAAAGAGTTCAGAAATGCTTGTTTTAGAAGTCGTGGAACTGAGCGTGTTGATAAAATGTGAAGGAAGGTCCCCCCAACCATCTATTGACCTAGTAGGTAACTGGATATACAAAACAAAAGTGGTCCCTTCTAGTGTCTGAATGAAACACTAGAGCATGACAACATCTTAGTGTACTGAAGTTCCCAATATAGGTCCACTGATTAAAATAATGTTTTTCAGATTCTACAATGGATCATGTGTCCCATTAAAATTTGGGAAGGTCAGATTATTGAAACCAGAGGGTTGCGGGAATATCATTCTCCCATGGATGATATGGATTTTCATCAGGCAGTATTTCCACTTGTCATGTTTCCAAAGCCTCGAGGCTGGAAATGAGCGTGTCCATTAGATCATCATTGAAGGGGTTCCTATCTAGATTAGGATATCTAACCACCAGTAGGTTGGAAGGTTTAACATCATTGTAAGTAGGACCATCAACTCCTGTAGTGGCCGGTGGGATGACCGGCAGGGCTATTGGAGGAATGACCTATGACGTGGAACGGGAGCATAAGAATGGTCCTTAAGAGGGATATCAAACAAATCAGGTGGATTTGGTGATGCATATCACTCCTGGTTTCCATAGACTCTAGAATCTACTCTGTCTATATAGGAAGGATGGCCAAGGCCACCATGAGAAATCACATTGGGGGGGGGGAGGTTGTACATTCCCATTCTACCCTGATCGAGGATTACCATAATCTGGTTGATGTTCCGTAGCATGTTCGGAGAGAAGGTGATCAACCATATTTTAATGTTCCACAAGCTGTTGACACAACACAGCCTTTTCAGGGTCATCTTCCATCTTTTTCACTGATTCATTTGGGTTAGAGGGGTTGAATATCCTAGTATTTAGTTTACCCTTATTGGGGTCCCGTTCGAAGGATAATGACTCAGAATGTGAAGGAAGGCCCAAAAAAATTCTTTACTGGTGTATAAACCTGCCAAAAGGAACCAACAGTTGTGAAACCTCCCAAGGATGGTAGGTTCTTTTAAATTATTCCTAGCTCATTTTCTTCATCAGATTGGTCACCCATGTTAATTACGACAATACAATGAGTCATATACTCAATATCACCTCGAATGTCAGGCTGGAACCAGATAGAACTGTAATGAAGGGAATCATATTACCCCCAACCATAGATATGAACGTGGGGTGAATCCTCATTAATAATTATGTACCGCACTCTAATTCTTTCGATGCATCATTTTTTGAGGGTCTGATGATGACTGGGTGACTCGGGGCACTGATCCATGAGGAGCGTAGCCAAGTGGACCATGCATCATTACTGACCAAATTATTCATACTATTTTGGAATCATGGGGTATCCTACCCATTGATGAGGGTGAAAATGTGTGTTTCCCAGATAGTTTAGTAGAATCACATGACCTCATCCTAGGTGAGAGATTCAGGAATGATTAAACATGTTGTTGTAATGGGCCAGAACATCATTGGGATATAATCCATAGCTAGCAGGTTCCAAAAACATCTCAAATCAGACTTGGGATTCGGTCCTTAGTTTCCCTATTCATCTACTTTGGGTGGTTGAGGGACCGGTAATGGATGTAAATTAGACCTTTTTGAAGGCATATTGGCCGGTGGAGAGTATGTCACTTGAGATGAAAATTCTCCACATCATGGGTTGTCTTCCGTATAATTCACTGATTTCACCACCAAATCCATGTAATATGGACTACATACATCTTCTTCCTAGGTAGGGGTTATGGTCATTGGAGGTGGGTCATGTTGTTGCTCATCCACTATTGGTCCCCGGAACAACTCTCTATGATATCTTTATTGAGGTGGAGAATGATCCCATTGATGATAATGAGGCTTTCATAGATATACCCTATAAAGTGTGTAAATCCTCCTCCTCTTGTATGTATCTTTGGAGGGATGGAGCGATCCAATGGACTTCCCTTCCCTGAAAGATGAGGCGTATATTCCGTGTTCATGCCCCAGCCCCCGAAAAAAGATGATCAGGGTGAGGGTTCCATTATTAAATCACATTCTGCCTCAGAATCTGAAAAAAATACGAGTTTGATTGCGGTTTTAAGCTTCTCATAATTATTCCTTGAGCTGAGGAGACCCTCCATCATTGCCTAGGATTGTTTTTTTGTAATGATAGTTTTTTTATATGGTGAGGTCCTCTGTGGAGATTGATGTTATATTGGGGTGGAACTCCACCCACACTGGATGAGATATAAGGGGATTCTTCATATCAATTGTTTCTCATTTGGGGAGGACCTCTGATCAAATGAGATGGGGTTCATGGGGAACCCAAAAATATTTTGAATGTAACATAGGTAAGTCCTTCATGTTTTACAATTCTGGATTGGGGAGAGCCTCCACTAGAGCTAGTAAACACATTTTGGAGGACCACCATAGTGAACGTCAGTAGTGTGGAGAGGACCATCGCATCATCCATACATGGTAGTAGTGGTATAATGAGTTCCTTCATATTGATTATACTAGTCATGGAAATGGCCTTCATGTTAGCAGTTAATGAAGCAGAGAGGGAATAATGATTGTTGATTGCTAGAGTGGGGAGGACCTCCACGGGGAATGATTATCACATAGGGAGGACATCCATGTTGTTGGGTGATTGGGAAAGGAATACACTCACATTTAGAACTTGGTATTTGAGGGAGTTTTTTAATCCTGAGGTTAGGATCACTGGGATGCCCTTTGTGCTAAATATCGATTAATAGGCGAGGGCCTTCATCGGAGTTGGTGGTGGTGGCATGGGGAGGGCCTCCATACTGAATAAAGGAGTGTACAGACCACCACTCTATATGATACTAGTACTGGGAGGACCTCCATACTGGGTGTCGTCTTCATGGGTCAGCCCATAATAGCTAATTATTTCTCTGGTAATAGGGAGATCCAGTTCAAGATACTCATAGGGTGACTGGTGCATCAATTTTATCCTAGCATGGATGCTTACCAGCTCTGTAATTGGGAGGTGCCCTGGCCGAATGATGATAGGTGGGTGATATCATTGGATGGTGGTATCTTGGATCACTAAAGACATAGAATATGATGCCCCTAATAGGGATACTCTTGATCTTGCACACAACATTGACATTGGGTCAGTTGAACTAGAGATGGTTGTGCAGGGGGATGGACCACCTGCTCTTCGGTCTGTAGGACCACCTGGAGACACTAACACAGTCCGTTGGGAGCCCTCCTTGGTGACTCCCTAGATAACATCCCGGCAGGTTCACGCAGACATATCTAACTTTATTATCATAAGGGAGAGAGATATAAGAGCACCCCATGTATATGACCCTGAATTTGTTGAAGGTTGTAGTGGGGAGGAACATCTCCCAGCACAACCCTTGGGGGTGCTAGTGTTGACAGGGTACTGATGCCCCCTTGTCTTGGTTGTCTATGTCCCTCATCGAGATGACCTCTTCCTATTCATATCATCAAACAATAATATCAATCAACATCATCTGAATAAATTCAGAGGGTGATATGGGGTGTGGGTTCCTAGTATCTGTGTGTGTATGAGCCATCCCAAAGGAGATGATGCAGCGGAGAATTTCCACATTCATATGGGGAATACCCCTGCACCTACAAGAGGTGACGAGTGAAAAAAAAGATAATAGGAATGTGATTCCTATTCATGATATTGGGTCCTTTAAATATTGAAAATTAACTAATCAACAAAGATAATAGGAATGTGATTCCTAGTACCCTAGTTCCCTATAAATCAATGAGAGTGGGTCCTTTAAAGAAATAAAATTAACTAATCCCAAATTGGGTCCTTTAAAGAATGAAAATTAACTAATAAACAAAGATAATAGGAATGTGATTCCTAGTGCCCTAGTTTCATTCAGTCTTTTATTACTGGATAGAAAAATATATGATAACAACATCGCAAACCAGAATTCCCAAAGATTAACTAATCCCAAATTTGGTGAGTTTAATGAAAGGCCCATAATTGTTTTGGTGGGACCTGGTGAAGGATAGTTGTATTCGGTGACACACGCAGCTATTGATGTTTGGAATGGTACAAATATCAATATTTGGAGATTTTTTACATTAGGATCACCAAATCTGTTTCTGATGCTTTCTCTGGGGTGTGTTTCATCATGAAGCGATGTGAGGATTGTTTCCCATCATTCCCTCTTTCCAAATGTGGGATAAATACATTGCTTATTTAGAGAAGTTAGCAACAGGATTGAAATGGTTTGATTGGATGTCAGTCTATCCTTTTATGTATTCCTCCTTGGAATTCAACACTTTATCTGGGTCTCCGTTATAGATTTTAGGATTTATTGGTGAATCTCATTCCCGATTCTATATCATTGTGGACATAGGTTAATTAAATTTTGTCGTTCAGTACATTCAGAGGGGTTAAGTCAGGGTAGAAGCCTTTGGTGAGGGGATTAGTATCATTGGACACCACTGGCATGCAAGACACTAAAAAACTAGTACACCTGGACTTATTCCCATTATTATTGGGCTCCTCATGTGCGTAGAAGCCCAAGACGTCCTATGAATATTGTTGGGAATTGTATTCTAGAGTCATGTCTCCAAATTTTTCCTCTATTTACTTTATTTAACATGGAATATTCCGTGAGTTTAATGACTATCATAGATAGATAAGACATATCAGAACACTGATGGGAGTAGATCAAATGGGAACATCCATTACATGGTGCACCTGGAATGATTATTAGATGGGAGGATCAAAACTCCCCATTAGTACATATCTTAGGTTGTGTTTCCCCAAGATAGAAGATAGAACAATGTGATGTCTGATCAGCACACCACTGATTGTGGATTAGGGACAGCGCACCTCAGAAAGTGGGACACCAAGGTTGACCATTGGCTATTATTGAACATCAAGGAGGCTTCCTATGTACCTTGTGTTGAAAACAAGGATAAAAAACCATGTATACCGATTGGGTGAAACATGTGATTTGGTTTTACATAATGGGTATAAAACCTGAAGACATGTTGGGGATTATGCACGGTTAGTGGCTCGGGTACTACTAGGAGGAGTGAGGAGGAGGATGACATGATCTCACTAGGATGTGGTGGCTTAGGTAAAACAAATTTATTTGATGGATGGTTTGATGACATGGATGACAAGAATGGGATGGAACCGACGTGATGGTGATGTTGATGTTTGGTTAGAACCTCTATGAGGTTTTCTATGTATAATCATTGTGTGGAATCAAAAATCCACATAGTTCGATGGGGAGAAGAGTTGGCTAAGTAGGTGGCTCATGAGATTAGACTCATGGATGGGACCCAGTGGAAGTAGAACCCTATGGTTGGGTCACGACCTTCCAGAAACACAATGGATGAAGAGAGAGACCATGATGATTCATGAATGATGGGTTTAAACCATAGAGAGGAATCCTACGAATCCTTGGGTTAGGGAATCATAGTCCATATATTTCATGGTGGGGCGTAGAATCAGAGTGTATTTGAAGGATAGTTTCCTGAAGACATTCTAGGGAATACAAGTGTCTAGAACTCATTGTATTAGGGGAACTCTTGGTTGAAATGATATGGATTCAATATGAGGCTAACTCATGGTCAGCTGACTGGGAGTCGGTCTGACACCATTAAGGAAAGGACCAAGGATGTGGGTCCCGAAAAATTGGACACAGATGTTTACTAGTATTTGGGGTTTAACCATAGGGGGATTCATATGTCTCTAACTCGGATACAGGGATCAAAACCCATATAGTTCGAATGTATACAATTCAACGTCATGCAGGATGAAAGAGGCATACAGTTTTACATCATGAAGGATGAGAGTAAACTAGCGTGAAGTGGTCAGGATAGATGGGTGATGGGATTGAACCTCATAGATGCCTCCTTTTTACCTTTCATGGAATATGAAAATATCAATGTTCATGTAGTTCAGATGTGAGGTATGGCTCTTACACACTTTGGAGAAATGAAGAGGGTTTCATGGTCGATGCTTACACTATTAAAACATGAGTCATTCTCATTGTGAGAAACAAGAGGCAACAATGACCTAATAATCATGTTGCGAAGGTTATGATAGTGAGGAATATAGTAGGTCTAAAACATGGATAGAGGCCAAAAGACGAATCAAGGTCATACTTCAGAAGGGAGACTTGATGAGAATGGCGGGTGTCAAGATGTAAGAGGATAGTATGGTCATCAAACCATATTCAACCTGTTACAAGGTGAAAAGGCGTACATACAGACTCCCTATGGTGAACATAGAGACAATGCTCAGAGGGAATGATGAAATTGTAGGTAACCCATGCCCATCCACTCTAGAATCCTCTTGGACCTACAACACATTAATCCATTACATTTTATCATCTTATGGAGAGGACACGGGTGCTTGGTAGTTTAACGTGATGCATCTCAAACATAGTGGATTCACTCCTCACACATAGGATATAAATAACCAGTGAAATTAAATCCTTGGTAATGGAAGGAATAAGGAATTCCATATGGATATGGGTTTGTGGAGTGATCCATTAAATAGATCACATTAGCATGGGTATGAGAATAAGATACAGTTGTTAGCATGCCTATGGGAAGAAGCATGAGCCAATGTAATGTAACATGAAGTACCACCCAAGGGACATTAATATAAATTTGTAAAATCCTGGAGGTCCGTACAAAAAAGTCTTTTAGAATCAATAGGTCTCTCATAAAAGGGATTTGAAAAGATTAAGGGGTTAAAAAGCACGGTGATTCTTAGGGATTAAGGCTTCACAAAGAATATGGGCTTTCAAATCATAAGGGCACACAGAGCACGTGGAATTTAGGGAAAATGGCTTTACAAAGTACAAAAGATCCCAGAGGTTATGAATTAGTAATGATTGTAAATTTTCGAAGCCTAGGATCTTGGCCTCAGTGTGGAGCACACATTTTCATGGATGGTGCTTCACGAAACTTGGGTACTTCGCGATGTCCTGATTACCTAAATGGGTATTCTTCCTTGGGGATGGCCCATAGGCTCCACGAAGGGCATCCCGTCCCAAAGAGGGGGTAAACATGATTAATTGTAAAGGGTTTTATCAATTCT
Organism: Viscum album; assembly: GCA_963277665.1. Lineage (NCBI taxonomy): Eukaryota > Viridiplantae > Streptophyta > Magnoliopsida > Santalales > Viscaceae > Viscum > Viscum album. Next base: position 1,761,891,652 of record OY728125.1, read on the forward strand.
CAAGTACCTTAGATGATTCAGTTTTTCTATGATTCATAGTTCAAATGGTGCTTTCCATTGTGAGATCCTGTAATGAAAGAGGTTAGGGTGTCGATCCATTTTGAGTGAGACGAGTATGGTATTTATAGGTTCCAAGGTGGTGTGTTGGTATGAAAGAATGCTACAAAGCATCTTGGGATTCTCCATCAGAGGTAGATTGCATCAAGTTCATCGTAACCATGAAGTCGACCATCATCTCCTCCAAGTTGTAGAGGCATCCTCCATTAACTCTATGGAAGTCTCAATGGATTTAATCAATTTATAAGGAATCCGAGAAGCGGATTCCTTCCCTCCATGGTGAAGAGACTTACATTATGTTATTCATAACTATGGAGAGTTAATGAGATTATTGAAAGAGTAAATGTTTTCTCTTCGACTTACAATTTATCGATGAAAATATGAATATTTTTAATCAATCAAATAATTTGAAAGAGTTTCTTAAAAGGTTTAGTCTTGATTCCTATAAGTATATTAAAAATATTATGAGTACTAATTGTAATTCATATATTTATGTATCTTGTAATTTGGTTAAAATTTATTTTTATATAGGAATTATATGTTTCATGGGTTTATTTAACAACATATAGACCTGATATCTTGTGCATTTTTTTGTCTCAGTAGATGATTTAATCTGATTCTAAATAGATTCATTTTATTGTTGGGAAAATATTAATTAAATATATTACAGGAAATGATACCCACAGCCTATTTAATACTAAATATATATTTCTTGATTTAATTTTTTATTCTAACTCTGATTTTAAAGGCTATAGAATTGAATGAAAATGAAAATCAGGTATGTGTCATTTTCATTGAAAAGATAAAATTTATTATTCTTATAGAATATAATTACCTAGTTTCTCTATATATATAGTAGAAGATGAGTACATCACTGATGCTAGTTTTTATGATAAAATATTATGGATTGAGAAAAATTTATGTGATTTTTTTATTTAACTTGAATAATTGATAATTTATTATGAGAATATATATGTAATTTTTATTTCAAAAATTGCTTCCAGCATTCCAGATCAAATAATATTGATCATAGATTTTAATTTACTAGAGATTATGTGAATAAAAGAGATACTGTTTTAGAATTTATCCCTATTGAGAATCATCTTTAATACATATTTACTATGCCTTCAGATTCTCTCATTTTGAAAAAAAAATTAAATTTGATATTTATATGTTAGAATCTTAATTGATTAATAATTTCAAATGTACATAGGGTGTTTCTATTTTATCTTTCTATTTACATACAAAAGGGGGATAAAATAAAACGTTCTTTGTTTTAAATATTTAGGTTTTTAAATGCAACAAAAACTGATAGATTGTTTTTCATGTTTTGGAATGTATCTTTAATTTTAATTACATGTAGTTACGTTATGTTTTTGAATATTCCAAAACCTCTCATTATTTTATGTGGAAATTAGTTTTACTAGCTTAATATATTTTAATTATTTCTGGAGTCTTAGTGAATAGAATTTAATATTTAATATTTAATATTAAATAAAATAAATATATATCCATTTCATTAAACTATGAAAAAGTATAAAATCATTCTCTATAATGTTCTCATAATTTTTACGATAAAAATTCATGTTTTTGGTTTGAACACTATTTTTTCAGTTTGTAGTGTTTTAATATTCTTGTAATTATTTTATAATAGTTTGAGTTATATAAATATGATTCTTGAAAAAAAAATTCTATTTAATAGAATACATATTTATTAACTCTTAATTAAAATATATAGAAGTCTGAAATTGTAGTTTTAATTCTGTAAAAAGTCCCTCACATTTATGAAATAGTTCTGAAATTCATGAATTTCAATCATATAACATTCTATATATATCAGAATATCACTATGATTTTTTCATTGGAATGATAAGATGTTTTAAAAAATTTAATTAGACAGCAGGAATATACAACAATGATATTTAGATACATTAGATTTCCCTGAATATCTATAGTAATTTCACTAATTTTCATAGTATTCAGATTAAATATTTCACTATTGTATGATGATATGCCAGGTTAAAAAGGTCATATTTAAAATATATTTAATATATTTCAATATCTTGAGTTTAAATTTATGTATTGTCAACATATCATTAATTCTATCATTAAAAGGATTAAAAATCATTTAAGATTATATAGACCAAGACCCTACATAAAATAATAAACTATTCATTATCTTTTTTATTCTTCAAGTTTCCTCTACACACCAATATATCTTCCTATAATATGTAGCATCTATAGCTTACTTCAGTAGCAGTAGCTGTATTACCCATCATGTATGTGAAACTATATCATCTTATGCATAGTGACGACAACATGTAGTGGATCCTTAGTTTTTTATCTTAATTGTCTTACCCTGTGTTTGCACCAGGGTTGCACTTCTTTTCATCATGACTATAGAAGCATGTGATTGTAATACCTTTCATCGATTTCCGTCTCTCACAATTCAATTGTAGTGGTAATGTATTCTAGCTACCATAAGGTAAATATTTTTTAGCTACCGTGATATTAATTTTTTGTATTAACTCCAATTAAAATCTTTTATACAATCAGTTTTTTATTTAAATGGCCATTTCATTTTTTAAACAAATATTTATCTTTTTAAAATTCTAAATAAATTATTTAATCATTAGGTTAAATATATTTTTAAATGTCCATGTAATGTTTTGATAATCTAGTTAATTTTTTTATATGATAGTTAATTTTTTTATTACCATTAGTAATTTTTTTTAATTTCCATATAATATTTATTAAAGTGGTAGTCATAAAATTTAAAACATCAAGTTATACATTTTTAAACAACTTTCTATTTATTTAAATCTTTTGTTAATTTTTTCTTAGTCTTCTAGTATAATTTTTATTACAGCTAGTTAAAATTTTTCTATCTCATTTCGTTTATTATACTACTATTCCAAATTTTATATATTCTGAAAAAAACATAGCTCTTTTTATGATAATTGTAATAAACTTTTATCTGATATATGTTTATAATAATTATTTTATGTATTTCATATATTTTATTTTTAATTATTAATCATGGTTAGTTGATGATTTTTTTAATTTTTTGGAACATGGTTTAATTTTATTTTGAATATTTTTCTTTTTCCGCAGAAATATGAAATATATTTACTTTTTCATCAAATTTTTATATTATTGGTTAAATTATTTATGTAATTATTTTTTAAATTAATATTTAAATGCATTAAATTTTTTCAGAATTATTTTATAGTATTTAATGAAATAAAATTTATGCTTTTATAACTCAACACATTAAAGTATTTAGAAATATAAATAGTTATATAATCTTATGATGTTCATTGATTTTACTTGAATTATTATTTTGGTGCCTATTTTAATTATTTAATAGGTAATTAAAATTGGTTTGAATAGGTCTTTAATTTTTATATTCAAAAAATTATTGTTATGATTGTTGTGTATGATAACATTATGTGTCCATGATAATTATTATAATGATAAATTCCCTCTCTGATATTTCATTAATGGTTAATGTTATTATTATTTTATGAATTTTTATAACGTGGAAGGTTTTTGTTATTATATGTAGTTATCTATTTAAATGTAAAATAAGAAGCTGTGGAGGAAATTGAACATTATCTAACACAACTTTGACATTGTGTTTTCTATATGAGAATAAAGCATTTAACATTCCAATTGTTGTAAAACCTATAATGTCTTGTGTGATCCCTATTTCAGTATTTGGATGATCTCTCAGGTGAGAAATTATATAATCTTTGACTTCAATTATCTTGATAAGATGAGATGATATAAGGCCCTAGCCTTAAACATTACTTAATCTAGAGTTACGTCAAGAATACACGTTGAGGATCTTTTCAGGTTTAGTGTTTTAGAGAATTAGATCATAAATCATGCATTACATTCACATTTAAACAAAGTGGTTACATAAAAGATAGTATTCATGTTTCCCATCAACTGAAACATTTTTAAAATTATACATGGATTCTATCTTGCCACTTCCTTGACACTGTCATCATATCATGTACCTTTCCCTTGACCGGTGTATAACATTTCAAAAAAACTTGGGATGAGCATAAAAATCTCAGTAAGGGATATAAAAATATGGAAAGGAAACATGAGTACATATATACATAATAATGAAATCATACTTTACCCATAAAACCTATGAACTTTAACATACCTCATACAAATCATGAATAAATCATAGAAATCATAATACATAAAGGTTACTTGAGGAATTCCTAACATTCTTACATAGGGAGTAACCCTCTTAGTTACGTTTGGAATACCCATCACAGTATATTCCCTAAATCTCTTCGGAGAAACCTTAATGTTTAACCCCTTCTTGTTACCCAATTCATTGGAGAGCTATATCAGGCTCACACGCCCTAAGTTTATCATGGAACCACCCGTCTTCATAACAATGCCCATGAACCATAACATAATCATATCAAATAAAACATGCATAAAGGAAACATAACATTTCCACATTTCAATCACAAGATATCAATACAACACGTTGATAAAATAAAAATATTATGAAAGACATTTTCAATACCAAAATAAAAGAAATGTAAGACATGGTATTTATTTTTCATTTAAAAAAAGGTATGTCTTTTAGAGGAAGCCAAAACTCAAATAATGGTCACGGCGGTGGAGAAGTCGTTGTCACCGTATAAGTACGACAAAAACATTCCCTTATGTCATTTAGTAAATCCCTTTGTATAAAAAATATTCCTTTCAGATAAACGTAAAAGTCAAAGGGGTTTATACACCGTATAAAAGAAATATTTGTATAAAACATAATATGTCTCAATGAAAGGAGATTGAGACGAAGTCCCATACAAAGATTATTTTTAAATAAAATAGATCTATTATGTGTATTCACTATAAGTACACATAAAGAAAGTAAAAATACAAGATAGGACATAATAATATCATGACATAATTTGAATGTAGGATGTTAACCCAAAGAACAGAAATTGGGTTAAGAAGTTCCCTTACCTCGGGTCCGACTTGACTCGACCGTTCTTTAACTTCAGGAATAAAAAACATGAGTTAATTTATTCTTGCATAAGAACCTTTGTAATGTTCATTATTCCTTTTATATTAATTATTACCATGTAATGAAACTATGTTATTATTTATGTTTATAACGGTCGTTTTAATGATCATTGGAACTTGAGTAAAAAATGAACATCTTATATTTACAAGTTGTTCACGTAGTCAGATATCCATTATCTCAAGAATTATATTCATGATGTAGATTACTTTTATATCATATATATCTAGTATATTCAAGCAATTATAATATTACATAATCATTTAGAGTTAAGAAATGTAATGCACCGTTCATTGAGACGGTAAGCCGTACGTACGCATGAACGCTACTTTCATTTCTATGTCATATTAATTGAATTAAAACTAAATGGGAGATATGTATATTTTAATTCCAGAATTCTATTCCTCATTTATATGTAACATAAATCATATATATTCATTATATATATGTACTTATAATAGTACATTACATTTGGGTATAAGAAATGAAATGCACTGTTCATGGAGATGGTAAGCCGTACATACGCATGAACGCTACATTCATTTCTATATCATACTTTAATGGAATTAAAACATAATGAAACATAATAGTATTATAATTCCAGTATGGTATCATATATAATATCATTAAATATATCCTTTATACATACCACATATGGTAGTAACGAATCAAATCACTTTGAGGGGGCGGTAGTCCGCACTTCCTAAAATGAAGATATCGTGTTTACCAATAATGTAAACCATAAAGTTATGCCATAAATAAAAAATACATAATATTAAGTAAAACATAAACATATTATATATCATATATAAATATAGTGACATATTAATGGCCACCTTTGAAGGTGTTTGAAGAATATTGAACAATCATCATTTAGTGAAGCAGAAATTCGCCATCCACGGAAACAATATGTTCTTTAACCATTCGATGTTGGTGTATGTAAGTGTAGATATAATCCTCATTATAACAACATCCTAGTATATTGATGATACATGAGTTTTTACAAAATAAATGAATAAAAATATATTAGGGGGTTGGAGAAGCAAAATAAAACATAAGAGCACAAGAGATAACACTACCTTTAAAACAGGTAACTCTTTTTGATTTGAGCTCAAAGGCTACCTTGGGAAGACTTTTGCCCAAAGTGAGGCTTCTAGGAGTAAGAGAATAATTTGGATAGACAAAATGGGTAGATCTTGGCCGATCCAAAGGCTTAAGAGGTGTGGGTAAGGTGGTAGAGGTGGGGGCCTTTTATAAGAGGTGAGGAGGGGAAATCTGGGAAAGTAAAGAAATGTTACTTCATTTTAAAATGAGTTTCAAATTTTAAAGGTCCCAAATTGGTGTCATTTTTTATTATTATGATATTATTTTATTATCCTTAACTACCCGATTACTCATTAATCAAGATAATTAAAGATAATTACCATCGTTACTATTCATAATGTCCAAAAACAAAAGAGTCTTGATTACATAATTTGGACCTTCTGATTCCAAATATTTAATCCATTTTACCAAATTTAAAACGCAGAATTTTAAATAATTTATTTAAAAATAATTCCCGTTGTCAAAACAAATAGTGGGGGTTTTGAAACAATATCTATGAAAAGTTTGGCATTAGTTGATGCCAAATTCCAAAGTGAAATTAATCCTAATGACCAGAATTGGATTGAATGGTAAATATATATTCATATTACACTTTAAGACCAATTAAAAAGATAATATAATCATATAATTAAATTAGATGAAAAAGCAGTTTTGATGTAAAATGCAGTATTTTTCACTATTTATTAAAAAATGAACATTGTCAGAAAAATACCAAAAATTTATCCAATATAAATTTCAATGTCCCAATAATAAATAATATGTTTATTTTGACAAATAAAAATTATAAAATTGTCAAAAGTTTGATTTAAAAATGGTTTTCCATCAAAGTGCAGTAAAACAATCTTTTAAAAATATTAGTGTATTCTATGCTTAAGATTGGATTTATTCTCATTTTAAGCCTCTAAAACACTATCTAATTCATTAATAGACATAGATAAAAATATCTATTATTCATTACTTACATGGGTTGTTACATCATTCCCCCCTTTAGAAAATTGCGTCCCTGCAATTTATTTACTTATCGAATAAGTTGGGGTATTTAGACCTCATTGCATTTTCAGATTCCCATGTTGCCTCTTCAACCATATGGTTTTTCCACAAAACCTTTACCTGGTGAATTACCATATTTCATAACACATTCTCTCTGTGGTCAATAATCTAGACCATTTATTCCTCATAAGATAGGTTCTCTTCCTGCTGAACAACTTATGGACTCAACACATGAGATGGATCTGGCATATACATTCTCAACATCGAAACATGAAAAACATTGTGTACCTGAGATAAACTTGGAGGTAAAGACACTCGGTATGCAACTGATCTAACTCTCTCCAGAATTTCATATTTTCCAATGAACCTTGGACTCATTTTTCCTTTCTTACCAAATCGCATCACACTTTTCCATGGTGATACCTTGAGAAAAAATGATCACCTTCCTCAAAAGAGAGATCCTTCCTCCTATTGTCCGCATAACTCTTCTGGCTGCTCTGAGCTGTTCTAATGTGATTCTGTATCATCTGAACTTTTTTTTCCAACTCTTCTACCAATAATGTTCCCATCAACATCCTTTCACCCACTTCATCCCAGAAAGCTGGAGTTTGACACCGCTATATAACGCCTCAAATGGTGCCATCTGTATACTAGAATGAAAACTGTTATTATATGAAAACTCAACCAAAGAAAGATGTTGGTCCCAACATCCCTGATAATCCATTGAACAATCACGTAGCATATCTTCCAAAGTTGTAATTTTTCGTTCTGACTGACCATTTTATTGAGGATGAAAAGCTGTACTAAAATTTAATTCAGTACCCAACAACTTCTGAAGTCCTTTACAAAAGTTAGAAGTAAACCTGGGATCATGATCATATACAATGGAGAGAGAAACTCCATGTAACCATACTATCTCTTCCAGATACAAATGGGAATGTTGATCTAGGGAAAAACTATCTCTTATGGAAAGGAAATGAGCAGATATAGTCAAACGATCAACAATAAACCATATTGCATTATTACCTCCAGGTGTCTTCGGCAATCCCACATCGAAGTCCATGAATATATTATCTCATTTCCACTCTGGAACTGGTAAAGGATGAAGCATCCCATTTGGTAACTGCCTCTTTACTTTAACCTATTGAAATGTCAAACACTTCACAGTAAAATTAGCAATATCCCTTTTCATTCCATCCCACCAGTAATACTCCCAAAAATCCATATACATCTTAGTACTGCTCGGATGGACTGAAAATGGAGAACTATGAGCTTCACATAACAAATCTCTCTTCAACTTTGAATCACACAGCACACACAATCTCTTTCCAAATATAAAAACACAATCATTATCAATGATGAATTCAGGAAACTTACCTTTCTGAACCAGCTCTACCTTTTTCTGCAACTCACTGTCTTGCCTTTGTGCTTGCTTAATTCTGTTTGATAGAGAAGATTTCACTGATAGCTGAAAAAAAATAAGAACATCCTGAACCAAAAACTTCTATTCCAAATTTCATCAAATCCTTAACCAAAGGATCATGTTTCAAACCCAACATTTATAATGAATCATTACTTTTTCGACCCAAAGAATCAACCACTTTATTTTCTTTTCCCGGATGGTAACGAATTGTACAATCATGATACTTTATTAATTCTATCCATATCCTCTGTCTCATGTTCAATTCTTTCTGAGTGAATATATACTTTAAACTTTTGTGATCAGTATATATTTCACACTTTACTACATACAAATGATGCCTCCAAATTTTTAAAGCGAAAACAACAACAACTAATTCCAAATCATGTGCAGGGTAATTTACCTCATGAGTTTTCAACTGTCGTAATGCATAAGCAATTACCTGATCAATCTGCATTAGGACTCTACCAAGTCCTTTCAATGATGAATCACTGTAGATAACAATTTCACCATTCCTAGAAGGTAGTGCCAAAACTCGATTATTCACCAATCTTCTTTTCTGTTCCTAAAAACAATCATCACATTATTTTGTCCATATAAACATAACACCCTTCCGAGTTATCTTAGTCATTGGACTAGATAACCATGAGAAATTTCTAATAATCCTTCAGTAATATCCTGCCAAACCAAGGAAGCTACGAATCTTAGATACATTTGTGTGTCTTGTCCATTCTTCCACAACCTTTGTTTTTGCAAGATCAACAGTTATCCCATATTTAGAAACAATATGACCAAGGAATGAAATTTGTTGCAACCAAAACTCACACTTTCTAAATTTCCCATACAATTTATTTTCTTTCAAGGTTTGCAAAATAACCCTTAAATGTCTTTCATGCTCCTCTTTACTTTTAGAAAACACAAAAATATCATCAATAAAAACAACTATAATTTTTCACCTCAGTCAATTGAGCCATCACTGCAACAAACTGTTTAGTTCCGATTCTGACCATCTCATGATACTGATTTGAAAGGTCATTTCCCTCAGTATGCCTTCCCAGAAAATATGTTCTATTTCCTATATGAAAAAATATTCTTAACCCAGAAATATCTTAGGAGAAGAAACATGGTAATCTTCAAATGCTATATCATTTCTATTCGACCGTTAAAAAAATATTTTTGGACAATTATTTAAAAGAATTATAACTCTTAAAGTTATCTAAACCGACATTTGATACCAACTATAAGGCCCCATCCTTAATCTTTACTTAATCTTGAGTTACTTGAAGAATACACGTTGAGGATCTTTTCATGTTTAGAGTTTTAGATAATTAGATAATAAATCATGCATTATATTCCACATTTAAAAAAGTTGTTAAATAAAAGATAGTATTCATTTTTCCCATCAACCGACACATATTTAAAATAATACATGGATTCTATCTTAACACTTCCTTGACACTATCATCATATCATGTACCTTTCCCTTGACCTGTGAATAACAGTTCAAAAAAACTTGGTATGAGCATAAAAAGCACAGTAAGGGATATAAATATATGGAAAGGAAACATGAGTACATATATACAGATGAATGAAATCATACTTTACCCATAAAACATAAGCACTTTAACATACCTCATCCAAATCATGAATAAATCCTAGAAATCATAAGACATAAAGGTAACATGAGGCATTAATAACATTCTTACGTAGGGAGTAAGACTCTTGGTTATGTTTGGAATACCCATCACAATATATTCACTAAATCACTTCGGAGAATCCTTAATGTTTAACCCCTTCGCGTAACCCAATTCATTGGAGAGCTATATCGGGCTCACCCGCCCTTAGTTTATCATGGAACCACCCGTCTTCATAATAATTCCCAATAACCATAACATAATCATATCACATAAAACATGCATAAAGGAAACATAACATTTCCACATTTCAATCACAAGATATCAATACAAGACATTGATATAATAAAAAAATTATGAAAACCATTTTCAATACCAAAATAAAAGAAAAGTTAAACATGGTATTTATTTTTCATTTAAAAAAAGGTATGGCCTGTAGAGGAAGCCAAAACTCAAATAATGGTCACAGTGGCGGAGAAGTCGTCACCGCATACGTACGACAAAAACATTCCCTTTTTTCGTTTAGTAAAATGCTTTGCATACAAAATATTCCATTCTGATAAATGTAAAAGTCAATGGGGTTTATACACCGTATAAAAGAATGTTTTGTATAAACCACAATATGGCTCAATGAAAGGAGATTGAGATGAAGTCCCATACAAAGATAATTTTTAAATTAAATAGATCTGTAATGTGTATTAACTATAAGCACATATAAAGAAAGTAAAAATACAATATAGGAAATAATAATATCATGACATAATTTGAAAGTAGGATATTAACACAAAGAACAGAAATTAGGTGAAGAAGTTCCCTTACCTCGGGTCCGACTTGACTCAATCATTATTTAACCTCCTGAATAATAAGCTTGAGTTAATTTCTACATGATTAAGAACAATTTTAAAGTTCATTATTCCTTTTATATCATTTATTACCATGTAATGAACACTATGTTATTATTTATGTTTATAACGGTCGTTTTAACGATCATTGGTACTTGAGTCAAAAATAAACTTCTTATATTTACAAGTTGTTCACGTAGTCAAATATCCATTATCTCAAGAATGATATTCATGATGTATTTTCCCTATATATCATATATATCTAGTATATACATGAATTTATAATATTACATAATCATTTAGTGTTAAGAAATGAAATGCACCGTTCATGGAGACGGTAAGCCGTACGTACTCACGAATGCTACTTTCATTTCTAGGTCATATTAATTGAATTAAAACTAAATGAGAGATATGTATATTTTAATTCCAGAATTATATTCATCATTTATCTGTAAAATAAATCATATATATCCATTATATATATGTACTTATAATAGTACATTACATTTGGGGATAAGAAATGAAATGCACCGTTCATGGAGATGGTAAGCCGTACGTACGCATTATTGCTACATTCATTTCTATCTCATACTTTAATGTTATTAAAACATAATGATACATAATAGTATTATAATTCTAGTATGGTATCATATATAATATCATTAAATATATCCTATATACGTACCACATATTGTATTAACGAATCAAATTACTTTGAGGGGGCGGTAGTCCGCACTTCCTAAAATAATGATATCGTGTTTACCCATAATGGGAACCATAATGGTATGCCATAAATGAAAAATACAGAAGATTAATTAAATAATAAACATATCATATATCATATATAAATATAGTTAAATCTTAATGGCAACCTTTTAATGTGTTTGAAGAATATTGAATAATCATCGTTTCATGAAGTAGAAATTCACTATTCACAGAAACAGTATGTTCGTTAACCATTAGATGTAGGTGTGTGTAAGTGTAGCTAGAATAATTCTTATAAAAACATCCTAGTATATTTCAGATACTGTATTTGTTACAAAAGAAATGAAATAAAAGAGTTTAGGGGGTTGGAGAAGCAAAATAAAACATAAGAGCACAAGAGAAAACACTACCATTATAACGGGTAACTATTTTTGATTTGAGCTCAAAGGCTTCCATGGGAAGACTTATAACCAAAGTGAGGCTTCTAGGAGTAAGAGAGGAATTTGGAGAGACAAAATTGGTTGATCTTGTTCCAGAAAAAGGCTTGAGAGGTGTGGGTAAGGTGGTAGAGGTGGGGGCCTTTTATAAGAGGAGAGGAGGGGCACTCTTGGAATGTAAAGAAATGTTACTTTATTCTAAAACGAGTTTCGGATTTTAAAGGTCCCACATTGTTGTATTTAGAGTAAAATGTGATAAGGGTTATAAATCCACCCATAAATAGGTTTTTGACAAGTGTAGGTCTTAGATTTTACAATATATTTTCATTTTATTTAAATCGTTAAATAATTAGGTAATCGCTGCATCATCATGATGTCATAAATAATTTAATTTATTTAATGTCTAAAAATTATGAAAAAATTACTATGATGTCGGAAATCATTTTATCATTCCAATAAATATTTATATTCGAAAATATCATTTATGTAGAAAAAATTAAAAATGTTTTAATCAGGTTATACATTCCTTGTTATATTTATCATTCTTTAACAATAAAAAGATAAAAAGTCACTTTCACACAAAAGTGATTCCATAGGGTCCCCAATATTGGCACAAGGCCTCCCATGGTCGGACATGAGACAACCAGTAGCATTAGGACACATGTTGGTGTCATTTTGTATTATTATGATATTATTTTATTATCGTTAACTACCCGATTAATCATTAATCAAGACAATTAAAGATAATTACCGTCGTTACTATTAATAATGTCCAAAAACAAGAATCTTGATTACATAATTTGGACATTCTGATTCCAAATATGTAATCCATTTTACCAAATTCCCAACACAGAAATTGAAATAATTTATTTAAAAATAATTCTCGTTGTCAAAACAAATAGCGGGTTTTTTGAAACAATATCTATGAAAAGATTGGCATTAGTTGATGCCAAATTTCAAAGTGAAATTAATCTTAATGACCAAAATTGGATTAAATGGTAAAAATATATTCATACTAAACTTTAATACAAATTAAAAAGATAATCTAATCATATAATTAAATTAGATGAAAAAGTAGTTTTGATGTAAAATGCAGTATTCTTCACTATTCATTAAAAAATAAACATTGTCAGAAAAATACTAAAAATTTATCCAATGTAAATTTCAATTTCACAATCATATAGAATATATATATTTTGACAAATATAGATTATAAAATTGTCAAAAGTTTTATTTAAAAATGGTTTTCCATCAAAGGGCAGTAAAATAATCTTTTAAAAATATTAGTGTATTCCATGCTTAAGATTGGATTTATTCTCATTTTAAGCCTCTAAAACACAATATAATTCATTAATAGACATAGATAAAAATATCTATTATTAATTACTTACTTGGGATGTTACAGACGATCCTTAACTCAATAACTGATTCTTGATCTTTCTTAATTTATATTATATATTCCTTGTATTCTTGTTTCTGTAACACTTATTCCTATATTAGATGATTTTTTTTTTCTATTTATACTATTAATTAAAAATAATTTATTAATATCTTCCTGAGTTTGTAAATATATGATTCTAAAGACATGAATGTTTAGGTTGTGAATCTCATATTCCAAATTTAGTGTTTTAATTGGGTTGTGACATCCCATACTAAAAGTCCACATTAGCGTGATTATCCCTCACTTAATAGAATGTTATTATATAATCAGGTTATGATTCACCTACAAAATAAAATTAATGCACAATGTTTCTCTTTTCGAGTAATGAGGTATAAGAGTAGACTAGGTCTACATTAGACTAAACATATATATAAAACACCCATTTGTTATTTATTTTATTCGACCAATAATTGAACCTAAAAATTGACTTTCATGATTAACTTAGATTATAAATATATTTTATTAATTTTTTAATCTGATCTATTCACCCCCCTTGTGGACAACTGTCATTACCCTTTGGGACTTAACAATTTGTATCAGTGCCTAAATATTTTAAAATTTTATTATCACTATTATTATTCTTCCTAATACCAAACAATTTGTATCATAGAATGTTCATTTTTTATTGATCTAATCTATTTATAAAGTCATTTTTTTATTTTATTGTTCAAACCTATTCATAGACCTGAATTTATAAGGAAAATATATTTTAAAATGGAAGGAATAAATAAAAATTATTATTGGATTCTTCATAAGACATGTCATTTTGGTGGAATGATTATGGATACTATAGATATAGAATAGAGGCATACCAGAAAATGTGAATCATAGAACATTGTTCAATCATGGAAAAATTGTATGCACTATGAAAACATTACCTACAAAAACTTATAAGAAATGATAGCATTAAATATTCTTTACATTACAATGTTTGGAATATATTATATTTTTGTATTAAATAACATGTGTTTAGTCATGTTTCTTAATGTAAGACATCTCATGATATTTGGAATATTTTAAACATTAATCGCCATGGATCGTATAAATTACCATGAACATAACATGGAATGCTTTATGTAGACTACCATAAAATCAAGATGGGTGAAGATGAAATAGTAATCCAAATGTTTCACTAATTCACATGAATTACGAGGGGAATGAATTCCCACATATAATATTCATAGAACCAAAAAACTTTTTGAAATATTTCAACTTGTTGTACCAAATAAATTTTATGTAAAGAATGTGATTATTGAAAAAAATAAGAACATTAAAGAGTATTTACTTGCTGAATTAATTGGATACATATAAAGAACCAGGTTTGATGTACATAGATAATAAATTATTTTTTAGTAATATATCATACATTACAAAAACACACCCAAATACCATATTAGTTTATTGCCTTTGGAATATGGGAACACATTATTTTATTTTGGTGAAAGGTCTTCAACATCTCCAACAAAGATCTTACCCTTTATTTATCATACCTAAATAATTTTTTATATCTAGAGGAAAAGAAATTATATGAAAATGGTGATAATAGATGATCAGTACGGGTAAACAAGGAAAATATCAAACAAAACATGAATATAAGAATGTAAAAACATGGAAATTACATTGTAAAATCATACCTCATAAAACATATATTAAAATCAGTAGTAATCAAATAAATATTGGATGATCATAAGGTTTTAATCATAAATTAATTTAAGTCATGAGAATATTTCATTGAAATAAAACATAAAATTGTGAAAAACACATTAACATAGAAAATAATTTCCATATCATCTAAGGATAATTACCAAAACCATCATAGTGGACAATTCCATTTAATAAACCATGTTTACTCCTCATTCTAGACTTGTAATTCTGAAATTATTTTACTTTCCATTCTATCCTTGTATTACTAAACTGAGATCATTTAATGTTACATCCTAGTCTATCTAATGAGATATAAATCTTCACCCAGTGAATTGGAGGGAGATATATCTCCCACATATATCATAATGATAAAAATACATATGTGCTCCACAAAAACATAATTAATTCCTCTTATCACATCTAATTGTTTCATAAACTTTATTCTATCATTAATTAATCCAGAAAAAATAATTGGATTTCATAAAAATCATTCCATCATAAACATAATCAAATCATAGGAATAATATAGATAATATCCTTAAAAAATATCCCTATCAAAGAATATATAACATCAAAGAGTGTAGTATTATGCTGAAAATATTTTTTATAGACACTTGAAAATAATTATAGAGGAAAATGACATTTCTTCTTCAGAAATGATTTCTTTTCCTAAAAGGCCGCATAATTATAAAAGAACAATTTATTTGAAAATAAACATGTAATATTGTAAGGGATTCTTCACTGAAATAAAAAATTATGAAAGGGTAAAATTATGTTCATTACATATAATTTAAAACAAAAAATTTTTCATTAACATTTATCAAAAAAGTCAAAAAGTACATAATTTGGAAAAATATAGAAAGATTCCCTTCAAACCATGTAGTAAAAAGTAATTAATGGGTAAAAATATCTTTAAATATCCATATAAGAATAGTAAAACATTTTATGAATACTTTTTTTAGAAATCATGGACATGAATAAAAAATATTACCCAACATAGACTTAATTTAAAACAACTTTCTATAGTTAAGTTATTGTGAAATTAATATTTTCCACTTTATAAACAAAAGAATCGTATGACCTGCGAAAGGAAAACAATTATGAAAATAACATAATATTAGAGATAAGACTTATAAAATACATTCATGTAAAGTATATACACAACTCAGAAGAAACTTATAGTGTATACTCCATGTGTCTCATTTAAATAATTGTGAGAGAAAAATAATCCCTTGCATTAGGGTTGATTCCCTTGATACGTATTTGAACCTCCTATATAATGGTTTAAAAAATGATATTAATATATTCCAGAACGATATTTATATTTAGGACATCATATATGATCATATAATCACCCATTTAATAATATTTTATTTTTACGTCTTTTAAGGTCTTAACTGCTTCATTTCCTCATGCATGATTTTTCATATAATTCTTAAACGGTAGGTCATACATATGCACATGCGGTGGTATTATTTCCTTAAAGATAAAAAGTAAGGTTGTTGATGGTATATTTCTCTTTACATAATCAATATAATGTTTTAATCACTATATATGTATATTATTTCCATCATTATACCCATCAAAATGATGTATTTAATAACAAATTACACCACGATGTGGATATGGTAGGTCATACATACACATGCATGGTGATTTCATTTTTTATAGGATGGATAAAAGGTTTAATATGGTTGTTCCATAATTGTAATAAAATATCATCAATAATTAATACTAGATTAATTAATTTATAATGGAAATAACATAGTAATTGTATGAAGACTATGAAATGATCATGAGAGAGTCGGTAAAGAAGATTATATCCTTTTCAACAAGATTCCTCTAGATATCCTATTAAATACACTAGATTTGGTCTTTTGAGGTATCCAAAACCTATAGAAATTGCGTAGGAATGTTGGGATGGGAATTGGGTCAGGAATGACCATGCTTGATGGCTCAACGTGATGTGAATAAATGAGGGAGGATGTTTCATTTTATAATTGACATGAGGGGAATTTCTGAAATCAATAAAAATTTCAATTTATAATAAAATCAAACCACATCAAAAACAAAAAAAATTAATACTTTAAAATATGAGAATAGACGAGGTTGTAATATCATCAAACAATAAATCATAGACAAGTTTTGTTTTTCAATTTTGACCATATCATTTTAATTGAGCCTTAGTTATTTTATTTTAATTTTATCTAAGGTAATAAATTGGTTAATACTAAAATAGTGTAATTGTGTATTATTTCATTTCAATTAAACAAAAAATGAATCCTTTAGAATATTTTAGATAATTTCATAATTATTTTCTATTTTTTAAAAAACTATGATTTTTAATTAATTTAATAAATAATTATTTTGATAAACAATAAATAGTTTCTATTTTGACCTAATTCAATTTATTTATTTTTAAAAATATTAATAAAACTAGTTAACATATAACAAAATATTTTATTATATTTTTAATAGGTCAAGGGAAATCATAAAATTCCATGGATATGTTAATTATCCCAAATTATTTTTATTTTACTATTATTAATTACATTTAATTGATATTTACATTAATAAGATAATTACTACATTATTTTTGTGTAATTATTTAATATATTTATTTATATAATAAAACGTAAAAAAATATAATATAATTAATTTTAATTCCCTATATTTCATTGTAAATCTTATAGTTGGATATATATTTTGTAAAATGCAATAAAAAAATTTTAAATTTACTATAACATGAATGTGACAACTTTAGCAATACACTAGGTAAAATTTTATATAACCGTGTTAATAATTTTAATATGGCTAAATTTATTCAATAAATAGACCATTGGATAAATATAGTAAAGATATATTCAAAAAATATGATTTGGATGTGTTTATTCGTCATTTAACTATTATTATCATTTTTTTAAGATCATTTTATTGATTTTCCATCAATTAATAAATTTATGCATCATTATTGTAAAATCTTTTTAGGTAGGTATTTATTTTTAAACAATTAAATATATATTATCATGACAAAGAAAAACATTTCGTATTTCAAATGAGTATTTATAGTCAAAATTATCTATTGTGAAACGTTATTTTAAAAAATTATATTTATTAAAATTTGAGTAAGACATCTTTAACTTTTATTTAAATAAGAAATATTAATAGTCATATTCTCCTCCAAGTGGATTCCAAAGGAATCAATTTAAACCCAGAGATGATTTAAAAAAAATCATCAATATATATTAGCACATGTGTCAGGGTAATTTTATTTTATATTTTTTAATTCGTAATTACCTAATTTACCTTTTTTTACTTTATTAATAAAAATTGCATATGTTACTACTCAAAATTCCAAAAAATAATGTCAATATAATTACATAATTTGATCCTACTAATTAAAAATATTCAATCTTTTTTTCAAAATTCAAAACACAAAAGTTTCAGTAATTAATTAAAAATTTATCTCATTGTTGGAACGAGAAAACGAGTATTAAATGTTAAAACATGTAAAATAATGAAATATTTTTACATTTAAATTTAATGTAAAATTAATTCCATTGGCCTAAATTATATTAAATGAATAAAAAATATTCTATATTTAATTTTAAACAATTAAATAAAATAATTTATCCACATAAATTATTTTAATTAAATTTTATTAATTAAAATTTCGTTTCTTTTTACTGCTCATAAAAACATGAGGCTTATCAACAAAATACCAAAAAATCAACCAACGTAAAATTTTATATCCAACATAAAAAAAAGTATATTTTGATAAATATAATTTATAAAAGTGTCATAAATTGGATTTAATATGGGGTTTCCATTAAAAGGCTGTAAAATTACCATTTTGAAAAACATGGTTTCTTTTGAATAAAGTTGGACTGGTTCTTAACATTTTCCTATAAAATCTAATGAATAAATATAAAAAATAATTTATTAAGTATATAAAATATATATTTCGTTAATATAATTCACAGATTGTATGTTATTAAATTTATTAAATGAAAAAACATTAGGAGATAAAAATTAAAATATTTTCATTATATTTAATTGGTATATATTTTCATTTCTAATTATTTGGTAAGAAATTAATTCATCTTATAAACCATAAATTTCATCATTTAGAAAATAAAATTCATACCCTCTTATTTACTTTTAAGGTTATTGTATTATTTATGTAATAATTAAATGATAATTCATATAAATATAGTGTTGGGTGGAACACAAGCTAGACCAGTGTTGTGTGTAGTGAAATACTAATATGGATTATCACGAAATGCAATATACTAAATAAAAAAATTATATTTCATAAAACAAATCGGTGTATTACATTCTAACCCTATTAAAATGATTTTCTCAATTAAAACATGTCTGGGATTAATATTTTAATGATTCATTAATTGAAACCCATATTATAAAAATTAATAATAAAATTTCCTTTAAAAAGGGAATGTTAGAAACATAACAGTTTCCCAAAGTCACTCAAAACTAGTTTCCACATAAGAGAACATAGGTGGCATGTGAAAACATGAAAATTAAAGAGAAATCAAAATATTATATTCTGATAGAGAGTGATAGAGAACATCATTAGGATAATGTTGACAATCATAAGCTATAATTACACAATGATCAAAGGGACCATCTAATTCATCAGTAAATAAGGTAATTGGATAACATCTTAGTTTCAATATCCCTTATATTGAGTTGAAGAACGAGAATAAATAGATACCTGATTATGTATAATCTCATCCTTTCAACATTCCATGATCAATTTACACTTTATCTCTTATTCTATGAAATGAATGTGAATTTTTCATTACCTAAGAACCAGTAGATCATGAGATCCATAAATAGAATGAGAGTTCATTCTATCTGAATTTTCCACAATAAGAAGATTAGAACCTGTTAACAAATATAAAGAAATCCCTTTATGGAAAGATAATACATTCCCTTCTAAAAATTCAAACAATTTCATAAATTCTTTCCATTATGATTCTTCAAAAAGGATAAAATAAAGAACTTTTGAATAAGGTCGCTAAATTTCCTGAATATACTTAACATTATTTCAAAAATCAACATTACATATACATCAATTTTCACACACCAAACATGTGAGAACTATTATCATATATTCTCTTGAAATATTGTAATATCAAAAATTACAATAAAAACATAATGAAAACATGCATTATTTCAAAACATAACAATTTCAACCTTGCATAAATACAAAAAATTTATAAACCCACTTTGTCATCATATTCGTATAAGGTTAATTAATATTATAAAATATTCAATTATTTTATTATCCCAACATTATTCACATATTAAGGTTTTTCATTCCATTAATCATGTGTTATCTAAATATATTATTTGAAAACCTCCATCACTAATCATGTTTACTAGTTCCATTCAACATAAACATTAAAATACTTAAGGAAAAATATAGTTGAGAAGTCCTTAGGTGTTTCATTAATTCATGACACCATAAAAGTGTTTTTATAATATTATTATTTAATTCCAATAAATAGAAACTCAATCATTACAATATCATCTTAAAATATTAACCAACCTTTAAACTTTTTTCCTTAAAACTTCTTTTACCTCATATATTATTTGTAGTCTATTAATAAACAGCAATATAACAATTATTCATATGGACATGTCTATTTACTTCATGATCTTTCCCCCTATGGCATCGATTTCCACTATGCCTATACATTCATACATTTAAAACATTAAAATGTGATTTATACCTTAACAATACCATTATAGTTTTCCATTATGTTAACTGAACCATTCCTTTTGATGTTACCTTATTTGTGTATTTTTTTTGAACTCCCAAATAATCTTCTTGTTCCTTTGAAACATTCTCCTTGATCCCTATCCCAATATGATTTAAACACAGAAAATTTAACATTCTTTCCTCTGTGTCCATCATTCTCTTATTAGGTGGGCCATTCAAACCATTAAATATGAGATTATTGATCTTATTATAATATTTATGATTATAAATAATAAAAATATATATCCTTCTGACTCCTATTTCATTTGAGTTTTTATGAGGAATTTAATTCCATTATCGATCATATTCGTCATTAACATGAATCCCTTGGGTTTGACCCATTGTCTAAAACACAAAAAAATAATAGTGTGAGTGGAAATAATTAAACTATAAAAACAAAATAATCAAGGGAATTTACTTTCAATCTCAAACATATTAGGCTTTATCTTTGGTATTCCACGATCGTAAACAATATTCTAGGATTTTAACCTATAATTAGACTTGTACTTAGGTACATATCTATATATATCCTGTACAATATTTATAGGGAGATCACTATAGTAATTTCATCCTAGTCTCCAAAGGTTAACTAAACATTCACTATGATACTAACTATAATGAACTAGGTTTCATGTACATTGACATTACTTTTTTTAGAATCATTCATACATTACACAAACACACACCCAAAGACTGTATTAGTTTAGTGCCATTGGAAACCTGGAACACATTTGTTTAATTTGGTTAATGTTCTCTAACATATCCTATAAATATATTCACCATTATTTTTCCTACCTAGAAAATTTCATTCTATCTCAGGGTAAATAAATCATATGAAAAATTTGAGCTCATATTATCAGTAAGGGTATATAGGGAATATATCATACATAACATGAACATTACTTTTGAAAATCATACCATTTATAACAAATTTCAAAATAATGAGGCATGAAATAAATATAGGATTTTTATAAAGCATAAATCATAATGGAAGTTCAGCCATTAGAAAATAGCATTGGTATAAAACATATAATCGTGGAGAACACATAAGATTAGAAAATTATTTTCTTATCATCCAAGGCACATTTCCATTACCATCATAATGTATGACATCCTTTAATGAACCGAGCTCACTCGTCATTCCATCCCTATATTATTGAACCATGTTTACTTTCCATCCATTCCCATTATTTCTAAAACGATATCATTTCCAGTTCAAACCCTGTATTACTGAACTGAGGTCATTTCACATTATAAACCTGTCTATCTCATGTGATATTAATATTTACAAAATGCAATGTGGGGAGATTTAGGTACCAACCATTTCATATTGATGTCCATACATATTTTTACCAAAATAAAATAAATAATTCATCACACTTTATATAAATGGTTTTCATAATGATCATTTTATTATAACTCCATCCATGAAAAAGAAATGGATTGAACAAATATCATTCCTTCATGAAAATAAAAAAACAAAAGGAACAATATAGATAATATAATTGAAAAAATGTTCTCATTAAATATTTTATAGCATCACTAAATTTATTATTATATGAAAAATAATATTGATATATAATTGAAAATAATTCTTGGGGAAAATATAATTTATTTTTCGAAAATGTTTACATTTCTTATAAGGCCACAAAATTTGAAAAGAAAATAATATCATTGAAAATAACATTGTAATATTGTGAGGGAAGATTCAAGGAAATAAATAATTAAGAAATCATAAAATTCTATACATTCCATACACATTAAATGAAAACATTCTTCTTGAACTTTTGTTATAAAATTCAAAACGTCACTTGTTTAAAAAACAAAATAAATATTTATTTCCTATCATTTTATAAAATTTAAAAAATGGGTAAAAATAATTTAAATAAACATAATAGAATACTAATTTTTATTATGAAAACATTTTTAGAAACCATGTACATTGATGATAAATTTTCCCTAATGAATACTTAAAATGAAATATTTCTAAATATTGAAGAGATTGTGAAATAAATACTATTCACTTTATAAAAAATAGAATTTTCTTCCCTATGAAAGAATAACCTTTTGGAAAATAATATACTATTATGGTTAAAACTCATAAAATACATTCATGGGATGTATATACTGTAACAGCCCAAGATTTTATAAAAAAATATTCTTTTTAATTTTATTAATGTCTTCTGTTGTATGCTACACCAAAAGGAGCTTGCACAACATGCATCCTTGACTTGCCTTGCATTACACGCAATCGCGACCTTCCTCGATAGCGTGTGTAATACGCAATACCGAGTTTCACTAAAAAACGATATGTTATTAAAATATTTTTAAAACTAGCCGTTATGAATAGTAATAACCACTTTTTAAAATTCTGTAAATCTTATTTTTCAAAATGAACATCATTTTTGGATTCGGACTATCGAATTTAGCCTAAGGTGAAATTTTGGTACTTTTCGGATAACTTTCATATTCTGATGAATAGTAAAAATTACTAAATTTTAATTAAAAACAACTTTTTTAATCGAAATAATTAATATTGATAAATTATTAATTTGAGTGGTTATAAAGTATATTTAGAATATATTTTTACAATTTAATAGAATGTTGGTCATTGTATGTAATTTCACATTTAAACCAGTTATACACTAGTGTCAATCTTTTGATAGTTATTATCTCTTAAAAACACGCTATTTGTTTTGACAACGAGAATTAAGTTTTAAATTAGTTAATGCAACTCATATGTTTTGAATTTGGTAAAATAGACATCATTTTTTAGTTCATAATATCAAATATACCTTAGGCCTAATTTTTGGTATTTTTCTGGAAACTTTCAATTTTCGATGAATAGTGAAACCACTAAGTGGTAGGTTAAAAACTGAATTTTGCATAAAACTTAATTTTACCGCTTCTATGAATGGAATTTCGAAAATCCGACAGACACGGTTAATATCAAGGACTAAAATGTGGTTCAATGAGATGAAAATAATTTTTGGTGAATAGTAACTTTTTACTTTTTTTTACCACGGTTAATAGTAAATAGGGTAACTAAGGGTAAATATGATATTACTATTACCCTAACACATGTCCTAATTCTATTGGATAAGTGTAATTCGGCCAAAAACAACCTTATGAATATAATATGACCATTTAGGTCCACTTGGATTAGATTAGGACATTTATTATTATTTAATTCAAAGAAGAGTTAAAAGAGTTAAAATCAATGTTTATTTACTAAAACATTTTTAATATAGGGTTATACATAAGATAAATTTGATTGTAAATATTCATTAGAAATCTAAAAATATTTCCTACATAGTGATATTTTATTTATAATTTTTAGACATTAAATAAATTAATTTATTTATGACACAACGATGATGCAGTAATTACCCTTTTAAGGAAATATTAACATAATTGATGTTATAAATGCTCAAATGAATGTAATTTGAGACTTTTTATGATTTCCACGAATTTTCTAGGTTACTATGATATATTAGTGTTGATTTAATAAACCTGGTTCGAACAAATAATTCTGTTATGACTTTCAAAAAAATCATATATCAAATAGTGTCAAAATTGACACAAAATAGTTTTTAAATAAAATATTATATTATTAATTGTTATTTTATTCCTAAAAATATAAGGTTCAGCCAAATGACTTAGATAAGGATATATATATTAATAATAAACAATTTGGGGTTATTTTGGCATGTTATAGTAAGTGTATTAACCATATAGTGAAAGAAACAAAAAACACACGGTAAAAGTTAAATTATTTAACTTAGAGTTAAATCTAATTTATAAGGTTAAAATAATACCCTAAACTTGTCTAAATCTTATTGGTTGATAGGATTTCGACCCATCCCCACTTTAGCTCCGAAATAAGACCCTTTGGAACCATTATAAACCGATTTTGACTTTATTATAAAATAATATTTTGAGGTATTCCTAAGATGCCCCTCTCCTCCCTTATAAAAGGACACCTCCTCCCCCTCCTCCTCACACCAATTTGAGCACTCAAGCTCGGCCAACCCCTGCCATTTTCTCCTCTCCACTTCCCTAGAATAATCCTAGAGGTCCTGGTCTTCTCCAAAGACCAATCATAGTTCCTTAAGTGGAGGATTCAAAGAGGCGTTTCAAAGAAGAGGTAATATCCATTACCGATCTTTTCAATTTATTTCTTCTTCCACTTCTTCATCTTAGGTTGTTTCATTATGAAGTAATAACATCAGTATCACTCATATACTGATATGTTATTATAAGTATTAAACAACCCTATTTCACCATCTATCCATCCTACGGAAAAATGAAATCACCGCGCGTGCGTACGTACGGAATACCGTCTCCACGCCGTGGTGTAATCTATTTTCCACCACCACCTTACATGGATGGGTATAATGGTGTAAAGAATAACTATACATAGTTATTACAACATCATATTGATTCTGATATATTGTATAATCCACTCCAATTCAATTCAATATTTATGGAAATGATATCATTGCTCGTGCGTACGTACGGACTACCGTCTCCACGACGCGATGAGATTCATTCTCCATGTTAACTATTTAAGAATGATTATAAAGAATATATAAGAAATAATAATGAAATATATGACATTATAAAGCTACTGGATTTATGTATATATATATATGTATTCCATCTACTTACTTCCATTAAAGACAATAAGGAAAGGAAAACAGCGTTCATGCGTACGTACGGACTACCGTCTCCATGAACGGTGTTTTTCATTTCATTTATCTATCTATTATATATATATATATATTGAATATATATGATATATAAATCATATTTTATATTCTGGAAGTAAGTAAATCATGATATAAGTAATAATAATGTCAAGAACAACAAGTCAAAACACCTACGATAAATGAAACGATTTTACCCAAAACGCTTCTTTAACATGGAGTTTACAAAAGAACGGGTAATATAATGTCATAAGTGAACCATATATGATATCATAACAATGAATATGATTCTGTAATAAGTCAATGACCTTATTTAAACCATTATACAGGAGCTTCGGACACGTACAAAGCATATCGGACCTAAGGTAAGGGAAATATCACAATCTCATTTTTATCTGAGATTGTTTATTCGTAAGTATTTACTGGGGTGTATTTTATCATCCACATCCATGTTCCCACAATATTTAATATTGTTTCCATCCACTTACAATAGTTTAAATCCAATTTTACCCTTCGGTGAGTTTTTAGTAAAGAATATGAAAGGAATCTTTTGTCGTTTTTTTTCGTACGAGGTACTTTTTGACTTTTCCGACAAAAGTACGAAGAATGATTTTTTTAACTTATACGGCATGAATGGATTTTTAAAACAAAATTTCCAAGAATCTTCCTTTACAAGTTTTCAAGTTTATTTTTAATCATCTTCTTTTGTTTTAAGGTCATATGACATGTTATGAAAGGAAAAATGTTTTTGAAATAGAAAGGATATTTTCCTCAATAATGGAGTTCTAGTATTTTATCAAAATTATTTTCCATCTAAGATAATAAAAGGGTTCTGTTTTTATCCCTATTATTACATGGATTTGATTATGTTGTGATAGAAATATTTTTATGAATTCCTTTATCTTATATGAATTGTTTTATGATGTCATGTTGTTTAAGAATCCCATTTTTATTACATGGGTTACGCTATGATGTATGGTTTATGATTATGTGGCACACATAAGAAAAGATTCATTATAAGATGGGTGGGACCTATATCTCCCTCCAATGAATTGGGTAAAGATTTTATATCTCATGAGATAGATAGGGCTGGAACGGTAGGTTATACCGGTTCAGTGAAACAGGACTGAAACGAGGGTTACTCGATTCAGAAAGGGACTTTGTCCACTAAGATAGTCTTGGCAATGAGTCTTGACTAACAAGAAATGATTCTCTATGATTATGTGTGAATGCCACAAAGTTTCATGTTTTAAGTTATGATTATTGTGATTACATTTCACTGCCATGATTTATCCCATGTTATGAAATTATGATCTCTTTTGCAGGTTAAGATTTCCAAAAGTTATGTGCTTGTGTATATGATGTGATTGATATTTCTTTTGTTTACCCTTACTGAGCATTTGAGCTCACCCTTTTATGTTTTCTTTTCCCCAGGATATAAAAAAAGGGTTTTAGGTAAAAAAAGGGAAGATCTTTATGGGAGATATTGAAGATCTTTCACCACGATTAGAAGATTATATTCCGGGTTTCCAAAGACACTAAACTATTACGATCCTTGTGTGTCTGTTTTTTTTATGTACCAAGTATTCCGCAAAAGTAATGTAATGTCTATGTACGTCACGCTTCGGGTCTCTACAGTTGGTATCAGAGGAAAGGTTTAGTCAACCTTTGGAAACTAGG
The DNA here is from genome assembly GCA_963277665.1 of Viscum album. Taxonomy (NCBI): domain Eukaryota; kingdom Viridiplantae; phylum Streptophyta; class Magnoliopsida; order Santalales; family Viscaceae; genus Viscum; species Viscum album. Next base: position 1,761,919,165 of record OY728125.1, read on the forward strand.
ATGCGAGAACTTTAGTGAGATCCCTAGAGAAATTTATAAGGTATGTCTAGGTATGTCCTTAAGGATAAGTATACATATAGGATACAGTCCTAGAACTACGGTAACGATCATAGAATTTAACCTAAGATGATAGATATTGAGGATACTCCACCTTTATTATGTTGTTTTCCCAAGCATGATTTTTTCCTCTCACACTATTCTTTTTGGGTTTTAGACGATGGCTGGAACCCGAAGGAACCGTGTTGATCAATGCAATGGACAATGCAATGATTGCCCTCCTGAACAAACAAATGTTATGGGAGATGGAGTGCAAAATCTTATTGCTATACTTACACAAGCTATGAATCATTCTGGACTTCCAAATGAGCAGAGAAGGGAACATTATTCTATTGAGTCCTTCATGAGGCAACGTCCACCTTCTTTCAGTGGGACTTCCGATCCACTTGTTGCTGAACAATGGATCAGTACTACTGAAAAGATATTTTCAGTTCTTCAATGTTCTGAACATGATAAAGTCATCTTAGCAGTGTATCGTTTGGAAGGTGATGCTGATCAATGGTGGAATCTTATCAAGAATACGAGGCCAAGAGATGAAATTGAGTCCATGGAATGGGACGAGTTCAAGAACTTGTTTTTCAGTAAGTACTTCCCTCGTATTCTTTGAACAAAGATGGAAAAGGAGTTTCTTGAGCTGAAACAGAAGGATGAGGAATCTGTTGGTATATACGAAGCAAATTTTACAAGACTTGCAAGGTATGCATCTGGCATTATCATCCAACCTGAAAGTATAGTTGATCGATTTTTCAGTGGCTTAAAACCAAGTCTTCGAAGGGCATTAGCTATAAGAGACTTCAGTAGCTATGAAGAAATTGTGCGTTGTGCTATCAAGGTAGAAATGGAAGTTGGTGTTACATATCCATCTCATGGTTTTGACAAAAAACGAAAGATGGAGTTCAAGGAGAAATCTCAGAATAATGGTGAAATGAAGATGAATGTTTCCTTATGCACAAAGTGTGGAAAGAAGCATGGTGGAGATTGTCTTAAAGGGACTAGAAAATGTTTTAAGTGTGGAAAAGATGGTCATCGAGCAGCTGAGTGTCGAAGTAATGGAAAAAGGGTTTCTAATGATGTGAATAAATCAAACACTGCAGGGAACGCACCACCAACACTTCAATGCTTCAAGTGCAAGGAAATGGGGCATTATGCTAATAAATGCCCTAATCCAAGGGTTAGTGATGATCAACATGAGCAACCACTGAAGGGAAAGGACAAAGGGAAGTCACATGCGATCACTATTGGCAATGTTGAATATGACAACGATGTGGTGGAATGATTAAGTGTTTATGTAATGGGATTTCGAAATAATGTTGTATTATTGAGTATTGCAATATTTATTGATGTGGTACTCAAAGTGATTGATATATTTTGGAAATAAGATGATATGCGCATAATGAAGGGAAAATGAGAAAATGAAATGTTTAATAGTATTCATGAGCTCATGATTGATATAAGGACTAAGTGATATCATGGTTTGAGTATATAGAATTTTGAGGATTTTGGTATGTGGAAAGTGTTAACTTTTAACTGCATTCATGTTTTCACTAAGGTATTCAAGAGAATACACGATTAAGGACTTTGAATGTTTGGAATGTGACCAACAAAACATATATTATGATATATGGGGTTCGACGATGGTGATAAATCTCTGGTAATCGTTTTCACTATGTTATGAGAGTGGACTGCAGTATTATGGATAAGCCTAAAGATTAGAATGGATTATGTTGGACATAAGTTAGTATTGTTTTAGGATATAAGTTTTCTCGATATTATTGATGGGATGTTATAGTAATATAGTTTTTGAAAAAGGACAACCTGTAGGATGGGCGACAACCCATCGCTTCGGACAAGGCTGTGGGAATCGAACCCACAACTGAAGTGCGACTGGCCTTTATTGCCTACCACTGGCCTACAGGAAGTCCCTGTTTAGTAGAAACAAGATTTATTTTATTAAGCGGTATGATATATGAAGTATAAGTTCATTTTAGGAACCATATATGATTAATCTCACTATAGATCGACTTATGTATATAATTTTTGCTAACCTTTTGTTTGAGACAGATGGAATGACCCGTCATTCTATCACATGATCTGCTAACACTTCACGAATAACAAATTCAACTTCATTTATTTAAGAGATGAAGTGGAAATTGTTCAAGGCACAAAAAACAGTGAGATTGTACCAAAATAAAGTAAGTATTTATTCTAATGTAAATTTTCAACTTTAGGGAAATGATCTTGAAAACCAAAAATGTTGTCCTAGTGATCTTATACCTGATGAATCAGATGGTACCTTATCTCATCACAAATCTATGGATTTGTGATTACTGGCTTTTCCATAGCCATGTTCTCTACCACTCTCCATCAGAACCTGATGGTTAGATTTTTCATTCATATCCATATTTTCACCTATGTGGAAACCCAATGATTAGTTTATTTGGGTAACCGTTAAGTTTCATACTTTTGTTTTTAAAGATTGGTTTTGATATTCCTTTTTACGATGTGGGTTTCTATTAAAGAAACTTTCGAATAGTAAACCATTTATAACCCCGACGAATTTCGAGGGCGAAATTCATTTTAAGGGGGGTAGAATGTAACAGCCCAAGATTTTATAAAAAAATATTCTTTTTAATTTTATTAATGTCTTCTGTTGTATGCTACACCAAAAGGATCTTGCACAACACGCATCCTTGACTTGCCTTGCATTACACGCAATCGCGACCTTCCTCGATAGCGTGTGTAATACGCAATACCGAGTTTCACTAAACAACGATATGTTATTAAAATATTATTAAAACTAGCCGTTATGAATAGTAATAACCACTTTTTAAAATTCTGTAAATCTTATTTTTCAAAATGAACTTCATTTTTGGATTCGGACTATCGAATTTAGCCTAAGGTGAAATTTTGGTACTTTTCGGATAACTTTCATATTCTGATGAATATTAAAAATTACTAAATTTTAATTAAAAACAACTTTTTTAATCGAAATAATTAATATTGATAAATTATTAATTTGAGTGGTTATAAAGTATATTTAGAATATATTATTACAATTTAATACAATGTTGGTCATTGTATGTAATTTCACATTTAAACCAGTTATAAACTAGAGTCAATCTTTTGATAGTTATTATCTCTTAAAAACACGCTATTTGTTTTGACGACGAGAATTAATTTTTAAATTAGTTAATGCAACTGATATGTTTTGAATTTGGTAAAATAGACATCATTTTTGAGTTCATAATATCAAATATACCTTAGGCCTAATTTTTGGTATTTTTCTGGAAACTTTCAATTTTCGATGAATAGTGAAACCACTAAGTGGTAGGTTAAAAACTGAATTTTGCATAAAACTTAATTTTACCGCTTCTGTGAATGGAATTTCGAAAATCCGACAGACACGGTTAATATCAAGGACTAAAATGTGGTTCAATGAGATGAAAATAATTTTTGGTGAATAGTAACTTTTTACTTTTTTTTACCACGGTTAATAGTAAATAGGGTAACTAAGGGTAAATATGATATTACTATTACCCTAACACATGTCCTAATTCTATTGGATAAGTGTAATTCGGCCAAAAACAACCTTATGAATATAATATGACCATTTAGGTCCACTTGGATTAGATTAGGACATTTATTATTATTTAATTCAAAGAAGAGTTAAAAGAGTTAAAATCAAAGTTTATTTACTAAAACATTTTTAATATAGGGTTATACATAAGAAAAATTTTATTGTAAATATTCATTAGAAATCTAAAAAGATTTCCTACATAGTGATATTTTATTTATAATTTTTAGAAATTAAATAAATTAATTTATTTATGACACAACGATGATGCAGTAATTACCCTTTTAAGGAAATATTAACATAATTGATGTTATAAATACTCAAATGAATGTAATTTGAGACTTTTAATGATTTCCACTAATTTTATAGGTTACTATGATATATTAGTGTTGATTTAATAAACTTGGTTTGAACAAATAATTCTGTTATGACTTTCAAAAAAATCATATATCAAATAGTGTCAAAATTGACACAAAATAGTTTTTAAATAAAATATTATATTATTAATTGTTATTTTATTCCTAAAAATCTAAGGTTCAGCCAAATGACTTAGATAAGTATATATATATTAATAATAAACAATTTGGGGTTCTTTTGGCATGTTATAGTAAGTGTATTAACCATATAGTGAAAAAAACAAAAAAGACACGGTAAAAGTTAAATTATTTAACTTAGAGTTAAATCTAATTGATAAGGTTAAAATAATACCCTAAACTTGTCTAAATCTTATTGGTTGATAGTATTTCGACCCATCCCCACTTTAGCTCCGAAATAAGACCCTTTGGAACCATTATAAACCGATTTTGACTTTATTATAAAATAATATTTTGAGGTATTCCTAAGATGCCCCTCTCCTCCCTTATAAAAGGACACCTCCTCCCCCTCCTCCTCACACCAATTTGAGCACTCAAGCTCGGCAAACCCCTGCCATTTTCTCCTCTCCACTTCCCTAGAATAATCCTAGAGGTCCTGGTCTTCTCCAAAGACCAATCTTAGTTCCTTAAGTGGAGGATTCAAAGAGGCATTCCAAAGAAGAGGTAATATCCATTACCGATCTTTTCAATTTCTTTCTTCTTCCACTTCTTCATATTAGGTTGTTTCATTATGAAGTAATAACATCAGTATCACTCATATACTGATATGTTGTTATAAGTATGAAACAACCCTATTTCACCATCTATCCATCCTACGGAAAAATGAAATCACCGCGCGTGCGTACGTACGGAATACCGTCTCCACGCCGTGGTGTAATCTATTTTCCACCACCACCTTACATGGATGGGTATAATGGTGTAAAGAATAATTATACATAGTTATTACAACATAATATTGATTCTGATATATTGTATAATCCACTCCAATTCAATTCAATATTTATGGAAATGATATCATCGCTCGTGCGTACGTACGGACTACCGTCTCCACGACGCGATGAGATTCATTCTCCATGTTAACTATTTAAGAATGATTATAAAGTATATATAAGAAATAATAATGAAATATATGACATTATAAAGATACTGGATTTATGTATATATATATATATGTATGTCATCTACTTACTTCCATTAAAGACAATAAGGAAAGGAAAACAGCGTTCATGCGTACGTACGGACTACCGTCTCCATGAACGGTGTTTTTCATTTAATTTATCTATCTATTATATATATATATATATATACTGAATATATATGATATATAAATCATATTTTATATTCTGGAAGTAAGTAAATCATGATATAAGTAATAATAATGTCAAGAACAACAAGTCAAAACACCTACGATAAATGAAACGATTTTACCCAAAACGCTTCTTTAACATGGAGTTTACAAAAGAACGGGTAATATAATGTCATAAGTGAACCATATCTGATATCATAACAATGAATATGATTCTGTAATAAGTCAATGACCTTATTTAAACCATTATACAGGAGCTTCGGACACGTACAAAGCATATCGGACCTAAGGTAAGGGAAATATCACAATCTCATTTTTATCCGAGATTGTTTATTCGTAAGTATTTACTGGGGTGTATTTTATCATCCACATCCATGTTCCCACAATATTGAATATTGTTTCCATCCACTTAAAATAGTTTAAATCCAATTTTACCCTTTGGTGAGTTTTTAGTAAACAATATGAAAGGAATCTTTTGTCGTTTTTTTCGTACGAGGTACTTTTTGACTTTTCCGACAAAAGTACGAAGAATGTTTTTTTTAACTTATACGGCATGAATGGATTTTTAAAACAAAATTTCCAAGAATTTTCCTTTACATGTTTTCAAGTTTATTTTTAATCATCTTCTTTTGTTTTAAGGTCATAAGACATGTTATGAAAGGAAAAATGTTTTTGAAATAGAAAGGATATTTTCCTCAAGAATGGAGTTCAAGTATTTTATCAAAATTATTTTCCATCTAAGATAATAAAAGGGTTCTGTTTTTATCCCTATTATTACATGGATTTGATTATGTTGTGATAGAAATATTTTTATGAATTCCTTTATCTTATATGAATTGTTTTATGATGTCATGTTGTTTAAGAATCCCATTTTTATTACATGGGTTACGCTATGATGTATGGTTTATGATTATGTGGCACACATAAGAAAGGATTCATTATAAGATGGGTGGGACCTATATCTCCCTCCAATGCATTGGGTAAAATTTTATATCTCATGATATAGACAGGGCTGGAACGGTAGGTTATACCGGTTCAGTGAAACAGGACTGAAACGAGGGTTACTCGATTCAGAAAGGGACTTTGTCCACTAAGATAGTCTTGGCAATGAGTCTTGACTAACAAGAAATGATTCTCTATGATTATGTGTGAATGCCACAAAGTTTCATGTTTTAAGTTATGATTATTGTGATTACATTTCACTGCCATGATTTATCCCATGTTATGAAATTATGATCTCTTTTGCAGGTTAAGATTTCCAAAAGTTATGTGCTTGTGTATATGATGTGATTGATATTTCTTTTGATTACCCTTACTGAGCATTTGAGCTCACCCTTTTATGTTTTCTTTTCCCCAGGATATAAAAAAAGGGTTTTAGGTAAAAAAAAGGGAAGATAATTATGGGAGATATTGAAGATCTTTCACCACGATTAGAAGATTATGTTCCGGGTTTCCAAAAACACTAAACTATTACGATCCTTGTGTGTGTGTTTTTTTATGTACCAAGTATTCCGAAAAAGTAATGTAATGTCTATGTACGTCAAGTTTCGGGTCTCTACATATACACCACTTATAAGAAACATTTACCGTATACAACATGTGTCTCACTGAAATAAGGGAAAGACAAAAATAATCACTTACCTTAGGTCTGATTCCCTTGGTATTTATATGAACATACAGTATAATGGATTAATTAAAGTGATTAAATTATTCCAGAACCATATTCATATTCATGATATCTTATATTATCATATTATAATCCATTTAATTATATTTTATTTTTACATTTCTATTGGTTGTTAACTGCTTCATTTTATAAAGCATGTTTTGGAATATAAGTCTGAATTACTGCAAATTGGATATAGTTATATAATTTATGAAATTATATTAATGTATTTTATATCATATATGTTCATTAAATACCTTTATATAGTCATTCATGAATGGTGGACATGGGAATTAATCACATCATGTCATGGAGAAGGTAGGTCGTACGTACGCATGATTGATGGGATCATTTCCTTAATAATAAAAAGCATTGAAGTGGATGGTATATTGGTTGTTATAGAATAAATATAATTTTATAATAATTATATATTTGTATTATTATATATCATTATACCCATAAAAATAATTTGTTGAAAATTATATTACAACATGGTGTGGAGACAGTAGGTCGTACGTACAAAAGCATGGTGATTTTATATTTTTATGATGGATAAAATGTGGAATATGGTTTTTTCATAATTGTAAAAAAAATATTACAATATAACTAATTCTATTGTTGTTAATTTATAATGGAAACATTATATGAATAATAATTACAAGATGAAATGATCTTGAGAGATTCAGTAAAAGAGATTACCTCTTCTTCGGCAAGCTACCTCAAGATCTCTTATTAGTGACACTAGAGATGTTATTATGAGAAGACCATAACATATATAAGGTGGATATTAATTTATATAAGGGAATTCGATACGTTAGGGGAGATCTTGATGGATTATAGTGATGTGAATAAATAATATAGGATTTCTTCTTTTCGAATTTATGTGAGGGGAACTTCTGGAATATAAAAAAATATTAATTTATAATAAAATAAAACCACATAAAAAACCTCCACAATTTCATATTTTAAAATATGATATAACATAAGGTTTTAATATCATAAGGAAAAAAAATAAGTGATTTTTGTCTATTAATTTTAACCATATCATTTTAATTAACAATTAGTTATTCTATTTTTAGTTTAACTATGGTAATATATTTGTCAGTATTAGGAGACTGTAATTTTTTTTTATTTGAAGAAAAATAATCCATATATGAATAATTTAAACAGCTTTATATTTTATCATAATTATTTAGAATTTTTATTAATTTTTTATTAATTTTAAATAATTTAATAAATCAATACTTTGATAAACAATCAATAGTGTCCATTTTGACACTACTTCGTTAATTTATTTTTAAAAATATTCACATAACAAGTTAACTTCAATAAAAATATTTTATTATATCAAAAATAGGTCAATTTTATACAGAAAATTCGTTGGATATCTTAATTAAATTATGTAATATTTATTTTAAAAATTTTAATGACATATATGAAATTTTCATTATTAAAATAATTCCTACATCCGTTTGGTGTAATTACTTAATATGCTTATTTATTAAATAAACAGAAAAAATAAAAAACTATGATAATGATAAATTATATATATTTCATGATAATACTTGTAATGTAATATATCTTCTGTAAAATCCTGTATTAAAATTTTTATATTTTTAAAAAAATAAATATGACAATTTTTAAAAATACTTTAGATAAACTATTATAATTGTCATATTCATTTACATGTTCCTAAAAATGGTAACTAATTATACCCTTGGATAATTTTGTTTAATATATACTCTACCAATAATATGTGGCCATGTTTTTTTAACATTTAATGGTTATTATCATTTTAAATAAAATTATTTTATTTATTTTCCATCAATTAAATATTTTTTTATAACACAATTGTATAATAATTTAATGAAATTAATTATATAAAAAAAATACATATAGATTTTCATGATTAATAAAAACATTTTATATTTAAAAAGAGTATTTATATTTTAATTTATATTCAATATAACATTATATTAAAAATAATATAATTATTAAAATTTGAGTAAGTCATCTTTAAATTTTCATTAAATATAATATATTAAATGTCATAATATCTTCCAAGTGGCCTAAAAAAGATACCATTTATATCAAATTATGGTATAGGTTGAACAAAACTCATCCTATTACATTAGGAAAAGTTTTTGGGTAATTTTATAATATTACTTTTACCCTTAATTATCTGATTTACCTATTTACCCTATTAATAAAAAATCTGGATGTTACTAATCATAATACACAAAAACAAAACAAATATATTTAAATAATGTTGACCGATTGATTGAAAAAATAGAATAAAGTTTTACAAATTAAATTCACAAATTTTGTTGTAATTAATTTAAAATTAATCATGTTATCCGAATGAGAAAAATGAGGTTTACAAACTAAAACATGAAAAAGATTGAAATGCTTTTAACCACTATATTTAATTTAACATTAATTCCAATGGAGCAAATTATATTAAATGATAATAATATAATATTTTTATAATTAAAGACAATTAAATATTATAATTTAACAATATAAATTATGTTGATTAAAAATATTTGTAAAATAAAATTTATTATATTTTTACTATTCATATAAACTTGAAAGGAATCATAAAAAAAAATAAACCAAAATAAATTTTCAAGCTATTATTTCAAATAAGAATATCATTTTGTTTAATATAATATATTAAAGTTTTAAAATTTTTATTCAATGTGGGTTCCCCAATAAAAATGAAAAAATAACATTTTTGAAAAAATTGGGTTTTATGTATAAAATTTGGTTGGTTCTTATCATATGCATATAGAATGTAATGAATAAATATTAAAATTTTTTTCATGATTATATAACACATATATTTCATTAATATGATTCAATTATTGTCATTTATTTAATTTATTAATATAACACAACTTTATTAAAAAAAATACATCCTTTGTATTTAATTGGTATATGTTTTCATTTGTAATTATATATTACCAATTTAATTAATCATATAAAACATATATTTCCTAATTTATAAAATACTATTTATATCCACTATTTTATCATGAATATTTTTACCTTTTTTAAATGACAATAAAATGATGTTTTATAAATAATCAGGGTTGTGTACAACTGTAGCTAAAATAGTTCTCTGTGTAATGAATGATTTATATGGTTTAACATGAAATGCAAGATAATAACTAATATATATATATATTTTATTAAAAATATCATTGTGTTATAATCACTACATCAATGTGAGTTTTAATGTAAGAATATAGCTAAATAGGAGTAAAGTTGTAGAGTTTAAATATATGAATTTTTTACTAACTCATCAGATTTAGAGCGATAGGATATTAAAAAATAATTTAAGGGCTTATATTCTGACCGGAGTCTATAAAAAGTTAAAACGGGACAGAAAACCCAATTTAAAAGAAATACTAAAAAGGATAATCATAAGTGTGATAAGAAAGGAAGTACTAATTATTATAATTTATATGCTACAAGTTTTGAGTGAAGAATTAAAGAGAATATCCAACCTAACTTTACAAAACTAAAGAATAAAGATAAATAGAAAACGAAAGAAAAAAATTCATTGAAGGCTAATTGGATTTGTACTAAAGAGTTTGATTCTATTGAAAAATATAAAAATGAAATGGAATATTTTAACCTGTGCCACATGGATTCTTTATATAAAGTTAGTGATGATGTATTTTATTTTGGATGTTCTGATTCTGAATGTGATTATGAAAATATTAATGATTATGAGATAAATTATGAAATTAAAAGAATGGAAAAAATCTGTTTTTAAAGATGGTGATTTATATTATTATAATAAATAAAAATAATGAAAACCATTTTTATAAAATTGAATATATTTTATATGATAATGAATATATAAAGAATATTTCTTCTATGTCTCATTTTACTATTTCTAATAATTTTATATCTTCTTGTGATTTGAATAAAAATTTAAGAAAAGAAGTTGAAATTCAAAGTGAATGTTTGTCTCATTTTATTAAATGTCATGAAAATATCCTAATATAATGTCTTTGAATAAAATAAAATGAACTACATTGTTGGATATGATGAGATATTACCTTAAATGTATAGAAATCATTTTCTTAAAAGTAAAAATTGATGTACTTCAACTGTTATATGTTTAAAATGTGGCATGAAAGGTCACTATTCAAGGGATTGTTCAATTAGATTCAAAAAATCTTTATTATTTTGAAAAAAATATATTTTTATCACTTTTTTATCTATATTACCATATAATAATTGTTAAAATTCAACATGGGTAACAAAATATTGTATTATAAGTCCGATGGCACCCAAAGTAGATTGGGTACCAAAATTGTCATGTAACTTTATTTTTGCAGGAAAAAATCTTTTGGTATATCAAGAATGAAATATAGTTTATATATAGGTTATTATTTAATAAAATGACAAGTTACCCATCAATTTATATCACTTACAACACATGGGATAGAGGTACTTTTTAATTTTAGAGTCAATTACCAAGTAAAATTAAAAGGTTTTGGTAATGTTGGTTTTTATAATTCTACTTTTATTTATATTTTTTTGTATATTAATTTTTTAAAATATTATTTAATTATTATATATCTATTATTATATTATAGAATGTGTGTGATATTTTAAAATGATAAGTGTTTATTTTTTAAAAAGGATTCTTTATTATTCTGTGCTAATTAAAAAAATATATATATATTAAAGATTATTGAGAACTAACTAATAAACATGTTAAGTTTTTGAATATTGTGTGGTGTGATTACATCTTTTATTTCAGGAAACTGTAATTTTTTATTGTGTTTTATAAATGTTTAGCCTTTTTCATTATATAAAATAATAAGCGTGTTTTTGGTGTTACAATTACCTTCCCTGAAGAAAGAATATCATCATGTTTGTGATGCTTTCTTGAAAGAGACACAATATAATGTTCTTTTACGACCTATCAATCATATTATTACTAATAGAAAATTATAGTTTGTATATAAGGATATATTTGGGCCTACGAAAATTTTTAATGTTGTTGGAAATAAATATACTTTATTTATTATTGATGATTATAATATAATTTCATGGGTTTACTTTTCTATCATAAAAATGTAGCTTTATCTATATTTATTTTTCATTTGTAATATAGTTCCAAATGAAAAAGGTTGTATGATATTTTTTCATGAAGATAAAGGAGGTATATTTCATAATTTTGAATTTGAAAATATTTTTGGTAATGTTTTTTGTTTAAATACAAAGGATAATATAGTTAAATTTTATAGAGAATGTGTTGAAGTTATTTTTCATGGTAATTCAAATAATATTAAATCTTATCGAGTTTATAATAGAATAAGTATGGTTTTAAAATAATCTATTCATGTGATGTTTGAAGAAAATAATGTAAAATTACATTATTATTCTAATGTATGTGATGATGGGTTTAGAAATTGTAATTAATATAAAGAAAAACATTAGGATAACAATGAATCGATTAATGGAGGTCATACTCCTTATATAACTAATCCATGATCTTGTAAAATTCATAGAGATCATCCTATTAAAAATGTGATTGGTAATGTTGATTCAGGTATTAAGGCTAGAAAATTAGATTTATATTTATTTATAATTCTTCATATATTTTTGATTTTGTTTCGAAAAATGTTGATAACACTATAAATGATTCTAATTATTTTTTTATTTTCATGTTGATCATAATAAAATTTCTAAAAATAATGTTTTACCTTTAGTTGGACCACCTTTAGATAAACATATTATACAAATTAAATAGATTTTCTTAAATTCAATGGATGAATTCGAAAATGTTTTTATGAATAAATGTAAACATATTTCTCAAGTTTATTGTAAATAACAATATATATTTTGATGAATCATTTTCACATTTTTTTTAATTTATTCGATTCAATTATTGTTATCTTTTTCTTGTTTCCATGATTCTAAATAGTATCAAATGGATACAAAAAATTTATCTCTTAAATAGTTTTATAACTAAAAATATATATATTGCTCAACCTCATGTTTTGTAAAATGAAAAAGTTCATAGTCATGTTATTAAATTATATAAAGATCTATATTGTCTCAAAATTTTAATTATGGAAATTTATTATAATAATATAGTTTTTGATTCTTTTATTGAAATAATTTGAAATGTTTTTTCTACTTTTATTCCTTCTGATTTTTTCATGAGCTCAATGAGAGAGTTGAATTTCTTCTAGGGACTTCAATTTTATCAAATAAAAGATGGAATTTTTCTTAATAAATATAAGTATGTTAAATATTTGGTTAATATTTGGGTATCACTTCCATTAAGTCTATATAAATTTATATGAGTACTAGTTCTAAATTAGATGTTGATTCATCTGGTAAATATGTTGATATTAACTTTTTATAGAGGTATTATATGTATCTTTCTTTATTTAAGTAAATCTATTCCTAATATCATATTTAGTGCTTGTCTATGTGCATGATTTCACGTTGATCATTAATTGATTCATATTAAATATGTGGAATGAATAATTAGATATTCTAATAGAACTGAAATATCTTGTTGGTTTTATCTTAAATATATATATATTTTAATTTAAGGTCCTTTTTTATTGTAATTTTGAATTTTATTGAATTGATATAAAAAGAACATTTGGCATGTGTCATTTTATTCAAAAAATAAAAAATTTAATATTCTTCTCAATAGAAGTTATCTATTTCTTTAGTTATTACAGTAGCTGAGTATATCACTGCTACTAGTTGTTGTGATCAAATATCATAGAATAATAATACATTATTAGATTCTAGTATTTATCATGATAAATTATAAATTTACTATGATAAAGCATATACAATTTTTATTTTTAAAATTTCCTTATAGAAATCTAGAATAAATCATATTGACTATATATTTCATTTTATTAAAGATCTTGTGAATAAGTGTGCTATTATTTTGTAATTTTTTCCCACCAAAAATTATCTTGAAAAAGTATTTTATAGTATTTTATATTTTAAGTAGTTTAAAAAAAGATTTGAATTTGATATTGGGATTTTTTATGTTTAATTTATTTATCTTTACATATGTATAGTGGGAGATTCTATTCTAACATTTTATTTACTTACAAAATGGTTGATAAAATAAAATATTTTTCGTTTTAAATGTTATGGTTGTGTAATAAAAAAAATATGGATATTGTTAGTTCATGTACTTTTTTGTATTTTTTTATTAAATATAGTTTGTTTATTTTTTTAATATTAAAAAACATCTCTTTATTTTATATGAAAATTAGTTTTACTATATTAATATATTTCTATATTTTTAATATAACTTTTGTTATTTTGATCATAAATTTATTTTTACTATTTAATAATAAATATAATAATTATATATTCATTTTATTCAACTAGAAAAAATATAAATGATTCTAAATGATGTCTTAATTTTTGTCAGAACATACTCTATATTTTGTTTGAAAAATATTTTTTATGTTATTGTGTTTTAATTATTATTTATTTATTCTATTATAACATAAATTATACATATTGAATTCTTACACAAATTTTTCCATTAGATACACAACAGTGTTATATACATTTCAATAAAATAATTGGTAATATGAAATTGCAGTTTTAATGCCCAAATAATCTTGTGAAATTAATTCTATAATTCAAGAATTATGGAATTTCTATAATTCAAAATATTGTTTCTTCCAACGCCAACTCTTTCAATATATATAAAAAAATGTACTCTATTTTTTGAATCAGAAAGATATGATGTTTTTCTAAATTTTATTCTACTGAATGAAATACTATAAATGATATTTAGATACATTAAAAATATCCAAATATCTAAAATAATTTCATTATTTTTATGCAAATTTTAGTTTATATTTTGTATTATTTTATAATGATTTCTCTAAATATGTAAGTTTGATTTTTTCATTCTTTTATATGTGGTAAAATAATGAGTTTTTATACATTGATGTATTCTTGACCTATTACTAATTTCGTCACTTAGATGTTGAATGTAACACCAAGAGATTTTATGAGATAGATTCTTTTTAATTTCATTGATATATTATTTTTTACACTACACCTAGATTAGATTGCACTATATGCAACATCGTATTAGCTTGTAGTATATGCAAGAATATTATTGTCTTTTGTGGCTCAAAATTTTAAGTTATTTTGATAGAATTCATTTCACACAACAGTAAGTACTAGTTTTTTTTTCAATTTATAAATAAAACAAGTTTTGATTTTGTTATACGCTATACCAATGGATTATTTAACTACACGCAACACTATTTGTCTTGCATTAAACACCAAAGTTACCTTCCTAGATAGCTTCCGTTGTATGCAATAATGAGTTTCCCTAAACAACGATATATTATTAAAATATATTTATTTAATGTGATGTAAACTATACATTAGGAATAAGATTGATAACATTTTTAATTTTATATAACATTAGTATTCATCTAAAACATTTTCTAGAAGATGGTATGAGAAAAAAAATCAAATTTTTGAATAATAGAGGTATTTAGAAAAATCCTCTTTACCACCATTTAGTAGAAAACACATTTTAAATCTAGTTTTGACATTTTATAAGCTAAATTTGACAAAATAAACTACTTTTTTTGAATAAGGATATAAAAATTAACTTTTGTTTAATTTTTGGTTTTTTTCTAATAAAATTAAAATTTTATTAATATTGAAAATTACTGCATTTTAATCAAAATTAGATTTTCATCTAATTTATTTATATATTGAAATTATATTTTTAATCGGATTTAAAGTTTAATTGGATTATATTTTTATCATTTATTCAAATTTTAGTCATTGGAAGTAATTTCACTTTTAAATTGGACATAAACACCTCTTAATCTTTTGATAGTTATTATTTCATAAAAATTCGCCTTTTCATTTTGACAACATGAATTAATTTTTAATTAATTAATGAAACTTATATTATTTGGAATTTAGAAAAATAGATTTTGTATTTTAATTTCAAGGGACAAATTTTTTAAATAGGTACCTTTTATTATTTAACATTAAGAATAGAAACATCATAATTTATTTTATTTACCATGGTTAATGGGTAAATCTGGTAAATAAGGGTAAAAATTAATATTATAAATATATTAATCTAGAGAAACACATGTATTCATCATATTTAATGAGATATTTATGACCATGGGAATCCTTAAGACTATTTTTGGACCCCATGGATTCACTTGGATGTGAAAAATTCATTTTATAACAATTAATTTAAAGTAAAGATAATTGTTAACTAATCATATATCATTTACTTAATAGATTTTAATATTGGGTTATATAACTGATCTCTAGGTATATAAATATTCATTAAAATCTCAAAATATTTCCAACATCAAGGAGTTTTATTCAAAATTTCTAAAAATTAGATTAATATATTAATTTATCAAACAATTATGAGTTAGTGATTGACTTATTAATGAAAGATACAAATAAATGAATTTATAATTATTAAAAAAATTGTAATTTGGTTAATTTGATGACATCCAAATAACATTGGATGATATTGACATTTTATATTTGGTTTAATGCCTTATTTTTGATTAAAAAAGGCAGTTGTGGTTTTTTTTTAAAATCAAGTGTTAAAAGTTTCAAAAATTCTCAAAATTCATAACATTAAACATTAAATAGTTTATTAAGTTATATTAAATTTATAAAAATATAGGATTTGTATAAATCGCTATTTTAAGTTCAAATATGTCATAAATAACTTTTTTTGGGGATCTTGACATGATATGATAAACACATTAACCCATAATGTGTATACAACCTCATTTCATGGTATTATTAAAACGAGTAAAATAATGGTAAAACTAAAATGTTAAGGATACAAAAATAATCAAAACATGTTATAACATTATTGGATGATGGTTATTTAAAAAAATATCATATTATAATCAAATTAAATATCTTTTAGAACATTTTTAATCCACATTAAATTTATAATAAATTATTATTTTCAAAATTTTCTAAAGTTCCCCTCCCCTCTATTATAAATGGGCACCTCATCTCTCTTCTCGTCACTCCTTTTTGAGCCTTAAAGAACATCCAAATCCTACCAATTTATCTTCTCAACTTCCTGAGTGACATTTTAGTGGTTCTGTCCTTCTCAAAATACCATTTGTATTTCCTTAAGAAGAAATTTAATAGAGGCACGTCGAGGAAGAGGTAATCTCATCTACCGATTCTTTCCAATTAATTACATCTTTTACTTCCTCTTATTTATCTATTTCATTATAATGTAATAAAATCAGTATCAATAATATATTTATAAGTTATTATAAATATTAAACAAACCAATTTCACCTTTGATCCATCCAATGAAAAATGAAATTATCGTACGTGCATACGTACGAATTACCATGTCAACTATGTGGTGTAATCTGTTTTTCACCACCACCTTATTTGGATGGGTATAATGGTGGTAATAATAACTATGTACAATTATTATAACATGATACTAATTCTGATATATTATTAACCATTCGCTTTAGTACCGTTAAACATCTATGGGAATGATATCATCACTCGTGGGTACGTATGGCATACCTTCTCCATGACGTTATGAGATTCATTTTCCACAATAACCATTCAATAATGATAATAAAGTATATATAATAAACTATAATGAAATATAAGAAGTAATAATTCTAGTAGATATATATATATGTTATTTACATACATTCATTCTATTTACTAATGAAAAGAAAATAGCATTCATGCGCACGTACGACCAACATTCTCCATGAATGGTGTTTTCCATTCAATTTATCTATATTATATATATATATATATATATATATATATACGGAATATATATGATATATAAATCATTTTTTACATTCTGGAATTAATTAAATCATGATCCATGTCATAATATCAAGAATAACAAGTCCAATCACGTACGATAAATAAAATGATTAATACCCAAAACTTCGATTTAACATTGAATTGACAAATGAAAATGTAATATAAAGTTGTAAAGGATGCATATATGATATACTAAATATTTTTATGGTTCTTTTACAAGTTAATAATATTTTTAAATCCACTATATAGAAGTCTTGTACATATATGGAAGAAATTGGACCTAAGGTAAGAGATAACTTTTCCAATATCGTTTTATCTGAGATTAATTCATCGTAAGTATCTTCTGGGGATATATTTATTATCCAAGTCCATGTTTTCTAAAAAAAATTCTCATAAAATTTGTACTATTCTTATATGTCTGTTTAAATTCATTTTGATCCATTTTTATTGTTACTACACGGTTTGGAAGAAATCATTCATTTCTTTACCATACATTGTACTTTTGACTTTTTTGAAAAAAGTATGGGGAGAATGTTGTTTTACATATACGCCATGAACAGGTTTTTACATATTTATATCACATTATTTCCATGAAGCTTCATCTACATGATTACAATTTATTTTGAAGACAATTATTTTCTTTTAAAATTGTATGAAATTTTGAGAAAATAATACTTTTTTGAAGAATAAGGGATATTTTTTCAAGAATAATTCTAAAGTGTTTTAAAAAAGTTATTTTTAATATAAGATTACATAAGTTTATGTTTCTTTACATGTAATTACTATTATTTGATTTTTTATGATGAAATTTTCTTTAGGAAATCTATTTTCTTTATATCAATTATGATGGAATGTTCTTTAGGAAACCAATTTGATTTCATGTGTTATGATATGGTGATTGTTTCTATTTATTTTTCACACACATAATAATGGTTTAATTATGAGATTGATGGGGCCTATATCTCCCTCTAAAGAATTTTTTTTTTAATTTTATCTCATGATGTAGAAATGATTAGAATGGAAGGTAAATCTGGTTCAGTAATATATGGTTGAAAGATATGTAAACCCGGTTCACTAATAGACATTTTACACTATGATGGTCTCGGAAGAAATGCCTGGGCAACTATGGGAATCACAATATGTTCTTATTAGTTTTCCACAGTTACATGCTTATAAAAATATTATTCTATCATGGTTAATTTTCTTTTATAATCTATGCCTTATGTATTTCCAAGATTTATGTCACTGCTCTATATTTTGATGTTTAAACATTATATTCATGTTTTTTATATTCAATTGAATATTTTTTGTTTTATGTTATCCTTGATTACCCTTACAAATTATTTGATCTCACTCATTTTATGTTTTCTTTTCCCCATAATATTAATAATATTTTTAGGAAGGAAAAAAGGGGAAGATCGTTATGGGAGATGTTGAATATCTTCCACCATGATTAAGAAGATTAGGTTCTGAGTTTTCAAAGATGGTAAACTAATACAATATTTGGGTATTTTTTTGGCATGTTTTAAGTATTATACAAAATAAATGTAATGCCTATTCAAATCATGATTGGGTCTCTAATATTGTTATCAGAGAAATGGTTTAGCCATCCTTTAGAAACTATGATGCGAAAACTATAGTGAGATCCCTAGAGATATTTCTACTATATATCTATTAATATCCCAAAGGTTATGTATAAGTATAGATTATAGTCCAATAATTATGGTAAAAATCATGAATAACCCATGATTAAGCCAGGTTTTTCAGATATTGTAAGTACTTCCCCAGATTATGTTGTTTTCTTAGTATGATTTGTAACTCTCACACTATTCTTTTTTGGTTTTTAGACAAAGTTTGGAACCCAAAGGAACTATGTTAATTATCAAAGAAATGGGAAATGGAATGATTTTCTTCTGGAAAAACAAAATTTTATGGGATATGGTGTGAAAAATCATTTTTCTATTCTTACACAAACTATAAATCATCATGGACATAAAAATGAGAAGAGAAGGGAACTATATTCTATTGATTCCTTCCTAAGGCAACACAATTCTTTTTTTAGTGGGTCTTTTTATCTACTTGTTTCTAAACAATGAATTAGTACAATTGAAATATAATTTTCCATTATTCACTATTCGTATCATGATAAATTCATTTTGGTCATTTACCCTTTAGAAGGTAATGTAGACCAGTTGTGGACTCTAATTATGAATTCAATGTAGTAAGATGAAATTGAATCCATGGAATGGGATGAGTTTATGAACTTATTTTTCAATAATTACATTCCTCATATTCTTTGAAAAAATATGGAAAAAAAGTTCCTTGAGATTCATAAAAAGGATTATGAATCTATTGGTACATGTGAGAGGAATTTTACAAGGATGTAAAGGTAAGATTTTGGATTTATCATCCAACCTGAAAGTAATGTTGATCTATTTTTTGGTGTCTTAAAACCAAGTCATCAAGGAGAATTATATATAAGTGACTTGAGTATCTATAAAGGGATTGTGCATTGTGTTATCAAGGAAGAATTAGAATTTGGTGTTACATATGCATCTCATGGTTTTGACAAAAAACGAAAAATATAATTCAATGGAAAATATAAAAAGTTAGTGAATATAAGATGAATGTTTCCTTATGCTCAAAGTGTGGAAATAATCCTGGTGGATATTGACTTAAAGTTAATAGAAAATTTTTCATGTGTGGAATAAAAGGTCATCAAGAAGTTGAGTTCTAATGTAATGGTAAAACGGTTTGTAATGTTGTGAATAGAGAAAAGAATACAAAGAATACACCACCAACACATCAATGCTATAAGTATAAAAAAATGGGGAATTATGGTAACCAATTCCCTAATCTAAGGGTTAATGATGATCGACGTTATCAAACTCTTAAAAAAAGACAAATGGAAGTCACATGAAATCACTATTGGTGATGATGAGTATAAAAAATAAGTAGTGGAATGATTAAATGTTTATGTAATTGGATTCCAAAATAGTGTTGTAGAATCTCATAGTATTATGGAATATTGTAATATCTATGAACTGGTTTATTGTGGTCTTCAATAGTTATATTGTACTAGTATCCATGAAACCTGATTGAAATATTTTTAGAATGGATATGATATACACATAATGAAGGGATAAAAATATAAGGAGATGTTTCATAGTATTAATGATCACATGACTGATAAAAGGACAAAGTGGTATCGGTGTTTGAGTATATAGAATTTTTTCTGGTGTGTAGAACGATTAAATTGTGACAAAATGGATGTTTTAGCTCATGTTCTATATTAATTCATGTTATTTTCATTGTTCAAAGAGAATACATGATTAAGGTATTCACATTTTTGAAATGTTAACACTAATAACTTCTAATTGAGATATGGTAGATTAATGTTATGTCAATTTAGTTCACCTCTTTAAAAAGTTTTATATTTTTCAGTTCTTGGAAGGATTGTAATTTTGTCCATTTGTGCATTGTTTAACTTATTTTCTATTTTATGTTTGTCATATTAATATATTATCTCACTATAGGTGGACATATTCATATTTCATTACATATTCTATCCTTTTTATAGAGATATATAGAATGACCTATCATTCTATCTCTTGATCTGTTAACACATTATTAATGAAAAATTCAACATAATTCCGTTAAATTAGAGATATAGTGTAATTTTTTCAAAGCATGACCAATAATGAGATTGTACTGAAATCAAGTAAGTATTTCTTCTCATGTTCTTCATCTTTATGATAATGATCTTGAAAACCAAAAAAATTTGTCCTAGTACATTCTTATTCGATTAATTAGATGGTCCCTTAAATCATCACATATTTATGTATTTCTAGTAGTTAACATTCTCCAAACCTTATTTTCTATGACTATCCATCAAAACTTAGTGGTTATAATTCTCTTCCATATGTAGGTTTTCACTTCCCACCTATTTTCTACAATTTGGTAACCTAATGATGAGTTACATGGGTTAATCATTATGTTTTTAAAATTCCTTTTTAAAAATTATTTTTTTGTATTCCTTTTTACGATGTGGGTTACTATGATAGAGACTTTCATGTAGAAAACCCATTTATAACCCCGATGAAATTCGAGGGTGAAATCCATTTTAAGGGGGTAGAATGTAACACCCTTAGATTTTAGGATAATAATAATTATTTATTTCATTGAGGCCTTGTGTTTTATGCTACACCATTATTAGATTTCAATATTTTCTACCCCATATTAGCTTGCAATATATTCAACACTATTATTATCTTGGGTTGCACACAATTTTAGGTTCTTTTGATTGAATTTATTTCAAAAAACACTGAGTATAGATTTTTATCAATGTATAAATAAAAAATATTATTTTGTGTTATATACAACACCAATGGAATATTTTACTACACGCAACACTGATTTGGATTACGTTATATGCTTGAGATACCTTACTCGATTTCATTCATTGTATGCAGCATCATGTTTCACTAAAAAATGATATATTATTAACATATTATTATTTAATGGGATATAAACTAGGTATTTTAATATTATTAGAAAAATTTCATATTTTATATAACATTATAATTCATCTTACACATTTCCTAGAAACTTTTTTGAGAACAAAATCAATTTTTCAGATAAAAGAATTATTTTTCAAAAAATGCAGTTTTACAGCCTTTTAATAGAGCACCCATTTTAAATCTAGTTTTTGACACTTTTTATGTTAAATTTTAAAAAGTAAAATTATTCTTGGAATCATTACATAAAAAGTTACATTGTTTTTTGAATTTTTGGAAGTTGTCTAAAAAAATTCAAATTTTAATGAATAGTAAAAATACAGCATTTTATTTCAAAATGACCTTTCCATCTAATTTATTTACAGAGTTAAATTATCCTTTTAGTTGGTTTTAAAGTATAATTGGATTATATTTTTATAATTTAATTCCATTTTGGTCATTATAAGTAATTTCACATTATAATTGGACATAAACACATGTCAATGTTTTGATTGTTATTATTTATTAAAAACCCGCATTTGGTTTTGATAGTGTGAATTGATTTTCAATTAATCACCGCAACTTCTGTGTTTTGAATTTTGAAAAATTAATTCCATATTTTTAATGAGAAAGTTAAAATTGTGCAAACAGTTCCCCTTTATTTTTGGACATTATGAATTGTAACATCAGTAATTATTTTATTTACCATGGTTAAAGGGTAAATATGGATAATAGAGTTACAAATTAATTTTAAAATAAGATTATACTAGCCAAAAACATATCCTAATTCTATATTATAAGATATTTCCATCCATTCTTGTCCTTGGATCGATTTTGGGACCCCATAGTTTCACATGGATGTGAAAATGACATTTTATAAGACGTAATGTAATGTAATGATAATTATAACCTAAACATATATCATTTACTAAATCAATTTTAATAAAGGGTTATATAAATTATCAAAATGTCTAAAAATATTCATTATAAATATAAAATTATTTCAAATATAATGGTATTTTATTTATAATTTTTAGACATTATATTAATATATTTATTTATGACACATTTATGATGTAGTGATTACCTCGTTAATGAAAGATTCAAATAAATGAATTTATAAATATTAAGACAACTGTAATTTGGTTATTTTGATGTCATACAAGAATTTTATAAATAATATTGACATATTATATTTGGGTTAATTCCTTATTTGTTAACGAATCAGGTTATAATGATTTTTTTAAAAAAAATTCTTGTATAAATTGTGTCCAAAATTTACACAATTGATAACATAAAGCATAAAATATTTTATTAAGTGATATTAAATCCCAAAAAATATAAAATTTGGAAAAATTGTTAATATAAGTTTGAATATATCACAAATAACTTTTTTTCGCTCTTTAGAAATGATATTGTAATTACATTAACCCACAATGTGTAAATGACACGATATCATTGTATGATTAAAAAGGGTAAAATAAGTGTGAACCCATAAAAATAAGTGTAACATAAGATTCAAAACAAGTAAAACAATTATTGGATAACTGGTATTCAAACCAATATCATATTAACATCGAATTAAATATGTTTTGTACCATTTTAATCTAAATTGAATTTATAATAATTTATTAATTTGAGAATTTCCTAAAGTGCCCCTCTCTACTCGTATAAAAGGGACACCTCACCCTTTCATATTCATTCCACTTTGAGCCATAAATCATGACCATACCCTAACCATTTATCATATAAACTTACCCAGTTACATTCCATAGGTTATCATCTTCTCAAAATACCAACTCTTGTGCCCTAAGAGGACATTTAAAGGAGGCACGTCAAAGAATATGTAATCACTTCTAATGATTCATTCAAATTTATTTTTTCTTCTATTTACTATTATTTCATTATTTCATTATAAATTAATAACATCAGAATCTTTCATATACTGATATGTTATTATAAATATTAAACAACCCTATTTCACCTTTTATCCATCCTATGAAAAACAAAGTCACTGCATGTGCGTATGTACAGATTACCGTCTCCATACTGCGGTGAAATCTATTTTTAACCACCACCTAAATTGGATGGGTATAATGGAAAAAATAATAACTACATATTATTATTATAACATTATACTAATTATGACATATTATAAACCATCCACTTCAATGTTGTTCAACAATTATGGGAACGATATCATCGCTCGTGCGTATGTACGACTTACTCTCTCTACAACCCGATGAGATTAATTTTCCACATTAACCATTCCAGAAAGATTATAAAATATATATAATAAATAATCATGAAATAGTACATAATAATTCTAAAATATTTATATATATATTTTTAATATACTTACTTCAATTTAATTTAATAAATAAACAGAAACAATGTCCATGCATAAAAAAAGCATACCATCTCTATGAATGATGTTTCCAATTCAATTTATATATCTATTATATATATTATTTATACAAAATATATTGTATATAAAAAAATTTTACATTCTAGATTTATGTTAATTATGATCAATGTATTAATATCAAGAATAACAAGTCTAAATAGGTACGATAAATAAAATGATTATTACCCAAAATGTTTCGTTAAAATGGACTTGACAAATAAACGTGTAATATAAAGTCATAAGTGAATCATATATGATATCATAAATTTTATTATGGTTCTATTACAATTTAATAATATGTTCAAACCCACTATAAAGGAATTTTTAACATGTGCTAAACAAATTGAACATAAGGTAAGGGATAATTTTTCCTATCTCGATTTATCCAAGATTATTTACTCATATATATCTACTGGGGATATATTTATAATTGATGAACATGTTTCCTAATAAGATAATATCCTAAAATGTGTACTATTTTTCTATATATATGTTTAAAGACATTTTTACCCATTTTTAGTTTTACAATATGGTTTAGAAGTAATCTTTCTTTTGTTTACCATACGAGGTACTTTTGGTTTTTCCTACTAAAAGTACGAGGGGAATATCTTTTAATCTTATACGGCATGATTGGGTATTTACATATTCATAACAACTTATTTACATATAGATTCCTCTACATGGTTAGAATTTTTTTTAAACTCAATCCTTTTCTTTTAAAATTGAACGACATTTTGATAATAGAAAACATTTTTAAAGAATAAAGGATATTTTCTTCAATAATGAAGGTCATGTGTTTTCTTAAATTTATTTTCCATCTATGATTACAAAATTTTATGTTTCTATCCCTATTATTACTTTTATTTTTTTTGTGTTTATGATAAAATGATATTTAGGAAATCTATTTACTTTATATCAATTATGATGGAATTATGTTTAAGAAACCTATTTTATTTCATGGGTTTTGTTATGGTGAATATTTCTATGTTTTTATGGAACACGTAATAATGGTTTAATTATAAGATGGGAATGACCTATATATCCCTCCAATGAATTGGGTAAAGATTTATATCCCATGATATTGACATAACTAGAATGAAAGTTAAATTCAATCAGTAATACATGGTCAAAATGACATTTAAACCCGGTTTAGTAATGGACTTTTTCCACTATGATGGTCTTGGTAGCAATTCCTTGGATTCTATGGAAATCATAATATGTGCTTATTACTTTTCTACGATTTCATGTATTATGCCAATGCTATTCTATCACGGTTAATGTTATTTTATAATATATACCTTATGTTTTTCCGAGATTTATGTCATTGATCCTGAATTTGATGTTTGAACTTTATATTCATGATTTTTACACTCATATTTTTATGTTTTGTTTTATGATCTCCATGTTTACCATTAATGATCATTTGAGATTACCCTTTTTATGTTTTCTTTTCCCTATGATATTAAGAAGTGTTTTAGGTTGGAAAAAAGGGTAATATATTTATCAGGGATGATTATGATCTTTCACCATAAATAGAATATAATGTTCTGAGTTTCCAAATACTCTAATCGAATATGATCTTTGGGAATTTTTTAGTGTCACGTATTTAGTATTCCACAAAAGAAATATAATGTCTATGTCCATCAATCATGGGTATCTAATATGAAGAAACTTTGTTTTAATTTGCTTTAACAATGTTTTTTGAATTTTCTTACAACCTTCCATTTGTATAATAATGTTTTTTTTATTCAAGACTCAGACCCAGGTCATTTTCCAGACATATGTTTCCAGACCCATGGTTACTGTTAAGCAGTACCAGACACAGAATTATTGAAGAAGGTATTGTCCTTTTATAAATGTTTTCTTTTCTGTAATAAAATAATTTTTCTTTCTTCTTTTGAATGAATTTGTAGAATGAAGAAGTATTTTTGTTGCTGAAGAGTTTTGAAATAGGATTTTGGTAAGGTTTGTGAATTCATAAGTTAGAAATATTTCAAAACATTATAAACCAAATTAGATAATTATTTTCTGATCAATATGATCTCACAAATCATGAAATCTTTCATGCTAAATTATTTTTAAGAAATAGTGGAGAGATTTGATGAAATCCGATTCATTGAAAAACTAAAATCAGATTCAAAGAAAAATAGAAATCAGATTCACTAAAAAAAGAAGTTAAATCCGATTGACTGATTAGGATGCCGAATCAGATTCACTATAAACAAAAAGAAATTAGATTCATATAAGAAATTAGATTCAATATAAATTAATATAAATAATATTCATAAAAGTAATTGGATTCACTGAGATGGATAAAAAATATAATTAACTGAAAAAGTGTATTCCAAAAGATTATGAGGTCAAACTATAAATTCATTTTTTTATAATTATTAAAAAATTTGAAGGATGTTTGGAGAAGTCAAAGTTGTTGTTTTAAATGTTAGATTCTTGCATATCAGTGACATTCGAGGAAGTAGTGAATGTTTTCAAGTTTATCATTTTTTATTTTACGAATTTCATACAAATGCATTCTCAGATCATTTATTCATTGGTATCTTTTTACATATGTGTCTAAATTGAAGCACTAAATAATTCAAAGTTAAAGTTACCACATAATTAAAGAAGAATTTTATCTATAATTCTCTCAGAGTTTTAGAATTCTTATTGTATTCAGAAAATTAGATCCAGAATTTTGAGAAAATAGGATCCAATGTCATTGTTCTAAAAATCAGATCAAGTATTTTGGAAAAATTCTATCTAATATTCTAAGAAATTCAGATAAATCATTCCTTAAAAATAAAATCCGACATTATAAAAATATTGGATCCAGCATTCTTGCAAAAATAAAATCTAGCTTTCTGAGAAAACCTAATCTAGAATTTTGAGAAAATAATATACAATATTTTGAGAAAATCAAACCATATTTCTATAGAAATTAGATCCATCATTCTAAGAGATTTCGGTCTAACATTCTGCTAAAAATAAAGAAAATTTTCTGAGAAAATAAAATCAGATCAAACCAAATCGATTTGAGGATTTTCACTGAGAAACTATTTAACAGTTTCAACAAAGTCATTATGTATTTATTTGGATCAATTTTTAAAAAAAAACATTATAAGTGTATAATAGTCAGAATACTATTTCCCATCATGAGATAGAAGGTGTGTATCTGGAGTTAGAACAAGTTGTATTCACTTCTTTATAAAAGTGGATTTCCATATACACACGAGAGTGGATATGGAAAGGACGTATGTTATCAAACTGAGGTCGAACATTGTAAAACTTTTGTGTGTATCATTTTATCAAACCATTACATGCATGAGTATTTACTAATGGTTGATAAAGAAATAAATATTAATTTTTTTCAAGGGTTAGGTCTCTAAAATTTTGAAACTTATAAAAGTAACCAATTGATTCAGCCTCCCCCCCCTTTCAGTTGTAATTATATAATTGGAAATCAATTTATATAGTGGGTCATTTTCCATTGTTGAATCCTTATAATGGATAATATCAATTGTTCCATTAGTATATAAATTACCACATTCAATGGAAAAAAATTATATTGATGGAAAAAATAGGATGATTCCATAACTCATATATCGTAGATTGGACATTTTTTATTCTTATACATTTTTTATCACCTACTGTGAAAGATAAACCCTGGAAATTTGTTGATAAGAGAAATTTAGAAGTTGATGGAAAGGATATAAAAGAAATCCTTGTGTCCCTATAATACAATATTAAAATTAAGGTGATAGGTATCAAAACATCAAAAAGTATATGAGACAAGATGGTAAGTGTTTTCTAAGGGAATAATAAAATCAAGGAAGTAAAGATACAAATATGGATTATAATTTATGAAGACATCATAATTATGGATGAAGACATAATAGAAGAATACTTCACCAGATTTAATGAATTTTTTTTAACATCAAAGGATTTAGTGATGTTTTGAAAATTTATATAATTTTGAAGAAACTTATGAGAAACTTTACAGATAGGTTTGATTCAAAATATTAATATTTAGAAAATAAATATGATTTATTTCACAATTAATTTCATAACATTATAGTTTCTTATAAAATGAGGAAATCTAAAATCTTTTAATACAATATGAATGATGAAATGGATTTTGATGTCATGATAAAGATGAAAATAGAAGATATTTATGAAGACAATCTTAGTGAGTCTGATGATAAGGAATATTTTTAGGTGAATGAAAAACATTATGTCATTCATATGCACGAACTATCGAAGAAGAAGCGGAATGTATTGACATAAAATTCAACTTCACGATTTTTAGTGTGGTGGAATTAGACTACTTGTTATGAATTTCCCCAAGGAGAATGTTGGTGAATATTGAATGATTCTAATGAAAACCCATGATTTGAGAAGTGAAATAAATGATAAAGAAGTAAAGTCTTCCAACACATACAAGGATAAGTTTATAGGAATCAAATGAAGTATATTGAGCATGAAATTTGAATCATATTTAACTAAAAGAAATTCATCTGATATGGCAGTTCAGAAAAATTCACAAACTTCATGAAAATGTTGAGTAAATAAAATATTCCTTAAAGAGTGAGGATGGTGGTGAAGAATATAATAGAGAGTATCAGCTCATAACCAATATGATTTCATTGAGGGATAAAAAAACTCTCAATAAATAAATTACATTAATTAAGAATGAGGAAAAAAAAGTTCCTTCTGAAATAAAAGATGTCATCAAGTAGGGGGATTAATACATTTTGTAGATTTTAAGTTACAAACATAGAATTGATGAATAGGAAAACATGGTTAAAGATCTTAGTAAGAAGATGGAATCTAAGGAAGAATAGGTTCACAAGTTTAAATAAATATTTCCAGATTTTGAATGTAAATTGAGTTAGATGAATGAAATCATAAAAAAAATCTATAGAAGTATTATAATAGACTTAAAAAGTTACTAGGATGGCTCAATATTAAAATCTGATGAAATATTATTTTACTAAAAATAATGTTTCATCGGATTCTTTTAACATTTTACGTTCTATAAAAAAGAGTGGGAAATATTGGGTGGAGAGATGATGTGAGAAACCGATAAGATATATAAATTTAGAGTAATCATTAAAAATAAATGTTGTTCTAAATCATGAGAATGTTAGATCTAAAATAATCTACCAACCTCAATAAGGTATGTATTGAGAAAGATATTTATTGAAGTTAAAATCATTATTTAATGGCTATTACAGGTGTTGTGCAATATATGGTAATAGATCTTATAATTTTTGGCCCAACTATTCTTTACTCATACGTAAGTACGGGAAACATAGAGGAAATAGATAGAGAATAATGATTAACTAGCATAACTTATAGGAAGTAGAAAATCTAAATTCTCAAGATGTTAGAAAATTTCCAACAATGAATCAATTTGAATGTTTGGAAAAAGTTTAAGTATGATGTGACTAGTATTTACATCATTCCTAATGATATATGAAACTCATTATAGATAAAATTAATTATGATATAAAGGAAAAGGAAGCTGAAAAGAATAATTTCAAGGAAAGAGTAGTAATTTTCGAAACAACATTAATATTAATTAAAAGTAACAAACCATGGATATATGATAGTGTTTGTTCATCACATATGATATGTGATATAAAAATCATGATTCATGTTAAATTTCATGACAGTGACGTAGTTACCGTTAGGAATTATGGTTCCTTAAATATCAAAATAATAAGAATAGCTGAGATTGAAGTGAAAATTTTAAAATATAAGGAAGTTTTGTTTATTGGTGGTCCAAAACATAATATACATAGTTTAAGTCAAAATTGTGATAATGGAAAAGAATTTGTTTTTATAAAATATTCTTTTTCTATAAAAAGAGTGAAATATGTAAAATAGATTATGAATGGAGATAGAACTTGTGGAAATATCATTAAAATAGGATAATCAAACAACTCTTTATACTTGAGTGCTGAATATGAAAACCAATTGTGCCATTGAAGGCATGTCCACGTTGGGAAGAAAACATGAATAAATTTTAAGAAGTTTATTCTGTCTGGAATTTTCCATTATTTAAAATAAAAGATGAATATGTTTTTATTACTTCATAGAAAGGAAATATGACTTACAAAAGTCAAAAAATTGTTGAGAAATAATATATCATACCACATGATCTTATTCATTACAATTTATGTATACCGACGAGACATTAATAAATTAAAGAGGACTTATATTTTGTCACTTGTGTTGATGATTTCACTCCGAATAAAAAGAAAATCGTGTTTATGAATCATAAGTCGTAGACAATTGAAATGTTAAAATTTTTCAGAGAAGATATTGAGAAATAATTGGGGGTTTACAAAAAATAATTTGAGAATATATAATGGAATATAATTAAGAAATAATGTTTTTGAATATTATATGAGAAAACATTGTATCAAATATCAATATAGTTCTACCAAATAATCGACCAAAAATATTTAGTGGTAGAAAGAATGAATAGAATTTCGGTGGAAATGGGAAGAAGTGTGTTACTTGAATAAAAATTTTCAAAACTCTTTTGGAGATAAGCTGGTAGTGCTGATGTAATAATTCAAAGACAATTCTTATTGATACTGTAAACCAACACAAATCCTTATGAAATGTGGTATATCACAAATCATTCATTGAAATACTTCAATGGTTTTTTAAGTACATGTTTTCTCAAAATTAGAAATCCAAATTTTGGGAAGTTTGATGAGAATGATCCGGAAGGAACATTCATGAGTTATCCACTAAATGAGAAAAGTTACAAATGTTGGAAAAATTGTTTACAAAAGTTTTGTGAATCGTATGATGTGATGGTAATGGAAAATAAATGTTCCTTACCAAATGTTTTTGAGAATTCTCTTGAGGATAAATTTAATATTTCCACCAATAGTGAAATTAATTCAACACAACCTTATCTAGATTTAGAAGAATCATCTGATATGTAAATTACTGATATAAAGGAAACATTAAAATTTACTCCCTTATGAAAACATTGTAAATCTGAAATCATTATTGGGAATCAAAATGGTCTTGTTTAGACCACAAGGAAGATTATAATAGAAAATAAGACTTCACATATCCCAAAAGTTTGACTAGAATCAGTTTGAGAGGATATTCAATATAAATAATGTGTGGATTCAATGAATGGTAAGTTGGATCAGATTGATAAGAATGAAACATGGGATGTTGTTCTATGTCGAATCCTAAAAACTTTATCATAACCAATTGGGTTTATATAATTAAACTAAATAAGAATATAAAAGATTCAAGAATCTAATCAATACTTATTTATAAAAGATATGCACAGGTAGAAGGTTTGTATTTTGATTAAAACTTTTCCATAATTGCAAGCCTAGAAATTATTCAATTGTTTCTTGCAATGGCTACTCATCATAATTACAAATATTATTTGATGGATGTAATTTTATTTGTCCTTGAAGGAGAGATTGGGGATGATGTTTACACTGAGAAATATTATGTGTTTAAAGTTTATGATTATGAAATTTAATTTTTTTAAATTGATTAAATCTTTGTATGGGATGAATCAAGGTCCACATGATTGGTATTCGAATCTTGAAAATTGTTTAAGAGTGATGAAATTTTCTAAAGGAAAATTTGATTGAAAATTTAATGTGAAAGATGTAGACTCCATAACATCAATAGTAATTTTTTTGTACATAATACAATCATTGATAGAAAAAAAAAGTTTTGTGATGAGGTTGCGAAATAAATGAAGAAGAATTTTGAAATGTCAAATTTGGGAGAATTAATATTCTTAATTTTCATACAAGTTCAATAAAAGGAAAAATATATTTTCAAATCTCATGAAAAGTATTCCAAGGAATTGTTAAATATGTCTGAGGTTTCTCAATCTAAAATATTTTCAAAAATTATTTTTTTCAGAATTTTTTTATGTAAAGATGAATCTGGAATAAGTGTGAATCAGAATGAATTGTAGAAGTATATAGGATTTCTTCTTTACCTCATAGCCTTAATGCATTATACTTTTTATTATGTGACTTTATGTTCCATGTATCAAAGTATTCAAAAATAATCGAATATGTTGGTAGTAAAAAGTAATATGAGATATGTCAAAGGAACAACTTTACATGGGTTATTATACAAAAGAAACACTGAGAGAAAGATTCATGGTTATACTGATGCTGGTTGGGATGAGGAGTATAATGATATAATATCGACCTCAGAAGATACATTTTTCTTGGGTTAATGTTGTGTATGTTGGAATAGTAAGAAACAATGTTTAGTTACTTTGAGCACAATAGAATCCAAATATGTTGCAACTATTCAAACATGTACTCAACTGTTGTAGATGAATGTTCAGCTATAATATTTAAAAGTAAATGTATCTAAATAATTGAAGATAATTTGTTATAATCAGAGTGAACTGATATTTAAAAAAATCATGTCCAACATTATTGATCAAAACAGATTGATATAATGTTTTACATTATAAAATATAATGATCTAGTTCAAGATTTTTTGATATAATACATTTCAACAAAGAATCATATTGCAGATATCTTTACAAAAGCAATGTCGAAGGAAAGGTTTGTTTAATCGAGGTTTTAAGTTCATCTTTAACCTCTTAACATGTTTTCATATCTATCATAAGGTTGAACTCCCACCAAGAATTAGATAATTTTGAAAAAGTGTGACAGTTAGTAACAACAGTATAAATTATAAGAAGTTTTTACATAGATTCATTTACTGAATATGAAGTTATGGTCAACATATAATGGGGGAGAGAAAAAGAAAACTGACAATGGAGAAGAGAAAAATAAAAGTGAGAAAAAAGTGAGGATAGTTTATCTTTACATGGCTGTAAAATTTCTTTTCACCATGGGGTGAAATTCCTTCAAAATTATTACTTTATCCAATAATGTGGGGTTAGGAAACACATTTTTAAGAAAGGATATGTTTTGATAATATTAAAAGACATGAGTTATTTACAAAATTTGTGTTGTGAAGGATTCTAATAGTTTTAAGAAATTTCTAATGAGTGTTTTCAACAAATCCAAAGGGGGATATTGACTAACCATTGTGATAATGTGTTTCAAAAAAGTTTCTCTGTTTTTTGACAACAAAATTTTGTTTATAAGAATGTTTTTCTATTCATGAATCAGACCTAGGTTTTTTCTAGACACATGTTTCTGTACCCATGGTTTGTATAGAGTTTCACCATACACAAAATTAGTTCGAATGATGAGGCTATTTTTTATGGAAGGTTTTCTTTTCTATAATAAAATAAATAATGATGTTCTAGGGTTCAAAAGTAGTTGCTAAATGAAGTCATTTTTTGTTGCAAAAGTGTTTTTTGATACGATATTGATAAATATTGTGATGTAATAAGTTATAATATTTTCAAAATATTCTATACCAAATCATAAATTTCGTTTCAGATCAAGAAGATCATAGAAATCATGAAAACATTCAAGATAAATGATTTCGGAGAAATGGTTGAGATATTTGAATAAATCAGATTCACTGAAAAATAGAAATCATATTCACATAAAATCATAAATCAGATTCACGAAAAGTAAAAAGTATCAGATTAAATAAGAAGAAATAAGAATTAGATTCAATAAAAATAAACATAAATTATATTCACTAAAGAAATCAAATTCACTATAAACAAACATAAATTGGATTAAAAGAACAATATAGATTCACTGAGAAGGATACACAAATCATATTTTCTCAAAAAGAAAATTCTAGAAGTTGAGGTTATCAAACATGAAATTAAATTTTTCATAAATTGCAAAAAAATCATGCAAGGTTTTATGAAGTCAAATATGAAGTTTTAAATGTGATATATTGGCATATCATTAAAATTTTATCATGTGGGGAATGTTTTCATTATTCATGTTTTTAATTTGTGAATATACTAAAAATACTTTCTCATATTTTTGTTATTTTCCTTAATTTTAAATACTCGTGAAAGGTAGAGAACTGAATAATTATAACTAAATGTTACCATATTATTGATGAATAATTTTATTGATAATTATATCATAGTTTCAATTTTGCAGATTGTCTTCAGAAAATCAGATCTAGACTTTTGAGAAAATCATATCCAACATCATTGTTCTGAAAATAGGATCCAACATTCTAAGAAAATTAATTATTAAAATATATGAAAATTGGATCCTTCATTCTACAAAAATCTAATCTCTAATTCTGCAAAAATAGTAATCATAATTTTGTTAAAATATGATTCATCATTCTGAGAAAAATAAATCAATCACCCTACAAAAATCAGATCCATCATATTAAGAAATCATGATCGAGCATTCTTTGAAAATTTCATCTAGCTTTCTCATAAAATCATATCCAACATTCTTCAAAAATTGGATCCAACATTCTATGAAAGTAATACTAGATCCTTCCAAATCGGATTGAGAATTCCAATTAAGCAATTGTATAACTATTTCAAAAATGTCTATTTCATTTTTTTGGCTAAATTTTTTTATATTCAATCATTGTAAACAGATACGAGCAAGTATAATCTTTCCTATCGTGAATATAAGTTGTCTATACGGAGTTGGAACAAGATGTATTCACATCATCATGATATTATATTTACATAAACCCATGAGAGTGGCTATGGAAAGGATATAAGTTGGCAAACTAAGGCCAAACCTTGTAAATATTGTAGTCTTTTATTATTTTCCTACTTTTCCTGCATGATTAGTTAAAAAAGGTTAATAAGTAAATAAATATTAATAGGTTATAGCCATAATGTTTCAAAAAGTCTTGAAAATTATAAAAACTGAACAACTGATTCAGCCCCCCCCCCCCTCTCAGTTGTCATTTGATCCACAGAACATTATATGGGGTTTTCTGTGAAATTTATGTTTTCAAAGATCTAGAATAAAATGATAAATTTTTCCTCATCTTCTCACTCCAACAAGATTCCCCCGTATACCAGCATCTCCTCATTATCCATGTAGTAGAGGTAGGTTTCTTCAATAGTGATGGCCACATTTCCCATCATCTATTTGAAATGGTAGCAACCTCTATGTAGTAATGGTAGGATGTAGTAGATCCTTAGTTTTTTATCTTAATAGTTTCCTCGTTTGGTGCACCACAATAGTATCACATTACCTTATGATGTTAAAATATTTCAATAGGAGCACATTCAACAAGCAGTTGTACCTCGCAATATAATATTCGCGGATGTAGACTACCGCTATAGGTAGGTAAATGTTTTTAGATCTTGTGAGGTTATTTTTTTCTACCCTTAAATAGTTTTTTATACTACTAATGATTCTTTTTAACAGCCACTAAATTTTTATGTGATC
Organism: Viscum album; assembly: GCA_963277665.1. Classification (NCBI taxonomy): domain Eukaryota; kingdom Viridiplantae; phylum Streptophyta; class Magnoliopsida; order Santalales; family Viscaceae; genus Viscum; species Viscum album. Next base: position 1,761,955,244 of record OY728125.1, read on the forward strand.
ATCTAATTAATTTAATTTCAACCACTAGTTAATTTTTTTTAATAAACTAGTGATTTCTTTATTACATTCAATTTAATGATTTAGCACATCTAATTCTTTTATTCTTGTACAATTTCTAATTAAATTTTCTCTAGAAAAGCATAAGTATCTCTATTTTTGTTTTTTTAATATTTATCTGCTATATATGTATAGTAATTTTTTAAATATTTTCTATTCCTTATAATTAATTACAAATAATTCTTAGTTACTATAAATATTACTAAATACTTTGAAAAAATTTCAATATAGTTTTGAATTTTGTTTCTTTTTCTATAGAAATATGAAACCTATTTAATGATTAATATGCAAGTTTTGTTAGTGTTCAAATTATCGCTTTTAATTATTTTTTAAATTAATATTTAATGACAAGGAAATTATTCAAAATTAATTTATATTATTTCATGCAGTAAAATATATGTTTTTAATAAAAACTACATTAAATTTTTTCGAAATTTAAAGAGTCAAATTGTCTTCTCATATTCCTGGAATTTTTTTGACCTATTATTCTGAAAAATATTTGACTTAATTAATGGGTAATTCAAATTGTATTGGATTTGAATTTTTTAATTTCAAATAAATATTGTTATAATTATTATGGGGGATAGCTTTCTCTCTCATAGATAATTACTATAATGATAATTTCACTCACTTAAATATTCTGAAAACAATTATTTTTATTTTTATTTTTTGAATTATTTTACCTATGGAAGATGTTTTTTACTCTTTATGGTTATATATTTAAAGGGACACTGGGAAGATTTAAAATATATCCAACATTATCGATAAAAAATTAGACACTAATTTATCAATGAGAATATAAAATTGATGTTTCAAAGTAATATACAACATGTAAATTCAAACTCAATATATGTTTCATCATCTAGTTGATATCACAAGAGAAGAATTATATTTTATTCAACTTCATCTTCCATGACAAGATGATCTAATCCTCAACTGAAGAACCAATTCATGTTCTTTCTTATTTATATTCAACTTTATTTGGTTTCTATTGTATTTAGCATTTGTTCATCTATTTCACATTCACCATGTTTTTCAATTTTTTCTTTAAAATAAAAAATAATTTCATTCTCTCTTACTTAGATTTCGACTCCCATATGATAATGTCAAGACCATTTGGATAGTCACTCCCATATTCGAAATCTAGGGTTTTAATTTGGTTGAGAGTGTCTAACAATAGTTAGTATCAGTGTGGTTATCCCTCCAATTTATAGAAAAGGATTCTGTATTTGTGATATGATTCACACTCCGGAATAATTTTAGTGCAAAATGTATCTCTCTTAGATTAGAGAGGCATAAGAGTAGATATGTCCATCTTTGGACTGAACTAATATAAAAAAATTTCTGTTCATTTGTGTATTATACCTCAAATTAACTCTAATAATTGAATATCATAATTCATTTTTATAATTATTCTATTTCATTATTCTTTTTATATGAACTATTCCCCACCCTCTAGACCATCGACCATTACCCTTTATAAGATAATAATGGTATTAAAAATTAAAAATTAAAGGAGATTAGAAGAGGCGTATTTTGGAAATCCCTCATACAATCATTTATAGGTAACGATTTGTGATATTATTTTGATATTGCCTTCTCATTTTACGAATTTACCATATTTAAATCTTCTGTAGTGACTAATATTTACCCATGTAAATTATTTTTATGATTTATAATGAAATCGACCTTATCACCTAATTTGGAAATGATAATTAATTATATGAAAATAAGTTTATTCTTTTCAATTTATGAATGTTATAAAAATTAACTTTAATATAAATACACCTAATGAAACAAAAAAAACTCTAAAAAATTGTATTTTTAAGAATAACTATGTATTTATACTTATCTAGGACAATGATTAAGTATATTATATATTCCCAAAGAAGTAATTGGATAACATTTAATAAAATATTGGTTAGTTTACTTTCAATCCAAACCAAAACCGAATGAAATCCTCAGAATACTTAATTAAAAAAAATGAAAAAACTTTTTTTCTATTAGAATAAAATATTACATCTATTTCAAAATGTCAAAAATAGGATTTTAAATTCAATAGTTTATTTTTAAAGGGATTATTATATTAATTAAATTAATACACGTATAATGAGATTGATTTATAATTTTTTCATTTCATTCTCGTATTATTATGGTGTCTTAAACGTTATAGTATTTGTAAAACTGTATTGTCACTATTCACACAAAAATCAAATTTTATAGAAAATTTACAAAAAATCAGACTAAGATAATTTTTGAATTTTTAATAAAAAAATAATTTCCATTTTATTAAATATAATTCAAAATTTTGATATAAATTTTTTAAATTTATTGAAAATTAGAAACACTATTTGTAGTACTATAATGAAGAGATAAGAGATTGTAAGTTGTACGATAGTTGTTGGGATATAGTTTTTACCTCCAATAGTAAAATATTGAGTCTTATATTCCCATTCCTTAAATATTTTATTCCTCAAAATTTTATATACATTTGATAATAAAATAAATGGACAATTCATCATCTCTTCCTCTTTAGGTTCCCATGTTTCCTCTTCAAAATTTTTATTCTTCCAAAGTACTTAAACCAAAAAAAATTTCCGATTCCACAATAATTCAAATTTAGATTTAAGAATCTAGAAAATATCTTTATTTCCTAAATATTTAGGTTTCAATTCAATTTCCTTAATGGTGAGTATGAATGTTGGGTTTGACATATACGTCATCAGCAATGAAACATGGAAAACATCATGTAGTTTCAAAACATTGGGTGACATAGCAAAATGGTATTCCAAAACATCAATTTTCTCTAATATTTCAAAATTATTGATCTTAATATGACTTAGATTCCCCTTATTTCTAAAACATAAAACTCCATTCCATAAAGACTCCTTTATGAAGACATGACCCCCACCTAAAATTTGATTCCTATCATCCAAAGATTGGCATTACTCTTCTTCATTCTTTAATCTATCTTGATATGATCATGTATGGACCAAACCTTTATATCTCTCTCCAAAACAATTTATATGTCTACAAAATACAATAATATAACTTTATACTAAATATTTTTTCCTAATATCACTTCTTATGTAATTATTCATATAGTTCCATCTAAATGATTTAATTAATGCTATTATTGTATAAAATTTCCAACAATGATAGAAACTAGTCCCATGTTCCGTGAAAATCTTGTGAGCATGATCACATAATTACTTATAATATTTGAATTGTCTTTTTAGGCACTCATCATATTAAGGATGATATAAGTTTCTCACATATATCTCAATATTTAATGGTTCCTAAAGACTCCTCGAAAATGTTAATGTGAACCAAGGGTCACAATCAGTTAAAATTGATGTAGGTATACAATGACATCTAATCAAATTATTAATATAAATTAATTAAAGGTTCTCTAGATAATATCTTTTATTAAGATGTTGTATATTAGATTTAAGTTTATGTAACACTAACAATAATGAAATAAAATCTTCAATTTCTTGGTTCATGTTTTTCCACCAGAAATTTACCCTTATATCCCTATGCATGTTGATTCTACTAGGGTGTATGGATAAATTTTTTGTGAGATCCATATCGTAATTCTATATTCTACTCATGTATGTATATAACACAAATTATCATTCCAAATTTCAATAAACTAACATCATATATTATTTATGTATATCTCTCTACTTTCCTATCTTTATTTTTCATTTATAAACACATATCACCGTATAGAGATTTCTTTATCTTCTCTCAAAAATATTGTTTGGTAATCACTTAGAAGACGAATTATGATTCTTATTCCCTAGTAATTTAGTACTAATGTTTTCCAAAATATAAGATTCTAATATACATTTTTGACCTCATCATGTTCATAACTCCATTGTGCTTCTTAATGAATGAAACAACCATCTTTTTCCTTCATTTTTTGGTATTTTATTATGTATTCATAATCCTTGAGTAATTCCAATTATCAAATTTTTCTATTTTTGATCACATTATATGATAATTTTTTCCTAAAACTATTTTCATCTGTATATATGTTACATCATTATCATAGATATATTGTCTCCACATATCCAAAGAAAATATTATATATTTCAAATCAAGATCATTGTTTGGGTAGTTTTATTCATGGATATTTAATTTATTGATTCATAAGATTCCACTCTATTTTTTTCATAAGTACACACTCCATAACATTCTTTGATGTATCAGTATATATCACAAATATTCCCATTTTAATGGTAAATTTTGTATTCATGCATTTACCAGTATCATCTGTAATTCTTATAAAAATTCTCACTGTCCTTTATCCATATAAATTTAACCCTTTTACATGTAAATTTTGTTAATGATTTGGCTAATAGAGACAAATTTTTAACAAATCATCCATAGTCACATGTTGAACGAAAAAAAATTGTATCTTAGTTATATTTATTTTCATGGGACATTATTAAAATGTATTTTTTTATTGAATCAATAATATATATTCTATAAATTTATAAAATATGGAAATGAAGATAATCATCCTATATTTGAAATTCATACTTGTTAAATTTTTCATATAACTCATTTTCTAAAAGATACTAAAGAATAAATCTTAGAATATTATTATATATTTCATAGCTTTAATAGTATACTAGAATGTAATTAATAAATAAAATAATTAAGTTATCAAAAAAATCCTTGAATACTCAATTCATTATATCCGTAAACATGGAGTAGTAATTATTTAATCCAATATAATTTTAATTAACTCATAATTTCAATACATAATATGAAATTCAATCATTGTTATATCACTTTTTTTTTACTCTTAATTAATAGAAAACATAACAAAGATCAATGTTTGAAAAATCACGATCTCTTTAAAGCTGATGAAATTATCTATTAATGTGTGACAATGCCACTAATTCATTATAATAATGGAAATGATATACCTAGAATTAATGGAAAACCTTTTAGACTGATAATTATTTTCCAAATATAGAACATGGGATCCGGAAGATGAAACACCAGTGAATAAAATCCCATATCACACAACTCATGTAGTTTTTTCTCCAATTCCACTAGTTCCAATGGGGCCAATCTGTAGGGTGTTATGGATATAGGTTATTCATTTGGTTTTAGTTCAATGGAATACTTTACATCAAGATTAGGTGGATGTCCAGGTAATTATTTGGGAAATAAATTAATTTATTTGTGAAATATATGTTCATCCTCTATTTTATGGTTTTTCCTCTTATGTATTTATTTTTATTTCTCTTCCAGAATTATAAAATATTTATCTTGGAAAAAAATTTATGCATTATTATTCAAGGAACAATATATACCAAGGCCAACTAGCCTATACCCAAGTGGTACAGGCTCCTGCATAGAATCCAAAAGACCCGGGTTCAAATCCGGGCAGGGATGAATTTCCAGGTAATGTAGCAGGGCACTGTAGCGGGGTATTGTAGCAGACAATCTGGTAGTAGTGGGAATGTAGTAGTGAAAGCACTGTAGCGGCGGAGGAACTGTTGCAGGATACTGTAGCGGCGGTGGGTACTGTAGCAGGTACTGTAGCTGCGGAGGTTATTGTAGCGGTACTATTCATAGAGGGTCCTTTGGGCCAAAAAATGGGCTTTCAAGCCATGTATTCAGGGCACTTGGCCTTGGGCCTTCAGGATATGTATTGGTTCTTCCACTACCCTATAAGAGGTCTTTTCTTTAATAATAAATTGATGCTTCAGCCCCATCATTTTAAAAAAAATCTATACCAAGTATTATTTCAAATTGAACCATATATATAACTATAAATTTTATAGCTGGTTAATATATATATATATATATATATATATTAATATATACTTCTCATCATGTCCTTATTGAAATAATATTTGTAATATGCATTCTAATTAACACCCTATTTCACATTTTGTTATAGGATGATTTAATGTTCTTAGAAAACATTCATGATATAAATGTGTGGTGTTGTTCCCCAGTGTTTCATTTTTTGTTATGGAGTAATTATGATAGTGAATATTAAGGGGTGATTCTTGGATAATTTTTATGGATTCTTTTGATGTAATTGGATGTCAAACTAGATAAATTATCCTTTTTTAACTATGATGATTTTAAAAGTGATCTCTAATGTTAATTACATGTGCTAAGGAGTTTTCACATTGTTTACCACAGTTGAAGATGATGAAAATAGTAATTCCATGAAGAAGAAAGGCTATGGTTTATTCTTTTAATTCATTATTATTTTTAATTTATCATGTTCATGATAAAATATAAATTAATATCACTACTACAAAAATGAATTTAAGAGTGCTAAAAAAGGACTTTATCATCACTAGAGAAGTACTAACTACTGAAGCGAGTTTAATATCCCAAGAGTTTTATTAGTGCTAAAAAGAAACTGATAAAAGCATCCTTTATCAACTCAAATTGAATTGATGATAAATTAAATCATTATTAGTGATATTTTAAGAGATGATAATGGTGCATACTGTTGTGTGATGTTACAACACAATGCAATAGTAGAGCAGTGCACAGTAAAAGCATGTTGTAGAAACAAAAAAAACCGAAAAAATCAAGTACAAATACATAATTTAAATGAAATATAATTTGCAACACAAATAAAAAAACACTACATTATAGAAATTTCTAAATTGGTTTATACAATTACATATTGAAATTTTCTTACATACATTCAAAAAAGGACATCTCTTATTTTATTTTGATCATAAACCTTGCTTGAGATAAAAATCTACTGTATAATAAAATTGTTCTTATTTTAGTAATAATAGAAATAAATAAATTAACAGAAAGTGTTAATTTTAAACAAAACAATGAATCATACAAGGGACATTGTGTATCAGATTGAGTTGTGGTTGATTCCTTCACATCACACAATTTCCTGTTCATCTTAAAAAAATAAATCTTTAATATTTAACAAAATAAGTATAATTTAAAAATTATATATGAAATAATTGTGTAATAGACTATAGAATTATGAGAAAACAATATAGGGTATTTTTCTCAGTTTTGGAAATGTGATGCAAGCTTTAAACTAAAATGATACTTATATATTGAAAATACACACTTACAGTCATACCGATCACACAGTGCATCATGTTGAGGAACTTATAATTCTTACAAATCTAGAATGACTTATGGATCATTTTCCTGAAGTATAAAAATATATTAATTATTTTTCTTGATTTTGTGTATGTCATTGGCCTTTTTTTAATAAAATGTCATTTTAAACTAAAAATACACATTTTGACTCATACTAGTCACATCATGTGTCAATTGGATGTTATACCAATTCCTACTTGTCAAAAATTACTAATTATTTTTTTATAACATACAAATATAATCTATGCATGTTTGATCAATTTTCAGTAAGTGACACTTTTTTAACTAAAATTTCAATTTTAAAATGAATGTAGATAGATTTAGTTACACCAAACACATCATGAAATAGATTTAGGTGCATCTAATTCCTTGAAACAAAAATGACTTATGGATCATTTTCCTAAAGTATGAAAACAATCCAAAAAACATTTCATTTTTTTGAGTAGTTGGGTTGTCATTTTTACTAAAATTGATGTTTATTATGAATAAAAAATCACACTTAGGGTCATATCAGTCACACCGTTCGTCATATGGAGTGGCGTCTAATTCCAACATGTTACAAATAGATTATGGATAATTTTCACATAAAGTAAAAAAGTAGTCCAAATTCATTAACTATGTTTTGAGTATGTCTCTTATCATTTTTAAAAAAATGTCAATTTAAAATTAAAACATGCACTGGGACTTCTAAACATCATATATTTTATCAGTTTGACAAGATTCAAATTCATACATGTCAAAAATTTCATAATATTCAATGTTGTAAATTATCATTAAATTCTGAGCATGTTTTCTGAGATTCTATTGAGTGAAATTTTTTTAACTAAATTATCGATTTTAAACAGCTAAAAGACACATGGAGTCATAAAGGGAAAATAATCTATTAGTTTGAGGTGTGGAATATTTCTACACGTCAAAAATTATATATGGATGATTTTTCAAAATTATCAAAATAATATGACTGCATTTGGACAGTTTTGATTAGGCTAGTTGTCATTTCTACTAAAATTTTTGTCAATTTTAAATAAAAAGATGCATTTCATGTCATACTGGTTCCACCTTGTGTCAGATTGAGATGCAATTTAATAATAAATTTCTCAAATGACTTATGGATCATTTTAAAAATGTATCAAACCCATATAAATGTTTTTGATCAGTTTTGACTGGTTCACTTATTTTTTTATTAAAATGACATTTTAAACTAGAAACATGTACTTTGACATATGTATATGACATCATGTATGCATTTGATGTGAAACTAATTCCTATATGTAAAATGACTCCTGAATTAATGTAATAAATTAATAAGAAAATTATAGTTCATTTTTTCTATTTTTGTTGAGTGAAATGTTTTAAACTCATCAATCAATTTTAAATATATAATGGACACATTGTTCCATAGTTGTCACACCATGCATCGAATTGAGGTCTAGATGATTGTTACATATTTTAAATTACAGATGTTTTATTTTTCTTAATGTATCAAAACAATTATAATATTTTATCTTGTTTTGGAGTACATCAGTTTCCCTTTTTACTAAAATTAATGTCAATTTTAAATAAAAAGTATAACTTTGAGTCATTTCAGTCAGACTGTGAGTCATCTTGAAGTTTTTATGATTCATACATAACCAAAAGTCTGCAAAACAATTCCTAAATTATAATGTTCTTGTGTTTCCATTGGATTTTAATCTTGAACTTCTAGTACTGCACATTGACTCATTGTTCTTATCCAAAAATCCTTCCTCGTTGTTGAAAGTCATCATAAAAGAGGAAGCTCATGTGGCCATTATATCCTAGGAAGTCACTATAATGGGAACATGAGATTCACATACTCAAGTTTATGTCTACAACAAGAAAGTATTTTCAGATAATAACATTGAATCAATATTCCTTGTGGGTAGTTTGACAAATAAAGGTAATGAAAATGGATAATGTGGTAGCATTGGAAGAAAGATTCATTTTCTCACTTTTTTGTATTGTTGTAGATACTTCAAAACAATATAAATTACCAAAGGATCTATTAAGGAAAATAAATAATTATTAGATAAAAATGATATTGAAAATAGCTTAAAAATTGTATGTAAAATGACTAAAAAATTAATTCCATAAGTAGTTGGAGTTCATGTTTTCCTAACAGTTTTTTACATTCTAGACACATTTCTTAATTTTTTTTCTCAATTGGAAGCTCAATGTATAATACATCAGGAGGAAAATGAATTGATATTAGCAATAGTAAGAAATACAAGAAATAATGAAACCAATTAATAAAAACATGATAAAGGATAATAATCAAAGGAGAATGGTCAAAGGATATCAGTACTCATATATGTGAAAGAGGAAAATGTCATGGAATATAGGTATTTGGAGCCTGTTATACGTCACAAAAACATGAATAATAAAACTACTACATTCATAGTAAGATGATGGCTTAAACGGATGGTTCATTCAAAACAGATACATATACATGAATAATAAAAATTGTGCATGTATGATATGTCATGAGTTATGACGTTGGTAATATCTTATATTAAAAATGATATTCATGGTTTTATATTCACTTTGAGCACATGGAAGGATCTTTTTAATTATTTAAAACATACCCTCAGTAATAATCATAAAATGATAGTAAAACTTATTTATTGAATAGGTAAAATATAATAAATTTTCTTTTTTGAAAAAAACATACATTTTGATAAAATCAAATCCACATAATAATAATAATAAATACATTATTATTATTTTATATTATATTTTAAAAATAAAAAATAATTAAATGAACATAAAACAATATTTAAGAATTGGAATAAGTTGAAAATATTTCCATATACCTATATTTACATAATATACATATATCTACATGAAATTATAATTTTTAGTGAATTATATATGTCATTACATAATGAAAATATAATAAATTACAATAAATTAATATTAATAAATAACTATTCAAAGATATTAATTACAATTCAATTTAAATGTAAATTTTATTTAAATTTTTCTTAAAATATAAATTTGAAATTTGAAAACAAGTTAACTTTTGAAAAATAATTCATGTTAGAAGAAATAAACAATTAATCAATTTTATATATAATAATGAATAAAAAATATCATTTTCAAAATAAATAATTATAATAATAATAAATTTCTTTACTATTAAAAAATAAACATGAATGAGAAAAAGGATAATCTCCTTTACTTTATTATAGAATTTTTATTCCACTTTTTCAAGGAAGAAAAACTCCCTAGAAATACTCACTCACCCTCACAGATATTTGTGTGGAACATTTTTATAAGATGAAAGTAGAACATGAATCTCTTAAAAGAATGAGAAAGGTTATGCCAAAATGTTGATAAAGGCCCTAATTTATAGCCTACTGATAAAAAATTGATTTTATTTTAATAATTAATTCATTGTGCTGCTTTCCGATTTGCTGTTATTGGGTCCAATTATTTTCATTTTTATTTTTAATTGATGTTTAATGAATAGAAACAATTATGACATGGACATATAGATCAACCCATAAGCATGTATCGATTACAAGAGTAAATATTTTCATCTTTGATTTAATCTAAACAATAAAGGATTATTCTATAACCTCAGACCAAATTAAAATGAAAAATTGAATTTTGGGTTGTTTTATTATAGTATAGTGAAACTAGACTCATTAGGATGCATGGATGTGGGATGATAAGGACCAGTGGATAACCGAGGGAATGTAGAGGTTTCAAAAAACCTAAATTTCATTAGAGCCTTTGTTTCACTCAACCCTTGAATTTCTTTAGCCTTAGATTTGATCCTTGAAATTGTTAGATCCATGATTCTACCCAAGATTCATGTTAGTATTCGATAAAGAAGAGCATGATTATTAGGTTGCTTCTGCGGAGTGTTTCGGATATCACGAACTGGTTCCAAATGGTTAGAGTTATTAAAATAGATCGTGATACTTTTATCGGTGCTTCCAAAAAAGCACTCACAAATCAATATTTTTATCAATACTAAAATTAACTAATATATATATATATATTACTTTTTAAAAATATATATATTTTTAAAAAAAATTATTTAATATGTAATTATACTTTTCATAATAATACTTTTAATAAAATAATAATTTTATAATTCTTTGAGTATATATATTTTTTTGAACAAATAATATTTATATCATTATATATATTTAAATATTTATATATTTTTATAAATATAGTAAATATATATTCTTAATTTAAATATTTTTTTTATAATTTTATTACTAATTATTTATAATTAAAAAATAGTTTTTCAACAAATATTGTTTATTTTTCTATAATTATAAATGTATAAAAAAATAAATATTCATATATATATATATGTATATGTATTATACAAACGTATTTTTAACATTATCAAAGAATATTTAATATTAAGTGCAAGCCTGTTAAAAATTAGAAAAATTGATTAATTATAAATGAGTACAATTTTGAAAATTTGGATATGTTTGATTAATAGAAATCTTTAAAATAAATTATATTCATTGAAATAATGATAAATACATATTAAATGTATTAAAACATATAAAATAAATATAAATATAATAAATTGATTAAATTCCCAGAAAAATAGTTGTCTATGTGCGTGTGTGTATATGTATATATATATGAAAATGTATTAATTACATATATGTGAAATCAATATAATATTTTTGATCTATGATAAATTTAAAAATTAAACGACATTCAATTATGTCCATTAAACGATGCAGTTAGTTAGTATTTTTAATTCATATAAATTTTTAATTATAAATCATTGTTTACTAAATATATTTCTATTTAATGTAAAACATAAATAATTTTTTTTATCATATAAAACATATTCATATACAATCATATATATGTATATATTTAATATATACTATTTATTAACATTATCTATAATTATTTAATTAATAAAATGTTTAACAGTTTTCTCAGTTTACTTATTTTTAATTTTTATTTGTTTAAATTTTATTTTACATATCCTAATATATTTAATATATTATATATATAAATTATATATATTATAATAAATTTATTCATTTTTTTCATTAATTATTTAATTAATATAATTTGTAATATTTTTTAAATTTTTTTATTTTTAATTTATTTAATTATTTCATTTTATTCATATTTTTATTATTTCTAAAAAGCGATGATAAAAGATACCTTCATAGGTGCTGAAAATATAGGACTGATAAAGGGTATTCTTTATCTACAATAAACATAAAGCGTTGAAAAATTAGACTCTTTATCAATGCTAAAAAATGGGCTAATAATGGTTTCTTTTTATCAACGTTAAATAAATTCCCTGATAAAGGGTGTCTTTTATTTATTTTTAGAAAAAAAACACAGATAAAAGTAACCCTTTATCACCACTTTTTTCTAGCACTAATAAAGGACACAATCATTAAAGGCTTGTTTTTTATAGTTTATATATTTTTCATAGCGAATTTGTAAAGAAGAAGAAGAACGAATTTTGAAAAAGGTGGAATGGAATTTTATTTAAAATTTATCCTAGAAGTATATTTATTACTTTTGAATTTTATAAGTAATATATTAGTGGACATATATAAAAATTACACCAACCCACTACCAAAAAAGGCCTCGAACCAACGGAAGGAACAATTGGGACATGAGTTTAACTTTCTCAAGGAAACTAGCCGCATTCCAGCATGTGGTCATCATAGAGCAAATAGGAGCAACGACAGTGCCACTGTGTGGGGCATGATGATGGACGGGAGTAGATGAACAATGAGATATTAGAGGGGGAAGGGATTTTTGGATGGTCACAAGCGCACTTTGATTGATATACCAGACTAAAAACATTTTGATGCTTCAACCTAGACAAGGAAAAGAATGCATTGTTCACCCATCTTAAAAAGACAAACATCTTGTTTGCTATACGATCAACTTGATCTCGTCTGTATGCTCACGCTGGGTGGTTTTCTTCATCCATAAATGTTTGACGATTTTGTTTTAAATAGTTTATTAGCCATTTCCGGCCCAAAAAAATAATTTCCTCTCTTCCACATACCAAAAAGATGGCCACAAACAATCAAAACATAGTTGTGTTGAACTCAAAAGATCCATGCGAGATATATAAACTTGTTATGAGTGTGCTTATTGCATGGAAATTCATTAATAGATGGAAACTGATGTGTGATGCCACCATTGAAAAAACCCAAATCTTGGAAGAGATAACCATCAATATTGATGATTAGTTATTATCGACAGGATAATTTCATGCAGTTACACTTTCATTAATTAAATTAAAAGGTTGAAAACAATGAAGAATGGAATGAGACTCTAAGATATTCAAATTTCTTGTATAGAAAAAAAGGTAACCCAATTCATTAAGGTATTCAAAGAAAAGTAAAAATACCTCGACTCTTTGGGCCATTAAATGAAATGATGTATATATTTACAACATGATGTAAAGTGTATATTAATATATTTTTATTTAAAATATGAGTCACTACTACCATTTAAAGTCATTAAAAAAGGAGTTTCCTGAACCTCTCTGTTAAATGCACTACATGGGGGGATCCAAAATGTACTCTTATAGGACCCATGAAATATGTAATATGAAGATGATTATATGCATGCATACATGCATGCATGTTAAGTGATCTATGGGAGATCACTTAATCACGTGAAGAAGAAGAAATAAGTTCCCTTATCATTTGAGTATTCAAGGACACATTTATGGGGTATTTAAAATGTGGATAAAATAATACCCAAAAACAATGGGGTATTCAAGAATGATAAATGAAGAATACCCACATTTATTTAGGTATATAATTTGAGAAATAAAATACCCATGATCATTTGGTTATTATTATTTGAAGAATAAAATTGAATCTGTTAAATTATTATAAAATTTATTTAAGGATTTAAATGGGAGAATTTAAATCCTACAATTATCGAAACCCTTTCACCATATTGTTTTTTGTATAAATATGTGCAAGGAAATGATGGGAAATATACTAAATTACATGATCATTTTAAGAATCCCTGCAACAATTTATAAAAAAGTATTTTGAGGGCGAGCGAATGCTGAGAAATTCTTATACAATGTGATTATATATATCAAATCATTTAAAGAAGGAGAATTTATATCATTCAAGATTTCATTATAGTTTCAATGACCAATAATATATATCAAGTAATTTTGAGAAGACCATGATGATTTGTACACAAGTAAGGGACATCTAGTTTTCTTATAGAGGAAGACTATATGTGGTGAAAATTTTCTATCACTCAGAAAACTCAAGAGGAATCTTGTAGCTGGGGTGCTAACTATCTACATGAGTCTTTTGATTGGGGTGCCTAATGAATCATAGAAAAAGATCAGTATGGGTGTTTAAGAAATTGTGGATAGAGCAACTGGGGCGTCTAACATGCTTCATTAACTTTTGGAGATAGTGAAAATAATATATTTGGGGTAGTCTAACCAACATGGAAATGAGTAGGAATTTTATTGTTGGTCATTATAAATATTGTGTGCTTCATTCACATATTTTACAACTACAACGAAGTTGAGTTTTTTTTAAAAAAAAATTTATCGAGAACCTTCAAAATTTCAATATAATGAATTTAAAAGGATTAAAATTCATAAAATAAGTGTAAAACTTATTCACCAACCTATTAGTGGAACCTAATCAGTCCTGCAGCTCTATAGGTCGTACCAAAGCATAGGTAACCTCTAATGATCAATTAAGTGTCTATATAGATGGTTAATCTAAATTCTATAAATATTCAATGATTTCACACATTTAGTGCATCAAATTATCATAGTTGGAGGAGGAGGATGTTATGCTACCTCCTTCACATGGCCTTGAAGCCTGATAATCTACCATAATAGGTTTTCTATATATTTCTAAAGATTCTCCCTTAATCATGAAGAAAAGATGAATTTAGAGGGATATGTTGGTGAAATAGCATGCTAAACTTCCTCATTCACTTGTCCATGAAGCAATATATATATATAATAATAATTTTTCCACATATTCCTAAAGATTATCCATTAAATATTGATTAAAAGTGGAATTTAGAGGTTAATGGAAAAGAAACAAATTACATCCTAATGTCTTTTTTAGAAAAGGATAACAACAAGGTCATGGGTCTTTAAACTGCACATGAAATCTTTGAGAAACTAAAACATTACTATTAATTAAAAATAAAAGTCAAGGAATCCAAGATACAAGGATGAAAAATAAAATTTTAAGACATAAAAATTACTGATGATTAAAAATATAACGATTATTTATCAAGATTTATTGATATTGTAAAAACTATCAGAGGGTTTGGTGAGAAGCTTAATGATCCCATTATTGTTAAAAAATATTCAAGGATTTTTTTCATATCATTTTGATTCAAGGATATCATCGTTGGAGTATAGGTATTATTTTTAACTTGATAAACTTCAAAATATATTACATATATTATTAGATGAATAAAATTATATCTTTCAACATGGAATAAAAAATCAAAATAGCCTTTTCTGCCATGGTAAAAGGAAAAATTATAGAAGAAAAATCTATTGAGTATAATAGTACTAAAGATGAGTAATATTAATATGATTTTAAAAATATTGTTTATCTTATTCAAAAATGGTTTTGAAAATTTTAGGGAAAATCCCCAAATTCAACAAAGGTATGGAAGTGTAATATCCTTTGCAATTTAGCCAAAGAGTGACTGGAAAATGAATTGGAATTAGAATAGGAATATTATATGGATGAAGAGAAACCTTAAAGGAATAATGGTGATAGGAAGAATTAGTAATATAGTTTAAAAAGAAGAGGTTTTGGGATTAATATTATGGAAGATGATTCATACAGTTATATAGATTGTGAAGTCAATTTCATTTCTTGGGTTGATAATGAATTTGATTCGTCATGTATTTGTGATAATAGAGGGGAAATCATATCAAAAATGGAAATCACATCCCATAATGATCATGTATAGAAGAAGAAATAAAGTATGGATGAAAACTATCACTATGAAGGGTTCCATAAAACAAATTAGAGGTTCCTCTTTATTCACTATTATTTTACGTGTTTTGAGATAACATATAGGAAATTATTGAAGATGGTTGAGGTTGTCATTTCTAGTTAGTATATGAGTTAATCTCATGGAGGCTCACGATTGAAAACTCACAACGATAAAGAAGTTGTTTGAATCCATTAAAGGGGATATTTTTTGAGTTTTAATATATTCCAATCACACTCACATCACTATTTACTAAATTTATTTATTAAGGGGGAGTGATTGAATGTTGAAAATATTATACAAATAAGGATTTTTTTCTTAATCACATGATCTTTCTAATATATTTATTGATGTGTGAAAAATTTTTCATCTAAAAATATAAGAATATTGCAAACTCCATAATTGAGAAATAAAAAATTCTGATATTAATATCACATGTGTTTATGTTTTATAGATAGCATAGAAAATGTTGGTTATTTAACACTATTTTTCTCCACCGGTTTCCCCAACATTCTCTTAAAGATGATTAAATAAATGATATTTTCCTTTATTCATTTGATATCATCCCTTCCTTTTAAAATATGAGAATACATTTTTTTAACATGAAAATTGAGATGTGAAGATACCCCAATTATCCTTTTCATTTGATTGTAAATTAGGGGTATATTAATTGATATTTCCACATATTTACTTTTATAATGTATTAAGATATTGATTGAAAAATATAAATGGGGATATTTGTGTGCCAAAAAGTTGCATTTGTTTCAAGGAGTCAATATGTGAATAAAGTTGAAGTGTTGATTCCTAGAGAACTGTTATGGATTCTTTTGATGCAATTTTCTTTCATGCTTGAGCAATTTTTCATGATTAACTATTTTTAATGTTAAATTGATCTCAAATTTGGTTGAAATGTCCTAAAGAGTTGGAACATTTTTCCCATAATTGAAGACCATGAAAAAAGTAATTTCATGAAGTAGAAATCCAATTAACTATGTTTTTATCTCATAATGATGTTGAATTGATCATTAAAATGAAAATATAGAATTTCATATATAATTTTCATGGAGAATTCATTAGTAATAAGAATAAATGTATTTGAATAATGAATCTTGGAATTTTATTTGATAATTATCGATGATGTATATTTATTACATAGGAATTTTATACGTAATATGTGTGGATATATATATAAAATAAATAAACCCACTAATGGAAAAGAAAAAAGGCTTGACCAAGGCAATACATGGGAATTCAGTCAACCATGCCCAATGGAACTAGGCTCATTCTAGCATGCAGGTGGAAGAGAGTGAATAAGGGTAGTGGTTGAGACTTTGTGTGGGCAGGAATGATGGTAGTGAGAATTAGTATGGGGTGTAATGGTGGGAATGGAATTATGGATATCCAAAATCAATCTGTGATTGATATGTTATGCCACAAACATATGGAAGTCTCAATAGAGAACATGGAAAATCACGTATTATTCATCCTTTTTAAAAAATAGACATTTTCTTGGATGCATGATCCTCTTTATCTCGTCGATCTGATCAATCTTGGTGGTTGTATACCTCTGTCCTTATTCAAGAATTCTATGTACAATAGTTAATTCCTTTTTTAGAGCCACACAAATAAAGGACGAGCTTCTTCAGACAAAATAGAGGAAAAAATGATCAAAATAAGGTCTCATTTAACTTTAATAATCTTGGAAAGATCTATTCACTTGTAATGAAGGTGTTTCACCCATAGTCATGCTTAAAAAAAGTAAACCAAAGGGTTATGTACTCTATTGATAAATATGATTACTTGGATGATATAAAAATTGATATTTATGCATAGGTATGACGAAAATGATAATTACATGTAGTTACACTTGAATGCATCAAATTAAGAGGGAGAAACAATGAAAAATGGAATGAGTATGTGTGATGTTACAATGTCATGTGAAGAATAAAGAGAACCCAACACCTTAAGTTATTAAATGTGAAGAACAAATAGACCGAGTCTTTGGGCCTTTAAATGAGATGTTGTGTAAATTTATATCATGAATAAAAGAGGACAAATTTTTTGGGTATTTAAAATATGAGCCACAAATTCCATTTAATGATGTATGAGAATGAGGTTCTTGATACCCTTATGTAGAATCACTACATGGAGGGATCCATGAAAAATACAAACAGGCCATGTAAAATAACTATCATGCAGTTGAGTTGCATGCATGAATTCATGATGGGTGAGCGGTGGGTGATCACATACTCAAGTGAAGAATATGAAATTATTACCCATATCATTTGTATATTTAAAAAAAATGGGTAAAAGAATTTATCAACAAATTTAATGGGAATTAAAAATAAGGATAAAATAATACCCACAAATAATGGGGTATTCATGAATAATAAATTAAGAATACTAGCATTCATTCTGATATTTAATTGGAAAGGAAAATAGCCATTATCATTGAAGTATTTTTATTTGAATAATAAAATTGAATGTTTTTATTTTTTAGCACATTTTAATAATTATTTAAATGTTATAATTCAAATCATGCAGTTATTGAGACCCATGAATTTGTTTTAATATTTTCATGAATATGAGGAAAAATGTACTGAATTGTATTATCATTTGGGGATCCTTGTATCAATTGTGCTTGATTAATTTTCTGGGTGATCCAAATCAAGGTAATTTTTAATGAATGTGATTTATTATACCCAAGAATTTGACAAAGGTGAATTCAGATCATTCATGATATTAAAAGGGGTTTTAAGGTTAAAAAAGATTGATCAACTCATCTATTGAATACCTTGAATTTTTTTCCAAGGAAGGGAAAACATCTTTCTTGTCGAGGATTAATATCTGTGAAGTAGATATTTTTATCATTGAGAAAATTGAAGAGGAATCTTGTAGTTGGGGGGTCTAACGATCTACTTTAGTCTTATGATTGGGGTGTCTAACTAACTGTGGAGATAGAAATTGGAGTGTGTGACCATTTTTTGAACATGGGTGTGTAACCAGTTAGATTCACTTGTGGAGATGGTGAATAAAATTTAGGTTGGGGTGTCTAACAAATAAAATAAAGAGTAGGATTTTGATTAGTAAACCTTGTATATATTTTGTAATAAACTGTTTTATTTTAGTGCTTCACATGTTGTTAGTTTGAGAGAAAATATTGAGTGAATTTAGAACTTTAAAAAGGTAAAGTGATTAAAATTCAAAGTAAAAACATTCATAAAATAAGGGTACCACTAATTCACCCCTCTCTTGGTGAAAAATAACCATTCATTGGTCTCTACAAGCCGATAGATATTGAAACAAATGAAATAGTATATGATATTTATTTTAGGATCTAATTATCTATTATCATGTCATTAAAAACATCAAATTTATGTATAGTAATTACATATTCTCAACCTTTCTCCCTTGGCCTCTTCTAAGGTAAATTTCCATGTCACCTGGGGAAGTGATTCAAATAGTTCCCTATCTCATTAAAATTTAATCGTTAGAAATTGGTCAATTATTTTTTAAAACATTCACATAATTGAATTTATCTACATAATTAAAGAAAAAACAATTCTATTTAGCTTATTTTTTATGGTTTTTTTCTAAAATTATTACAATTGGAAATTCGACCACTCACTTTTTCTCCTTCACCACATTCCTTTTAAAATCATACTCCTCTCCTCCTATTATATTTATTTCCTTTGAAATTATATGTCTTGGAGAAATAATTCTCTTCATTTATGAAATTTGACATTATATCCTTATATTTGTTTTTGATAGAATAAGGCCCTTCCATGTTTTTGGTTTATCCCATCAAAGGACAGATCAATATTATGTTCTAGATTATGTATGGTGTCCAAAACATGTATATAAATACTTATGATGTTAGGCTCATACCCAAAAACATTTTCCTCATAATATTAACCATGATAACAGAATTTAATTTTTATATATGCTTGTCTCTCATGGGGAATTTACTTTTTAAGGAATATTACCTTAAAAGTATTCTATTTTATAGTCTCTATATCTTCATCCTCCATAGTGTTTTTAATCAATAAACACCATCTACTATTATCTCCCCTTATATGATAAAACAATATGATAACCTTCTACCTTTCATTACTTCCCAACGTTATAAATACGATTTGTATGATATTTATTCATTCATATACTCCGATTGGGTTTCTGGTTCCATTGAATGATGATGGATATGTTCACATGAAGTGGTATAACATTGATACACCATGTTTTGGATTGACAGGTTTCTCTATAAGAGACGTTTTGTTTTTCACAATATGAGTAATCATCCCTAATATTGATATTATATACTCATATCTAAATTGAAAAACATTAAATTGGTCAGGCTGGAAATCCATATATAGAGTATGAGTGTGGATACAACTTACATTCCTTCCACTATAAACCATTTATAGACCCTAGCATTTCATTAATTATAAAATAAAATAATGAATAGTGAATCATAGTATACGATTACCATATAGGTAACATAATCTATAAAAATCATTGAATATCTTAAAGGTTGATGATAATGTTTTCACAATCTATCTATGTTCTTATAGGTATATTTATCATGGTTAATGTAAATATTTATCTGCTACCAAATGTAAAAACCTTGATTCTAGTTGCACAAATCTGGTGGTAACTTTTCTACATTGGTAAATAATTAATATATCATAGTACAAATGATCTAAATGATTAGTATTATTAGGATACAAGATAAATTCATGGATCATATTTTACATTTGAAAACATAAAATACAACATAAAAACATTATTATAACTTTATTATTTATTTTAGAATATGTACAAAATTAATCATATCGCCCTTCTAGGTTTCCTATAAGAAGAAGAAAAAAACAAATATGTTTTATTATATTCTAATTAAGGAGTATCATACAGTGAAATCCATCATGGGAAAAAGATGGAATGATAAATATGGAAATAATAAATAATAATTAAATATTATACACAACTATTAACATGAGTGTGAAATATATCCATGTATAATATAATAAAAAAATAACATGAATAGAAACAAATGATTTAATAGTGTTGGTATATATAATTTTGGACCTCATAATCTTATTTTTGTTCCCTTATTCCAAGACATAATACATAAATATGTAAGGAATATTCCAAATGTGTAGGCAGGGTTGTCACATATAACCTTTTGATTCATTGATGAGATATGTAATCCTGGTCCCTTCCCAAAAATAAATAAGTCCAATACATTCCTCATCTGAAATGAATGCATTAAAATTAAAATATGTAATTCCAATTCATTAATAAAAAATTTACAACTGTATTGAGATAAAATGTATGTAGAAATTCAATATTTACCCAATCAATAAATAGAATAACCTTCTTGGTAAGTACCCTTCAAAATAACCCTTAAATTGAAATGGTTATGTAGTTATATCAATGTAAGAAAATAAAATATATAAATAATGTAAATGATATTGAATATATCAATAAGATTAAATATTATGGACATGAAATATAGTAACAATGTTAATAGTGAGATGAAGAGTGATAAAGAACATAACCTCTATGGAAAAGGTTTGGTATAAAATATAAATTCATAAGGGATAAAAAATAATATCAATTCAACATAAATTAATGTTAAATATCATCTAAAACACCAGAGAACATAAATTTGAGTTATAAGAAAGAAAATATTAAATTTAAGAATAATACTCTAAAATAATGAATACATTGAAATAAAGCCCTTATTTTTATTTTATATTCAAAAGAAAAATTCAAAAAATCATTGGAAATTATTTTAAATTGAAAAAAATAAAAACATGAATAGTATGATTCATTGAGAATAATAGATATAAAATTAGGAAAATTTATTTGGTAGAGATTGTTATATAATGATAATAACTCAATGGAAGGATATTTAGTTAAGAATACCCTTAAATAGAGTCTAGGGTATCCTCATACAAGCTCTAAAATTAGGCATAATAAACTAATATTTTTCTATATTTTATTTTATAATCTTATTATTTTATATTAAATTTTATATTAGCCTTTTATATTCATTTATAAAATATTTATTACTTATATTTTTTTAATTTTGAACATTTGAGTTAGTAGTTTTAATCTTTACATTATATTTATGATTTACAACTTTTATTATCCTTCCTTGATCAATATTTTATAAAATAAATAAAATTAAAGGTACTTTGGTAGAAGTTTTTCAATAAATTATTAATTTCTAGGTTCCATCCATGATATTTGTGGTTATATTTATTCAAGATGATATTCAAAACATGATTTTTTTCTAGTTTTTAGAAAATAAATTCATATATTTAAATAATAAGTCAATTTTTTTTATAAACATTAAATAATAAAATGTATAGAATTATTAAATTAATAATTTCATATCTCTCTAGAAATTATTTTTCCTTAAACATCCACAAAAAAATATTTATAACATCATTTATGTAAGTGGTATAACCGACTCAATGAAAAGCATAATATAACCAATGGATGAGTATTATTATGATGTGATTTTATATATTATTTTCATTCCAGAAAAATAATTATATTATTTAATTGTTGTTAAAATGATAAATCATAATTATGATGTGGTATATAAGGAAGAAAAATTTAAATGAAATATGAGATTTTATTAATTATAAAGAATCAATTGGTTATCCTCTTATAATTCATCCCAGTTTTGAAAGAATTATAGGATTCTATTAGAACCAAATTCAACCCATGGTTTGAGAGACTTGTTAGTTATGGAAATAAGAAGTATTATACAATAAAATTCAAATTTAATGTGTTTATTTGAATGTTTAGTGAAGGGGAACTTTTATAAGTGCAATGAGTGATAATTTTTCAGATGATTATCTATTATTATATAAATAATATCATATGAAAATAAAATAAATCAAAAATTGATAATTAAGGGAGATAAGTTGAGGGGTGGTGATGAAATACCTCATTTGAACATTACAAACAATGGGATAAGAGTAAATATCTTATATAAACATGTCTGAATTTTATTGGATGATAGAATTATATCTCATCCTCATCCCATATTCAAATTATATCAGTTTGGAAATTTTTTCATTCAAAATTATTTTATATTAATTTAATATTTTTAGAAATCCCAAAAGTTCTCTGCCCTCACTTATAAAATAGTACCACATATATTATTTTCTTCACACTAAAAAAATACTTTTTTATTAATAAATCCATACCAAAATTCCTTCATTACATTACTCCCAATCATTGGATGATTTTTTTTATAACCCCACATGGATGGATTTTGGTGTTAACCATTAGATGATGTGTAAAGAAGAGTTATCATTATTCACCGTTCAATTTGGATTTAATTCCTCTAACACCACCTTCAAATCATATTCAACATATATGATATAATAAACTTAGTATATCATATATAGTTATATGATGTTATGTCAATGGACTACTCTATATCAAATTTTTTTCTGTCTGATGGGAAATGAAATTTTCATTAATGTGCATGTCCTTCATTACATTACCCCCACTCATTCATTTAGAAATTATAATGTCGCTCATGGGTATGTGTGGATTACCACCACCACAAATCGATATAATTCATTTATCATAACCACATCATCATGCTACTACATAAATAAATATTTATATATGTATTTAGTAATTATAATTTATTAATGATAAATAATACTTATGTTCTTTATATCTTGATATTTGGAAAATGGAAAAATTACTCTTTCATACGTATGACTTAACATCTCCATGAATGATATTAAAATTATTTTTCATAACCATATTTCATTGTTTTTTTAAATATAATTTATATATAAAAATTATAATATCTTCATCTTTATTTTTTATAGATTATGTAATAATGACCTCATTGACTATAGTCAACCTACCGATGTCATTTTGGACATATGAATCGAATCTTGCCAAAACTTCCAAAGTAACATTAATTGATTAAATAATTGATGTTAAAAAATAAAATAAATAATAAAATTTAAAAATGTTCTTAAGAAACAAATATATATCATAATTTAATTATTCAAGAAGATAAATAATGTATGTGATGAGTAAAACTCCAGATAAGTGTATCTCGTCTAATATTTTTCTGAGAAGTATACCATATTCATGACTTGTTTCTATTATTTAGTGTATATACATCCTATGAATGAATTTTATGATTCATTTCATGAAAATTATTTTTACTTAAAAATATGTGTGTTTTATATCTTTCATGATGTTTTTAATGATAAATTTCCAAATTAGATAATAGATTTTTTCCATTAACATTTTTTTGCATTTAATAACTAAAGTAACCAAAATAATAATTTTTAGAAAAATCAACATCCTTTATCTCATCGGTCAGAAATCAATTTTCTTCCATGTCAGCGTTTTATATTTTTCTTCAAGAATGGTTATAATACTCAATAACGATTAGTTAAATTCAATTTATCGATTTTTTAATTTTTATAAAATGGTATAAATTTAATCATCTTATCTTTTTCCAAACTATGTACTTCTGAATTATTATAGAAAATGTTAAAGGAATAATTATTTTATAATATAGAAATTGAACTATTTTCATCTACCATTATTTCCAATAAATTCTTGGAATATACTTTATAGGGATCCAAAGTGATATTCAATGAAAAATTATTTTAAAAATGTTTTTTGAATTTTTCATTTTAAAAATGTGATTTTTAAAGTTGAAAGTTAATTCCCCTAAAAAAATTAAAAATTTTAATGTTATTTCTATTAAGATGTGATATGTACCCTTGAATATACATATTATATAATCGGGACATAGTCCAATGATACTATAACTATTATTTATTTGTAGGGTTTCTGATTATTAATTCAAGGTGTTTGTGAAACCTGTGTATTTTCTATGGGTCATGACATGATAAATTTTTTATGAAACCTGTTTCTTTTTCTCGGTTATAATATTATGAATTTTTTCTCATCTTGTCACATACATATATTTGGTTTTAATTATATGATGGGTTGAACTATAATTACATATCCCACCAACAGATTCGGTAAAGTATTATATTTCATGATATAACAATAGGAAGCTAGCTGATGTGCTTGATCTACTATGGGAAATAATTCAACGTGTTTGATCCACTATATGATGCAGGTGGTGATTTTTAGTCCACTATGATTAGATAAAAAACTAATAATTATAGAAGAATTATGATTCTCTGGTCTTAATAGTAAAATTTTACATTGAAACAATTTCAATACTTATCATGGTCTAAAGGTTTTATGGCATAAATTTGTGGTTAGTGATTGTTTAATGAAGATTTTCTACTCTTATGATTCATATTTGTTGAAATGATAAAGCATAATTAAATAATACTTGTTTTTGAAATTTCAATATAATTATTATTAAAGTTTTAATTAAAGAATAATATATGCACAAACAATACCTTAACCATGTAACAGACTCACCAAATAAGATAATGATGGATTATGTTAAGTGATCTGATGGTGGAGACTATGAAAAATGACTCAAAAAATATGAAAAAATATTCTGTGTCGAAAATTTTGAAAAAAAAGAAATTTCTTACTGAGGAAAATCAAGGATATTAATAGATAAATATAAATCTCATCCTATAGATAAGTTTATAATTCATGTTCTTAAATTTTTCAAACATGGTCATTATCTAAGTCAATTCCCTCTTTTAAAGGTTAAAACCAAGTGCATGTAAGGACATATATTATACCAATAATTAAAATAAAATGGTTGAATTATTTATGAAAATGTATTTATAAATTATTTTGTATACTTATTTTAGATAATTTTATTTTCATTATATGGATCGTGAAATACCTACTTATTATGTTAATTTTGGAAGCATATATGTCTTCATATAAGATTAAATTAAAATATATGGATAAAAACATGGGATTAAAAGATTATGTTTAATTATAATTCCAAATTAATAAAATACCTTTACTAGGTTTTATGTTATGGTGTTTATGGTAATTAATGATAATTTGGGAAAACATTTATTTGGATAAGATATATGTGACCCTTATTTTCACAATGAAGTAGTATTTCTGGTGGAATGCTATTTTCATATGTTTAAAGGTATTAAAAAAATTCTAGGTATGTAATATCTTTGATGATCAACATTATATATTAGGATATTCTTCATATTTATAGAAATTATGTGTTAATTATATTAATATATTTCTTGAAAAAAGGAAACCATATCACATCCAGAAAACCCATGTGGGTTGAACCAACAAGTGGAGGGTGACAAGGGTACAATGCCTAACATTGGCATACATAATGTCTTGGTTAGGAGGAAATGTATTTTTTGAAATTATGTGAAATATAATGATTAAGTAGATTTTGGGAACATATTTTTCCTTATAAAGATAGCCATGAGATTGAAATTTTATTTGTTGATTAGTTGATTTTCTATTGTAAAACTTATATGATTGAGGTAAAAATATCATTATGAGATTTTATTATAGGATTAAATGATGAGTTTTATATTATAATAATATAATATTTTAATGTTTCTTATTGGTGACTTGAGTTATTTATAGGAATGATTTGTATATATTGGAGATTATATGATTTGGGAATATAAATTTTGCGTATGAATCATTAAGAGTGATATTTGTTATTTAGTGATAAATATTTAATTTTTCATGGAAGAATAAGTGATCAAATCATTATTATATATAGTTTTAAATATTTTTTGGAATATTTTGAGGAATTTTAAGAGTGGTTATTTAACAAATGGTCTATGTTGAAATTTGGGTGTTATTATCGAGGCTTTAGTGATTAATATTGTATTTTCTTCATATGATGGTATATTCATTTTGAGAACTAAATTATGCTAAAAATTTTGGTATTGGATAATTTATAAAGACAATAATAATATATTTTTATCCTTTTTGTATTATTTTATCCATTAAATGTTGATATAATTATTTAGGAATGGAAAATCCACTTGAATAATCAACATTTGAAAAAAAAGATTTGTTTTTTGTTTAATGATATTAAAAGATAAAATTATACCTATTAAGTATGTATATTTACTTATTTTCATTATACATATGGTAAAAGAATTCTCCAAAAAATTGAAAATTATTTTGAAACAAAATATTCATCCTATTAATATTATTTTATTATGAATTGATGGTCCTTTTCACACAACATCAGTTTATGGTTTTGTGGTCGTAAACATTCTCTTGATTATTCCCTTTATCATGATCAATGATCTCTATAACTATCAATAAGTATCCTGATGTTCAAATTTTCAGTATGTCTATATTTTTACTTCCCACTAAATATATACGGTTTAGAAAACTAGTTATGTGATGACCTTCACATTTCATTTCCCCTCATTTTATGATAATGTATTATTAACCCCTTAAAAAATGTGAGTATTTCATTAAGTAATTTTAAAACACCAAACAGTTGATTAAAAAGAAAATGTTAATAATAAATGAAATGATTAATTTATTTTGTGTAGTGGGGGTTGGAATTTAACACCCACATATGTTTTAATACATTTATCTTTAAATAAATTGTATTTCATTGTTATCTTTCATTACACGCTGCACCATGTTTTACAAACCACAATATACTATTAAAATATTATTATTTATACTTTATTGTTAAAACAATTACATTAAAATTTTTAGTATGAATAGGAATTAATTTTTTTGGAAATATATATAAAATTTCTTGATTAATTATTGGAAAATAAGTACTCAATATTTAGGGAATCCATTTTATTATACAAAAATAAATTTTTTTCAAACATTATTTTTATTCAGTGTTATGAGCCCAAAAAAAATATTTTCTACGAATTTAATAATTTTTATTTTAAAAATGAAATTAATTTTAAAAATACACAATCTAAAATAATCTTAGTGCGAAATTATGTAATGCTTTTTGAAATTTGTTTCTCCAATAATAGTTAAAAATATCTATTTTTTTAAATTTTTCATTTATTTTCATTGAAATATATATATATATATAATATTTTTAATTCTATACTAAACTAATATAATTATATATTATATAGAAATATTATAATTAATAATATATTAATTTTCCTTGTAAGATATCATTGTATAAAAATAATTATAAACTTAAAAAAGATTTGTATTTCTTCTGAAAACATTTTTTCATCGCACTTTACAGGAGAATTATAATATAATTGTATAACATTTATAGATATTTAATTTACTAAAATGGATTTCATATTTTTAATCAACATATTTATATTATTTAGCAAATTTATCATAATTTCTGGCCCTAATAAATAATAAAAACTGTAACAAAAATTCACCACAGTAAAAAAGGTAAATTAGGATAACCTAGGTTAAAAATAAGAGTTAAGGCCACAATTTTTGATATTTAATCTTAGAAGATAAATATATTTCTCCTATTATCACCTTAGGATCAATATTTATTTGTTTATAGGACACTTTTCCCTGAATGTTGCCATTATAATATTTTATATAAAAATAAAGACAACATTTCACTCTTTTAATTATAAATATATCTTATGTTTTCACATAGAGAAAAAAAGATGTTGTCAATGAATGTTATATTTTATTTATCATAATTAAATTATTTTGATGATGTGAATTTATTTATTTTTTTTAAATGAAATAATTACCTTCAATTCTTATGAAACGCGCACACATTATTTATAAAATTAATACAAAATAAAATAAAAAAGTATCATAAATATTAAAAGTAATATAAATTAAATAAATTATTATGTTCCATGAATTTGGAAGATTAATATGAAATGTTAGTTTGTTTTCAAATATTAGGTTCCAATTCAGTTACTTTCTTGTTTTTTTCATAGTCAAATTAAATGAATAACTTCATAAATGACATCAATGATATTGTATAATAAATAATATTTCATTAAAGGATTTTAAATTCCTAAAATAAATTATTTAAAAAATTGGTTTATATAATTATTAAAATATAATATATGGTCCATTTATTTTCATGTTTTCCTTTTATTGTATGAATATTGAAAATTAATTTATAAAAGAAATGTTATAATCATAATTATCAAAAAGGGTTAATGTGGGTTACAGAAGAAAATGTGTAAAAACCTAATATACTCATCTAAAAAATTTAAAAGATGATATTATTTTGACCCACCCTCATATTATATTTAAAGTATATTAATTTGGATCTTTTTCCATGATATTTAAATTATATTATATTATTATTATATGTAATTCCAAAAGTCCCCTTATGTATAAAACAAAACCCCTTATCCTCTTTTATTAACACATAAAAATCCTTTTCTTTCATCAAATTCTTGGTCAAGTTTATTCCTTAAGTAATTTCCCACATCATAGTGTCCTTTTTTTCATTAAAACCCCTCATAAGAGGGATTTTGGTGTAAACCTCAAGAGTTTATCTGAAGAAGAGGAATCATTATTAACCATGTGTTTTTTGTTTTATTTTTTCTTCAACCTCCTTCAAATATTATCCAAAAATAAATATATAGTAACAGTTTTATAATATATATATAACAATATGTTGTAAACTAAATGTAAAATCGTATACACTTCTTCTTTTCAATGAAATGGGTAAAGAAACTGTTGTTCATGTGTACAGTGGACTACCATCTAGCGAAACCTTGTAATTCATTTTCCATCACTACCATTCCAAAATTACTTTATTGTTTTATTTAATATATATTTATATATGATATTAATTTCATATTTATCATTTTTTAAAGATAATATATCATATAATTTCTTATCATTCCATTCATTTAAAAATGATAATTTCTCTTGTACGCTTGTGTGGATCACCACCTGCATGAGGCAGTGTGATTAATTTTTCAAAACCAAATAACATCACAAATATATATAATTTTATTTAACGAAATAATTTTATATTTATATTCAAATGATCAATCAAGAAAAAAAAATATTTATGTTCTTTTCAGCACGATCATTGAAAAATGGAAAAGTTACACATGTGTATGTATGAATTAGAATTTCAATTAATATAACATAGTTCATTTTTCATAATAATATTTCATGGATATTTTAAAAATTATAAATGATTTATAAATAATTAAAATTATTTCTTGTTTTTTATTCTATAGATGATTAAATAATTACTACATTTACCATGGTCAACCTGCTGATGTCCTTTTGGGCATACGAGAATAATATCACAAAATCATCCAACATAAACATAATTTATTATGTAATTTATAATAACATGGTAAATGGAATAATATATTTGGAAAAGGTTCTTAATAAATTAAATAATTAACATATGTTTATTATTCATGAATACAAGGAGTGTGTGTGATGTGACAAACGCAAGGTATGAGTTTCTCATCTCACTTTTATTTCTATCAGATATAAGCCATATTTTGCACCTTTTTCTTTTATTTTGTGTATATAATACTGATGTTGTTAATATTTTCATGTATTATTATATATTCCTTTTACTGATTTTTTATGAAATGTGCATAATTTATGTGAAATAATAATGTTTTAATATTAAGTATAATTTTTGACCATTTTTAGAAGTAGTCCAATTGAGTCAGTTTACTATTTTATTTATAACTGACACCCTACTAATCCAAATTGTTTGTTTCTTGTTTTTTAGGATTCCTAATTCAATATAAAACATTTCATTGGTAGGGATCATGAGCCAATTTTACCATTTGAAGGATCACATTTACAACACAAGATGACTTACAGAATTTGTGAAGAAACTGGACCAGCAATGATGATTGAGTTCCTAGTCTAAATAAAAAAAACCCAAATTTCATAAAACTATACAATATTTTATTTATTATCCAAAAAAATCATGGATAAAAATGTCAGGACCCAACTCTAAGAACAAGGGAGCCAAATAAAGATTTTAATTCTATCCCACCATTCTGGACGAGAAATAAAATTAGTATAGTATTAATGACATATCTCATGATTTAAGCATCAAATCGAGCTGATCATTTATAGTGTGAAATAGGAGATATGTCTGGCCAAATTTTTTGAAGACATCATTCGTTTTTGAAGTCATATTCCTTTTCAAAAACCCTTTCACATTTTGGACATCAAAAAGATTGGATTGAAATGGACATATTAAATTTTTTAATCAAATGGCCAAAACATTGCTTACATATGTCCAAATTACTAAACATTTTGAGAGAGGTCGTCCAAATATATTATCTACAACGTTGAAGAAGGAGATTTCTTGAGATTAGGCTGTCTGAATAGCCAACATGGAAATGCAAGTGGAGAGAAATATTGGGAATGCAAACAGTCCACTCCTTGGGCTATAAATACTCTCCCATCCACTCCTTCAAAGAGGATGGAATTTCAGAATACAGGAGATCATATTGGCATGACCAATGCCTTGTAAAAGGCTTGGTAGGACCTTCCATGAACATGTTTTCACTTTAGAGACCTTTCCTCATCTCTTTATTTTCACTTACTTTCATGTTCTTCATTTTTGTAATCAGGTATGTCTCTTTGTTTGTAATTCTATTTCAATGAATGTTTCTTATTCAAATTATCTTATTCTCATCCAATTTATCTAGATTAATATTAATGTTCTTAACATAGTTTAAATACAGTTGAATCCCCTTCCTTTCTTTTGCTTCATCATTCAATCGAAAGTCATTTTTTAACTCTCTTCAACGATCATGTGTGTTCGACGTACTAATCTTTTCATATCCCTTTATTTTTCTTCTCTTCTTAATTTATAATCATAATAATTATAACTAGATTATTAAACACCCAAATGGATGAGTAAATATCTCATTGGGGTGAGTTATAAGTTCGGTATGTTAAGTGATTGAGAGCTTTGGCCCGATGAATATTCTTTGAATTAACATTGTGTATGTTGGACTTAACATGTCATAAATTAATGACTTATTTTTATTAACATATGGTTTCAATGGATTATTGGAACCATAAATAAACCACCGTCAATAATATCTTATTGATATTATAACCTTATGTTATGTTAATGTTTATATTAAAGCCTTAACACTTCGGAATTCTAATCAACATCATCTTGTAACATGGGTGTTATTTTAATGTTATATAAAGCAAGCTGAAGGATATCACAAGCTTAACTCCCTAATAATGAACTCATCCCAATATTTATCAACTTTTTAAGTCAATTATAGTCAATCAATAATTTCAATTAAGCTCTTCAATCAAACCCACCTAATCAAATTACAATCAAATAAAAACAAATAACTATTACAAAGTATCATCGCTGAGGATTTGACCCGAGTACTACTATACAAATTAGCAGAGCATGAGAACATTGACCGGTCGATAGGCGACAATCGGCCATGGATTTATAATGGTGTCGTTGCTGGGGATGCTTCTTTAAGTAGTAATTCGATTCTGGTAATTGTAAAAAAATCCCAAAAAATTTTAAAAAAAACGAAAAAAAACACAATGAAAAACCAGTCTTCTCATAAAAAAATCATAAACTAAAAAAATACAAAGAAAAAATCATTTTCCTCTTTCTTCCAAAATCTATATCAATTACCATTAGCCTTCCAAACAAACCATTGGATTTGTTTGACCCTGAAATTGAGCGAACACTTCGCCAACAAAGTAGGTACATAAGAGATAATCAAATAAATCAAAAACCAGTCATTGTCCAACCAATTGAATTAGATATAGCCAATCCTAGGGAACAAATACTTAAAGAACTTTTTGCCCCTAATATGAATTAACAACCCCATGGTATTCAATATATCCAAACATAGAGGCTAATTTAGAACTCAAATCGGGTTTGATTCATCTTCATCCTCATTTCCACGGGCTAGGCGGTGAGGATCCACATCTCCCCCTTAAAGAGTTTCAAGTAGTGTGCTCTACCATAAAGCCTCAAGGGGTTTCTAAAGAACAAATAAAACTTCGATGATTCCCTTTCTCTCTATATTACACTACTATGTCATGGATTTACTACATTCCTCCTGGTTCCATAACAACATGGATTGACATGAAGTGACACTTCTTAGAGAAATTATTTCCTGCTTCTCGTACTACTTCTATTCGAAAAGAAATAAGTGGTATACGTCAATTCCCAAGTGAATCACTCCAGGAGTACTGGGAGAGGTTCAAAAAGCTTGTGGCAACCTGCCCACACCACCAAATTCTTGACCAATTCTTGATTAACTACCTCTTATGAGGTGTTATTGGTTATGGAGAGAACTCTCATTTATGCCGCAAGTGGAGGTTCTCTTGTTGATAAAACTCTTATAGCCGCAAGAGATCTCATAAGTAACATGGCTACAAACACACAAAAATTCCATACTTGAGCACATACTCAAGACAAACAAGCCTAAGATAATCAATCAATTGAGCCAAACAGGATGCTCGATTGGATGAGTGAACTTACAGGACTTGTGCGACAACTAGTTGTGGCTACAAAATCCCCAACCTCATCTTCCCCAAAATCAATGATTCATAGACCTATCAAAAACTGTGGAATATGAAAATCTCTATATCATCCAACTGACACATGTCCACAACTTCAAATGGATCAATCCGATTCATCTGGACCAATGGAGCTCAATGCAGCATATGCTCAGCGGAACACCAATCCTCAACTATCAGGTCAGTTTTTTAGAAACTTCAATCATACTCACTTTGAGCCCTTCTCTTATTCCTATAACCAAGTCCTTATGTAACACCCCAACCCCAGTTACCCAGAGTCGGTGGATTGTTTTAATACATTGGCATGATTACAAGGAATCAAGTCCCGAAGGACCGATCAGTTTAGTAGTTTTGGAAAAATAGATCACATACATGAATGTTACATTCTGACATTAAGACGTACAAAACAACATAAATAATCTTTATGAACTCCATTATACATTTGGATTAACCCTTCTTATCAATTACATTACCCTTCTTGAAATCCTATGGAAAATAAAACATAGAAAGGGGTGAGATCAAATGCTCAGTAAGGGTAAGCAATACAGTAGAAACTTTCATAAATAAGCATAAACATTTAAGGCAATGTATAAAACTAAAACAAAACCCTTTTAAGCTTGAACTTCAGGATAATATAAGAGAAATAAAATGAAATAATGCCATTTACATATTCACATAGATATTCTACTAATTGAATAATCACTTGCAATATCACTAACCGCTTTTATAATGATGGAATGCATAATATCAGACTATCATAACCACATAGCCAAGGCCTCGTGCCAAGACTACAAATAAGATTTTGCCAAGGCCTTGTGCCAAGACACTAGTTTGTCTCATGAGACCTTCCGATGCATTGAGGTGCTATAGAGAGCTCCACCCGTCACTTACTAAGTCCAATGCATTCCTCATATGAATAGGTTTAAACATAACATAAACATTTGTATTAAAACTAGTATACAAAATATCAATACATTCTCCATAAACCATGAATGGTATAAAAATAACACATCCATAGTCAAACATATCAAAAAACCTTCAATGGATGTTTTGTATAATAAATCAACTTCAAATGAGCTTAAAATCCATCAAAGGATGTTGACATAGATGAAAATGATGAGTAAATTTTTTTGAGAGAAATATCCTTTTTGTAAAATCATTTAAAAGTCACACATTTATAAAGGAAGTAATTTTAAAAGATATTTTTGAACCAAAGTGTCCCATGCCACTTTGAAACTTATGAAAAGAATTATCATTTCAAAACATTCATGTCCATATAAATAAATCCTTAAAATCATTTTGAAAACATGGACATTAATTAAAAATATTTAGAAAGATAAATCTTTAAAACATTTGAAATTATGATATTGATAAAGTGTACATTTAAAAATCCTTAAAATCATTATTTTGAAATAATTGTTATGAAAAATGGACATGGATGATAAAAATTTCCTAGTAAAAACTTACACATAAACAATCTCGGATAATGATGAGATTGAGGAATTAACCCGTACCAATTTGGTAACTAACGATAAATACAACCCATGAAAGAGGTATCATAAAATGAATAAGTAAATACACATAAATTAAAGTTTATTACACAAAGAATACAATTATGGGTAGTACATACACCACACAAAAGGTAATAGTGGCAATATGGCATGAATCTCACGGGAATAGGGAGTGAGATGAAAACCCCTTACCTTGCACATTCCTTTAGTTGAGGGTATGTTTAACCTCATGTACGAAGAACTTAGTATGTTATTAAATTATAACAGATCCATATTAATATTTATGATATCATACATCATTCATTTATGACTTTATATTACCCATTTAATAATAATTTCCATGTTATGTTAACATTTTGGGTAATAATCACTTTCTTTATCGTACATGTTTTAACTTGTTACTCTTGGTTGTATCACTTAGATCATGTTTTATATACTTCGAGAATATAAAAAATTATAAATATATCATATGTATTTAGAATATAAATATGTATAATAGACATATATATGAAATGGAAAACACCGTTTATGGAGACGGTAGTCCGTACGGACGCATAAACGCTGTTTTTATTTTCCTATAGTATTGAATGAAAGTAAGTGAATAATATATATGTAAGTACATAAATCCTTATATATATATATATATCCATTAGCATAATTATTTCATATATTACATACTTATTAGTAGTATATATTTTTATAATCGTCGATGAATGGTGAACTTGGAAATGAATCTCATCGTGTCGTAGAGACGGTAATCCGTACGTACGCACGAACGAAAATATCATTATTTTTATATTAAAATAACATATAATTTGATGGTATATCATATATACAGAATCCTTATTATGTTATATTTATTATTTACATCAAATACGTATCATTATTATACCCATCCAAATAATAATGTATTGAATAACAATTACACCACGATGTGGAGACAGTAAGCCGTACGTACACACGTATGGTGACATGTCATTTAAAGGATGGATAGAATACTGAATATGGTTGTACCATATTTATAATAACATCACAGTATATATGAGATACCAGAGTTATTATTTTAGAATAGAAATAACAAAGAAAGAATAATTTGAAGAAGAATGGAACTTGAAAGAGGGTGGTGAAATCATTACCTCTTCTTCAGGTTCTTCCTTTTGATTTGATCAAAAGGGCTCCTTATGTTGGCTTTCTGATCAAAATAAGGCCTCTATGTTGAATTGAGGGAAGCTGAGAGAGTATTATTGCAGGATTTGGCCGAACCAAAATCCTTTGATGTTGTGAATAATTGGTTATAAGTTGGGTCCTTTTATAAGGGGGAGGGGGGCTCTTTAGGAAAAACTCAAAGTATTAATTTATAATAAATTAAAATTCGGTTTCTAATGGCACAAAAGTATATTATTTAAAGATTAAGGTGGGGATGGGTCGAAAACCACTCAACCAATATAATTTAGACCGGTTTGGGTTATTATATTAACCTTATCTTTAAGTATTAACTCTTAGTTAATTAGTTTCACTTTTACAATATCTCTTTGTATTTTTATATTATATGGTTACTAAACATTATATATACATACAAGAGACCCCAAAGTGGTCCATTAATGATATAAAAATCAGGATATAAGACTCTTGGCTGTTAGGAATTTAATATCAATTAATAATATAATATTTGTTTTAAAAACTCTTTTATGTCAATTTTGACACTATTCAATAATTTATTTTTGTAAAAATAAAAACAGAATGATTACTTAGAAAAACGTTCATTACATCATTCCGAACAAGTCATATTAACCTAGAAATTTAGTGTAATTCATAAGAAGTCTCAAATTATATTTATTTTGGAATCTACAATATCAATCATTTTAATTTTTCTCTATTATGGTAATTAATGAATAACCATTGTGTCATAAATAAATTAAATTATTTAATGTCTAAAAATTATAAATAAAATACCATTACGTACGAAATATTTTTATCTTTCTAATGAATATTTATAGTCGAAAATGAAACATATATAAACCTATGTACAAATTGTTTTTCTAAAAGATATATGCTTGTGTCATTTTTGTATTCATTTTAACTTAATTAAAATAAAGTGTCCCTATAACTTACAAGTGGCACCATGGGGTCCCAAAATCGAGCCAAAGATGCCCATGGTTGGAAATGTATCAACCAATAATGTTAGGACATGTTTTAGGGTAATTTCTTATTATTATATAATTATTTTTTAACCCTTATTTACCGGATTTACCCTTTAACCATGGTAAATAAAATATTTACCGAAGTAATTATTCAAAATGTCAAAAAATAAAAGTTAACTATTTACACAATTTGAAAATACTAATTCCAAATATGGAATCCATTTTTCCAAATTCAAAACACAGAAGTGGCAGAAAGTAATTTAAAATTAATTCCCGCCATCAAAACAAAAAGCGTGTTTCTAAGATATAATAACTATCAAGAGATTGAGACTTGTTTATGTTTGGTTTAATTGTGAAATTATGTCCAATGAACAAAATTGTATTAAATGGTAAAAATATATTCTAAATATACTTTTAAACCACTCAAATTTATAACATATCACAGTTAATTATTTTGATTAAAAAAGTTGATTTTAATTAAAATTTAGAAATTTTTACTATTCATCAAAATATTAAAGTTATCCGAAAAGTACCAAAATTTCACCATAGGATAAATTCGATACTCCAAATACAAAAATGAAGTTCGTTTTGAAAGATAAAATTTCTAAAATTTTCAAAAGTAGGTATTACTATTCATAACGGCTAGTTTGATTGGTTGTGGTGTGTGTTTGAACTCGAAGTTGCGTACAACACACACTACTGTATTATTAAAAGGAAATCGTACTATGGAATATTGGGATGTTTAATTGTAAACTTTTGATGTCCCCATTCTAAAAAGTAAATTTATTTAGTCAAATTTAATATATAAAAGTTTAAAATATTGGATTTAAAAAGGGTTCACTATTAAAATTGGTAAAAGTGCAAAAAAATGAATTTGTTCTTACATTATGTCTAAGAAACTCATAATATGGATTCTAAAATTATAAGGATTATATAAAGTTTAAAAATTAGATAATACTATTCATAACCTCTTTTGAACGGCTTGTTTGGTAAGTCATGGTGTGCTTGAACTCGGTGTTGCGTGTAGTGCATGTTATTGAATTATTTTGAAGAAATAACACACTATGAAATCTTGGGGTGTTACATTCGTCCCGACTTCAATAAATTGTGTCCTCGCAATTTGAAATTGTTTTCAAAAATAAAAGTTTGAATATAAAAAATATCGTTGTGGGAAAACCCACATCAGAAATTGGGTTAATAAAATTTAGTCTTAATAAGAGGAAAAGATAAATGAAAGGGGTCACCACCAAATTATGATCTCTATTCGGAGAACATTGGTGGAAATTACAGTCATATAGTTGGAGGAAAAACGTGAATATTTATAGGTAGTGATTGAGCTCATCAATCACAAACAAGTGTAAAATCGAGGGCATTAAATTCATTAATCTATGATGATTTAAAATACAATCAGCTCAAAAAAACATAAGGTATTAGGATAACACATTTTTGACGTTTCAAAATATCTTTGTTGAAATCCCACATCAAAAAATGAATTAATGAGGCCTCTATTTAAAATAAAGAGTGTAAAGTATGAAGATTACCGAAAATAACACATACTAGGGTTCCATGTAGAAAAATATGGATATGGAAGAGAAATCTAACCATCAATTATCTGATGTAGAGTGGTAGAGAACATGGCTATGAAAAAGCCAACAATCCCAAAGCCATAATTTAGTGATGATCTAAGGTACCATCTAGGACAACATTTTTATTCTAAGTTAGTTTTCTTAATGTTGAGTAATTTATTTATGGTATTGGCTAAGATCACAAGGAGATATACTTACTTTATAAATATAATTTTATTCATTAATAAATTTCTACCACAAACTCATCTTTCACCCCAAAACATAATACACCTCAAAAATACTCTATTTATCCAAATCGTATAGGGTTCCAAATATAATGATTTTATAATTCACATACCAGACCCTTTATGTAGAGAAAATACATTATACCATCCAGGACCTTCATGTAGCACAATGGTAGGCGATAAATCCCAATTGCACTATGGTTGTGGGTTCGATTCCTGCGGCTTTGTCCGACACGATGGGTCATCACACGGTCGGTGTGTTGTCCTTTTATAAAAATAAAAAAATAACCTTTCATACATAATCCATTCCAACCATTAGACTTTTCAAAAATACTATTATCCAAACTCACAGTCCAAAATTTACAAGGAAGTTAAACATAATGAGGATCCTTTTTGCCAGGTAATAACATGTGAACGCCTTCTTCGTATATTCTTTTACAACACTGCAACTTCCTGAATTACGAAAATAAACCATATCTTATTCCAAAATCACTACCTCAATATTAGGACCATATTAAGGTTTATCTTTCCTTCAACCATGTAATTTCCAAAAAAAATAACTCACTGTAGAGTCACTTTTCAAAGTTCCATAAAATCTCAAATCCTTAATTAAATAGTACTACAGTACAATACTTATTTATTTCCAGAACATCATTGATACAACCCTTAAATAAAATAATTCTAAAATAACAACATAAGAACACTAGTCATTCCTCTTCATCTATAGTAGTATCATAACTTGATTATTATCCAATATCATCATTTCTGGTATAGTCTGATGACTGGGACATTGGTTCATATAGTGTCCAAACTCCTTACAGATGAAGCATTGTACATTTGAAACATTTTTCTTACAAATGCAGTCACGTACATGGTGTCCTTTTTCTCCACACTTATAACATTCTCCCATTCCCTTCGAGAATTTTCCAAGGTGATTCTTTCCACAGTTATCACATATGGGAAAAACCCTTCTTTACCTTCTTCCCTTTATCTTTCCTTATCTCTACCATCCTTTTCTTCTCTGGATTCCCTTCAATTCCATAGGACTCCGAGAATTCTATACTCATCTTATCAACACATGATACTATTTCTTCATATGATGATAATACATGGGAGACTATTTCCTTACTAAATTCTAGCTTAGGACCACGAATGTATGATCCGTCTTACTCTTTGGATCATATGTATTATGGGAGTTCACATTCCTTCTACTAGGCTCCATTTCTATACAATAGCATAAACAAGTTCAGTTTATTAATTTCAATGAATAATTACCAAACTTGTAAAATACCTAACACAAATTGAACAGTTTATGGATATAATCCATAATCATAAAAATGTTTTCTTTGAGTAAGTATATACTCATGATCCCTTCATAATGGTTTGTAAAGAAAATTGGAATTATCCTAATCATATCCCCCGGGAGTGTCGTAACCAAGAGTGCAGCAAAGCCTGTTGTTGTGCACCAGTTCCTGTTCGAGTCTAGATCAAAGAGGTGCTTTCGGGTTTTACCCCTAGGTACATCTGTACCAGAGCCACCTCTACCTGCTCATATCCAGATAGGGATGTATTGCTCTGAAAACTCACAAAATCTCTACAATACCAAAATTCTAATAAGTTCTTCTATACCAATCCTCAAAGTCTATCTTAAGGC
Organism: Viscum album; assembly: GCA_963277665.1. Lineage (NCBI taxonomy): Eukaryota > Viridiplantae > Streptophyta > Magnoliopsida > Santalales > Viscaceae > Viscum > Viscum album. The sequence continues at coordinate 1,761,996,002 of OY728125.1, forward strand.
TATGTGCTCTAATTAGAGTTTTATCAAAATCTAGTTTCCAAGGTTATTTATAAACTTCCTATGATACCGATTGTAACGCCCCGGCCCCAGTTACCTAGAGTTGGTGCATTAATATAATACACTGGCATGTTTACAAGAAATCATGTCCTGAAGGACAGATCAGTTTAGCAGTCTTGGAAAAATAGATCACATACATTAATGTTACATTTTCACTTTCCGATGTACAAAAATAATAATATTTATGATCTCCAATATACCCTTGGATTAACCCTTAATATAAATCACAGTACACTTCTTGGAATCCTGGGAAAAATAAAACATTGAAAGGGGTGAGCTCAAATGCTCAGTAAGGGTAAACAATACAGCAGAAACTTTCATAAATAAGAATAAACATTTAAGGCAATGTATAAAACTAAAACAAAATCCTTTTAAACATGAACTTAAGCATAATATGGCAGAAATAAAATGAAATAATTCCATTTACTTATTCACATGGATATTATAATAATAGAAGAATCACATGTAGTATCACTAACCACTTTCATAATGATGGAATGCAAAATTCTAGACTATCATAACCACATAGCCAAGGCCTCGTGCCAAGACTAAAAATATGATTTTTCCAAGGCCTTGTGAAAAGACACTAGTTTGTCTGATGAGACATACCGATGCATCGAGGAGCTATAGTGGGCTCCACCCGTCACTTACTAAGTCCAATTCATTCATCATATGAATATGTTTAAACATAACATAAACATTCGTATTAAAACTAGCATACAAAATGTCAATACTTTCTCAATAAACAATGAATAGTATAAAAATAACACATCCACAGTCAAACATAATAGAAAACCTTCAATTTAAGTTTTGTATAATAAATCAACTTCAAATGAGCTTAAAATCCATCAAAGGATGTTGACATAGATGAAAATGATGAGTAAATTTTTTTGAGAGAAATATCCTTTTTGTAAAATCATTTAAAAGTAAAACATTTATAAAGGAAGTAATTTTAAAAGAGTTTTTTGAATAAAAATGTCACATACCAATTTGAAACTTTTGAAAATAATTATCATTTCAAAACATTCATGTCCATAAAAATAAATCCTTAAAATCATTTTAAAAACATGGATATTAATTAAAAACATTTAGAAAGATAAATCATTAAAACTTTTGAAATTATGATATTGATAAAGGGTAACTTTCAAAATCCTTAAAATATTCATTTTGAAATCATTTTTATGAAAAATGGACATGTATGATAAAAATGTCCCAGTAAATACTTACACATAAACAATCTCGGATAATGATGAGATTGAGGAATTAACCCTTACAAATTTGTTAACTTACGAAACATACAACCCATGAAAGAGGTATCATACAATTAATATGTAAATACACATAAATTAAAGTGTATTACAAAAATAATACAATTATGGGCAGTACATACACCACACAAAATTTTATAGTGGCAACATGGCATGAATCTCACGGGAATAAGGAGTGAGATGAAAACCCCTTACCTTGCAATTTCCTATAGTTTAGGGTACGTTTAACCTCTTGTACGAAAATCGTAGTATGTTATTAAATTATACCAGAACCATATTAATATTTATAACATCATACATGATTCATTTATGACTTTATATTACCCATTTAATAATTAATTTATATGTTAAGTTAACATTTCGAGTAATAATCACTTTCTTAATCATACGTGTTTTAACTTGTTACTCTTGGTTGTATCACATAGATCATGATTTAAATACTTCTAGAATATAAAACATGATAAATATATCATATATATTTAGAATATAAATATTTATAATATACATATATATGAAATGGAAAACACCGTTTATTGAGACGGTAGTCCGTATGTACGCAAAAATGCTATTTCTATTTTCCTATATTATTGAATGAAAGTAAGTGAATAATATATATGTAAGTACATAAATCCTTATATATATAAATATATATATATCTAGTAGAATTATTATTTCAAATATTACATACTTATTAGTAGTATATCTTTTTATAATCGTCGATGAATGGTGAACTTGGAAATGAATCTCATCGCATCGTGGAGGCGGTAATCGGTACGTACACACGAGCGAAAATATCATTATATTGAGATTAAAATAATATATAATTGGATGGTATATCATATATATATAATCCGTATAATGATATATTTATTATTTACATCAAATACATATCATTATTGTACACATCCACATAAAAATGTATTGAATAACAATTACACCACGACGTGGAGACGGTAAGCCGTATGTACGCATGTATGGTGACATGTCATTCAAAGGATAGATAGAATAATGAATATGGTGGTACAATATTTATAATAACATCACAGTATATAGGAGATACTGGAGTTATTATTTTATAACAGAAATAACAAAGAAAGAAGAATTTGAAGAAGAAAGGAACTTGAAAGAGGGTGGTGAAAACATTACCACTTCTTCGGGTTCTTCCTTTTCATTTGATCAAAAGGGCTCCTTAGGATGGCTTTCAGATACAAATAAGGAATCTATGTTGAATTGAGGTAAGTTGAAAGTGTATTTTGGTAGGGTTAGGCCGAACCAAAAGGCATTGAAGGTGTGAATAATTTGTTATAATTTGGGTACTTTTATAATGGGGAGGAGGGGCTCTTTAGGAAAAACTTAAATTATTAATTTATAATAAATTCATATTTGGTTTATAATGGCTCCAAAGTATATTATTTAAAGTTTATGGTAGGAATGGGTCGAAAAATTCTCAACCAATAGAATTTAGACAGTTTTGGGTTATTATATTAACCTTATCTTTAAGTATTAACTCTTAGTTAATTAGTTTCACTTTTACAATGTCTCTTTGTATTTTTATAATATATGGTTAATAAACATACTATATACATCTGAGATACCCCCAAGTGTTCCATTAATGTTATAACTATCATTATATAAGTCTCTTGGCCGAACCATAGATTTTTAGGAATTTAATATCAATTAATAATATAATATTTGTTTTAAAAAATCTTTTATGTCAATTTTGACACTATTCAATAATTTATTTTTGTAAAAATCAAAACAGAATGATTACATAGAAAAAACAGTTCATTACAGCATTCCTAACATGTCATATTAACCTAGAAAATTAGTGTAATTCATAAAAAGTATCAAATTATATATATTTTGGTATCTACAATATCAATCATTTTAATTGTTCGACATTATGGTAATTACTGCATAACCATTGTGTCATAAATAAATTAAATTATTTAATGTCTAAAAATTATAAATAAAATACCATTATGTAGGAAATCGTTTTATCTTTCTAATAAATATTTATAGTCGAAAATCCAACATATATATCCCTATGTAAATTTTTTTTTTCTAAAATATATATGGTTTTGTCATTTTTGTATTCATTTTAACTTAATTAAAATAAAGTTTCCCTATCACTTACAAGTGGCACCATGGGGTCCCAAAATCGACCCAAAGATTCCCACGTTCGGACATATATCAAAAAATAAGGTTATGACATGTTTTAGGGTAATTGGTTATAATTAAATTATTATTTGTTAACCATTATTTACCGGATTTACCCTTTAACCATGGTAAATAAAATATTTACCGAAATAATTATTCAAAATGTCTAAAAATAAAAGATACCTAATTACACAATTTGAAAATCCTGATTCCAAATATGGAATCCATTTTTCCAAATTCAAAACACAGAAGTGGCAGAAATTAATTTAAAATTAATTCTCGCTGTCAAAACAAAAGGCGTGATTTTAAGATATAATAACTATCAAAAGATTGATACTTGTTTATGTTCGGTTTAATTGTGAAATTATGTCCAATGACCAAAATTGTATAAAATGGATAAAATATATTCTAAATATAATTTAAAACCACTCTAATTCATAATTTATCACTATTAATTATTTTGATTTAAAAAGTTGTTTTTAATTAAAATTTAGAAATTTCCACTATTCATCAAAATATTAAAGTTATCCAAAGAGTTCCAAAATTTCACCTTAGGCTAATTTCGATAATACGAATCCAAAAATGAAGTCAATTTTGAGAGATAAAATTTCTAAAATTTTAAAAAGTATGTATTACTATTCATAACGGCTAGTTTGATTGGTTGTGGTGTGTGTTTGAACTCGAAGTTGCATACAACACACACTACTGTGTTATTAAAAGGAAAGCGTACCGTGGAATCTTGGGATGTTCAATTGTTAATTTTTTATTTACCCATTCTAAAAAGTAAATTTATTTAGTCAAATTGAATATATAAATGTTTAAAATATTGGATTTAAAAAGGTTTCACTATTAAAATTGGCAAACGTGCAAAAAAATGAATTTTTTCTTACATTACGTCTAAGAAACTCATAATATGGATTCTAAAATTATAATGATTATATAATGTTAATAATTTAGTTAATACTATTCATAACATCTTTTGAATGGCTTGTTTGGTATTTCATGGTGTGCTTGAACTCGGTGATCTGTGTAGTGCAAGTTATTTAATTATTTTGAAGAAATAGCACACTATGAAATCTTGGGGTGTTATATTCGCCCCTCATTCAATAAATTTCATCCTTGCAATTTGAAATTTTTCTTCGAAAATAAAAGGATGAATATAGAAAATATCATTGTGGGAAAACCCACATCGGAAATTGGGTTAATAAAATTAAGTCTTAATAAGAGGAAAAGAGAAATGAAAGGGGTCACCACCAAATTATGAACTCTATTTGGAGAACATTGGTGGAAATTAGAGAAATATAATTGGAGAAAAAATGTAAACATTTATAGATAGTGATTGAGGTCATAAATCACAAAAAATTGTAAAATTTTAGGCCTTAAATTCATCAATCTATGATGATTTAAAATAACATCGGTTCAACAAAACATAAGGTATTAGGATATCACATTTTTGACATTTCAAAATATCTTTATTGAAATCCCACATCGAAAAATGAATTAATGGGTCCTCTATTTAAAATAAAGAGTGGAAAGTATGATGATTACCGATAATAACATATACTAGGGTTACATGTAGGAAAATATGGATATGGAAGAGAAATCTAACCATCAATTATCTGATGGAGAGTGGTAGATAACATGGCTATGAAAAGTCCAACAATCCTAAAGCCATAAATTAGTGATGATCTAAGGTACCATCTAGGAAACCATTTTTGTTCTATGTTCATTTTCTTAATGTTGAGGAATTTATTTATGGGATTGGCTATGATCATAAGGAGATATACATACTTTATAATTAGAGTTTTATCCATTAATAAATTTATACCACAAACTCATCTTTCACCCCAAAACATAATACAACTCAAAAATACTCTATCTATCCTAATCGTATAGGGTTCCAAATAAAATGAATTTATAATTCACATATCAGACCCTTTATATATAGAAACTACATTATACCATCTAGGAACTTCATGTTGCACAATGGTAGGAGATAAATCCCAGTTTCACTATGGTTGTGGGTTCGATTCCTACAGCTTTGTCTGACACGATGGGTCATCACATGGTCTGCGTGTTTTCCTTTTATAAAAATCAAAAAAATATCCTTTCAAACATAATCCATTCCTACCATTAGACTTAACCAAAATACAATTATCCAAACTAACAGTCCAAAATTTACAAGGAAGTTAAACATAATGAGGATACTTTTTGCCAGGTAATAACATGTGAACGCCTTCCACATATATTCTTTTACAACACCGCAATATCCTTAATTACCAAAATAAACCATCTCTTATTCCAAAATCACTACCTCAATATTAGGATCAAATTAAGGTTTATCTTTCCTTCAACCATGTAATTTCAAAAAAAATTAACTCATTGTAGAGTCAATTTTCTTAGTACCATAAAATCACAAATCCTTAATAAAATAGTTCTGCCATACAATCCTTATTTATTTCCAGAACATCATTGAAACAACAATTAAATAAAATAATTCTAAAATAACAACATAAGAACACTAGTCATTCCTCTTCATCGGTGGTAGTATCATAACTTGATTATAATCCAATAGCATCATTTGTGGCATAGTCTGATGACTGGGACATTGGTTCACGTAGTGTCCAAACTCCTTGCAGATGAAGCATTGTACATTTGAAACCTTTTTCCTACACTTGAAGTCACGTACTTGGTGTCCTTTTTCACTACACTTATAACATTCTCACATTCTCATAAAGCATTTTACAAGATGATTCTTTCCACAGTTATCACATATGGTAAAAACCCTTCTTTACCTTCTTCCTTTTATCTGTCCTTATCTCTACCATCCTTTTCTTCTCTGGATTCCCTTCAATTCAATAGTACTCCGAGAATTCTTTACTCATATTATCAACACATGATACTATTTCATTATATGATGATAATATGTGGGAGAATATTTCCCTTCTAAATTCTGGATTAGGACCATGAAAGATATGATCCTTCTTACTATTTGAATCATACGTATTACGGGAGTTCACATTCCTTCTACTGGGCACCATTTCTATACAATAGCATAAACCAGTTCAGTTTCTTAATTGCAAGGAATAATTACCAAACATGTAAAATACCTAACATAAATTGAACAGTTTATGGATATAATCCATAATCATAAAAATGTTTTCTTTGGGTAAGTATATACTCATGATCCCTTTATAATGGTTTGTAACGAAAATGAGAATTATCCTAAGCATATCCCCCGGGTGTGTTGTAACCAAGAATGTACCAAGGCTCGTTGTTGTGCACCATTTCTCATTCCAGTCTAGCTCAAAGTGGTGTTTTCGGGTTTTACCCCTAGTTACATCTATGCCAGAGCCCCCTCTACCTGCTCGTATCCAGACATGGATGTATTTCTTGGAAAACACACAAAATCTCTACAATACCAAAATTCTAGGAAGTTCTACTATACTAATCATCAAAGTCTATCTTAGGGCTATGTGCTCTAATATAAGTTTAATCTAAATCTAGTTTCCAAGGTTATTGATAAACTACCTATGATACCAACTATAACACCCCAACCCTAGTTACCTAGTGTCGGTGCATTATTTTAATACATTGGCATGATTACATGGAATCAAGTCATGAAGGACCGATCAGTTTAGCAGTCTTTGAAACATAGATCACATACATGAATGTTACATTTTCACATTAAGACGTACAAAACAAAATAAATAATCTTTATTAATGCCATTATACCCTTGTATTAACCCTTCATATCAATCACATTACACTTCTTGGAATCCTGGAAAAAATAAAACATAGAAAAGAGTGAGTTCAAATGCTCATTTAGGGTAAGAAATACAGTAGAAACTTTCATAAATAAGCATAAACATTTAAGTCAATGTATAAAACTAAAACAAAATCCTTTTAAACATTAAATTCAGCATAATATGGAAGAAATAAAATGAAATAATTCCATTTACTTATTCACATGGATATTCTACTAATAAAATAATCACATTCAATATCACTAACCACTTTCATAATGATGGAATACATAATGTTATACTATCAAAACCACATAGCCAAGGCCTCGTTCCAAGACTACAAATAAGATTTTTCCAAGGCCTTGTGCCAAGACACTAGTTTGTCTCATTAGACCTACCGATGCATCGAGGATCTATAGCGGGCTCCACCCATCACTTACTAAGACCAATGCATTCCTCATATGAATAGGTTTAAACATAACATAAACATTCGTATTAAAACTAGCATTAAAAATGTCAATAATTTCTCTATAAACCATTAATATTATAACAATAACACATCCACAGTCAAACATATCAAAAAAACTTCAATGGAAGTTTGGTATAACAAATCAACTTCAAATGAGCTTAAAATCCATCAAAGGATGTTGACATAGATGAAAATGATGAGTAAATTTTTTTGAGAGAAATAACCTTTTTGTAATATAATTAAAAAGTCAAACATTTATAAAGGAAGTAATTTTAAAAGAGATTTTTGAATCAAAGTGTCCCATACCACATTGAATCTTTTGAAAAGAATTATCATTTCAAAACATTAATGTCCATATAACTAAATCATTAAAATCATTTTTAAAACATTGACATTAAGTAAAAAAATTTAGAAAGATAAATCTTTAAAACATTTGAAATTTTGATCTTGATAAAGAGTACCATTCAAAATCCTTAAAATCTTCATTTTGAAGTCATTTTTTTGAAAATTGGACATGTATTATAAAAATTTCCTAGTAAATACTTACACATAAACAATCTCGGATAATGATGAGATTGAGGAATTAACCCTTACTAATTTGGTAACATACGAAACATACAACCCATGAAAGAGGTATCATAAAATGAATATGTAAATACAAATAAATTAAAGTTTATTACACAAATAATAAAATTATTGGCAGTACATACACCACACAAAAGGTAATAGTTGCAATATGGCATGAATCTCACGGGAATAAGGAGTGAGATGAAAACCCCTTACATTTCACATTCCTTTAGTCGAGGGTATGATTAACCTCCTATACGAAGATCATAGTATGTTATTAAATTATACCAGAACCATAGTAATATTTATGATATCATACATGATTCATTTATGACTTTATATTACCCATTTAATAATAATTTCCATGTTAAGTTATCATTTCGGGTAATAATCACCTTCTTTATTGTACGTGTTTTAACTTGTTACTCTTGGTTGTATCACATAGATCATGATTTAAATACTTCCAGAATATAAAACATGATAAATATATCATATATATTTAGAATATAAATAGGTATAATATACATATATAAGAAATGTAAGACACCATTTATGGAGACGGTAGTCCGTACGTACGCATAAAAGTTGTTTCTATTTTCCTATAGTATTGAACAAAAGTAAGTGAATAATATATATTTAAGTAAATAAATCCTTATATATATAAATATATAAATATATATATCCAGTAGCATTATTATTTCATATATTAAATACTTATTAGTAGTATATATTTTTATAATCGTTGATGAATGGTGAACTTGGAAATGAATCTCAACGCATCGTTGATACGGTAATCCGTACGTACGCACGAGCAAAAATATCATTATTTTTATATTAATATAATATATAATTGGATGTTATATCATATATAAATACTACTAATAATGTTATATATATTATTTACATCAAATAAATATCACTATTATACCCATCAAAAAAATAATGTATTGAATAACAATTACACCACGACGTGGAGACGGTAAGCCGTACGAACGCACGTATGGTGACATGTCATTCAAAGGATGGATAGAATAATGAATATGGTTGTACCATAGTTATAATAACATCACAGTATATAGGAGATACTGGAGTTATTATTTTATAATAGAAATAACAAAGAAATAATAATTTTATGAAGGAACTTGAAAGAGGGTGGTGAAAACATTACCTCTTCCTCGGGTTCTTCATTTTGATTTGATCAAAAGGGCTTCTTAGGTTCGATTTATGATCAAAATAAAGCCTCTATGTTGAAGTGAGGGAAGTGGAGAGAGTATTTTGGCAGGGTTTGGCCGAACCAAAAGGCTTTGAAGATGTGAATAATTGGTTAGAAGTTGGGTCCTTTTATTAGGGGGAGGAGGGGCTCTTTAGGAAAAACTTAAAGTATTAATTTATAAAAAATTCATATTATCTTTTTAATGGCTCCAAAGTATATTATTTAATGTTTAAGGTGGGGATGGGTCGAAAACCACTCAACCAATAGAATTTAGACCGGTTTGGGTTATTATATAAACCTTATCTTTAAGTATTCACTCTTAGTTAATTAGTTTCACTTTTACAATGTCTCTTTGTATTTTTATATCACATGGTTAATAAACATACTATATACATCCAAGAGACCCCAAAGTGGCCCATTAATGATATAACTATCATGATATAAGTCTCTTGGACGAGCCGTAGTTTTTTATGAATTTAATATCAATTAATAATATATTATTTTTTTTAAAAACTCTTTTATGTCAATTTTGACACTATTAAATAATTTATTTTTGTAAAACTCAAAACAGAATGATTACTTCAAAAAAAGTTCATTGAATCATTATTATCATGTCATATTAACCTAGAAAATTAGTTTAATTCATAAAAAGTCTCAAATTATATTTATTTTTGTATCTATAATATCAATCATTTTAATTTTTTACTATTATGGTAATTACTGAATAACCATTCTGTCAAAAATACATTAAATTATTTAATGTCAAAAAATTATAAATAAAATACCATTTTTTAGGAAATCTTTTTTTATTTCTAATGAATATTTATCATCTAAAATACAACATATATAACCCTATGTAAATATTGGTTTTCTAAAAGATATATGCTTGTGTCATTTTTTTATTCATTTTAACTAAATTAAATTAAAGTGTCCCTATCACTTACAAGTTGCACAATAGGGTACCAAAATCGACTCAAAGATGCACATGGTCGGACATGTATCAGCCAATAAGTTTAGGACATGTTTTAAGGTAACTTTTTATTATTATATTATTATTTTTCAACACTTATTTAGCGGATTTACCCTTTAACCATGGTAAATAAAATATTTACCGAAGTAATTATTCAAAATGTCTAAAAATAAAATTAACCTATTAACACAATTTGAACATCCAGATTCCTAATAAGGCATCCATTTTTCCAAATTCAAAACACAGAAGTGGCAGACATTAATTTAAAATTAATTCATGTTGTCAAAACAAAAAGCGTGTTTTTGAGATATAATAACTATCACAAGATTGATACTTGTTTATGTTCGGTTTAATTGTGAAATTATGTCCAATGACCAACATTGTACTAAATGGTAAAATTATATTCTAAATATACTTTAAAACCACTCAAATTCATAATTTATCACTATTAATTACTTTGATTAAAAATGTTGTTTTTAATTAAAATTTAGAAATTTTACTATTCAACAAAATATTAAAGTTATCCGAAAAGTACCAAAATTTTAGCTTAGGCTAAATTCAATATTCTGAATCCAAAAATGAAGTCCATTTTGAGAGGTAAAATTTATAAAATTTTAAAAAGTATGTATTACTATTTATAACTGCTAGTTTGATTGGTTGTGGTGTGTGTTACAACTTGAAGTTGCATACAACACACACTACTGTATTATTAAAAGGAAAGCGTACCATGGAATCTTGGGATGTTTAATTGTAAACTTTTGATGTACCCATTCTAAAATGTAAATTTATTTAGTCAAATTTAATATATTAAAATTTTAAATATTGGATTTAAAAGGGTTCACTATTAAAATTGGTAAAAGTGAAAAAAATGAATTTGTTCTTACATTATGTCTAAAAAACTCATAATATGAATTCTAAACTTATAAGGATTATATAAAGTTTAAAATCTATTTAATACTATTCATAACCACTTTTTAATGGCTTGTTTGGTATGTTATGGTGTTCTTGAACTCGGTGTTGCGTGTAGTGCAAGTTATTGAATTATTTTGAAGAAATAACACGCTATGAAATCTTGGCGTGTAACACCTTAGGTATGGTAATCCCATATCTCATCCTCCTCAATTCCCTCCTCAAAACCCAAACCAGTTTCAATATGGTCAATGTTTTGGTAACTTCCAAAAACCTTATCCTTTTCTTCCTCAACTTCAACGGAGCAATCCACCTCCTGCATTCCCTTATCCTAGTAAACCTTCCCACTTCCAAAACCAACACAATCGCTTTCCCAAGAACCAAAATCAAGGTAATCCCAATTCATAAAAAGCCTCTTATTCTATGAAACCATGGGAATGTGTAGTAGAAGATCTATCCTCTTTCACCCGTTCTAACCTCAAGATCATTGAAACCCAAATTGGTCAACTAGCATCCCACCTTAGTCAGCAGCAACCATGTAATTCTTCCCAACTTCCAGCTCAACCATTACTCAACCCCAAGGGTAATGTATGTGCAATTTCACTGAGATCAGGAAATCAAATTTCTATGCCTCAAGACAAGTCTTCCAACCCTCCTTTGAATGTTGGCCTAGAAAATGAAAAGAAAAAGAAACTTTAAATGGAAACTGAAACCATTCCCTCTCCTCATTCAATTCCACTTAGGAATCCAATTCCATTTCCTCAAGTTGTTTTTAAACCAAGGAAGTCCTTTGAACCTGATCCTAAAATGCTCGACATGTTTAGACGTGTTGAAGTCAATATTCCCCTCTTATATTCCATAAAAGAAATTCCTATGTATGCCAAATTTCTCAAGGAGTGGTGTACCCACAAGAGGCAACTTAGGACCTTCGAAAATGTTTCAACCTAGAAGTCTATTCCCATAAAGTGCAATGATCCTGGTATCTTTACGGTCCCATGCCAAATTGGATGTTCCGAAATTTATGATGCACTCATAGACCTGGGATCCTCAATTAATTTCATGCCCAAATATATCTTATCCAAACTTGGTCTAGGTCCCTTACATCCAACATGTATTGTCATTCAGTTATCCAATCAAAGCACAGCCAGTCCTGAGGGTATAATTAAAGATATCCTTGTTCGTGTGAATGATCTTATCTTCCATGCGGATTTATATTTCCTTGACATGGAAGGTGAGAAAAACACTTCTTGATCTCCCTTAATTATAGGAAGACCTTTCCTCATGACATATAAAAACAAAATTGATGTCCATGCTAGCATCTTATCCATGGAATTTGGTGACAAACTGGTCAAGTTCAATATTTTTCAATCCATGCGATATCCATTAGAGAATTAATCTCCATTCTCTATCCATTCTTCTGAAAGGCTCTCTAAGAGTGTATTGAATCCCAATCCATCATGTTCTTCATGTTTTACTAATAGAGGAGTTTGTGAATATTCTATCTTTATTAACCAAGTCATAAATGTAGAAGTCGATGTTGACATTACAAATGTAGACTCCATTGACCTAAAGGATCTTGAAAACTCTTTGGAATCTCATCTCACCCCTGACCTCCAATGCTCCAACAAGAATGGTAATAAATATAATGGACATGAACATTCATTTGTTGATTCAAATCTGATTATACAACATTCATCCTTTTTTATCCATGATTTTGAAAATTTTGTTGTATGTGAAGTGAACCCTGAACCAATATGTTAATATTGTCCTATTGGTAGTGATTTTTGTGATATTTGTACCCTAATTAATAAAGTGATCACTAGTGAGGTTGAAATTGACCATTCTTTGGAGAACAACATTGAAATAAAGGATATTGAAAATTGTATTTAGTCTTATGACTCCACTGATCCCCATTACTCTACCTTGGTAAGTGATGAAATAAATGAGTGAAAATCAATTGGGATCTCATACTGTGGTTTTGTGTTATCTGATCCTTATATAAATGAACCATCATAATTGAGCCATCTTCTTGAATTTCCATGCATAGAAAACCAGTACATTGTGCATAAAATCATTAGTCACGTTGAATACCTAATGGAGGATATTCGTGTTCTCTTTCCACCTCCATTTAATTGCAATCACCACATCAAGGAAGGGGAGAAATTATCCAATGACCCATAAGGCAACCCCAAAGAGAAGTTTTTATGGAAGCACAGAGGAGTTGAGAAAATACGATGGCCACTGTTAGACTATTGGTAGTCCACTATAACTCTCTAGCTGTAGACAAAAAATGCAGCGCTTCTTGGGAGGCAACCCATGTTTTCTTTTACTTTTATGAAATTTTAATTTCTTTTTAGTTATTCATTAGATGAATAATTAATTTTCTTTTCAATGTAACTTCCCACGGTCCTGGAACCACCTCAACTTCCATTGGATCCCCAACTTCTACAGTTGACCTACTACTAGATGGTGATGGTGACCCGCAAAATCCAATCAGGGGGCACCTCTTTCCCTTTCACTATCTCTCCCTCTATCTCTTCCTATCTCTACCTATTTCTTTTTCTTCCAATCTATTTCATTTGTTTACCAATTTCGTTATCAGAACCTTTCTTTTTCACTTTCTCTTTTGTGTGGGTGTATCTTTATAAAAAACAAAAAAAAAACCTAAAAACCAAAAAAAACAATCACATAAAAAAATAGAATAAGAGTCATGCTTACTCACCATCGAGTTTTGAAATTTTGCCCAACCATTTTGGGTAGTTAACTGACATGTTTTTATCTCAAATATTTATTATTTTCATCCGTACTTTGGATAAAGAATTTTGTGTCAAAATTAAAAAAAATTGGATGATCAATTTTTTATTTGTAAAATTCTTTTCCCAAACCGTGAGGAACAACATTTGCTTTCACGCCAAGGCCACCTATAGCCATATTTTCAAAATGTGTGTTCTCACCCCCATTTGTGAGTCTTGATTCTGTGGACCTTTGAGCTGAATTTCCTAATTTTATGTGCATTAATAGGATAGTGGCATTTTTCTGAACCACCTGAGAATTATAATAGCCAAATAGCCTCCCATTAATTATACATTAATCCTCCTTTTGAAATCCCATTCGAGCCTATGAAAACATTTTCCTTGATATCCATATTACAAGACCAATACCTTTTCCCACCCAATATCAACATGTATTTTCATTTCATAATTTTTTTATATTTATGTGTGGGGGGAATGGATTTCATTGTTTGGGCACCCTATTATTGATTTTAAATGTTTTATCATCTGCTTGAGGGCAAGTATCCATTTTAGTGTGGGGTAGAGGTTGTCATTCAGTGTGTTTTGGGAAATGTAATGTACTTTCATTTATGTAATTTTTTAAATTTTATTGACAAGTGTTCAAAAAATAAAACATACTGAAAAAAATCAAAAATTATTGAAAAAATGGGGTGTGTCTAAGGTAGGTCAAAAATCACTCTTCATAAACCTTTGATCTTGTTTTAAATATTAATATTAGTGTCGTCAGGAGATCAATCGTGGGTTGGGATATGAGTGTGAGATATGATTCATGGTCAACTTTTGATAAAACAATGAAAAAAAGTAAAAGAATTTTTTTTGCACTATATTATTATTTGGAGAAGTTTTATGTTTTGTAAATATTACATCTTCTCATTACCTTTATATTTTATTCCTCTATTGTGTCTTTATTCACTAATAATTCCCTTATAAATATTTGTTTTCATTTCCATCAATGTTTTATTTCAAAAAAATGTGCATTTCTTTTTCTATGTTGGTGTTTTAACCCTCTTCTTCTCTCTCTTGGACATTACATTCCAGTCGTCCCATTGCCACAGAAATACCCGTTAAAATGACCTCTTGATTCTTTTGCATTTTGGATATGGAATAGAAGCTGAGAGCTCTTTTAAAACTCTATGATTTTCACTTTTGGTTGGTGAAAGAGTGATCCTCTACAAATGAATTTAATCATCTTAAAAGGTGTGAGTTTGGAGTATCCACATTTTCCATATCTAAATTTGAGCATGAAAAATTGAATTAGTTTTGGAATATTATTTCTGTAACAACTTGTGGTGGAATTCAAAATTTATGAGCAAAATTTTCTAAACCTCCCATGATTGAAGAAAACAAAATTTTAATATTTGTTGGTGAGTGAAAATGATTTTGTCATGTTTTTATATTTGTTGTACATGAGGACATGCACAATACTAAGTGTGGGTGAGTTGATGTTGTTAATATTTTCATGTCTTATTATATACTCCCTTTACTTATTTAATATGAAATTTGCATAATTTGTGTGAAATATTAATGTTTTAATATTAAGTATAATTTTTGAGCATTTTTAGAAGTAGTCCAATTGAGTCAGTTTACTATTTTATTTATAACTCCTCCCAACTGATCCAAATTGTTTGTTTCTTGTTTTTTTGGATTCCTAATTCATTATAAAACATTTCATTAGAAGGGATCATGGGCCTATTCTACCATTTGAAGGATCCCATTTACCACACAAGATGACCTACAGAATTTGTGATGAAACAGGACCAGCCATGATGATTGAGTTCCTGGTCTAAATCCTGAAACCCAAATTCCATGAAAATATAAAATATGTTCTTTATTATCAAAAATAGTCATGGATAAAAATTTCAGGGCCCAAATCTAAGAACAAGGGGCCCAAATGAAGATTTTAAATCCAGCCCACCATTATAGACGAGAAATAAAATCAGTATAGTATTCATGACATATCTCATGATGTAAGCATCAAATTGAGATGAGATTTTGCAGTGTCAAAGAGGAGATATGCCAGGAAGCGTTTTTTTAAGAAATAATTCGTTTTTAAAGGCATAT
Organism: Viscum album; assembly: GCA_963277665.1. NCBI lineage: Eukaryota > Viridiplantae > Streptophyta > Magnoliopsida > Santalales > Viscaceae > Viscum > Viscum album. Next base: position 1,762,012,214 of record OY728125.1, read on the forward strand.
TCCTATTCAAAAATCCTTTCACAATTTGGACATCAATAATATTTTATTGAAATGGACATATTAAATTTGTTTAATCAACCAGCCATAAATTTGGCTACATATGTCCAAATGAATCCACATGTTGAGAGACGTCGGCCAAATGTGTTATCTACAACTTTTAAGAAGGAGATTTCTCTAGATTAGGCTGTCTGAATAGCCAACCTAGTGATGTAAGTGGAGGGACAGATTGGGAATGCAAACAGTCCACTCCTTGGGCTATAAATACTCTCCCCGCCACTCCTTCAAAGGGGTTGTCATTTTAGAAGAGGGTAGATCATATTGGCATGACCAATGTTTTTTCAAAGGATTGTTAGGACCTTCCATTCTAATGTTTTAACTTGAGAGAACTTCCCTCCTCTCTTTGTTTTCACTTACTTTCGTGTTCTTCGTTTTTTTATCTTGTATGCCTCTTTGTTTATAATTCTGTTTTAATGAATGTTTCTTCTTCAATTTATATTATTATCATCCACCTTCTCTAGATTAATATTAATGTTCTTAAAATAGTTTAAATATATTTTGAATCCCCTTACCTTCATTTTCTTCCTCATTCAATCAAAAGTCATTTTTTAACTCTCTTTAACGATCATGTGTGTTCGACGCACTACTCTTTTCTTATCCCTTTATTTTTCTTCTCTTCTTAATTTATAATCATAATTATTATAACCAGATTATTAAACACCCAAATGGTTGAGTAAATCTCTCATTGGGGTGAGTTATAAGTTAGGTATGTTAAGTGATTGAGATCTTTGGCTCGATGAATATTCTTTGAATTAACATTGTGTATGTTGGACTTAGTATGTCATAGATTAATGACTTTTTTTGTTTAACATGTGGTTTACATGGATTATTGGAACCATAAATACACCACTAGCAGTAAGCTCTGATTGGGATTATGACCTTAAGTTACGTTAATTCTTGGATTAAAGCCTTAACACATAGGAATTCTAATCAACATCATCTTGTGACATGGGTGTCAATTTAATGAAATATAAAGAAAGCTCAAGGATATCACAAGCTTAACTCCCAAATAATGAACTCACCCCAGTCTTTATCAATTTTTTAAATAAATTATAGTCAATCAGAAATTTCAATTATGCTCTTCAAACAAACCCCCCTAATCAAAATAAAATCAACTAAAAACAAATGACTATTACAATGTATCATCGCCGTGGATTCGACCCCAGTACTTCTATACACATTAGCAGATCACTAGAACATTTACCGGTCGATAGGAAACAATCGGTCGTGCATTTAAAATAAATTTGTCTCCAAGGATGGTTCTTTAAGTACTCATTAGTCTCTGGTTATTGTAAAAAAAGGATAAAAAATTTAAAAAAACAATTGAAAAAAACACAACGAAAAACCCATCCTCTCATAAAAATCATAAAATGAAAAAATAAAAAGAAAACCCCATCTTCCCCTTTCTTCCAAAATCTCTCTCAATGCCTCGTAGCCTTCCAAATAATCCATCAGATTTGTTCAACCCTGAAATTGAGCGAACTCTTCGCCAACATAGGAGGAACATAAGAGATAATCAAATAATTCAAGAACCAGTCCTTGTCCAACCAATTGAATTAGATATGGCCTATCCGAGGGAACAAACACTTAAAGAACTTGTTGCCCCTTATATGAATTACCAACCCCACAGTATTCAATATCCAAACATAGAGGCTGATTTAGAACTCAAATCGGGTTTGATTCATATTCTTCATCATTTCCACGGTCTAGCTGGTGGGGATCCACATCTCCAACTTAAATAGTTTCAAGTATTGTGCTCTACCATGAAGCCTCAAGGGGTTTTTGAAGAACAAATAAAATATCAATCATTCCCTTCCTCCCTAGATGACACTGCTAAGTCATGGATTTACTACCAACCTCTTGGTTCCATAACCACATGGAGTGACATGAAGCTACTCTTCTTAGAGAAATTGTTTCCTGCTTCTCGTACTAATTCTATTCGAAAGGAAATAAGTGGTATACGTCAATTACCAAGTGAATAACTCCATGAGTACTGGGAGAGGTTCAAAAAGATTGTGAAAACGTACCCACGCCACCAAATTACTAACCAAATCTTGATTCAATACATCTATGAGGGGTTATTGGACATGGAGAGAACTCTCATTGATGCTGCAAGTGGCAGTGCTTTTTTTTATAAAACTCCTGCAGCAGAAAGAGATCTCATAAGTAACATGGCTGCAAACACACTACAATTCCATACTAGAGCACATCCTCAAGTCAAACAATCCCAAGATAATCAATCAATTGAGCCGAACAAGATGACCGAGTGGATGAGTGAACTTACAGGACTTTTGCGACAACTAGCTGTGGCTACCAGATCCCCAACCTCATTTTCTCCACAATCAATGTTTCATGGACCTGTCAGAAACTGTGGAATCTGCATCTCTCCATCTCATCCAACTAACACATGTCCCCAACTTCAAGAGGATCAATCCAATTCATCTGGACCAATGGATCTCAATGAAGCATATGCTCAGCGGAACACCAATCCTCAACTATCAGGTTAGATTGTTAGAGACATAAATCAACCTCACTCTGAGCCCTTCTCTTCTTCCAATAACCAAGTCCTTAGGTATGGTAATCACAAATCTCAACCTCCTCAATTCCCTCCTCAAAACCCAAACCAGTTTCAATATGGTCAAGTTTTTGGTAACTTCCAACAACCTTATCCTTTTATTCCTCAACCTCAACGGAACAATCCTCCTCCTAGATTCCATTATCCTAGTGAGCCTTAAAAATTCCAAAACCAATACAATCGCTTTCCCAAGAACCAAAATCAAGGTAATCCCAATTCAGGACAAGCCTCTTCTTCTATGAAACCCTGGAAAAGTGTAGTGCAAGTTCTTTCCTCTTTCACCCATTCTAGCCTCAAGAACATTGAAACCCAAATTGGTCAACTAGCATCCCACCTTAGTCAGCAGCAACCATATAATTCTTCCCAACTTCCAGCTCAACCATTACCCAACCCCAAATGTAATGTAAGTGCAATTTCACTTAGATCAAGAAAGAAAATATCTATGCCTCAAGATAATTATTCCAACCCTCCTTTGAATGTTGACCTAGAAAATGAAAAGAAAAATAAGCTTGAAAAGGAACCTGAAACCATTCCATCACCACCTTCAATTCCACATAAGAATCCAATTCCTTTTCCTCAAGCTATTTCTATGCCAAGGAAGTCCTTTGAACCTGATCCTGAAATGCTCGACATGTTTAGAAATGTTGAAGTCAACATTCCCCGCTTAGATTCCATAAAACAAATTCCTATGTATTCCAAGTTTCTCAAGGAGTTGTGTTCCCACAAGAGGAAACTTAGGACCTTTGAAAATTTTTCCACCCAGAAGTCTATTCCCATAATGTGCAATGATCCAGTTACATTTATAGTCCCATGCCAAATTGGAAGTTACAACATTGATGATGCACTCATAGACCTTGGAGCCTCAATTAATGTCATGACCAAATCTATCTTCCCCCACCTTTGTCTAGGTCCCTTACATCCAACAGGTATTGGCATTCAGTTAGCAAATCAAAGCATAGCTAGTCCTGAGGGAATAATTGAAGATGTCCTTGTTTGTGTGAATGATCTTATCTTCCCTTTGGATTTCTATGTCCTTAACATAGAAGGTGAGAAAAATTTTTCTAGGTCTCCCTTATTTATAGGAAGACCTTTCCTCATGACATCTAAAACCAAAATTGATGTCCATGTTGGAATCTTATCCATGGAATTTGGTGAAAAACTAGACAAGTTCAATATTTTTAAATCCATGAGATTTCCATCAAAGAATGAATATAAATTCTCTATCCATTCTTCTTAAAGTCTCTTTGAGAGGGTTTTTAATACCAATCCATCACGTTCTTCATGTTCTACTAATAGAGGAGTTTTTGAATATTGTATCCTCATTAACCAAGTCATAAATGGAGAAGTTGATGTTGACATTAAAAATGTAGACTCCATTGACCTAAAGGATCTTGAAAACTCTTTGGAATCTCATCTCACTCCTGATCTCCAATTTTCCAACATGAATGGTAATAAGGAAAATGAACTTGAATGCTCATTTGCTGATTCAAATATGATTATCCAATAATCATCATTTCTTATCCATGATTTTGAAAATTCTGTTATATGTGAAGTGAACCATGAACCAATGTGTTTATATTATCCTGATGGTAGTAATTTTTGTGATATTTGTACCCTAATTAATAAAGTGATCACTGGTGATGTTGAAATTGACCATTCTTTGGAAAACAAAATTGAAATAATGGATACTAAAAATTGTATTCAATTTTATGACTCCACTAATCCCCATTACTCTACATCGATAAGTGATGAAATAATTGAGTCAAAAATAATTGGGATATCATACTGTGGTTTTATGTTATCTTATACGTATATAAATGAACCATCATAATTGAGCCATATTCATGAATTTCTAAGCATATAAAACCAGCACTTTTTGCATAAAATCATTACTCACATTGAATACCTAAGGGAGGATTGTCGTGTTCTCTTTCCACCTACATTTAATTACAAGAACCGCACCAAGGAAGGGAAGAAATTATCTAATGACCAATCAGGAAATCCCGAGGAGAAGATTTTATCGAAGCACACTGGAGTTGAGAAAATACGATGGCCACCGTCAGACTATGGGTAGTCCACTGCAACTGTCTAGTTGTAGACAAAAACAAATGCAGCGCTTCTTGGGAGGCAACCCATGTTTTCTTTTAAATTTATGAAATTTTAATTTCTTTTTAGTTTTTCATTAGATGAATAATGAATTTTCTTTTCCATGTCACTTCCCACAGTCCTGGAGCCACCTCTAATTCCATTGGATCCCCAAATTCTATAGTTGACCTACCACTAGATGGAGATGGTGACCCACCAAATCCAAACCAGGGGGCACCTCTTTCTCTTTAACTATCTCTCTATCTCTTCCTCTCTCTACCACTTTCTTCTTCTTCCTCTCTCTTTCATTTTTACCACTTTATTTATCAAAACCATTATTTTTCAATTTTTCTTTTTTGTGGGTGTATCTTTATAAAAATCAAAAAAAATTATAAACCTAAAAATCCTAAAAAAAAAAAAACAATCACCTAGAAAATAAAAAAAAAGATTCATGCTTACTCACCATCGAATTTTGAAATTTTTTCCAACCATTTTGGGGAGTTAACAGACATGTTTTCATTTCAAATATTTTTTAATTTCATCAGGACTTTGGATAAATAATTTTGTGGAAAAATTAACAAATTTTGAATGATCAATTTTTTTATTTGGAAAATTCTTTTCCCAAACCATGAGAAACAACATTTTCTATCATGCCAATTCCACCTATGGACATATTTTCAAAATGTGTGTTTTCAACCCCATTGGTGAGTCTTGAGTTTGTGGACCTTCGAGCTGAATTTTCTAATTTAGTGTGCATTAATATGATAGAGGCATTTTTATGAACCACCTACGAATTATAATAGCCAAATAGCCTCCCATTAACCATACATTAATCCTCCTTTTGAAATCCCCTTTGATCCTTTGAAAACCTTTTCCTTGATTTCCACATTACAAACCCAATACCTTTTCCCACCCAATATCAACATGGATTTTCATTGCATAATTTTTTGAAATTTAAGTGTTGAGGGAATGGATTTCCTTATTTGGGTACCCTATTATTGATTTTCAATGATTTATAATCTGCTTGAGGTCAAGCATCCATATCAGTGTGGGGGAGAGTTTGTCATTCAGTGTGTTTTGGGGAATGTAATTTACTTTCATTTATGTAATTTTGTAAATTTTATTGACAAGTGTTCTAAAAAAATCAAACATGATGAAAAAAAATCAAACAAATTGAAAAAATGGGTTGTGTCTTGGTTAGGTAAAAAATCACTCTTCCTCAACCTTTGATCATATTATAATTATTACAATTACAATCGTGACGATATCAATCATGGGTTGGGATATGAGTGTGAGATCTGTTTGAAGGTCAAATTTCGAAAAAACAATGAAAAAAATGAAAAGAAAAAAAAAGATCATTTGCATTATATTCTTATTGGGAGAAGTTTTGTGTTTTGTAAATATTCCATCTTCTCATTACCTTTATATTTTCTTCCTCTATTGTGTCTTTCTTAACAAATCATTCCCCTGTAAATATGTGTTTTCATTTCCATCCATGTTTTATTTCAAAAAAATGTGCATTGCTTTGTCTATGTTGGTGTTTTAACCCTCTTCTTCTCTCTCTTGGACATTATATTCCTACCATCCCATAACCACAGAAAAACCCCTTAAAAATACCTCTTGATTCTTGTGAATTTTGGATATATAATGGAAGCTGATATCTCTTTTAAAACTCTATGATTTTCACTTTTGGTTGGTGAAAGAGTGAACCACCACAAATGAATTTTATCATCTTGAGAGGTGTGAGTTTTGAGTATCCACAATTTCTATATCTAAATTTGAGCATGAAAAAATGAGTTAGTTTTGGAAAATTATTTCTATAAAAACATGTGGTGGAATTCAAAATTGATGAGTAAAATAGTCTAAACCTCCCCTGATTGAAGAAAACAAAATTTTAATATTTTTTTGTGAGTGAATATGATTTTGTCGTGTTTTTATATTTTTTGCACATGAGGACATGCACAATACTAAGTGTGGGTGATTTTATTTTGTGAATATTTTCATGTATTATTATATACCTCCTTTGCTGATTTTATATGAAATGTGCATAATTTGTGTGAAATAATAATGTTTTAATATTAAGTATAATTTTTGAGCATTTTTAGAAGTAGTCCAATTGAGTCAGTTTACTATTTTATTTATAACTCTCACCCTACTTGTCAAAATTATTTGTCTCTTGTTTTTTAGGATTCCAAATTCAATATAAGACATTTCATTCGCAGGGATCATGGGCCAATTCTGCCATTTGATGGATCACATTTACCACACAAGATGACCTATAGAATTTGTAAAGAAACTGACCAGCCATGATGATTGAGCTCCTGGTCTAAATCCTGAAACCCAAATTTCATGAAACTATACAATATGTTCCTTATTATCTATATAAATCATTGAAAAATATTTCAGGTCCGAACTCTAAGAAGAAGGGGCCCAAATGATGATTTTAAATCTGGCCACTATTCTGGACGAGAAATAAAATCAGTATAGTATTCATGACATACCTCATGATTTAAGCATCAAATAAAGCTGAGGATTGTTGGGTGAAAGATTAGATATGTCCAGAATACTTTTTTGAATAATTCATTCAGTTTTGAAGGCGTATTACTATTCAAAAACCCTTTCACATTTTGGACTTCAAAAAAATTGGATTGAAATGGACAGAATAAATATGTTTAATAAACCGGCCATAACATTGGCTATATAGGTCAAAATAATTCCAAATTTCGAGAGAGGTCGGAAAACATTATTATCTACAACATTTAAGAAGGATATTTCTTTATCATAAGATTTCTAAATAGCCAACTTGGTGATGCAAGTGGGGGGACAGATTGGGAATGCAAACAGTCCACTCCTTGGGCTATAAATACTCTCCCCTCCACTCCTTCAAAGGGGTTGGCATTTTAGAAGAGTGGAAATCATATTGGAACGACTGAAGCTTTTCCAAAGGATTGGGAGGACCTTCCATACAGAAGTTTTCACTTGAGAGACCATTCCTCCTCTCTATGTTTTCACTTACTTTTGTGTTCTTCGTTTTTTTAATCTTGTATGTCTCTGGGATTGTAATTCTGTTGAAATGAAAGTTTCTTCTTCAATTTATCTTATTCTCATCCACCATATCTAGATTAATATTAATGTTTATAAAATAGTTTAAATAAAGTTGAATCCCCTTCCATTCTTTTTCTTCCACATTAAATCAAAAGTCGTTTTTTAACTCTCTTCAACGATCATGTGTGTTCGACGCACTACTCTTTTCTTATCCCTTTATTTTTCTTCACTTCTTAATTTATAATCATAATCATTATAAACAGATTATTAAACACCCAAAAGGATGAGTAAATATGTCATTGGGGTTAGTTATAAGTTAGTAATGTAAAGTTATTTAGAGCTTTGTCTTGATGAATATTCTTTGAATTAACAATGTGTATGTTGGACTTAACATGTCATAGATTAATGATTTTGTTTGTTTAACATGTGGTTTCCATGGATTATTGGAACCATAAATACACCACCATTAATAATCTATGATTGATATTATAACCTTAAGTTATGTTAAGGCTTGGATTAAAGTCTTAACACTTAGGAATTCTAATCACCATCATCTTGTGACATGGGTGTTAATTTAATGAAATATAAAGAAAGCTCAAGGATATCACAAGATTAACTCCCTAATAATGAACTCATCCCCAATATTCATTAATTTGTTAAATCAATTATAGTCAATCAATCATTTCAATTAAACTCTTCAAACAAACCCCCTAATCAAAATACAATCAGCTAAAAACCAAGGACTATTACAAAGTATCATCGTCGAGGATTCGCCCTGAGTACAACTATACACATTAGCAGAGCATCGGAACATTGACCAGTCGATAGGCAAAAATTGGCCATGCATTTTAAATGGAATTTTTTACAGGGATAGTGCTTTAAGTAGTCATTATTTTCTGGTTAATGTAAAAAAGAAGAAGAAAACAGAATTTAAAAAAAATAGAAAAAAACACAAAGAAAAACCCGTCTTCTCATAAAAATCATAAACTGAAAAAATACAAAGAAAAACTTGTCTTCCTCTTTCTTCCAAAATCTCTCTGAATTACCCGTAGCCTTCCAAACAATCCATCGGATTTTTTTGACCCTGAAATTGTGCGAACACTTCACCAACTTAGGAGGAACATAAGAGATAATCAAATAATTCAAGAACCAGTCCTTGTCCAACCAATTGAATTAGATATGGCCAATCCTAGGGAAAAACACTTAAAGAATTTTTTGACCCTGATATGAATTACCAACTCCTTGTTATTCAATATCCAAACATAGAGGCTGATTTTGAACTCAAATCGAGTTTTATTCATCTTCTTCCACATTTCCACGGGATAGCCGGTGAGGATCCACATCTCCACCTTAAAGAGTTTCTAGTAGTGTGCTCTACCATGAAGCCTGAAGGGGTTTCTGAAGAAAAAATAAAACTTCAAGCATTCCCTTTCTCCCTAGCTAACACTACTAAGTCATGGATTTACTACCTACCTCCTGGTTCCATAACCACATGGAATGACATGAATCGACTCTTCTTAGAGAAATTCTTTCCTGCTTCTCATACTGATTATATTCAAAATGAAATAAGTGGTATAGGTCAATTCCCAAGTGAATCACTCAATGAGTACTAGGAGAGGTTCAAAAATCTTGTGGCAACCTGCCCACACCACCAAATTCCTGACCAACTCTTGATTGAATACTTCTATGAGGGGTTATTGTCTATTGAGAGAACTCTCATTGATGCCACAAGTGGAGGTGCTCTTGTTTATAAAACTCTTGTAGCAGCAAGAGGTATCATAAGTAACATGGTTGCAAACGAACAAAAATTCCATACTCGAGCACATGATCAAGTCAAACAATCCCAAGATCATCAATCAATTGAGTGGAACAAGATGACTGAGTGGATGAGTGAACTATCAGGACTTGTGCAACAACTAGTTTTGGCTACCAAATCCCCAACCTCTTCTTCTCCACAATCAATGTTTCATAGACCTGTCAAAAACTTTGGAATCTGCAACTCTCCATCTCATCTAACTGACACATGCACACAACTTCAAGAGGATCAATCCGATTCATCTGGACCAATTGGGCTCAATGCAGTATATGCTCAGCGGAACACCAATCCTCAACTATCAGATCATTTTTCTAGAAACTTCAATCAACCTCACTCTGATCCCCTCTCTTCTTCCTATAACGTAGTCCTTAGGTATGGTAATCGTGTATCTCATCCTCCTCAATTCCTTCATTAAAACCCCAACCAGTTTCAATATGGACAAGGTTTTGGTAACTTCCAACAACCACATCCCTTTATCCCTCAACCTCAACAGAACAATCCTCCTCCTGGATTCCATTATCCTAGGGAGCATTCCCTATTCGAAAACCAATACAATTGCTTTCCAAAGAACCAAAATCAAGGTAATCCCAATTCAGGACAAGCCTCTCCTTCTAAGAAACCATGGTAAAGTGCAGTGGAAGATCTTTCCTCTTTCACCCGTTCTAGCCTCAAGAACATTGAATGCCAAATTGGTCAATAGGCATCCCACCTTAGTCACTAGCAACCTTTTAATTCTCCCCAACTTCCATCTCAACCATTATGCAACCCCAAGGGTAATGTAAGTGAAATTGCTCTTAGATCATGAAAGAAAATTTCTATGCCTCAAGATAAGTCTTCCGACCCTCCTTTAAATATTGACCTAGAAAATGAAAAGAAAAAGAAACTTGAAAAAGAAACTGAAACAATTCCCTCACCTCCTTCAATTCCACTTAGGAATCTAACTCCTTTTCATCAAGATGTTTCTAAACCAAGGAAGTCCTTTGAACCTGATCCTGAAATGCTAGACATGTTTAGACGTGTTGAAGTCAACATTCCCCTCTTAGATGCCATAAACGATTTCCTATGTATTCCACGTTTCTCAAGGAGTTGTGTACCCACAAGAGGCAACTTAGGACCTTAGAAAATAATTCCACCCAGAAGTTTATTCCCATAAAGTGCAAAGGTCCAGGTACCTTTACGGCCCCATGTCAATTTGGAAGTTCCAACTTTGATGATGCACTCATAGACCTAGGAGCCTCAATTAATGTCATGCAAAAATCTATCATCTACAAACTTGGTCTAGGATTCTTACATCCAACAGGTATTGTCATTCAGTTAGCCAATCAAAGCACAGCCAGTCCTGAGGGAATAATTGAAGATGTCATTGTTCGTGTGAATGATCTTATCATCCCTGTGGATTTATATTTCCTTAACATGTAAGGTGAGAAAAAATCTTCTCGATCTCCCTTAATTCTAGGAAGAACTTTCCTCATGACATCTAAAACAAAAATTGATTTCCATGTGGCATCTTATCCATCGAATATGGTGACTAACTTGTCAAGTTCAATATTTTTTAATCCTTGCGATATCCATCAGAGAATGAATCTTCATTCTATATCCATTCTTCTGAATGACTCTCTAAGAGGGTATTTAATCCCAATCCATCACGTTCTTCATGTTCTTCTAATAGACGATTTTGTGAATATTGTATCCTCATTAACCAAGTCATTAATGGACAAGTTTATGTTAACATTACAAATGTAGACTCCATTGACCTAAAGGATCTTGAAAACTCTTTGGAATCTCATCTCACCTCTGACCTCCAAGGCTCCAACATGAATGGTAATAAAGAAAATGAACTTGAATGCTCATTTGTTGATTAAAATCTTATTATCCCACATTCATCCTTTCCTATCCATGATTATAAAAATTCTATTATATGTGAGCTGAACCCTGAACCAATGTGTTTATATTATATTGGTGGTAGTGATGTTTGTGATATTTGTACCCTAATTAATAAAGTGATCACTGGTGAGGTTGATATTGATCATTCATTGGAAAACAACATTGAAATAAAGGATATTTAAAATTTTATTCAGTCTTATGACTCCACTGAACCCCATTACTCTTCATCGGTAAGTGATGAAATAAATGAGTCAAAAACAATTGGGATCTCATACTGTGTTTTTGTGTTATCTGATCCTTATATAAATTAACCATCAGAATTGAGCCATCTTCCTGAATTTCCAAGCATATAAAGCCAGAACTTTGTGCATAAAATCATTACTCACGTTGAATAGCTAATGGAGGATAGTCATGTTCTCTTTCCACCTCCATTTAATTTCAAGCACCACATCAAAGAAGGGGAGAAATTATCCAATGACCAATCCGGAAACCCCGAGGAGAAGTTTTTATGGAAGCACACTAGAGTTGAGTAAATACGATGGCCACCGTCAGACTATGGGTAGTCCACTGCAACTATCTAGCTGTAGACAAAAAATGCAATGCTTCTTGGGAGGAAACCCATATTTTCCTTTACTTTTATGAAATTTTAATTTCATTTTAGTTTTTCATTAGATGAATAATGAATTTTATTTTCCATTTAACTTCCCATAGTCTTAGAACCACCACGACTTCCATCAGATCCCCAACTTGTATAGTTGACTAACCACTAGATGAAGATGGTGACCCTCCAAATCCAAACCAGGGGTACCTCTTTCCCTTTAACTCTCTTTATCTCTTCCTATCTCTACCTCTTTCTTCTTCCTCCTCTCTCTTTCATTTTTACCACTTTGTTTATCAAAACCTTTATTTTCACATTCTCTTTTGTGTGGGTGTATCTTTATAAAAAACAAAAAAAAACCTAAAAACCCAAAATAACCAAAAAAACAATCACTTAAAAAAATAAAAAAATGAGTCATTCTTACTCGCCATCCTGTTTTAAAATTTCGTCCAACCATTTTGGGGAGTTAACCGACATGTTTTCATATCAAATATTTTTTTATTTTCATCACGACTTTGGATAATGAATTTTGTTTCAAAAATAAAATTTTTTGAATGATCAATTTTTGATTTGGAAAGTGATTTTCCCAAACTGTGAGGAACAACATTTGCTTTCATGCCAAGGCCACCTATGGCCATATTTTTAAAATGTGTGTTTTCACCCCCATTTGTGAGTCTTGAGTTTGTGGTCCTTTGAGCTGAATTTCCTAATTTATTGTACATTAATATGATAGAGGCATTTTTCTGAACCACCTGAGAATTATAAAAGCCAAATAGCCTCCCATTAACCATACATTAATCCTCATTTTGAAAGCCCCTTATAGCCTATGAAAACATTTTCCTTTATATCCACCTTACAAGCTGAATACCTTTTCCCACCCAATATCAACATGGATTTTCATTGCATTATTTTTTGAAATTTAAGTGTGGGGGGAATTGATTACATTGTTTGGGTACCATATTATTGATTTTCAATGAATTATCATTTGCTTTGAGGGAAACCATCCATTTCAGCATGGGGGAGAGGTTGTCATTCAGTGTGTTTTGGGGAATGTAATGTATTTTCATTTATGTAATTTTCTAAATTTTATTGACAAGTGTTAAAAAAATCAAACATGATGAAAAAAAATAAAAAAAATGAAAAAATTTGTTGTGTCTTGGGTAGGTCAAAAATCACTCTTCCTCAACCTTTGTTCTTGTTATAAATATTAGAATTCATGTTGTGAGAAGATCAATCATGGGTTGGGATATGAATGTGATATCAGCTTCAAGGTCAACTTTAGAAAAAACAAAGAAAAAAAAGGAAAAGAAAAAAAGAACACTTGCATTATATTAATATTGGTAGAAGTTTTTTATTTTTTAAATATTCCATCTTCTCATTACCATTATATTTTCTTCCTCTATTGTTTCTTTTGTCCCAAATAATTCCCTTGTAAATATGTGTTTTCATTTCCTTCCATGTTTTATTTCAAAAAAAATGTGCATTGATTTTTCTATGTTGGTGTTTTAACCCTCTTTTTTTCTCTCTTGGACATTATATTCCTACCATCCCATACCCACATAAAACCCCTTAAAACGACCTCTTGATTCTTGTGCATTTTGGATATGGAATGGAAGCTAAGAGCTCTTTTCAAACTCTAAGATTTTCACTTTTGGTTGGTGAAAGAGTGAACCTCCACAAATGAATTTTATCATCTTGAGAGGTGTGAGTTTTGATTATCCACATTTTCCATTTCTAAATTTGAGCATGAAAAAATGAATTAGTTTTGTAACATTATTTCCGTATCAACTTTTGGTGGAATTCAAAACTGATGGGTAAAATATTCTAAACCTCCCCTGATTGAAGAAAACAAAATTTTAATATTTTTTGTTGAGTGAAAATGATTTTTTCATGTTTTTATATTTGTTGCACATGAGTACATGCATAATACTATGTGTGGGGGATTTGATGTTGTTAATATTATCATGTCTTATTATATAGTCCCTTTACTGATTTTATATGAAATGTTCATAATTTGTGTGAAATATTAATGCTTTAATATTATTTATAATTTTTTAGAATTTTTAGAAGTAGTCCAATTGAGTCATTTTACTATTTTTTATTTAACTCACATCCTACTGATCAAAATTGATTGGTTTTTGTTTTTTAGGATTCCTAATTTAATATAATACATTTCATTAAAAGGGATCATGGTCCAATTATTCCATTTTAAGGATCACATATAACACACAAGATGACCTACATAATTTGTGAAGAAACTGGACCAGCCATGATGATTGAGTTCCTGGTCTAAATCCCGAAACCCAAATTTCATGAAACTATGAAATATGTTATTTATTATCAAAAATAATCTTGGATAAATCTTTCAGGGCCCAACTCATAGAACAATGGGCCCAAATGAATATTTTAAATCCAGTCCACCATTCTCGCCGAGAAATAAAATCACTACCGTATTCATGACATATATCATGACTTAAGCATTATATCGAGCTGAGATTTTTTAGTGTGAAATAGGAGATATGGTCGGAATACTATTTTGAAGATAACATTCGGTTTTAAAGGAATCTTCTTATTCAAAAACCCTTTCACATTTTGGGCATCAAAAAGATTGGATTGAAATGGACAGATTAAAATGTTTTAATCAACCGGCCATAACTTTGGCTACATAGGTGCAAATGACTCCAAATTTTGAGACTGGTCATCCAACTTTATTATCTAAATCTTTGAAGAAAGAGATTTCTCTATATTGGGCTGTCTGAATAGCCAACATGGCGATGTAAGTGGAGGGACATATTAGGAATGCAAACAGTCCACTCCTTGGGCTATAAATACTCTACCCTCCACTCCTTCAAAGGGGTTGGAATGTCAGAAGAAAGGAGATCATATTGTCACGACCAAATCTTTTAAAAAGTCTCTTGAGTACCTTCCATACTCATGTTTTCACTTGAGATACCTTTCCTCGTCTTTTTGTTTTCACTTAATTTTGTGTTATTCGTTTTTGTAATCTTGCTTGTCTCTTTGTTTGTAATTCTGTTTTAATGCAAGTTTCTTCTTCAATTAATCTAATTCTCATCCACCTTCTCAAGATTAATATTAATGTTCTTAAAATCTTTTAAATACAATTGAATCACATTCCCTTATTTGGCTTCCTCATTCAATCGAAAGTTGTTTTTTAACTCTCTTCAATGATCATGTGTGTTCGACGCACTACTCTTTTATTATCACTATCTTTTCCTTCTCATCTTAATTTATAATCATAATAATTATAACTATATTATTAAACAACCAAATGGATGAGTAAATCACTCATTGGGGTGAGTTATAAGTTAGGTGTGTTAAGTGATTGAGATCTTTGGCTCGAATGAATATTCTTTGTATTAACATTGTGTATGTTGGACTTAACATGTCATAGATTAATGACTTGTTTTGTTTATCATGTGGTTTCCAAGGATTATTGGAACCATAATTACACCACCATCAATAAGCTGTGATAGAGATTATAACTTTAAGTTATGTTAACAATTGGATTAAATCCTTAACACATATGAAATCTAATCAACATCATCTTGTGAAATGGGTGTTAATTTAATGCAATATAAAGCATTTTCAAGGATATCACAAGATTAACTCTCTAATAATGAACTCACCCCAATATTTAAATTTTTTTTAAATCAATTATAGTCAATCAATCATTTCAATTAATCTCTGCAAACAAACCCCCTAATCAAAATGCAATCAACTAAAAACAAATTACTATTACAAAGTATCATCGTCGATAATTCGACCTGAGTACTGGTATACTCATTAGCAGAGCACCGGAACTTTGACCGGTCGATAGGCGACAATCGGCCGTGCATTTAAAATACCCATGAATTTATTTTATGATTATTTTAATGAAATTTTTGGGATTTAAATATCAATAGGAGCTTATTTATTCAATGGGGTTCTTATTAAAATATTACAATAGTAGTTAGGTTTTATAATCTCAAATAACCTGTTTAAATCATATGTTAGGATATGCACCTATATGATTTTATGAGGTGTACACAGAACCCCATTTAAAATTTTACATCCCAAATATCCTTATGTTCATGAAATATTATGGTTCATTATATGTTATTCTTTTGTGGAGATATTTATTAAAATGTTAGAAAATATGCAAGGGATTTATGTTATAATCTCAGTATTTACTGGGCTTGTTTTAATTATGCCTCTGAAGATAAAATTTACCAACCTACCTTTAATAAATCTCATGAATTATCATAACCAATATTTATTTATTCAGAATAAATTTTTTCCTTTAATATTACACTCAATAAGAACTAACAATACCAAAATAATGGTTTTATGTAAAATTTACTTTATTTACCCCTTTGATCAAAAATATATTTTCTTTCATGTTTGTGTGTTATAAAAACATTTTCATGAATATTTTTAATATGATATAGTGATAATTTATTGTCATTTTTATCCATATTTTATTTTTCATGAAATACAATAGAAAGTATATTTTTATTATTTTTCAGACAAGGCACTTTTGACTTTTTATAGAAACTGTGAAAGGAATTGTTTTTAACTTATACAACATGAATGGAATTTAATACCATCAAGATCAGTTAATTCTTAGATGATTAAATTATAAATTAATATTTTTACTTTTAAATAAAATGGATTTTCATAATTTTTGGTAAATTTCATTTTTTAAAATATTATTTTCAAATATGAACAGTTATTTTTCATAAGGATGTTTTAATGCTATTTTAATGATATTTCTATTCATCAACAACAATAAACCATGAATTTAATATTGATATACTAGGATTATGATCCAAGGATAACATCTATATTATTTATATGGATGGTTTATGATTATAAAGATAAGGGTTTCATGAATATCATTTCCCTCCCTTATGTAATTCCATTATATAATGTTTTTGAAATCCATTTATTTTTCATGGGTTTTGATATGAAGAATGTTTTTTGATATTGTGGAACTCATATGTAGGGTTTTAATTATGTGATGGGTGGGACCATAACTATATTTCCTTCTAATTAATTGGGTAATTTATTATATCTCACAAGAACACTATATGATTCCAGACAATGCTCTTGATTCACTATGGGAAAAAAATAAATGTGATTGATCTGCTATGGTATTTAAATAGTGTTACCTAATAAATTATTATATAATAAAGAAGATGGTATTCTTAATCCACTATTATTTTTTATTCTAATTAGATACCATTGAAAAATAAAATTCTCCATATACATATAATGTTTCCACAGTTATATGACATGAACTTATGATTCATGATTGATTATTAAAGATATATCACACTTATGATTCATGAATTTTGAAACAATATTTCTTTATGGAATAAATCATGTTTATGATATTTGAAATATTGTGTTTAAACATTGTATGTTAGGATCATTATATCTAACTCTCAAACAAATCATATTATTTCATATGATCAATAATTAACATATCTCATGTTTACCCTTATTAAGAATGGAAATGCACACATACATATGGTTCATTTCTCCAGGATAAAATGAATAGTTTTAAATTGGTAATATATATTTATAGTAAAAAATTATGGGATCTTTTTCAGGGATATTTAAGATCACTTATGAAATAATAAGATTGGGTATCTAGCCTCCAATTACATTAAACCTGTACGATCATGAGGGAAGTATTTGTGAAATGTATTTAATATTCATTTACAAAGAAGTAATATTTATATATGAAAATTTAGGTTTTTTACATTGTTTTTATAAATACCTAACAACCATGAATATTAAAAAATTTCAAAAACTTCACCCTCTATCAATTACTCCATAATGATACAAATATCCCCAAAATGACACTAAAAATTTGGTATTAATTATAATGATATTCCACATTTTAAAAATTGTATATGTACCTATTAATATTATAGTGGAAATAAGGGAAAATACCACAATAAGAATGTGTGTATTCACTATTAATATCTCATTTATAGAGAATGGAAAATTAATTTTTAATTTCATTAAATTTAAATATCTAGAAATTAAATAAATAAATAAATTACTAAAACGAAAATTATAGAAGTATATAGAGATGAATGGTTTTTTATAATTTGTGTGATTTACCAATTATTTTCTTTAATATATTGATAATTATCATATCTCATTCCCCGATGTGTGATTATATAGTAATTTATCTCAAAAATCAACTAAAAACCTTATATTTTGTATGATGATTTTTTTAACATTATAACAATATTAATTAGTGAATTATTAAATTCAATTTCAAAAAAAATAAATAAATTTATCTTTGATTTGGTTTCCCACATGTGATTACCTATTAGGTATCTCATGTTTAGGCATTAAGAAAATAAAACCAACTTTTTTATGTTTAACTTACCAATTATTACTTATTTGGTATCACATGAGTGATAAATAGTTGATATATTATTTTCTCAATTAGAAAAACCAAAAAATATAATTAAATAAAAAAATACAACAACTTTCAAATATGTTGAAATCAAAAAATGGATCCTAAACATAGGCATGATAATCCTATCACATAACTCCAAATTATGAGATCACTAAATTATGAAATCATACAAATAATTATAAAAATAAAAAATAAAATAATAAATTGATCAACATATTCATCTCACAAATCTAATCTGCCCAATTCCCCCATTTACACTTGCTAACTAAACAAAACTAATCATAATGGTGAAACCAACACGCTCTGCCAACCAAAGAAGAATAATTGTCATAGTAATCTATCAAAAAACAACTAATGTTATCTAAAATTAAAAATGTTCTCATTTCCAATGAGAAGCATATGAAAAATATATGCATACCACCCGAAACAAATAGTGTACATGAATATATGTAAAAAGGAGTATAAAATCTCACAAAATTTCACAACACATGGTTTTATAGGAAAATCTTCTAAAATAGAGGCTAGTACGAGGGTGGTCATGGAGAGTGGTGTGTTATGATTACCGTTTTGGTATGAAATTTTTCAAATGTAGTGTATTGGTAGGTTTATGGAATTTGTTTATGGTTAAAAAATCTGTACATGCTACAGTTAGTGGGAATACGTTTCTCGGATAATGTGAGGCTCTACTTGACATAGTGATGATGGGGAATGGGTGTTAGGCACTGATATGAGTTTATTAGTGAGAGGAAAATGGATGATGTTGTTGGATTGGTGTTTTATTTGGATTTAAATTTCATATTAGGTATGTCTTTTATTAATCTAGAGTTAGTTACTAAATTATGTGTGGGGTTTAATTGATCTCTTAAAAATTTAACCGCAAATAAAATATCCCTTTAAATTGTCCATAAATCTTTTATCAAATAGTCAATAAAAATATAAATATAAAAAGAAATAATATAACATACATGATTTAAAGTAGATCATATCACATGAATTCCCTTGTAAACATCAACAATTCTCTCGCTGAATGAATTTTTATTTTCATTATGCATGTATTTTTTCCAGATACCTTGATAGTTGAGTTAAATAAATTTCACGTTTTCACAAAAAGGATCAGAAATTTTTTACACAGGTCCCACTTTATTTAAAAGAACTATCTAAAACCTCTAAATACTTAGAACATATATTCCAAACTTTATATAAGATTAATATAAAAAATAGATATATATATATATTCCACTCATAATTGTATTATGAAAGTTGAAAAAAGGGCGGTTATTCTAGAAATGTAATAAGGATTTAATGAAAAACTCTATAATATCTGTTGACTATGTTTGAGATGATTATCATTGAATAAAAAAACATATCTTCAGAGGAAAACATTTAATAACATTAATGTATATAGAAGTAGTTTTTTGTGTGTGTTCATTAGGTAACATATTATTTATATAGTACTCTTTCAGTTCTTTTTGTTCTCCATACTATTCTATATGTTAATAAATGATTCAATTTGAAACTCTATATATTCTCCAATTACCATGATCATATATAATAATCCAAAAATATACGCAATATTATAGTACCCCTGGTTTGAGGTACGTATCCATTTTATGCTTTTTTATGTGTTTAAAGTTCATGGGATGAGTTGGGAAGAGGTTGGGAGTGTATGGAATGGTTTTGAATAAGTTTGGAGGCTTTTTGCAAGGAGTACGGTTTGAGCACGATTAAGGGAAATCGTGTGGGTTCTCCAGAAAACCGTGCAGTGGGAGACAGTAGGCTTCGCACAGCCTGCGCACGATTTTCCAAACCGTGTGAGGAAATTGTGTGGACCCTTGCTCCTCAGGCAGAAGCATACGCATGGTTAGCGCTCAGTTACTCAAACGGTGCGAGCAAACAGTGTGACCACTTAATCATAGGGTTTTTAAATCCAATCTCCTCCGGGTTTTCCTCATTTCTCTCCAAATTCTCTCCCACTAGATCCCCACTCGGTATATCGTGTTCTCTAAGGTTGAGGGTGATCTCCCACTCATTCTAGAAGGTTTTTGAAGAGGTTTCTTAGTGGATTAAAGGTGGTTTCTCTAGGGTAAGTCTCTCATCTTGGATCCTTTTGGTTTCACTCAAGATATACTATTCCCCCTTCCTTAGTTTTCTAGATCTACATTCATTGCATGTATATCTAGGGTTTTTGTTTCCTTGAATGTGGATTTTTAGGCTTGTTGATGCTAGTGTAGGAGATCTGGAGTGGTTTCGATAGTGCATTCACTAGTTTGGTGGGGCGGTAGCTTGTGGGTCAATTCCACTAGAACCCTAATGGTAAGTGGATTCTCTCTAGACTCCACTTGGTTAAAACTAGTGGTATGGTTACAATTAATTTTTTTAGATTAAAATTAATTCAGTTTTTGATGTGTGAAATTGGATGGAAATCCCTTTGGTAATGGTTTCGGGATTTTCGTAAAAAGGGCTTGTGGAGAAATGCTCTTGATGTGATTTTAAAATGATTTGTTTTGTTGGTTTGATTAAGATGATTTGAGAAAATGGTTTTCAATAAAAAGGGTTGTTTTATTGAAATGTGGTTCGGTAAGGAAAATGATGGAAGGTTGTTTTCAATAAATGGTTGATTTATTGAAGTGGATTGACATGTAATTGAAATGGTGAATTGCATATTGTTGTGGCCTTAGAGGGTTACATGCTTGATTATGGCTTGTGTTGGTTGTGTGTAAGTGGGCGTGAAGTCTCACTATAAAAGTTTGATGAGATGGGTGGGAAGTCCCATCGTTTTGGTTTGTCAGGTAGTGGGCGGGATGTCCTGCTAGCTAATGATGGGGTGAATGATCTGGGTAGGAAGTCCCACAGTTATGGTTTCTTGAGTGCATTTCATTGTAGTATGGGAATTTTTGTGCTAATGTGTATATGATAAAATGGGTTGTGGAATGTTTGTTTTGGCTTTCCCTTGGTTTCTTGGATTGGGTGAGATGTCTTGCTAAGGGTGTGTTTAGCTTATGGTGATGGTTTCACTTGTGATTATTTTATATAAACAATTTTATATAAATGTGTAAATGGTTTTATCCTAGTGTCGTTTGTAGGGAAGTCATTTGGAGAAATCCTACTGAGTAGTTATACTCACCCCCTGCTTTGGCACGTTGGTGTCTTTGTAGATGTTGTGTATTGTGACGTGGGAAAAGGTAAGGCATCACCCACCTTTAGTGGTTCATCATGATGTCTAGGTGGAGCTTGGAGCATGGAGGTTGGTGTAGAGCCATGGAGTGTGTTTTGGCTTATTTTGGGTCTTTTGTTGAGTCTTCTACATATTAATTGTAAGAACCCAGTTTTTACTGCGAAAGACATTGGACTATTCTTGATATTATTCCAGAGCAGTGCCTTCTGACGGCGTGCGATTCGGAGCCCGGTGTGGTCGGAATTAAATTTTAATTGTGTTGACACTGGGAACGCCAAATAAATGGGATAACTCATAAAGGGTGCTTCAGATACTAAATCTGAGTGTACGTATGGGTCCGGAATGGGGTGTTTACCCTAGGAACGACATAAAACATGTCGGCGTGGGATGTTTGGACCCCTCGCTCGCTTCTGGAACGTTAATCATATTAAATAAATTAATTAATCCATTTAATGTTGAAACACATGTTTCTCTTAAACGGTGGCTCAGATTGGAAAACCAAGGGCACCGTTGAGTTCGGAGCATTTCCGTTTACCCTAGGAGGGGTGTAAGTTTTGCGGGCGTGTCCTGTCTGTGAAAAATGGCCCCAGGGGAATTTTTGTAATTTGGAGGCTTCAGATGCTATGTTTAATGTCTTTTGAACAGGGTCTCGGATTAAATCTCTGAGACCACCATTGTGCTCGGGAGGAGGTGTTTACCCTAGGGGGGGCTTAACCTCGACCCCGTCTGGAGTTTCGGATGCGGGTATTTACAGGGGTTTTAAATTAATTAAATTATTAATTAGATTATTTAACCACCCACTTCCCCTTCCTCCCCTCTTCTCCCCTGGTGCCAACAGCTCCCCACAGTGAAGGAGGAATCTCCCCTCCATCACCTCCTCCTCTCTAGAAAGGCACGACTCCGACGGATCGCAGAGAAGCTTCAGGCGAAGCCCATCGAGGTCGGATTTGTCATTTGCTTTTCTTCATTCGGCGCACCTACTTCGAGCTCAAATATTTGTATCGAAACACTGTCAGAGTATCGAGAAAATCCCATGGATGTGTAGTAGAGTTTTTTTCCTTTCCAATGCATCTCTTGAGTTTCAATTATGAGTCCCGAGCTGCTCACGGATGTTCGCTGATGTTTTCAGGAATTGGGGGATTGGCAGTGCGACGCGGTGGTTCGGCCGAGCTTCAGGCGGCCGAGGGTCTTCACAGCGGCAGCAGGAGGGGTGTCCGCGGGACTCTCATGCGGCGGTGTGGGTGTCCGGTGGAGATGCGAGATGAGGTCGGGGCGCGGCATGCCTTCAGCCGAGGGCGAGGGGGGCGGGATCCGAAGGAGGCCGGGGCTCAGGCGGAGCGCCTAGCGGGGTGGCGGGTTGCCAGTGAGCGGAGACCGCTGGGTCGCGGCGCACGACCCCCGTGCGGTGACAAAGACCCGCACCATGTGGGTCTTCACGCGACTGCCGCGACCGGCCTTCGTGGCCGGTCTGTTCGCGGACCGCGTGTTTGCGGCCGGCCCGCGTGGCTAACCCGAGGGCCGGCCCAGCCCGGTCCAGCCCCAGGGGCCCAACCCCCTCGATGTTCAGACACCCGTATTTTCCGCTACGAGTGTCCGTTTTGAGTGCTATCTACGGGGGTGGAACCGTATCAATGAGGAGGACTGTTTGATTTGGATTCGGGAATTTTTAATTCCCGAAATGAGGGGCCGCAGAGGCGCGACGTGTCTTTAAGTGGGCGAGCATTTTTCCCGAGATTCTTGTTTTGGACGGCGTGGATGCGTCCGACGTCCGATTTGAGCGCCGTCGGCGACATTGGGACCCAGGTGCCGAGGCGGAGTTTTCTAGTGTGGTTTCGGGCATTGGAACCCGAGTTGATGAGTGGGCCCCACGACCTGTCTGTTGATCTGTTAGCAGCATCTTGTAACCTTTTAATCAGACGTCCATTTGGGGCATGTGAGCAGTCGTTTTTTGGGTGTTTTTAGGAGGGCATTGCATTGGCACAGTATGCCCGCTGTAATTCTGCACGATGCTGCAGGCCCCACGAAGGCCGTTTGGGCATTGACGGTGATTTTCCATCATTATCACAGTGTCCATTTTGGACAAGTCAATAGTCCATCTTGTGTTCTTTTATGAGAGGATCGCAATGGTGCGATCTGTTGGCAGTGCTTTGGGACCAGGGTGCGGGTCCCGCATGGTACCACTCATGCGCGGGGTGCCGGAACGTATCCTTTTCTTCGGATATCCATTGCACTCATGTGAGTAGTTCTTTTGATGTGTTTTCCATAGGGGATCGCAATGGTGCGATGCGCCCGACTGTTTTCGGGGCCGAGGATCGGGATCACGGGACGTCATTCAGGCGAGAGGCGGTGTTGGTGACTTTTCCATCGGATATCTGTTGGAGGTGAGTTAGTAGTTGATCTCGCATGTTTTTCCATGAGGATTACAACGGTGCGTTCTGTTTGGTTGTGTGGAGACTCGTTCACGATCTTATTAAATGTGGAATATGAAAGGTTCCCCGGTGGCAGTCCTTATATAGTGTTTGTAGCGGACCCTTGCCGTGTGATCGCCTGCACACTTGGGTGAGTGATGTAAATGTCCACAAGATGTGGTTGGCCGTGCCTGGGCCTTTGAGGTGGATTTTTTACATCCATGCCTTCACTTTGACGTTGGGTGTCGTGTGCATGATATCCTTTGGGATGGAATGAGGTATACTCTGGGAGTATACGAGAGCGCTTGGAGGTAAGTGTGGTTGGTACCTGAGAATGTTTTTGCGCTCGGTTGGGGTTAACATGCGGCCACATGTCATTTGGGCCCCACGTGAGTGTCGTGATCTACTTTACGTACTTTTACCTCTTGCGACGCAGAGGGTCCCTCTGCGCTCGTTTGTTTGACCAGTAGGGTGAAGATTCCCCTGGCCTGGTGCTCTTTTGTCTGGCCAGTAGGGTTGAGAGATCTCCCCCTGGTGTTTTTCTCAAAGGTTTGGCCGACAGAGGTGGTTCGTTTCCTCTGTTTCTTCACCTGTGAGGGGTTTCATTACCATTCCCCTTTCGCCGGACTGCGACACCATTTACGACTACGGGTGTTCGTGCAGTGTTGGTGTTTTCCTCACTTTCTGGGATGAGATGTCTCGGTCTGCTTCAGTATTGACTCAGTAGATTGGAGAGGGATTGCCTTGTGAGGCTTGGGGAGTTTCTCCAGTTACCCAGTGTTCCATGGTAGAGTTCTTGTGGATTCTGTGTGACCAACACTTTACGCGGGCACCGATCCTCTACCCAGGAGGTTGTTCCAGCAGGGCTCAGATTGTTCCAGCAGGGCTGAGGTTGTTCCAGCAGGGCTGAGGTTATTCCAGCAGGGCTGAGGTTGTTCCAGCAAGGCTGAGGTTGTTCCAGCAGGGTCGAGGTTGTTCCAGTAGGGCTGAGGTTGTTTCCAGCAGGGCTAAGGTTGTTTCCAGCAGGGTTGAGGTTGTTTCGAGCAGGGCTCTCCAGTGGGATACCATCTAGCGGGGATGGTCAGTACAATGGTGTTCACCAAGAAGTGCCATCCAGTAGGGATGGCTTAATCAGTTCCATGCTTACCTCCAACGGGGCTGGGTAGTGGTCCCCAATGTCGGGCTTACACCCAGCTGGGATGGGCAGTGGTCCCCGATGCGGGGCTTACCTCTAGCTGGGCTGGGCAATGGTCCCCGATGCCGGGCTTACCTCCAGATGGGCTGGGCAGTGGTCCCCGATGCCGCGCTTACCTCCAGCTGGGCTGGGCAGTGGTCCCCGATGCAGGTTTACCTCCATCTAGGTTGGGTAGTGGTCCTGTCCTCGACTTTAGATGGGTCTCCCTCTAGTGGATTACTCTGTTACGGGACTGGGCAGTGTGGCACCCGTCGACTTTCTGGGTCTCCCTGTAGTGGGAACCCGTTGACTTCCAGGGACCCTCCAGTGGGGCTGGGCAGGGGGGTCGCCTATCGACTTTGAGCAGACCTCTCAACTTTGGGGAAGTGACAAGTTGTGGTTGATGTTCCCCCAGAACTCTCAAGTACGAGGAGCTCCCCCCCCCCCCACCGAGACGCAACCTAAAACCGTGCGGGGGAGTCAGTGCCATCCAAAGCAGATAGTGTCGAGGTTTGGTGGTTTGAACCCCTTGACATGTAGTTCGGGGGGGACGTGCGTGATGCTGGGAATCAATGGTGATACTTCTGGGACTGTTGGTGACTCACTTTTCTTGGGATGAGCTACGGGATGGAGATCCCCTTACGATCTTGTTTGGGCTTCTTGATTGAGCATATGTATTTTGTATATACCTTGTTTTGGTACCCACTTCTTGGGCATGGTTACTCTCCTTCTAGGTGAGGCGATGACCCGCGGGGTATGCCACGTGCTTTCCGTGTCTAGCTTCTCGTGGTTGGACGAGTCTACTCTCCTGCTATAGGTAGCAAAGACTCCTTTAATTTTCCTTATTCGCTCTACTACTCAACCTTAGATACCTCCTTTGTTTCACCCTCGAGCCTTCAGGGTATCCTACTGAGTATTTTTATACTCACCCTTGCTTGGGGTTTTCCCGCACTTGGTGTGACCTTGCAGACGACGGACAGATTGGTCATGACATCAAAGGAGCTTAAGAGCATTGGAGCATGGACCGCGTGCGGTGGTCGAAGTCGGGTTCTAGGTGGGGGTCCCTACCTGCTGTTTTATTTTTGTTTAACTATTTCCGGGTTGTGGCACCTTTTCTGGTTGGGCGCGTGTTTTTCCCCTTTTTCCTTTTCAGAACTTTACTTGTACTTTTTAGAGGTCGATGCACATTTGTGGTATATATATAGAAGTTTCACTTTTCTTCTCTTTTTACTCTGCACTTTTTCATTGAGTGTGTTGTGTGTGTGTGTGTGTATATAGGTACATAGGCAAAGGCCTCCCTGTGTTATTGTGCCTTCGGCACTGGTCGCCAGCCCCTCGCCTATGGAGGCGGGCTTGGGGTAGTTGTGGCTCGAGCCCGGGTAGGGCCGGGTCAAGAAAAGGTGGTATCAAAGGTGGTTCATTCCATGGGACGTTGTTCGGACGTCCCTAAAAAGGAATTGGTTGGGATTTAGGGAAAAAGTGTTAAAGTGTCTCGAGAGCGGCTCCCAGGCAAGGGAGTCTATTGATGGTCTGGCGGTCGACGTATCCATTCACCAGGACCTTGGTAACCCGATTTTTGACTCGGCATGCTGAGACACTTGATGCATGGGAAAATTTGGTTTGTGCATCACATAGGATTGAGTCCTTGAAAGTACTTCTTGAGTTAGCTCCCCATTGTTGTTGTTATTGGTATATACATATATGCTCATCTGACCGTGACACTCCTTGATGTTATTCAGGATGTCTCCGCGAAGACAGCCAGCCAAGATACTAGCTTTGGATCGTGACGACGACCCTATGAGCTACGAGGCCACAGTCCAGGACCCATCATGCGAGCCCCTTTCTCCGTGTGGGCCGTTAGCATCACCCCTACCTGTTGAGCAGCAGGCAGTTTTAGCAGAGTAGGCTGAGCTTGAGCACAGGTTGAGCGCGCTCCGTGAGTTCCAGCGGCAGAGACCGATGAGGTTTGTTGGTGAGCCAGACCCTCGGGCAGCAGAGGTTTGTCTCGAGGCAGTGGTTCTCCTTTTCAGGCTTATGTAGACACTGGCAGATTAGAGTGTGGCTTTGGAAGCCACCCCTTTTTGTGGAGCAACTTGGCTTTGGTGGAGTCTGGTGACTCAGTTTCTTGACGAGTCGTCGCTTTCGTGGTGTGACTTTTAGTTGTTGTTTCGAGAGGAGTTTTTTCCCTCCTTCTTACGCTCCGTTCGGATTTAGGAGTTCCAGCAGTTTCAGCCGGTAGGGATGACGGTGTCCGAGTACGCGGCTAGTTTTGCAGATCGTGCACACTTTTACATGAAATTGGTCCATGAAGAAAATCTCTGAGCACAGAAGTTTGAGCAGGGTCTCCGCCGAGAGATTCGTGATATCATATTACCCTTGGTCATTTCCACATATTTCGGGGTGCTAGAGTAGGCTCTAGGGACAGAGGGCTTCCTGTCACATTCTGGAGTTGGTGGTGGCAGTAGGCACGTTGGAGCAGAGACGTCTGCCACAGCTAGTGGGCATCGGTAAGCAGAACCTTGACGCATGTGGATTTCTGAAAACTGGACTCAGGGGTGTCATCGTACACCACAGTGGTTCCAGAGGGCACTAGTGCATCCCAGAGAGAGTCGGTGCTATGCTTGTGACCGGTGAGGTCACTTGGCACGAGACTGCCCGACCCGAGTTGCTGAGAGCATCGGGTAGGAAGCAGGCGCACCACCACGGTAGAGTCAGCGCCGTGATCAGAGTAGTGCCCAGAGAGGTGGTGCTAGTAGAGGAGAGGGTGGAGTTGGAGGTGGGGGACGACGTTACGAGGTCTTCCCATCACCATGAGGTGGCCCACAACAGGCTCTGGGAGCTGACAGTTAGGACCGTGGATAGCCGCGAGCTTTGGATGTCTATGATCCTGCAGAGCATGAGGTGATTAGAGGTACGCTCTACATCTCTTCTACTTCTTGCACTAGAATTGTCAGACTCTGCGTGTGGAATTATTTCCCCCTGCTCCTTGTTTGAGGTGTTTCCAGGGTGATGCAGGGCGTTAGGTGTAACCCTGTGTTGGTATTGTAAAAGTCGTGGGACCTTTTTCTTTAGTCGATGGTGTCGACTCCATCTCTCCCCCAACATGTAAGAGAGTATTGGTTGAGAGACATCGACTGTAGAACCTTGTGTGACCAGATATCCTTGGGTGTTTCACCATATGGATATTCTGAAGGAGGGAATCACCAGGCCTTGTTCCAAGTGCGGGCGTTGATTCTAGTCACGGCATGCGACGTAGAGGTTCGGTCGGGGAGGTGAGCTACCCCGAGAGCCTTCGGGCCGTTTGATATCATGCGAAGCAATGGCGAGTTTACCTACCACCTTGACCTAACCCCAAAGTCTGGAGTGGGTGCACGATGTCGGCAAGGGATGACCTCGCATGAACGAATCCATCCTTTGGTCCGTGTGCGGTGACGTAGAACTGTGCGTGGGTTCTTCTGGGTATTGGAAATCTAGGTGTGGTCTTAGTACCCTGTGTTTCTCCCTAGTTTTTCTTTTCATGGATGAAAATATTGAAGGAGGTAATGTTGTAAGAACTCAGTTTTTGCTGTGAAATACTTTGGAATATTATTGATATTATTCCAGAGCAGCGCCTTCAGACGGCGTGCGATTCCGAGCCCGTTGTGTTCGGAATTAAATTTTCAGTGCGTTCACACTAGGAATGCCAAATAAATTGTATAACTCCTAAACGGTGTTTCAGATCCTAAATCTGAGTGTACGTATGGGTCTGGAATGGGGTGTTTACCATTGGAACGACATAAAACTTATCGGCGCGGGATGTTTGGACCCCTCGCTCGCTTCTGGAACGTTAAACGGATTAAATAAATAAATTAATTTATTTAATGTTGAAACGCAGGTATCTCTTAAATGGTGGATCATATTGGAAAAACAAGGGCACATTTGAGTTTGGAGCATTCCGTTTACCCTAGGATGGGTGTAAGTTTTGCGGATACGGCCCGTATATGAAAAATGGCCCCAGCGGCATTTTCGTAATTTGGAGGCTTCAGACGCTAAGTTTAATAACTATTGAATGGAGTCTCAGATTAATATTCTAAGACCACTGTTGTGCTCGGGAGGTGGTTTTTACCCTAGGGGAGGCTTAACCTTGACCCCATCTGGAGTTTCAGATGTGGGTCTTTTCGGGGGTTTTAAATTAATTAAATTATTAATTAAATTATTTAAACACCCCCTTCCCATTCCTCCCCTATTCTCCCCTGGCACCAGCAGCTCCCAATAGCGAAGGAGGACACTCCCCTCCATCACATTCTCCTCTCTGTCAAGGCACAGCTCCGACGGATCGTGGCGAAGCTTCGGGTGAAGCCCATCGAGGTAGGATTTGTCGTTTTCTTTTTTTCTTTCACCACTCCAACTTCAATCTCAAATATTTGTATCGAAACTCTATCGGATTATCGAGAAAAGCCCATGAATGCGTAGTAGAGTTTTTTTAAAATTTTGACTCATCTCTTGGATTTCAATTTTGAGTCCCAAGCTGCTTACGGATGTTCGCCGAAGTTTGCGGGAATTGGGGGATCAACAGTGCATCCCGGTGGTTCAGTTGAGCTTGAGGCGGCCTGAGGTCTTCACAGCGGCAGCAGGGGGTGTCCGCAGGACTCTCGTGCGACGGCGTGGGTGTCCGGTGGAGAGGCTAGGCATGGCTGGGGAGTAGCGTGCCTTCAGGCAAGGGCGAGGGGGGCGGCATCCAGAGGAGGTCGGGCCTCAGGAAGAGCGCCCGACGTGGTGGCGGGTCGCCAGGGAGTGGCGACCGCGGGGTCGCAGCGCGCGACCCCCGGGCGGCAACAAAGACCCGCGTCGTGAGGGTCTTCACGCGGCTACCGTGACAGGCCCTCGTAGCCGATCTGCGCGTGGACCGTGAGTCTGCGGCAGGCCCGCACGGCTATGCCGCGGGCCGGACCAGGCCGGGCGGACCGGCCGGTCCAGGCCGGTCTAGCCCCAGCGGCCTTGCCCCCTCTGTGTTCGGACACCATTATTTTCCGCTACGGGTGTCCGTTTTGAGTGCCTTCTACAGAGGTGGAACCGTATCGACGAGGCAGACTGTTTGATATGGTTTCAAGAATTTTTAATTCCCGGAACCTGGGGCCACAGAGGTATGATGTGTCTTTAAGTGGAAGAGCATTTTTCACGAGATTCTTGTTTTGGATGGCGCGGACGCGTGCGACGTCCGATGTGATTGTCGTCACCGGCGTTGGGACCCTGATGCCGAGGCAGTGTTTTCCAGTGTGGTTTTAGGCGTTGGAACCGGAGTTGAGGTATGGGCCCCATGACCCATATGTTGAGCTGTTAGCAGCATTTTGTAACTTTTTAATCGGACGTCCATTCGGGTCATGTGAGCAGTCGTTTTTGGGTGTTTTTAGGAGGGCATTGCACTAGCGCAGTATCCCCGCTGTAATTCCGCATGATGGTGCGGGCCCCACGAGGGCCATTTGGGCATTGACGGTGATTTCCCATCTTTATCACCAGGTGTCCATTTTGGACAAGTGAATAGTCTATCTTGTGTGGTTTAACGAGAGGATCACAACAGTGCAATCCGTTGGCAGCGCATCAGGACCGGGGTGCAGGTCCCGCGTGGTACCACGCGTGCGTGGGGAGCTGGAACATATCTTTTTCTCCGGATATCAACTGCACTCATGTGAGTAGTGATTTTGATGTGTTTTCCCGAGGGGATCGCTATGGTGTGATGCGCCCGACTATTTTGGGGGCCGAGGCTTGGGATCAAGGGACGTCGTTCGGGCGTGAGGCGGTGTTGGTGAATTTTCCATCGGATATCCATCGGAGGCGAGTAAGTAGTCTATTTCTTGTGTTTTTCCACGAGGATTACAACGGTGCGATCCGTTTGGTTCTGCGGAGCCTCTTTTGTGGTCTTATTAAATATGGAATATGAAAGGCGCCCTGGTGGCGGTCCTTCTACCGTGTTTGTAGCGGACCCTTGTCGTGTGATTGCGTGCACTCTTGGGAGAGATATGTAAATGTTCAGAAGATGTGGTTAGCCATGCCTGGGCCTTTGAGGTGGAGTTATTACATTCACGCCTTCGCGTTGACGTTGGGTGTCATGTGCATGATAGCCTTTGGGCTGGAAGGAGGAATACTCTGGGAGTATACGAGAGTTCTTGGAGGTACGTGTGGTTTGTACCTGAGAATGTTTGTGCGCTCGGTTGGGGTTGACTTGGGGACAGACGTCGTGTGGGACCCAAGTGCGTGTTGTGATCTGCTTTACATACTTTGACCTCTTGGGACGCAGAGGGTCCCTATGAGATTGTTTGTTTGAATAGTAGGGTGGAGTTTCCCCTGGCCTGGTGCTCTTTTGTCTGACTAGCAGGGTTGAGAGGTCTCCCCCTGGTTTTGTTCTTGATGGTTTGGCTGACAGAGATGGTTTGTTTCCTCTGTTTCTTCAGCTGCGATGGGTTTTAGTACTGTGCCCCTGTCACCGGACTATGACACCGTTTACGACTACGGGTGTTCGTCCAGTGTGGGCGTTTTCCCCACTTTCTGGGAAGAGATGTCTCGGTCCACTTCGATAGTGACTTAGCGGATTGGATAGAGATTTCCTTGTGAGGTCTGAGGAGTTTCTCTCGTCACCCCAAGTTCCCTAGTAGAGTTCTTGTGGATTCGGTGTGACCAACACTTTACGCGGGCAACAATATACTACCCATGAGGTTGTTCCAATAGGGCTGAGGTTCTTCCAGCAGGGCTGAGGTTGTTCTAGCAGGGCTGAGGTTGTTCCAGCAGGTCCAAGGTTGTTCCAGCAGGGTTGAGGTTGTTTCCAGTAGGGATTTGGTTGTTTCCAGCAGGGGTGAGGTTGGTTTAAGCAGGGATCTCCAGTGGGTTACCAGCTAGCAGGGATGGCCAGTACTGCGGTGTTCACTGAGCAGTACCATCTAGTAGGGATGGCCAGAGCAGCTCCAGGCTTACCTCTAGCGGGGCTGGGCAGTGGTCCCCAATGCCGGGCTTACTTCCAGCTAGGTTGGGAAGTGGTCCCCGATGCCGGGCTTACCACCAGTTGGGCTGGGTAGTGGTCCTAGCTGGGCTGGGTAGTGGCCCCCGATGTCGGGCTTAACTCCAGCTGGGCTGGGCAGTGGTCCCCGATGCCGGGTTACCTCCAGCTAGGTCGGGCAGTGGTCCCATCGCCGACTTTAGCCGGGTCGCCCTCCAGTGGATTACCCTGTTACGGGACTGGGCAGTGTGGCACCCTTCAACTTTCCGGGTCTCCCTGTAGTGGGAACCTGCAGACTTTCAGGGACCCTCTAGTGGGGCTGGGCATGGGGTCGCCTGTCGACTTTGAGCAAACCTCTCGACTGCGGGGTAATGACGAGTTGTGGTTGACATTCCCCTAGAACTCTCAAGTACGAGAGGCTTTTACCCCCCACCGAGACACATCCTTATGTCGCGACCTAAAACCATGCGGGCGAGTCAGTGCCACCCAAAGAGGATAGTGTTGAGGTGTGGTGGTTTGAGCCCCTTGGCTTGTAGTTCGGGTCAGATGTGCGGGATGCTGGGCATCGACGGTGTTACTTCTGGAACTATTGGCGAATCATTTTTCATGGGCTGAGCTATAGGATGGAGATCCCCTTATGATCATGTTTGGGATTCTTGTTTGAGAATATTTATTTTGTATATACCTTGTTTTGGTACCCACTTCATGGGCTTGGTTACTCTCATTCCAGGTAAGGCGAAGACAAGTGGGGTATGCCACGTGCTTTCCGTGTCTAGCTTCTCGTGGTTGGACGAGTCTACTCTCCTACTATAGGTATCGATGACTCGACGAGATGTTCATCTTCTCACCGTTTCCAGCTCCTTGTGTCTGGACGAGTCTACCTCCTTTCTCTTGTTGGGTTGAGCTGGACTCTTTACTGTACTCCTTACTTCACTCTCAGTTGTACTCCTTTACTTTTCCATGTTCGCTCTACTACTCACCCTTTGGTACCTCCTTTGATGCTCCCTCGAGCCTTTAGGGTATCCTACTGAGTAATTTTATACTCACCCCTGCTTGGGCTTTGCCCGCACTTGGTGTGACCTTGCAGATGATGGACAGGTTGGTCGTGACGTCAGAAGAGCTTTGGAGATTGGGAGCTTGGACCGAGTGCGTTGGTCGGAGTCGAGTTCCAGGTGGGGGACCCTACCAGCTGTTTTCTTTTTGTTTACCTATTACCGGGTTGTGGCACCTTTTATGGTTGGGTGCGTGTTTTTCCCCTTTTTTCCTTTTCATCACTTTACATGTACTTTTTAGAGGTCGATGCACATTTTTGGTGTATATATATAGCAGTTTCCCTTTGATTTTCTTTTTTACTCTGCACTTTTTTATTGAGTGTGTTGTGTGTGTGTGTACAGGTACTTAAGAAAAGGCCTCCCCGAGTTATTGTGCCTTCGGCGCTGGTTGCCAGCCCCTGGCCTATAGAGGCAGGCTTGGGGTAGTTGCGGCTCGAGCCCAGGTAGGGTCGGGTCATGACAGTAATCTTATATGGTATTGGTTGTATTGGTTTTGGGTTGTATTGTAGAACAACTTGGTTGTCCTTTTGTAATACACGCATTAATGATTTGATTGATATGCATCATATAGTGGTTGATAGTGGATGGTTTCGATGGTTTTTTCTTAAGTGGAAATCACTCCCCAATTTTTTTCCGAAGCCCTCAGTATTTATTTCCATCCTTGGGTGCCTTGGGAACATCGCTTAAGGCCATGTAACCCTCACCGCCTACTCAAGACAATGAGGTAGGGGTGGGGTGTTACAAGGGGTATCATCTTGTTCGGTCCATTGGAGTTGATTCTCAGATTTGGAGTTAACATTAGTGGTGGTATATTCCTTGAGTCAGGATGGTTTCATGGCGTAGTAATGTTGTAACATGGAATTTATGTCATAAAAAGATCTAGTTAACCCTTTTATGTTGAGCTTCATGTTACTATGGAGTTGGGTAGATAAGTGTTTCGGAGACACTTATAGGAATTGGATATATCATTGTCATGGGTGTAGCCAATGAGATGAGAATGGAATTCAAGGTAGAAATGAATTCCCTCTAGGATCCATATTTCATTGGGGTATAATGATTTATGTTGTTATATGAATGGGAAGATTTTGAAAAATCTAAATTGGGTTTCAAAATGAAAGGATTTGAAACATGGAAACTGGTGGTATTTTGAAAATGGATTGATTTTCAAAAATGGTGAAACATGGAAAAGGTGTAATGGTGGAAAGCCTCATTGTGATTGTTTTGTGTAATGGGATATGAGATGGGAATTCTTGACGTCCTCATAAGTGATAATCATGGTTGTTTGTTTTCTATTTATATAAATGGCACCCGTTCGGCGTCCTATTGACCAACCGAAAGTGTCCGATGAGCATGTGGTTGCACCTGAGCCCTTGGTGAACCAGTAGTTAGTCCAGAGCATAGTGAAAGCCTTCCAAGCTATGGAAAGTTTGAATAGAGTGGAAGAGACAAAGCATGTTGATTATGTGGTTTAGTTTCAAAGGCAGGATCCACCCATCTTTAGTGGTGATTCGGACCCGAAAAGGGCATATGCATGGCTATCCAGAATGAATAGAATTTTAGAATTATTAGGGATGTCGGTAGAGCTAAAAGTAAAGCTAGTGACATATAATCTAGAGGATCTTCCCTTCGTTGGTGGGTGTTGGCAGTCCAAGTAGGGATGGACCAGGGTATGACGTGGGAAGGCTTTGAGGAATTTTTTAATAAAAAATTCTACCCACATACGTTTTGAATTTAGTGCACAACTTATTTCTTCAGTCTGAAGCAAGAGCATATGTCTGTGACAGAATATGAATCTAATTTTATGATATTAGTGCGGTTTTCACCCGAGGTGGCGGGTAGCACATCGTTGAAGGAAAGGATATTCGAAGCAGGGTTAAGGCAAGATATCCATTAAAAAATAGTAGTGTTTTGTATTGATGGTTACTCAAAGATGGTGAATCGATCATTGGTGGATGAGCGGGATCTGTTGGGAATCCGGGTGGAGGAAGCATGGTGGTACCCATGGGGAATAGTTGGAACATTAATGATGGGTTCAAGAGGAGGAGGGACACTTATTCCCAGGTTGGGAGTATGGCACATAATCCGACGGCAGGATCGGTAAATCTTCCTCTGAAGCCCCAGAGCAAGACAAGATGTTTTCAGTGTGGATCTATGGCACACATCAAGCGGGCCTATACCGAAAAACCTCAAGGAAGTCAAAATTGTAAGCTGATGGGGAATTTGCAGTGTTATTTTCATAATTCTCCAAGGTTGGGTGTGCGTGACACTCCTCTGGGATCACAGACATTGTATGCATCAATAGGACGGGGACAGTAGGATACCCCTCGTTAGTAGAGCAATGTCAGTTATGATGATTCTCAGAACACCAAAACTCATCAGAAGTGAAATAAAGAGTATAGTGTAGCAACCAAGGCGTTGTTCGGAGCCGAGTAGGTTGGGGTGGATGATTAGTCGGGACCATCCACTGTCCGAGGTACCATTATTTTAAATTATACATTGATGCAAGTGTTATTGGATAGAGGTGCCTCACACTCTTTTATTATTGGACATGTGGTTGAGCTGCTGGGTTTAAGGGTAGAAATGATGCCTTTGGTTTTGAAACATCAAACTCCTCTAGGTCAAAGAGAGTGTCAAGCATTCTTGTGTAGAGTGTGTGGTATCGTTGTCGGTGAGGTTGATCTAATGTGGAATTTCTCAGTGCTTGAAATGGATGGGTATGATGTAATCTTGGGAATGGATTGGCTGGTGGCGTTTAAGGCCCACATCAACTGTAATGCGTAGACAATGTATTTTACAACACACGATGGCGTTAGACATCTCTTTAGAGGATAGAGGAATAAAAGACAGGGTGCAACAGGTTTGTTGGCACTAGCAGTGGGCACATTAACATATCAGTTGGTGGTGTTTCCGTTGAAATTAGTAGAGGGTGTTGACCAAAGAGTTCGTTCGGCAGTGGTGGATTAGTTCATGGATATTTTTTCCAAAGAGTTTTATGGGTTACCTCTTGTAAGAGAAGTGGAGTTTATGATTGATCTCCTTCTGAGGACCAATCCTATCTCACTTCCATCTTACCGGATGGAACCTACTAATTTTTAGGAATTGATAGTCTAGTTGTAAGAGCTAGAAAACAAAGGTTTTATCTTTCCTATCATGTCTCTGTGGGAAGCACCCGTGTTGTTTGTGAAAAAGGTTGGTGGAACATTGAGGCTATTTGTTGATTATTGGAGACTTAACGAAGATACGATAAAGAACAGATATCGACTTCCATTAATTGATGATTTTTTCGACTAGTTGAGGGGAGCCTAGTGGTTCTCCAAGATCGACCTAAGGTCGAGATATCATCAATTGTAGGTGAGGAAAGAGAATATTCCTAAAACAGCTTTTAGAAGTAGATATGGTCATTATGAATATTTGGTTATACCCTTTGGTCTAACTAATGCACCCGTGGTATTCATGGAATTGATGAATCAGATATTTTAGAGATATCTGGATTCATTTGTGGCTTGTGTTTGTAAACAATATTCTTGTGTTTTCAAAGACAAGGGGAGAATGAGAAGCACTTGGCGATAGTGTTGGGGATCTTGAAGGATCATTTGTTGTTCGTTATTTTTCACTTTTGGTTATACCAGTGAGAGCTTTGACAAGAAATAATGTTCCATTCCAGTTGAATGAGTAGTGTCAGTAGTGTTTCGAAGAGCTAAAGGGTTGACTTACATCATCACCAATCATGGTTTTTCTAGAACCAGGAAAAGGGTACGTGGTGTATTGCGATGCATCGAGATAAGGGTTGGGATGTATTCTCAAGCAAGGAAATCATGTGGTTGCATATGGCCCACAGAAGTTTAGGGTGCATGATAAGAACTACCCAATGCATGATTTTGAATTGTTAGTAGTGGTCCATGCTTTCAAATTGTGGCATCATTATCTCTTAGGTGAGAAATTCATGGTATATAAAGATTACAAGATATTGAAGCACATTTTCTCACAAATGTATTTGATCATGAGGCAAAGGAGATGAATGGAATATCTGTAGTTGTTTTAATTTGACTTGATGAAAACACTATGTAAGGGAAATTCGTTGGTGGATACCTTAAATAGAAAATTATATGCTCAAGTGGTGAAATAGGCATCATAGCAATGGTTGATGATGGCGGTTATAGCCGACAAGCGGTTGGAATGTGAGGACCAGGGCAATGAAGCAGTCTTCTTCCCAGTTTTGTTGATTCCTGAATTGGTTGACTTGGTTAAAGAGGCACAGATATCTGATTCTGAGTGTGTGTCCCTGAGGTTGAATCCCAATGTTGGGGAGACCATTGAGGTTAGGAAACTGAATAGAGATTCAGTTTTGTGTTTTCAGAATTGGTTGGTTGTACAAGTTTCTTATCAGGAGGATCCTCTCAGGGAATTTCATCATTCCAGATGGGTTGTTCATCCTGTAATTCATAAAATTTATAAAGCGTTGAAAGCAAAGTTCTGGTGGGATGGTATGAATAGAAGAGTGGTTGAGTTTGTTTCAAGATGATTGACATTCCATCAGGTTAAGGCATAGAATCAGATGCCATCGGGAATGGTGCAGTCTTTACCAATCCCTATTTGGAATTTGGAGAAAATAGCGATGGATTTTGTCACAGGTCTCCCAATAACGGTCAGGAAGCACGATGCAATTTGGGTGATAGTGGATGGACTAACAAGGTCGGCCCATTTCATCCCAATTGGTGAATCTCATATGGTGGAGGGTATGTCCAGAATCTATATCTAGGAGGTGGTAAATAGGCATGGTGTTTCAGTTTCAATTGTATCATATAGAGTTCTGAGGTTTACATGTTATTTTTGGACATACTTACATCAAGACCTTGGGAAACAGTTGATTATGAGAACGACGTATCACCCTTAGACGGATGGTCAATCTGAGAGGACGATACAAGCTTTGGAGGATACATTGCGGTCTTAGGTCATGGATTTTGGGGGCTCGTGGGAGGAGCAGAGGTCATTGGTTTAACTCTCCTATAATAATAGTTATCACAAATCCATACATATGGCTCTGTTCATTTATTTTGAGGAAAAATCAGGCCTCGGAGTGGTGTCCTCTCTCCCTTTCCAAGCACTCCTAGGGTTTCTCTTCTTATTAGTCTCCTACCCTCATATGGCTTGTCCCGGCCTTGGCGGTGGCCTTCTCAACTTGGACCGATGTTGATGGGTGGCGGATCCGTGTGTATCGGCTTCGATCATGGCTCAGAGGTGGCTTCGTTGTGTCTTTCGGATTCGGGATATCATATCATTTTTTTGTGCTCGACATCGGCTCCGGTTCCCACTGTGAAGACTTTGTTGTTCCTGGCTTTGGATCTGCTCGATCATGGAATGTGTTGACAATGAGTGTTTTGGATTCAGGTTGCAATTTTCCTTCCGGCTCTTGGCTGCTTCAGGTGTTTGGTGTCACCGCCAGTTGCTCAGTGTCAGCCTCTATGTTTTGGGATCTTGTCGTCAATTTGGTCAGCTCGTTTTCATCCTCTCTTCTTGGCACCGAATGATTGCGTTCCAGTTGCGGATGTGTTGTGTTAAGTGTGGTCTTCAGTTGGCCTTAGCATGCCTTCCAACTTCATGATCTCAGTGCGTCCTCATCCTAGCTCGACGGTGTGCTTGGGATCGGATCTAATGCTCAGGAGGGTGGAGGTCTTTCATTTTGGTTCTCCTGTATGTTTTTTAAGGTTTTGGTTTTGTTAAGGTGAGTCATTGTTTGATTGGATGTGAAATTTGTGGTATGGTGGTGGGTCTTTGACAGGGTTGAATCTGCTGGTTTCCTGCTTTTTAATTGTTGATGGAGGAATGGATGTTCTATTGGGGATCCCAGACATTCTTCAAGGTTTTTCCTTATAGGAGTATATAGCTGGTTGTCTTCAACATGTATGGATTTTCGGATTTGGACAAATGAGAGGGTATGGCATAGCCATCGGTACCGGGCCCGTGCATCCTTGCACATGATAGATTGTTGATCAGTCATAATTTGGTGGAGACTTGCCTCAATTATATTGATGTTGGGTAGAGGCACTTTTATGTAGTATTGTTCTAGGTCGCAACCCTTTTATTTTTTGAATGTTGTTAATGTCCTGATGTCTCTGAAGGATTGGTTTTTCCCCTTTACCCTAAAATGTGTTTATCGAAAATCAATAAAAAAATTTATCCTTCGTGCCATTCAGTCATACATATGGCTCCGTTTGAAGCGTTGTTTGGGAGGCCGTGTCATTCTCCACTATGCTGGGTGGGAACGGGTGAGTCCTCGATGGTTGGACTGAGCCTTTTCTAGGAGACTACGGAGAAGATCAGGTCAATCGGGAAGAGAATTGAGATGGCTCCGAGTCGTCAAAAATCATATGTGTATCATCGTTAATGGTCATTGTCGTTCGAGGTGAGTGATCATGTTTTCTTGAGGATATCTCGTAGGTTAGGACATCATCGGGTTGGGAAGCTGGGAAAGTTATCTACGAGGTACATTGGACCTTTTGAGATTATTAAGGGGATTGGTGAGGTGGCTTAACGTTTGGCTTTACCACATAGGTTCAGTGTGGTGCAAAATGTGTTTCA
This sequence comes from Viscum album, assembly GCA_963277665.1. Lineage (NCBI taxonomy): Eukaryota > Viridiplantae > Streptophyta > Magnoliopsida > Santalales > Viscaceae > Viscum > Viscum album. Next base: position 1,762,052,071 of record OY728125.1, read on the forward strand.
TGTGTCCTAGTTGAGAAAGTATCAGCCAGATCTGGGCCATGTTATTTGATGGGATCATGTTGAGCTAGAGCAGGATGCTTCATTGGTTCACGTGACAGTGCGGGTTGTGGATAGGCAAGAAAAATTCTTACGGGTTAAAAGCATTTTTCTGGTTCAGGATTTTTGGCAGCATGGCCATATCCAAGAGGAGACTTGGGAGCGGGAGAATGAGATGGTCGAGTAATTGTCTAAGCTCTTTCAGCAAAGGGCGGGTTCACTACTTTTCGAGGATGGAATGTCCAATGGTGGGGAGAATGTATTAACCCAGGTTTTAGGTACGTAGCATTTTTTATGATTTTTTATCTATTTAATGTGCATTTGATTAGTTGGGTAGAGGATGGGGGAGTTTGGAATGGTTTCGAATACGTTTGTAGGATATTCGTAGGGAGCATGGTTGGTGCACGGTTAAGGGAAACCATTCGGGTTCTCCATGAAATAGTGCAGGGGGTGACACAAGGCTTCGCACACCCAGCACACAGTTTTTCCAAACCATGTGAGGCAACTCTATGGACCCTTACTCCCGAGGTAGTAGCGTGCACACGGTTAGAGCACAGTTTTTCAAACCGTGTAGGCTAACTATGCTACCACGTAAAAGTAGTGTTTTTAAATCAGAGCTCCCTCGAGGTTGCCTCAATTCTCTCCAAATTCTCTCCCACTCGAGCCTCACTCGAGAATTTGGGTTCTCAAAGGTTGAGGATGATATCCCACTCGTGTTGGTTGCTTTTTGAAGATATTTCTTGGTGGATTGAATGTTGTTTCTCCAAGTTAAGTCCCTCCTCTTGGATCCTTTGGGTTTCTCTCTAGATCTACTCTCCCCCCTTCTGATTTTTCTATATCTACATTCATTGCATGTAGATATAGGGTTTTGGTTTCCTTGGATGTTTATTTTAAGGCTTGTGGATTCTAGGGAATAAGATCTATAGTGGTTTTGGTGGTGCGTTCATCGGTTTTTTGGTGTGGTAGCTTGTGGGTTGATTTCTCTGGAACCCTAAAGGTAGGTGGCTTCTCTCTCGACTCCACTTGGTTAGAACTAGTGGCTTGGTTAAAATTAATTAGTGTTTCTTTATATTAATTTTGATGTTGATGTATGAAATAAGTTGAAAAGCTATTTGGTAATGGTTTAGGGATTTTTGGAAAAATGGCTTGTGGTTAAATTCTCTTGGTGTGATTTTGAAATGGGATATTAAAATGAGTAGGTTTGATGGTTTGATTAAGATTATTTGAGAAAATGGTTTTCAATAAAAAGGGTTGTTTTATTGAAATTTGGTTCGGTATGGAAAATTATGGAAGGGTATTTTCAATAAATGTTTGATTTATTGAAGAGGATTGTCATGTAATGGAAATGGTGAATTGCGTATTGTTGTGGACATAGAGGGTTACTTGCTTAGTTATGTCTTGTATTGGATGTGTTGAAGTGGGTGGGAATTCTCACCATAAAATGTGAATGGTATGGGTGGGATGTCCCACCATTTTGGGTTGTTAGGTAGTGGGCGGGAAGTCCTGCTAGCTAAATATTGGGTGAATGAGTTGGGTGGAAAGTCCCACTGTTATGGTTGCTTGTGTGTATTACTTTGCAAGATGGAATTTTTTTGCTAATTTATAAATAATGAAATGGTTTGTGGTATGTTTTTTTGTCTTTCCATTGGTTTCTTGGTTTGGGTGAGATGCCTTGGTAAGGGTGCCCTTTTCTTATGATGATGATTGCACTCGTGATTGTTTTATATAAAATATTTTATATAAATGTACTAACTGTTTTATCTTAGTGGCGTGTGCAGGGAATTAATTTTGGGAAATCCAAACTTAGTAGTTTTACTCACCCCTTGATTTGGCATATTTGTGTCTATTCAGATGTCGTGTATCGTGATGTGGGCAAAGGTAAGGCATCACCCTCCTTTAGTAGAGCATCGCGATGTCTGGGTGGAGCTTGGATCATGGAGCTTGTTTTTGAGCCATGGAGTGTGTTTTGGCATATTTTGGGTCTTTTGTTGAGTCTTCCGCATAGTCCTCTGATATGGTTTTGGATATATTGGTTTTGGGTTGTATTGTGGAACAAATTGGTTATCCTTTGGGAATATATGATTGAATGTGTTTATTCACCTCCATCATATAGTGGTTGATAGTGGATGGTTTGGTTGTTTTTTTCATAAGGAAAAATCATTCCCCAATTTGTCCTTGAAGCCCTCACCATTTATTACCAGCCTTTAGCGCATTGGGAATGTCCCTTAAGGCCATGTAACCCTCACCACCTCCTCAATCCAAGGAGGTAGGGGTGTGGTGTTACAAATATCCTCACATGTGACCTTCTATTTTAAAAATAAAAATCATAGAAATCGTTTTTGACATTAACAATTGTCTTCATTGGAATTATAAACTTTTTTAATAACATGGGTATTTTTAATTAATCAATCTTCAACATTCCATTGTAATTTATGAAAAAAATAAAATTTGTGAGGGAATTTCATAAATTCTAGGAATGTTAATAAATATTTCAAAAGAGGGAACAAATACTTACTTTTAATTACTGTAGTTTATTAGGTAATTATCTTTTTCAAAGGTCATTTACAACACCAAAACATTATAAGATAGTGAAAAATATAAATTGATACTTAACAAAATATTTTTTTAATTTGAAATATATATTTGATTGTATAAGAGAATAAATTTTATACGATACCACCTCCATTAATTAGATAATCATATCTTTTCAAGGATAAGTAAACTGTAAACAATACTCTTTAAGATAAATTATATATTCTAAGATAATTGAATTCATTGAATATCACCATTTTGAATTTTTATGATCATATGACAATATAATATTTTATTTTATAATTTGATCTCCCTATGAAAATTATATTTTCAAAAATAATATATCTTAATAATTTCATCTCCATCAAATGACATTTCACATATGTAAGACTTCCATTGGAGAAATTAAATTTCATGTTGTCTAAAATCAAGCATGAATATCTCTATCTATTTGAATGATGATTTAATTTGAAAAACCAATTTTATCTTATTATAAGATAAATAATAGTTCAACTTGTAAATCATCACCTTTTATGGAAATTTATCAGCACATATTATAATTTCCCTAGATTAATTCGAACTTGAGAAATATAAATTTTCCCAAAATATTATGAAATTAAATATTACTCAAGGAAAAGTAATAATTAAAAATATATAGTTATTATTATTTATAATATGAATAGTTATTTTTGTGAATCAAAATATATAAAATATTAATATATTTTAGAACTACATTAGTATGCCAAAAAAATGTATCCCTTTTTAATGCTTAAAAAGGCCATGATAAATTAAACAAAAAAATATAGCATATATTACTCTATAAGATTATATTTTTCATTTTAAAACTTTTAATTTGGACTTTATACTCTTATCCACATTTTTTTAATTTCAAAAATTATAATAATGGGATTGAGATAAAAAAATTATTCTATATAACATAGTAAATTATGAAATATATGATTTTATATGATTTTAGTGAATGTAATTTGGCATTTAGTTGGAGAAATATATAAAAAATAATATGAAATGAAATGTAGTCAAAGTTAGAAAAATAAAACAAAAAAATGTATTATGTAATGAACAATATCTCAATAACCTAGATTTGGTGGTCATATTGTATCATAGGTACCAAATACAAGAAATATCATCCAAAGGATTGACTAGTTTAGTTGTCTTGGAAAACTAGTTACTTACATGAATCCCACATTATGTTTTGAAATAGAAAATAAAACCTAGTGTTTTCTTTGAGATCATATTTATTGCCTCTATAATATCCCAACATTTCAATACTAAAATATTTCCTGACATATTTTTGAAAAGAAATAGAACATATGGATGAGAACAGACGCTTTTTAATGGAATGAATACAACCAAAGGAAAATAAGAAATGAATAATTTGGCAGGAATAATTAATAATAAAATAATTACATATAAATAATCAAATGAAACTGAAACTTATACATCTATATAAAACTATTCAAATAACCTAATGGACTTAAATAAATGATTTCATAATGATGGATTGCATAATTCCAGACGTATTATATTATAGTCGAGGCCTTGTGATAATACATCTAAAAAATACCATCAAGTGCTCAATCTTATACATGTTATGTAAATGGGTAAGGCCTTAATTAAATACCCAATATAGTATATCTAATGATACCTACCTATCCATCAATAGGTTATTTAATTCTGATTCATATCTGTCACTCAATATTTCCCAATCATTCATCATATTATGAAACAGCATAACTAAATCAGTATGCCTTAAAAATCCATAACTGGCCAATTTGGAATAAATGACATACACAATATTAATACATTACCTATTAACGATAACCATAAAACATCCTGATAAATATGTTTAATGGTTTCGTATGAGAATAACCTTTGTATTTCATAATATTTAAAATTGTATGTCATCTTGTTTGGAAATACTTTAAAAGGTCGTTGGAAATTAGATAATGAATATTTCAATTATAACTTTGAAGAAAATTATTACAAATCTTAAAATTTACCAAATTGTAAAGAAAATAATTTCATTGTAAAGAACCGTGTAAAATTTTAAGGAAGTATTCAAATAAATGAGCGGTGATGAAATTGAAAAATTATTATCGTTCTGTATAAGATTAAAAAATATTTATTTCACACTTTTGTAAAAAGGATAAAAAGTTATTTGTTTTAAAATTGACTGGACTGTTACTTTAAAATAATTTTTTGAAAATTAAAACCCAGATAAAAATTTATTATTAATAAAATTTATAATATAAAAATAATTATTTTATATGATTAATGGAAAATATAAACATGGAAGAGAAAGATTCTCGACTGAGTAGAAAAAAGAGTCAGTTTTCCATAAAACATAACTTCAGTATCATGAGTACATTGATACTGGAAATTGGAAGAATAAATTTTAATTTATAGAAATACAAAATGGAGAAGAAAATATATATTTTTTAGTTAGAAATATAAAAAAAATTATCCTAGCATATTCTAAAACATAAACATTCTTGATTAATGATGTCATTGTAAAATAAACTGTTTCTACATTGGTATCATTTGAATCATAACCTCCAAGATAGAAATAGCATAAATGAAAACATTCAATATCATTAATATTAATTTAATAATGACCTATCAAATAATTTTTTAATTATATACATGACATTAAATATACAAGTGGTGAATATGGTATATTCTAACGGAAACACATGTGTGATGAGAGAACCTTATGTTAGGTTTTACTTCCATCATATGGGTCTGAACCTCCTATATAATAAGTATAGATTTATTATAAATCTATACCAAAACAATAATAATATATATCGTACAGTATATTTATTAATTATACTCTTGTATCACCCATTTATTAATAATTTATTAAATTCATTATTTCGGGGAATAAATGATTTATTTTCAGGTATGTTTTTATGTGGCATTTTTAGTCCTTTTAATTTTATCATGGATCAATAATTTTGAACGTGAAAAAATCATAAAATATATTCAATATATATGTATTTATTTTAATCTATAAAATAAATAGATATAACAATTAATTGCATTGTTCATAGAGATTATAGGTCATACACACACTAGAACGTTGTTTTCACTTTTCAAGAGATGGAATGTAAGAAATGTAATTAATAAATAACATTATAGAATAATTATTATAATATATAAGTTATATATATTTATTAATGTTTTCTTTATTACCAACCATATAAATGGTTTATGAAAAATTGATCACATCACTTTTTTGGGGGGTATTCAACAAGTACACATGAACGACATTATCATTTTACAGCAAATTTGGGGATAATAAGTCAGATGTAATATTATAATAATAGACATATATTTTAGCATCAATATAAAATATAAACAATAAATACATCATAATATAAACCAATAAAATATTATGATAAAAAAAATTATTTCTACACGGAGACGGTAAGCCGTATGTATGCATGTGTGATACATTCAATTTCCATTTGATGAAAATAGGGCATGTAAATGATGGTAAATAATAATAATAATAACAAAAATTGATTGTATTTAGTACATTTAATTTATTTTTTTATGTTAAATACCTTGTATTTATCGGAGGTATTAGAAAAAATAAATTGAATGAGGGAGGGTCAAACGATTTTTTTTATATTCGGGATATTAACTTTAGATACTTTCTTATAGAGACTAGGGTTGGTATTTTTAGGATACCATAACCTCTATAAAATTTTTAAGTACTTTTATAAGATCAATGGGTAGGAACCTATTTTAATATGTAGCTCAATGTTGTGTAAATAAGTGAAGGAACGGGGTGACACTTTATAAGGAGAGAAACAATAAACTTGGAAATACTAAAAAGAGTAATATATAACATAGTCATTATAATGTAAAATGATTATAATATTAATAAATTCTATTATAAGGTATTATATGGTTGAAATATTATAAACCAGTTTTTTTATCGGTTTATGTGGTATTTTAAATATTATCTTCTAGAATAACCCCCAATTAATCTATTTTAACCGTAACATTGGTAACAATTCTTTTCACACATAAGGGGATATAATTTTAATTATAAGGTGAAATGGTTCATAAATAAAAAAGTGATTAATGTTTATACCATATATTATCCACCTTTTTCTATTTACAGTTTTATTGATTTTTAAATAATCTTGGAAATTATTATTTTCCGGAAATATCTTTATTGTCATTTTTAAATTATTCATTTAATTATACATCAAATTCACCAATAAAAAGTTTTAATCAGAATAAATACATTTTTCATATACATAATAATTTAATATTAATCTTAAAAATTCATGGATCATAATAAATCACCCAAACTATATTACTTTTCATTTTTTTAAAATCATTTATATAATTTTTCCATTAATTGAATAAATATTGTGCCAATTTTGTTTAAAAATTTAATGTAATTATATAATACCTAATAATTATACATAATCTAACATCATGAAAAAAAATTATTATAGTCAAAATAAGAATCTATATTTATTCACTAATTTCTTTTGTAACTATATGAACACATAAGTGAAATTTATAACTAAGAGAGTGACATTTGGACGTTTTCTCTACATTAAATATTATATAGGTCATTTTTATAAAGGATAACCCTTTAATAAAATTTGAGGAAAATGTAAAATGGTTAAAATTAAATTCATCCAATTGGACTTTTTTTATAGAAAATAGTGACATGATAATGTTGTTTCACCCTTAATTAAATTGATTAACCCTTTTACAAGGTGTTAATTTTTAACATGATTATTATTAATAATGACTAAAAATAAATGACAATTATTCGAAAAAACATTATGATTTAATATAAAAAATATATTTTATCAAATTCAATACTTATAAGTTTCTGAAATTTATTCTAAAATAAGTGTGCTAAACATGACAAAAACCACTTAAATAAAAAATACATATTTGAAGAATATAATTGAATTTCTTCTTATCCCATGCATAGTAAATATATTATATCAGTTTTAAAACATTTTATTGAATATATAATATATAAAATTTAATTAAATAAATGATAAATATTTATTAAATTAATTTTTTATAAAAAAATATGTTGTACGCATAATTTTTTTTAGAAAATCGTTTATTTTACTGTCAAATGTATTTTATTTCCAATTATTATCAATTGATAATATATGATTTTATTTTTTACATAATTTATTTATAATTTATTTTTTCATTTTAATTACCATAAATTTAACATATTTTTTATAATGATATTATAATATTTTAGTAGTGTATCGTGGTTCGTTTAAACTCAGTATTTCATGTATCATAGAAAATTTATGAATTTAAATTTATTTAAAAATAAATATACGATACTATACTTGGGTGTTAAATTATAAATCCATGAAAAATAATTCCACCCACAAAATTACATCACTCTAGTGTATAAAGATGAGTATATCTCTATTTCATCACATCATTTGGTTCCAATATAGCTTTTACAAATTTATAATTCCTTGAGAGATATTTAATGAGATGAGTAGTCCTGTTCTATAAAAATTTATCTCTATTACACAAGATTTATAATGATTTTTTAGCATAGAAAAAATAATGATACATTGTTAGGAAATCTACGTTTTGTATATGTGATAGGTCAGGTGTTTACTGCCTCATGAGTGATATATATAAGACATCACGAACTTTAGAGTGGTTTAGTGGAAGCGTCAAGAGATAACCAACTATCCTTACTAGATAAAGAATACCAAATTTACTAATATATCGAGGGATCATATTTACCCTATTTCTGAATCACATAACCTTATTCCATATAAAACATCTTAAAAACATTCCCATTAACATCTAAGGATAGTTGATTATGTAATGGGTAAATATTTAAATTATTTATACTTTATTTAATGTTGATATATAATTATTCAAAAATAATATTTCTTATGCATTGTATTGATATTCATTTCTTTCATATTATGAAACAATTATAATTAGTTATTTATGGGTGGGTCTTAATATTACATATACTCTCAATGCATCAGGAGGACTTATGAGACAAAATACTCAGGGTATTGGATTTATGATTGCCCAATAATTATGATGACTTGGTTGAGGCCATGATAGTATCCCTGATATCTTGGTTGATGCCTTGATGGTAATATTATAATGAAAGACATTATTAATTCCATTATAATGATATAAATTATGATTTTCCAGATTATAATTATTTTTTTATATTTATAATGAAAGGTATTTATGGTTATGTTGTATGTTAAATGGCATGTTATATTTTCACTTACTCCTACTATATTTTCATGAATTTTTTAATCTATGACAGTATCTACTATAAACATTTCCTTTTTCCCAATGAACATGTTTTCAATTATAGTTAGATGAAATATTCTTATAGAAGAGTTTTGTATGCGTATTATTTTATAGGATATGTTGAAGACTTATTATGGATTAAGAAAATATGAATATAATAGAAAACATGTCCATTGGGTGAGAAATATATTGGTATATATATGTAATGATTTTCCAAATAATATATAATTATAAAACTAAAAGTTCATAAATATTTCAGTGACGCGATTTTGATTAATGATATTGTGACTATAGATTGTTAAATTTAGGTTGCTTCAAATGGCATCAAAGCTAGTATGGAAAGAGTATGTTTTTAGCAGAGAATATCAGTTTAATATTATGAGGCTCTATAATTGGTATCAAATAATGGTTTAAATTATTTTATAGTTTGGGTTGTTATCAATTTAGTATATTTTATGAATTTTAAATGTTTTCATATATTTTTTAGTCTAGGGTTGGTCAAAACTTCAGAGGTATAGATCACATTTTGTGTCCTTTTATGATTATTTCTTAAGGTGATTAATGGAATTCTGTAAGATTATTATCTAGTTTTAATAGATTATTGGGTTATATGTAACCCTTACATTTAACATGTGATTTATTGTGAATAATTTTTTAGGTATAATGTTATTATATTTTTGGAGACAAATGCTAGTATGTATAGATAACATTTAATTTTAATTTGTTTTTAATTTTGGACAAACATGCGATTAATTTTGTTAAAGGGATATTATATTAGTGGGAATATCATATGTATAAGGTGAATATAAAACTAATGACAAATATAATATTTTAAATTTTAATACTTGATATTAACATAGGGATATATAATGGGTTATCATTTGTAAGCATTTTCTTATTGAGGTATTTCAGTTTTTATTAATAGATTAGTATATTCTTGAGAATACATGATTAAATAATATATAGTATTATTACATGACTTTATGAGAGATTAATGTTTTTTGAAATAAAAAATAATTTTCCTTTAAAAGAAAATGTAATAAAATCAATATTATTTTTCAGTTTTGAGTCTTGGTCGATAATATTTTAATGATTTTTAAGTTTAGTTATTTATGGAATGATTTATATTGATGTTTGGGTGTTATTATTGAGGATTCAGATATTAATTTATTATTTCATTATATGAAGGATAATTCATATTTTATATGGTTTTATATTTAATTATTAAAATGATTTTTGGTTTTATTATACACCTAGAGACAATAAGAATATAATTTCATCCCTTTTCTAGATCTTCAAATCTATTAGACGTTAATTTTATTACTATAATAATTACAAATGCATCATTGTTATTTATATATAATAATATGAGGTAAAATAGTTATAGAAAAATGATCTAAACACAACAAAAGGATAAAATTGTGTTTATGGGATGGAATGAAATTAAGTAATTATAATTTATTTTATTTAATAACATGATGGTAAAATAATTCCTTAACAAAAACAAGAGGAAAATAAATATATCGAGTCTTATGATGAAAATATTTCTCAACATTCAAAGGATGATTATATAAACACATTCAAAAGTATGAGTATTTTAATGACATGTACATGGTTTATGAATATTTAATTAAGAAATAATTTTTATTATAATATAATATTTGAAATTAATTAGAAATATAAAATCGAAAATAGATTTTATTACTATGTCCTGATACATTCATTTTGGTAATAACAAATTTAAAATTTCAGATACAATTAATTGGGGGGGGGGGGTATTGTAACACCTATATATTTTAATTTTAAATTCTCATTTAAACTATATTAAGTTCAATATATTATGTTACATGAAACACCAAACTAAAATTAATCACCATATTTTTTTACCATATATCTTGAGAATATAATGTGAACAATCATTATAAAATTAAAAAATTGTTTTGAAAATAATATTAAATAATAATAAAATAAATAATTTATAGATCACATATTAGTATTATTAGTATTAAATAACTTAATGATAAGAGCATAAATAATTTGTGGTATATGATTTAATTAGTCATTGTAAAATAGGGATATTTTCAAAGAACTGTTATTAAATTTTTAGGTGCCTTTTCAAAATAAATTAAATTGAACAACAAAAAAATTATATTCATTTCATAATCTAATCGATAAACACTCTATTAACTATAAATTAATATGAAATAATACTAAGAACTGTCCATGTTTAAAAGGTTCGTTTTCTATAAATATTGTTTTTATTTTATTGTATATTCTTCATTTAAAGGTAAATTTAGGAATTTTAGAAATTTTATTTTATCATAATAAAATTATTTCTCAATCAATTAATTAAAAATTATCATTTGGAAAATTTTCCACATTTTTATAATATGGTAATTTTTGGGTAAATAGAGAAAAAATCATTTATTTTCAAATACTATGAATTTTATAACATCATCATGAAATAAGAATGACCAAAAAGTTTATAAAACCTATTCTATTGGAAATATATTATTTTAAGGATTAAAAATAAATAACTAAAAAATATAATTTTGAATTTAGAAAACATTTATTGAAAATTTAAAATCAATTTGATGTTTTATTCTGATAAAGAAAATATTTTTAATCCTTTTATTTAATTATGTATTTACAAGTTTGTGTTATGTTTTTAATTATTTTTAATGTAAAAAACACTATTTATTATCTGTAAACAAATTTATTTTATGATAATACTTTATACACATTATTTTGGTGACAATTATTTTTATGATTAAAATAACATTTTCTAAAAAATGTTTTTCATTGTGTTTTTCATACTGATATTACAATTATTTTTTACCACCACTCTTAATTTAATATTATGAAATGGCCTCAACATTTTTAATCATCATATTAAAATTATATAATAATCCACATTTCATTTTTATTCATAATGAATTCTTGTCAATTTTTTTTCACCATGGTGTGGGTTAAGACGGTTAACAAATGGGTTAAACTAAGATATAATACTTAATATATCAATAGAAATCTAAATTTTATTTTTAGTGCATTATTTGATTAAATTATCTTATATTAAAAAAATCCTTTTGGAACATCTCCCCTATGAAAATTACTTTATATTATTTTAAATGTTAGAGTATATAAAAAAGTACCACCGCGCTCACTTATAAAAGGAAACTTACTCATACCACTTCCCCTCAAAACAAAATATTCATTATATTGACCAATATCTACCAAAATAATATTCCAAAACCATTATATGTTACCTAGAGGTTTTGGTCTTCCCAAAAGACCCATCCAAGAAACCTTATGGCATTTTTTAAAGGATATTATCAAAGAAATATTTATATAATCTTATCAAGATGTTTCCTGTTTATTACTTATTAATCATATTAAAAGTATTATATACCCATCTTAAGAAAAATATATAATTATCTTTAAAATAAATAATTTTTTTATGTTCATGTTACAATAATTTGCTATCTCTTTGTCATCTAGTTGAAAATAAAAATAGTTCTCATGCATATGTATAGATTTCCACGTCCATGAAACGATGTATTTAATTATTCATAATAACATCACATGGATGGTTATATAGATGTATTTAATAAATATATATTATATTTTTGGAATAATTATGATCCTATAAATAAAAAATATAATATACCGACCTCTTATCCTATTCTTTAGAAAATATAAACGTCATTGTCTGTACATATGCACTACAGCCTCCATAAATAGTATACATCATTATCTATCATCTCCAGGAATGGATGGTTTTTATGATTATTTTCATGAATAAATATAATTTTTATAACATTATTATAGTTTATTATCATTAATATTTCTACTCTTATTATAATATTAATAATAAATTCCCATCAAGAAATTTAATCTCCTAAAATGAGCATACTGAGACACATTAAAAGTAATAAATTCCAAGCATTACCTTTGATTTCTCTTCTTCATATAAATATTATTAAATAAAATTTATCACATTAATAAAAATATTTAAAATACTTGTGTTTCAAAAAAAGTGATTTTATCACAACCAAATAAAGGGTTTTTACTCATTCAAATGTCATTACATTTTCTTGTTTGAATTGGTTCTTCCACCTACACAAATGATTTTTTAATGTTTATGTTATTAAGGATTAAGAAATATAATATGCTATTTATATTACTTAAATATAATGAGTTTTATATATTTCAATTATTATTTAATGGTTATATTCATATTTTTAGTCAATGACAAAAATAAATTATTTTTATGAAATCAAAATTTTGAAAATCGATATTTCAAGCTATCCATGTGAATCCTGACCACATGTTACACGATGTGGCCACATGTTAAACCCAAATTGTTTTTTGATTTTTTTAAGATAAATTTAATTTCATTGATTGTTTATTTTACATTAAACACCACAATTAGGTTTTGTAACATACGATATTGATTTTTAATAAACCGTGATATATATGTAAAATTATTACTTAAACATCACTATTATAAAATGGATGGTAAACATAGAAATATGAATAGTAATAAAAATTTTAAATATTAATTATTATTGTTTTATATAATGTAAAAATATGGAAAATATACTTTTTTTAGATGTTTTTATTTGTTTTAAAAATACTATTTTCTAAATAAATGTTATTTTAATTTTGTGAAAAATAATAAAATTAATTTTTTATACTTATAGAAAACAGAGCATAAAAAATGAAACTAATTTTTCAAAAAATAATTTCAAAATAATCTTATATTTAATTTTTATTATTTTTCTGAATAGATTAATTTTTTGATGGATAATGATTAATACTAGTTTTTATTGAAAAATGTTTTTTCGTTTAAAGAATTTATAAGGTTAATTTTTGTTTTAAATTTGATTTAAAATTATAATTAATAAAAATATATATAAATTAATCCAATTTATTTCATTGGAATAATTTTCTTATTTAATTTTTATCGGATACTTTGTTAAACCTTTCATCATTTCCTCTCTCTAAAACTACTTTCTTATCACATAAATGGGGTTAACATTAATTAAAACAATTATCTTGAGAATGATATTTAGAAAAATTGATTACATATTCCAAATTTGTATAATTTATATTTACTAATAAAAAAACATAATTTTTTTCCACAGTGAATCATAAAAGAAGTAAAAAATACTTACTATGGCTAATGTACAAATTAGTTTTTCATCAGTGGGGGATTAAACTAGAGATATATGGGTTAGAAATGATCCAAATGTATCTAAAATCGAAATGGATGAAAATATTTCTACCTTATTTATTCAATTATATATAATTTATTTCATTTTATCCTTGTGGGATGTAAAAAATGCTGGTACACGTTTTTTTTTCTCAAAGAATTACAAGTGTGCCACTAACCTCACTTATAAAAGGTCACCCCTTATCCTCTCCTCTCCAAACATTCAAACGAGTTTTATTTAGAAAATACCTACCTAAATAAATAACTAACTTCCCTACTATCATCATACATGTCTTATAATGTTCATATATCCAACCTATAAATAGTTTTAGAGAAAACCACAAGATGTAATTTGATGAATTGGTAACACCCTTAATCTGTCATATTGTATTTTTTCTTAATCCAAATCATTAAATTATTATTAAACCATGATGATATAATAGACATAGTATATTAAATATAGTAATATTTTTATTTTAAATACATTACCTAAAACCATATCCTCTTCCATCAAATAGGATACAAAATGACCATTCGTGTGTACGAGGAGTTATTATACCACGTACCGATGTTATTATTATTTCATCACAAGATTTCAAAAGTAGATACATTGATTGATTAAATGTTTATATATGTTATTTATGATTTCATTACACTTATATAATTATTATATCACATATAACTTCAAACATTCCATTCCATTGTAATACGATAACGTCGCTCATGTGTACGATGGACTACCAACTCACAAAGGGATGTGATTGTTCATTATTTTCATCAAAGATAATAATGACTAGTTTAATAAAAATATATGATATATATGGAATAGAAATGAATTTTTAATTTAATATATTATTTATATTTTTTTCTTTCAATCCATTTTAAAAAATGAAACAAAATTCATCCTTACATACAACCTACCATCTCCATGAACATTGTATTTCATTTTCAATATCTAACTATTATGGATTACAATAAAAACATATATAATGAGTATATATAGCCTTTGTATCATGTTTATAATTACTTATATTATGTTACAATGATCATAGTAAGAGAAAAGAATATAACAAATCAAAACATACATGACAAACAAATCAGTTACATTGTGAAACATGACTTTATCAGGGCATTATTGATAATTGGGTAATTAAAGGTCAAGATAAAATAATTTATTATCTGATATATATATATATATAATAATGTCTCTTTAGTAAATTTATAACAAACAAATATTTATTTTATATGAGTTTTTAACATGTTTTGATGAAATCAGGATTTTTGGTAAGATATTTCTATCTCACTTTTACTTACTATGAGATAAATTCAATATTTATTACATGTTTATTTTATGTAGTATATTTAAACTAAAACTGAATGAAATTTATGATAATTATAATAAATATTATTTTGAATTACATATCCATTTTATTCTCTTTATATCATGGGTTTTATGATTCAAATGTTTCCACAACTGTAAGTTATTTTTGTCTCTATTTGGCTTCCTTGAGACATATGTTATGTTATGCCCCTATTAATTTTTATGAGGTGTATATATAGACAAATGGATTTTTAATATCATTAATTTATTTATTCTTGTAATATTTTATGTTTAATTTTATTTTATTCCTTTATGGGGATTACAAATAATGGTTATAGAAGCGGTAAATATTTTCTGTTACCATATCATCATTTATCAAGATTGCTTATGATTATGTTTGTGATGATAATATATTATGATACATGAACAAATAAACATATTAATATTATTTTTTATTTTATTTTCATGATAAAAAATATGTTTCCATTCAATTTTCTCTCTCTATGACCTCAATAGTTAAAAATATTTCTTAATAAATATCATCTTAATTTTTATCTTGTGTTGAAAACCCTTTTTTCTTATAAAACCTTGTTTCATATAATTAGTTTTAAAAAAATTTCATTATAAAATTTTTTATATAATGATAAATTTACCCATGATTAAAAGTTTTACAAAATATTTTGAAAGGAATAGTCATGTCATTTTCCAAACAAGTCTCGTTTTGATTTTACCAAAAATATGAATGATATATTTGTTTTGACATATATGAAATGTGTGAAATTTTATTATATCATATACTCAAAGATTTTTTAATGATTTATTAATATTTTTGTTAGTTAATTTTCAAATAAATTTAAATCTAAAACTGTTTAATATTATTTAGTTTAAATGAATTATTCTCAAAGAAATTTTATTTTTCTCTAAAAACATTACATTTGATTTATATTTAGAATCAATTTTCCAACTAAGATAACCTTATTTAATTTAAATTCTGAACTAATGTGGATATAAACCAATAATTCCATTTTTATTATTTTACTGAATGTTTTATGATTATAATTATAGTATTATTATGAAACTTTCTTTCCTCTATGAGTTATACCATGATAAAATTATATAAAACCCACTTCATTTTTCAAGCATTATGATATGATGAAATGATGAAATTATTATAAATCATTTCTATTTTCCATAGGTTATGGTATAATAAAATTTTTATGAAACCAATTTAATATCATGGGAATGATACTATGAATTTTTTATGATCTTATTATAGATATTAATTTGATATTCATTTTTGGTTTGTGGGAGAAATATATACCTCTAATGCATTGGGTAACTGTTTATCTCATGAGACAGACAAGATTGAAATGGGTAGTGAACCTAGTTATGTAAGGTACATTCTATACTATTTTGGTATTGGAATGCGTACGTGTATACAAAAGTTTTATATATTATGTGAATGTAATTATATCATGGCACATGTTATTTGATTTCTTTATAACTCAGGTATTATGAATTGAGAATTTTTATTCCATGGATCTGGATTATGATCTTTGATATAAAGGGTATGGGTTTAAAATATCATGCTCATGTTATGATTTTGTTTATCTATTGTTTACCATTACTAAGAATCAATGATCACCCATTCTTATGTTTTATTTCATGAAGTTATAAAGAAATATATTTTGAATGATATTTTTAATAATGGTTATACTTTTTATGAAGTTAGTGGGAGATGATGTAGATCACATATTAACCATTTGTTCATGTTTTAATTTTTTCAAAGGCACCATAACATTATGACCGTCAGGCATGTGTTTCTGTAATTTAATAAATGTTCATCAAAAAATGATGTAATATCATTGTATGTAATGTCTAGGTTGTTGTAGTTTGTATTAGAGGATTTGATTAGTCAACCATTGAAAATTATGAGGAGGTAAATTTAGACATAACTATAAGGATATGTCTGAAGATAAGTCTAAGGATGGTTCAAAGGATAGGAAAATATTCTATAATTTTGGTAATGGATAGAGTGAGTGGTTTCTAGGTATTTTCATTCATGTATAGATCATATAAGTGGATATGGTTGTAGTATATAAGTTTATATGGGTAATTAATCTGAAAATTGGCCATTGACCTAGAACAAATAGTCACATAGTTCACGATAATGGGCTTTGTTTCAAACTTTTTTTGATTCTCCTCAAGGATATGATTTGGATATTCACTAACTCATTATGAACCATCCTGAAGGATTTAAAAATATGATAGATATTAATGATGTAACGCCCCGACCCCAGTTACCCATAGTCGGGGCATTAATTACATAACATTGGCATGATCATAAGAAAGATCAAATATCGAAAGACCGATTGGTTTAGTAGCCTTAGAAACACTAGATATTTTCATAATTATTACATCATCAAAATAAAAAGAACTACTATAACAACATATTGTCTCCATAGTCCACACTATTAACCCCACATAATATCCCTGCAAGTCATTCATAATTTACTTCTTCACATCCTGGGAAAATAAAATATAGAAACGGGGTGAGCTCAAATTCCCAGTAAGGATAACAATATAGCGGAAACTTTCATAAATAAGAATAAACATTTAAGGCAATGTATAAATAAAACAAAAGCCTTTTAAACTTTAACTTCATCATAGAATGGCATAAATAAAATGAAATAATGCCATTTACTTATTCACATGTATATTCTACTAATCGAATAATCACATGCAATATAAATAACCACTTTCATATTGATGGAATGCATAATGCCAGACTATCATAACCACATAGCCAAGGCCTCGTGCCAAGACTACAAATAAGATTTTGCCAAGGACTTGTGCCAAGACACTAGTTTGTCTCATGAGACCTACCGATGCATCGAGGAGCTATAGCGGGCTCCACCCGTCACATATTAAGTCCAATGCATTCCTATATGAAAAGGTTTAAACATAACATAAACATTCGTATTAAATCTAGCATATGAAATGTCAATAATTTCACCATAAACCATGAATGGTATAAAAATAGAACATCCACAGTCAAAAAAATCACAAAAACTTCAATATAATATAGAAGTTTTGTATCATAACAAATCAACTTTAAATAAGTGTAAAATCCATCAAAGGATGTTGACATAGATGACATCAAAATTCATTTTAAATAAATATCTCTTTTTATTTTGAAATCATTTAAGATCCATATCAAATAAAACATTTTATTTGAAAATACTCTTATAAGCTTGTAAGGGAAGCTTTGATGATTTTATAACGGCAGAAAATAACCGCACCCGCCGTATAAGTTAAAAAAAAATTCTTATCTTAATTTTGTCGAAAAGGTTAAAAAGCACCTTGTTTGGAAAACGACGAAAAGATTCCCTTATAAACCACTTATAAAAAGTCAAACAAGGTTATAAATGACTTTAACCCATATTCATTTAAATATTAAAAATGTTTTGAAATACATTTTGATGAAACATGGATGTGGATGATAACGAGATCCCAGTAGATTATTACGTATAAACAACCTCGGATAATGAAGAGATTGTGAAATAACCCTTACCAATTTGGTAACTTATGAAACATACAACCCATGAATGAGTTATCATACAATGAATATGTAAATACACATAAATTAGAGTTTATTACACAAAGAACATAATTATGGGCAGTACATACACCACACAAAAGGTGATGGTGGCAATATGGCATGAATCTCACGGAAATAAGGAGTGAGATGAAAACCCCTTACCTTATACTTTTCCTTGGTTGGGGTAGGTTAACTTCCTGTATAATGGTGAAATAATTGTTATTAAATTATAAAAGAATCATATATATTAATATGATATCTTATATGATCTTTTAACATTGATTTGTTAATAATATCATAGAATTATCGTCGTTTCAGGTGTTAACTTACTCATTTTCTTTTATATGTTTTGTTACATAAGCCATGTTTGTTGTATCTTATTAATATCCAGAATGATATAAAGTCCTTAAAAATCATTTTTAAATCATCAAATGATAATTATACTTGAATAGATACGATGGAGAATGAATCTCATCGCGTTCGTGGAGACGGTAGTCCGTACGTACGCACGAGCGACAATATCATTCTTTTGATATTAAAATAATATATAAATGGATGGTATATCATATATACAGAATCATTAACATGTTATATTTATTATTTACATGAGTTACACATCATTATTATACCCATCCAAATAATAATATATTGAATAACAATTACACCACGACGTGGAGACGGTAAGCCGTACGTACGAACGTATGGTGACATGTTATTCAAAGGGTGGATAGAATACTGAATATGGTTGTACCATATTTATAATATCATCACAGTATATGTGAGATACTGGAGTTATTATTTTAGAATGGTAAGAACAAAGAAAGAAGAAGTGGAAGAAGAAATGAACTTGGAAAAGGGTGGTGAAAACAGTACCTCTTCTTCGGGTTCTTCCGTTTGATTTGATCAAAAGGGATACTTAGGTTGGTTTTCTGATCAAACTACGGCCTCTATGTTGTATTGAGGGATGTTGGGAGAGTATTTGGGCAGGGTTTGGACGATCCAAGTGGCTTGAGAGGTGTGAGGAATGAGTAGAAGTGGTCTCCTTTTATAAGGGAGAGGAGGGGCTCTTTAGGAAAGAGTGAAATTATTACTTTATAATATAATTATTTTCGGTTTATAATGGTCCAAAAATCATTTAGGTCGAAGATGAGATGACTCATTTTCTAAATAACATCAACCAATAAGAATTGGACAGGTTTTAGATAATATTTTAATCATTATAATCTTATTTATTTAAATGATTTATTAATGATGTAAACATTGCATCATTATTGTGTCATTAATAATTTAAATTATTTGATGTCTAAAAATTATAAATAAAATCTAATTATTTAGGAAAGCTCTTTAGCTTTCTAATGAATATTTATAATCTAAAATCCAACATGTATAACCCTATGTAAAAATTGTTCTTCTAAAAGATGTAAGCTTATGCCATTTTTATTTTTATTTTAACTTTATTAATATAATGTGTCCCTACCACATACAAGTGGCTCTAAGGGGTCCCCAAATCGACCCAAGGATGCCCATGGTCGGGTATGTGTTCGCCAATAAGGTTAGGACACGTTTTATAGTAATTTTGTTTTATTATAATATTATTTTTTAACCCTTATTTACCGGATTTACCCTTTAACCATGGTAAATAAAATATTTACCGCAGTAATTATTCAAAATGTGTAAAAGTAAAAGTTACCTATTTACATAATTTGGACATCCTGATTCCAAATATGTAATCCATTTTTCCAAATTCAAAACACATAAGTGGCAGAAATTAATTTAAAATTAATTCCCGTTGTTAAAATAAAAAGCGTGTTTTTAAGAGATAATAACTATCAAAAGATTGACACTTGTTTATTACTAGTTTAATTGTGAAATTATGTCCAATGACAAAAATTAAATTAAATGGTAAAAATATATTCTAAATATACTTTAAAACCACTCAAATTCATAATTTATCAATATTAATTATTTTGATTAAAAAAGTTGATTTTAATTAAAATTTAGTAATTTTCACTATTCATCAAAATATAAAAGTTATCCGAAAAGTAGCAAAATTTCACCCTAGGATAATTTCAATATTCCGAATCCAAAAATGAAGTCCATTTTGAAATATAAAATATATATGATTTCAAAAAGTAGGTATTACTATTCACAACGGCTAGTTTAATTAGTTGTGGTGTGTGTTAGAACTCGAGGTTGCGTATAACACACGCTATCGCATTATTCGAAGGGAAACGTACCATGGAAGCTTGGGGTGTTACATTCTCCCCTCCTTCAAATAAATGCGTCCTCGCAATTTCCAGGGTAATACTGCATAAAAAGGCTCGGGTGGTTCTTCATCATAAGTTCCTCGGGTTCCCACGTTGCCTCTTCCATCTTATGATTTTCCACAAAACGTTTACCAGACGCGTCGTCCGGTTTCTCAGTACTTGTTCCCTTGTATCAAGAATCCTGACAGGCTCTTCACAATAAGACAGATCGGGTTCCAGTTCTAATTCCTCATAGGTGAGTCATGCTTTGGGTCAGGCATGTATTTTCTCAACAGATATACGTGGAACACATCGTGAACTTTGAGAGAGACTTGGCGGCATTGCCAATCGGTAAGCTACAGCCCCAATTCATTCTAGAATTTCGAAAGGTCCGATGTACCTGAGACTCAATTTACCTTTCTTACCAAAACGTATGACTCCCTTCCATGGAGATACCATCAGGAAAACATGATCACTGACTTGAAATTCCAAATCCTTCCTTCGATTATCGGCATAGCTCTTCTGCCTACTTTGAGCTGCTTTGATGTGATTTTGGATTACCTTCACCTTTTCCACGGTTTCCTCCACCAGTTCTGGGCCTACAAGTTTTCTTTCACCAACCTCATCCCAACAGGTTGGTGTACGACATCTCTTTCCGTATAATGCTTCATATGGTGCCATCTGAATACTCGAATGGAATCTATTGTTATAGGAAAATTCTACCAGTGGTAAATATTGATCCCACATACCCTGAAGGTCAAGTGAGAAAGATCTCAACATGTCTTCTAGGGTTTGAATAGTCTGTTCTGATTGTCCATCTGTCTGAGGGTGGTAATCAGTGCTCAAATGAAGTTCAGTATCCAGAGATTTCTGAAGACTTTTCCAAAATCTTGAAGTAAAAAGGGGATCACGATCATAAACAATCGATAGGGGTACTCCATGAAGCCTCACAAATTCATTAATGTATAGTCTTGCTAGACGTTCCAGGGGTAGATCTTCTCTTATAGAAAGAAAATTTGCTGACTTGGTAAGACGATGAACAATAACCCATATTGCATCGTTCCTTCTAGGAGTCTTTGGTAGCCCCATGACAAAGTCCATCGTAATATTGTCCCATTTCCACTCCGGTATGGGAAGAGGTTGCATGACTCCTCCAAGATGTTGCCTTCCAGCTTTCACTTGTTGACAAACCATACATCTTGACACAAAATCAGCAATCTCCCTCTTCATGTTGTCCCACCAAAAATGTTCCTTCAAATCTCTATACATTTTGGTGCTCCCAGGGTGTATAGAGAAATTGGAACTATGAGCATCATCCAGCAATTCCCTTTTCAGATCAGGTAAATCAGGAACACAATGTCTCTTCCCGAATTTCAAAATTCCATCTTCATACACAAAGTCTCTCAATCTACCATCATTCACAGCTTTAATCTTCTTCTGAAATTCTTCATCATCGGTCTGAGAACTCTTAATCCTTTCTAGTAAAGATGGTTTGGCAACCATTTGAAAAAGCATTGATGTTTCACCTTCCCTGGTTATTCCCATGTCCATCTTCACCAGATCCATGAAAATTGGATCCCTCTCAATTCTCATCATGTTCAAAACTCCATGGTCTTTTCTGCTCAAAGCATCTGCCACCTTGTTTGGTTTCCCCGGGTGGTAGTGTATCGTGCAATCATAATCCTTGAGTAATTCAAGCCATATCCTTTGCCTCATGTTGAGTTATTTTTGTGGGAAAATATACTTCAAAATCTTGTGATCAGTATAAATCTCACATTTTTTCACCATAGAGGTAGTGTCTCCATATCTTCAAAGCAAAGATCACAGCTACTAACTCGAGATCATGAGTAGGATAGTTTTGTTCATGAATTTTCAACTATCGTGATGCATAGGCAATAACTCTATCATTCTGCATAAGGACACAACCAAGTCCTTTCTTCGATGCATCACTATAAATAACGAACCCATCATTCCCCGATGGTAGAGTCAATATAGGATCATTGACTAATCTTTTCTTCAGTTCTTCAAAACATTCTTCACACTCTTTTGTCCAAACAAATTTAACCCCTTTACGTGTGAGCTTCGTTAATGGGTTAGCCAATCGGGCAAAATTCTGGACGAAACGTCGATAATAACCTTCCAAACCAATAAAACTATGTACCTCAGTTATACTCGTAGGTGCTGGCCATTCTTGGATTGCCTTGGTCTTAGAAGGATCAATAGAGATTCCATCTTTAGAGATAATATGCCAAGAAAATAAATCTCATGAATCCAAAATTAACACTTGCTAAACTTCCCATATAATTCATGCCTCCTCAAAGTCTTCAAGATAATGCGCAAGTGATTTTCATGATCTTCGTAGGTTTTGGAGTATACCAAGATATCATCAATAAATACCACCACAAATTCATCGAGATACTCCTTGAAAACTATATTCATCAGATCCATGAATACAGAGGGTGCATTAGTCAATCCAAACGGCATTATAGTAAACTCGTAATGCCCGTACCTGGTTCGAAATGGTTTCTTCGGAATGTCTTCCTTCTTCACACACAACTGATGGTATCCAGATCGAAGGTCAATCTTTGAAAAGTATTGAGCTCCATGCAGTTGGTCAAATAAATCATCAATACGAGGTAGGGGATACTTGTTCTTTATCGTTATATCATTGATCTCCCTGTAGCCGATACATAACGTCATAGATCCATCACTCTTTTTAACAAAAAGAACAGGGGCTCCCCATGGAGAAACACTAGCACGAATAAATCCCTTATTACTCAATTCCTCTAGTTGTTTCTTTAGTTCGACTAATTCTACAGTGGCCATTCTATAAAGGGTCTTCGATATAGGCCTTGATCCAGGAATCAAATCAATGGAAAACTCAACTTCTCGTTCTGGAGGATGTCCAGGTAAATCTTCCGGAAATACATCTACAAATTCTTTCACAACAGGTACATCCTCTATTTGAACATTCCTTTCCTCACCGACAGTTATTTAATTCTCTTCCTCCCCAATAATTGAATTATGTTGAGCTACTGGTGGTGGATCTAAATAAGAATTAGGTGGTGACGATTCTGCTCTAAAAATAAGGGGTTCCTTATCATTATCATCAAGAATCATAACCTATTTCTTCTTACAATAAATCTTCGCATCATAGTCCGAAAGCCAGTCCATACCGAGGATTATATCAAACTCAATCATAGGTATGACGATGAGATCAGCAGATAAAGAAAATTTATGTGCTCTAATGGGGACTGATTCACAAAACCTTGTTGCAATGATACTTCCCTTAGGAGTTTTAACTGACAACTCCCTTATTAAATCAAATTGGAAATATCTCATTTTCTTAGAAAAATGGGAAGATATGAAACAATGTGATGATCCAGAATCAAATAATGCATTTGCCAAACTTGAGGAAACCATTAAATTACCTTCCACCACGTTTTTCGGAGCTTCTACCTCAGCAGTAGTGATAGCATAAGCCTGGCCGTGATCCCATGGCCTTTTCTGAGGTAAGTTCTCCTGACGCTTAGGAAATTCATTTAAATAATGCCCCATCTCCCTGCAATTGTAGCACTGAACGTTGGTAGCTTCCTTCTTCCCCTTGCAATAACGATCTTGGTGGCCTTTTTCACCACACTTGTAACAGACTCCCATTCCCTTCAAGAAAGTACCAGGGTGTTTCTTCCCGCATTTACCACAGGATGGATATTCAACCTTTCCCTTCATCCCCTTATTTCAATTCCCAGATTGATCAGAAGGCATCTTCTTCTCTTGCTTTGCTTTAAAGTCATAAGACATAGAGAATTCCTTTTCGGTCTTGATAGCACATGAGACAATGTCTTCGTACGATGAAAAGGATTGTGAGACTAATGCTCGACGGAGAAATGGTTTTAACCCATCAAAGAAACGATCAATCGTACTTCTTTGGTTACGTATATAATCAC
This sequence comes from Viscum album, assembly GCA_963277665.1. Taxonomy (NCBI): domain Eukaryota; kingdom Viridiplantae; phylum Streptophyta; class Magnoliopsida; order Santalales; family Viscaceae; genus Viscum; species Viscum album. The sequence goes on from OY728125.1 coordinate 1,762,077,296, forward strand.
CAGCGTACCTTGATAACCTTTTAAAGTTAGCCTCATACTTTGTGACATTCTCATCCTCCTTCTATCTCAGACATAGAAATTGCCTTTCCATATATGCTCGATGGTCGCGAGGGAAGTATTTTTCTAAAAACAAATCTTTGAACTCCCTCCATTCCATATTTGATACTTCATCATCTTCATTCATGTTTTGAATCAATTACCACCATTGATCAACATCTCCAGTGAGGCGGTAAACTGCCATGATAACTTTTTCCCTTTCACTGCTCCCCAAAGCCTGAAATATTTTCTCTAGGGAATTTATCCATTTCTCAGCTACTAAGGGATTTGTACTCCCATTGAACGTTGGTGGTTGTTGCCTCATGAATCGATCTAACATTTATTCTCCACGCTACGGATCAGGGTGCTCCATACAGGTAAGGTTATTATTCATAACCTGAGTAAGTTGTCCTAGTATGGTGGTTAGCTGATCGGCACCAGTTGCATCACCAGCCCCACTATAATTATGTTGAGCAGGAGGGCAATCCCTACATGGAGTGCGTGCATTGATACGGTTTCCATTTCTTCCACTAGGCGCCATTTCTAAACAATGGCATAAACTAGATCAGTTTATGAATCAAAATACATAATCCCATACTTATAAAACACTTAACATAAATTGAACTATTTATGGATATAATCCATAATCATAAAAATGTTTTCTTTGAGAAATTATATACTCATAAACCCTTCATAATGATTTGTAAAGAAAATGAGAGTTATCCTAAGCATATCCCCTGGGAGTGTCGTAACCAAGAGTGCAGCAAGGCCCGTTGTCGTGCACCAGTTCTCGTTCGAGTCTAGCTCAAAGCGGTGTTTTCGGGTTTTACCCCTAGGTACATCTGTGCCAGAGCCGCCTCTGCCTGCTCGTATCCAGACAGGGATGTATTTCTCGGAAAACTCAAAAAATCTCTACAATACCAAAATTCTAGGAAGTTATTCTATACTAATCCTCAAAGTTCATCTTAGGTCTACGTGCTCTAATCAGAGTTTATCTAAATCTAGCTTCCAAGGTTTGTACTAAACTTCCTCTGATACCTACTGTAATGCCCCGACCCCGGTTACCCAGAGTCGGTGCATTAATTACATAACATTGGAATGATCACAAGAAAGATCAAATCTCGAAAGACCGATTGGTTTAGTAGCCTTGGAAACACTAGATATATTCATAACTATTACATCATCAAAATAAAAAGAACTACTACAACAACATATTGTCTCCATAGTCCACACTGTTAACCCCTCATAATATCCCTGCAAGTCATTCATAATTTACTTATTCACATCCTGGGAAAATAAAACATAGAAAAGGGATGAGCTCAAATGCCCAGTAAGGATAACAATATAGCGGAAACTTTCATAAATAAGAATAAACAATTAAGGCAATGTATAACTAAAACAAAATCCTTTTAAACTTTAACTTCAACATAGTATGGCATAAATAAAATGAAATAATGCCATTTACTTATTCACATGGATATTCTACTAATCGAATAATCACATGCAATATCAATAACCACTTTCATAGTGATGGAATGCATAATGCCAGACTATCATAACCACATAGCCAAGGCCTCGTGCTAAGACTACAAATAAGATTTTTCCAAGGCCTTGTTCCAAGACACTAGTTTGTCTCATGAGACCTACCGATGCATCGAGGAGCTATAGCGGGCTCCACCCGTCACATATTAAGTCCAATGCATTCCCATATGAAAAGGTTTAAACATAACATAAACATTCGTATTAAAACTAGCATATGAAATGTCAATACTTTCACCATAAACCATGAATGGTATAAAAATAGAACATCCAAAGTCAAACAAATCAAAAAACCTTCAATATAATATAGAAGTTTTGTATCATAACAAATCAACTTTAATTAAGTGTAAAATCCATCAAAGGATGTTGACATAGATGAAATCAAAATTCATTTTAAAGATATATCTCTTTTTATTTTTAAATCATTTAAGATCCATATAAAATAAAACATTTTATTTGAAAATACTCTTATAAGCTTGTAAGGGAAGCTTTGACGATTTTATAACAGCGGAAAATAACCGCACCCGCCGTATAAGTTAAAAAAAACATTCTTATCTTAATTTTGTCGAAAAGGTTAAAAAGCACCTTGTTTGGAAAACGGCGGAAATATTCCCTTATAAACCTCTTATAAAAAGTCAAACAAGGGTATAAATGACTTTAACCCATATTATTTTAAATATTAAAAATGTTTTGAAATACATTTTGAAGAAACATGGATGTGGATGATAACGAGATCCCAGTAGATTATTACGTATAAACAACCTCGGATAATGAAGAGATTGTGAAATAACCCTTACCAATTTGGTAACATATGAAACATACAACCCATTAATGAGGTATCATACAATGAATATGTAAATACACATAAATTAGAGTGTATTACACAAAGAATATAATTATGGGCAGTACATACACCACACAAAAGGTGATGGTGTCAATATGGCATGAATCTCACGGAAATAAGGAGTGAGATGAAAACCCCTTACCTTGTACTTTTCCTTGGTTGGGGTAGGTTAACCTCCTGTATAATGGTGAAATAATTGTTATTAAATTATACAAGAATCATATATATTAATATGATATCATATATGATCTTTTAACATTGATTTGTTAATAATTTCTTAGAATTATCGTCGTTTCAGGTGTTAACTTACTCATTTTCATTTATATGTTTTGTTACATAAGCCATGTTTGATGTATCTTATTCATATCCAGAATGATATCAAGTCATTAAACATCATTTTTAAATCATCAAATTATAATTATTCTTGAATGGATACGATGGAGAATGAATCTCATCGCGTTCGTGGAGACGGTAGTCCGTACGTACGCACGAGCGACAATATCATTCTTTTGATATTAAAATAATATATAAATGGATGGTATATCATATATACAGAATCATTAACATGTTATATTTGTTATTTACATGAATTACACATCATTATTATACCCATCCAAATAATAATATATTGAATAACAATTACACCACGACGTAGAGACGGTAAGTCGTACGTACGCACGTATGGTGACATGTTATTCAAAGGGTGGATAGAATACTGAATATGGTTGTACCATATTTATAATAACATCACAGTATATGTGAGATACTGGAGTTATTATTTTAGAATGGTAAGAACAAAGAAAGAAGAAGTGGAAGAAGAAATGAACTTGGAAAAGGGTGGTCAAAACATTACCTCTTCTTCGGGTTCTTCCTTTTGATTTGATCAAAAGGGCTCCTTAGGTTGGCGTTCTGATCCAACTAAGGCCTCTAGGTTGTAGTGAGGGAAGTTGGAAGAGTATTTGGGCAGGGTTTGGACGCGCCAAGTGGCTTTAGAGGTGTGAGGAATGAGTAGAAGTGGTCTCCTTTTATAAGGGAGAGGAGGGGCTCTTTAGGAACGAGTGAAAGTATTACTTTATAATATAATTATATTCGGTTTATAATGGTCAAAAATTCATTGAGGTCGAAGCTAAGATGACGCATTTTCTAAATAACATCAACCAATAAGAATCGGACAGGTTTAAATAATATTTTAAACATTATAATCTTATTTATTTAAATGATTTATTAATGAGGTAAACATTGCATCATTATTGTGTCATTAATAATTTAAATTATTTGATGTCTAAAAATTATAAATAAAATATGATTATGTAGGAAATCGTTTTATCTTTCTAATGAATATTTATAATCGAAAATCCAACATGTATAACCCAATGTAAAAATTGTTCTTCTAAAAGATGTAAGCTTATGCCATTTTTATTTTTATTTTATCTTTATTAATATAATGTATCCCTACCACATACAAGTGGCTCTAAGGGGTCCCCAAATCGACCCAAGGATGCCCATGGTCGGGTATGTGTCCACCAATAAGGTTAGGACACTTTTAGGATAATTTTGTATTATTATAATATTATTTTTTAACCCTTATTTACCGGATTTACCCTTTAACCATTGTAAATAAAATATTTACCGCAGTAATTATTCAAAATGTGTAAAAATAAAAGTTACCTATTTACATAATTTGGAAATCCTGATTCCAAATATGTAATCCATTTTTCCAAATTCAAAACACATAAGTGTTAGAAATTAATTTAAAATTAATTTCCGTTGTTAAAATAAAAAGCGTGTTTTTAAGAGATAATAACTATCAAAAGATTGACACTTGTTTATGTCTGGTTTAATTGTGAAATTATGTCCAATGACAAACATTAAATTAAATGGTAAAAATATATTCTAAATATACTTTAAAACCACTCAAATTCATAATTTATCAATATTAATTATTTTGATTAAAAAAGTTGATTTTAATTAAAATTTAGTAATTTTCACTATTCATCAAAATATAAAAGTTATCCGAAAAGTACCAAAATTTCACCCTAGGCTAATTTCAATATTCCGAATCTAAAAATGAATTCCATTTTGAAATATAAAATATATATGATTTCAAAAATTAGGTATTACTATTCACAACGGCTAGTTTAATTAGTTGTGGTGTGTGTTAGAACTCGAGGTTGCGTACAACACACGCTATCGCATTATTCGAAGGAAAAAGTACCGTGGAAGCTTGGGGTGTTACAAATGACCTAGGATTAAACTACAGTGTCATGGAATAAAAATATGTTTTCACAATTTAGACATTCTATAAGTGATTTTTCATTATTATGTGGTTCCCCTCTATGATATTGTTTATTAAACGATGTTTTTTATTTTTATTCAATGGATGGGACCAAAAGGAATCATGTTAATGGTTAGTGTGATAGACAATGAAATGATTTTACTCTTGTGTAAAAACATTATGGGAGTATAAATGAAAACTCTCATTGAAATGGTCACTCAAATTTATCAATACATGAATTATGTTGAACATACAAACATGAAAATGATGAAATAATGTTTTATTGAGGAATTTTTGATAAAAATTAAACCTTACTATAATGGATCCATATATCTTCTAGTTAGTGAGTAATAGATCATTACCACTAAAAATATATTTTCCATTATCTAGTGTTCGGAACATGGAAAAGTCATTTTGGATATCTATTATTTGGAAGATGAATCAAATCAATGGAAGAATCTCATCAACCATAAAAGGGAACATGATGAAATTGAATCAAGAATATGGAAAATTTCAGAACCTATTTTTCAATGAGTACATTATTTATATTCATTTTTTGAATATAGTGAAGGATTTATTTGAGTTAAAGAAAAACTATGATGAATTCAATATTACCTATGAGAAAAAATTTACTAGACACCAGATATATGCTTCTAGTATTATAATAGAACCTGAAAGAAAGGTTGATCGATTATTCAATGGATTAAAATTACTTTTTTGAAGAGAAATATCTATAAGATAAATCAATAGTTATGAAGATATTTTCAATTGGATATTAAGGTGGAAATAGAGGTTTTAGTATTTTATAAATCTCATGGTTTTGATAAGAATGGAAAATGGAATTCAATGAAAAATATAAATACCATGTAGAGGAGAAGATGAGATTTCCTTTATTCTCAATGTATTGGAAGAAACATTGAGTTATTGACTTAAGGGAACTATTAAATGTTTTAGGTTTGTATGTGAAGTTCATTTGGAAATTTAATGAGGATGTGAGGAGAATAAGTTATTTAATGACCCAAAAGATAGAAAGATCCATAGAATTCGCCATTCACACTCTGGGGATTCAAATGAATTTAGTATGGAATTATGATAACCAGTGACCAAATACATAGGATTATGATTTTGATGAATGTTAGTAGCATCTTATGTTGTAAGATAGAGGTAAATCCCATGTGATCACTTTTTTTGAATAGGGTTGTGATATTGAATTGGTTAAAGGTGCACTTAATATCCACTCAAGAACTACTTATGTATTATTTAACACTATATATACCAATTAGTTTATATCTTAATAATTTTATAAGGGTGTCAAGATTCCATCCAAATTATTAGATTTAAAATTAGTAATGAAACCCCAAAATGGTAAAGTGATAACATATCAATTATATGATTTTTCTATGGTTCATGTTTGGGAGAATTTTATTTCTATAATTCTTATCATTTTTACTCTAGTTTAGTTTGATGTTATATTTGAAATGGATTGTAATTTAATAAATAAATCCCACATTAATTGATGATGACCGGAAATCGGGTTTGATATTCCAAACAAATATATGATCATCTCTCAGTGTGATAATAAATATGAACATCTGATGGAAATAAAATCTATTGTATGGGTTTTTATTCCTATTCATGTTGGGGATTTATCCCAGATGGTGGGAGAGGAACTCAAAATTTATGATACCCCTATTTTGAGGGAGTGTTTATTTCTAAAATATTATATTCATATCCCCCCACCAAATCATGAAGTTTAGTTCGCAATAGAACTCATACATTGTGTCCCACCTATTTTAAAGAATCTCTATATAATATCCATGATTGTGTTGCAAGAAATTAAAAATAATATCTTGTAAAACCTTGAAAAATATTCATTCATACAAGTATGTCACCATGGGGTGTAGCTATTATTTTTTTAAAATAAAGATGGGTCTTTGGGACTCTTAATTGATTATGGGAAGATGATCAAATTCACAATCAAGAACATGTATCCTCTACCATGAATTGATGACCAATTTTATCAACTGTGTAGAGATTAATAGTTTTCCAAGATTGACCTTCAATATGGATATTAGTAATTGAGGTGAAAGAAGGTGTATATAACCAAGAATAAATTCTGAAAAAGGTATAGAAAAAATGAATACATAGTGATTCCATTCATTCTTACTAATACCCGTACCGAACTTATGGATGTAAAGAATAGAGTCATTAAATATTATCTCAATCATTTTTTGGTATTCTTTATAAAATTTATTATTATATATTCAAAAATAATTTTAGAGTATTCATATAACTTGATAATTGTACAAATTACCCTAAGGATAGATAAACTATTTGTATAATTTATAATGTGTAAATTTTGGTCTCAAATGGATTAATTTTGGGTTATATAATCTCGAGAGAGGATATATTGGTAGATCTATAAATGATGAATGCTATTCATTGTCTGACTAGTCCATCCATGGTGGAAGATATCTGTAGTTTTCCTCATCTAGAGTGAAATTATTGATAGATTGTGAAGGATTTCTCATGAAAATCTAATTCACTCAACAAGTTAAGTCGGAAGGGAGAAAAGTTCTTCTAGATAGATGAATGTGAGGAATATTTAATGGAAATGAAGAGAATATCCCTCAGAGAACCTATGATGATATTACCTAGTAGGGGAGAAATGTTTTTAATGTTTAGTGATATATCCAATAAGGGATTGGGATGCATTCTAAGGAAATATAAAATGGTTTTTTCTTATGACTCATGAGAATAGAACTTCCATGAGAAAAATTACCCAACCCATTATTTAGAGTTTGTTGTTGTAATTTTTTTAATGAATATATATAGGCATTATCATTACAATGAATTATTGATATATATATACTGATAAAAAAGTTTAAAGTATATATTCAAAAATAAATATGTTGAATATACACTACATAAGATGGTTAGAGATGATTAAATATTATGAACAATAAAAAAATTACAACACTAGTAAAGTGAATAAAATTGTTAATGTCTTGATTCAGAAGGATAAATATAGCTTAACCTTAAAAGGGACATGAAATAACTATTATATCATGATTTACAAAGGATGGATCTATAAATCGTGGAGGGGGGAGAACTATTATCACTGTCAGTTAATTTTTTGACCATCTGTCTTAGTGATGATTAAAGAGGCATAACAATAATATATATAGATGAAAAATAAGGTAATAAATATTCCAAATTTTAACCATGATCGTGATGAAATGAAAATATATAGTAAATATGTATATGTTCTTTCTATACCAGATTTTATGGAGTTTTGAAGGAAATGTTATTATTATTTATTCTCTATTCATCCTAGAAGTATGAATGAGTATAGATATTTTAATTTTAATTTATAATGGGATCTTATCAAAAGTGATATCACAGAGTTTATATATCGGTTCTTGGTATATTGCTACCTTTAGGGGGAGTGAAAAATGTATAGGGTTTTGTTACATCCATTACATATACTAGAATGGAATTGAGAAAAAATGACAACATATTTTTTTATTGGAATCCAAAAAACAATTTGAGGGCATAATGTTATATGGGATATTGTCGATCACCTTAAAAAGTCCACACACTGCATCACTATTATAGAAAAATTCTATCAGTATCATCTTTCGGTAATATACATAATATAAGTGGTAAGGTTTCCTGGACAACCACATTAATTGTATTTGATCAGTATTTGAGATTTACCTCATAGTTCTTGTGAAGTCTGTAACAATATATTCACACATGGTTTAGTTTTAAAACTATATGTCATCCTCAAAATGGTTGTCAGTTAGAGAGAAAAATTTGAAACTTATAAGATATATAGGGATCTTATTATCTAGATTTTAAAGTTGGATGGGATCAACACCTACTTTTAGTAGATTATTCATACAATAATAGATTTCACTGAAGCATTCAGATGTATCCTTATGAATACTTATAATGTAAGATGATTAGAGATCAAAATTTATATAATTATGTTCAGAAAGGAAACATATAGGGACCAAATATAGTTAAATAAATGACAGAATATGTTAGATCCATTTATTCATACATCAAGTCAACTCAGAGTTGGTAGAAAAGTTATGTTGACAATAACTAGCATGATTTATAATTTTATGTTAGACATAATTTTTTATAATAATTTCTTCATGGAAGAATGTTACAAGATTTTGGAAGAAATTGAAATTAATCCCAAGGTATATCAATCCCATTGAAATTCCTAAATAAACAAGAATAATATCTCGTCAGATGGCTCTTCAACCAATCATCTCTCAATTTCATGATTTGTTCTATGTTTCCCTCTGGAGGAAGAACACACCTGGTCATTCACATGTTCTAAAATTAAAGGTCTTACCCATAGAGTTAGATATTATTTATGGGGAACATAAAATGAATGTTCTTGATTACAGAAATAATATTCTAAAAAGCATTACCAATCTCCTTGTCAATGTTGTTTTGGTGAATCCACTATTTAAATAAGATATGTGGGAACCGGAGAACTTTATGAGGTAAAAGTATCCTCAGTTTTAATATCAGAGTAACTAATTCCAAAATATAAATTAATTTTAATTGGGGTAGAATATAAAATCATGAGTTTTTATTATTATGTTGAATTAATTAATTTTCATTTTCATCTTGCATTACACAAAACACTAATTTTAGCATTTGTTACAGGAGATATTGACATTTAAAAATCCATGATATATTATTAATATTATTATTTATACATGAATATTATAACCGAGTCTTTAAACCTAAAAATATGAATTGTAAAAAATAATTTATAAACATTTTTTATAATATTTTGATATAAATAAAACATATTGAAAAATGTTCTTATTGTTTTTTGAAGTCATTATATGTTTAGAAAATAACATTTTCTAAAAAAATATTATTATTTTATTTTGTGAAATATAATAATATTAAATTATGAATATTTTAGAAATTTAAATTGATAAACTAAACATTATTTTTGAAATTATCTTGTAAAAATTTCTTAAGATGAATTTTCAGGATTTTTCTGAAAAGATAATGATTTCGATTAATAGTGAAAAAAATTGGTTTTCCATGAAAACATTATTTTCATAAAAAGAAAGTATAAGGTAAATTAATTTCTTAATATGGGTTATAACGTAAAATGAAATCATTTATATATCAATTATTACATTTTTTCATTATAATAATTTTGATATTGATTTTTTATATAAAAACTTTTAAATATTTGAAGACTTTCACTCTGTTAAACCAATTTCTAATTACATCAACGAGGTTAACATTAAATTAAAATGATCAACTTCTATAAAATAAAATATTGAAATAAATTCCATATTTTAAAAAATAATAAATTATATTATATATTATGTTTAACTTAATGTATTAACATAATGAATATTAAAAACAATAAAAATGATATAATGCATTTAATGTAAAAAATTAATTTACGAGGGAGGTTAGAGTAAAATGATAAGGGTTAATAATGATAAAAATAACTTTTCAAAAAAACAATTCAAAGGCCATATATAGAAATTTTTTCTTCTATGACCTAGAATAATCAATGTTTTATCTTTTTTTTATGAGAAAATTGTGGGGACTCCTCTTTCATTTCAAAACATTACGAGTGTTCCACTCACCTCACTTATAAAAGGAAACACCTTTCCATCTCATATTCATGATTTAAAAAATTAATTTCATCCAAGAGATATCCAAAACACTTCCTCACATCCCTTCTCCCATATTATAATCCTCATTTTTGACTAAAATCTAACCTATGAATCCTTTTGCGGCAAACCAATGAAGTTGTATGAATAAGAGGTAACACACTAAACTGAGCATTTTATTTTTTTCATTCATCCACCTCCTTCAACTATTATTAAACCATGATGATATAATAAATATATAATATTACATATAATTATATTTTTTTAGGTTAAGGTAATTACCTTAAAACATATCTTATTCCATCAAATGGGAAATGAAATCATTAGTCAAGTATACAACGAACTACAGCCTACGAACCAATGTTATTAGTTTCCCATCACCACCTCTCACAGGTAAATAAAAATATAGATTAAATTTTTATATACGATATATATATGATAATATTATAAATTTATAATTTTAGTATCATATATATATATATGCTTTCCATTCTATGGGAATATGTTAACATCGCTCGTGTGTACGACAGACTACAAACTCATGAAGTTTTTTTATTTGTTCAAGCCTTATAGAGAAGGAAATAAGGATGGTTATAATTAACATATGTCATATATATAAAATAAAAATTACTCTAGAATATTAATATATTATTTACATTACACTATATCAATCCGATGAGAAAAATGAAACAGTGATCATGCATTTTTACAACTTACTATATCCATGAACGTTGTATTTCATTTTTTATCTCAAATTTTATAGATTATAATGCAAAAATATATATGTAATATATATTATATTTATATCGTTTTAAAAATTATAGAAATGAAATAACTACGATGAAAATAAGAGAAACCAAAATAATAAATCTGAACATACATGATGGAACAAAGAAGTTATCACCCAAAAACATGACTTCAATATAGAATTGAAAGTTAATAGGTAATAAAAGGTTATAAGGAAATAATATATGGTTTGATATATATATATATATATATAATAAATTTATAATAAAAATATATTCATTATATTGGAGGTTTTAATGTGCATGAAGGAATTTAAGACATAAGGTCTAGGATTTATATCTCAGATATATTTTCAATGATACAAATTACATATTTACCACATGTCTCTTTTATGTTGTATATATACTAAACATGAATATATTTTAATACTATTATCCTGATTTTGTTTTTTTATTTACATATCCTTTTGAGTATCCCTCTTTTATGGGGTTTATGATTCAAAGGATTCCAAAGTGGTAATGAATTTTTTTCTCAATTTGATGTCGTTGAGACATGTGTTATATAATGAACCTATATTCTTTTTTGAGGTTAATATACAAACCTTTTGACATTTAATTTCAAGATTTTCTTATTCTCATATTATTTAATGTATAATTTAATTTTATTCCTTCATGGGGCTTACTATTTATTGATACCAATGTTTAAATGATTTTATGTTATAATCTCATTGTTTATATATTTTGTTTTTATATTTTTAGGATAAAATATTACAATAATCATCTAAATAATCATTAATTTTATTATCAAATTTTTATGTAATTATAATAAATGTTTTACCTTTATTTTCATCAATATATGTACTCAAGAGTTCAAAATAAATTTTTTTAATAAAAATCACCCTTATTTCACTATTCAGTTAAAGCCCAATTTTTTCACAAACCATGGTTCATACATGTTTACTCACATATGTTGGTCAAATTCTAAAAATAATTTTTTAAATTCATTTTACCCACATTTTACAAAAAAATAATTTCTTATGTATTCTTCATGTCATTTTCAAGTAGGGGTCATCGGGTTTTTACAAAAAAATGGGAAAATAATCTTTTCATTTAACATATAGGAAATTAACGGAATTTTCTTCCATCATGGAAAAAAATGTTTTAAAGACTACTTTATAAATTTTCATGTTTACATTCATATAAAATTATTACCAAAATATTATATGAATTTTTAGTTTTAAAAGTGATTTTCAAAGTAAAGTTATTTTCCTCCAAAAATGATCCAAATGATTTATATTTTAAAAATAATATTCTATATAAAATTAAATCATTTGATGAAAATTATACATTACTGGGTATATTAACAAATGATTCCATTCTTAAGCTTTATCTGAATGGTTTATGATTTTTTTATAATATTTTTACAAAACTTATTTCTCTTCCAAGGGTCATACCATGATAAAATTATTATCAATCCCACCCCTTTTACCATGTGTTATGATATGATGAAATGATGAAATGATTATGAAGATTATATCTTTTACACCAGTTAGGATATGATGAATATATTATAAAATCAATTTTATTTCATGGATTTGATATTATGAATGTTTTATGATCATGTGGCACACAAACATAATATTTTCATTATGTTGTATGTGGGACCAAGATATATCTATAATACATTTGGTAACGATTTATATCCCATGTGATAATCCTGACTAGAATGTAGATTTTACCCAGTTCATTAAGGGACTTTTTCCACTATGATATTCTTGGGAGTGAACCTTGAATACTATGATGGTTGAGGTAGTAAATCAATTCAGCTATGATGTAACGACCCAAAGTTTAATTAATGGAAAATCCCTCTTTATAATATTAAATGTCTCATTATATAAAATGTTTTTATAAGATGTCAACTTCTTTGGTTTTATGTTATGATTATTGACCTTTGTTAATATAGCAGTTGCACAGTGTTCACATGATTAGTATAAATATAGGACCTCAACAAATCCAATTTACTCAGACAAAAGAAGTGATGGCCTCATCCAGTAGAATTTCCCCATATAAAGACCATTTGTCAGAGATCGGAAAGGAGGTGGTGTCCTTGGGCATCTCCCTTGACCAAGCCTAAGATGAGCTTCACCATGTCAAGCTCGAATGAGACCATCTACAGGAAAAGTGGAAGTTGATAGAGATTACCACTCGAGTGATGTTATCCAAGCCGCCCCAAGAGTCTGTCACCATCGCACACCTTACCCTTAGGTCTTATGCGGCTATTTTAAGGTGTTATGTATAAAATAAGTAGTACTATGTTCATGTACATTATATTTTTATATAATAATGAATATAATTTCTATTCATTTTTGAGACATTGTAAATATTTTTTTATGTACAAATGGTGTTTTTAGTTATTATTTAATTAAGAAATCTATTTTATTAAATTAAGGTATTTTTGAATTAAATAATATTTTAATTTTTATTAAATATAAATGATCTTATAATTTTATGAATGCAATTAAAATTTTTATTAAGGTTTGAAAGCCATTTTTGTCAAAACCCGTGAATTTTCGATAAATGTCTGTTTTTATTTTAAAATTGAAAATTAACATATTTTGAAAATTATTTATATAAAATAAATGTTATTTATGGAATTAGGGCGTCGAAATTATCCAACGGTGAATTTTTCATAATTTTCTGAGACAGTAAAATATTTGGGTAAAATTTAAATACCGTTTAAATATATAATGTGTTTTATGACATCATAATGACCCAATAGTGATGTAATAAAATACTATAATCTTTATTTTCGGACAATATATTTTTTAACATTAAAATAATGTGGTTTTGGGTTTGTTTGACTTACTTTTCAAAGCATTAATGGACCCCTCAAGACTTATTCAACACTTTGCCATTTTAAATTAATTTCCATGGGAGTGTGACTCACCTCCACATAAGAAACCATATTATTTTATGAATTTCGGACCTTGGCCTTATAAAATATTTTTTTCCTTTTCCCTTTTCCGAAAACCATGGGCAAAAACCATTGGATGGTTTGTGGTTTGGATTAATTTAATATAAGGGATCCCAAACCTAAATAATAAAGAATTCCCTCACCTTTCCTATATAAACCCACCCAAGCTCCCACTTCCTCCTTACTAAAATCCCTTGAAGTTCGTCAAACCTCTTCCCTACTCTATCTAGAATCCTCCCATGGTGCCCCAATCTCCCAAGAAGCCTCTCACAAGCCTCTCTGTAGCCTTTGGAAGCACACATCCAAGTAAGGGTTTTATCTTCCTTTCTCATTTTTGTCAATTTTCTTTAAGGTGTATTGCCCTTTTAATTTCAATTATGAATGTTGGGGTATGGTTTAGCACCTCTCCCATACTGCACTATTATTGTTTTAATGATGGTATACCACTTTCTCTCTCATTAAATGCCTCCCATGTACACCCGTTACTATGCCGAAATTCCGAAAGGAACTTCTCTCTCTTCTTTTACATTCAAGCAATAATTTTGTATCATGAATCTATATTCCATCACAATTGTTGGTACATGTATCTATATGACATCATTACTATCCATTACATGTAAATATGATGTGGAATCCCTTTCTCTCTCATCAACCATTTTTATGAATTCTTATGTCACGCCGTTACGTTGCCGAAATCGCACTGATTTTCTATACCAATGTCATTGTGTTGTGAATACCATGCCCATTTCTCCATCGAGGGTATTCACCATTATGCACATTTACTTATTGATTGTAATGTTTAATGTATGAATTCCACATTCCTTTATCGTGGAATAAATTAATATGTTTTATGAATCCATGTTTTATGATCCATGTGGCACACTCATGCATGAAATGAAATGCTTAAGAAGGGTGCGACCTTATAGCGCTCCAATGCATTGGGTAAAGTATATTATCATGATACTTCATGTGAAATGAGTTTTGACTCATTCTAATTCAAGTGCAACGAGGGTTTACTCGTACTTCATGTGCAATGAGGGTTTACTCATTCTTTATGTGCAATTAGCCTTGGATCATGCTAATTCCATGTTAAGTGTTGTTGCCACATTTCCATGTTATGATTATCATGCTTTATCATGCCTTTATGTTCATGTTTCTTTTATTCTCTATTGATATGCATATTCTCTAACATGTATTTTACTCCTCATGTTATTCCATGTGTACTCCCTTACTGGGATTTATAGCTCACCCTTTTCTTATGCATGTCCTCAGGTTATTCCATGCAATGCTAAGTACGAGGGAATGTAGTGGTAATGTAAAGGATGTTTTCAATAAAGATGTTTTATTTCTTGTTTTATGTCTTTATGTAATGATCCAATGCCCCAAAGACACTAAATCTCTCTATCTTCTTTTTTGTATCAAGTGAATTTTTATGTAATCAATCATGTTTAAGTTGTAATAAAATGTAGGGTTGTCATAGTTGGTATCAGAGGATAGGTTTAGTAATTTTTGGGACTAGGAAACCCTAGTATAGCCTTAGATACAAGAATAAGTATAATAAAAACATCCCTATGTTTTGGTAAGTACTGAGTAAGTGGTTTATCAAAAAAATACATCCTTGTCTGGATACAAGCAGGTAGAGGCGGCTCTGGCACAGATGTATCCTAGGGGTAAAACCCGAAAACACCACATTGAGCTAGACTTGAACAGGAACAGGTGCACGACCATGGGACATTCTACAATCTTGGTTATGACACTCCCGGGGTATATGTTTTGATAAATTCACAAGCTTAGTATGAACCCTTATTAGGGTAATTAAAAAAATTCCCCTACGAATATATGATAGAAAGTAGATCACGAAAAGCCTATATTGAATCCTATAGACTCTTGAGTAATGAAATAAAAGTTTATTTATAAGTCATCAACTTTTGTCTTTGGATTACCCTTTATGTGTTACCCCTAGCATTCCTTTTATTCCATCCAATGGCCGGTAATAGGAGGACTTGGGCTAACAACCATTGTGAAGATCAGTGTGATGACTGTACTAATTAGATTCCAAATACAATGGGAGCGAGAATCGTGAACTTTGTCATGATTCTCTCTCGGCTAACTCAAGTTTTGAATAGAAACACGGGTCAAGTGGAATGTTCAACCCCCCCCCCCCCCAATAAAGAACAAGTTGCTATCGAGAGCTTCATGAGACAAAGGCCTCCTACTTTTAGTGGATCATCCGATCCCACGATTGCTGAACAATGGATCAACTCCATTGAAATGATATTCTCCATCTTCCAATGTTCTAAATAAGATAAGGTTCTCCTGGCGTCTTATCGTATGGAGGGTGAAGCCTGAGGAGGAGGTCAAGGTGTTGGAATTGAAGGATTTCTGGAAGATGTTTTTCGATAAATATTTTCCGCGCACCCTCCGGCTTAAGATGGAAAGGGAATTCCTTTCCCTCAAGCAAAAAGATGAAGAATAAATTGGAGCGTACGAGGAAAAATTCACGAGGCTTTCACGATATGATTCCGCTTTTGTTGTTACCCCCGAATGCAAGGTTGACAGCTTCTTTGGTGGGATGAATCCTAGCGTGCGGAAAGCATTAGCGATCCGTGACTTCGATAGCTATGAGGAAATTGTCTGATGTGCCCTCAAGGTTGAAATGAAGATCGGGGAATCACAGGGGTATCATGGGGACAAGAAGCGTAAGGTGGACTTCAATGCTGGTGGTCTGATTGATAAATTCAACGGTGCTAAGAAGATCCAGCATCCCACTTTCCAAAAGTGTGGAAAGAAGAATCCTGGAATTTGCCTTAAGGGGATAAGAAAATGCATCAGGTGTGGAAGAGAAGGGAACCTAGCTGTTAACTGTCGGCAAGAAGGACCAGCGTCTGCGAAAAAGGAGAGGAACACTCCGTTCGAACCTCAATGCTTTGTTCAATGCTACAAATGCAAAGAACCAGGTCATTTTGCAAATCAGTGCCCTAATCTAAGGGTTATTAGAGGCAACCAATAACCTCCAAGACAGCAAGGAAGTGATTTTTCCATCACTTCTGCCAAAGTGAACCCCGACAATGATGTGGTGACATGTACGCTAGTTATTCATTCAAGAATAGTGAATGTACTTTTTGATTCAGGTTCTACGCATTCTTTTATATCTCCAAAGTTTAGTAGAACAATCCCAGCACTACCATAAATCATGGAAGTAAAGATGTTGGTGAGTATGGAAAATGGGGAAATCATTTCATCCCATGAATATAAGTCCTTTCCTATTATATTCTATGGATTGAATTTCCCAGTGAACCTCGTCATACTACCTATGGTGGAATTTGATACAATTCGTGGCATGGATTGGCTTTCCTTATATAGAGCCAACATAAATTCTCGGGAGAGGGAAATCACACTCTATATGGATAATCGACCACCGATTGTTTACAAGTGTCAGGAGGAAAATGAATCTCCTTTAGCTCCATCATATCAAGCATGGATATTACTTCCTTATGAGAATGCATATCTAGCTCAGATGATTGAGTCCAAGGAAGAGACAATCCTTGAATAAATGCCTTTTGTGAGGGAATTCGTTGAAGTGTTTCCCAAGGAATTGCATGGTCTTCCTCCAAGAAGAGATGTTGAGTTCTCAATTAAACTTATACCAGGGGAACTACCAATATCCAAGACTCCATATTTAATGGCTGTTGTTGATCTTGATGATCTAAAGAAACAACTACAGGAGAATCTGGATAATGGGGTTATACGCCCAAGTGCTTCACCATGGGGTGCACCAGTCCTCTTCGTCAAGAAGAAGGACGGGTCAATGCGGATTTGCATCGATTATCGTGAACATAAAAAAATCACGATAAATAACAAGTTTCCTCTCCCAAGAATTGATGAATTGTTTGATCAGCTGTGTGGAGAACAATATTTCTCCATGGTGGATTTGCGGTCGGGATATTATCAAGTATGGGTGAAGAAGGAAGATGTCCCCAAGACTGGTTTTCGTACAAGGTACGGGCACTTTGAATTCATAGTAATACCTTTTGGACTCACCAATGCTCTATAAATATTCATGGACTTGCTGAATAGAGTCTTTAGAGATTACCTTGATAAATTTTTGGTAGTATTTAGATGATATTCTAATATACTCCAAAACCAAGGAGGATCATGAGGACCATTTTAGAAGTGTACTAGAGACTTTGCGCAAGGAGAATCTCTATGAAAAGTATAGCAAGTGTGAGTTCTGGTTGAAGGAGGTCTCATTATTGGGTCATATCATCACAAGCAATGGTATATCTGTGGACCCCTCCAAAACAGATGCAATTGAGGGATGGCCGAGGCCAACATCGGTAATGGATATCCATAGCTTCTTGGGGTTAGCTGGATATTATCGACGATTTGTGAGGAATTTCTCACGATTTTACAACCCTCTGACCAAGATAACTCGAAAGGGAGTAAATTTTTCTTGGAGTGATGAATGCGATGAAAGATTTAAGGTGTTGAAAAGGAGGCTTATCACTGCACCAGTGCTCACATTACCCACATGTGGGGAGCTTTTGTGGTATTAAAGGATGCTTCAAATAAGGTCTTAGGATGTGTGCTGATGCAGAATGATAATGTGATATCCTATGCCTCAAGGCAATTGAAAATCCATGAGCAAAACTATCCAATGCATGATCTGGAGTTGGCGGTGGTGACCTTTTCCTTGAAAATCAGGCGGCATTATCTCTATGAATAGAAATGTGAGATATATAATGACCACAAGAGTCTTAAATATATATTCACATAGAAAGAGATTAATATGCACCAGATAAGATGGATAGAGCTCGTCAAGGATTATGACTGTTCAATACATTACCACCCTGGGAAAGCGAACAATGTGGCAGATGCCCTAAGTAGAAAGGACCCATAAATTTTATCAATGATGAGAATTTAGAAGGATCCAATCTTCTTAGACTTGATTAAGATAGAAATGGGAATCATAAAGAAGGGAACATCATCAATCCATTCCCAAATGATTTCTCAATCATCTCTTTTGGAAAAGTTTAAAGGATGCTCAAAAGGATTATGTGGTAATTCATGATAATGTGGGAGCTATCGAAAAAAGGAAATCCTCAGGTTTTAATGTTAATGAAGAAGGAAGGTTGTGGTTTGGGAAAAGACTATGTGTTCCATCAAGTCCGGAGCTGAAGAAGGAACTTTTGGATGATGCACATAGTTCAAATTTCTCTATTCACCCAGGGAGAACAAAGATGTATTGAGATCTCCGAGAAAAAATTTGGTGGGATAATATGAAGAAGGAGATCTTCAAATATACATCAAAGTGCTTGGTGTGTCAGCAAGTGAAGGCAGAGAGGCAGAAGTCTAAGGGGATGATGCAACCATTGCCCATACCAGAATGGAAATGGGAGAACATCACCATGGACCTTGTCACCGGACATCCAAGGACATCCAAAGGCAACAATGAAATATGGGTTGTTGTGGATCGTCTTACAAAGACGGCACACTTCATTGCTATTTGAGAGGATTTCTCATTGGATCAACTGGCACATATATATTGTAGGTTCCGGGCGCAGCGGAAGCGCGTTGGTGGGTTTTCCCAACATTAATTTTAATGTCAAACAACGTTCAATCCGAGATCCATCATGATATAAAATGCAAAATCTTTGGATTAGAATGAAGAACGAAAAGAAAAGAAGAGTCTCAGAACCCTTGAGGAGGATCATTATATGTTGATTATAATTAATTTAATTAATGCATAAGAATTACCTCGTTGGAATTCTTTCTTCGTTGATGTGTCCGGTCAAGATTCGGTGATCTGTCGTTGCGTCGTAGAATCCAAGTTTAGGATTCCTCTAGCGGTGATCCACACATGTGTCACGTATCTCCGGACGTCACCGAAGGGATCTCCGGGTGCTAGCGTTGAAGAACCTTCGCTTGCAATGTCCGCCTTCGACCGCTTTGAACCGGTGGAGGATCTTCCTCTCGTAACTTGAGGGCGTTCTTGGTGGAAAGGGAATTCATTCTTTGGTTTGAGAGTATTTCCAAATCCGTTGTGCACAACAATGGCTCTATTTCGATGAGAATAATATGCTTTGGATTATAATACTTAGAATAATAAAATGAATTAATTTCTTGAAAGTATTTAGTCATTTCATTTAATTCTTAGTAATACCACATGTCCTAATAATGGCAGTTGACTATCATTATTACTTGACATGCGCCCAACGTATTACATTTAATATCATTTAATTAAATAAACAATATTTTCTCACGAATCCTGAGAAACAAACTACACGGCATGTATATAAATATACACAGTGTGTACTTTTATTTTTTCATTTTATTTATTTCCTCCACCATATTTATTAGACCTTGAGTAATGAGTATTTATTTTTCAAATAAATGTAACTACATTACTCGCTAATAAATATATATTATTTTTCCCACACAATATTCTCTCAAATTACTAGTGTCGAAACAAATGCGACCAGGCATCCTTAAATAATTATTAAACCACAGTCGGGAATAATATTTATTTAACTTGTTAAATTAATATTTAACTGAGATACATGAACACACTTAGTGTGTGACCCTCTAGGCCTCTTTCTCAGTGGCATTAGGCTGAGCATGCCTAAAGTCCAAGGTTAAAGTCTAGCAACACGTCAAGGCACCCATAGAGAAATACGTTACAACCGTAATGATGTGTCACCTCCTACGAAAGCTTACCGTGTAGTATAATCCCATTGTCTCGATATCTCCAATCAAGCGGGTTGCATGCTAGTGCCATCAACTCATGTGCTTGATTATTCTTTCTTTGACTTCCCGGAATTGAACTTTCCCATACCATACCATGGCCATGGATTTATTTAGGCTATATCAATTTCATCAAAGGGCCTGAGATATCTACTTCCATTATGGAACAAAAGGGGAAAATCCTTTCTCTCATTATCTATTAATGTAGTATTACTCGTGATGCACCCAATGTATCCTACCTCGCTGCGAACAGTGTGTCGTCATAGTTTTCGTCAATAAATCTAAGTGCACGAGTTGTAATACCCATTAATAATAATCTTAAAGTCTAATGACCAATACACACGTCTGCAGATAGGAACATCCAATGACACTATGAAATGTGGATTTCCTACTGGTGGGTATCGTTCTCATAATATCTTCCTGGATATTACCAAGGGCGCACACCATGAGAAGGTGCCTCAATGTTTTATGAGTCCTCACCCCTAATGACCTGTATTATTTTTGTCCCTCAAATAATATCATCCGGACATATAACATACATTCAAGAACAGTGTTTTGGCACTTCCGGGTTCTCATCATAGCAGGGATTTGCTACGACCATTTAATGAAACCGCTATCCTTAGGACATTATCACATGACATGTCATGCAGAATAACAATCAATATGTGATAAGGATTTTATTTAATGAATAAAGTAAAAAGTAGTTGGTTCTAAACCACCAAATCCAAGAGACTCCCACTTGGACTAGATCCAACTGCTAACAAACTTTACCCCACTAGCTCTCACATGATATTCATGCTTCTACTGAGATAGGGCTTTAATCATGGGGTCCGCCAAATTCTCTTCCATGGACACTCTTCTCACTACAACTTCACCACTTTGATAGAAATCCCTCAAGAGGTGATACTTACAGAGAATGTTCTTTGTCCGTTGATGTGACCTTGGATCTTTTGCAAGAGCCACCGCTGCAGTATTATCACAATACAATGTAATGGGATCTTTACTTCTAGGCACGACATCAAGCTCCTGGACAAAGTTTTGAATCCATATAGCTTCATTGGATGTATCAGAAGCCGCTATATACTCATACTTCGATGTAGAATCGGCGACAACTGGCTGCTTTGAACTCTTCCAGCTCACTGCACCTCCATTGAGATAGAAAACATATCCAGATTGCGACTTCAGATCATTCTGATCTGTTTGAAAACCAGCATCATCATACCCTCTGATGAAAAGCTCCTCATCTCCTCCGTAGACCAGGAACATATCCTTAGTTCTTATCAGATACTTAAGGATAGTTTTAACAGCAGTCCAATGCTTTTATCCTAGATCTTCTTGATATCTGCCTACCATGCTCAGTTCCTAGGCCACATCAAGCCTGGTACATAACATGGCATACATGATGGATCCTATAGCCGAAGCGTATGGGATCTTTCTCATCCTATATTTCTCCTGTTGTGTCTCGGGACACATTTTCTTAGATATATGTAAGCCATGTGACACTGGAACCAATCCCCTCTTCGATTTTTTCATACTAAATCTCTTTAGTATCTGTTCAATGTATGTACCCTAACCTAGTCCAAGCAGCCTCTTGGATCTGTCATGAATGATCTTGATCCCTAAAATGTATGATGCTTCTCCAAAGTCCTTCATGGAGAAACACTTGTTCAACCAGTCCTTAACTGACTGTAAGGCTGGCACGTCGTTTCCAATAAAAAATATGTCATCAACATATACCACTATGATAACGATCTCATTCCCATTAGACCGCTTATAAACCCATGGCTCACATTCGTTCTTAATGAAACCAAATTCCTTTATGGCTTCATCAAATCGAATGTTCCATGACCTGGATGCTTGCTACAATCCATAAATGGATTTATGCAACT
Organism: Viscum album; assembly: GCA_963277665.1. Classification (NCBI taxonomy): domain Eukaryota; kingdom Viridiplantae; phylum Streptophyta; class Magnoliopsida; order Santalales; family Viscaceae; genus Viscum; species Viscum album. The sequence continues at coordinate 1,762,100,018 of OY728125.1, forward strand.
TACAAACCCGTTTGGCTTCACCTGGTGTCACAAACCCTTCTGGTTGTGTCATATAGACATCTTCTTGAAGGTTCCCGTTAAGGAATGTTGTTTTCACATCTATCTGCCAAATCTCGTATGCATGATAAGCTGCTATGGAAGGTATGATTCTTATGTATTTAAACATGGAAACTCGTGAGAAGGTTTCATCATTGTCAATTCCTTGATGTTGTCTGAATCCTTCAGCCCCTAGCCTTTCTTTATAGGTGCTAACTTGACCTTCTAGGTCCAGCTTTCTTTTGAATACCCATTTGCATCCAATAGGGTTTACATCAACTGGCTCATCGAACAAAACCTAAACTTGGTTCTGATACATGGAATCCATCTCAGAATTCATAGCTTCTAGCCATCTTTTAGCTTATGAGCTTTCTACTACTTCCTTGTAGGAGAGTGGTTCATCATTGTCCAACAATAATTATTCACCGTCCTCAGTGACTAGGAAACCAAATCTCTCTGGTTCCCTTACCTCTCTTGAGCTCCAACGCAGTACTTGTGTTTCAAGAACCTCTTCCATGGGGACCTGTGGAACTTGTTCCTGTACCAACTCATGTGTATCTTGAGCATCAACTTTGTAGAAGTCAATCTTGCTCCCACTATCCTTTTTGAGGATGTGTTCCCTCTCAAGAAATATGGCTTGTCTGGCAACAATCACTTTTTTGTCTTGAGGGTTATATAGGTAATATCATTTCATTTCCTTGGGATATAAAGATACACTTCGTGCCCTGGGGTGCTAGTTTGTTACCTGAGAAGGCCTTAACAAATGAGTCATATCCCCATACACATCTGTGCGACAAAGTGTTTTTCCTTCCATTCCATAACTTGGATGGAATTCCATTTTCCACCTTAGTTGGTACTCGGTTTAATGTGGATGTTGCAGTTTGTAATGCATATCCCAAAAGGATAATGGAAGATCCGCATGACTCATCATCGACCTCACCATGTCCAACAAGGTGTGATTCCTCCTTTCACTAACACCATTCCACTATGGTGTATAAGGATATGCGAGCTGAGATAGAATCCCAAACTCCCATAGATGATAGATGAACTCTTGGTTTAGATATTCTCTACCTCGATCCGATCAAAGCTTCTTAATCTTCTTACCAAGCTGATTCTCTACTTCATTCTTGAATTCCTTAAATTTCTCTAAGGACATTGACGTATACCTCATTAAGTATACATAGCCAGGTCTACTCAAATCATCAGTAAAAGTGATTAAGTAAGAATATCCACCTCTAGCATCTACTGGAAATGGTCCACACACATCCGTGTGTAAAAATCCTAGAAGCTCTGTGGCCCTTTCACCTTGTCCACCAAAAGGTGGCTTGGTCATTTTTCCTTGTAAACAAGAATGACATCTATCAAGTGGTTTTAGCTTAGTACAGTCTAAATAGCCATCCTGACAGAGCTTTTTCAAATGCTTCTCATTCACATGACCAAGGCAGTGATGTCATAACTGGGTGATGTATGTGTCATGTGAGTTTGTTTCGTTATCGATTGCCAACACTTGGTTTTCGTAATTCAAATCATACAAAACATTATTTAAATGTGCCATAACATAACATACGTTGTTCTTATAAAATAAACTACCCTTATTTCCAAATATGAAAACAAATCCATCCATATCCAAAAAAGATACAGAAATTATGTTCTTGGTTATACTAGGCACATAATAACAGTTACGTAAAACCAAAATCATCCCAGTTGGCAATGAGAGGTGGTAGTATACAATGGCCAACGCAGACAGCCTTGCACCATTGGTAGCTCGAAGATCCACCTCTCCTTTGGCGATCATTCTAAATATACTTGGTTCCTACATTTTAATAAAGATGTGAGCCCCACAAACTGTATCTAATACCCAATGTGTAGAAATAGAAAGATTGCACTCGATAACAAACACACCTTTAGCGTCCCCACGCTTTTGGGTGCAGTTCCTCTTCCAGTGACCCTACTTGCCACATGCAAAGCCCACTGGCTCCCGTTCCTTGCCCTGCCTCTGGATCTTCCCCTTCTTGGGGGGACGGTGCTCGGGGGCTTCAGACCGTTTATATGTCTTTGGCCCTTTTTCCTTGTCCTTCCTTTTCTTGTTCACCATAAGGACCAATGTTTTTTCATGCCCCATGTCCTTATCTACATGGAGAATCAAGGTCAGAGGCTCCTATAGACCCTTCTCATTGCCGCTCATGTTATATTTGGCAATGATGCTAGAGAAGATCTTGGGCAGTGATGATAGCAGGAGATCTGTACGCAACTCATCTGGGAATTTAATCCCAAAGATGTCCAACCGTTCAATGTAGCCAATAAGCTTGACTACATGAGGCCCAGCTAGCGTAGACTCTCCATGCATCATGGTAAACAAATCATTGGAGATCTCATACCTCTCTTATCTCGCCTTCTCTTGGTAGAGATCTTTAAGCTGAGACATCATGCTATACACATCCATGTTTTCATGTTGCTTCAAGAGCTCATTAGAAATAGCCGATAGCATGAAACACTGGACATTTGTGGAATCATCCATGTGTTTCATGTAGAGAGATAATTCCTCATCAATATCCTCTTTCCCAGGCACAACTGGAATAGGCTCTTCCAGCACATATAATTTCCTTCCGTGGTGAAGGACGACGCGTAAACACCTCTGCCACTCTTGGAAATTGGTGCTAGTGAGAAGGTTTTCCTTTTCGAATATGGTGTGCAATGATATGTTTGAAGTCATTTTCTTTCCGTTTCTACAATTTAAGATGTGAAACAGTTTAGTACTTTATTAAAAAAATTGAGACAAATAAATTAATTAATTCTTATTAGTCTCCCACTATTTTATCGAAATCAAATAGCCCTCACCATTGACTTCGGAATATTCTGTTGCATGAATATTATAGTGGCAAGGATCCATATTGCCCTTCGTATTACCCCAACTAGGGTTGGTTAAGAAACTTGAAGGGTTTTAGGTAGGCATTCCAAATGCCAACTGCATTAACTCGCAGCTCCTTGATCCGCTGAGTGGACTCCCCAATCCTGAAATCCTTTTTGTATTTCCTCAACCTTTGCCTCTTGTTCACACCAAGTCCTGCTGTGGTAGTCAACCCTTGATGTGAACCAAGTCAAGTCAACCCAAAACCTTGAATTATAATTCCCCGATAATTTAAAGCACCCAAACTAGGGTTGGTCAAGAACTTTGAACTATGGTTTGATTCTAACTAAGATTATGGAAGGCTATGCCGACTTAATATTTATTTTGAGGGATTTTATCCTTATACGTAAATTAACGTTTTATTATCTTTGATTACATGCTTGTTAATATTAAGTGGGATATACTTAATTGATTAACCATGTCTAAGATAATATTTACGTATAAGCCGGTTTTATTTCAGTTCCATCTTGCATGATCATTTAATTCATTAATTGTGTGATCGTGACAACACACCCACAATAAATAAACCATGAAACTAACAGAAATAAAATAAATGGTATGATCATGAGATTTTCTATTGGTTATTTTATCTAGTGGTTGATAAACTAACCCATGACCTATTGGAGAAACACCTTGAACCTTTCAGGTTCGTGTTTACAGCTATCCACCTGTCCACCTTTGTATCTCCTTGGATTGGTTTCACTATGGCTCCTGACTTGAGCCGCCTCCCCTAGCTTGGGAGCTCCATCCATTACATATGCATTTATCTCACAAGCAGGTGAGGGGTAAAAAGGGTTTTTTACATAAAATAATCATTGGGTGTGCAGGCCCTACATATTAATGAGGAGATGGCTCACATGCCAACAAAATTAATTTAAATTAATTAATTAAAAGAAATCATTCACATACAAAGGTCTCGGTCTAGCTCATGATCAACCATACATGCAACGATATTTATGAATAAATAAAACTATCATTCAATTATTTAATCGTTCTTGTTTAAGATAAATCATGGTCGAATCAATTAATTATCTTTAATTAATCAATCCTTTTATCTTAAATCCCTTTTCAAAATTTCCTTGAGATTCTCATCCATCATAATTTTAAACAAATAAATTCATTTAAAATTATCCTCCTACGTAACTTGTACCTTGGAGGAAACCCGATGGATTCACATTTATTATGAAGATGTTAAAATAAACACATATATATAAAACACCTATCATGTGTTCTGCCTCATCTTTACACATTCACCATGGTACACGTCTCATGGGTTTGTATAATATAATAATTAAATTTTAATAAACTTGCATAATTTGGGTGAGTACACGGCGTGTAGTTCCGACTACACGGCGTGTACTTTTTTTTCACTGTCCATCCGAAGTACACGCCCGGGGACATGGTGTGTAAATGTACTTCAGAAATTTTCGGAGTACACGGTGTGTTCTTTAAGAGACACGTCGTGTAGTTTCTGCGTTACACGGTTTCCAGCCAGGCAAGCCGTGTACGGGGTACACGACCCAACCCGAACCCAAAGGGACGACACACTGTGTTCTGTTGGACCACACGACATGTAATCCAGAAACCGTGTGTCACCTATTTCTGGTCAACACACGGTGTCATAAATGACCTCAATACATGTCCCGATCTGGCGGATCGGTCAATGCATTGAACCTAGACTACCCGGCATGTACTTACGAATACACGTCGTGTATTCTGGTGTTATACGGCCAGAAATGTTTGGCTCATCCAGATCAGTTCCTCTATTTTATTTTAATCAAAATAAAAATAAAAATTCGTTTCTGTGAGGTGAACGAGAAACAAGGAAGGAGGAATAAATCTCGATATTCAGATTTCCAGAACGATTAAAATTGAATTGAAATAACTAAATTATTAAATAAAATAATCACCAACAAAAAACTAAATAATTATAATCAACGATATGACCCCTATTATACCACTTGTAGGTTTCAGGCACAGTGGAAGCGCGTTGGTGGGTTTGCCCAACTTTAATTTTAACATTAAACAACGTTCAATCTGATATCCTTCACGATATAAAACGCCGAATCTTCGAAATAGAACATAGAATGAAAAGAAAAAAGAGTCCCAAAACCCTTGAGGAGGATCATCATATATTGATTATAATTAATTTAATTAATGCATAAGAATTACCCCGTTGGAATTCTATCTTCATTGATGTGTCCGGTCACAATTCGGTGATCCGTCGTTGCGTCGTAGAATCCAAGTGTAGGATTCCTCTAGCGGTGATCCACACATGTGTCATGTATCTTCAGACATCGTCGAAGGGATCTCCGGGTGCTAGCATGGAAGAAACTTCTCTTGCGATGTCCGCCTTCGACCGACTTGATCCAGTGGAGGATCTTGCTCTCGTAACTTGAAAATATTCTTGGTGGAAAGGGAATTCTCTCTTTGGCTTGATAGTATCTCCAAATCCATTGTGCACAAAAATGGCTCTAATTCTATGAGAATAATGTAATTGGGATTATAATACTTAGAATAATAAAATGAATTAATTCCCCGACAGCATTTAGTCATTTCATTTAATTATTAGTAATACCACATGTCCTAATAATGACAGTTGACCATCATTATTACTTGACATGCGCCCAACATATTACATTTAATATCATTAATTAAATAAACAATATTTTCTCACGAATCCTGAAAAACAAACTACACGGCGTGTATATAAATATACACGGCGTGTACTTTTATTTTTTCATTTTATTTATTTCCTCCACCATATTTATTAGACCTTGAGTAGTGACTATTTATTTCTCAAATAAATGTTACTGCATTACTCACTAATAAATATATATTATTTCGCCCACACTATATTTTCTCGAATAACTAGTGTTGAAACAAATGCGACCAGACATCCTTAAATAATTATTAAACCACAGTCGGGAATAATATTTATTTAACTTGTTAAACTAATATTTAACTGAGATACATGGACACACTTAGTGTGTGACCCTCTAGGCCTCTTTCTCAATGGCATTAGGCTGAGCCTGCCTAAAGTACATGGTTAGCGTCTAGCAACATGCCATGGCACCCATAGAGAAAGAAGTTAAAGCTGTAATGATTTGTCACCTCCTACAAACGCTTACCGTGTAATATAATCCATTTGTCTAAATATCTCTAATCAAGCGGGTTACATGATAGTGCCATCAACCCATGTGCTTGATTATTCTTTCTTTGACATCCCGGAATTGAACAGACCATACCTTACCATGTCCATGGATTTATTGAAGCTATATCAATTCCATCAAAGGGTCTGATATATCTACTTCCGTTATGGAACGAAAGGGACAAATCCTTTCTCGCGTTATCAATTAATGTGGTATTACTCATGAGGCACCCAATGTATCCTACCTTTCTGCGAACATTGTGTCATCACTGTTTTCGTCAATACATCTAAGTGCGCGAGTTTTAATACCCATTAATAATAATCGTAATGTCTAAGGACCAATACAAACATCCGCAGATAGGAACATCTAATGACACTATAAAATGTGGATTTCCTACTGGAGATTACCAAGGGAACACACCATGATAAGCTGCCTCAAAGTTTTATGAGTCCTCACCCCTAATGACCTGTATTACTTTGGTCCCTCAAATAATATCATCCGGCCATAGAACATACATTCAAGAATAGTGTTATGGCACTTCTGGGTTCTCATTATAGCAGGGATCTGCTACGACCCTTTAATGTAACAGCTGTCCTTAGGACATTATCACATGACATGTCACGCAGAAGAACAATCAAGATGTGATCAGGATTTTATTTAATGAATAAAGTACAAAGTAGTTGGTTATAGACCACCAAATCCAACATATATATCATGGAATTGGTAAGGTTTCATCGAGTACCACTATCTATTGTGTCTAACCGAGATCCAAGATTCACATCTATGTTTTGGTAGAGTCTTCAACATGCTCCGAATACTGAACTGAACTTCAGAACGACCTATCATCCTCAAACTGATGGCCAATCTGAACGGACTATCCAAAAACATTATGTTATGTTTAGAGCCTGCTCAAAGGACTTTAAAGGGTGATGGGATCAACATCTTCTTATTGTTGACTTCTCTTATAATAACCGTTTCCACTCGAGCATCCAAATGGCACCATATGAAGCCCGGTTTGGGAAATGGTGCAGAACACCGACATGTTGGAATGAGGTAGATTAATGTAAGCTACTTGGACCAGAAATGGTCAAGGAAATGGTGGAGATGGTGAAAACCATTCAGCAGCATATCAAGGTAGCTCAGAGTCGACAGAAGAGTTATGTAGATAACTGTCGACGAGACCTTGAGTTTAAATTTGGAGACATGGTTTTTCTACGCATATCTCTATGGAAGAAGTTCATGAGGTTTAGAAAGAAAGGGAAGTAAAGTCCAAGGTCCTCAGCCCCTTTGAGATTCTTGGTCGTGTCGGGGTTGTGGCCTATCGACTAGCACTTCCACCTACTATGGCCAAAATAGATTATGTCTTTCATGTATCCCTCTTAAGGAAGTACATACCAGACCCTTCACATGTACTCTCTTCTGATGTGGTACAATTGGAAGATGATCTTTCTTATGAGGAGCAACCAGTGAAGATCTTTGATCATAGGGAAAAATCCATACGAAATAAGACAATGCCCCTCGTCAAGGTGTTGTGGAGAAACCACAAGTTTGAAGAAGCGACTTGGGATTCAGAGGATATGATAAAGCTGAGTTACCCACATTTGTTTTAGTATGGGAAAATGAAAATTTCGAGGGCAAAATTTCTTAAGGGGGGAATATTGTAAAGACCCAAACTTTCATTAATCGAAAATCCCTCTTGATCTTAATAAATTTCTCTTTATATAAAATGTTTTTATAATATGTCAACTAATTTGGTTTTATGTAAATATTTTTGACTGTTGTTAATATAGCCTTTGAACAGTGATCACATGATTAGTATAAATATAGAACCTTAACAAATCCAATTTACTCAGACAAAAGAAGTGATGGCCTCATCCAGTAGAATTGCCCCATACGAAGCCCATTTGTCAGAGCTCAGAAAAGAGGTGGAATCCTTGGGCTTCTCCCTTGACCAAGCCCATGTTGAGCTTCACCATGTCAAGCTCGAACGGGACCGTCTACGGGAAAAGTGGAAGTAGATAGAGATTATCAGTCGAGCGATGTTATCCGAGCCACCCCAAGAGTCTGTCACCATCGCACACCTTAACCTTAGGTCTTATGCATCTTCTTTAAGGGGTTATTTATTAAATAAGTAGTACTATGTTAATGTACATTATTTTTGTATATAATAATGAATATAATTTCTAGTCATTTTTGATACATTGTAAATAGTTGTTTTAAGTACAAATTGTGTTTTTAGTTATTATTTAATTAAGAAATATATTTTATTAAATTAAGGTATTTTGGAATTAAATAATATTTTAATTTTTATTAAATATAAATGATCTTATAATTTTATGAATGCAATTAAAATTTTTATTAAAGTTTGAAAGCCATTTTTGTCAAAACCTGTGAATTTGCGATAAATGTCGGTTTTTATTTTAAAAGTGAGAATTAACATATTTGGAAAATTATTTAGATAAAATAAATGTTATTTATGGAATCAAGATGTCGAAATTATCTAACGGTAAATTTTTCATAATTTTCTGAGACAGTCAAATTTTTGGGTAAAATTTAAATACCGTTTAAATATATAATGTGTTTCATGACATCATAATGTCCCAATAGTGATTTAATAAAATACTATAATATTTATGTTCGGCTAATATATGTTTTAACATTAAAATAATGTGGTTTTGGGTTTGTTTGACTTACTTTTCAAAGCATTAATGGACCCCTCAAGACTTATTCAACACTTTTCCTTTTTAAATTAATTTCCATGGGAGTGTGACTCCCCTCCACATAAGAAACCTTATTATTTTAATAAGTTCGGACCTTGGTCTTATAAAATATTGTTTTCCTTTTCCCTTTTCAAAAAACATGGGCAAAAACCATGTGATAGTTTGTGGTTTGTATTAATTTAATATAAGGGGTCCCAAACCTAAATAATAATGAATTCCCTCACCTTTCCTATATAAACCCACCCAATCTCCCACTTCCTCCTCACAAATATCCCCTGGAGTTCGTCAAACCTCTTCCCTACTCTATCTAGAATCCTCCCAAGATTCCCCAAGCTCCCAATAATCCTCTCACAGGCCTCTCTCTGTCCTTTGGAAGCACACTTCCAAGTAAGGGTTTTTTCTTCCATTCTCATTTTTGACAATTTTATTTAAGTTGTATTGCCCTATTCATTTCAATTATGAATGTTGGGGTATGGTTTTTCACCTCCCCCATACTTTTCTGTTATTTTATTAATGATGGGAGACCTCTTTCTCTCTTATTAAATGCCTCCCATCTACACCAGTTACTATGCCGAAATTCTGAAAGGAACTTCTCTCTCTTCTTTTACATTCAAGAAATAATTTGTATCATGAATCTATATTCCATCACAATTGTTGGGAAATGTATCTATATTACCTTGTTATTGTCCATTACATGTAAATATGATGAGGAATCTCTTTCCCTCTCATCAACCATATTTATGAATTATTATGGCACGCCGTTACATTACCGAAATCACACTGATTTTCTAAGCCAATGTCATTGTGTAGTGAATACCATGCCCATTTCTCCATCGAGGGTATTCACCTTTATGCATATTTACATATTGATTGTAATGCTTCATATATAAATTCCACATTCTTTTATCGGGGAATAAATGATTATGTTTTATGAATCCATGTTTTATGATCCATGTGGCACACTTATGCATGAAATGAAATGTTTAAAAAGGGTGTGCCCTTATAGTTTTCCAATTCATTGGGTAATGTATAGTATCATGATACGTCATGTGCAATTAGTGTTGACTCATGCTAATTCACGTGCAACGAGGGTTTACTCGTGCTTCATGTGCAATGTGGGTTTACTCATGCTTTATGTGCAATGAACCTTGGCTCATGCTAATTCCATGTTAAGTGTTGTTTCCACATTTCCATGTTATGATTATCATGCTTTATCATGCCATTATGTTAATGTTTCTTTAATGCTCTATTGATATGACTATTGTCTAACATGTATTGTACTCCTCATGTTATTCCATGTGTACTCCCTTACTGGGCTTCATAGCTCACCCTTTTCTTATGCATGTCCCCAGGTTATCCCATGCAATGGTAAGTACGAGGGAATGTAGTGGTCATGTAAAGGATGTTTTCAATAAAGATGTTGTTTTTCTTGTTTTTAGTTTTTATGTAATGATCCTAATCCCCAAAGGCACTAAAACATTCGATATTATTTGTTGTATCAAGTGAATTTTTATGTAATGAATAATGTTTAAGTTGTAATAAAAAGAAGGGTTGTCATATATGATATCTGTGATAGTAGACCTCAACTACTATGAATATTATTTTCTATGATTATGTATATTCCACACTTATATATCATATGAAAATGTTTTTCTCTCATGGATCATGTTCTTTGATTTCCTTATAAATCATGTCTTATGAACTGAAAATAATTATTCCATGACATAGTATTATGATCGTTGATATGTTGGTTATTATATTTTAATGTAATTATCATGTTTTCATACCCTTATTGTAATGTTATGATTACATATCTTCATTGTTTACCCTTTCTACATATCTTTGTTCACAGATTATTATGGTTCCCTTCCCCTATTTATGAGGAAATTTATTATGTATGATATTAATAAAAGGGTAATTGTTATGAATAAATTATTTTTAGATTATGTATTTCAAAAATACGCCATTTTTTAATGTTTAAATGTTTACAAAGTCACTATACCTTTATGGTCCACAGACATGTGTTTGTATAATGTAATGAATGTTCATCAAAATATGATGTAATATCTAGGTATGAAAACCTAGGTTCATTATACCATGGAACTTTTGAAATAAATAATAATATACTACACACCTTCATGAAAATAATTTAGATGATAAAACCCTTAATAAGGTGGATGGTCTTGAACTTCAAATTTAAAACATGTTCATAAAACTAAATATTAAACAAAAAATTTATTTTTACAATTAATTATTACTAAGTGTGAATTTTTAAGTTATAAGTTAATGGTATATAGTAATATAAATTATTTTCATTGATATATATATATATATATTAAATATATCCTTATTATACAAATATGTTTGATCTTGTAAGAAAAATAAGGAATCCAAAGTAAGGGGATTCTTAACTCAATTTCGTTTCATTAGGTTATATGACTTTCTATTTGACTTTATTGTTCAAAGATGTTGTCTGTCATGAAAAATTAATTTCTATAGAGTATTTACACTTCTTTCATGTGGTTATGTTATTCTTTAAAATGATCACATTATTTATATATTATTACTTCACTTGTTATTCTCCAAGTAAGGGTTCCTTATTTCAAGCTTCCTTCTTTGACCCAAGATTTGAAATATAAACTTATTTCCATAATTAAGTATATATTCCATATATTAAAAATATTATATCTTAATACACTAGTAATTTATGTTAATTAATTTTCGATTCCATGTTTTCTATTTCATGATGTTTCAATTCAAGGCTTATCATATCCATAAGAGATTATTTTACAATCTTCATTTTAACTATATTATTTATGTTTCAATTAACGTTAGGTGAATTATAAGTTATTTATCACACAAAACCCATCTATTTTCCTCTCCACTAGTTATTTATTTGGTTTCAATGTATTGTTTTAATTTACCCACTATTTAGTACTCAAATATACTAAAATATTGTTTATAATAAAACTTAATCTTATTTCTCCATTTAGTTCGAGAATCATTTTCCCCCATATCAATATTCATAATTCTGATTCATGAGTAGTATGTTATATTATCCAGTGAGTTATAAAATTTAATTTTTGTTAATTTGGACTTTCAATTAAAAAAAAAGTAAATTCATCATTTAATATTTTTTCATAAAATTCATTCAAATATTTTTTTTAAAAATTGTGAAAAAAATAATTTTTTTAAACATTTTTTCATGAATACATTATCACATCATGTTAGTCTTTATTAATTATTTTGCTTCCTTTATATGTTATAATGTTTTAAAATATAATATATATTCCCATAATTCTATGAATTTTTTAAAATAGATGGATATTTGTTTCTAATGTTTTTCAAAAGTGATTTCATTCCACTTATGTACAGTTTTATTTTTATCTCCAAAATTTCTTACATAAGTAAAGTTTATATTCAATATTTCATTATTACAAATTATTTTAAAATTATTTTTTAATGTTATTCTTCGCATATCATGAATATAAATTTTCAAAGTGAATTTTGACTTTGTTATTACAATAATGTTTAATATTATTTATAGGAAACACTATTCAAAATCCCCATGTCTATTTTCCTATCTATTTTAATGGAATTTTATTTATTAAGACACCATGATTTCTGATGAATTTAGGTTCTAATTAATGTCCTTGTTCATTATTATCCAGGATTTGTTCCTTTTCATTTCAAAAATTTACTGAGTCATATACTCATTAATCTATATGGTGTTAACGCCCCATTTTATATCAGTCGCATTGGGGGTGTCTACTAAGAACTATATCTAAATTACCGGTTAAGGAAGAATTGAAAATCCATATACTTATTAGTTATATTTGGATGATTATTGAATAATAATGAATTATTATTATGTAATGGGGAAATATTTATTATTTGTATACTTTATTTAATACATATACATATTGAATAATAATTCATATAGATTACGAATTGTATTTTTTCATTTATTTTATAATATGAATGAATTAGACATATTAAGTGATCGGAGGGGCCCAATATTATATAGTCCCTTGATGCTTCAGCAGGTCTCATTAGAAAAAATAGTATTGGTATTCAATGTATTCCCTACACAACTATATATAATGTATTGGTGGAGGATTTGATGATATATAAGATTTATTGGATATTGAATTCATTGTATATTTATTATTTCTAAATTTTTTTAGTCCATCATTATGAAATTAGTAATTTTTTCCATGTAATCATTTGTATTATTATGTAGTTCATGGAAATAATTCATGCTTATGTTGTATGTTAAATTAATTTATTTGTTATTACTTACTCATTCAAAATTGTTCATGTCGTATTTACTCCATGATAGCTACTACTATACATTTCCCCTTATTAAGGATGTGGTCCCACCCTTCACAATTTTCAATTCCCTAGGTCATGAAGAAGTTTGAAATGAATGAATCTTCTAGATGATTTTTACATATGGATAATTTAATGGGATATAATAAAGACTTATTATAGAATAATAAAATCTTGATATAATGAAAATATATCCATTTGATGAGAAATATAAGGGGTTTATTGTGCAATTATTTTCATGATTCGAGAAATAACTAAACCTAAAATTTATTCTAGACATAAAAGACTAAAAATTGATGATTGAAATTTTAAATCTGGATGTTCAAATTTGGGTTGTTTTTTATGGTATCAAAACCACTATGAAATTAGTATATATTTCTCACTTAATATGAGTGTATGAGTATGGGACTCTAGAAACAATGAGAGTCTATAATGTGATAGTGGGTATAAAATATCTTATAGAGTTAAAAATAATATTAACACTTGAATAAAAAATAAAAATTAAATAATAATAAATTTTATCTCCAAAAATGTATACAAGAAATTTAATAAATGAGTAAATATGGTCCCCCATGGGATGATAATATATATTAATGTAAACAAATAACCAAAAAAAACTACCAGTCTCACACCAAGTTACCAACAAACCATTTTGCAAGATCATGTCAATTTTCCCATGCACCACGGGTCCTCCAAACTTCACTAGGTTCCCGATGTCGAACCATTTTCTTACCTTTACCATGATCTAATAATTTTACACATTTCCCCGAGGGCTTGAGCATGATGTGCTTATGATCTTACTAAGCCATAACCAATAATGTACCTACCTAATTTCTATACATATACTCATTTGTAAAAAATGCACTAATCAATAACCATCCACTCACAACCTATTTGACTAAACATGATCTCATCAAGCCACAGTGGGCCTTTACCACCTTACGACAGCGTAGGAGTGGAATGAGGCATCAAAAATCTATCATATTGGAATTTCCCTCACATTTCTATTCATTTACATATCATATAGAAGAACAATAAATGAAAATTAATTGTAACCATAAAATGACTTCTTTGATACCCCATTATCACATCTATATAACACCTGAGATTTTACATTGTCATCCAAAACCCTTTACCGAAATATTGTTCAATAAACTGATGAATTGAAAAGCATGAAAACAATCATCATTTTCAAATCTAACTCATTATACCTAATATAACTTTAGATAATCATACTACTAACTGGTGGTCCCAAATACCACTAACCATGGCCAAATATTAGTTGTCCTCTCTTCTATACTAATGGTAAAATCCGATGCTACCTTATCTATGGAGGTCACACCCATAAAAAGTTGTCAAAAAATCATCGAGCCTATCTTGTGGGAACACGATCCTAATGAGCTCATCACATATGATGAGAGGCATCACAAACATCTTATGGCCATATCATGGTGGACCTTAATCACCACTTGGGTAAATGGTCCCAACTATCCACATTATATCGAAGAACACATCACACAGTACCAATGATCAACATTACCCTTTATAACAAAGTCCACCCCATAAAATTTCTTAAAAACCAAACCAACCATTTCATTATCCGAATTGAATCTTTACAACATATGAAATAATTCGCGTCCAATATTGGAACCAATCAACGAAACAATACATGTCATACTATGAAACACCTATCATTTTCCACATGAGATCAACCCTATCTATCTCTTAGAATTAAAAAAACTGATCATGGTTTTGTTTCTAGATCAATCACATGTGGACTAACCTAATACTAGTTACTGCTTGATGTATAACACATTTTTAAACATAAAATATCTAGGGACCACATACCATGTATATTAAGGACACCACTAATTACGAATTTAAAACTAGTTTGGAATCAAAAAGAATATTTAGAAAAATAATGAAAATCTATAAATTTATGATTTTTAGTGAGGTATAAATAAATAGTGATAAATCTATTAAATAGTGCCTAAAAATGGTTAGCCTTACTCATATCTCCATAATATTTTACACAACACATGATTGAAGTATAATACAAAGGATGTATCACCTAGAAAATATGAGAATAATGCAATCCCTATTATGGATGATTATTCCCTATATAGGTCACAAGATACTCTATTTTCTCCTATTATAGTGTTAATCTCAATTAAATATTCATTTTATATTTTTTTTGGAAAATCTAAAATAATATTGTCACAGTGAAAATTTATGAAACACATGGAATATAGAACCTTTTATACTACATATATCCCTTTATACTTGATCAAGAACCTTTCACACATCGTAGAAAATTTCATAAATTGAAGAACCTTTAATACTTAACTTGAATATTTTATACTATACCAAACAATTAATATTATTTTCAATCATTCATGTAGATTAGAACCATTCATACTAGCTCTAGAATCTTTCATACATTGTCCAAATCCATTCATACCTGGTTTATAACCTTCCATAATAGGTTTAAAAACTTTTGTACTAAGTCCATAACCTTTCATATGGTTTTTCATTTTTAAAATTTTCATAAAATCATTATCATAATATTTTTACTTTGATTAGTTTTCCAAAATATTATATAATTCCAAAACACCGAAAACTCCAAATATTCATTTCAACCCTTTTAAACAGATCAAAAACCATAAATAACATAATATTACAGATAAAATACCAATAAATAACATTAAAATTAAAACATATACACCTATACTTTAGATAACCTCAATGAACTGATCTGACTACATTCCCAAACACCCACGACATTATGTAAAGCATGTTTGATCGGTTTTGAGTATGTGATGAACATTTTTAATTAAAATGTCCATTTTAAAAGAAGACGTTCATTTTTTGTCATACCTGACACATTGGGTATCACAGTAATGTGAATTTAATCAACTAATTTGAAAAATAAATTTGTGATATTTGTAATTAATTACCAAGATAATCAGAGTTTTTTTCGTGGTTTTGAGTATGTGATGTATATTTTGAACTAAAATGAAAATTTAAAATTAAAACATGTACTTTTAGACATACGGGTCACACCATGTGTTGTATTGAAATGTGATTGATTTATAGACTTAAAAATGAAAAATTAATTATTTTTAGTAATTATCAAGAAAATATGATAATGTTTTCTTGGTTTTGATTATGTGACACACATTTTGAACTAAAATGTCACTTTTTAATGAAAACAGACACTTTCAGTCATACTGACCACACTTCATATTGGATTGATGAGTGTTTAATATTTATATATCAAAAATTAATTTTAAATTTTTTCCATAAATATAATAAAAACTAGAGTGATTTTTTTGGTTTTGACAATATGTTGCACAATTTGAAAGAAAATTCCATTTTTAAATAAAAACACACACACAGTTTGTCATTCCATCTACACTGTGTGGTGAATTGACATGTCATTCATTTATACACGTAATAAATGAATTATTGATCATTTTTAAAAGTATAAATATAATATAAGAACATTTTCTCTATTTTTATTATGTGATACACTTTTTGATATAAAATGACAATTTTAAATGAAAATGCACACTTTCAGTGATACTGAGCATAGTGTGCATCTAATTGATGTGAGGTTAATCCCTACCCAGAAAAAATTAATTATATATATTTTCTCAAAATAAATATATTATCCAAATTTGTTTTCATAGTTTTTACTTTGTGAGGAATGTTTTGAAATAAAATATCATTTCTAAATTACAACACACACTTTCAGTGATATCAACCACACTGTTTGTCTTGTTGATGTTTACATGATTCATATATGTTAGAAACTAATTATAGGTCTTTTTTAAAGTATAAAAACAAACTAAGAAGTTTTTTATTTTATGATTATATGAAACATGTGTTTTGAACTAAATTGTCACATCTAATTGAAAACACACACTTTAACAATACGAGACACACAATGTATTTGATTGATGTCCAATTAATACCTACACATTATAAATGAATTATATATATTTATCAATAAAATTTAAGACATTATGAGTGTGTTTTATAGGTTTTGTGTATGTGACTGATGTTTTGAACAAAATTTTCATTTTTAAATGAAAAAAAACACTTTCAGAAATACCAGCCGCACCGTGTGTCAGTCTAACATATTGTTGATTCCTACATGTCATAAATTAAGCATAGAATATTTTCTTAATAAAATAATATAGTATAAATGAATTATCTCTATCTTGAGTATGTGATGCTTATTTTAGACAAGGAATTCATCTTTAAACAGAAAATATGAACTTTTAGTCAATTGAGTTACAACATGTATTGGATTTAATTTCTCTTAATTCCTATATGGAAGAAATAACCAAAAATAACTTTACAAAAGTATGTAGATTTTATGAGTTCCTTTTCTTAGTTTTAAATATGCGGCACGTGTTATAAGAAAACATGTTACTTATATTAAAAATTCATATTTCTAGACATACAAGACACATTGTGTGTCATATTGATGTGTGTTTTATTCCTACAAATCAAAATTGAATCATAGATCATTTTTGTGAAATATATAGAGACTTCATGAAATTTTTCTTAGGTATGACTATTTGATGCATGTTGGGAGGTAAAATATAACATTTATTCTAAAAATATGCACTTTGATTCATTCCAATAACTCCATGTGTTTTAATTTCATACGTTTGATTTAAACATATAAAAATGAACAATGATTCATTACATGAAGGTATTAATATAATAAAAGTGTGTTAGCATGATTTTTAGTTTGTGAAGCACATTTCAAATTAAAAAGATACTTTTTATAAAATGAATAGCCTCAAACATCGTAGTAATATCACAAAGGGAGTTAGAGAAATGTATAAAAATACCCCAATGTGAGTAGGAATAAATGTAAACAAGTGAAAGCCTCATGCCAAAATTGTATACATTAGTATATTCCTTAACATTTTTTTCTATATGAAAACAAATTCTCCCAAGTATATTATTAAAAGGGGTTGTACCCGAAAGGGTACATTTTAGCAATAATGAATATGAAAAAAATAAAATAAATAGTAAATAAATTCATTGACAGAACATTAAAAGTTTCACACGTAGACCATCCTGATCAAATAATTCACCAAGAATTGTTTTTTATCAAGTCATTTTATGCATATGGAGGGGATTGAAGTCACGTACAAAGTGTCTTGTTTCCTTCTTGAAGAACTAAATTTCCCTTTAAACTCTCACTTCATTAGTTTACTTGAAGATAGCGTCTTAAGGAGAAGTTATTTCTTCAAGAAGGACCCCAAACAGTATATACAGTTCTTTGTGCTCTTTATAGGAACTAAATACATCAGTATGTGGGGTTCTGAAGATTAAATTATTTAAACTTCAAAAAAAAATCAAAGTTATGTTGAATATATTCTTTTATATCAAAAATCTATCAACAGCTATAGTCCAAAATTGTTATTTTATAAACCAACTCTTTATTCTCTATATGAAATAAATAATTAAAAACAAGCTATGAAATCCTCTATTCATAATATTTATAAACATTCTAACACAATGTAACATTCCCTTTAATTAAAATAATAATAATTTCTCTTTTGAATACAAGTACTGTTGAAAAGTTTTGTTTTATTTGGAAGATATAAATAAACAAATAATTAATAAATATTTTAAATAAAATTTTATTTTTCATAAAAAAATCTTATACGAGGATGTAAGTTGTTTTATGGAATACAATATATTTGATAAATTGAAAAAGTAAGTAGTTTTAATAATCATAATAATTTTGTTTTAGACACTATAGAAACATTGAGAAAAATATGTAACCTATTTTGATACATGTTTTGACAGAAAAATATTATTTTTCGTTCATTAATACTGATCCATTTTTTGAAACCCATAGGATTATAGAGCTCACTATCCATCCATATACCATGATTTTGATGATACACTACGGGAAAAAGGACTATTTACGATGGGATTTTTTTTTGTCGCAAAAAGTCTGCCCAAGTGGTCATTTGCGACGAGGGTAACAACCCGTCACAAATAACTGATTATTTGCAGTGGGATTTAGTGTCCCGTCGCAAATGGTTTGGCGCGGGTAGCGCACCAAACCACGCGAACGGTATTTGCGATGGGGGGATCTCCCCATCACAAATAGTTAAGTATTTGTGATGGGGCCTGTCACAAATACCCGACGGCAGTTAATAGCTTTTTGCAACGGGATGTCCTCCCGTCGCAAAAGGTTTGTCGGCAGGGACTATTTGCGACGGGTCCCGTCGCAAATAACTTTTTAACCGCCGATAGTAATTAATGCGGGCGTAGGTATTTGCGACGGGTTACCCGTCGCAAATAATCTAACCTATATATACCTCCATCTGATTTTCTTCTCATTCCACTCAATTCCTAGATCTTCTTTCCCTCTGAACTCTGATTTCAGAGGGAATATTTTTCTAAGATAAATTTTTTGGACAGGAAGAAGTTGTGAATCTGTCTACATCAATAGGAAATCAAGTTTAAAGGTATTTATGTTTTATTTAATTTATTATTTATTTCAATTTTTATGTTAATTTTTATTATTGTTGATTAATTGTAATAAAATTGAATTTATATTGTTCTGTAATGACTATTTATTTGTACTAATAAATTGAAATTTTTAGAATTAATTTTTATTAATTAGTAGTAATTAGTAATTATTCACGATAATTAGTAATGTGTATAATTAATTTGTTGTAATTAATAATAATTGGTAATAAATAACAATAAATACTTATAATTAGTAATAAATATTAATAATTATTAATAAATAGTAAAAAATATTAATAATTATTTATAAATAGTAATAAAAAGTAATAAATAGTAATAAAAACTAATAATTATTAATAAATTGTAAAAATCAGTAATAAATTGTAAAAATTAGCAACAAATTGTAAAAAATTAGTAATAAATTGTAATAATTAGTAATAAATTGTAATAATTAGTCATAAATTGTAATAATTAGTAATAAATTGTAATAATTATTAATAAATTGTACTAATTAGTAATAAATCGTAATAATTGGTAATAAATTGTAATAATTAGTAATAAATAGTAATAATTATTAATAATTTTTAATAATTAGTAATAATTAGTAATAATAAGTAATAATAAGTAATAAATTGTAATAATTAGTAATAAATTTTATTAATCAGTAATAAATTGTATTAATTAGTAATAAATTTTATTAATTTGAAATGAATTGTATTAATTAGTAATAAATTTTAATAATAAGTAATAAATTTTAATAATTACTAATAAATTGTAATAAATTTTAATAATTAGTAACAAATTGTAAGATTTAGTAGTAAATTGTAACAATTAGTAATAAATTGTAATAAATTGTAATAATTAGTAATAAATTGTAATAATTAGTAATAAATTGTAATAAATTGTAATAATTAGTAACAAATTGTAATAAATTGTAATAAATTGTAATAATTAGTAATAAATTGTAATAATTAGTAATGAATTGTAATAATTAGTAATAAATTGTAATAATTAGTAATAACTTGTAATAAATTGTAATAATTATTAATAAATTGTAATAATTAGTAATAATTAGTAATAATTAGTAATAAATTGTAAAAAATTGTAATACTTAGTAATTAATTGTAATAAATTGTAATAATTAGAAATTAATTGTAATAATTTGTAATAAATTCTAATAAATTGTAGTAATTAGTATTAATTTATAACAATTAGTAATAAATTGTAATAATTATTAATAAATTGTAATAATTAGTAATAAATTTTATTAATTTATAATAAATTGTAATAATTAGTAGTAAATTGTAATAATTTGCAATAATTTGTAATAATAAGTAATAATTTGAAATAATTTGAAATAATTTGTAATAATTAGTAATAAATTGCAATAATTAGAAAGAAATTTTAATAATTAGTCATAAAATGTAATAATTAGTAATAAATTTTAATAATTAGTAATAAATTGTAATAATTAGTAATAAATTGTAATAATTAGTAATAACATGTAATAATTAGTAATAATTTGAAATAATTAGTAATAAATTGTCATAATTTGTAATAAATTGCAATAATAAGTAATAAATAGTAATAATTAGTAATAAATTGTAATAAATAGTAATAGATTTTAATAATTAGTAATAATTTGTGACAATTAGTAATAAATTGTAATAATTAGTTATAAATTGTAATAATTAGTAATAAATTGTAATAATTAGTAATAAATTTTATTAATTAGTAATAAATTAAATCATTAGTAATAAATTATAATAATTAGTAATAAATTGTAATAAATTGTAATAAATTGTAATAATTAGTAATAAATTGTATAAATTAGTAATATATAGTATTAATTAGAAATAAATTGTAATAATTAGTAATAAATTGTAGTAATTAGTAATAAATTGTAATAATTAGTAATAAATATTAATAAATAGAAATAAATAGAAATAATTAGTAATAAATTGTAATAATTATTAATAAATTGTAATAAATTGTAATAAATTGTAATAATTAGTAATAAATAGAAATAATGAGTAATAAATTGCAATAAATTGTTATAAATTGTAATAATTTGTATCAATTTGTAATAAATTGTAGTAATTAGTAATAAGTTTTAATAATTAGTTATAAATAGTAATAATTAGTAATAAATTGTAATAATTACTAAAAAATTGTAATAATTAGTAATAAATTGTAATAATTAGTAAAAAATTGTAATAATAAGAAATAAATTGTAATAATTTGTAATAATTAGTAATAAATTGCAATAATTTATAATAAATTGTAATAATTAACAATATATTGTAATAATTAGTAATAAATTTTAATAATTAGTAATAAATTGTAATAATTAGTCATAAATTGTAATAATTTGTAATAAATTATAATAACTAGTAATAAATTGTATTAATTAGTAATAAATTGTATTAATTAGTAATAAATTGTTAAAATGAGTAATAAATTGTAATATTAGTAATAATTTGTAATAATTTGTTATAAATTGTAATAATTAGTAATAAATTGTAATAATTAGTATAAAATTGTAATATTTAGCAATAAATTCTATTAATTAGTAATAAATTGTATTAATTAGTAATAAATTGTAATAATTAGTAATAAATTGTAATAAATAGTAATAATTAGTAATAATTAGTATTTATTAGTAATAATTAGTAATAATTAGTAATAATATGTAATAAATTGTAATAAATTGTAATAATTAGTAATAAATTTTAATAAATAGTAATAAATTGTAATAAATTGTAATAAATTGTAATAAATTATAATAATTAGTAATAAATTGTAATAATTATTAATAAATTGTAATAATTCGTAATAAATTTTAATAATTAGTAATAAATTGTAATAATTAGTACTAAATTGTAATAATTTGTAAAAAAATGTCATAATTAGTAATAAATTGTAATAAATTGGGATAAATTGTAATAATTAGTAATAATTAGTAATAAATTTCCATAATTAATAATAAATTGTAATAATTATTAATAAATTGTAATAATTAGTAATAAATTTGAGTAATTAGTAATAAATTGTAATAATTATTAACAAATTGTAATAATTAGTAATAAATTGTAATAATTAGTAGTTAATTGTAATAATTAGTAATAAATTGTATTAATTAGTAATAAATTGTTTTAATTAGAAATAAATTGTAATAATTAGTAGTAAATTGTTATAATTAGTAATAAATTGTATTAATTAGTAATGAATTGTAATAATTAGTAATAAATTGTAATAAATTGTAATAAATTTTAACAATTAGTAGTAAATTGAAATAATTAGTAATAAATTGTAATAAATTCTAATAATTAGTAATAAATTGTAATAATTAGTAATAATTATGAATAAATTGTAATAATTAGTAATAATTAGTAATAAATTGTAATAATTAATAATAAATTGTAATAATTAGTAAGCAATTGTAATAATTAGTAAGAAATTGTAATAATTAATAATAAATTTTAATAATTAGTAATAAATTGTAATAATTAGTAATAAATTGTAATAATTAGTAATAAATTGAATTAATTAGTAATAAATTGTATTAATTAGTAATAAATTGTCTTAATTAGTAATAAATTGTAATAATTAGTAATAAATATTAATAATTAGTAATAAATTGTAACAATTTGTAATAAATTGTAATAATTAGTAATATATTGTATTGATTAGGAATATATTGTATTATTTAGTAATAAATTGTATTAATTAGTAATAAATTGTAATAATTAGAAAAAAATTGTAATAATTTGAAATAAATTGTAATATTTAGTAATAAACTGTAATAATAAGTAATAAATTGTAATAATAAGTAATAAATTGTAATAATTTGTAATAAATTGTAATAATAAGAAATAAATTGTAATAATTAACTAATAAATTTTAATAATTAGTAATAAATTGGAATAGTTAGTAATAAATTGGAATAACTAGTAATAATTAGGAATAATTAGGAATAATTAGTAATAATTAGGAATAATTAGTAATAATTATGAATAATTAGTAATATTTTTGAATAAATACTAACAATTATTAATAATTAGGAATAAATAGCAATAAATAAAAATAATTAGAAATAAATATTAATATTTATCAATAAATAATAATAATAGTAATAATTATGAATAATTAGTAATAATTATTAATATTTAGTAATATATTTTAATAATTAGTAAGAAATTGTAATAATTAGTAATAAATTGTAATAATTAGTAATAAATTGTAATAATTTGGAATAAATAGGAATAATTGGGAATAATTAGGAATAATTACGAATAAATATTAATAATTAGAAATAATTAGGAATAAATAGTAAAAATTAGGAATAATTAACAATAAATATAAATAATTTGCAATAAATAGGAATACATAGCAATAATTAGGAATAATTAGTATTACATAGTAATAATTAGTAATAGTTAGTAATAATTTGTAATAGTAATTAATAATTAGTAATAGTTTGTAATAAATTGTAATAGTTGGTAATAAATAGTAATAGTTAGTAATAAATAGTAATAGATAGTAATAAATAGTAATAGTTAGTAATAAATAGGAATAATTAGTAATAAATATGAATAATTAGTTACGAATAGTTAGGAAGAAATTTTAATAAATTTTAATAAATGTTTAGAACTTGGCAAAATTTCTAGTGGATTGACGACACCCCTTTTGCTCGATGAATTTTCTCCTTTCAACTCTCACCGACTCAAACAATTATGTAAAATTTGATGCTACATAGGTATATTAAATTTCGTATGCACGATATTGGATATGCATTCATAGTATCAAATTTTTATAATGTTTTCAGGCGGTGACAGTTAGAAGAAGACGATTCATCAACAAAAGGGGGGATCTTCTGTCTGACGGATCATTTACATGCATCTTTCTCACACTAAAATCACAATGAATATGCATACCTTCGACCAGATTCTTCATTTTGATTTCTGTGTGAGAAAGATGTACGTAAATGAGCCGTCAGACAAAAGAGTAGCTATTAATCCACTAAAAATTACGTTGCCCTTAATTATTGGTAATTATTATGAAGTAGTAGTAATTAGTTATATTTTTTAGATAGTGTTTTTATAATTTCAAAATATTCAAAAACAGTGATGATTTTATATTTTTTAGAAAAATATGTAACAAGGAAGTCAACATCAGTCATTATTAGATGATTGTTCTTGGATAAATCAGCAGAAAAATCTAAATGGTTCTGGTTTAAATCCTATATATATTGAGGGTGATGAATCTTTCTTAGCATTGGCATCATCAAAACTAGATTTTGTTTCAGAAGGCACAATTAAGTGTCCATTTAAAAAATTTGCTCAGAGAATATTTGACATATTTGACAAGGTAGGGGGACATCTATAGCGGTTTGGTTTTCAACCAGAATATGTTTTTTAGTATCAACACGGTGAACGCAGTTCCAGAGAAGATACTATTAACTTGATTCTGGATCCATCATAGTTCCAAAATTTATTACATGATGTTGCAGGTCCATCTCTTCCACAAAATTAAAGTCTTGATGATATCGATTTAACTCCTGAGTTGGCACCATCTGAATTTTATGAGTTGTAGAGGTCTATTGAGGATGCATTATATCTTGGTTGTAAGATATGAAAATTAGAATTGGTTGTAAAATTTGTTTCTATTAAATCAGATAATGCAATTTCAAACAACTATTGAACCCTAGATGGCTCCGTTCTTTCCTGGAGAGCTCCCTCGAGTGCTTCTCTCCCAACCCTATTGTTTAATACCCTCTCGCGATGGAGCGATTCTCGGCCTCCATTTCTTTCTTCCTTTCTGCTTATTCTTCTCGTTTTCCATTCACCCTCAAGATCTTCCTTTAGGGTTTCCCTATCCTCTTCTCCGATCAATATTTCTAACACGCTTCCTCGACTGTTAATCTCAGCAGCTCTGCCAATGAGACACTTTGAGCTGGACTCCATTTTTGGTCTTTCTCGGTTTTCTTATTAGTGGTTTGGGATGTGTTGGGGTTCACCGTCATCATTTTCTACTGAGGTTTGGCAAGTTCTTCCACTCTTCTTCTCAGTTCTGGTATTTTTTATCTTTTTCATCCCAAATTTCGACGGATTCAACTGGTGCTGGTGTTTTTGCGAATTCTCTTTGGATTTTATGCTTGCTGGTTCTTTTCATCTTGGATGTTCTATTTTTCAGTTTGGTCTGCTTCCAAAATGTGGATCGTTGTTCTACAAGTCTTCCACTCAACTCTTCTCTGGATCCACAATCCAACGATCCTATCCGATTTGTCTTGGTGCGTTGGTTCCGATGGATCTTTGTGAGGTGTTGTTCTAGTGGTCGCCAACATTTCAGGAGATTCTCTAGCACAGGGTTTTTCATTTGTTTCCTGATTTTTTGGTGGTGTCTTTTGACTAGTTTGACTCGATGTGGATTTTTAAAGGTGGAAAGGTTGTTTTACCAATACTGAGGTTCTCCGGCGACTGGTGTGGGATGTGATGGCGGTGGGCCTTGTTACTC
The DNA here is from genome assembly GCA_963277665.1 of Viscum album. Classification (NCBI taxonomy): domain Eukaryota; kingdom Viridiplantae; phylum Streptophyta; class Magnoliopsida; order Santalales; family Viscaceae; genus Viscum; species Viscum album. Next base: position 1,762,126,195 of record OY728125.1, read on the forward strand.
CGAATGCCATCTGTGGGTATGGATTCTGGATCGATTCAAAGGTGATAAGACAAAGCCAAGTTTGATGGTGTTTTTGTTGATCATGGTTTGAAGCTTTAGTAAGTCAATAAATTGTGGGTTTCACCAGTATATCTGGATCTAGTAGATTTTGGGTGTTGATGGAATCTGATGGTAATAATTCTTTGTGATGTGGATTTATTAGTGATGATGATTCGTGTTAGTGAGTGTGGATCAAGGCTCTCACTACCCGAGGCTATTTAGGTGGTGCAGGGATCATGCAGTATTTTCAAAATTTGAATTTGGCAGATTGATGTACTTGGTTTTGAATAATAAATTTGGTTTAATTTCTAAGTTGTTGTTTGGTTTTGTTTCTGGAAATATACGGTTGCAATATATCCTCAAAATGGCTAATTTAAAATGAAAAAATATGTATTTGGAGAAATGTAAAACAATTGTTTTGATAGGATATTTTCTCTGGTTAAAACACTATTACCTAAAGGAAATGTGTTTCTACTAAATTACTATTAGAGCAAGACGCTGGTTCGTAATCTGGGCCTCAGTTCTCAGAAGATTCATGCATGTGAAAATGATTGCATCTTATATTCTGGTGAAAATGAGTCGTTGGATAGTTGTCCCACATGTAGACAATCTAGGTATAAAGAAGCTCAACCAGGGAAGTCTGGATCGATTCCTGTAAAATAGTTGAGATATTTCCCCCTTACACCCAGGCCCCAACGTTTATTTATGTCTCATAACACAACGTCAATGATGTCATGGAATAAAACAAATATTTCAACTGGTAAAAGCTTGAATAATCCATCTCAAGGTGATTCATGGAAAAATTTTAATCGTTTGCATACATCTTTTTCTTTAGAAGCCCGAAACGTGCGATCGGGTCTTTCTACTAACGGTTTCTGTCCCTTTGGTTCTTATGGTAGTCAGTATTCATGTTGGCATGTCTTTATAACTCCGTACAATCTACCTCCAAGAATGTTGATGAAGGAGACCTATATCATTTTGACCATATTAATCCAAGGACATCCAAAAAAGAATATTGATGTTTATTTGAAACCATTGATTGATGAGTTAAATTCATTTTGGAGTAATGGTGTTAGTACATATGATGTTGCTGAAAAACAAAATTTCACAATAAACGATGCATTGATGTGTACAATTAGTGACTTTCCGGCATATGGCATGTTATTTGGATGGAGTACACTTGGTCCGAAATCATTCCCTTACACTTTGAAAGACAAAAAAGAATTTATGCTCATCAATGTAAAAAAGCCTTGCTCTTTTGACTGTCATCACAGATTTCTCCCAACCAATCATCCTTTTCGAAGGAACAAATCTCATTTTAGAAAAGGCACAATTGAAAAGGATGAACCTCCAAAAATGATCTAATGTACAGAGTTAAATTCTACTTTATTTTCATTACCTCCCATCACATTTGGGCCAACCATAAACCAACATAAAATTGATTATTTTTGGAAAGAACATAATTGGATAAAACAAAGCATTTTTTGGGATCTCCCATATTGGTCTAATTTTTTGGTCCACCACATGTTGGATGTCATGCATATTGAGAAGAACTATTTTGATAATTTTTTTCTTATTGTTTTGGATAAGCCAGGTAAAACGAAAGATACTATAAAAGCATGATTAGATCTTGCCAAAATTTGCAGGAGACCAGAACATGAACTATTTAAAAATGTCAGATCACAGAGGATAATGAAGCCAAAAGCGTCTTATACACTGTCCAAAGAGAGTCTCTTATTATTTTGTCAGTGGACTGCAGATTTGAGACTTCTAGATGTCTATGCTTCCAATTTGGGCAAATGTGTTAAGAATGGTTATATTACCGGATTAAAAAGTCATGATTCTAATGTTATAATGGAAAGAACTATGCTAATTGGATTCATAGATTTGTTGAATTTCTATGATTTGGGATTCAAAAATAGACATATCATATTTTTTCAAGACATTTTTGCAGCGACAGTAGACTCCGATGCGCTAAGAAAAATGGAAGAAGATGTTGCTGTAATTATATGTAAACTAGAAAAAATATTTCCGCCTAATTTATTTGACTCAATAGAACATCTAATATTACATTTTCTACATGAATCTAAATGTTGAGGTCCAATATAGTTTCGATGGATCTACCCGTTTGAGAGATTCATGCATAAATTGAAGAAAAAAGTACATAAAAAATCATCAGTTGATGAATCAATTGCTGAAGCATATTTGTAAGAGGAAATTGATTTTTCTTTCTGTCAATATTTTGAATCTGAATATCCCTCAAAAACAAAACCACATGGCGCAAAACAAGGGAAATGTTAATGATGAAAAAGAAAATCAATTATCAGTTTTTAATTAGCCAAATATTGGCTTCAGTGGAGTTCAAGAATGATGGATTTCAGACGATGAACATCAGAGATCTCATACATATGTTCTGCTCAATTATGAAGGAATGAAAACATTTGTACTATGAGTGCTTCTATAACTAATTTTATAAATTCTATTACAGTATGTTAACTTATTTTATTTGAAGGTTATATGATAATCATATCAAGAAACAACTTCCACAAATTACAACAGCTGCTCTTGAAGAACGTAGAGAAAAAAAATTTCTCAATGGTTTCAAAAACTAGTAATATAAATTATTGATGGTTTAATATAAATTAATTTACTATTTATTATATTTATAATTGTATTAAAAATTTTCAATTGTCTCAACATGCTCGTAAAATTGATAAGAGACTGTGTATATTGAGTAACCCACCATCCAAAATGGTTAAATATTATAATGCATATGTGGTGAATGTTTTTCGATTTCATACGCGTGCATATGGGGAATCCAAAAATCAATGAACAGTGGATTATGTTTGAGAGAATCACATCGTAGTGAAATTGAAGTTGACTTTTATGGCATTTTGGATGAAATTATTGAGCTATTTTATCTTGGACAGAATTACATAATGATGTTTAAATGTTGGTGGGTAGATACTAAGAGAGGATTTCATGTTCATACGACTCATGGAATCATCGATATTAAATATAAAAGTCTTATTGTAGTAAATGAACCATTTTTACTTGCTCAACAGGCACATCAAATTTATTATGCAATGTACTGTGCGACTTCAAGAGAACTGAGTCATTGGTGTAGCATAATAAAAATGAAATCTCAGAAAAATCAATTTACTCAAACTGAATGTGGTTCTGTTGAAGTGGAAGGAATTTAAATTTTTCAAGAGACTACTCAAATCCATCTTTTTTACAATGAGACGTGAATATCGACGATGACACCCCACAATTAAGGGTCGATTATGATGAAGATGTTAATGATGTTACAAATTATTTTGAAATGACAAGGGATGGTGAAAGTGGAACTCATAAGTATATTGATGATGCTAAGCAGGAATATGAAGACATTGACATCATCAGATATGAAGATGATGATGAAGCTGAACATTGACACGGTTAAATGATGGTTATGATCATAACTAATGTATATCAATATATGATAGTTATTTTCACCTATTTTCTAACAATAATCATTTTGTGTTTCAGATGGATCCTAATCTATTTTGTGAGTTTTAGGAGGCTGATCTACATTTAGATGAGGGTGATGTGGGACCATCTGACCCTTAGCCACCTGGTGGTTCAAGAGGTATGCGGAGGGGGTGCGGTCTTGCGCTAATGATGATTCCTGACCCTATTACCGAGTGACATCCACATCTTGGATTCAATACATGCACACAGAGGTATGATAACCTGTATATTTTAGTTAGATTTTTCATTAATTTATTTATATATATACTAATTGTTTGATTATTTATTATTTTTTCACAGTTTTGCACATGTAGGTGTGGGACAGGGGAGCACTATCTTGCACAATTATTTTTCTCAGCCATGGATCACATGGGTACAAATTCCCGTTGATGTGCAGCTCACCATGTAAAATCATTGGCTGGTACGTAAATAAATAATATTAATTTTGAAACTTATTTTATAAATAACTTGATATTATAAATTATTTTTAGGGTTTATAGTATCCCATTGAGGATATCATGCATGACACTATCCATGTAGCATGGGAGTTGGCTATGCGTGGGCGTTTGCGTCAGTTTTTTCACAACTTGAGAAATATGACCATTAAGAAAGAAGTAGAGACAGTATTTGATTAGTCGTGTAGAGCCCACCAAACATAGTAAATTTTATCTTAGGTTTGGGATGGATTATGTGAACACTGGTTGGGTGGCGGACTTTAGAGGAGGTCTTCATTAGGTCGACCGAACCAGGGGAGACAGGAGGTGACGCATCGAGCTGGTACTCCTACATCCAGTATGCATAGAGAGCATCTGGTAAGTATATTTTTTATGAAAATTTATATTAAATTAAATATAAACATTTTATTGTATATTTCTGTAGGTAGTCTAGCATCCCGAGTTTATCGAAGGATGTATAGTGATCCAGCCACTAGAGATATTAGAGGTGATCACCAACGTCAGATTTTGGTTAGTATTATTTTTTCAGTTTGAGAATTAACTGCATATAATATTTTCACAATATTAATTTCAAATTGGATTTGAAGGAGTCATATGAGGAAGCGACCTCTCAGACACACAGTGAGGGTCAGGATGAGGTGACTGATCAGACAAGTGCACACCATTTCAATGAGGCGACATGGATGCAAGCAACTCAGTATGGCTTTGAGAAGGGCTGAGTAGTTGGTATCATCTCTCATGTGACTCATGGTACTTATTATGGTATTGCTACGATGTCGTCACCCCGCTTGAGAGGAGATCATGGAGAGGCATCATCATCTTCCTCACAGTATCAGGAGCAGTTACGAGCTCATAATGACATTATAGATAGTTTGCAGAAGCAACAAGAAGAGATGCGTCAGCAGCAGCAGTAGCAGCAAATGTAGCATCACGAGGAGGAGATGAGTCGATGGAAGCAATAACATCAGGAGCAGATGGAGTACATGCGCCATCTGACTTGTAGTTTGGGGATGGAGTTTCCTCCACCATCTCCTTTACCCCCTCCTCCTTCTCTAGATGATGACCCCTCAGTGATTTTTTTAAATTTAAAACATTTGAATTTAAAATTTGTTATAATATGAACTATTTACAGTTTCTGTATTTTATATTGGTGTGAATATTAGATAATTTAATTTGTAATATTTTATGATTTTTTTGGGAATATTGAGAATTTTAATAATTTTGAAATTTTTTTTATTTTAATAATATTAATATTATTATTACATTAATCAAAATTTTAGTAAATATATTTTTTTCGTATTCTATTTTTTAATGTTTTTTTATTTTACTAATAATAATAATAAAATTTTATGATTTTTTTAATATTTTTTTATGAATATTGATAATTTTAATATATTTTTATTTTAATTATTTTAATAATATTAATATTAATTTTTCAATAATCACAATTTTATTAAATTTATTTTAAAAGAAAATTTATTTATAATTTTCGATGGGATCTATTGCGATGGGTTCCCATCACAAATAGTCTAAATAATTTTTTTAAAAAGTATTTACGATGGGATTAGGGAATTTTCGCAAAAAGTATTTGTGAAGGGCCCATCGTAAATAGTCTAAATAATTTTTTTAACATGTATTTGAGAAGGGATTATGGTATCATCACAAAAAATATTATATATATATAATGTATATAATAGGAGACTTATTTGCGACGGGGAAGTAGTATGTTGCAAAAAATATTATTTTCGATTGACCCATCACAAATAATATTTTTTCCGACGTTGTTTTCTGCGATGGGCTATTTGCGGCAGGACCCCGTCACAAAAAATCTTTTGCGACTGGATCCCATCAAAAATAGCTCGTCACAAATATCTAGAATTATAGTAGTGATAATTTAACATTTCTCTATCATAAAAATGTTCTCATTATGACAAAATATAAATCAAATAATTTTATGTTAATTTGTGAAATGGGGAATAAGGTTCATTAAAAATTGATAAAGGATCTCATGTGTGGTAAATTTGTAGGATATACATTATTCTAATCCAAACAAATAAAACATTAGTATATATAAATTGGTTGTAATGAGTATCTAGTGCTTCTTTAAAAAACATAAATATTATGTAAAGAAAATAATACAATATATTTTTTATTATTAGATTGTATAATTTTCCCCCTATATTGTAGGAATTAATAAGAGTTTTTCGTATTTTAGTTTATTTTCAAATTTTATGGCTACATTTAATGCTTTAAATTAAATTAAATTATTTTGTAATTATTTTTCTGTGTAGAATTCAAAAGAGTAATAATGAGTGATAATATTATTGTGTGGGGTTTTAAATTTGTATAGTATTAATATATACACCTATAGAAAATATGAATTGTATTAAAATGAGAAGTGAGTTTGTGTTTATTATTGTATTTTTTCCACTTGGTGTTGTCATTAATATCAAAATCATTATATAAATATGATCATAAGGGTGATGGATTGAAGTATCCACCCGATGTAGAAAGTTGGTGTTTCCCATACTTGATGAGTAATGGAATTAGAGTTTTTGGTTTCTAATGGTATGGTTATACGTTTTTGGTAGTATCTAATAATTAAGTTGATTGTATTTCATCATATCCATTGATGAATTTGACATATTTTTAATAAGTAGATTCAACACAATCTATTTTAGTTTGGACATAGGCAGTGCTCAATACAATAAAACACTTTAAGATCCATTATTAACAGTTGTATGTAGAAAGATTATTTTTGATATGAATATAATATGTATTTGAGAGAAAATTCATGTGTCATACTCTTTTTTACTAATGAAATCACTGGTTTATGTAACAACCAGTCTTCAATTATAGTATGTTTACGTTTATTTCTAATGAAACAATATCATAATGCATTTATATTTATTAAAGAATGTGATAAAAACCTAAATGTCAAAATTTTAATAAATTAATTAGTCGAAAATAATTTCATTTTTGAGTTTAATGTGTAAAAATTATCTTAGGTTTAATTTACAGTATTTCTCAGAAATAATTAATTTTTTTGTGAATAGTGAAAAATATCGATTTTAAATAAAATCTCACTTTTATGAAATTATAAATATATAATAATAATAAAAGTTATGAGATATTATTTATAAAAAATATAAATTAAATATTTAATATAATCCCTCTAAAAATATAAATCTTAAATTACAAATCCACTCTTAACATTTTGGAATTCTATGTAATGCTTTAGTTAAAAAAAACTATTTCTAGTTTTCTCTTAATCAAGTTTGTAGAATTTTCAATTATGTTTTATTTTTATTTTTAAAAAATAATTATATTTTCATTTAACATAATTCAATTAGTTCTATTGGAATCAACATTAAACTTTTTTTTATTATAAAATCATTTTAATGATTTTTTTCTTAATATGGGTATCATTGCATTTTATGAATATATATTAAAAGTAATTATTATCACTCATAGAAATTAAATATTTTAAAACGGAATCAATATTTGGAATAATAATAATTAATATTATTAAATATGGTCTACATTATGTTTTGTCACTATGAACAATAACCATGGTAATTATTTATCTCTTTAGTTGATGGAAAAATGAGTCAAAAAGGTTAATAAAAAGGGATAAAAATTTACGATAAAACCAAAAATTTATTAAATATCATTAATTTGTTGTATTTATAAAATTCAATTATAAAATTATAAGCTATGACAAATGTAATTTACCTAACACAAGAAATAAATATATTTTATAATGATATTTCATATATTACATGTTTTCCACCAACTTCACTTATAAAGGGGTACACCCCTTCCTTTCGTCTACACACTACATCATCCACATATATCATTAAATACCTACTAATATTACTTACCAAAATACCTATATTAATCCTATAGGTATATGTCTCACCAAAACAAAACATCAAGAAGCCCTAATGTGTAAGTATATAGAGGTTTCGAAAAGAAGAGGTATAAATTCTTACTTATGTTTTTCAAGTTCCATTCATCTTAAAACTTATAAAAATATTCTACATCAATTTTAACATAATAAAATATGTATATTCACCATAATTTATTGTTTTTATTTCAATGATACATCTTTTTTCTACTATCTTTTAATATAATTAAAAATGAAAACATTACTCCTGCGTACATGTGACTTACCATCTCCACATATCGATGTAATTAGTTTTTCATCACTACTTTGCATGGATGGTAATAAAGATGGTACTAGTGAATATATATTTAATTTATTAAAAAATTATTATTCTATAAATATAAGAAACCATCAACCTTTTTTTATCTTTCCATCTATTGAAAAATGATAACAACGGTCATGCGTACATGTGGACTACCACTTCAATGATGAAATGTGATTCATTTTCTATAACCCCCATACATGGATGCTTATAAAATATTATATAATGAAAAAAAATATTCAAAAAATTATTAATATTTTGAATATTATTTAATTATTTCATTACTTATTTAACCACAAACAATATGCCGATGCAATTTTTAAAAATTAACTGAACGACCATAAGTGCCTGATGTAAGAGAGAACTATTCAATAAATATCTTTCAAAATATAATAAAAGAAGATGAAAAAGTGTATATATATGAAAAAATTTCTTAATAAATTTAAATTCATTTTATAGTATGACCAGACACATATTATTATGAAGATTCCAATGGTAGGGAATCTCATATAAAATTTCATTTTATTTCAAGATTGTTCCGGTTAAGATTTCAATTAGGAAAATTATTTGAACCTAATCACTTAAACCACATCTATTTTATTATATTTTAATTATTTTTTAGGTTTAAATGTTTATATTCCATTTCTTGTCTTGATGTATCAATAACTAACAAGTATGTTACATGTATGGGATACCGACTTTATTTATACTTTTTGGTTTAGAACCCTTGCCTTTCGTATCCATGTTATTCAAATTATTTTAGATCATATTTTACCGATACATGAAATGATTTAAAATATAATTTTTAATACAATTTTATTTATTTAAAATTGTCTTAAAATAATATTTTTAATAGTTTTATGGAAATTAATTTTGTTATACATTTTATAAAAGAGAAAAAATTATATTTTCATTTAAATTATACAAGAATATAAAAATTTACAACTATCATAACGCCAATTTAATATGAAACATTATATACATGTTTACATAGTTATTTTAATCCAAAAATATTTTTGTCAATATTATTGAATTTTTTATAGAAAATGTTTTCCAAATGAAAGGGTATTTTTTCTTAGAGTAATGAAAATAATTTTGAATGTGATTTATAACTCCATTCATACAAACAGTCAGAGGAAATATTTTTTAAATATTTTTTATTGTGTTTTCTCTTATATTGGATAGGTTTTACTAAAAAAACCTTCATTTATGATGAATTAATGGACTTATATCATTGTTTAATTGTTTGTGGAATATACATTATTTTGATATCGTTCACTTTTTGGTGATTGTGTTCTCTATCACTGTAAATGTTTTATTGAAAGTTATTTTTCTTCTTCAGGTCCATATTTTCATTATCATAGATGAATTAAACAAATTTGTTTATTAAATTTATGATAGACAAACCAAATAAAATTTCTTTATATAGTATAATTTTATGGACAAAGTATTTTCCATCACCTCTGAAATATTCAATATTATTGATTAAATATAGATAATTATTGATTTATAAAGAATTTTGAGAATGAATTATATTAATATTTCTATATATAAGAAAATAATTATACATGTATGTTATAGGAGGGGCCTGAATATAGAGATCGCTTATTTTCATTGATATATATCATTATACAAAATAACAGGAATTCCATATTAGATTGTTATCTTGTTTACAGAAACCAATTTATTAAAAATGTATTGGATGTGTCCTTTATGATAGGATTCAGGATATATTGGCCATGGACTTCTTGATAATATTGTTAATTTCTAGATTTATTCAATTAACTTATTATGAATTCACTTTACATTATCTATGTTAATGTTATGTTGATAGTAACCATGGATGTAATTTTTACTCAAGTTATTGATTTAATGGAATGTGTTATGGTTTTCCAAACATAGAAATTAATTATTCCTTATTTACTCGTGACATATTCTATTGAAAAGAACCCATGCTAAGAATCTAAGATAATGATTTATTTGTTTTCCTTTTCCCAATATATGAATGAGGATATTCTTTAGGATTTCAACATTGTATGAATTTTTATAATATTATGTTTTTATATTTCGATTGAATATGGGATTAATGCATGTACATAATATTCCATTACTTCTAAACTGAAAAATCACACAAGTTGGGATACCTTATATCGTATACCAATGAAATAAATTATATACTGGCTGTAGGTTGTTAGAGTTGGGTCTATTAATGTTGGAATCAGAGAAAGTTGTGTAAGATATTTGGGAACAAGATTTTAAATTAACCCAGCTGACAAGAGAATTAAGACAATCCCTTAAAGTATTCGATAACTTTTACCATTTTATGGTTTTTTACTTTACAGATAAATAATAATATTGATTATGGAAAAAAATCCAGGTCATATATTGATTAGATATACTACCTAATATAATGTAATAAATGTCTATATTCAATGAATGATTTCCCATACTGTGTAAGACAATATATCTAGTACTGAAAATGAGGAGATCATGGTAAAATTAGGTAAGTTGGGTTAGGTTATGTAATATAAAATTTCAAATAAAGAGAAAAAAGATGTTACATTGTATGATGCACCTTTTTTGGATCACTTTATGAACTAGAATACATTTTGTTTTTTTAGAATTACTAATTCATTGTTATGTAAACAATAGATCATGTTCCTCAAAATAATATTTCTAGATTTTTTAATTTTTAAAATAGAAATTTTTTTAATATTTTATTTCAAATGAAATATTTTGATTAAATGTCGTCATTGGTCCATATAACTAATGAGGTTGAAGAAATATAATGTATATAATACAAAAATTTTAGTGTGATCTTCATGAAGAAATATTTTCTTTAAGATGAATTATTGGAAATATAGAGGAATCATCACCATAAAGAAAAATTAATATGAATGTGTTGAATAATTTGAGTTAAATATTAAAAGATTAGACAGGCTAACTGTGGACTACATAAGCAATACAAAAATCACGATTGATATTTTTATTGATGATATTATGATAATTCATTGAAGGTATCTACTTTATATGTTTTTTCATCATATTAAGATATATTGTAATGTTTCATGAAAATAGTGAAATAATTATTTGAATCATATACACCCAAGGATGATAAAGAAAATAAGAGGTTGGATATTCTCCAATAAAGAAAAAATCTGTCAATAAAGCAGAATGATAAGGTGATATCATCTACATGTCATATTTTGGAATGAAAAACCCAGTTACATGCTTAAAGTCTATTTCAAGTGTAGAGAAAAGGTTTGTAGGGATTCTGGATTAAATGGAAAGAAGGAAACCACTATTATCTAGTGATTAATCTATAAACTGATGGTTCATTATTCAAAAAAATGAACAAGCATTAAGGGAAACTCGAACAAAATAGGCTAAGGAGAGAATGCTAATCTAATATGATTGCCAGAATAGTGGTTGAAGTTCTTAAAAATGTCGTGGAAGGTTATTTGATCATAGAAACAAGTTTATATAATTATTTAATTAATTTTATATCTTTTTACACCTTAATAACTTGTTTGTTTTCTAATAAAATAAGATATTATACTAGGAAACAATAAATAAATTTTTCAATCATGAATCATTGTAGAAATATTATTGCAATAAGGATATTCTAAATAGTTCCCACTTTGAAAAATAGATGTAACGTTTTCGAAAACATTATTATTATTACTTTGGATGAATGTTATATAATTTGTGATATGTATTAGATTTATATTTATATTGATAAAATTTATTATCAAGAGAAGAATATTACAATTTTGGATTAATATATGGAATTCAATCTCTTCATAGGGGATAATACAACATTTGAAACATGTATGGATCCACCTCTAATATATTTTATTAATTTAATTCAAAAAGAATAATATTAGATACTACCTATGAATCTAAAAGTTGTCCTTATAATAGAGGATGCACTTATTGTAAAGTCATACAATGATGTGTTTCTTAAAGAACTACCAGGATATCCACTTGTGTGTTAATTTGTATTTTCTATTAATCTAACCACTCATGTAAAACATATATATATATGACACTATATACAATAACTATAGTGAAATTAGTGATATTTAATCAAAATAACTAGAGTTTTGATATAATTGATTATACACCCTAGTTTTTCACCCTGTGGAGACTCAATTCTCTTTCTTATGAAAAAATACGGGATTATGAGGTTTTTCATTAATTATAAATAAATAAATTCCATTTTTATAATGAAAATTTTCATCTTCCCTACATTTATGTGTAGTTTTATTAACCTCAACGGCCTAATTACTTTTCAAAGATTGATCTTTATTATGTGTATCATCAACTATAAGAAAATAAAGAAGATGTTAAAAAGATGAAATTTCATATGAGATATATAGAATATAAATTTATAGTAATTCAATTTGTATTGAATAAGGAAATACCTATTTCTATTGATCTCATGAAAAAAATTCTAAGGATTATCTAAATAATTTTTATTTTGAAATAATTTACGATATATTGATATACTATAAATGTTGTGATGAATATAAGTGTCATTTTCTAATCATTCTTAAGAATCGTAATGAAAAAAAGTTAAAATAGACATTTTACTAAAATTTAATTCTAGATTTAGGAATATTCTTTCCATTTATATATTATCTTCAAGGGTAGAATATTAGTGGATCCCTTAAAGAGTAATGTTGTTATGGACTAGAAAATTCCAACGAATATTACTGAGGTACATAATTTCCTTATAGTATAATGTCACTATCGATGATTTGTTTAAAATAATTATTAATTAGCTAAACCATTTATCAATTTGACATATAAGTTGATTATGTTCATATGACCAGAGTAATGTAAATAAATTTTTGAATTGTTGAATATGAGATTTCAAAATTCCCCAATATTGAATTTACCATTGAGAATGGAATGATTTTTAATTTATAGTGACACATCTATTATGTGGCATTGATGTGTACTTATAAAAAATGGTACATTTTTTTACTATTATTCAAGGAGGATAAATATTTATTGATTGAATTTTACAATCCATGATCTTTAGTTGAGTTTATATGTCTTTTCATTGAATATATGGAGGCATTAACATTATGGTGAAAATGAGAAATATATACAGATTAACAAATTTGAAATGAGTCTTCTCATAGAAATAGTTAATAATTAGGAAAAATAAATTGTTATAACTACTAAACTATTATGATTTCACAATATAATAAAACAGAATGAAGGAAAATAAGGTTAGAGATTCACTGAGAAAGAAATATCATGATTTTTTTTATAAAATGTGAATAAAAAAGACATCAGATTCATATATTTCATAACATTAGATATTAGAATCATTATTGAATGAGAAATATAACATTTATTCAAAATAATTTCCTATGTGTTCTTATTTTAAAAAATAAAACCTTCCATATATGATGATATGAATATTAAAAATAAAATATATGTCATGAAAGATTGCAAGTTGTTAGAAATCATCTATAAAAATGGTATTTTAAATTATGGAAATATACTATGTGTTCCATTAAAACATGAACTAAAAATAGAATAATTAGATAATGATCATATATTAAAATTATCTATACAATATAGTGGAACTGAAATGTATCTAGGGTTTAAAGAATATTTTGGATGGATAATGTGTATTGGGTAATTATAGACTATGTATCAAGACTCTTGGGTTGTTAACATGTATATTATATGATACAACATCCTTAAAGAATCATGAAACCTCTACATATTTATTGGTGGAAATTGGATGGTGTTACTATGGACTTTTTCATTAAATTTTGAATGAATTTGAGAAATTTTGATACCATATGTGTTATTATTGATTAACATATAAATATAAACATTTTTTATTTATAAGGGAAGATATACATTTTGATCCCCTCCTGTGGATCTATATTAATGAGGTTTTGAGACTTCATAGTGAACCTATTTCAACTTTATGTGATAAATAACAATTGTTTACATCAAAATTTTAGGTTATTATTTAGATGTCTCTAAAGATAGATCTACCTTTGATCACTTCCTACCATCCTGATACAAATGGACAATCTGAAATGAACTGTCAAATATTATTAGACATACTGAGATCATGATCACTTGAATTTCAAGGTATCTGAGATCATTATTTACCTTTGGTATAAATTTTTTTATAATAATAGATTCCATTTGAGAATTCAAATGGTTCCATATGACGTATTTCATGGTAAAATATTTCATACACCAAATCATTGGGATAAAGTTTTAGAAAAGAATATTTTAGGCCCAGGTGTCATCCACTGGAATGCTCGACACTGATAACATCCTATTTCTCTCTTTGGGCTCTTGGTGGCTTTTTGGGTTTGCAGCATACCGAGTTCTAGTGCAACAGAGGCTGTGTGGGATGGCTATCTGTTTTCATCTATGATGTTCTTTCGTTTTTTTGATGATTTGGTCTGATATGGTGACAGATGTCGGAATCAATGGATGATGAGGGTGAGTGGAGATGGTTTGGGTTTTTCTGTGATGGTTACTTTTTGGGGACGATCTCCAGCAGTGTGGCTCCGTCAGGGAGGGAAGACGACAATGACAGAGTTGTATGATGGTAGTGAATGGATGAAGGCATGATGGGCTGACGCTATGCCTCGTGGTTCGGGCCACCACGGTAGTGGTGATGCTCTTTGAATTTCAAATTTTTTCTTGTTTTTTTATTGGATCCCTCATGTGTCGTTATCGCTTCTTTTAACTATACTTTCAGAAAATCAAATAAAAATATAAGTTTTAGTCAGTTAAGAAAGTGATGTGATGACTATATAGAATGATATCAAGGTTTCTCAAAGTAGAAAAAATAACAATATAGATATGTGAAGTAAGGATTTATAATTTCATGTGTGGGATCATTCATTCTTGAAGTTATCATAATAGAAGGGTATTGAAATATTTGACAGGAAATGGAAAAAAATACCAAGTTATCTCAAGACTTTTGAATTCTAAAAAGTGTTGGAGTTCTCACTTACTATATATCAATGCCACATAGCCTCTATAAATTTGATGATGGTCCCCATATTTTATTATTCAAAATTTAAATTAAAAACAATATTTTAGTTATCACATATGAAGAATGATAATTGAACCTTATTTATCTTACAATGAAAATCCTATATTCTTAGCACTAGGTAACAAGTGTTGCGGAATCTGGTGACTTGATTGGTGAAGATACATTTGATAAATCCTAAAATAGATTAAAATAAATGGGAACCAAAAAATAATGATTAATTAAAATCCAAAAATGTTCATGATAATAAATTATATAAATTTATATAATGAAATTTTGGAAGGAGGGAAGGATGTAACACTAGATCTTCAATTATATTAAGTAAAGTTGCATTAAAATGAAATAACAACATAATAGAAATGGATTTTTTCAATGAAGTGATTAAAACCTAAATTCATAAATTTTCGAAATTGAATATGAATAAATGGATTTCAATTTTCAATTAATAATTTAGAAATTAACTTATGATGAATTTTTTAGTTTTCTCAGAAATCATTTATTTGTTGGTGAATATTAAGATATACCGATTGTACAAAAAACATTAATTTTTAAGAAATTATAATGATATAAGAATAAATTTAGAGTTTATCAATAATTTTTTATAGACCCTATATATATTAAATAGTAATATATTTCTTATTAAAATCTAATTTTTGATCATAGAAATCTATGCTTATCATTTTGGAAATCTAAGTACATATTTGGTTCATACAAATATTGTTTGTAGTTCTTCTATGTTAAAAAATTATTTACAAGGTTCCTTTTAGTTTTTGTATCGATTAAAAAATAAATCAATTTTTAACACAATACAAATAATTCCACTATAATTAATAATATGCATTAAATTTCTTTAAAAACATTTTTATGCCTAAAACCAACATTTTTATAAAAATCGGTTTCAAAGTTTTTTGGGAAGATATATTAAATGTAATTTTTATCACTTATAGAAATTTAAAATTTTAAAATGGATTAATTATTTGGAATTATCATAATTAATATAATTAAATAATTCCAACATAATGTTTTTTTATGAATAGTAACCATGGTAAATATTTTTCATATTGGTTAAGGATAAAATGAGTCAAAAGGATTAAAATAAAGGAACAAAACTTTTAGTTAACAAAAAACACCTAATTAAATCACATTGGTGGGTTATATATCTACCTTAACCATAACATATTATAATATGTGAAAATAGTTTTGCACTTTATTGGAGAAATACATATACCCAAAAATCGTTGTCAAAGGCTAACCTTTGACCGTTTAAAAAAAAGGAAAATTACAGTAAGCAAGTCCCACAGGACCAAAAAAGTAACCACATACCATGAAAATCAAACATGTCACCACCTCCACAAACAAAAGTTTCATCCAGAGTCACCAATTCCAATTCTGAGCTTTCTTAATGCATTAGATACTTGGCGTACATCCTTCTATGATTCAACTCTTCCAATGAAATGAATTCATTAGTAGCTTGAATCCCTTTATTAAATGACCGGGTAGACATTGGCTTTGGAAAATAAGATTAATCATTTCATGGCCTCCTTAACAGTGAATAAATAATATCCTCCTGGTTCTCATCCAACATCTTCTTCCCTCCCTAGACAACACCACTATACAAGGGCCTAACTATGCCACCATCATTTTACTAGTCACTATCAGTTAGATCCCCCATTTTCCATGGAACTACATATCCTGATAACTCTGTAGTCAGTTTTGATAAAGCTGACAGTTAGTTTCAATCACAGGTAACCATTGTGGGTTGTCCACCACTTCCTTTCCTTCACATATCCCTTTTTTACATTCACATTCACTATGACATCCTCTTACAAAGTGATCTCATTCTGAAAGTTGCCACCATCCTACATATCATTCTTCACAACCTCCTACTACTACCCTTGAAATCGATTTCCCATGGGAACAATGACCATCACAACTTCTTTATCTTGTCCATTGAACCCATCAACACATACCTCTAAGATCCCCACCAAAATATTATCACCACATACATCAGACTCCATGTTTCCCACTACCCCAGGCTGCTGCCCCTCAGCCCAAACAACATTCGTGATGCTGCTACATAGCATGCCTTTAGAACATGGGGCACTCATTCTAGAGACACCCTTCACAACAAACTTCTTCCACCATACCCTACCTTCAGATCTGTTTTAAGCCTATGAAAAAATGCAGTGACCGTCTTATTGGTAGAGTCTGTTGCCTTTCTTCCCACTATAACTGCATCTCTATTCTATGTACCAGAAACCTTTTCATTATCCACAATGGGAAATTTCATTTTCCCCTCACCTAGCCTCACCTTCATATCAAACCACCTACTCAAAACCTCAGCATGACAAAGCGACACTAGATTCCCCATATGACAGCAATTCGAGCAATAGTTAACCTAGGACTCACAAACCGTGACCTATTTCCAACTAAACTCTGCACCAACAATAATACAAATCCCCTTCACCAGGGGATTTAATAATTCCACCATAACACAAATGCAAAGGTTGATCGGGTGACTCACGGTAGAGGTATGAACATCAGAATAGAGAAATCAACCCATCTTTTTTCCAATCACATGAATAAATGAAGGATTTTGAATGGGTAAAAGAAGTTATGGAAACCATACCCATATCGAAATGGAGGATGGGTTAAGATTCATGAAGATGATTAATGACCATCGAAGAAGGATGATAGAGCACCGTCATGGGTTCCCTCAAATGATTAATGTGATTTAGGGGCACTTAGGTGCAGCAGTGTGGCTGACCAAGGACATCTCTCAAAGGAGGAAGTAGATTTAAAACAACTTTTTAAAGGTATTATAAAAATAAAATAGAATAGAATAAAAACACCACCTGAAAAGATGGGTGTTGGTTATAGTTTATGAATCCATAAGATGTTTTCTGGAAGAAGATTGTATTTTTTATTGTTTTTAGTTTTGAAATGAAGTTCGATTAAAATGTCACAATAAAAAGATTTTTTAGACAATATTTAAAAAGCTTAATCGCTCTTACTCTACCTCTTCATTCACTTATTAATGATTATAATTTAAATCAATATCCACCTAATTATGATCCCCTAATTTTTTATCCCTTTAACCCTATAATAGTTAACTTAACCATAAAGATGAAATTACTTAAACCCTAGGCTAGCAACGGAACACGCAATCGCAACACCCTGCTTTGATTGTTGTTCTAAGGATAGCTTATGGACATTGGTTAATTAGAGAACATATCCATTCTGGAAATGAAGATGAATTGTGTTTAGGGATTATATTTGAACTCTATAAATTTATCCCGCGTGGTCTTGTATTAACGATTAATGTTACACTCTCACAATTTACACAAGATCCCGACCTCGCGTATTTTTGTATTAATTGTTCAATTGCTTGCTTAGTTTCTTAAAATTTAAAAACAGAATTCATGAATCATATTAAGCGAATTACAGTATCTCAATGACTCAAAATAATTAAATGAAGAGGGTAGAAGATAGATCGATTACTAAAATACTACTCTTTCATGGGTGGCATAATCATAGTAGAAGCATTTTGCATGTGCAAAGGTTTATAATGGGTATAACCCAATAACGCTTCTACTCAAGAATTCCTGCCCAAATAGGAATATTAATAGAAGAATAAATTTATATTAAACATAAGAAAATAGAAGAAATAAAATAAGAACAAATATGTTTATTACAAAAACAAAATCATTACAACATGAAGGCGAAGAAGAAGTCTTCGTCGAAGGGATCCTTTCTTCAAGAGCTACCCTTATTGAAATGGTATGAGAATTGGAGTGGATCCACTTCTCTTCTGCCATAAAATTCTCAATTCACGTCCTAAACCCTCCAAATGATAAAAATTACAATTTATAGAGGGGAGGGGAGGATAGGTTACAAGTGGTTTCAAGTGTGAATGTGGAAATTCGGCCAAATATTTTATTCCAAATTGCACTGCCCATTTGGCCTCCAAAACATGTGCATTGACTGGCCTTCCAGAAGGTTGATTTGTGCCAAATCATGTACCCGAGCTTTTCTCAAATGTTGGGCTCCATCAAAGCCCTGATGAAGAATATATGGCAGAAATACAGAACCCATGTCCATTCTGCCGAGTCCATCCCACCATTCTATTAATGTTCCATTTACTCCATCCAAATGCACTCGTTAGCTCTAGTGTCCTGAATTAATGTTGTAGAAACATAATCTAGGAACACTGTTACAAAATTTCAAATTCAGATATTAAATATAAAAATATTTATCGTCTAAATACTACAGTGCACTATTAAGGGTAAAACTGGAATTTCACCAAATTTTCAAATGAATGATCAAACCACAAATATTTTATAAATAAACATATTTAACACGATGTGAGGAAATTATTTCATTTATTATCAATAAAATATTCAACAAAATAGTGTTTTATCAACTCCCCCACACTTACCCTTTTTCACTCCTGAGCAAAATCTCATATCAAGTAAACATCAATATCAAATCAAAAACAATTTTAAAACACATATCTTTGAGATCAAACAATTACACACAATGAAAAAAAAGATATCATGCCTCATAAAAAACCATTATTTCAAGTTCTTCATTTATATCATTCAATATATTTCCACTTTATTTATCCTCCCATGCACAAAACACTTACCTCACCTGAATTTTCTCTTATCACACAAATGTCATTTTTTTGCAATGTATTTCTCATCCAAAATCATACAAGGGTCACCATAGGCTTGATAAATTCATGCATCGCCACCCGATGTGAGTCAAGGAAGTATGTTTATCATGAGAGCTTTTCAGGGTTGTTCTGTGGCTTTCAGTTGTTAGGATTTAGATGTGAAAAATTATGAGGCTGAATGAGGAGGGCTTGACTCTTTTTAAAGAAAAATTGCATTAATCTAATTTTCACTTAATGATGGTCTTCTCCTCAATCCCCATATATCAATTCTACTCCATCATCATGAAAAGTCATGAAAGGTTTACACCATTCATTATTTCAGCATCAAAAATTTCAAACTTCTCAAACATGATTTTCTTGAAAGCTCCAAATGGGAACAACTTTTCGCCTCAATTAGAAGCTCCAGAAAAGGAACAGCTTCACTTGTCATGAAAGCTCCAGAAAAGGAACAGCTTTCAATATAATGACTTTCTTCAGTAGAAAACGCATCTTTTCATAATTTAATCTTCCACCAAATGTATCACAGAATGTGGTGACACAACACAAGATAGATTCCCACACACTTAAGCTCAACTAGATTATGTAATTTCACTTCAAGAGTTGGTTGGATAGGTAAAATTGGCTTGTAATGTGGCTAACCTAACAGGATGTACATGGCTTCTAAGAGCTAAAAGGATTAAATATTCAAGGTAGTCAATTATAAAAAAGGATTCTTTGAAATAGGGGTTTTAATACCAAACCAATGCCTTAATCATTTAAACATAAGTACCTCAAACCCTCATGTTTTGACAGGAATAGATAAAATTCTGGTTAAATCAAGCATGGTTTGGTTCTCTCAAGAAGTGAGGTGAATGTAAAGAATATGAAAATAATGGTTTAGAAGCCTCACTGGAAGGTGATTTCAAATATACAGACAGTGAGATGTGGCATGGGATTTAAAATTAAGTGTACTTTTCCTAAAATTACTAAATATTTGAACTTGAAACAAAGACATTTCAGCATTCATTTAAGCTTAGTTTCAAGGGGAAAATTGTTTCACTTATTGATATGGATTTAAAAATTGTGATGAGAATAAATTTATCTCAAAATATTCAAAAACCCGCAGAAAATTGTAAAATAAACACACAAAATTTGAAAAGCACACAATTTTTGTTTAGTTTATTTTGAACAGGAAACCAATTAAAGTTACTAAACTATTAGGTTCCCTCCCCCACACTTAAAATATTACATTGTACTCAATGTGGACCCATGAGATGATATATTCACATGAAATGCAGAATTTTTAAATAGGAAAAATAATAGAAAACTGAAAGGATTAGGAACAGCCTGATGTGCTCAAGTGATGATGGGGTCATGCAGTGTGATAAAATACACTACATCAGTAGAAAGTCCCTCAGTATATCTCTTCAAATGTTTCCCATTGACTGTAAAGCTCCTTCAAGTATCCTCTTGTGTGATCTCCACTGCACTATAAGGAAAAACATTAGATACAATATAAGGACCTAACCATCTGGAACGCAATTTACCAGGCATCAGCTTCAGTCGTGAATTGTAGAGAAGGAATTTCTCTCCAACATGAAACTCCCTTTGTAGGATCATTCTATCACGAGCTGCTATTGATCTTTCCTTGTAAAGCCTTGAGTTCTCATATGAAGACAATCTAATCTCCTCAAGCTCTTGAATTTGCAGCTTCCTTTGGATTCCATCTTGGTCCAAATCCATGTTGCATTTCTTTATAGCCCAATAAGCCCGATGATCAACATCCACTGGGAGATGACATGCTTTCCCAAAAACAATCCTAAATAGGGACATACCAATGGGTGTCTTGTTAGATTTACTATAAGCCCACAATGCATCATCCATGTGCTTGCTCCAATCCTTCCTATTTGGCTGCACGGTTTTATCTACAATTTGTTTCAGCTCATGATTTGAAACCTCAGCCTGACCATTTGTTTGGGGGTGGTATGGTGTTGATGTTTTGTGTGTAACCCCATACTTTCTAAGGAGGGAAGAAAAATTCCTATTGCAAAAGTGTGTCCCTTGGTCACAGATGATGGCCTTTGGTACTCCAAACCTGCAAAAAATTTATGCCTTCACAAAATCCACAACAACATGAGAATCATCAGTCCCGGTGGCCTTGGCCTCCACCCATTTGCTCAAATATTCAATAAGAACCAAAATATACAAGAAACCATATGAACTTGGAAAAGGACCCATAAAATCAATGCCCCACACATCAAAAATCTCACAGAATAGTATGGGTTTTTGGGGCATCTCATGTCTCCTAGAAATATTCCCAGTGTGTTGGAAATGAGGGCATGACTTACAAAACATATGGTCATCATGGAATAAACTAGGCCAATACAATCCAGAGTCCACAACATTCCTAACTGTCCGTTGGGGTCCAAAGTGTCCACCACATGCAAGTGTATGACAGAATTGCAAAACAGGCTCAAACTCATGATCAGGAATACACCTCCTAATAACTTGGTCACTGCCCATGTGCCGGAGGTAAGGATCATCCCACACATAATCCATAGACTCACTTTTTAATTTTTGGACATGATGCTTCTTCAAATTTTCTGGGATTTAGACGAAACAATGTAATTAACTAAATCAGCATACCAAGGATGCGTACCTAAGATGGTATAGAGATGCTCATCAAGGAAAGTGTCTCGAAGTGGTACTTGGTCCAAGGTTTCATCCTCTAGTGTGTGAGTAAGCCTACTCATGTTGTCTTCCACCATGTTTTCTGACCCCTTTTTTTCCTTTATATCGATGTCAAACTCTTGAAGAAGGAGCATCCAACGGATAAGTTGTGGCTTTCCATCTGGCTTCTTTAAGAGGTACCTTAGAGCTGCATGGTCATAAAAAACAACTACTATAGATCACAATAAATATGAACGAAATTTATCTAGAGCAAATATGACCACAAGAAACTCCTTTTCTATGGTAGTATAGTTTGATTGGGCTGAATCCAATGTCCTTGATGCATAGACAATCACATGGGAACGTCCTTCCACCCTCTGAGAAAAGACAGCACCAACTGCGAAGTTGGAGGCATCACACATAAGCTCAAAAAGAATCTACCACCGTGGGGAATGTATGATAGGTGGAGTGGTCAGACGTTGTCTTAGCTCATCGAATGAATTCCTGCACGAAACATCAAACGCATAATCAGAATCCTTTTGAAGTAATATTGACATATGAAGAGCAATCTTATTAAAATATTTGATGAATCACCGATAAAATCCTGCATGACCTAGGAAAGATCTAACATCACGTACACATGAAGGATATGGTAAGAATGAAATAATATATACCTTTGATCTATCAACCTCTATACCATGTTTTGACACTACATGACCTAAGACAATGGAATTATCTACCATGAAATGACTCTTTTCAATGTTTTGGACCAGATTCTTCTCAATACAATGACTAAATACCTTTCACAAACTATTTAGACCTTCATCAAATGAGGAACCATACACTGTAAAATCGTCCATAAATACCTCCATGCCGGTCTCAATAAAATCATAAAAATTACTCACCATGCATCTCTGGAAGGTACCTGGGGCGTTGCAAAGTCCAAATGGCATCCTATAGTAGGAAAATGTGCCAAAGGGATAGGTGAATGTAGTATTCTCCTGATCCTTCGGAGCTATACGAACCTAAAAATATCCAGAAAATCCATCCAAGACACAATAGTGTGTTTTCCCGTCTAGTCTCTCAAGCATCTGATCAATAAATGGGAGGGGGAAATGGTCTTTGTGAGTGGAATGATTTAGTTTCCTATAATCAATACACACACGCCAACTGTTTTTCACCCTCATTGGAACTAACTCATCTTTCTCATTTTTAACAACAGTAACACCACTCTTCTTAGACAGAAACCGAATTGGACTTACCCACTGAGAATTTGAAATGGGAAAGATTATACCAGCCTCAAAAAATTTCTCAACATCTTTTTTAACAACTTCCAGGAGGGTGGGATTGAGTCTCCTTTGTGGCTGTCTCACCAGTTTATCCCCATCCTCCAAGAGAATCCTATTCATGAAAATGGAGGGGCTAATACCTGATATGTCTTCCAATGTCCAACCAATTTCCATAATGTTATTTCTCAATAGATTCATAAGTTTTTCTTCATGTTCAAAAGAGAGATTGTTAGCAATGATAACAGGTAATGTATCAACGCTCAGCATGTATGCATATTTCAGATTTGGGGTAAATGGCTTGAGTTCCAATGTAGGGGTTGATGTTTGGAGGGAGAAATTGATGCAACAGACATATCTGCACAATGAACATCAGTATCAGAACAGAAATCATCATAATCAGAGAATAAAGTACCAAATCCATCACCATACCCAATATCCCTGTCATAATTAGAGTTCACATGATCAAGATCAGAATATGAATCCATTTCAAAATAAAATCTTAGAAAGTCTTGTTCATTCGAAACAGGTGTGGAAGTTCTCTTAGACATTAAACCAGAACCAATACTCATAATCTCCCTAATCACAGGACAATCAAAATCCATGGAGTTTTTACTTGGTGGTTCAAAATGGGAGATAAGAAAAGTAGAATTGTCCGCAGACGGGTACTTCATAGAGTCCATAACATTAAATATCACAACTTCATCCCCAAATTCCATGGAAAGTGTTCCGTTATTGACATTTATGATAGTTTTTGTAGTTTTGAGGAAGGGTCTACCTATGATAATGGGGGCATGAGAACTTACCTGATCATCGTCCACATTAAGCATGTAGAAATCTGCTGGGAAGATCATGTCTCTTAACTAGACAAGTACATCCTCAAGGACTCCCACTGGATATGTTGTAGCTCTATTTTCCAACTGCACCACTACTCTTGTTGGCTTCAACTCACCAAAGTGAAAGGAAAATAATACAGAGTGAGGCATCACATTTATGGAAGCTCCCAAATCACAAAGAGAATCAGAGAAGTGAAACGCCCCTATGGTACATGGGATGGTGAATGTCCCTTGATCCTTGCACTTTGTTGGAATTGCTAGAGTTGGTGTAATGAGTG
The DNA here is from genome assembly GCA_963277665.1 of Viscum album. Classification (NCBI taxonomy): domain Eukaryota; kingdom Viridiplantae; phylum Streptophyta; class Magnoliopsida; order Santalales; family Viscaceae; genus Viscum; species Viscum album. The sequence continues at coordinate 1,762,151,191 of OY728125.1, forward strand.
CTGATACATTCCTTCCAAGGTTGATCCTCACATTTCCCTTGATCCCTCTTCGATTGGTACAAAGTTGTTTTAAGAATTTTTCATACCTTGGAATTTTCTTAATGGCTTCAAGTAGAGGAATGTTGATCTCCACATGCTTGAATGTATCCAAAACCTTTTTTTTATTTCTTCTTCATCCATATTCTTGGTTTGGAAAAACCTGTTTGGAAAAGGAAGGGGTTTAGGAGGAACATCATCAATATTTTTCTTACCTTTATCTTTATCATTGGATTTCTCATCAGTTGGTTTGGAATGCGGTTGCTCTGGAGTTGAGGTGAATCCTGGTGGAATGGTAGGTACAGATGTATTGTTCATTTTATCCCCACTTCTCAATGTGATGCCACAGACATTACCCTTTGTATTTGGAGTGGGTTGGGAAGGTAGATTTCCAGAATTCTTACTCACAAGTTCATGGAGGGCGTTGGGAATCTGGCTCATTTGAGTCTTCAACTCCCTCAGCACCGAACATTGACTCTTCAGCTCATTCTGTTGATTAAGAACAATTTGCTTCAAAATATCATTAGTATTAGAATCTACCTTTGGTGGAGGATTGCCTTGTTGCTGACTTGTTGATGTTTGAGCTTCAAATATCCATTGGGGTTGTTGGAAACCCTGTTGGTAAGGTGGAGGCTGCTGGAATTCTAGTTGAAAAGGGGGCCTTTGTTGTTTTCTAGAGCCATACCTCATGTCCGATTTATCTTTCCACCCTTGGTTGTATGTTGGAGCAAATGAATCAAACTTATTTTGGGGATATGGTTGTTGTTGCTGCTGAAATGGTCTCCCTGGGAATACTGCTGCGCAATCCTTTGTCTCTGGTAGTTGTGGGAAACAGTCAGTTGGGTGGCTTGTCTCAGTGTAAATGCCACAAGTCCTTGAAGGAGGGGGTAGAGATGTGTTTTGTGCCAAAGCAATTTTCCTCACCATATTTTTCAATTATTCATACTTGGTATCAATCAAATGACTCTCAAGAGAAGAAGGACTTACCTGATGTACTCCCCTGATATTTGGTGTACCTCGATCACCATATTGTTGGGAGTTTTGGGCCAAATTTTTGATCAATGCATGTGTGGATGCTAGTGTCTTGTCCACCAATGCTCCTCCTACGGCAGCATCCACCTTGCTCCTCTCCATTGCTGTGAGTCCTTCATAGAAGTATTGGACGAGGAGTTGCTCACTGATTTGGTGATGTAGAGATCTTGCGCACAACTTCTTGAATCTATCCCAATACTCATACATTGACTCTCCTTGTGATTTCTTGATCCCCGAAATCTCCTTATGAATGGAAGTGGTCCTTGATGCTGTAAAAAATCTATGCAAGAAAAGTTGTTTCAAATCATGCCAACAAGTTACATCATTGGGTTGTAAATAATACATCCAATCTTTTGCAGTTCCATCAAGTGAGAATGGGAATGATCTTAATTTGATTTGGTCTTCAGATACATTTCTTGGTTTCAAGGTTGAGAAAACCACATTAAATTCATTCAAATATTTATTGGGATACTCACCCGAGAGGCCATGAAACTTTGGAAGTAAGTGAATTAACCCAGATTTCAGTTCAAAGTTCGATTCGAGATTTGGGTATGCAATACAATTTGGTTGATAGTTAATATCAGGTGCAGCCAATTCTAAAATGGTTCTATTAAGTTAATTTACATTATTTTCAGCCATTGGTTCTTCTTTTATGTTTTAATTGGACTAACATCCAATTCCAATGTTTCCAGAAAAGAGGAATTCACCAACTGGTTGAATATTGAAACTTCCCATAGACTGAGAGTGTCTGATTCGTGCCCTAAGGCCGCGTTCAATCTCAGGGTAAATATCTAAGAGATCTTCGGGATTAGATCGTGTCATAAATCAAATAATAATCAAAATAAATAAAGTGGACCATATTAAAATAAAAATTAAAAGTTTGAGTTGATGGTCCAAAAAGGAGTAGAAGGAAAAAATCAGATTGGGTAAAGACAGAAGAAAGAAGAGAGGAAGAAAATTAAAATGTAAAACAAAATAAATACCTGTAATTGGTTGAAATAATTACTTGCCTCCCCGGAAATGGCGCAAATTTGATAGAGCACTGTCGTGGGCACCCTCAAATGATTAATGTGATTTTGGGGTACTTAGGTGCAGCAGAGTGGATGACCAATGTCATCTCTCAAAGGTGGAAGTAGATTTAAATTTTTTTTAAAGGTATTCTAAAAAAAATAAAAGAGAATAAAAACCCTACTTGAATGGATGGGGGTTGTTTATAGTTTATGAATCTATAAGAATTTTTCTGGAAGAAGATTTTATTTTTTTTGTTTTTTGTTTTGAAATGAAGTTCGATTAAAATGACACAACAAAAAGATGTTTTTTAGATAATATTTAATAGGTGTAATCGATATAACTCTACCTCTTCATACACCTATTAATCATTATCATTTAAATCAATATCCACTTAATTATGATCCCCTAATTTGTTATCCCTCAAACCCTATGAGAGTTAACTTCACCACAAAGATGAAATTACTTAAACCCTTGGATAGCTTCGGAACACGCAATCGTAGCACCCTGCTTTGATTGTTGCTCTAAGGATAGCTTATGGTCAGTGGTTAATTAGAGCACATATCCATTCTGGAAATGAGGATGAATTGTGTTTATGGATTATATTTGAACTCTACAAATTTATCCCATGTGGTCTTGTATTACCGATTAAGATTACGCTCTCACAATTTATACAAAATCTCGACCTCGCGTGTTTTTGTGTTAATTCTTCAATTGCTTGCTTAGTTTCATAAAATTTAAAAACACAATTCATGAATCATATTAATTGAATTACAATATCTCAATTATTCAAAATAATTAAATTAAAAGGGTAGAATATAGATCGATTACTAAAAGACTACTCTTCCATGGGTGGCGTAATCGTCGTAGAAGCGTTTTTCATGTGCAAAGGTTTATAATGGGTATAACCCAATAAAGATTCTACTCAATAATTCCATCCCAAATAGGAATATTAATAGAAGAATAAATTAAAACATAACAGAATAAAAGAGATGAAATATAAGAGTGACAAAGATGTTTGTTACAAAAACAAAATCATTACAACATGAAGGAGAAGAAGAAGGCTTCGTCAAAGGGATAATTACTTCAAGAGATACCCTTATTGAAATGGTTGGATAATTGGAGTGGATCCACTTCTCCTCTTCCCTCAACTTCCCAATTCATGTCCCAACCCCTCCAAATGAGAAAAAATCCAATTTATAGAGGGTAGGGGATGATAGGTTACAAGTGGTTTCAAGTGTGAATGTGGAAATTCGGCCAAATATTTTATTCCAAATTGAACTCCCCATTTGACCTCCAACACATGTGCATTTAACATCCTTCCAGAAGTATTGTTTGTGTAAAATCATGTACCTGATCTTTCCTCCAAATTTGGGCTCCATACAAGCCCTGATGAAGAATATATGGTCCAAATACAGAACCCATGTCCATTATGCCGAGTCCAGACCACCATTGGATTAATGTCCCATTTACTCAATCCAAATGCACTCTTTAGCTCTAGTGTCCTGAATGAAAGTTTTATAAACATATGTTAGTAACACTGTTACAAAATTTCAAATTCATAAAATGAATAAAAAAATATTTATTTTCGAAATACTACAGTGCACTATTAAGTGTAAAACTGGAATTTTCACCAAATTTTCAAATGAATGATCAAATCCAAAATATTTTATAAATAAACATATTTAACACAATGTGAGGAAATTATTTCATTTATTATCAATAAAATATTCATCAAAATAGTGTTTTGTCAACTCCCCCACATTTACCCTTTTGCACTCCTGAGCAAAATCACATATCAAGTAAACATCAATATCAAATCAAAACCAATTTTAAAAACCATATCTTTGATATCAAACAATTACACACCAAGAAAAAAAAGATATCATGCCTCATAAAAAACCATTATTTCAAGTTCTTCATTTATATAATTCAATATATTTCTACTTTATTTATCCTCCCATGAACAAAACTCTTACCTCACTTGAATTTTTTCTTATCACACAAATGTCATTTTTTTTGCAATGTCTTTCTCATCCAAACTCATACAAGGGTCACCATATGCTTGATAAATTCATGCATCGCCACCCGATGTGATTCAAGGACGTATGTTTATCATGAGGGCTTTTCAGGGTTGTTCTATGGCTTTCAGTTGGTAGGATTTAGATGTGAAAAATTCTGAGGCTGAATGAGGAGGGCTTGACTCATTTTGGAGAAAAATTGCATTAATCTAATTTTCACTTAAAGATGGTCTTCTCCTCAATACCCATAGTATCAATTCAGCTCCATCATCATGAAAAGTCATGAAAGGTTTACACAATTCATCATTTCAGCATCAAAAATTTCAATCTTCTCAAACATGATTTTCTTGAAAGCTCCAGATGGGCACGACTTTCCACCTCAATTAGAAGATCCAGAAAAGGCACAACTTCACGTGTCATGAAAGTTCCAGAAAAGGCACAAATTTCAAAATAATAATTTCTTCAGTAGAAAACGCATCTCTTCCGAATTTAATTTTCCACCCAAAGTATCACAGAATATGGTGGCACAACACAAGATAGATTCCCCCACACTTAAGCTCAACTAGATTATGCAATTTAACTTCAAGAGTTGGTTGGATAGGGAAAATTGGCTTATAGTGAGGCTAACCTAATAGACTATGCATGGCTTATAAGGGCTAAAAGGATTAAATATTCATTGTAGGCCATTATAAAAAAGGATTCTTTGAAATATGGGTTTTAATACCGAACAAATGCCTCAATAATTTAAAAAAAAGTACCTCAAACCCTCAAGTTTTGACAAGAGTAGATCAAATTTTGGTTAAATCAAGCATGGTTTGGTTCTCTCAAGATGTGAGGTGAATGTAAAGAATATGAAAATAAAGGTTTAGTAGCCTCAAATGAAAGTGATTTCAAATATAAAGAAGGTGAGATGTGGCATGGGATTCAAAATTCAGTGTACATTTCATGAAATTACTAAATATTTGAACTTGAAACAGAGTCATTTCAGCATTCATTTAAGCTTAGTTTCAAGGGGTAAATTGTTTCAGTTATTGATATGGATTTAAAAATGGTGATGAGAATCATTTCATCTCAATAGTTTCAAAAACACACAGAAAAATGTAAAATAAACACACAAAATTTGAAAAAACACACATTTTTTTGTTTTTTTTGAATTGGAAACCAATTGAAATGACTAAACTAAAAGGCTCTCTCCTGCACAATTAAAATACTACATTGTACTCAATGTGAACCCATGAGATGATATATGCACATGAAATTCAGAATTTTTAAATAGGACAAATAATATAAAAGTGAAAGGGTTAGGAACAGCCTGATGTGCTCAAATGATGATGGGGTCATGCATTATGATAACATCCATTGCATCAGTAGGAAGTCTATCAATGTATCTCTTCAAACGTTTCCCATTGACTGTAAAACTCCTTCCAGTGTCCTTATGTGTGATCTCCACTACACCATAAGGAAAAGCATTAGATACAATATAAGGACCTAACCATCTGGAATGCAACTTACTAGGTATCATCTTCAGTCATGAACTATAGAGAAGGAAATTCTCTCCAACATGAAACTCCCTTTGATGGATCATTCTATCATGATATGCTTTTGATTATTCCTTGTAGAGCCTTGAGTTATCATATGAAGACAATCTAATCTCCCCAAGCTCTTGAATTTGTAGCTTCCTTTGGATTCCATCTTGGTCCAAATCCATGTTGCATTTCTTTATAGCCCAATAATCCTGATGCTCAACTTACACAGGGAGATGACATGCTTTCCCAAAAACAATCCTAAATGGGGACATACCAATGGGTGTCTTGTATACTGCCCTATAAGCCCACAATGCATTATCCAAGCGCTTTATCCAATCCTTCCTATTTGGATACACAGTTTTCTCTAATATTTGTTTCAGATCACGATTTGAAACCTCATCCTGAACATTTGTTTGGGGGTGGTATGGTGTTGATGTTTTGTGTGTCACCCCATAATTTCTAAGGAGGGAAGAAAAATTCCTATTGCAAAAGTGTGTCCCTTCGTCATTGATGATGGCCTTTGGTACTCCAAACCTGAAAAAAATATGTGCCTTCACAAAATCCACAATAACATGAGAATCATCAGTCCTGGTGGCCTTGGCCTCCCCCCATTTTCTCACATGATCAACAGAAACCAAAATATACAAGAAACCAAATGAACTTGGAAAAGGACCCATAAAATCAATGCCCCAAACATCAAAAATCTCACAGAATAGTATGGGTTGTTGGGGCATCTCATGTCTCCTAGAAATATTCCCAGTGTGTTGGCAACGAGAGCATGACAAACAAAACACATGGGAATCATGGAATAAACTAGGCCAATATAATCCAGAGTCCAAAACTTTCTTAGATGTCCGTTGGGGTCCAAAGTGTCCACCACATGCAAGTGTATGACAGAATTGAAAAACAGACTCAAACTCATGATCAGGAATACACCTCCTAATAACTTGGTCACTACACATGCGCCAGAGGTAAGGATCGTCCCACACATAATACCTAAACTCACTTTTTAATTTTTGGACTTCATGCTTCTTCAAATTTGCTGGGATTTCAGAGGAAACAATGTAATTAACTAAATCAGCATACCAAGGATGCGTACCTGAGATGGTATAGAGATTCTCATTGGGGAAAGTGTCCCAAAGTGGTACCTGGTCGAAGGAGTCACCCTCTAGTGTGTGAGTAAGCATATTCTTGTCGTCTGCCACCATGTTTTCTGACCCCTTTTTTTCATTATCTCAATGTCAAAATCTTGAAGAAGGAGCATCAAACGGATAAGTCGTGGATTTGCATCTGGCTTCTTCAAGAGGTACCTCAGATCTGCATGGTCAGAAAAAACAACTACTATAGATCCAAATAAATAAGAACATAATTTATCTAAAGAAAATATGTCACCAAGAAACTCCTTTTGTATGGTAGTGTAGTTTGATTGGGCTGAATCCAATGTCCTTGATTCATAGGCAATCACATGTGAACGTTCTTCCACCCTCTGAGATAAGATAGCTCCAACCGCGAATTTGGAGGCGTCACACATATGCTCAAAAGGAATCTCCCACCGTGGGGGATGTATGATAGGTGGAGTGGTCAGACGTTTTATCCCATCGAATGAATTCCTGCAAGAAACATCAATCACAAAATCAGAATCCTTTTGAAGTAATCTTGACATAGGAGGAGAAATCTTACTAAAATCTTTGAAGAAGCGCTGATAAAATCCTGCATGACCTAGGATAGATCTAACATCACGGACACATGAAGGATTTGGTAAGGATGAAATAATATCTACCTTTGATCTATCAATATCTATCCCATGTTTTGACACTACATTCCCAAAGACAATGCCATTCTCTACCATGAAATGAAACTTTTCAATTTTAAAGACAAGATTCTTCTCAATACAACGATTCAATACCTTTCCCAAACTATTTAGACATTCATCAAATGAGGATCCATACACTGTAAAATCATCCATAAATACCTCCATGCAGGTCTCAATAAAATATGAAAAAATACTCACCATGGATCTCTGGAAGGTACCTGGGGTGTTGCAAAGTCCAAATGGCATCTTCCAGTAGGCAAATGTGCCAAAGGGACAGGTGAATGTAGTCTTCTCCTGATCCTATTGAGCTATAGGAACATGAAAATATACAGAAAATCCATCAAAGAAACAATAGTGTGTTTTTCCAGCTAGTCTGTCAAGCATCTGATCAATAAATGGGAGGGGGAAATGGTCTTTGCGAGTGGAATGATTTAGTTTCCAATAATCAATACACACACGCCAACTTTTTTTCACCCTCATTATAACTAAATCATATTCCTCATTTTTAACAACAATAAAACCAGTCTTCTTAGGCACAAACTGAATTGGACTTACCCACTTAGAATCTGAAATGGGAAAGATAATACCTGCCTCGAGGAATTTCTCAACTTCTTTTTTAACAACTTCCGGGAGGGTGGGATTGAGTCTCCTTTGTGGTTGTCTCACCAGTTTAGCCCCATCCTCCAAGAGAATTCTATGCATGCAAATGGAGTGGCTAATACCTGATATGTCTGCAAACGTCCAACCAAATGACCTAATGTTATCTCTCAATAGATTCAAAAGTTTTTCTTCATGTTCAAAAGATAGATTGTTAGCAATGATAACAGGTAATCTATCACCGCTCAACAAGTATGCATATTTATGATTTGGGGGCAATGGATTGAGTTCCAATGTAGGGTGGTGATGTATGGATGGTGAAATTAATTCCACAGACATATCTGCACAATGAACATCAGTATCAGAACAGAAATCATCATAATCAGAGAATAAAGTACCAAATCCATCAGCATACTCAATAGCCATGTCATAATCAGAGTTCACATGATCAAAATCAGAATATGAATCCATTTCAAAATCAAATCTTATAGAGTCTTGTTCATTATAAAGAGGTGTGGAAGTTCTCTTAGACATTAAACCAGAACCAATACTCATAATCTCCCTAAGCATAGGACAATAAAAATCCATGGAGTTTTTACTTGGTGGTTCAAAATGGGAGATAACAAAAGCAGAATGGTCCTTAGAGGGGTACTTCATGGAGTCCATAACATTAAATATCACAACTTAATCCCGAAATTCTATGGAAAGTATACCCTTATTGACAATTATGTTAGTTTTTGCAGTTTTGGGGAAGTGTATACCAAAGATAATGGGGGCATGACAACTTACCTGATCGTCCTCCATGTTAAGCATGTAGAAATCTGCTGGGAAGATCATGTCTCTTACTCGGACAAGTACATCCTCAAGGACTCCCGCTGGATATGTTGTAGCTCTATTTGCCAACTGCACCACTACTCTTGTTGTCTTCAACTCACCAACCTGCAAGGAAAAGAATACAGAGTGAGTCACCACATTTATGGAAGCTCTCAAATCACAAAGAGCATCATAGAAGTGAAACTCCCCTATGGTACATGGGATGGTGAATGTCCCGGGATCCTTGCACTTTTTTGGAATTGCTAGAGTTGGTGTAATGAGTGCTGAGAAATTCCTTCCAAGGTTGATCCTCTCATTTCCCTTGAGCCCTCTTCGATTGGTACAAAGTTCTTTAAAGAATTTTCCATACCTTGGAATTTTATTAATGGCTTCAAGTAGAGGAATGTTGATCTCCACATGCTTGAATGTATCCAAAACCTCCTTTTTCATTACATCTTCAGCCATATTCTTGGTTTAGACAACCCTTTTGGGAAAAGGAAGGGGTTTAGGAGGAACATCATCAATCTTTTTCTTACCTTTATCTTTCTCATTGGATTTCTCATCAGTTGGTTTGGAATGAGGCTGCTCTAGAGTGGATTTGAATCCTGGTTGAACGGTAGGTATAGATTTATTGTACATTTGCTTCCCACTTCTCAATGTGATGGCACTAAAATTCCCCTATGGATTTGGAGTGGGTTGGGAAGGTAGATTTCCAGAATTCTTACTCACATGTTCATGGAGGGCAGCGGCAATCTGGATCATTTGAGTCTTCAACTCCCTCAGCTCTGAACTTTGACTCTTCAACTCATTCTATTGATTAAGAACAATTTCCATCAAAAGATCATCAGTATTAGAATCTACAATTGGTGGAGGATTCCCTTGTTGCTGACTTGTTGATGTTTGAGCTTCAAATCTCCATTGGGGTTGTTGGAAACCCTATTGGTAAGGTGGAGGCTGTTGGAAGTTTGTTTGAAAAGAGGGCCTTTGTTGTTGTCTAGAGCCATACCTCATGTCCGATTGATCTTTCCACCCTTGGTTGTATGTTGGAGAAAATTAATCAAACTTATTTTGGAGATATGGTTTTTTTGCTGCTGAAATGGTCTCCCTGAGAATACTGATGTGCAATCCTCTGTCTCTTGTAGTTGTGGGAAACTGTCAGTTGGGTGGCTTGACATAGTGAAAATTCCACAAAGCCTTGAAGGAGGGGGTAGATATGGCTTTTGTGACAAATCAATTTTCAACACCATAGTTGTCAATTCTTCTCACTTGGTATCAATAAAATGACTCTCAAGAGAAGAAGGACTTACCTGATGTACTCCCCTGATATGTGGTGTACCTCGATCACCGAATTTTTGGGAGTTTTGGGCCATCTTATTGATAAATGCACGTACGAATATTGGTGTCTTGTCCACCAATGATCCTCCAGCTGTAGCATTCACCACGCTCCTCTCCATGGGTGTGATTACTTCGTAGAAGTATTGGATGAGGAGTTTCTCACTAATTTGGTGATGCGGACAGCTTGTGTACAACTTCTTGAATCTCTCCAAATACTCATACATTGACTCCCCTTGTGCTTGCTTGATCCCCGAGATCTCCTTATGAATGGATGTGGTCCTTGATTCTAGAAAAAATCTCTGAATGAAGAGGCATTTCAAATCCTTCCAACAAGTTACATCTTTGGGTTGTAAATAATACATCCAATCTTTCGCAGCTCCATCAAGTGAGAATGGGAATGCACTTAATTTGATTTGGTCTTCAGATACATTTCTTGGTTTCAAGGTTGAGAAAACCAAATTAAATTCATTAAAATATTTATTGGGATCCTCACCAGAGAGGCCATGAACATTGGAAGTAAGTGAATTAACCCAGATTTCAGTTCAAAGTCTGATTCGAGATTTGGGTATGCAATACAATTTGGTTGATAGTTAATATCAGGTGCAGCCAATTCTTGAATGGTTCTATTAAGTTAATTTCCATTATTTTCAGCCATTGGTTCTTATTTTATGTTTAAATTTGAATAACTTCCAATTCCAAAGTTTCTAGAAGAGAGGAATTCACCAACTGGTTGAATATTGAATCTTCCAGTAGACTGAGAGTGTCTGATTCGTGCCCTAAGGTTGCGTTCAATCTTAGGGTCAAGATCTAAGAGATCTTCAGGATTAGTTCGTGTTATAAATCAAATAAAAATTAAAAGAAAGAAAGTGTAACATATTAAAATAAAAAATAGAAGTTTCAGTTGATGGTCCAAAAAGAAGTAGCAGGAAATAAAAGAAGACGAAAAAAAATCAGATTGGGTAAAGACAGAAGAAAGAAGAGAGGAAGATAATTAAAATGTAAAATAAAATAAATAACTCTAATTGGTTGAAATAATTACTTGCCTCCCCGGCAACGATTCCAATTTGATAGAGCGCTGTCGTGGGAGCCCTCAAATGATTAATGTGATATTGGGGTACTTAGGTGCAGCAGAGCGGCTGACCAAGGCCGTCTCTCAAAGGATGAAGTAGATTTAAAACAAATTTTTAAAGGTATACTAAAAATAAAATAAAAGAGAATAAAAACAATACTTTAATGGATGGGGGTTTGTTATAGTTTATTAATCTATAAGAATTTTTCTGGAAGAATATTGTATTTTTTTTGTTTTTAGTTTTGAAATGATGTTCGATTAAAATGACACAACAAAAAGATGTTTCTTAGACAATATTTAAAAGTCGTAATTGATCTAACTATACCTCTTCATTCACTTATTAATCATTATAATTTAAATCAATATCCACTTAATTATGATCCCCTAATTTTTTATCCCTCGAACCGTACGATATTTAACTTAACCACAAAGATGAAATTACTTAAACCCTAGGCTAGCTTTGGAATACGCAATCGCAACACCCTTCTTTTATTGTTGTTCTAAGGATATCTTATGGAAAGTGGTTAATTAGAGCACATATCCATTCTAGAAATGAGTATGAATTGTTTTTAGGGATTATATTTTAACTCTACAAATTTATCCTGTGTGGTCTTGTATTACCGATTAAGATTACACTCTCACAATTTACACAAAATCCCGACCTCGTGTGTTCTTGTGTTAATTTTTCAATTGCTTTCTTAGTTTCATAAAATTTAAAAACACAATTCATGAATAATATTAAGTGATTTACAGTAGCTCAATGATTCAAAAGTATTAAATGAATAGGGTAGAAGATATACTAATTACTAAAAGACTAGTCTTCCATGGGTGGCGTAATCATCGTAGAAGCGTTTTGCATGTGAAAAGGTTTATAATGGGTATAACCCAACAACGCTTCTACTCAATAATTCCAGACCAAATAGGAATATTAAGAGAAGAATAAATTTAAACAAAACAGAATAAAATAGAAGAAATAAAAGAAGAACAAAGAAGTTTATTACAAAAACACAATCATTACTGCATGAAGGAGAAGAAGAAGGCTTCGTCGAAGGGATCCTTGCTTCAAGAGATACCCTAATTCAAATGGCTGGATAATTGGAGTGGATCCAATTATTTTATTCCCTCAACTTCCCAATGCACGTCCCAACACATCCAAATTAGAAAAACTCCAATTTATTGAGGGGAGGGTAAGAGAGGTTACAAGTGGTTTCAAGTGTGAATGTGGAAATTCTGCCAAATATTTTATTCCAACTTTCACCGACCATTTTACCTCCAAAACGTGTGAATTGACCAGCCTTCCAGAAGGATTATTTGTGCCAAATCATGTCCCCGATCTTTCCTCAAGAATTGGGCTCAAGACAAGCCCTTATGAAGAATATATATCCCAAATACATAACCCATGTCCATTCTTCCGAGTCGATCCCACCATTGGATTAATGGCCCATTTACTCCATTCAAATGCACTTTTTAGCTCTAGTGTCCTGAATAAAAGTTGTAGAAATTTACGTTAGGAATAGTGTTACAAAATTTCAAATTCAAATAATAAATTAAAAAATAGTTATCTTCGAAATACTACAGTGCACTATTAAGGGTAAAACTGGAATTTTCACCAAATTTTCAAATGAATGATCAAATCCCAAATATTTAATAAATAAACATATTCAAAAAAATAGTGTTTTATCAAAGGAACAAATTTATTATATTATATAATAATGTTTCATATATTTACATGTTTTCCACCGACCTCGCTTATAAAAGGGAACCTACTCCCCTCCATTATTTAAACTACTTGAGATACGTATCTCTACCAAACCCTATCAAAATACAATAAAAATATCTCCCCAAATCCTAGGGATCCATATCTCCCCAAAATATAACTTCATGAAATCATAATTTATAAAGAAATGGAGATGTCTAAAAATGTATGTATATGTTCCAACTATGATTTTTCATGATACCTTCCTATTAAACAACATAAAAATGTTCAATAATCATATTAAAATAAATAAGTTAGTATTTTAAACATATTTATATGTTTATATTTTAATGTTACATCTATTTTATGTCTTTTTTACATCCCATGGAAAAAAACATCGGTTGTGTGTAAGTATGACCTACCATCTCCCTAAAGTTGTGTATTTTATTTTTCATCAATGATTAACATGGATGGTTATAAATATTCAATTAATGAATATATATATATATAATATATATTAAGTAATTATTATTTTTCAAATATAATATACCTTCTACCTTCTTACCCTTTCATCTTTTGGAAAATGTTAACTTTTCTCATGTGTACATGTGTACTACCACCTCCAAAAAAGTTATATGATTTTTTTTCTCTTTAGCACCATTAATTGATAATTCTAAAATTTTATGAAATGAATAATAATTATATTCACGAAATTATCAACATTATTTAGATGATGTAAACATTTCCTACATCCTCTAACCATTTAGTAACTTCTTCTCATCTGGTTATTTTTGGGGTTTACATGTTTATTTCCCATTTCTTCTCTTATTAGATAATTAATTAGAATTTATTTTACAAGTAAAGGATATAGAACATTATTTGTTTTTAGTAAGGAATATTTTTCTTCTATATAAATGTTTTTAAATTATTTTATGGATGTTTTAAACTAAAAATGATATGTTAATAAAATGAAATTTGAACTATTTATGACTTTATTTACAAATATAAAAAAAGAATCCCCTTAAATGAATTCTGAGCAAGCAATTTGTTTGAATTTTTTAAAAAGAAAAAATTAAATTTATTCTTTTAATGTATATAGAATTAAACTAATTTCACATCATTATACCATTCATTATGTTGAATATTTATTTATAATTTTACGTGGTTATTTTCGAATAATATATTTTTCTTAATATTTTTTGGAATATTAATTTACAATTATATCTATATAAAATGTTTTTATATTAATAAAAAATAAAATGAATTTTCAATGTGATTTATGACTACATTCTCACACAAATTTACATAGGTTTGTTTAAATTTTTTTTATTTTTTATTTTTTAAAAGCTTGGTTTTTCTGAAAAACCTCCATTTATGATGAATAGATGTTCTTGTATAATCATTTAATAATTTATTAATTATAAATGTTTTTATATCAGTCAATTTATTTTGATCTTGTCCTTTATGACTATCCATTATTCATTAGAATTATTTATATCCTTCATGTTCATATTTTTAATATAATATATGAATTTATTATTTTTTAATATTAAGATGATGATGTTTTAAATGTATACCATTTATATACCTAATATTAATAGGGGGAAAACATTATTTCATTTTCTAGGGAATTTTTCCAAAAATTTTATTCAATAGAGAAAATTATTAATATATAATGAATTTTGAGAATGAATGGTATAGATCATTCAACATACGAGGAATTATTTAGATGTAAAAGTGATATTTGGACCCCAATTATACAGTACCCCTTTATGAATTGATTGTTCTTATAATAAAAATAGTAGTCATACTATAATAAATTTTTATGTACACTACACCACCCCATTTTAGATGAATTTCTCAGTAGTGACCTCAATGGTGAGATTATTGATTACATAGAAAGGGCCTAAATGATAAAATCAAGAATGTTTTTATTTATACATTTAATTTATTATGAATTTAGTATATATTATACTTGTAATTTTAATGTTGTTATTATCCATGGTTTTACTTTGGACTCATGTTGTTGATTGAATGACTTGTGTTTTTATTATCCACTCTGTTATACAGATTATGCCTTATTTTCTCGTAACAATGTCTGATGTATATAACCATTATCAAGTATCTAAGATAATCCATTATTTCCATTTCCATTTATTTAGGTATAAAGAATCACATTATGAATTATTTCAAGGATATAATAATGTTCCTTATGATATGATTTACTATTTTAATGGTAATGTGAGAATAATGTATGAATCTAGAATTACATGTGTACTAAATAAATTTATTCTGAATAGATTGATCCCTTGTATCTTGCACTAATGTAATATAGTTAAAACTATTTATTGGTTACTATAGTACATGTCCTTGCATTTTACATTGTAACTCCCTGACCTAGATTTTATTAAACTGATTCCCTATTTCGGTGAACCATATGTCATGGTGTGATCCTCCTCATACGAAAGAGTTTTTGGACTAGTATCAGGGGTTTATAGGTGCTATACCTTTGAGACTATAACCTTTTTTTCATAGATGAACACAATGGAAATAGATGAAACATCATAAAATAAGACAAACTGTATAAATAATCCACATATGCATCATTACTAAATATCCTCCTGGGTAATGTCATAATGATTCTATATACATAATATGGAGGGTGGTACACAATAATCAAGTGTAGTAAAACTAGCCCAAAATTAAATAAAACATAAAATTCCAAATAAAACATATCCCCAAAAGTCCTGATCTATATCACAACTATCATCATCCAAAATGAAACCAATACATACAATCAAGCATAAAACTCAATCCATTACTTGAACCAATAATAAGAAAATACGGAAAATTTAATCAGGAATGAAGGTTAAAAGTCTACATATCCTTGGTGTGGATATAAATCAGTAGAAAACAACGAATTGTTTCTAATGAAAATCTAGTTTTTGAGAATAAGTCATTAAAGTGGTAAATAAATAAATGGTATAGTAATAATAATTATATATTGAAATAACATGAATCAAGTTATGCCTCAGGTATCAATAGGAAAACCCATGCCAACACTTCTTTCATCGACCCTCACTCAAATCACTTATATCAATGGGAGACTCATGTATCAATTCGATTCTAAGGCTCATCACTAAAGAAACCATAATCATGTTTCGTGATAGGATTCCACATGGTCCATATGAACAATCCATTTGAGTAAATCCTAAGTAAACTACTAATAATGTTTGAATAGAATGGACCTCCCCTGAAAATAAGAACTATGACTCAACTAGAATCCATATCTCACACATAATTCATTCCATACTAATAACAATCAATCTGAATCCAAGGAGATGATTCTATGAAATAATTTATTATACAAAATGGTATTCATAGATGTAAATTTTCATTATTTAATGTCAATTTTAAATCCACTCTAAAATGATCACGGTGTTTTTAAGATAACTGATCATACCTGTCCATGTTATTTTAGTGTTGAATGTGGTGAAATTTTTTAGCGTTTGTAAAATTTTTTTCATTAAAAATACCATGAAAATTATAAGTTTCAAGAAATTATTTATATAAAAAAAATATTTTTTGTCTCAAAGGAAGAGTTTCAATAATTTTAGTAATCTTTTCAAAAGAGGGATAAAATAAAAGGTTTTCTAAATCTCATTGTTCAAAAGCTAGAAAAGACATGTTGATGTTGGAAAACCAGAAGTGATGTATTTTCTAGGAATGGTGGAGTTTATAGGAATTAATATTGTTTCATGAAAGTAATTGAGTTTCACAAAAACTGTTATTTTTTCATAATAATAGGGACATACTTCTCATTTAAATGATAATTTTTTTTTGGAGTATTTCGTATCACTCTGATTTCAGGAATGTTTAATGTGAAGATAATTCTTATGAAAAATAATAAATCTATACTAGAAGAGGTTTATTGAAATTAATTTTTTAGAAATAACTATTTATAAGTTATTTTTATAAAGGGGTTTTTTCAAAAGCTTAATGTTTCATGAAATAGTTTTTTTGGAAGTTGGTAGTTTCTATAATGTTTACAGTTTAATAAAAAATAATGGGGTTTCATGAAAAAGGGAATTTAAAGAAATATACTTAAGAGATCATATTTCCACATTGGAAAAGCATAAAAAAATATTGAAGCATCATAATCGGACCTCCATGATGAGAAAAATCAAACATGTGTCCTAAAATATAGAGAATGTCTTCATTTCGATAATCTATGAAAGACTTCACCCAAAGTAATGAGCAAGGGTGATTCAATTAAAGTGATCCAAGAGAGGTAGAATGTTTTCCCTAAAAGTATTGTAAAGGTAGTGAGCTTGGTATATAGTTACATTGGATTAGAAATTTAAATCCAAATCATATAGTAAATCTTAGTGGATTTTGGGTGCAACTAACACACTATAATTGTATTCACCTTAGACTAGCCCTTAGCGGTGGACCATGTAAAACTAATTAGTTGGGTCTCCTTTTCTACGGAAATTTTTATGTGATTTAATTTTTAATTTTAAAATATATTAATAGTTTGTACCAATATGGGGATATGATCCATCTAATTTCAAAAAAAAATTGACACCATGATTTACCCTTCATCTCTCATGGTGTTCTGGGGTATAAACATTTGTATCAGAGCTATCACGTTGTAGACAATAATATATCTTCTAGTTTAACTTTAGTAGATAATTCATTAAACATATGGTAAGTTACCTTTTTTAAAAAAAATCCACACTTTGTATAACATAATGAGAATGAATAATTGATCTATTTGAATGGATGTTCTCTTTACAAATGTTCATGGGATTTTAGTCAGGGATGTAATAGGACTATCTATGGATAAAAATAATAATAAACACTTGATGATGATGAAAAAGATCGAAATTTTATTCCTATAGCTCTATATAATTAAATCTAATTAATGTTCCATTGTTTTACTACAACAATTTCCACTTGGAAAAAAATTTAAAATATAAAATGTGGTAACAAAGTGAAGGTGTCAAAACTATATGTTTTACATCATAATTTTCATGACCTAAAAATTAATCATAATGAAAATACATATAGTTTATTTAACCTCATTAATAATGTAATTGTACATATTTTAGGTCATATTAATGAAATTAAATATATTTATATTATAAATAAAATATTGATAATTATTCAACTTCTGTACAATCTGAATGAAACTGCTCATAAGGAAAGGGATTAGTCCAAGATTTATCTAGATGATATATTATACATTTTGGTGTATTGTGAAATTATATTCATCCCAAAAAATCCAATTTTTCAATAATGTAAAGACATTTAATTTAAAACCATTTAAAACCAAACATTTCTAAATTAATTATTAATGGAGTAGATGTGGATAATGAATTTCTATATATTCTTTCTATAAAATTCAAGATAGTAAAATGGATATTCAAATGAATTTTTTTGTTGAATTTTTTTTAGTGTGGTAAATTTGGGAACATTTCTTCTCAGTGCTCATGAAAATTAAATGATAAAAAACTGAATCATAAATCTTACATATACTTCAAAAGAGGTTCCCACAAAAAGGGAACTTCAAATTAAGAAATCAATTTGTATGAATAGGCCTCGTTTTCAAAGGTGGACATGATGACAAGGACTTTTTTGAGGATATAGAAATATTGTTTACATATAATGTTTAGTATTCCCAAAAATGTATAGTTTAAATGGTATAACCTATAAAAGAATAATACAATCATCCAGAAGGTTTATTATGATCTTTAAGTGGAACTTGTGTGTGTACTCAATGAGATTGACTTTAAATGGGAGAAAAATATTAAAATTGTTGATTTATTGTTATAATAAATTGAGTAAGTGGATCATAATGATGTAGATACTGATCAACTACAATGTAAGTAAGGATAATGATCAGGATATGTTATAGTGTTTAAAATAATAATTGATGAGAAAGAATAAGTTGTCAATGAACTTAATTTGCATTTGGAGGAAAAGGATATGATAAATGAGGTAATTTAAAAAGAAGAAATTATCTAAGGGGTAAACGAATAACTAAACATAAATAGGGTAAATAAAAAAACTATAGTTAAAAAGGTTCTCCGACATGGAGATTTTTGAAAGAATCAAACGTGATTCTGAAAGGAGTAAAGATTGCTTTGAATGATAGTGGAACAAAACTTATGGGTGGAATTTGAAATTTATATGACACAAAAAATTAAATAGATGGAAATGGGATGGGGAAAAGGGGAGTAGTAATAAGTCCATACCATCAAGGTGTATCATATTCTAAAAAATACATCTTCAAACCAAAAATAGGCCTTGAACCAAAAAAACAAAGAGATAAATAAACATCAATTATCAAGATATAATACCTGATGACATAAATATTAAAAATCAATGTACATGTGGTGTAATGTTTGTGAGAAGTCATTTCCTCCTATTAAATTTCAATTTTGTGGGTTTTGTAACAATACCATGTTTTATTGTGATAGGAAATGATCAATCTATTTTGGGGAGTACCTAGTAGTATATAAAGGAGAATAGAACTGTATCCATCATCAAAAAAACAATATAATTTCAATGGAAATTTTTTGTTCATTTTTCTAACATTTTAAATAAATATATATCATTGGAAGAAGGAAAGGTGAAAACCATAACTATAGAACTCAGGGATAGGTGAATATAGTTCATCTAATAAAAATAACCATTGAATATATATACTCTACTCTAGAAGAAGAAGATTATTATTAGTCAAAAACACGTGATGAAAATATATTTAAGATTACATCTTATGAATCAACTCAATCATGTACCCCATGGAAGGAAAAGAAGAAGATTGAGAATGCCATCTATGTTGATATTTCACCCAAATCTATAAATACACATAGCATCTAGATTATGGGTAGTGGATTATCATCCCACATAGCAGGAAATTCATTTTTATTTAAAAATGTTAGATAAATTGTTTAAGGGAAAATGTGACTCAAAAATTATTGTTTTTTGAAAATAAAAATCTAGGGAAATACCCTGTTGGAATGTGATGAGCTCAAGAAAACAGAAGATCTCAATGTGAATTGTTTGTATAACACTCTACTGAGTGTGAGTCAACTTGGGGCCTTAAGACTTTTTGTGATATATAATTAGAATGTATCTATTATAAATTGAAAGTAATTTAATTTTATCATGAATTTGTAGAGAAAAAATGGTAATTTACACTAGATTTTCAGCAAAAGAAACAATATTTTTATTAACAATTAAATATTAAAACAACTTGTGGAATTAGAGGATGGGTCAAATTAATCAACAGATCTTGGGAACCTATCCAAACCAAAATCTATTTTAGAGATTAATAATCTAAATCATGATCTATAAAAAAACTTTCGAAGCATGTATATATGGAAAAATGGTTTTGAATTTGTATCAGGTGAGGAACCAAAGGGAATCCAATATTCATGATCTAGTACACAAAGAATTGTGTTGTTAAATGAATTTGGATGGATCATAAAGATACTAGTACCTAATTATTATTATTTTGATGATTATGGAAGAACAACCAATGTGATGTTTATGTGGGGTAAATGTGAAGTGATTGATTGAATGAATAGATAAATTTGAAGAGTTCAGAATAAAACTAGATACACAATCAATATATTATAGTAGAAAATAGAACAACATATACATAAGTTGAATTTGAAAATTACATTGAAAAAATGGAACTATGAAAGAGGAGTCTTTTCTGAGAACACCTCAAAAAATGGGGTCATTGAATATAGAAATGCACACGTGAATAATATTTACAAAGCTTTATAGATTGGGAGCTGTGTTTATAGTAACTATTGGAATGATGATTTTGAAGTTGCAGGGAATACTCAATATCAAACATGGTTGAGTCCAAGATAGGAAAAGATACACTTTGAAATATGGAAAAAAGGAATCCCTCACTATGGTATTTCCATATCTTTGGAAGTATATGTTTCATCTAATTCAACGAATGAAATCAAGGAAAGTATAATGATGTTCCATATGAAGGGATATTCCATGGGTAATTAATGAGTTGTAAATCCTATAAATTCTAAAACAATGATCTTAGAAAGTATGAGTAGAGAAATGATATAAATATAACTAAGGATAATATTATTAATATGTCTAATATACCATATGTTGATATGTTTGAATATGATAAAGTACATTGAAAAGGGATAAATTCAAATACATAAATTACGAAAGGCTTCCCAATCATTTTTGGTTTACCAAATAATGATTATTCAACTATATAATTTTAAGGGGACTACAATACAAAATAAAATTAGTTGGATCCTCATATTATAAGTATATAAGAAGAATTATAACAATCCAAAAAAAATTAGGGATCAGAGAGCACTTACACAAATATGGAGAATGAGGAATGTAGCACATTTCTCCCTCTAATAAATGGTGATACCAAACTCATCTGAATAGGCAGCAAAGGATAAATCATTGGTTAGGTCCATGAAGGAATAAATAGATCATATTAACAATAACTAGACATGGGTTCTTATTAATAAGACATAAAATGAAATATTTATTGAAAAAATAACAGATCTTCTCGAAATAATTTGATGAGATGGGAAATGTGATAAAAAAACAAGGCGTACATGGTGTATAATGTCTATGAATAAATATAATTCATTGTGTTATGAAATTTTTCCTAAAATAGCATGACCATATTCAATTAGTATCTTATTTCCATTAAATTTTAAATAGGGTACAATGTTTATCAGATTAATGTAAATACATAATTATTAAATAGGGATCTTGAAGATTGTTTTTTTCTTAAAATACCACTGGGATTTATTATTGAAAATTTGGAAACAATGATTTATTGATAAAATAATGATTTAAATGTTTTAAATCAAGATCCATGAGCATGGTACTATAAAAAAGATTCTTATATAAATAAGATTAAATTTAAAATAGGAGGTGTCAAAAATAATCTATATGTTATAAAATAAAAGTGTAACATCCTGATTACAGGTGCTTCCCAAAGGTCACCCATACCCTTTATGTCACATGACCTAAATTGCATTTCCCCAAACGCTTGAGGCTACTAACAAGCAGCAAGGGCCAAGGTCTGATAATATGAAACCTATGCTCTCATTTGAAATGTATACAAAACTGAATAAAATATAGTAAACAATAGTGGAAGCAGTAATACCATACAGAAAAGTAAATATAGGAGGATTGATAATAATAAAACAAATAGAGTACATATATAAATGATGAATGTCACGTATTTATAAGATAAAATCCAAAAAATTAAAAATTATAGAAATACAATACTAAACCAATGTACAAGAAGGAAGTAAAGTTCTAATAGCATTTCATTCCTCATCATTGTCACATGATCTCAAACTCCAACATCAATCAAGTACCTGATAAAGAAAATAGAATACCCTTATCAATTCCTAAAACCATATAATCTTCTCCTATCCAAAATCATGACCTAAACTGGGTGTGAGATGAATCCCAGTAGGCAACCATCGAAATATCAGTTCCAAATAGTTAGTGAATATATATAGCAGGTAATAAGTAGAAATGAAGAAATAAACTAAAGAGTAATCAAAATTAAACAATCCTATAGTTTTAAATTACTTTAATTTACATTTCTAAATTATTTAGTCCATTGAATAATGTTATCTCATGATCTATCCCATTATTTGTATGCCCTATGTAATAGAAAAATATATGTCTCAGAAACACTCAAAACCAACTAGTATGGTCGAGTCAAATCCTGTGCATTGATCACAAACATTAAATCATTCACAAGAAACCCTCTAGGAAAGTTCTCACAATATAACCCCTCTAGTTTAAAAAAACATCAATTCCATAATTAATATAATAACCCTCTAGTAAATCTCTCATGATATAACCCATTAGGCCATACATATCACTAAATATTAACAAATGACCACCTCTGCATCTCTCAAAGTCAATAACCATTTGGTATTCATAACAACAAATTACTATAACAACCACCAGGTAGATCTCAATGTTAATGCCCCTAGGTCAATGGTCATTTAATAACAACTATCTAGGTAGCTCTCACAGTCAATACCCATATAGTCCAAGACAACCACGTAGCTCTCACAATCAACACCTCTTTGGTTAACATAACAACAAATTATACATAAATAACCCGACCTCAGGAATCTCTCAATGTCAATTCTCATTGGTCATGCTTTCTAAATGAGAATCACGTGCATCTCAAAGAAATACTATCTCCATCCTAACAATACAAGGAATGGAAAATAAATCAAACCTAACCTGCTTTCTAGACCTAACGACCATTCAATCAAACATGGAAAATAAACCCATAATCAAGGAAATAAACCTTATTCTTAATAACTAAACCCTTTCAAAAACAACCACACCATAACAAGTCTTAAATAGGTTTAAATTCCAAAACATGAAATATTCTAAAAATGGGTATTCAACACTTTTAGCATATATAATCCAAATATAGGAAATGAAAGGCACAAACTACCTACCTCGATGTAATGAGATCACTATTGATGAACACCAACCCTTGAATTGGCCTAGAACATCATAGATCTACAAAATGTTTTAATTTTTCAATAATGGATAACTCAAGAGAGAGGAGAAATCGAGAAGAGAGGCTCTAGGGAATGAGAGAACCCACTGGTGGGAATCCAATGCACCCAATGACATCTCAATCCTATCTTGGATGGAGGAATAGTTTGCGTTCGAAGTTCTCAGCTATCTCGTCACTCTATTATATGAAGCATGGGAAGAATAAGTTGTTCCAAAGATGAGACGTGAGCCCTCACTGATTAATAAAATAAAAAAGAAAAGTACACCACATGTTCATTTAATGTTCACACCATGTATTAGCCTTAATCGGCCCCTGATTAAGTAGTCTGGAAGGTCACCCACATGGCCATGTACTCGGCTATTACACAACTAGTACATGGCTACATGCAGAAACTAGGTAGAAGCCTTGTACATAGAAAATTTAAACTTTATTCATTTTTCATAAAAAACAACGCAAAATAAAGATCAATACCGAAAGAAGAAGATGTGGGTTCTTTTAAATTTCACCCATTAAAGAAATTTTCCCCTTAATTTCACTTCCAATAATGTTGATGGAGAAACTTCATTAAACTTTGGACACTGTGATGGTACGTTGGCCTCCCTCTCTAAAATCTCATCTTGTACTAGCATGTGGTTCCATTTCACCTGTACTAGAGGAACCGGCCAACCATGAAGAACCATGGTACTGTGATCCAAAATCCGATTAGGGTGATCCGCGAAGGATTCATCCACCTTGAAATCAACCATTTCATGTTGAAATACATGAGACATGTCGGAAAACTAATGTCGTAGGTGAGAAACATGAAAGATGTCGTGCATATCCCAGTTCATGTATGGTAAATTCAACCAATAGGAAATTGGCCCGAGTCTTTCCAAAACATCAAATGACCAAACATATATAAGTGAATGTCACCCCTGTCTCATAATCCTTCTGTGTCCCAACCTCGATGAGATATGTTAGAAAATTAAATCTCTAAACTTGAACTATAGAGGTTGTCTCTGTTGATCATAATAAGAATTTTTTAGGACTATTCAGTAGTCATCCTCTTCCAAATCAACTCCACTTGCTCAGTGGTGTCCCAGACAAAATGAGGTCCTAGCATAGCTGCCTCTCCTGCCTCTAGCCAATATAGGGGTGATCGTCATGACTTTCTGTAAAAATACACAGAAGGTTCCATCTAAATAGTCACCTGAAAATTGTTATTTTAGGAAATCTCCACCATGGGTATGTGTCTCTCCCTAGAAGCCCCAAAATCTAAGATGCATTCTCAAAACATTTCCTCCAAAACCTGAATCGTACGCTCAGACTTTCCGTCTATCTAGGCATGGTAAGTTTTACTCAGAAGTAAAAGTGTAACTAAATACCACTATAGTCCCTTCCAGACATGAGAATTAAAACGGGTGTACCTGTCTGAAATGAGAGAGTGTGGAACCCCATGAAAATGTATAATATCTCAGATTTATAACCTTCCAAACTCATCAAAGATGAATGTTTCCTTAATCATATTGCATTGTGAAGCCTTCTTGAGTCTGCCAAAAACAACCTAAACTGCAACATTACCTCATGGAGAACTTAGTAAACCTATAACAAAATCCATTTTGACATCATTTAACTTCCTATATAGAATGGGTCACTGATGTAAAAGTCCTCCAGGTTTCTGATGCTCAGACTTCACCTACTAACATGTGGAGCATATAAAAACATAACCAGCTGCATCTATCTACATACCTAGCCCCCAACACTAATCGTGTATATCAGGATACATTTTGGCGACACTAGGTTGAACTGCACAAACTGAGGAATGAAACTATCACATCAACACTCCATGTATATCAGCTGACACCCATACGCATCCATGGAAACACAAGATCTAATCATATCCTACAATCAACCTAGGAGTAGGTTCCTCTCTTGACACACTCTACTATAGGAATAGGCCTTCGGAATATGATAGCATTTACATTCACAATTGATCCAGCAGAGTAGAGGTAACAACTACATATGATAGAAATGTTCCCCCATCCTATCGTGCACCTCTATATGAATCTCAAAGAACATAGCCATAATCTTCCACTCACTACTAGCCTCTAGAACTACCTGTATCTGAGTACTCATACTCAACACATCAGCCATTGTGTTTCTTTTTCCTGGAATGTCGACAAGATCAATGTCAAAAGACTTAAGGTACTCAACCCACTTTTACTATCACACATTCAGATCACACTGAGTAAAGATGTACATGAAACATTAATGGTTACTGTACACTAAAAAAATTCCCACCCAAAATAAAATGTATCCAATTGCGTAAAGCATGTTCAACTGTGGCCATCATGAGATTTTGTGTATAGTAATTACTCTGATGTGGCCCCAACTATAGAGACCCGTACACAACAACTGATTCCCCCTGTATATGACCTTCTCATAACCCGATGTCTAATGCATCACCTAAAACGGTGTAGCTCTGGCCCAGCTCTGGAAAAATCAGTATCGATGTTGAAGTTAATCATCCCAAAACTATCCAGGTATGTTTTCTAAAAAACCATATTTTATACATAGTAAACAAAAACAATTACAGAGATCCAAAATTTTACAAAAATACAAAGTATTAAAATAACAAGATTCATTTTTTAAAAAAAAATCCCAATGAATATATTATAACAATTCTGTAAAATAATATTCATAAAATATATATTTTTATCCCCCCTTTTGAAAAATATATAAAGATAAGTAATGAGGGGATAAGATGCCAATCCTTAGACTTCAAATGGGAAATGATGAATTCTGTTATTCATCCACCATGATTAGTTTAAAACAACACCATTGATTATAATACATTTGATCATCAAAATAATTCTTTAACTCCCATTTAAAATTAGGATTACAATTTTTTATTCAACTTTAGAAAGATAGTATGTTGACAACTCTTCCTTCTTTCAATAATTCACATCAACATCTTTTTTATAACATTTAAATTACTCTATATTAATTAAATCACTATTAGACACAATATCATTAGAGAAATTTTTTCGATCATTTATACCTGTGATCATTCTTTAAACCATATTCTAGAATATACATGTTTTTCTTTCCATTTTAGTGTTAACAATATTTAATGCCTTTTCATCAACTGCCACTATATGTTCACAGGATGGCCCTTTCTTCATAAATTTTACTTTATTGTATATTTTAAAAAAATACACAAGGATCATATTATTGACGATTTTATAATAGAAATATCAAAAAAAAAATAAGAAAAAATACATTATTGGTGACATCCTTCACACATATCATTAAAACCGTCTAAATGATTCTTCGACATCATACATTCCATTTTAAAACTATTAATAATGAATTTTAATATTTATCTCTATTATTTAATATTCTAATTTGATAAAATGTTCTTCATATATCTATAAACACCTAATAATGACCTCCATATACTCTAAAAAACATGGAATGAATATAAGAGAGAAATCTTATCACTACATGAAAAAACTATCCAACATTAGCACTATTATTTAACTCATTAATTCATTATATTTTATCAATATACATTTTATTATAAATAACTGAAATATAATATAAACATTTTTACCTTTATATTATATATTTTTATTGAAATGTTCTCTACACATAGTATATTATTTTTCATTAATGTTATATTTTACAAAAGAAAACATTCTGATTTGTCTTAATCTCTATGTATTTTATAACTACCTTATTCTATTATTGAGAACCATTATTTTTTAAAACAAATATATCATACATTTGATCATTTGTCACAATCCCCATTGATTTAAAAATATAAAAGTCTAACTTTAGATACAACACACATCTCATCTTTTATGTTATAGTAACATAAATATTTAAAATATCCTATTTTAAATAGGTATCCATTTATTTCTAGAATCCAGACAAAACACATATATCATTTAAACTCATCACCACACACACACACACACATATATATATAATATCAATTCATTTCATTTATCACACATCTATGTGACACTATAAATTTTTTTTAGAGATAGAAATGATTTATGGGATAATTATAGATAATATATTAATGTACATTTATTTTAAATTCCCTTGGATGTATTATGAATCCAATCTTATAATTACAAAAGGATTCACCAAAACCATTTTTTAATTAATAGATTTTTTGTTAGGAATCATTTAATGATATGTGTAAATAGATTAGGTCTCTATACAAACCATAAATGATTTCTTCAAATTCAATGTCGAACATATTCTTATCTTTGAAAATTAGTTCAGAAAGAACTTATAATAAAATTCAATTATATATTTGAATTGGGAAGATAAAGGTACTCCAATTTTTTTTCGAATTATTAGTAAATAATATATATTATTTTTATTTAAACTTCCATATTCCCTTCTTTTTGACTACTTGTAATAATATTCCTTAGTATGGACTTTTTTTTTAATTTTAGTTAGTTTCTGTATAATAATTTTTTTTACATGACATACATTGTTTTCATCATGTATCATTATTAGATTTAATATAAATTTTATGAATTTTTCAATAACATGTAAAACCATTTGGACATAAAGATCATTAATTGGAATATGTAGATGAATTATTTTCACATAATCTACCAAAATAAAAACTCTCACATTTTTATTCGGAAGTTGATTGTTGGGAATAATATTTCTTTGTATATTGAACATTGTAACCCTTAAAATAGATATATGGTAAGGTGATAGTAGATATCAATTTCAATCAATTTATCCTCTTAAATTTTTAGGAATCTAATTTTATCAATAATTTTTTATTCTCATTTAGAATATTTTTTATGAAAATGTTGATCTCCTTAGGTAAATAAGGTCTTTTTAGGGAATGTATGGCCTTGATGATGAAGGTGGATCTTCATATAGTTATTACTAGTGTGTTTTTTCTTCTCATTGATCCTTTCACATGAACTAGTTTATCAAACCATACATCCAGGTAATTATTTCTCTTAAATTATATATTTATGTCTACCTGTCTTCCATTTTATAATTTATATCCCCTTGTTTCATTTCCTGGTCAAAATATTCATGAGGTGGAACTCCAAAACCTACACCTCTGACACTTCTATGTTATTCTAGAAACTTCAAAACCAATAAATGGGTTATTAATTTGGTATAATCATTGATGATTTTTTCCTAAAAGTTATATAATGTATTGTACAATAAGTATTAATTATGTGGTAATAATAATTTAATGTACAAAAAATTTCAATTATTGAATACTTACACATGATTCCCATACTGGTTTTGTGTTTTCACCTATTATTTTCTCCTTTTATTTACTCAAATCCCTTTTCATAGCACATGGAATGTGTTGGAAGTGGATTTATATTAAAATTAATCTATTTTAATATAAATAGTTAAATATAATTATGTTGTTTTTTTATATCACATAAATGTTTTACTATATATTTAAAATAAAAGGATTGTTTTTCAAGTGAAGAGTACCATATCCATGATATATGTTAGGGGTACATTTTTTTGACGCACAATACCTTTTTTCAACACTCCTTTCCTAACAATTAAAAATAAATGTGCATAATACATGTAATAAAAAATAAAATATTACATTTACAATGTAACAAAAATAATTTATCCTCACGATGAATAATAAAATCATTAAATATTCCTTATTTTATCATGTGTTTATATATAGTTGGTGGATGAGGGTTTAATTTACCTTAAACATCACTAAGATGATGCTTTATAATATGTTTCTTAAACACTTTATGGGACTTTTCAATGTACACTAATAAGAATTTAATTCAATAATAATTTATTATAAATTTTCCCTTCATGGAAAAATAATGTGTAATAAAATTTAATAATTTTTTTTGATAAAATAGATAATTTATATCATAATGTTACTCTAATGTCCTCTTAAATTATTATAAATAATATAGTCAAAACATTGTGACACATGTATACAATAATAAATATGTGAAATTCAATAGTGACCCCCAATATAACTAATAAAAATTTAATTTTCAGAGTCAATAGGCTAGTCATGTGAATTTTATCCAACATCAAATTTTTGGCCTTAACATATCACCTTAATAACTTTTTTAATAATATCATGTTATGATGATCCAATATTTTTTATCCATATGTTATTCAAGTTCTATCAGTTCCTCAATTTCAAAATTGTTAATTTTTAGTCATTAGGATTGGAAAAATCAGTATGTGGAGAATCCAGTATCTTAAAAATTAGTAAAAAATATAATTTTGTTTACATAAATGATAATTTGAACACGTAATATTATAAATAAACACATTGAATATTAAAAAATCTATCATATTCTTTAAACTC
Organism: Viscum album; assembly: GCA_963277665.1. Classification (NCBI taxonomy): domain Eukaryota; kingdom Viridiplantae; phylum Streptophyta; class Magnoliopsida; order Santalales; family Viscaceae; genus Viscum; species Viscum album. The sequence continues at coordinate 1,762,181,065 of OY728125.1, forward strand.
ATAAAATTATATAAACATTGAAGGGATTTTACCCCTATATAGAGTATCCAAATAAACAATGTATGGTCTGATCTAATATACAAGATATCATCTACAATGGGAACACATAAAAATTATTGTGAAATCCCAATGAAAGGGTCATCGCCGATGGAATTTTTATTTTACCATGCAGATGTTTTATAACAACCCATACCTTACATACATGGTTAATAAATCAAAATTGAAGAACACTTATTACAAAATATAACAAAACCATGAAAGGACCGTATAGGTATAGTGTCATTAGAAACTGGAAAACATAAACAACTGGTTCATAAAGCATCTACATTATCTCCCATTTATTTCATCATATCTATAGTCCCTTTTGGAATATCTTACTTAATACCCTTCTTCCTAACCTGGGGAACGAAAACATACAAAAGGGTGAGCCCAAATGCTCAATAAGGGTAAACAAAATAAATATCAATCACATAAAAATAAAAAATAACATTTTGGAAATCATACCCTGCAAAAGAGATCATAATTTCAAAACATGGGATAAATCATGGTAGTGAAATATAATCCCATTAATCATAACATAAAACCTGAAACTTTGTGTCATGCACATATTATCATAGAGAATCATTTCTAATTAGTGAAGACTCATTTCCAAGACTATCTTAGTGGACAAAGTCCATTTTTGAACCGAGTTCACTCCTCATTTCAGTCCTATTTTACTGAACTGGTTTAACCTTCCGTTCCATCCATGTCTATCTCATGAGATATAAAATCTTTACCCAATGCATTAGAGGGAGATATATGTCCCACCCATCTCATATTGATACCATTCTTTTGTGTGCCACAAAATTGTAAATCATACATCATTGCATAACCTATGTAATAAAAATGGGATTCTTAAACATCATGACATCATAACACAATTCATATAAGATAAAGGAATACATAAAAATAATTCCATCATAACATAATCAAATCAATGTAATAATAGGGATAGAAACAGAACCCTATATTATCATAGATGGAAAATAATTTTGATAATACACTTGAACTCCAATCTTGAGGAAAATATCCTTTATAATTCAAAAACATTTTACTTTCATAAAATGTAATACAATTTAAAACTAAAAGAAGTTGATTAAAAATAAACATGAAAAATTGTAATGGATGCTTCTTCAAAATAATGTTTTAAAAATCCATTCATGCTGTATAAGTTAAAAAAACATTCTGCTTGTACTTTTGTCTGAAAAGTCAAAAAGTACCTCTTACGAAAAACGACAAAAGATTCCTTTCATATATTTAACTAAAAACTCACCGAAGGTTAAAATTGGATTTTAAAAATTGTAGGTGGATGGAAACAATATTACATATTGAGGAAACATGGATGTGGATGATAAAATACACCCCAGTAAATTCTGAAGTATAAACAATCTCGAATAAAAATTGAGATTGTGAGATTTTCCCTTACCTTAGGTTCGATTTTCTTCGTAAGTGTCCGAACCTCCTGTATAATGATTTAAATAATGTTATTGACTTATTCCAGAATCATTCTTATTTTTATGATATCATATATGGTCATATTCTTAGCTTCTTATTAGTAATATTTCATTGCTACATGTTATTCGGGTGTTTATTACCTTTTGTTCTTATGCGTGTTTTTTCGAATAAATTATTATTTTTATTTTTAGGTTATAGATAATTCATTTATAGAATGGTATTAGTGTAATATATATCATATTAATTCATTCAATTAATTTATATAATCATTATTCAATGAAGATCATGTAGAACGAGTCGCATCACATCGTGGAGACAATATTCCGTACGTACGCACTAGCGATGATATCGTTCCCATGATCATGGAATTGTATTGGAGTGTATATATACTATTTAAGAACTAATATAACTTTAAAATAATCATATATAGTCATTATTTACACCATTATACCCATCCAAGTAAGGGGTGGTGGAAAATAGATTACACCACGGCGTGGAGACGGTATTCCGTACGTACGCACGCGCGGTGATGTCGTTTTCTGTAGGATGGATAGATGGTGAAATAGAGATGTTTCATACATATAATAATATATCAGTATATTAGTGATACTGATGTAATTAATTAATAATGAAACAACTAAAGAAGAATAAGTGGAAGAAGAAATAAAGTTGAATGAATCAGTAACGGACATTACCTCTTCTTTGAAGCGCCTCTTTGAGAGCTCCTCTTAGGGCACTAAAATTGGTCTTTGAAGAAGACCAGGACCTCTAGGATGTTTCTAGGGAAGTGTAGAGGATATATTTTCATGGGTTGGCCGAGCTTGAAGGCTCAATGTGGTGTGAGGAAGAGAGGGAGGAGGTTCCCTTTTATAAGGGAGGAGAGGGGCACCTTTGGAAAAACTAAAAATATTTTTTTATTATAAAGTCAAATTCAGTTTTTAAAAGCTCCAAATTGAAATATTTTGAAGATAATTTGGGGATGGGTTTAAATAATCTCATAAAATAGAATTTAGTCATGTTTAGGTATCAATTTTAAACTTATCATTTAGATTTAACTTTAAGTTAGATAATTTAAGTTTTACTGTGTCTTCTTGTTTTCTTACACTATAAGGTTAATAAACGTTCTATATCAAGCCAAACGAACCCCAAGTTGTTTATTATTAATATATATAACCTTTTCTAAGTAATTTATCCTAACCATATATTTTTATGAATAAAATAACAATTAATAATATAGTATTTGTTTTAAAAACAATTTTATGTCAATTTTGACACTATTTGGTAATTGATTTTTGTGAAACTCATAACAAAATGATTAGTTCAAAAAAATTTAATTAAATCAATAATAACATGTCATATTAACATTTAAATTTATTTTAATTCATAAAAATTCTGAAATTCATTTATTTGGGTATTTATAACATCAATTCTTTCAATGTTTCATTAATAAGATAATTACTGCCTCATCATTGTGTCATTAATAAATTAAATTATTTAATGTCTAAAATTTATAAATAAAATATCATTTTGTAGGAAATTTTTTTATCTTTCTAGTGAATATTTATAGTCGAATTTATCTTATGTATAACTCTATATTAAAAATGCTTTAGTTATTAAACTTTGATTTTAACTATTTTAACAATTCTTTAAATAAATTGATAATAAATGTCCTAATCTAATCCATGTGGGCCTAAATGGTCATATTTTACTCCTAAGGTTGTTTTTGGTCGAATTACACTTATCCAACAGAATTAGGACATGTGTTAGGGTAATAATAATATCATTTTTACCCTAAACTACCCAATTTACTTTTAACCGTGGTAAAAAAAGTAAAAAGTTTCTATTCACCAAAAATTATTTTCATCTCATTGAACCCAATTTTAGTCCTTGATATTAACCACGTCTCTCGGATTTTCTAAATTCCACTCGCAGAAGTGGTAAAATTAAGTTTTATGAAAAAATTCAGTTTTTTAACTACCACTTAGTGGTTTCACTATTCATCAAAAAATGAATGTTTCTAGAAAAATACCAAAAATTAGGCCTAAGCTATATTTGATATTATGACTTCAAAAATTATGTTTATTTTACCAAATTAAAAACATATCATTTAAATTAACTAATTTAAAAATTAGTTCCCGTCGTCATGACAAATAGCGTGTTTTTAAGAGATAATAACTATCAAAAGATTGACACTTTTTTATGTCTGGTTTAAATGTGAAATTACATCCAATGAACAACATTGTATTAAATTGTAAACATATATTCTAAATATACTTTAAAACCACTCAAATTAATAATTTGTCACTATTAATTATTTTGATTAAAAAAGTTGTTTTTAATTAAAATTTAGTAATTTTCACTATTCATCAGAATATGAAAGTTATCCGAAAAGTACCAAAATTTCACCCTAAGCTAATTTTGATATTACGAATCCAAAAATGAAGTCCATTTTGAAAAATAAAATTTCCAAAATTTCAAAAAATGGTTATTACTATTCATAATGGTTAGTCTTAATAATATTTTAATAGCATATCGTTGTTTAGTGAAACTCGGTATTGCGTACGATGAAAGCTATTGAGGAAGGCCACTGTTCCGAGTAAAGAAAGCCAAGCTAGTGTTGTGTGTAGTGAAATATTCCTTTGATGATTTATATAACATAAAAACAAAATATTTCTCATAAAAGTCTCAAGTGTTTAATTCTACCCCCCTTAAAATGAATTTCACCCTTGAAATTCGTTACTTTGTAACAAAAAGATGAGGATACCTCTCCCTCATCATATCCTCATGCTCCCATGTAGCTTATTCTAATTGGTGGTTCCTCCATAAAACATTCAACAAGACAGTGGTCTTGTTCCGCAGGACTTTTTTCTCTATGATCTATAATCTATATCGGTTGTTCTTCATAAGAAAGATCTTGCTCCAGCGGTACAACTTCTGAGCTGAGTACATGTGAAGGATCAGGTATGAACTTTCTCAGGAGAGATACATGGAACACATTGTGAACATGAGAGAGATTCGGTGGAATCGCCAATCGGTAAGCTACGTTTCCAACATGATCCAGTATTTCGAAAGGACCGATATATCTAGGGCTCAACTTCCCCTTCTTTCCAAATCTCATGACCCTCTTCCAGGGAGATATTCGTAAGAACACTTTATCACCCACTTCAATCTCTAGGTCTTTTATTCAGTTGTCGGCATAACTTTTCTTTCGACTTTGAGCTACTCTTATGTGTTGTTGAATATATCGGACCTTTTATGCCATCTCAACAACAAGATCAGGTCCTAATAGCTTTATTTCCCCAACTTCATCCTAGAAAGTTGGAGTCCTGCATTTCTTTCCCTAGAGAGCTTCATAAGGAGCCATCTGAATACTGGAGTGAAATCTATTCTTATAAGAAAATTCCACCAAAGGGATGTGTTGATCCAAACCACCTTTGAAATCCATAGATCAAGCTCTCAATATATCTTCTAGAGTTTGAATTGTTCTCTCAGACTGACCGTCTATTTGAGGATGATAAGTAGTGCTGAAATTCAACTCTATATCCAGAGTATGCTGAAGAATTCGCCAGAACATCGAGGTAAATCTCAGATTCCGATCAGATATAATAGAAATTGGTACTCCATGCAATCTTACCACTTCCATTACATATATCCTCGCAAGCTGATCCAGAGAGAAATCCTCTCTAATAGCAATGAAGTGTGCAGACTTTGTAAGACGATAAACTATGACCCAAATAGAATTATTGCCTTTGGATGTTTTAGGAAGTCCTGTGACAAAGTCCATAGTGATGTTTTCCCATTTCTATTTGGGTATGGGTAATGGTTGTAACATCCCCTTAGACTTCTATCTCTCAGCATTTCCTTGCTGAAAAACCAAGTATCGAGAGACATATTCAGCAACATCTCTTTTCATGTCATCCCACCAGAAGTACTCTTTCAGATCCCTATACATCTTCGTGCATCCAAGATGAATAGAGATTGAAGAACTATGAGTCTCATATAGAATCTCCTTCTTTAATTTTGGGATGGGAGGAACACAAACCCGATTCCTGAACTTTATTATCCCATCACAATCAAGGTTGAATTCAGGAATATTTCTCACCTTATTTTGTAACTCTACATCTTCTTTCTGCGCCTCTTTAATCTTCACATGTATAGATGGTTGAACATTCATTTGAGAAAGATACGATTTTCCCCCTTCCATTATAATTCAATGATCCATCCTTTGTAAATCCATAAATATTGGATCTTTTGTGATCCTCATCATGGATAAACTGTAACACCCCGAGCTTCCACGATACGCCTCTCTTTCAATAATGCAATAGCTTGCATTGTACGCAAGTTCGAGTTCTAAAACACCGCGACTAATCAAAGTAGCCGTTATGAATAGTAATAACCACCTTTTAAAATTATAGAAATTTTATATTTCAAAATGGACTTCATTTTTGTATTCCTAATATTGAAATTAGCCTATGTTGAATTTTTGGTATTTTTCTGAGAACTTCTAATTTTTTATGAATTGTGAAAATTACATAAAAACAACTATTTTAATCAAAATAATTTATAGTGATACTATTTATTGGTTTTAAAGTATAATTAGAATATATTTTTACCATTTTATCCAATGGTGGTCATTAGAATTAACTTAACATTGAAATTGGACATAAACAATTGCCAATCTTTTGATATAAATTGTTTCTTAAAAACACGCTATTTGTTGTGACAGCGAGAATTAATTATAAAATTAATTAATTCAACTTATATGTTTGGAATTTTTTAAAATAGACATCATTTTTGAATTCGGAATATCAATTATAGCTTAGGGTTAAATTTTGGCCTTGTTCTGAAAAACTTCAATTTTTGATGAATAGTGAAACCACTAAGTGGTAGTTAAATAACTGATTTTTCGTTTAAATGAAATATTACCACTTCTGTGATTTGATTTTCAAAAATCCAACAAACATGGTTGTCATTAAGAAGTAAAATGTGGTTCAATGAGATCAGAATAATTTTTTGGTGAATAGTAACTTTTAAGTTCTTAATCGCGATTAGAGGTAATTAGTGTAGTTTAAGGTAAAAATAATGTTTTAATAATATGAGATGAGCATGACACTTGTTCTACTCCTATTGAATGAGTCATGGCCGACCAAGACAACCCATGGGTCAACTTGGGGACCCCATGGAGCCACTTTAGTTGGAAAATGACATTAATATATATTTATTTAATGTTAAAATTAAATTGACACAAACATGAGTTATTTTACTAAAACAGTTTTTTAGTGGGGTTACACAAGTCCAAATTTTGATTATAAATATTCATTAGAAATCTAAAAAGATTTCCTACATCATATTATTTTTTTTATAATTTTTATACATTAAATAAATTAAATTATTTATGACATCATTATGATGCAGCGATGACCTCATTATTTAACGATATAAATAAAATGAGAAGATAATGCAAAATCCCAGGCTTACACTTGTCCAAAGCCTATTGGATGAGGATATTTCGAAACCTTATCACCTTAGCCTCGAATTATATAAGTGTGGGACCTTTAGAATCCGAAAATCATTGTGAAATAATGTAACATTTCAATCTTTCCAAAAGTGCCCCTCCTCTCCACTTATAAAAGGCCCCCACATCTCCCACCTCATTTACACTTTCAAGCCATTTGTCTCGGCCAACCTCTGCCCAAATAATCTCCAAACTTCCCTCTCTTACTCCTAGAAGACTCACTTTGTGTAGAACTCTTCCCAAGGAAGCCTTTGGCTCAAATCAAAAAGAGTTACCCGATTTTGAGGTAATGTCTTCTCTAATGTTGTTTTGTCTTATTTTTCTTCTCCAACCCCCTAAACTCTTTTTATTCATTTATTTTGAAACAACACAAGTATCCTCAATATACTAGGATGTTTTTATAAGACGGATTTGAGCTACACTTACACACACCTACATCTAACGGTTAAAGAACATATGGTTTCTGTGGATGGAAAATTTCTGCCTCACGAAACGATGATTGTTCAACACTCATATAACACCTTAAAAGGTGGCCATTAAGATGTCACTATTTTTATATTTGATATATAATATGTTTATGTTTTAATTATTCTTCTGTATTTTTCATTTATGGCATACTTTATGATTTCCATTATGGGTAAAACGCGGTAATTTCATTTTAGGAAGTGCGGACTACCGCCCCCTCAAAGTGATTTGAATCGTTAATGCCATATGTGGGATGTATAAAGGATGGAGTAAATGGTATTATACACTATATTATACTGTAATTATATTATAAATTTATATCATTATGATTTCATTCCATTAAATACGAAATAGAAATGAAAGTAGCGTTCATGCGTACGTACGGCTTACCGTCGCCATGAACGGTGCATTTCATTTCTTACCTCTAAATGTTACGTGACATTATGAATGAATGTATATACTGTATATATATCATATATATGACATATAAATCATGAATATAATTCTGGATATAATGGATATTCTACCACATGAACAACTTATAATTATAAGAAGTTTATTGTTGACTCAAGTACCAAAGATCGACAAAACGACCGTTATTAACTTAAATAATTACATAATGTTCATAAAATTGTAATAAGTGATATAAAAAGGATAATGAAATATAAAATGGTTAGTAATAAGGTAGATATTAACTCTAGTTTATTATTCAGGAGGTTAAAGAATGGTTGAGTCAAGTCGGACACAAGGTAAGGGAACTTCTTAACCCAATTTCCATTCTTTGGGTTAATCTCCTACTTTCAAATTATGTCATGATATTATTATGTCCTATATTGTATTTTTGCATTATTTATGTGTACTTATAGTGAATACACATTATAGATGTACTTTATTTAAAAAAATTATCTTTTTAAGGACTTAGTCTCAATCCCCTTTCATTGAGGTATATTTGGTTTTATACACAACTTTCTTTTATACGGTGTATAAACCCCTATGACTTTTACGTTTATTCAAAAGGAATCTTTTTATACGAAGCGTTTTTCTAAACGACAAAAGGGAATGTTTTTCTTTCCGTACTTATGCGGCGACAATGACTTCTCCGCCGCCGTGACCATTATTTGAGTTTCGGCTTCCTCTACAAGCCATCATTTTTTTAATGAAAAATAAATACAAAGTTTTAACTTTCTTTTATTTTGGTATTGAAAATGGTTTTGAAAGAATTTTTATTATATCAATGTGTTGTATTGAAATCTTGTGACTGAAATGTGGAAATGTTATGTTTCCTTTATGCATGTTTTATGTGATATGATTATGTTATGGTTTATGATATGTTTAAACCTATTCATATGAGGAATGCATTGGACTTAATAAGTGACGGGTGGAGCCCGCTATAGCTCCTAGATGCATCGGCAGGTCTCATGAGACAAAATAGTGTCTTGGCACGAGGCCTTGACAAAATCTTATTTGTGGTCTTGGCACGAGGCCTTGGCTACGTGGTTGTGATAGTCTGGCATTATGCATTCCATCATTATGAAAGTGGTTATTGATATTGCATGTGATTATTCGACCAGTATAATATCCATGTAAAGAAGTAAATGGCATTATTCTCATTTTACCTTTTCCATATTATGTTGATGTTAAAGTTTAAAAGGCTCTTGTTTTAGTTATACATTTCCTTAAATGTTTATGTTTATTTATGAAAGCTTCTGCAATATTGTTACCCTTACTGAGCATCGGAGCTCACCCCTTTCAATGTTTAAATATTTTCCAGGATGTGAAGAAGTATTTTATGAATGACCTGCAGGGATTGTCAGAAGAGGATATGAGTGTGGACTATGGAGACTTTGTTATTGTAGTTTTTCACTTTATGATGTAATGTAATGTTTACGAATGTATCTAGTGTTTCCAAGGCTACTAAACTAATCGGTCTTTCGAGACTTGACCTTTTGTGATCATGCCAATGTTACGAAGTAATGCACCGGCTCTGGGTAGCTGGGGTCGGGGCGTTACAGTTGGTATCAGAGGAAGTTTAGTACTATCCTTGGAAGATAGATTTAGATAAACTCTGATTAGAGCACATAGCCCGAAGATAGACTTTGAGGATTAGTATAGAAGAACTTCCTGGAATTTTGGTATTGTAGAGATGTTGTGAGTTTTCCGAGCAATACATCCCTGTCTGGATACGAGCAGGTAGAGGCGGCTCTGGCACAGATGTACCTAGGGGTAAAACCCGAAATCACCGCTTTGATCTAGACTCGAACGGGAACTGGTGCACGACAACAGGCCTTGCTGCACTCTTGGGTACGACACTCCCGGGGGATATGATTAGGATAATTCTCATATTATTTACAAACCACTATAAAGGGTTATGAGTATATACTTCCTCAAAGAAAACATTTTTTTTTATGATTTTGGATTATATCAATAAATATTTCAATTTATGTAAAGTGTTTAACAAGTATGGAATTATGTATTTTGATTCATAAACTAATCTAGTTTATGCCATTGTTTAGAAATGGCGCCTAGTGGAAGGAATGGAAACCATATCAATGCACGAACTCCGTGTAGGGATTGCCCTCCTGCTCAAGATAATTATTGTGGATCTGGAGATACAACTGGTGCTAATCAACTTATTACCATACTGGGACAACTCACTCAGGTTATGAATAAGAACCTTACTCGTATAGAGCACCCTGATCTGCAACGTGGAGGATCAATGTTAGACCGCTACATGAGGCAACAACCACCAACCTTCAATGGGAGTACAAATCCTATAGTAGCTGAGCAATGGATAAATTCCTTAGAGAAAATATTCCATGCCTTGGGGAGTAGTGAATGGGAGAAGGTTGTCATGGCAGTTTACCGCCTCACTGGAGATGCTGATCAATGGTGGTCATTGATTCAAAACATGAAGGAAGATGATGAAGTATCAAATATGGAATGGAGGGAGTTTAAATATCTGTTTTTAGAAAAATACTTTCCTCGTGACCATCGAGAAGATATGGAAAGGCAATTTTTGAGTCTGAGACAAAAGGAGGATGAGAATGTCGCAAAGTATGAGGCCAACATTACAAGGTTAGCGAGGTATGCTGCAGATTATATACGTAACCCAAGAGGTAATATTGATCGTTTCTTTGATGGGTTAAAACCATTTCTCCGCCGAGCTTTAGTATCACAATCCTTCTCATCATACGAAGATAATTTCTCGTGTTCTATCAAGACAGAAAAGGAATTCTCTAAGTCTTATGACAACAAATTAAAGCAAGAGAAGAAGAGAACGGTGGAACAAGAGACAGATAAAGGGAAAAAGGGAACGAAGGATTTTCCAGTATGTGATAAATGTGGGATGAATCACCCTGGTACTTGCCTAAAAGGAATGGGAGTTTGTTATAAATGTGGAGAAAATGGTCACCAGGCTCGTGATTGCAAGGGAAAGAAAAAGGCTATCAAAGTTGAATGCTACAATTGTAGAGAAATGGGTCATTATGCAAATGAATGTCCTAAGCGTCAGGGAAACTTACCTCAGAAAAGGCCAAGGGATCAAGGACAATCTTATGCTGTTACTACAGTTGAAGCAGAATAACTAATGTATTGGTGCTTTTGGACTCATGGATTATATTCTGGTTATTAGAATAATGTGATATATATATAAGTATTGTACTGCAGTACTTGTTGATTTCAGTAAGGTTTTAATATGATTAAGGTAATCATATTTTTACTATGTGACAATAAGAGAAACTTTTCTTTGTTTGTGGAATCTGATGTTACAATTGATTTTGGAATTTATAGACCTTTTAGAGAAAGTCTAGATGGAGGTATTTTGGATAACTATTAAGGTTGGAATGGATTAAGTTGAACCATGGATAGTATTGTTTAAGGTTAAATAATTTCTGAAGATTATTTTTGGAATATTATAATACTATAGTTTTAGGAAAAGGACAACCTGCAGGGTGGGGAATAACTCATCGCGTCGGACAAAGCTGCAGGAATCGAACCCACAACCATAGTGCGACAAGCCTTTATTTCCTACCACAAGCCTACAGGAAGTCCCTGGTTATTACAAAATAGTTTTACTAATCTAAATGGTATGTGTTAACATTTTGAACCTTATACAATTAGGATAAATAGAATATTTTTGAGTTCCGTTACCATTTGGAGTAAAAGTTGGGTTTGTGGTAAAAATTTATTAATGAATGAAAGTATATATAACAAGTATTTATATTCCCTTACGTTCTTAGTAAATCTCCTAAATAAATTCCTCAACATTATAAAAGGTAACTTAAAACAAAAATGTTGTCGGTTAAATTTTCCAACTGGGGATTCAATGACCGTTTAACCAATCACAAGTTTGTGATTTTCTTGTGGTTAAAATTTCTCCTAATCATGTTTTCTATAACTCTCCATCAGACCTTGATGGTTTGTTTCTCCTCCATATCCATATTTTCATATAATCCTAGAATGGGCTATATCGGGTGACCTTTGTACTTATCTTGCTTTATTTTAATGTTATATATTTATTATCCTTATTTCTGACGTGGGTTTTCCTCAAAGGTATTTTCTCTTTTCGACCTTTTATTTTCAAATAAAAATTTCAAATTGCGAGGACGCAATTTATTGAAGGAGGGGAGAATGTAACACCCCGAGCTTCCACGATACGCCTCTCTTTCAATAATGAAATAGCTTGCATTGTACGCAAGTTCGAGTTCTAAAACACCGCGACTAATCAAAGTAGCCGTTATGAATAGTAATAACCACCTTTTAAAATTATAGAAATTTTATATTTCAAAATGGACTTCATTTTTGTATTCGTAATATTGAAATTAGCCTATGTTGAATTTTTTGTATTTTTCTGAGAACTTCTAATTTTTTATAAATTGTGAAAATTACTTAAAAACAACTTTTTTAATAAAAATAATTAATAGTGATACTATTTAGTGGTTTTAAAGTATAATTAGAATATATTTTTACCATTTTATCCAATGGTGGTCATTAGAATTAATTTAACATTGAAATTGGACATAAACAATTGCCAATCTTTTGATATAAATTGTTTCTTAAAAACACGCTATTTGTTGTGACAGCGGGAATTAATTATAAAATTAATTAATTCAACTTATATGTTTGGAATTTTTTAAAATAGGCCTCATTTTTGAATTCGGAATATCAATTATAGCTTAGGGTTAAATTTTGGCCTTGTTCTGAAAAACATCAATTTTTGATGAATAGTGAAACCACTAAGTGGTAGTTAAATAACTGATTTTTCATTTAAATGAAATATTACCACTTCTGTGATTTGATTTTCAAAAATCCAACATACATGGTTGTCATTAATAAGTAAAATGTGGTTCAATGAGATCAAAATAATTTTTTGGTGAATAGTAACTTTTAAGTTCTTAATCGCGATTAGAGGTAATTAGTGTAGTTTAAGGTAAAAATAATGTTTTAATAATATGAGATGAGAATGACACTTGTCCTACTCCTATTGGATGAGTCATGGAAGACCAAGACAACCCATGGGTCAACTTGGGGACCCCATGGAGCCACTTTAGTTGGAAAATGACATTAATATATATTTATTTAATGTTAAAATTAAATTGACACAAACATGAGTTATTTTACTAAAACAGTTTTTTAGTGTGGTTAAACAAGTCCAAATTTTGATTATAAATATTCATTAGAAAGATAAAAAGATTTCCTACATCATAGTAGTTTTTTTATAATTTTTATACATTAAATAAAGTATGTTATTTATGACATCATTATGATGCAGCGATGACCTCGTTATTTAACGAATTAAATAAAATGAAAAGATAATGAAAAATCCAAGGCTTAAACTTGTCCAAAGCCTATTGGATGAGGAGATTTCGAAACCTTATCACCTTATCCTCGAATTATATAAGTTTGGGACCTTTTGAATCCGAAAATCATTGTGAAATAATGTAACATTTCAATCTTTCCAAAAGTTCCCCTCCTCTCCACTTATAAAAGGCCCCCACCTCTCCCACAAAATTACACTTTCAAGCCATTTGGCTCGGCCAACCTCTTCCCAAATACTCTCCCAACTTCCCTCTCTTACTCCTAGAAGCCTCACATTAGGCATAACTCTTCCCATGGAAGCCTTTGGCTCAAATCAAAAAGAGTTACCCGATTTTGAGGTAATGTCTTCTCTAATGTTGTTTTGTTTTATTTTTCTTCTCCAACCCCCTAAACTCTTTTTATTCATTTATTTTGTAACAACACCAGTATCCGCAATATACTAGGATGTTTTTATAAGAAGGATTTGAGCTACACTTACACACACATACATCTAATGGTTAAAGAACATATGGTTTCTGTGGATGGCAAATTTCTGCCTCACGAAACGATGATTGTTCAACACTCATATAACACCTTCAAAGGTGGCCATTAAGATGTCACTATTTTTATATATGATATATAATATGTTTATGTTTTACTTATGCTTCTGTATTTCTCATTTATGGCATACTATATGATTTCCATTATGGGTAAAACGCGATAATTTCATTTTAGGAAGTGCGGACTACCGCCCCCTCAAAGTGATTTGAATCGTTAATGCCATATGTGGGATGTATAAAGGATGGAGTAAATGGTATTATACACTATATTATACTGTAGTTATATTATAAATTTATATCATTATGATTTCATTCCATTAAATACGAAATAGAAATGAAAGTAGCGTTCATGCGTACGTACGGCTTACCGTCTCCATGAACGGTGCATTTCATTTCTTACCTCTAAATGTTATGTGACATTATGAATGAATGTATATACTGTATATATATGATATATATGACATATAAATCATGAATATAATTCTGGATATAATGGATATTCTACCACATGAACAACTTATAATTATAAGAAGTTTATTGTTGACTCAAGTACCAAAGATCGACAAAACGACCGTTATTAACTTAAATAATTACATAATGTTCATAACATTGTAATAAGTGATATAAAAAGGATAATGATACATAAAATGGTTCTTAATAAGGTAGATATTAACTCTAGTTTATTATTCAGGAGGTTAAAGAACGGTTGAGTCAAGTCGGACACAAGGTAAGGGAACTTCTTTACCCAATTTCCATTCTTTGGGTTAATCTCCTACTTTCAAATTATGTCATGATATTATTATGTCCTATATTTTATTTTTGCATTATTTATGTGTACTTATAGTGAATACACATTATAGATGTACTTTATTTAAAAAAATGATCTTTTTAAGGACTTGGTCTCAATCCCCTTTCATTGAGGCATATTTGGTTTTATACACAACTTTCTTTTATACGGTGTAGAAACCCCTTTGACTTTTACGTTTATTCAAAAGGAATCTTTTTATACGAAGCGTTTTTCTAAATGACAAATGGGAATGTTTTTCTTTCCGTACATATGCGGCGACAATGACTTCTCCACCACCATGACCATTATTTGAGTTTCGGCTTCCTCTACAAGCCATCATTTATTTAATGAAAAATAAATACAAAGTTTTATCTTTCTTTTATTTTGGTATTGAAAATGGTTTTGAAAGCATTTTTATTATATCAATGTGTTGTATTGAAATCTTGTGACTGAAATGTTGAAATGTTATGTTTCCTTTATGCATGTTTTATGTGATATGATTATGTTATGGTTTATGATATGTTTAAACCTATTCATATGAGGAAGGCATTGGACTTAATAAGTGACGAGTGGAGCCCGCTATAGCTCCTTGATGCATCGGTAGGTCTCATGAGACAAAATAGTGTCTTGGCACGAGGCCTTGACAAAATCTTATTTGTGGTCTTGGCACGAGGCCTTGGCTATGTGGTTATGATAGTCTGGAATTATGCATTCCATCATTATGAAAGTGGTTATTGATATTGCATGTGATTATTCGACCTGTAGAATATCCATGTAAAGAAGTAAATGTCATTATTCTCATTTTACCTTTTCCATATTATGTTGATGTTAAAGTTTAAAAGGCTTTTGTTTTAGTTACACATTGCCTTAAATGTTTATGTTTATTTATGAAAGCTTCCGCAATATTGTTACCCTTACTGAGCATCTGAGCTCACCCCTTTCAATGTTTTAATATTTTCCAGGATGTGAAGAAGTATTTTATGAATGACCTGCAGGGATTGTCAGAAGAGGATATGAGTGTGGACTATGGAGACTTTTTTATTGTAGTTTTTCACTTTATGATGTAATGTAATGTTTACGAATGTATCTAGTGTTTCCAAGGCTACTAAAGTAATCGGTCTTTCGAGACTTGATCTTTTGTGATCATGCCAATGTTACGAAGTAATGCACCGGCTATGGGTAGCTGGGGTCGGGGCGTTACATAAACTGGCATGGTCTTGTCGACTTAATGCATATGCCACCTTGTTTTCTTTCCCAGGGTGGTAATGAATTGAGCAGTCATAATCCTTAATCAGATGTAACCATTTTTTTGGCGCATATTCATCTCCTTTTGTGTGAAAATATACTTTAAACTTTTATGATCAGTATAAATGTCACTCCTTTCTATATAAAGATAATGCCTCCAAATATTTAATGCAAAGAATACCACAGCTATCTCCAAATCATGTGTTGGGTAATTTTTTCCATGGATTTTTAACTGTCGTGAGGCATAAGATATCACCATATCATTTTTCATAAGAACACACCCCAGCCCCTTCTTGGATGCATCACTGTAGATCACATACCTTTCTCCACTACAAAGCATTGTGAGCACAGGTTCACTGGATAACCTTCTTTTCAACTCCTTGAAATTCACTTCACATTCCTCCGTCCAAACAAACATAACTCCTTTCCGAGTCAACCTGGTGAGGGGATTAGATAATCGTGAAAAATCCTTCACAAAACGTCGATAATATCCTGCCAAACCATGAAAACTTCGGATCTCAGTTACTATTTTTGGTGTCGACCATCTTTCGATAACCACTCTTTTTGCTGGATCCATAGATATCCCCTCTTTTGAGATTATGTGACCCAAAAAATGCAACTTTTGGAATCCAAAATTCACACTTAGTAAATTTGGAATAAAGCTTCTCCTTTCTCAGGGTCTTCATTATAATTCTCAAGTGATCTTCATGTTCTTCCGTTCTCTTTGAATAAACAAGAATATCATCAATAAAGACTACCAAAAACTGATCAAGATAGTCTCTAAAGACTCTATTCATTAGATCCATGAAGATAGTAGTGGAATTAGTAAGACCAAATGGCATCACTATAAATTCATAGTGTCCATACCTTGTACGGAAATCCGTCTTTGGTATATCCTCCCTTTTGACCCTTAATTGATGATACCCCAAATGAAGATCAATCTTGGAAAAGTAATGAGCCCTGTGTAGTTGGTAAAATAAGTCATCAATACGTGGGAGAGGATACTTGTTCTTGATAGTGATCTTGTTATGTTCTCGATAATCAATGCAGAGTCTCATTAATCCATCTTTCATCATAAAAAACAGAATAGGTGCTCCCCAAGGTGACACACTAGGGCATATGAATCCCTTATCAAGATTCTCTTGGAGTTTCTTCTTCAATTCCTGCAACTCAATTGGGTCCATTATATAAGGTGTCTTTGAAATAGGCAAACCACCCGGTACGAGTTCTATTGAAAACATAACTTCACGATTTGGTGGAAGACCCGGCAATTCCTCCGGAAATACATCATCAAACTCTCGTACAATGGGCATATTATTAATCATGAGTTTTTCACCAACCATTTGAGATAAATAACCCTCATTTAGTGGAATCAATACCCATAAGATGGAAGAAATTTCCACTGGAAGGTTATGTTCATCCTTGCATCGATAGACGATCATAGATTGATCTGGAATATGTAATGTGACTTCCCTTCTTTGGAAATTGATATGAGCTCCATATAAAGATAGCTATTCCATGCCAGGACTCGCATAAAATTCCACTATAAGAAGGATCACAATATTTGCAGGAAGTACTTTCCCACAAACTTCAATCGAGGAACAATTATAAACTTTTGATGTGAGTGTTGTTCCATTAGGGGTTGTCACATCTAACTAAACATCTAATTGTTGAGGTAATACGGTGATACTCTTAGAAAATTCTTCAGAAATAAAAAGGTGTGTGGATCCAGAATCAAATAAAACATTTTCTACTTTAGAGTGGATGGTATGTGTACCTTTCACCACATCGTTTTCATACTCCAATCACTGATAGAAATTGCATGTGACATTCCTTTTCCTTTAGCCTTACGATTTTGTTGATGTCGATCATCATCAACAACCCTTGGATTAGGTAATTTATTGGCATAATGCCCCATCTCCTTTCACTTGAAACATTGAAGTGTAGTAGGTTCATTCTGTGTTTCCCTTCCTTTGTTTGCATCATTAGACATCTTCTTCCCATTATTGCCGCATTCAAATGCCCGATGACCTTCCTTTCCACATTTGAAACATTTACATGTCCCTTTAAGACAACTCCCTCCAAGTTTCTTTCCACACTTTGAGCATAAGGGAAAGCTCATCTTATTTTCAGTGTGCCCTTTAGATTTTCCTTTGAATTCAATTTTCCTCTTCTTATCAAACCCATATGACTGATGGGTTACTCCAATCTCCATCTCAACTTTGAGAGCACATCGAACGATTTCCTCATAGTTATTGAAGTCCATTATGGCTAAGGCCCTTCGAAGACTTGGTTTTAAGCCACTAAAGAATCAATCTATCTTACACTCAGTTTGGATAATAATACTTGAAGCGTACCTTGAAAGTCTCGTAAAATTTTCTTCATAGGTACCAATAGATTCATCATCCTTTTACTGCAGTTCAAGAAACTCGTTCTCTATATTTTTTCGGAGAATACGAGGGATGTACATATTGAAAAATAAGTTCTTGAACTTTTCCCATTCCATGGACTCAATTTCATCCCTTTGCCTCGTATTCTTAATAAGATTCCACCATTGATCAACATCTCCATCAAAACGATACAATGATATGATGACTTTATCATGTTCAGACCATTGAAGAACTGAAAATATCTTTTCAGTAGTACTAATCCATTGTTCAGCAACTAATGGATCAGTAGACCCGCTGAAAGAAGGTGGATGCTGACTCATGAAGGATTTTACAGAATGTTGCTCCTTTATTTGCTCGTTTGGAAGTCCTGCATGATTCATAGCTTGAGAAAGTTGTGTGAGCATGGATACAAGATTTTTCATTCCAGCTCCCATTACGTTTGGTTGCTCAGGGGGATAATCATTGCATTTCCCGTCGCATTCCGCATTAACACGGTTCCTTCGGGATCCAGCCATTGACTAAAACCAAGAAGAATAGTGTGAGAAACACTATTTATATTAGGAAAACCACATAATCAAGAATAAAATTTCACAATTAAGGTCTTATCCTAGGTTATTCATGGTCATTTCTAAAACACTATGATTGTGTTCTATGCTTAGACTTATCCTTAGGGTTCTTACTAAGGCTTTCACATCCTAGTTTCTAAAGGTTGACTACACCATTCCTCTGATACCAACTATAACAACTCATACTTTACATACATGGTTAATACTTAAAAATTGATGCACACTTATTACAACATATAACAAAACCATGAAAGGACCCTATAGGTATAGTGTCTTTAGAAATAGAGAAACATAAACAACTGGTTCATAAATCATCTACATTCTCTCCCATTTATTTCATCATATCAATAGTCCCTTTTTGGCATATCTTACTTAATACCCTTCTTCCTGACCTGGGGAAAGAAAACATTCAAATGGGTGAGCTCAAATGCTCAGTAAGGGTAACCAAAATAAATATCAATCACATCAAAATGAAAACATAACATTTTGAAAATCTTACCCTGTAAAAGAGATCATAATTTCATAACATAGGATAAATCATGGTAGTGAAATGTAATCACAATAATCATAACATAAAACCTGAAACTTTGTGGCATGCACACATAATCATAGAGAATGATTTCTTATTAGTCAAGACTCATTTCCAAGACTATCTTAGTGGACAAAGTCCATATCTGAACCGAGTTCACTCCTCATTTGAGTCCTGTTTTACGCAACCGGTTTAACCTACCGTTCCAGCAATGTCTATCTCATGAGATATAAAATCTTTACCCAATTAATTGGAGGGAGATATAGGACCCACCCATCTAATAATGATACCATTCTTATGTCTTCCACAAAATCTTAAATCATACATCATTGCATAACCCATGTAATAAAATGGGATTTTTAAACATCACGACATCATAAAACAATTCATTTAAGATAAAGGAATTCATAAAAATAATTCCATCACAACATAATCAAATCAATGTAATAATAGGGATAGAAATAGAACCCTATATTATCTTAGATGGAAAATAATTTTGATAAAACACTTGAACTCCATTCTTGAGGAAAATATCCTTTCTACTTCAAAAAAAATTTCCTTTCTTAACATGTCATACAAATTTAAACTAAAAGATGTTGATTAAAAATAAACTTGAAAACTCGTATAGGAAGCTTCTTGGAAATAATGTTTTAAAAATCCATTCATGTCATATAAGTTAAAAAATCATTCTTCTCGTACTTTTGTCAGAAAAGTCAAAAAGTACCTCGTACGAAAAACAACAAAAGATTCCTTTCATATATTTTACTAAAAGCTCACCGAATGGTAAAATTGGATTTAAAAAATTGTAGGTGGATGGAAAAAATATTACATATTGAGAAAACATGGATGTGGATGATAGAATACACCCTAGTAAATTCTGAAGTATAAACAATCTCGGATAAAAATTGAGATTGCGAGATTTTCCCTTACCTTAGGTCTGATTTGCTTCGTAAGTGTATGAACCTCATGTATAATGAATTAAATAATTTTATTGACTTATTCCAAAATCATAATTATTTTTATTATATCATATATGGTCATATTCTTAGCTTCTTATTAGTAATATTTCATCACTACTTGTTATTCGGGTGTTTATAACTTTTTGTTCTTATGCGTGTTTTGTCGAATAAATTCTTATTTTTCTTTTTAGGTTATAGATACTTCATTTCTAGAATGGTATTAGTGTAATATATATCATATTAATTCATTAAATTAATTTATATAATAATTATGCAATTAATATCATGTAGAAAGAGTCGCATCACATCGTGGAGACGGTATTCCGTACGTACGCACGAGCGATGATATCGTTCCCATGATCGTGGAATTGAATTGGAGTATATATATTCTATTTAAGAAATAATATCACTTTATAATAATCATATATAATCATTATTTACACCATTATACCCATCCAATTATGGTAGTGGTGTAAAATAGATTACACCACGGCGTGGAGACGGTATTCCGTACGTACGCACGTGTGGTGATTTCGTTTTCCGTAGGATGGATAGATGGTGAAATATGGTTGTTTCATACTTATAATAACATATAAGTATATGACTGATACTGATGTTATTAATTCATAATGAAACAACTAAAGAAGAAGAAGTGGAAGAAGAAATAAAGTTGAAAGAATCGGTAACAGACAGTACCTCTTCTTTGAACCGTCTCTTTGAGATCTCCTATTAGGGCACTAAAATTGGCCTTTGAAGAATACCAGGACCTATAGGATATTTATAGAGAAGTGGATAGGAGATATTGGAAGGGTTTGGATGAGCTTGAAGGCTCAAAGTGTTGTTATGATGAGAGGGAAGAGGTTCCCTTTTATAAGAGAGGAGAGGGGCATCTTTGGAATAACTAAAAATATTATTTTATTATAATGACAAATTAGGTTTTTAATAGCTCCAAATTGATATATTTTGAAGATAAGGTGGGGATGGGTCGAAATACTCTCATCAAATAGAATTTAGACAAGTTTAGGTATCAATTTAAACCTTATCATTTAGATTTAACTTTAAGTTAGATAATTTAACTTTTACCATGTCTTCTTGTTTTCTTACACTATAAGGTTAATAAACTTAATATATCAAGTCAAACGAACCCCAAGATGTTTATTATTAATATATATAACCTTATATAAGTCATTTTTCTGATCCTTAGATTTTTAGGAATAAAATAACAATTAATAATATAGTATTTGTTTTAAAAATAATTTTATGTCAATTTTGACATTATTTGGTAATTTATTATTGTGAAAATCATAACAGAATGATTAATTATAAATATTTAATTAAATAAATATAAAATTGTCATATTAACATATAAAATTATTGGAATTCATAAAATGTCTCAAATTACATTTATTTGGGTATTTATAACATCAATTATTTCAATATTTCATTAATTAGATAATTACTGCATCATCATTGTGTCATAAATAAATTAAATTATTTAATGTCTAAAAATTATAAATAAAATACCATTATGTATTAAATTGTTATAGATTTATAATGAATATTTATAGTTGAATTTATCTTATGTATATCCCTATATAAAAAATCCTTTAGTTATTAAACTTTGATTTTAACTATTTTTAACGTATCTTTAAATAAATTGATAATAAATGTTCTAATCTAATCCATGTGGGCCTAAATGGTCTTATTTTATTCCTAAGGTTGTTTTTGGTCGAATTAAACTTATCCAATAGAATTAGGAAATGTGTTATGGTAATAATAATATCATATTTACCCTTAACTACCCTATTTACTTTTAACCGTTGTAAAAAAAGTAAAAAGTTACTATTCACCAAAAATTATTTTCATCTCATTGAACCACATTTTTGTCCTTGATATGAACTGTGTATCTCGGATTTTCTAAATTCCACTCACAGATGCGGTAAAATTATGTTTTATGAAAAAATTCAGTTTTTTAACTACCACTTAGTGGTTTCACTATTCATCAAAAAAAGAAAGTTTCCAGAAAAATACCAAAAATTAGGCCTAATATATATTTGATATTATGAATTCAAAAATGATGTTTATTTTAAAAAATTCAAAACATATCAGTTACATTAACTAATTTAAAAATTAATTCTTGTCGTCAATACAAATAGGGTGTTTTTAAGAGAAAATAACTATCAACAGATTGACACTTATTTATGTCTGGTTTAAATGTGAAATTACATCCAATGAATAACATTGAATTAAATTTTAAAAATATATTCTAAATATAATTTAAAACCACTAAAATTAATAATTTATCACTATTAATTATTTCGATTAAAAAAGTTGTTTTTAATTAAAATTTAGTAATTTTTACTATTAATCAGAATATGAAAGCTATCCGAAAAGTACCAAAATTTCACCCTAAGCTAATTTCGATATTAAAAATCCAAAAATGAAGTCCATTTTGAAAAATAAAATTTACAAAATTTCAAAAAGTGGTTATTACTATTAATAACGGCTAGTTCTAATAATATTTTAATAGCATATCGTTGTTTAGTGAAACTCAGTATTGCGTACGACGCAAGCTATTGAGGAAGGTCGCGGTTGCGTTTAATGCAAGCCATGCTAGTGTTGTGTGTAGTGAAAGATTACTTTGATGATTCATATAACATAAAAACAAAATATTTCTCATAAAAGTCTCGGGTGTTACATGTTTTATTAAAAAATATCATAATTGTATAGTTTTAGTTTGTAGGATTCATGACATATAACACTAATTCTTCTTATAATAACACTAGGAATTGTTATTATATATATCCTTACATATTGAAATTCACTTTCACCTATCACTATTAATTGATTATAACTACAATACTATTATCAATGCATTTACATCAAAATATCAAAACAATAAATTTTTTATAATATAAATCCCTTTTTTGTTTAATGATTTCAATGTGTAACATATTTTTATAAATTGGATTTCTATCCTTCGTACAAGATACTTTCATTGTTTCAACCACAATAGTAACTCAACCATTTTTCATTGTACTACGTATTTCATGTTACATTATATATAATATATATGTTTTAATTACATAACTATTTTATTATAATATGAGTACACTAGGTAGTCTAGTTATCCATCAATTCTTTTCGGAAATTGAATTCATATTTGTAGATATCACCTTAAAATATGTTATCAAATACATCCTATAAACTTTTTAATTTGTATATTTAATATTCATCTTACAGTCCTTTGTGGATTAAAATGCCTAATAATTACTTTATTGGTTTTAATTTATGGAAAAACATCTATACTATTATAATGTTGGTTCTTCTCCCACATTGTAATTGTAATTGTGATAATAACTCTTTTAGAAGATCCTTTATCCAGAAGGATCCAGCTATGATTGTATTTTAGGAGACTAATGATATCCACATCGATCAGGTAGTCCATATATAATTCAATACTTATTAAATAATATATCACTCTCCAATAAAATTTTCTGAACAAATTTTATTTTTTATATACAATTTAAAAATATTTTTTTGTTGTTCAATAGTGTACACTCATATGCAATGTACAAGACCCCATAATTTGATATCTATAATAAAGTGAACCATTATATTGATGAATGATAATGGAAAAAACATCTATTATTCATGTATCATGATTGTAATTTCACTTTAAATGGTTGGAATCTTTGAAGTGTCTATAACTTTGTAGCATAAATCATTGAAAAAGAAGTAATTATTAGTTAATGATTGTTGACTATTTTTTATAATAATTCTATATAAACCATTAATCATTACATATTAAATCAAAATATGAGTCATGTGATTTTAAGAACATTATATCTGAATCATTAATCTATGTGATATTGTTTATATTTTATTAATATCCCCCAATAAACATTACACCATTCAAGAAGTTATAAAACATATATATCTCTTCAATCAAAAAATATAAGATACATAAGGAAGACAATTCATCCTTTTATCCTTCACCGAAACCAACTCTTTCCTTATCCCCATGTCAATCAAGTCCAACATATCCCAAATTCCATTATTTTCTACAGTGTATTTAGTAACATTCCAATTAAACTATTACATACATTTCTATTTTTGTTTTCCTGACATCAAGTGAAACATCCCAGGTAAATAAATAACATGAAATTTTCATATTTACTAATATTTTTTATATTAAATATTAATTCTACATTAAATGGGATGATATTTTTGATGGCATGCCCGATACGCAACAACAGGTTTCTTTGAAATCTCGCGTTGCACACAAATAATATAATATTATTATTCTAAATGGTAGTCAGTACATAGCTGTTTTATTATCTGTAATTGATAGAAATAAAAAAAAAATTATTATATATGTTGGTTAAATGTTTTTTATATTTATACAATAAAAGATAGTGGATTAAAATGTGAATGAATCGAATTTTAAGCACAAATAATCGAATATACCTTAAATGGTCGATTTACCACCTTTTAATAGTGAACCCTATTTAAATATAATTATGGTCACATTTATATTTTTTATCTGAAAAAATAAAATTCACCTTTTGATTCGGGACATCAAAATTTCCTTTGAGTAAATTTTTGGTATTTTTCAGGTAAAGTTCATTTATTTATGAATAGTGAAAATAGTATAATTTTATTCAAAAGTTCCATTTTATCGAATTTATTTATTTGGTTATATTATCTTTTTAATTGGATTCAAAGTAAAATTATATTATATTTTTACCAATAAATCCAAATTTGTTCATTGAATTAATTTCACTTTGAAATTGGACATAAACAAGTGTCGATCTTTTGATAGTTATTGTTTCTTAAAAACACGTTATTTGTTTTGACAACAGGAATTAATTTTAAATTAAATAATGAAAATTCTATGTTTTGAATTTTTTAAAATAGACATCATTTTTGAATTTGGAATATCAAATATATCTTAGGCTGAATTTTTTGTATTTTTCTGAAAAACTTCAATTTTTGATGAATAGTGAAACCACTAAGTAGTAATTAAAAACTGACATTTTCATTTAAATGAAAATTTACCACTTCTGTGGATTAAATTTTGAAAATCTGACATACATGGTTGTTATTAGTAAGTAAAATGTGGTTCAATAGGATGAAAATAATTTTGGGTGAATAGTAACTGTTGACTTTTATTTACTGCAGTTAAAGGTAAATAGGGTAATTCAAGGTAAAAAGAATATTATAATAATATAAAATTACATTAACACATGTACTAACCTAATTGGTTGAGCCATTTAAAACCATGGGCATATTTCGGTCGATTTTGGGATCCCATGGAGCCACTTAAGGGTGATAATGACACTTTAGATTAATTAAATTAAACTAAAGGCAAAAATTACAAAAACCAATATCTTTTAGTAAATTATTTTTTACATGGGGTTATATAAATTATCTTTTTGACTATAAATATTAGATGGAAATATAAAAATATTTCCTACATCATGGTATTTTTATTATTTTCATACATCAAATGAATTAAATAATTTTTTACACAAAAATGATGCAGTATTTACCTCATTAAAAAACGATTTAAATAAATAAGATTATAAATATTAAAACAATATCCAAAACCTGTCCAATTCTTATTGTATGATTTTATTTCCTCCATGAGTCATTTTATCTTTTACTTTAATTAGTTTTGGACCTTTATAAAATGAATATCATTATATAATAAAATAATATTTTCACACATTCCCAAAGAGCCCCTCCTCCCCCTTATAAAAAGCCCTCACATCTAACTAATTCATCACTCCTCTAAAGCCCCTAGGCTAGTCCAACCACGGAAAAATAAGCTCTCAATATATTTATCATCCTCCTAGAATCCTTACCTTAGTTAGAAGGGACTTCACGAAGTCCTTTGGGTTCAAACCAAAGGGAGTTACCCATATTTTAGGTAATGATTCATCTTAACTTATTTTCTTTTATTTTCCATATCCAACCCTTAAAATATTTCTATTCCTTTCTTTTATAAGAAAAACAGTATCCTAAATTTACTAGGATATTTTTATGAGAAGTATTTTAACTACACATAAACACACCTCCATCTAACGGGTGAAGAACATGGAGTTTTTGTGGATGGAAAACTAATGCCTCACAAAAGGATGATTATTCAATTATCTCCCACCACCTCTCATGGTGGACATTAAGATGAAACTATATTTATATATGATATAAATTATGTTTATGTTTTCATTAAGCTTCTCTATTTTTCTTTTATATCGTACCTTTATGGTTTCCATTATAGGTAAACACGATAATTTCATTTGAGGAAGTGTGGACTACTGCCCCCTCAAAGTGATATGACTCGTTAATGCCATATGTGGGACGTATAAAGGATGAAGTTAATGATATAATATATCATATTATACTTTAATTATAATATACATATGTATCATTATGTTTTAATTCCATTAAAAGAAGAAATCAAAATGAAAGTAGCGTTCATGCGTGCGTACAACTTACTGTCTCCATGAACGGTGCATTTCTTTTCTAACCTCCAAATGAAATGTACTGTTATAAATATATAAATATATATATATATATACTGTATATATATTATATATATGATATCTAAATAATTAATCTCATTATCTATATAATGGACTATTGTCCACATGGACAAATTGTAAATATAAGGTGTTCATTTTTTACTCAAGTACCAAATATCGACAAAACGACCATTATTAACTTAAATGATTAAATAATGTTTATAACATGGTAATAATTGATATAAAATTATTAATAAACTTGAAAAAGGTTCTCAACCAATTATATATTATCTTTATTTTATTATTCAAGAGATTCAAGAATGAACAGGTCTAGTCAGACAACGAGGTAATCAGATTTCTTATCTCACTTTTAATTCCGTGAGATTTCCATTGTTCACCAATTATTCGTTGCATGTGGTGTATTTTGTACTGCCATATGATATATATTATAATGATTCTAATTATAATCAGGGTATTCTGTGATTTTTTTGGTTGTTATTAATTTTTGGTCATACGAATCAGTTGATTACAACGTGGTAAAGGGTTTCATCTCACATTTTATTCTCGTGAGATTCATGCTATATTTGCCACTATTTCCTTTTTTGTGGTGTATGTACTACCCATAATTGTACTATTTGTGTAATATACTTTAATTTATTAGTACTTATATATTCATTGTATGATTCTGTTTTCATATTGTGTATGTTTTGTAAGTTACCAAATCGGTAAGGGAACCATTCACCCTCCTCTTCTTAAAAGACTTCTTTTTGTTAAGTCGTTTAATTTACATCTTATTATATTTGGATATGTTCTTCTATATCCTTATTGATGTAAATTTCATGTCCAATTTATGAGATAGCCTTTTTATCTCATCAACTCATTTTTTAATTTTAATGTGTCGCTATTAGGCTGTCGAATTTTTCCAAGGGAACTTCTTAACCCAATTTCAATTATTTGGGTTAAACTTGTAATTCATGAATATGTTGTCATATGAATATGTTTGAATGACCACTGATTGTTTTACACTTAATATCAAATTATATTGGGTGTAATTATATTTTTTACACATACTTATATGATTGATTTATCCTTAATTTAAGGATACCGTCTTTATAAGGGATTTCATCCCAACTTACATTATTTTTGAGAATTCATTGTAGTTATGCACAAAATCAATCTTATATGGTTCATATACGTTCATTTGTCATATTATGTCACAACCTGTCCTTGGGGCTCATGTCGTGACTACCACAATCCCACATCCCAAAGGCCAGAGAATGGCGACTAGCACCAAGGCGTAAAATCCCAAAAAAAGGGGAAGGCATTGCCTTTCTAATGTAAACAAACACCACATAGTAAGAAAGAAGAAGTACACAAAAATTACAACTGGGTACAATAGTGAGTGCAGAAAAGTTAGTGGGCCAGAATACAAACCCAAACTGAAAGTAAAGTACAACTGGAAAGAAAGTCGAACAACTTAAAGTAAAGCCACAATGTCAAGCCGTCCACTGGAAGTCCCACCTGAAGGGTGGGTACAGATATCCTCCTCAGCTCCATGGGTCCAACCGTCCGCTCTGTGTACGTCCTGCCCAGTGGTCCACCTCCAAGTACCGACTTGCTCCACAAGCCTCCACCACGATCAGTGATATCCGTCGTCTGCATCCAACACAACGTAGTGTGGGTATAGCCCGTGCAGGGGTGAGTATAAGCTACTCAGTAGGGACCCCGAGACCCCCAAAGGACTCCCAGAATCCACAAAGGAAAGATACAATCACGAAGTAACAGTTGACACTACTTAGGTATATGCCCATACATATACCTAAGTCATCAATTCCAGTTCGTCTCCAATATCCGAGACCAAGTACCACCCAGTCCACATAGGAAATCTTAACCCATTCCACATAGTAATTCACAACCCAATCCACACAGGAAAGCACAACACAATCCACAACAGATATCAAGTCAAACATATCGATTATAATATTGAATGTCAAGACTCAGCTCACACAGGAAAACTTTTTTATAAGATGATACAAATGATTAGATATATTCACTGATTCATCTACGCCGTCAGACCCACAAAAGATCGATAGGTAATACCCCCCGCAATGACCCACACGTGATCAATAGGTACTAACCCCCGTAATGACCCACATAGGATCGATAGGTACTAACCCCTGCAATCACCCACATGGGATCTGACCCACACAGGATCGGTATGTGTTGGGCCACACAGGACCGCTGAGCGCTGAACCACACAGGATCAGATCCACATAGGATCTGTAGGCACAGATCCACAGAGAACCACTAAGTGTTTTAGTCGTCGTTGTCGAACCCATGAAGGATTCCCGTACAACCTTCATCGTCGTCGTAGTCGCATCCAGCTCTAGGGTTCCCACACATAGCAAGCTCGTTCGGTGAGGGTCCGCTCTACGAGCCGAGGGGATGATATATCAACTGACACGAAGCCTGGAGTTCATGTATTCAAAAGTTCCGTCTCGTCAACAGGAACTCAACGTCACAGACAGCACGTCAATCGGATGCCCGGTCTGAGAGTTATTGGCCTTTTCGTCCTAGGGACCCGGTTGGTTTTTAAATCAAAACCAATCCTAACGTACTCCAAATGCATCCAAACCTTGAGCGGAGAAAGCCAAAAGTTCCGTCTCACTATGAGGAATCAATCAAAGTCGATGGCACGTCAATCAGATGTCTGGAACTCAAGTTATATGTGTTTCCGCTCCAAGGGCCCGGTTGGTTTCGTGTTCGAACCAACCCGGCTGAACCCAAAGTTCTCTGAAACCATGATTGTAAAATACTGAAACGACCGTCTCGATCCAAGGATTGCATCTCAGCTGAAGGTGCTTCGATCGGAGGTCCGTATCCCATGTTATGCGAAAAATACCGATGGAGGTCCGAAAATGGGGGTTTTAGGCTCGGACCGACCTGGCCCAAGACCCCCTAGGTCAGCCCGAACCGGGTCGACCTGCCCGGGTTCGGGTCCAGCCCGCTTGGGTGCGGACCTGTCCAGCCGGCGCGGCCTAGCCTTGGTGCATCCCGGGCCGGCCTGGCGCGCGGGTGCGGTCCGCGCGGCCAGCTCGGCCGCTGCTGAGATGAGCGGACGGGGGGGGGGGGGGGCGCTTTTGCTTCTAACCGGGGGTTGTGAACCCCTGGTATCCCCCTGAAACGGCCGACCCGACCCGCTCCGGCCGGCTGGTTGCTGCCGCCACATGCCCGACACGGTCCCACCCTCCTACTCCGGCGGCCAGCGGTTCCGGCCGCCGCTCCCCACACCACCGCGGCCATATGCTGAGGTCTTGTTCGATTGGCACGGCGGGACAGCACCGCGCCCCTCTATCGCGGCCCTGCTCCGGTCGCGGCCTCTTCGAAGTTCTCCGGCGTGGCGCGGCGGCCCAACGGCTTTGTTCAACTTCAACGGCACGACGTGACGGCTCCGCGCTTCTCCACCCATTCTTTATTATTTCCGTGCGGTGCAACGGCACCGTGCTGCCTTGCTCGTGCCGCAACAAATTCAAGCATCAAGGGGGAGGAGAGTCATCCGTGTTCATGCGGTCTGACCTCCTCAAATTATTGCGATAACAAGGGGTCCAATTTCAAAACGAAGAATTGAGATAGAAGTGTTCACGGAAAAAACAATTAATCCCCTACCTCAAATGTTGTTGAACGAAGGTTCGTCGCGGGGAAGGGACGTTGCAAAAAAAGTCTTCGTAAGCATCGCAGAAGGAGGATCATCAGCATCGCAGAGAAGAGAGTCTTCGACGTCGCATCGTTGATCTCTGACGATGGCGTCTCTCACCAGCTGTGGAGTGGGAAGACGATGGTACGGCGAACTCCACTTTGTGGTGACAGAGTTCTTCGTCGAAGGCCCGGTGTTCTTCGCGTTCTTTGATGAGGAAGAAGATGTTCTTCCAGAGTTAGAGCAAATCCTCTCCCAAAATCCTCTCACACAACCAAACCAAACCACTAAATGAAATAAGAACTTGTCTTATTTAATTAACACACAAGCCAACATAAAATTTGAAATTCGAATTGAATTCAATAATTAATTACTTTGAATAAGTTAATCAATTAATGAGTTTAATTTGCAATTAATGGGGGGTGCAGGTGTGTTGCCTAAAAAAAGAGGGGGTTTGAGGAAGTTGAATAGGTGGGGCTCGTGTGGGCCCCCCCCCCCCCACACAAATATCCTACCTAGTGGAGTAGGATATAGTGGGTCCCACTCCAACCACTTAGCTTAGGTTAGACTACGTAAAATAAAAATAAAATTGGTTGCACCATTTTATTTTATTCTTTTCTTAACCCAAAATTTTAATAACCACACCCGAGAAAACTCAACTCCGAAAAAGGTGTTCCTAAGCAATTATCGGCACTGCGATTCCATCAGTGCACTCAGAATTTGATTCCGAGCACCGATTAAAAAGTTAGGAAATCCCACTCGTTCATTCACTGAACGTACCTGAGCTAAACTTCAGTAAATTATTCCGGGCACACTGGGCCTCAGAATCAGGTGCCATCTGAAACCGCGTTATTGTAAAATCCCAAATAAAATTAAGAAAAAAATTTCCCTTGAATTTTACAGGTCATTACAGTACTACCACATCAGGGTTTTATGTCCCCATAAAGATACATCATAAACTAGGGAAACAAATCTGGGTACTGTGCATGCATCTGAGCCTCCCGCTCACAAGTTCTCTGTTGGAGGTTCCCGTGCTTCCACCTGATGCACACTAGAGGAATCGACCATCCACGTAGGACCTGCTCCTATCTATCCTTGATCTCCACTGGGACCTCTGCAAAAGTCGCCCCATCATCAATGTGCAACTCCCCATGGTTGATGATATGTGTGGGGTCATGCACGTATCTCCTCAGCTGAGATACCTGAATGACGTCGTGCAACCGGTGCAACTGAGGTGGTAGATACAGGTGATAAGCCATCTCGCCAATCCTGCTGTGGACCTGGAATGGTCCGATGAAGCGCGGAGACAACTTTATGCCTCGGCCAAATCTCTGTAATCCACGTTGTGGTGAGACCCGCAAGAAGACGTGGTCGCCATCCTCGAACTCTAGTGGTCTCCACCTCCTATCAGCATAGGACTTCTGCCTTTCTATGAGTTTTCCTCATATGCTCCTGGATGACCTGGACCTTCTCCGTCGTGGCCTGGACCATCTCCGGTCCCACAAGTGCTGACTCCCCAGGGTGTGTCTAGCACATCAGTGATCTGCATGGTCGGTCGTACAATGCCTCATATGATGCCATCCATATGGTGGAGTGGTAGCTGTTGTTGTATGCGAACTCCATCAAGGGTAGGTTGTCCTCCCACCTGGGACTAAAGTTGAGGACACCTGTGCGGAGCATGTCCTCGAGAGTCTGAATGGTCCTCTCTATCTGACCATCCGTCTGAGGGTGAAAGGCGGTGCTCAAACGTAGCTGTGTCCTGAATTCCTCCTGCAACTCCTTCCAAAGCCAGGAAGTAAAGCGATCATCTCGATCGGAGATGATAGATGATGGCACAGCAGGAAGTCGTACAATCTCCTGAATGTAGAGGTGTCCCAGGCTCCCCATTGAGCACTTGTCTCTGATGGGTATGAAGTGAGCCAACTTGGTGAGTTGGTCGACAATCACCCAAATGGAGTCGTGACCTCTGGATGTGCATGAAAGTCCAGTCACGAAGTACATAGTTATCCCGTCTCACTTCCACTCCGGGACCTCTACAGTAATAGGGCCCTGCACCGAGACCCCGTTGCTCGGCGGGCTGTCGCCACGTACAAAACTCGGAACCCTAGCTGGATCCTGTTGTGGGGGCATCCTGAAAAGAGACAGGTGCACCACGGTCAATATAGTATACCTGGTGAGATGACACAAAATCACAAAGAAATCAGGAAACACACATGCAATTAATGTTTTCATGCACTATGTCAGAAATCAGAAGTCAAGGTCCTGGTGTATGGATAAATCGACCACCACACCAACACTGGAATCCATGGACTGATAACCACACTCTATACTCTTAACACTATTGATTCACATAGAAAAAGATTAGAGTCCTGAGTTCGGCAGTAGAACCAAACTCCACTGATACCAATTTGTCACGACCCATCCTTGGGGCTCGTGTCGTGACTACCCCATGCCCGCCTCTCATAGGCCAGGGGCTGGAGACTAGCACCAAAGAGTAAAATCCCGACAAAAAGGGGAAGCCATTGCCTTTGAAACATAAAAAAACACCACAGAGTAAGCATGCAGAAGTAAACACTATGTAAAACTGGGTACAATAGTGAGTATGGAAAAGTAAGTGCGCCAGAATAAAAACCCAAATTGAAAGTAAAGTACAACTGGAAAGAAAGTACAGCAACTGAAAGTAAAGTCGCAATGTCGAGCCATCCACTAGAAGTCCCACCTGAAGGGTGGGTAAAGATAGCCTCCTCAGCTCCACGGGTTCAGCCGTCCGCTCCATGTACGTCCTGCCCAGTGGTCCACATCCAGGTAATGACTTGCTCCACAAGCCTCCACCACGATCAGCGCTGTCCGTCGTCTATATCCAACACAACGTAGTGCAGGTATAGCCCATGCAGCGGTGAGTATAAGCTACTCAGTAGGGACCCCGAGACCCCCGAAGGTATCCCAGAATCAAAAAAGGAAAGATACAATCATGAAGTAACATCCGAAACTACTTAGGTATATGCCCATACATATACCTAAGTCATCAATTCAAGTTTGGCTCCAATATCTGAGCCCAAGTACAACGCAGTCCACACAGGAAATCATAACCCATTCGACATAGGAATTCGCAACCCAATCCACACAAGAATGCACAATGTAATACACATAGGATATAAAGTCAAACTTATTGACGATAAGATTGAAATTCAAGACTCAGCTCACACAGGAATACTTCTTCGTAAGACGATAGAGATAATCATATATAGTCACTGATTCATCTAATCTGTCGGACCCAAAAAGGATCGATAGGTACTAACCCCTGCAATAACCCACACAGGATTGATAGGTACTAAACCCCACAATGACCCACACATGATCGATAGGTAATAACCCCCGCAATGACCCACACAGGATCTGACCCACACAGGATCAGTATGTGTTGGCCCACACAGGACTGCTGAGCGCTGACCCGCACAGGATCTGATCCACACAAGATCAGTAGGAACTGATCCACATAGGATCACTGAGTGTTTTAGTCGTCGCTGTCGAACCCACGGAGGATTCCCATATAGTCTTCATCGTCGTCATAGTCGCAGCAAGCTCTAGGGTTCCCACACACAGCAAAATCGTTCGGGGAGGGTCCACTCCACGATCCGAGGGGCTGATACATCAACTGACATGAATTCTGGAGTTGATGTATCCAAAAGTTCTGAATCATCAAAAGGAACTCAACATCATAGACGGCACGTTAATCAGACGCCCGGTCTGAGAGTTTTTGCAATTGTCATCCAAGGGGCCCGGTTGGTTTTTAAGTCAAAACCAACCTGACTGTACTCCAACTGCGTCCAATCCTTGAGAGGAGTAATCCAAAAGGTCCGTCTCACTAAGAGGAATCTATCAAAGTCAACGACACGTCAATCGGACGTCCATAGCTCATGTTATAAGCGTTTCCACTCCGAGGGCCCGGTTGGTTTCATGTTCGAACAAACCCGGCCGAACCCAAAGTTCTCCGAAACCTTGTGTTTAATATATAAAAACAACCACCTCGATCCAAGGATCACATCGTAGCTGACAGTGTGTCGATCGGAGGTCTGTAGCCCAAGTTATCGGCAAAAGACCGAAAGAGGTCCGAAAATGGGGGTTTTGGGCCCGGCCCAAGACCCCCTGGGTCGGCCTGGACCGGATCGACCTGACTCGGGTCTGGGTCCGGCCCGCTTGGGCGTGGCGCGGTGCGGCCCAGCCCGACCTGGGGTGCCCGGCGTGGCATGCGCGTGCCGTCCGTGCGGCCAGCTCGGCCGGTGCTGAGCTGAGCGGACGGGGGGGGGGGGGGGAGGGGGGAGGCGCTACCCCCTGATTGACAAACGCGGCCTCTATGTGGGGGTTGGGGGGGGGGGGGTGGGTGGGGGTGTCACTACCCCCCTGATTGACAAATGCGACCCCCATGTGGGGGTGGGTGGGGGGGGGGCTCTCCTGCTTTCAGCCTTGGGTTACGAACCCCCGGTGTCCCCGTGAAACGGCCGGCCCGCTCCGGCCGACCGGTTGCTGCCGCCACGGGACCGGCATGGTCCCTCCCTCCTGCTCTGGCGGCGGCAGTTCCGACCGCCGCTCCCTGCACCACTGCGGCCATAGGTCGTGGTCTTGTTCGATCGGCGCGGCGCGACGGCGCCGCGGCTTTGTTCGACTTCAACGGCACGACAATACAGCGCCGCTATTTTCCGCCCAGTCCTTATTATTTCCGTGAGGTGCAACGACACCGCGCTGCCTTGCTGGTGCCGCAACAAATTCAAGCCTCATGGGGGGAAGAGAGTCGGCCGTGTTCGTGGGGTCTGACCTCCTACTTTTATTACGATAACTGGCGGTCCAAATTGAAAATTAAGAACGGCGATAGAAGTATTCCTGAACAAATACAATTAATCCCCTACCTCAAACGTTGTTGAACGAAGGATCATCGCGGGGAAGGGACGTCGTGGAAGGAGACTCCGTAAGCATCGTGGAAAGAGGATCTTCGGCATCGCGGAGAAGAGAATCGTTGGTGTCGCATCATCGATCTTTGAGGATGGCATCTCTCACTGGCTGTGGAGAGGGAAGAAGATGGTACGACAAACTTCCCTTTTCGGTGATGGAGTTCTTCGTCGAAGGCTCGATGTTCTTCACGTTTTTCGACGAGGAATAAGATGTTGTTCAAGAGTTAGAGCAAATCCTCTCCCAAAATCCTCTCACTCAACCAAACAAAACCACTTAATGAAATAAGACCTTGTTGTTTTTAATTAACACACATGCCATCTAGAAAATTGAAATTCGAATTGAATTCAAAAATTAATTACTTTGAATAAGTTAATCAATTAATGATTTGACTTTTCAATTAATGGGGGGGTGCGGGTGCGTTACCTAAAAAAAGAGGGGGTTTGATGA
The DNA here is from genome assembly GCA_963277665.1 of Viscum album. Taxonomy (NCBI): domain Eukaryota; kingdom Viridiplantae; phylum Streptophyta; class Magnoliopsida; order Santalales; family Viscaceae; genus Viscum; species Viscum album. Next base: position 1,762,216,989 of record OY728125.1, read on the forward strand.
AGTTGAATAGGTGGGGCTTGTGTGGGCCCCACCCCACAAAAATCCTACCTAGTGGAGTAGGATATACTGGGTCCCACTCCAACCACATAGCATAGGTTAGACTACTTAAAATAAAAATAAAATTGGTTGCACCATTTTATTTTATTCTTTACTTAACCCAAAATTTTAATAACCACACCCGAGCAAACAGAACTCCGGAAAAGGTGTTCCTAAGCAATTACCAGCGCTGCGATTCCATCGGTGCCCTTGGAATTCGATTCTGTGCACCGGTTCAAAAGCTAGGAAATCCCACTCTTTCGTTCCCTGAACGTACCCGAGCTAAACATGGGTATATGATTCCGGGCACACCGGGCCTCGGAATCTGGTTCCGTCAGAAACTGTGTTCTTGTAAAATCCCATAGAAAATTAAGAAAAAAAATTTCCCTTGATTTTTACGGGTCTTTACATATTATATCCTGAATCCCATTATTCTCAGGATATTGTAAATTTTTTATTAAATGTTATTCATCGATTTTTTGTAATCAAGAGTCTCTCATTTTGTTAAAAACTCTTTAACTAAAATATCATTTTAAATGTTTTAAAGGTTTATTATTTTAAATAATTATCTTTAATTTTCATGTTTTAAAAACGTTTTGAGTATTTATTTATATGGACATTAATGTTTTAAAATTATAATTGCATTAAAATCTTCAAAGTGGCATGGGACACATTGATTCAAAAATCTATTTTTAAATGGTTTATGAAATTGGATTGATTATATCAATATCTTGAAATTAATTCTTGTGATTTCAAATGAAATTTTAATAGTGAAATGTTTATATTTGCAATATTTTAATTGTTATGATGGTACTTGGACATTTGATGGGTGTTTACGTGATAAATCATATGACAGGTGGTGTAGTTATAAACCAGGACTAGTGGTTACATTATAACCTCCAATGCATTGGGTTTGGAAGTCAGTTATATGGCTATTCCATTTAGTGATATTTGTGGAAGTTGATCGTGTGGTTATTCCACTAAGAATGTTTTTTTTTCTGAAATTACCTTTATAAGTTATTAGTTCTTTATATGGGTTTTATGGTAATCTTTTGGTTACAAAAGGGTAAGCAATGACCTTTTATTCAGCGAAGAGTATTTACTAATTCTTAAATATGAAAAGTATTAATTATGATAAGTATTCATGGTTTACTTGTTGTTTTGAAAAACTAACAGTTACCTTCTTTGTGTATCCCTTACTGATCTTTTTATGCTCATCCCATGTTTTGGAAATGTTTTTTACTGGACATAAAGTGGAATAGGGTCATGTATGGGATCATGCAAAATTCATGTTGTATAAAACATAGAACTAGACATGTAAAATTTATTCAAGGGTTTTTATTTTATGAAAAAATGGAAAATGAGTTGAGGTGTCTACTTTGTAATTGTTGAGTTGTAATGTAATTGTTATGACTAATTATCTAAAACTCTAAACCTGAAAGGATCCTCAATGTTAATTATTCATTTAATTCAAGATTATGTAATGTTTAAGTTCAGGTCCTTATAGCTGGTATCAGAGGTCTGTTTAGATAACTTTAGAGGTTAGGGCGTTATCTAAGCATAAGTGACATAATCATAATGGTTAACACATTAGAAAGAGTCGTAGTTACTTTGAATGAGTTTAAGATAAAATGAATAAGTATATATTAGAATTTACCATCATCATACGATATTTTATGATGACATACTGACACTAAACATTTTGGCTTTTGTAAATGGCTGGACTTAGCAGGCACCAAAGTAATAGTGGATGTGACGAAAACTGTGACGGTTTTTTGAATGAGAAACTAAATAAAATGGGAGCTTCAATGAGGAATCTTGAATTTATTCTCAACCAACTATCTAGAGTCATAATTGACAACTTGAACCTTGGTTATTTTTATAAGGCATCTTATATGTGAGAAACAAATCCCTACAGATGTTCGGGTAATAATAATTAAGGTAAGAATGTTCAAAAACCTATGTGTCAATGATGTGGAAAGAAACACCTAGAAAAATGCTTCAATGGGATAGGAAGATGCTATAGATGTGGGAGTTATGTTCATAATGCATGAACATTCCAAGGAAAAAGGAAGCATCCAGTTGACTCTAGGAAAGGGAAAAAAGTTCTTTTTGAGGGATTAATTGAATGTTTTAAATGTGGTGTGCTGGTCATTATACAAACAGATGTCCTATAAAGATATTTCAAGAATAGGACCACCAGGATTGTAAAAATATATGTTTTTCAATACCTAATTCCATTTCAATTGAGTATAAAGAAATTGAAAATGACCAATGAAATGTTTGGACTATTTCTCAACATATGTTTTAACATTATTGAATCTTAGGATATGATTCATGATTTTGTTTATAGGAATGAAGTATTTTAGAATAAGTTGCTAAAGAATGGTTCATGGATCATCAAGAGTTTTTAATGAGTATGAATTCAACACATAATGTATTAAAGATTTATGGTATATTTTAAGATGATGAAATACTTAAGTACAAGACTTTGAGAGTAGTCAATTTTTATTTGGAGATAATTTTTAAGATTTACAGTGGAAGACTATGTGACTAAATCCTTCTAAATTTTGGTTCACAATCTTAGATTTGGTTATTTTTAATAATTTTAAGGATAATGGAATATTTAATGGTCTTTATTTAACTTTGTGTACTTTTTTTTGATTTTTGGAGATTAAGAGTAGTTTTTCTTTTTATAAAGGATTATTGTTTTTGGGGATTATGTGATCACGTACTAACAATTTTTCGTTTTGATTAATTTCTAATGATTAGGAAAATATATAGTTTTTTTGGATTATGTGATTATCTTGAAATTGATTCTTTCTCTTTTGACATGATTAAGTCTTTTTGAATGCTCATTTTTTGAAGAAAAGATTTGTTTTGAGTAGAAACTTATTAAAGGATGAAACTGTATATGAAGGTAAATATATTTCTTTATGTTCTTATTCTGCATCATATATAAAATCCTCATAATTATAAAAAGGAACATAAAAAAACGTTGTTGGTTTACCTTTCATACTGGGTAATCAAGGACCTTTTAACACATCACAAGTTTGTGATATTCTTGTGGTTAACTTTCTCCTAATCATGAATTCTTTCCCTCTCCATCCAAACTTGATGGTTTATTTTCTCTTCCATATCCTTTTTTCTTACATGGAATCCTATTATAAGTTATCTTGGATAAAATTTGTGTTTCCTTTTATTTCTTTTAAAGTGATAGTTTTATTGACTTTTTTTCCCGATTTGGGACTCTAAATGTGTTTCTGAGCCCAATTTTAAAATTGCGAGGATGCAATTTCCAAAAGGGGGGAAAGATGTAGCATCCCAGGTAAATAAAGGACATAAAATTTTCATATTTAATTATATTTTTTGGATTAAATATTTATTTTACTTTATAGGGGATGCTATGTTTGATGGCGTACCCAATACGCAAAAATCGGTTTCTTTGAAATCTTGCATTGCACACTAGTAACATAATATTATTATTTTAAATGGTCGTTAACACATAGTCATTGTATTAGCCGGAAGGGATAGAACTAACTAAAATATGATTATATATGTTTGTTAAATGTTTTTTACATTTATCCAATCAAATTTAGTGGATTAAAATGTGAATAAATCTAATTTTAAGCACAAATAATCTAAAATTTCTTATAAGGTTGATTTACCACCTTTTAATGGAGAACCCTATTTAAATATAATTTTGGTCACTTTTATATGTTATATTTTTCAAAATAAAATTCTTCTTTATATTCGGGACATCAAAATTTACTTTGGGCAAATTGTTGGTATTTTTCTGGTAAAGTTCATTTTTTATGAATAGTGAAAAATACTATATTTTTATTCAAAAGTGACATTTTATCTAATTTATTTATATGGATATATTATCTTTTTAATTGGTTTCAAGGTGAAATTATATTATATTTTTACCAATTAATCCAATGTTGGTCATTGAATTAATTTCAATCTGAAATTTGACATAAAAAGTGTCGATCTTTTGATAGTTATTGTTTCTTAAAAACACGATATTTGTTTTGACAATGGGAATTAATTTTAATTTAATTATAGAAACTTCTATGATTTAAATTTGGTAAAATACAAATAATTTTTTAATTCGTAATATCCTGATTTTTTGGTATTTTTCTGAAAAACATCAATTTTTGATGAATAGTGAAACCACTAAGTAGTAATTAAAAACTGACATTTTCATTTAAATGAACATTTTACCACTGCTATGGATTAAATTTCTAAAATCTTACATACATGTTTGTTATTAGTATGTAAAATGTGGTTCAATAGGATGAAAGTAATTTTGAGTGAATAGTAATTTTTGACTTTTATTTACCGCGGTTAAAGGTAAATAGTGTAATTCAAGGTACAAATAATATTATAATAATACAAAATTACCATAACACTTGTCCTAACCCAATTGGTTGAGTCATTTATGACCATGGGAATTTTTGGGTTGATTTTGGGACCCCATAGTGCCACTTAAGGTTTATAATGAAACTTTAGATTAATTAACATAAAGTAAAGGCAAAAATGACAAAAAGCAATATCATTTGGTAAATTTATTTTTACAAGGGGTTATATAAATTCTCTTTTCCACTATAATTATTCATTGTAAATAAAAAAATATTTCCTACATCAGGGTATTTTTATTATTATTTTTAGACATCAAATAAATTAAATAATTTTTGACACAATAATTATGCAATATTTACCTCATTAATAATATATTTAAATAAATAAGATTATAAATATTAAAACAATATCCAAAACCTATCCAATTTTTAATGTATGGTTTTATTTAGACCATGAGTCATTTTATCTTTGACTTTAATTAGTTTTTACCATTATAAACCGAATATCATTATATAATAAAATAATATTTTCACACATTCCTTATGAGCCCCTCCTCCCCTTATAGAAATCCCTCACTTCTAACCAAATCATCACACCTCCCAAGCCCCATGGCTCATACAAAACCTTCCAAATAAGCTCTCAAGATCCATGTCCTCCTCTAATAGTCCTTACCTTACTTAAAAGGCACTTCACGAAGTCCATTGGGTTCAAACCAAAGGGAGTTACCCAAATTAAAGGTAATGATTCATCTTATCTTCTTTTCTTTTATTTTCCTTATCCATCCCTAAAATCATTTTATTTCTTCATTTTTTAAAAAACCCAGTATCGACAATTTAAAAGGTTGTTTTTATGAGAACTATTTTAACTACACATACACACACCTCCATCTAATGTGTGATGAACATACATTTTCTGTGGATGGAAAACTAACGCCTCACGAAAGGATGAGTATTCGATTTTCTCCCACCACCTCCCATGGGGGCCATTTAGATGACACAATATTTATATATGATATATATTATGTTTATGTTTTCTTTATTCTTCTGTATTTTTATTTTATATCAAACCTTTATGGTTTCTATTATGGGTAAACAAGATTATTTCATTTGGGGAAGTGCGGACTACCGCCCACTCAAGGTGATATGACTCATTAATGCCACATGTGGGACATATAATGGATGGATTTAATAACATAATATATGATATTATACTTTAATTATAATATACCTATGTATAATTATGTTTTAATTCCATTAATATAAGAAATCGAAATGAATATAGCGTTCATGCGTGCGTACAGCTTACTGTCTCCATGAACTGTGCATTTCATTTCATACCTCGAAATGAAATGTACTGTAATAAATATATATATATATATATACTGTATATATATGATATATATGATATCTAAATAATAAATCTCATTCTGGATATAATGAAATATTGACAACATGGATAAATTGTAAATATAAGGTGTTCATTTTTTACTCAAGTACCAAATTTCGACAAAACGACCATTATTAACATAAATGATTACAAAATTTTTATAACATGTTAATAATTTATATAAAATGATTAATAAACTTGAAAATGGTTCTCAATCAATTGTAAATTAACTTTAGTTTATTATTAAAGAGATTAAGGAACGAACAGGTTATGTCGGACAACGAGGTAATGAGATTTCTTATCTAACTTTTAATTCCGTGAGATTTCCATTGTTCGCCAATTATTCATTGAATGTGGTGTATTTGGTACTTCCATTTGATATATATTATAATTATTCTAATTATATTCATGGTATTATGTGATTTATTTGGTGGTTATTAACTTTTTGTCATATGACTCAGTTGATTACAATGTGGTAAAGGGTTTCATCTCACTTTTTATTCTCGTGAGATTCATGCTATATTTGCCACTATTTACTTTTGTGTGGTGCATGTACTGCTTATGATTGTACTCTTTGTATAATATAATTTAATTTATGAGTATTTAAATCTTAATTGTATTATTCTGCTTTCATGTGGCATATGTTTTGTAAGTTACCAAATCAGTAAGGGAACCTTTCGCCCTCCTCTTCTTAAAATAATTCTTTTCGTTATGTCTTTTAATTTACATATTATTATATTGGGATATTTTCTTCTATATCCTTATTTATGTAAATTTTATATCCAATTGATGAGATACCTTTTTTATCTCATCATATCATTTTCTTAATTTTAGAGTGACTTCGTTAGGCCGTTTAATTTTTCCAAAGGAACTTCTTAATCCAATTTCAATTCTTTGGGTTAAACATGTAATTCTTGAATTTGTCATCCTATGAATATGTTTGAATGACCTTTTATTGTTTTAAACTTAATATACACTTATTTTGGGTGTATTTATATTTGTCACACATAATTATTTGATTGATATATCCTTATTTTAAGGATACAATCTTTATAAAGGATTTCATCTCAATTGACATTTTTATAAAGACTTCATTGTTGTAATGCACCAATTCACTCTTATATGGTGTATATAATATCCTTTGTTATATTATATAATTAATCCCTTTATTCTCATGATATTATAATGTTTTGATTAAATTTTATTCCTCTATTATTTGTATTAAAGAGTCTCTCATTTTTTTAAAAACTCTTAAACTAAAATATCATTTTAAATGTTTTTAAGATTTATTTTTTTTAAATAATTATCTTTAATTTCCATATTTTAAAAATGTTTTGAGTATTTATTTATATGGAAATTAATGTTCTAAAATTATAATTCCATTAAAATATTCAAAGTGGTATGTGACACTTGGAATCAAAAATCTCTTTTAAAATGGTATATGAAAATGGAATTATTATTCAAATATCATGAAATCACTTCTTGTGATTGTAAATGAAATGTTATTAGTGAAATGTTTATATTTTAAATATTTTATGTTTTATGATGGTACATGGATATTTGATGGGTGGTTACATGATAAACCAAATGACGGGTCGTGCCGTGATAAACCAGGACGAGTGGTTACATTATAACCTCCAATGCATTGGGTATGGAAGTCAGCCATATGACTATTCCATTTAGTGATATTTCGGGAAGTTGACTGTATGGTTATTCCAATAATAATGATTATGTACCAATTTACTTTATAAGTTATGTGTTCTTTATATGGGTTTTATGGTAATCATTTGGTTACAAAAGGGTAAGCAATGATCATTTATTCAGTAAAGAGTATTTACTAATTTTTAAAGGTGAAATGTATTACTTATGATATGTATTCATAGTTTACTTGTAGTTTTGAAAAACTAACAGTTTTCCTTCTTTGTGTATCCCTATCTAAGCTCTTTATGTTCATCCCATGTTTTTGAAATGTTTTTCATTGGATATAAAGTGGAATAGGGTCAAGGATGGGATCAAGGGAAAATCATGTTGAATAAAACATATAACTAGACATGTATCATTTATTCAAGATTTTTTATGTTGTGAAAAAAATGGAAACTAAGTAGAAGTGTCTACTTTGTAATTTTTGAGATGTAATGTAATTTTTATTCCTAATTATATAAAACTATAAACCTGAAAAGATCCTCAATGTGAATTATTCATTTAATTCAAAATTATGTAATGTTTAAGGTTAGGTCCTTATAGTTGGTATCCGAGGTCGGTTTAGAAAACATTAGAGGTTAAGGAGTTATCTAAGAATAAGTGACATAACGATAATGGTTTACATGTTATAAAGAGTTGTATTTATTTTTAATGAGTTTAATATAACATGAATTAGTATATATTAGTATTTACCCTCATCATAAGATATTATATGATGATATACTCACACTGGCCTTTTTGGATTTAGTAAATGGCTAGATCTAGTAGGCGCCAAACTAACAGTGGATGTGAAGAAAACTGTGACGTTTTTCTGAATGAGAAACTAAATAAAATGCGACCTACATTGAGGACTCTTGTATTTATTATCTACCAACTATTTGGAGTCATGGTTGAATACCTGAATCTTGGTGATTTTTATAAATCATTGTATATGCAAGAAACAAATCCCTACGGATGTTCAGTTAATAATAATAAAGGTATGTATGTTCAAAAACATGTGTGTTAAGGATGTGGATAAAACACCTAGGAAAATGCCTCAAAGGGATGGAAAGATGCTATAGACATGGGAATGAAGGAAATAAAGTAATAACCTAGCATGGAAAAAGGAAGCATCCATTTGACTCTAGGAAAGGGAAAGAAGTTATTTTTGAGGGATCAATTGAATGTTTAAAATGTGGTGTTCATGGTCATTATTTAAAAAAGGTGTCATATGAAGATGTTTTGAGAATGGGATCACCAGGATCGTACAAATATATTTTTACCAATACCTAATGCCATTCCATCTGAGGATGAAGAAATTTATAATGACCAATGAAATGTATGGATTATTTCTTAAAATATCTTTTAACATTATTGAATCGAAGGATATGATTCATGATTTTGTTTGTAGGAAAAGTGTATTTTAGAATAAGTAGCTAAAAATAGTTAATTGATAATAAAGAATGTTGAATGAGTAAAAATTCAACACATTTGGGATTTAAGAGTTATGTAATATTTTAAAATGATGAAATACTTAAGTATGAGACTTTAAGAGTAGTCAATTTTTATTTTGAGATAATTGTTAAGATTTACAGTGGAATACTATGTGACTAAATCCTTCTGAATTTTGGGTTACAATATTAGTTTGGGTTATTTTGAATAATTTTAAGGATAAGGGAATATTGAATGGTATTTTTTGATCTTTGTGTACTTTTTGTTTATTTTTAGAGATTAAGAGTAGTATTTCTTTTTATAAAGGATTATTCTTTTTGGGGATTATGTGATCTCGTACTAATTTTTTTGGTTTTGATTAATGTCTAAATATAAGAAAAATATATAGTTTATTTGTGGATTGCGTGATTATCAAGAAGTTTATTCTTGTTCATTTCATGTGATTAAGTCTTTTCGAATGCTTATTGTTTAGAAAAAATATTTGTTTTTACTATAAACTTATTAAACGATGAAACACTACTTAAAGGTAAGTATATTTCGTTATGTTCTTATTCTATGTAGTAAATATAATCCTCAAAATTATGAAAAGGAACATAAAACAAGAAAAACGATGTTGTATTACCTTTCTTACTGGGTAATCAAGGAACTTTTAACACATAATGAGTTTGTGATGTTCTAGTGGTTAACTTTCTCTTAATCATGAATTCTTTGACTCTACATCCAAACATGATGATTTATTTTCTCTTCCATATCAATGTTTTCATACATGGAATCCAATTATAAGTTATCTCGGGTAAACTCTGTGTTTACATTTCTTTCTTTTAATGTGATAGTTTTATAGTCTCTTTTTCCGATTTAGATCTTTAAATAATGTATCTAAGCCCAATTTTAAAATTGCGAGGATGAAATTTCAAAAAGTAGGGAAGGATGTAACATCCCAGGTAAATAAAAAACATGAAAATTTCATATTTAGTTATATTTTTTGGATTAAATATTAATTTTACTTTAAAATGGATTCTATGTTTGATGGTATTTTTGATACGCAACAACGATTTTCATTGAAATCTTGCGTTGCATACTAATAATATAATATTATTATTATAAATGGTAGTTAACAAATAGTCATTGTATTATCCGGAATGTATATAAATAACTAAAATATGGTTATATATGTTTTTTTAATTTTTTTACATTTATCCAATAAAATTTAGTGGATTAAAATGTGAATGAGTCGAATTTTAATCACAAATAATCTATTATTCCTTAAAAGGTTGATTTACCGCCTTTTAATGGAGAACACTATTTAAATATAAATGTAGTCACTTTTATATATTATATTTGAAAAAATAAAATTCTTCTTTAGATCCGTGACATCAAAATTTACTTTGGGAAAATTTTTGGTATTTTTCTTGTAAAGTTCATTTTTTTATGAATAGTGAAAGATACTCTATTTTTATTCAAAAGTGGCTTTTTATCAAATTTATTTATATGGTTATATTATCTTTTTAATTGGTTTCAAAGTGAAATTAGATTATATTTTTACCATCTAATCCAATTTTGGTCATTGAATTAATTTCACTTTGAAATTGGACATAAAATAGTGTCGATCTTTTGATAGTTATTGTTTCTTAAGAACACGTTATTTGTTTTGACAATAAGAATTAATTTTAAATTAATTATTGAAAATATTATGTTTTTAGTTTGGTAAAATAAACAACATTTTTTAATTCATAATATCAAATATATCTTAGGCTGAATTTTTGGTATTGTTTTGAAAAACATCAATTTTTGATGAATAGTGAAACCAGTAAGTAGTAATTAAAAACTGACATTTTCATTCAAATGAAATTTTACCACTTCCGTGGATTAAATTTTGAAAATATCACATACATAGTTGTTATTAGTAAGTAAAATTTGGTTCAATAGGATGAAAATAATTTTTGGTGAATAGTATCTGTTGACTTTTTTTTACCGTGGTTAAAGGTAAATAGGGTAATTCAAGGTAAAAATAATTTTATGATAATAAAAAATTACATTAACCCTTATCCTAACCTAATTGGTTGAGTCATTTACGACCATGGTCATCTTTGGGTCTATTTTGGGATCCCATGGAGCCACTTAAGGGTGATAATGACACATTATATTAATTAACTTAAATTAAAGGCAAAAATGACAAAAACAAATATCTTTTAGTAAATTAAATTTTTTAAAGGGGTTATATAAATTATCTTCTCAAATATGAATATTCATTTGAAAATATAAAAATATTTCCTACATCATGGTATTTTTATAATTATTTATAGATAACAAATAATTTAAATAAATTCTGACACAATAATGATGCAGTATTTAGCTCATTAATAAAAGATTTAAATAAATAAGATTATAAATATTAATACAATATCCAAAACCTATACAATTCTTATTGTATGATTTTCTTTCAACCATGAGTCATTTTATCTTCGACTTTAATTAGATTTGGACCTTTATAAACCAAATATCATTATATAATAAAATAATATTTTTACACATTGTTAAAGAGCCCCTCCTCCCCCTTATAAAAATCCCTCACTTCTAACCAATTCATCACACATATCAAGCCCCTTGGCTCGTCCAAACCCTTCCAAATAATCTCTCAAGATCCCTCTCCTCCTCTTATAATACTTGCCTAAGGCAGAAGGCATTTCAAGAGGTCCTTTGGGTTCAAACCAAAGGGAGTTACCCAAATTATAGGTAATGATTCATCTTAACTTCTTTTCTTTCATTTTACTTATCCCAACCCTATAATCTTTTTATTACATTATTTTATAACAAAAATAGTATAATAAATATACTTGGATGTTGTTATGAGAAGTTTTTGAACTACACTTACACACACGTCCATCTAATGAGTGAAGAACATACAGTTTCTGTGGATGTAAAACAAACACCTCACGAAAGGATGACTACTCGATTATGTCCCACCACATCTCATGCTATCCATTAGGATGACACTATATTTATATATGATATATATAATTTTTATGTTTTCTTTATGATTCTGTATTTTTCTTTTATATCATACCTTTATGGTTTCCATTATGGGTAAACACGATAATTTCTTTTGAGGAAGTGCAGACTACTGCCCCCTCAAAGTGATGTGACTCGTTAGTTCCATAAGTCGGACATATAAAAGATGGAGTTAATGATATAATATATGATATTATACTTTTATTATAATATAAATATGTATCATTATGTTTTAATTACATTAAAATATGAAATCAGAATGAAAGTAGCGTTCATGCGTGTGTACGGCTTACCATCTCCATGAACGGTGCATTTCATTTCTTACCTCCAAATGAAATGTACTGTTTTAAATATATATATATATATACTGTATATATATGATATATATGATATATAAATAATTAATCTCATTCTAGATATAATAGACTATTGACCACATGGACCAATTGTAAATATTAGGTGTTTATTTTGTTACTCAAGTACCAAATATCGACAAAACGACCATTATTAACTTAAATTATTACCTAATGTTTATAACATGGTAATAATTGATATAAAATGATTAATAAACTTGAAAATGGATCTTAAGAAATTATAAATTAACTTTATTTTAATTTTCAAGTGATTAAAGAACAAACGGGTCAAGTGAGACAATGAGGTAATGAGATTTGTTATCTCACTTTTAATTTCGTGAGATTTCCACTGTTCACCAATTATTCATTTCATGTGTTCTATTGTGTAGTATCATTAGATATATATTATAATTATTCTAATTATATTCATGGAATTATGTGATTTATTTTGTGGTTATTAAGTTTTTTTCATACAACTCAGTTGATTACAACGTGGTAAAGGGTTTCATCTCACTTTTTATTCCCTTGAGATTCATGCTATATTTGCCCCTATTTTCTTTTGTGTGGTGTATTTACTTCCCATGATTGTACTATTTTTGTAATATAATATAATTTATTAGTGTTTAAATCTTCATTGTATTATTCTTATTTCATGGGGCATATGTATTGTAAGTTACTTAATCAGTAAGGGAACATTTCACCCTCCTCTTCTTAAATTACTTCTTTTTGTTATGTATTTTAATTTACATCTTTTTATATTGGGAATTGTTCTTCTATATCCTTATTGATTTAATTTTATTTACATGTGATGATATACCATTTTTATATCATTAACTCATTTTCTGAATTTTAAAGTGATGTTGTTAGGCTGTTGAATTTTTCCGAGGGATCTTCTAAACCTAATATCAATTTTTTGGGTTAAACGTGTACTTCTTGAATTTTTCATCCTGTGAATATGTTTTAATGACCTATGGTTTTTTTAAACTTAATATACACATATATTTGGTGTATATATATTTCTCACAAATAATTATGTGATTGTTTTATCCTTAATTTAAGGATACCATCTTTATAAGGGATTTCATTTCAATTTACATTTTTATTGAGGCTTCTTTGTTGTTATGCACCAATTCACTCTTATATGGTGTATATGCTGTAATTTTTCATATTATATCATGAATCCCTGATATTATAAAGTTTTGATTAAATTTTATTCCTAATTTTTTTTTATTCAAGAGTCTCTCATTTTGTTAAAAAGTCTTTAACTAAAATATCATTTTAAATGTTTTAAATATTTATTTTTTTAAATAATTATATTTAATTTCCATGTTTTAAAAATGTTTTTGAGTATTTATTTATATGGACATTAATGTTTTAAAATTATATTTCCATTAAAATCTTCAAAGTGGTATGGGACACTTTGATTGAAAAATCTCTTTTTAAATGGTTTCTGAAAATGGATTGATTATTTCAATATCTTGAAATTACTTCTTGTGATTGAAAATGAATTTTTATTATTGAACTATTTATATTTGCAATATTTTATGTGTTATGATGGTACATAGACATTTAATGGGTGGTTAATTGATAAACCATAAGACGGGGGTGTCGTGATAAACCAGGATAGGTGGTTACATTATAACCTCTAATGCAGTGGGTATAGAAGTCGGTCGTATGGCTATTCCATTTAGTGATATTTGAGGAAGTTGACTGTATGGTAATTCCACTAAGAATGTTTATGTCCCAAATTACCATTATAAGTTATGTGTTCTTTATGTGGGTTTTATGGAAATATTTTGGTTACAAAAGGGTAATCAATGATCTTTTATTTAGTGAAGAGTATTTAAAAATTCATAAAGGTGAAAAGTATTACTTATGATATGTATTCATGGTTTACTTGTTGTCTTAAAATACTAATAGTTTTCCTTCTTTTTGTATCCCTTACTGAGATTTTTATGCCCAACCTAAGTTTTGGAAAAAAAATTCACTGGACATAAAGTGGAATTGGTTCATGGATGGGATCAAGGAAAATTCATAATGTATAAAACATAGAACTAGACATGTATCATTTATTCAAGGGTTTTTATTTTATGAAAAAATGGAAACTGAGTATAGTGTCTACTTTGTAATTTTTGAGATGTAATGTAATTTTTATGAATAATTATCTAAAACTATAAACCTGAAAAGATATTAAATGTGAATTATTAATTTAATTCAAGATTATGTAATGTTTAAGGTCAGGTCCTTATAGTTGGTAAAAGAGGTCAGGTTAGATAAATTTATATGTTTGGGTGTTATCTATGCATATGTGACATAACCATAATGGTTAACATATTAAAAAGAGTCGTAGTTATTTTGAATGAGTTTAAGATAACATTAATAAGTATATATTTGTATTTACCCAAATCATAAGATATTATATGATGATTTACTCACACTGAACTTTTTGGATTTAGTAAATGGCTGGATCTAGTAGTCACCAAAGTAACAGTGGATGTGAAGAAAACTGTGATGGTTTTCTGAACAAGAAACTAAATGAAATGGGATCTACAATGAGGAATATTGTGGTTCATCTCAACAAACTATCTAGAGTCATGATTGACAACCTAAACCACGGAGATTTTTATAAGGCATCGTATATGTGAGAAAAAAATCTCTACCGATATTCAGGTAAAAATCATAATGGTAAGTATGTTAAAAAACATATGTGCCACGGATGTGGAAATAAACACCTAGGAAAATGATTCAAAGGAAAGGGAATATGCTATATATATGGGAATAAGGTCATAATTCAAGAACCTTTCATGGAAAAAAGGAATCATCCTGGTGACTCCAGGAAAGGGAAAGAAGTTATTTTTGAGGGATAAATTGAATGTTTTAAAAGTTGTGTGCATGGTGATTATAAAAAAATATGTCCTATGAAGTTGTTTTGAGAATGGGATCACTAGGATCGTAAAAATATATGTTTACCAATGCCAAATTCCATTCCATTTTAGGGTGAAGAAATTGAAAATGACCAATGAAAGGTTTGGATTATTTATTTACATATGTTTTAACATTATTGAATCTTAGGATATGATTCCTGATTTTGTTTGTAGAAAATAAGTATTTCAGAATTAGTTTCTAAATAATGGTTAATGGACCATCTAGAATATTGAATGAGTATAAAGTCAAACCATAAGGGATTCAAGAGTTATGCTATATTTTAAGATGGTGAAATACTGATGTAAGAGACTTTAAGAGTTGTAAATTTTTTTTGGAGTTATTTGTTTAAGATTTACAGTAGAAGACTATATGACTAAATCCTTCTGATTTTTGGGATACAAACTTATATTAGGTTATTGTGAATAATTTTATCGATAACTAAATATTGAATGGTCTTTATTGAACTTGGTGTACTTTTTGTTGATTTTTGGAGATTGAGATTAGTATTTCTTTTTATAAAGGATTATTCTTTTTTGGGATTATTTGATCTCATAATAACCATTGTTGGTTTTGATTAATGTCTAAAGATAAGGAAAATATATTGCTAATTGTGGATTATGTGATTATCTATAGGTTTATTCTTTTGATTTTGATGTGATTAAGGCATTTTTAATGCTCATTGTATAGAGAAAAGATTTGTTTTTAGTAGATAATTATTAAAGGATGAAACTCTACATGAAGGTATGTATCTTTCCTTATGTTCTTATTCTATGTAGTAAATAAAATCCTCAAAATTATGAAAAGGAACATAAAATAAAAAAATGGTGTTGATTTACCATTCTTATTGGGTAATCAGGACCATTTAGCACATCACAAGTTTGTGATTTTCTAGTGGTTAACTTTCTCTTAATCATGATTTCATTCACTCTCCATCCAAACATTATGGTTTATTTTCTCTTCCATATCCATGTTTTCCTACATGGAATCCTAGTATAAGTTTTCTCTTGTAAACTTTGTGTTTCTTTTTCTTTCTTTTAAAGTGATTGTTTTATTGACTCTTTTTCCGATGTGGGACTTTAAATGATGTTTCTGAGCCCAATTATAGAATTGCGAGGATGCAATTTCCAAAATGGGGGAAGGATGTAAAATTTCAGGTAAATAAAGAACATGAAATTTTCATATTTACTAATATTTTTTGGATTAAATATTAATTTTAATTTAAAGGGGATTCTATGTTTGATGGCGTACCCGATACACAACAACAAGTTTCTTTAAAATCTTACATTGTACACTAATAATATAATATTATTATTTTAAATGGTAGTTAACACATAGTCGTTGTATTATCAATAATGGATAGAACTTACTAAAATATGATTATATATGTTTGTTAAATGTTTTTTACATTTATCCAATAAAATTTTGTGGATTAAAATGTGAATGAATTTAATTTTAAGAAAAAATAATCTAATATTCCTTAAAAGGTCGATTTACTAACTTTTAATAGAGAACCCTATTTAAATATAATTTTGGTCACTTTTATATATTATATTTGACAAAATAAAATTCTTATTTATATTTGGGATATTTAAATTTACTTTGGGGAAATATTTGGTATTTTTCTGTTAATGTTCATTTTTTTATGAATAGTAAAAAATACTGTATTTTTATTGAAAAGTGCCTTTTTATCCAATTTATTTATATGGTTATATTATATTTTGAATTTTTTAAATTTTAGTATTATTATATTTTTACCAATTAATCCAATTTTGGCCATTTAATTAATTTCACGTCGAAATTGGACATATCCACGTGTCAATCTTTTGATAGTTATTGTTTCTTAAAAACATGTTAATTTGTTTTGACAACGGGATTTGATTTTAAATTAATTAATGAAACATATATGTTTTGAATTTAGTAAAGAGGAAATCATTTTTTATTTTGTAATATCAAATATAGCTTAGGCTGAATTTTTGGTAGTTTTCTAAAAAACTTCAATTTTTTATGAATAGTGAAACCACTAAGTAGTAGTTTAAAATTGACAATTTCATTTAAATAAAATTTTACCACTTATGTGGATTAAATTTAGAAAATCCGATATACATGGATGCTATTATTAAGTAAAATGTGGTTCAATAAGATAAAAATAATTTTTGGTGAATAGAAACTTTTGGCTTTTATTTACTGCGGTTAAAGGTAAATAGGGTAATTCAAGGTAAAAATAATATTATAATAAAAAAAAATATATTAAAACTTGTCCTAACCTTATTTTTTGAGTCAATTACGACCATTGGCATATTTGGGTCCATTTTGGGACCACATGGTGCCATTTGGGAGTGATAATAACTCTTTAGATTAATTATCTTAAGGTAATGGAAAAAATGAGAAAAACCAATATCTTTTAGTAAATTAATTTTTAAAAGAGGTTATGTAACGACCCGAAATTTTGAATTAATCTTGTTTCCTAATTATGTGTGTCATTTTATTTTTATACTCAAAAAAACTGTTTCATTGATAATATGAGTATAATTAAAATGAGACCATTGGGTTTTGACTTTTATATGACCATTGGTCAATATGACTGCAGGAAACTAAACATTTCGATTATTGTTTCTAAATAAAAGTGATCTTGGTTAATTAATATAGGAAAAAGATTTGATGGCCTCATCTAGTAGTCTCTGGCCAATCGAATCCCATTTAACGGAACTTGGGAAAGAGGTAGCACCACTGGGCTTTGCTCTGGACAAAATCCAAGCTGAACTTCATCGTGTGAAGCTAGAACAGAATCGCCTTTGCGAGAAGTTCAAACTGATAGAAAGTACTACTTGTGCAATGTTGGCTGAGCTGCCCTCAGATTATCTCACCTTATCACACCTTACACTTAGGTCCTATGATGGGGTTATAAGGGGCTATATAAGGAGACCATAACTGCCTTGTATAATCCATTGTTTTAAATAAAAATTTTTGTTTCTTCTTATGATGAAGTTTGTGAATTTTCAAATGTCCTGATAAATATATTATGCATATTTTTGATGAATTTTAGAGAAAGGATATTTTAAAAATGTTTATGTAATCCTTAAATAATTAAAAATGTGTAATGATTTTTAAAAAATGGTCTTCTACAATTATGTTCAGTACGAAATTTAGAGTCTAATAAGAACAACATAATTTTTGATGAATAGTAAATTATGAATAGTGATTTTATGCTTTGGATTAGTAATGTGACCAAATGGATTAGTAATCTCACTTATAGAAATTATTAATATAATCTAGGAACATTAATTAAATAATTTGATTCAATAAAATGGTTAAATAAAGGTTTCGTAAACTATTAGTGAAGTATTAGTTTTTTCGTGTGAATAGAGTTTTTTAATTAAAAATTAAAATTAAAAATATTTAAAAAATTATTTTTATAAAATGGTTTTCATTTTTGAACTCATAGCATCGATATTATGTTAAGGTAATTTTTGGGGATTTTTCTGAAAAAAATGAGTTTTCAATGAATAGTGTATTTATTTAAAAATTAAATTAAAAATATTTAGAAAATTATTTTTATAAAATGGAGTTCATTTTTGAAATCAGACATCGATATTTGGTTAAAGTGAAATTTTGGGATTTTTCTGAGAAAGTTGAATTTTATGTGAATTGTAAAAATACAATTTTAGGGTTTCAGTGTGATTAATGACATCATAACTGTGTCATGATGATGTCATGAGATATTTAAAGGGTTTGCAGACCAAAGGAGATGCATTATTGTATTGGGGGCCCATGTGGCCTAACTCCATGGTAAATACCATGGGAGAGCCCACGGTTTTGAGAAAACCACTTCTGAGGTGTCCATTGGCCATTAATGCCTTGTCCCCTCACTTTCCATATAAATACCAAGCCATCCCCTCATACATTCGACTCCCAACTCTCCCCCAACGAAGGTCTGGTCTCATTACCTTCCACGGAGACCTCCCAAGATGCCCCAAGCCCTCAAGGTCCCAACCATTGAGTTTTAAGTGTTACGTTTTAAGGTAAGGGATCCTACCTTCCTCTTTCTTTTCAAGTAATCTCTTTTATGTCATTTCTTTTATGTTCCATGATCTTATGTTGGAATATGATATTTTATATTTATATTACTTCCCTTTTCATGTTCATATTATGAGATACCCCCTCTTTCTCTCATCAATTCATTTTAAGAATGTTTATGTGACACCATTAGGATGTCGAATGTTTAAGGGATTCTTTCTGCTTTCTCATTTTTCTATGTTTTACATTCATGTCAAGTCCGTAAAGTTACTTTTTATTATGTTGGGGTATGATATCTATATCTATCATACTGATCTTCTATGTTCATATGATTAGATACACTATTTGATCTCTGCAATTCATTTTTTTAACTTTAACTGACGCCGTTAGGCTGCCGAAATTTAAAGGGATTCTTTCACCTTTATCATTGTTTTCAAAGTTCTACTTTCATTTCATGTCTTTCAAGTTACTTTTTTTATGTTGAGGTATGATATCTATATCTATAATATGGATATTTTATTTTCATATGATGAGAGACCCTATTTGATCTCATCAATTCATTTTTGATGAAGTTTAAGTGACGCCGTTAGGCTGCCAAAATTTTAAGGGATTCTTTCACCTTTATCATTTTATTCAAAGTTCTACTTTCATGTCAAGTATTTCAAGTTCTTTTTTATTATGTTGGGGTATGATCTCTATATCTATCATACTTATCGTTTATGTTCATATGATGAGAGAACCTATTTTATCTCGTCAATTCATTTTTGTTGAAGTTTAAGTGACGCCATTATGCTGCCGAATTTTCATAATAGAAATTTACTTTTTGTCTTCCTTCCATGTTTTTCATTTCAAATGGTATGTCCTTACAATTTCATTACCATGTTCATATATCCTTCATATTCTATCTCTCTACTATTTTATGGGTCATTTATGAATGTCTGACCCATGTCCCCTCTATTTTCAATGTTTTTTAAACCCCGAAACATAGTCATTATGCTGAAGAATTTCCGCCTCAAAATGTCTCTCTCCTTTTCAAATGTTCTTTTATTTTATTAAGTGAGTAATCAAAGATCTCTCTTATATAGGGGTATTAGAATATATACCAAAATGTTTTATTTTAAATTCTGCGATATAGATACATGATACCCACATTCATTTTCTGTGGGTTTTAATGTGACACAAAGATCTTGAATTTAAAGCAGTTTTTAAAACGTAATGATTATGAAATGAAGCCCATTTATTTTATGATATATGGGTTGTTTATGAAATTATTGATGATGATATATATGGATCAGATTATAATAAAGGGGAATTTAAGGGTGAGCCCTAATAGCAATCTAATGCATTGGGTAAAGACTTAATCTCTAGAGATGACCATTTTGACTGATACCTTGGTGAATAACCTTGGTAATTTGTATTGACACCTTGGGGATGTACCTTGGTGAAACAGAAATAATTTTCTTTGTTAAATGTTTTATCTACATATTCAAGTTTTGAAATATGTTATTTTTATTATTATATGCCTCATGATTTCTTTTTCATGCCTTAATGTTCATTTTCATGACATTGTTGATGTATCTTATGTTCACATGTAAAATGTTTCCCTTGTTTCCCTTACTGGGCCTTCTTCTCACCCTTTCTTTTGATGTATGTCCCCAGGTTATGAGATATAGTAATGAACCTAGGATAAAGATAAGGAGAAGACTTTCAAGTGTTAAAGAATTATTTTTTATGTTTTCATGTTTTAAGTTCTTGGTTTCCAAGACACTAAACCTTAAAGATCCTCGGTTTTGTAAAATGTAATGAAATGTTATGCTATAAAAATCCGGGATGCTATATTTGGTATCGAAGGATGATTTAGTTATTTGTGGAAATTATGATATGAAAACTTTAGGAAGAATCCTAGGGAAAAGTTTAAATATAGGAAATCATCCTGAAATTTTGGTGAGTATTAATTAAGGGGTTTCCAAGAAAATACATCCCTGTCTGGATATGTGCAGGTAGAGGAGGCTCTGGCACAGATGTACATAGGGGTAAAACCCGAAAACACCACTTTGAGCTAGAATCAAATGAGAACTAGTACACGAAAACGGGCCTTGATGTACTCTTGGTTACGACACTCTCAGAGGATATGCTTTGGTAAATTCATAAGCATAGTATGAACCATTATTAAAGGAACAAATATAAAATAAAATAAAGATTTACAAAAGAATATATGATAATGGATAACCTAGTTTGGAACCTAGGGGATCACAAGATTGGGTATACTTTTTTTCTAAAAGTTATCCTTATATTCTTTACGTTCATTTTCTTGATTATTAGCTAAGTATTTAAACCCATAATTGTACTTTCTTTTCATAGGTAATGGAGGAAAATGGAAGAACATGTCCCAAAAACCAATGTGAATGGAAATGTGACGATTGACTTATTAATCTGACAGAGATGATTAGGGGATTAAAAGATGATTATTATTTTGGAAGACTTTCACTATTCTGGGACCCCTATTTCATCGAGGTAAATAGATTACGACAATATTTTCTTTGTAGAGTAAAGTTTGACTTATATTATGAAGAATCAATGAATTTAAGGTGGACATAGAGTAATTTAGGTAACTTATGGAAATTATTAACCTATCTTGGGGAAAATATGTTTAGGTTAGCTACTTTTGTTATAATATGTTAAGAGTTGTTGATGTTGTTTAGAGATGAATTTTGAAATTTATTTTGGAAGACTAGGATTTCAAATCCTTCATGTATTTGGGTTTCAATAATAGTTTGGTTTATTTTGAGGAATTTTAAGTAGAGTTATTTATGGAATGGTCTATGATGAACTTTAGGTAGTACCATGGAACCTTGAAGATTTAAAATTAGTTTCCCTTTATATGGGATTATTTTTTTTAAGAGTTGTTTTATCTCACCCTTTCTATTTTTGGGATATTGTTGAAAGATATAAGAAATTGATAGTTAATATTTTGTGGATTACATGACTCTCAAGATGATGATTATTGTTTTTTGATGAGACCAAGTGTTTTTGAATGCTCATCATTTGGAGAAAAGATTAGTTTTGGTAGAAAATTATTAAAGGGTGAAAATCTACTTGAAGGTAGGTATATTTCCTTATGTTTTTGTTGAATTTAGTAAATGAATTCCTCAAAATAATGAAAAGGAACGTAAAACAAAAACAATGTTGGTTTATGTTTCCTACTAGGTAATCAAAGATTGTTTACAGACATCATCAGTTTGTGATTTTCTTGTGGTTAACTTTCTCCTAATCTTGTTTTCTATCACTCTCCCTCAGAACATGACCCTTTGTTTTCTCATCCATATACATGTTTTCCTACATGGAATCCTAGTGTGGGTCAACTTGGGTGACCTTTTTACTTCCCTTTCATTATTTTAAAGTAATATTTTTACTGACTCCTTTTCTGATGTGGGACTTTCAATGAAATTTCAAAACCCAGTTTTAAAAATTGCGAGGATGCAATTTCTTAAGGGGGATGATTGTAACGACCCGAAATTTTGAATAAAACTTGTTTCCTAATTTTGTGTGTTATATTATTTTTATACTCAACAAAACAGTTTCATTTGATAATATGAGTATAATTAAAATGAGACCGTTGGGTTTTGACTTTTTTATGACCTTTGGTCAATATGACCGCTGGAAACTAAACTTTTCGATTATTGTTTCTAAATACATGTGATCTTGGATAATTAATATAGAAAGAATATTGGATAGCCTCATATAGTAGTCTCGGGCCAATCTAAGCCCATCTAATGAAACATGGGAAGGAGGTAGCACCACTGTGCTTTGCTCTGGAGCAAACCCAAGCCAAACTTCATCATGTGAAGCTAGAACGGAATCGCCTTCGCGAGAAGTTCAAACCGATAGAAATTACTACTCTTGCAATGTTGGCTGAGCCACCCTCAGATTATCTCACCTTATCACACCTTACAGTTAGATTCTATTCTGGGGTTATAAGGGGCTATGTAAAGAGATCGTAACTGCCTTGTGTAATCTTTTGTTTTAAATAAAAATTTAGATTTCTTCTTACGATGAATTTTTTGATTTTTCAATTGTCCTCATAAATATAGTATGCATATTTTTTTATTAATTTTAGAGAACGGATATTTTAAAATATTTTATGTAATCCTTAAATAATTAAAAATGTGTAATGATTTTCAAAAAATGGTCTTCTATAATGATGTTCAGTATGAAATTTTGAGTCTAATAAGATCAACATAATTTTTGATGAATAGTAAATTATGAATAGTGATTTTATGCTTAGGATTAGTAAACTGATCAAATGAATTAGTAATCTCA
This sequence comes from Viscum album, assembly GCA_963277665.1. Lineage (NCBI taxonomy): Eukaryota > Viridiplantae > Streptophyta > Magnoliopsida > Santalales > Viscaceae > Viscum > Viscum album. The sequence continues at coordinate 1,762,240,529 of OY728125.1, forward strand.
CTTAATGAAATCATTAATATAATCTAGACACCTTAATTAAGTAATGTGATTCAATAAAATGGTTAAATAATGGTTTCATAAATTATTAGTCAAGTATTAGTTTTTTCAGGTGAATAGTTTTGTTTAATTAAAAATTAAATTAAAAATATTTAGAAAATTATTTTTATAAAATGGATTTCATTTTGGAACTCAGAGCATCGATATTATATTAAGGTAATTTTTGGGGATTTTTCTGAAAAAAATGAATTTTCAGTGAATAGTGTATTTATTTAAAAATTTAAAAAAAAATATTAAGAAAATTATTTGTATAAAATGGAGTTCATTTTTGAAATTAGAGCATTGATATTTGGTTAAGGTGAAATTTTGGGATTTTTTTGAGAAAGTTGAATTTTCAGTGAATAGTAAAAATACAGTTTTAGGGTTTCGGTATGATTAATGACATCATAACTATGTCATGATGATTTAATGAGCTATTTTAAGGGTTGGATGACCAGAGGTGATGAGTTATTGTATGGGGGGACCCATTTAACCTAACTCCAAGGGAAGTACCCTGGGAGAGCCCACGGTATTGAGAAAACCACTTGTGAGGTGTCCCTTGGCCATTAATGCCTTGGCCCCTCACTTTCCCTATAAATACCAAGCCATCCTCACATCCAATCGACTCCCAACACTCCCCCAACAAAGCTCTGGTCTCATTACCTCCCAAGGAGTCCTCCCAAGGTTCCCCCAAGACCTCAAGGTGCCAACAGTTGAGTTTTAAGAGTTACGTTTTAAGGTAAGGGATCCTACCTTCCTCTTTCTTTTCAAGAAATCTCTTTTATGGCATTTCTTTTATTCTCCATGCTCTTATGTTGGAGGATGATATTTTATATTCCTCTTACTTCCCTGCTCATGTCCATATGATGAGAGACCCCCTATTTCTTTCATCAATTCATTTTAATAAAGTTTAAGTGACGGCATTAGGCTGCAAAATTTTTAAGGGATTCTTTTAGCTTTCTAATTTATCAAAGTTTTACTTTCATGTCAAGTCTTTAAAGTTACTTTTTATTATGTTGGGGTATGATATCTATATCTATTATACTGATCGTTTATGTTCATATGATGAGAGACCCTATTTGATCTCTTCAATCCATTTTTGTTGATGTTTAAGTGACGCCGTTAGGCTACCGAAATTTTAAGGGATTCTTTCACCTTTCTCATTTTTTTCAAAGTTCTACTTTCATGTCAAGTATTTCAAGTTCCTTTTTATTATGTTGGGGTATGATCTCTATATCTATCATACTGATCTTATATTTTCATATGATTAGATACCCTATTTGATCTCGTCAATTAATTTTTGTTGAAGTTTATGTGACGACGTTAGGTTGCCGAAATTTTAAGGGATTATTTCACCTTTCTCATTTTTTTCAAAGTTCTACTTTCATGCTAAGTCTTTTAAGTTCCTATTTATTATTTGGGGTATTATCTTTATATCTATCTTACTGATCTTTTATGTTCATATGATGAGAGACCCTATTTGATGTCGTCAATTCATTTTTATTGAATTTTAAGTGACGTCGTTAGGCTGCCGAATTTTCATAAGAGAAATCTAATTTTTTCCTTCCTTCCATGTTTTTCATTTCAAATGGTATGTCCTTAAAATTTCATTAAAATGACCATAAATCCTTCATATTCTTTCCCTATACTGTTTTATGGGTCATTTATGAATGTTTGACCCATGTCCCCTCTTTTTTTATTGTTTTCTAAAACCCCGAAACATAGTCGTTATGCTGCAGAATTTCTGTCTCAAAATGTCTCTCCCTTTTTCTAAAGTTATATTATTTTTATTAAGTGAATACTAAAAGCTATATCTTATTTAGGGGTATTCACATATATACCCAAATGTTCTATTTTAAATTCTGGGATTTACATACATGAGGCCACCTTCCTTTTCTGTGGGTTTTAAAGTGACACAAAGATCATGTCTTTAAAGCTTTTTTTAAAACGTTATAATTATGAAATGAAACCCATTTATTTTGTGATATATGGGTTATTTATGAAATTATTGATGACTATATATGTGGATCACATGATAATAATGTCGAATTTAAGGGTGTGCCCTGATAGCGCTCCAATGCATTAGGTAAAGACTTAATCTCTAGAGATGACCATTTTGACTGATACCTTGGTGAATAACCTTTGTAATTTTTATTGACATCTTGGGGATGGACCTTGGTGAAATGGAAATGATTGCCTTTGATAAATTTTGTAGCCACATCTTCAAGTTATGAAATATGTTATTTTTATTATGATATGCCTCATTATTTCTTTCTCATGCCTTAAAGTTCTTTTTCATGACATTGTTGATGTATCCCAAGATCACATGTAAAATGTTTCCCTTGTTTCCATTACTGGGCCTTATACTCACCCTTTCTTTTGATGTATGTCCCCAGGATATGAGATGCAATAATGAACCTAGTATGAACATAAGGAGAATCCTTTCAAGAGTTTAAGAAAGATTTTTTATGTTTCCATGTTTTAAGTTCTTGGTTTCCAAGACACTAAACCTTTAAGATCCTCGGTTTTCTAAAATGTAATGAAAAGTTAAGTTATAAAAAAGAGAGATGATATATTTGGTATCAAAGGATGGTTTAGTTATTTTTGGAAATTAGGATATGAAAACATTAGAATTAATCCTATAGAAAAGTATAAATATAGTAAATCTTCCTGGTATTTTGGTAATTATTGAGTAAGGCGTTGCCAAGAAAATACATCCCTGTCTGGATATGAGAATGTAGAGGTGGATCTGGCACAGATGTACATAGGGGTAAAACTCGAAAACACCACTTTGAGCTAGACTTGAACTGGAACTTGTACACAACAGTGGGCCTTGCTGCACTCTTGGTTACGGCACTCCCGGGGGATATGCTTTGGTAAATTAATAAGCTTAGTATGAACCATTATTAAAGGAACAAAGATAAAATAATATAAAGTTTCACATAAGAATATATGATCATGGATAAACTAGTTTGGAACATTGGGGATCACAAGTTAGGGTATACTTTCTTTCGACATGTTATCCTTATATGCTTTAAGTTCCTTTTTTTGATTATTGGCGAAGTATTTAAGCTTCTAATTTTACTTTCTTTTTATAGTTAGTGGAGGGAAATGGAAGAACACGTCCCAACAACCAATGTGATTGGAAATGTGATGATTGCCTTATTAATATAACAAAGATTTTTGGGTGATTAAAAGATGATTATTATTTTAGAATACGTTCACTATTTGGGACCCCTATTTGATTGAAGTAAATAGATTACTATTCTATTTTCCTTGCGGAGTAATGGTTGACTTATATTTTGAAAAATCGATGAATTTGAGGTGGACTTAGAGTAATTTAGGTTACTTATGGAAATGATTAGCCTATCTTGACGAAAATATGTTTAGTTTAGATAGTTTTGTTATAAGATTTTAGGATTTGTTGATGTTGTTTGGAGATGAACGACGAAGTTTATTTTGGATGAATAGGTTATCAAATCCTTCTTGTATTTGGGTTTCAATCTTAGTTTGGTTTATTTTTAGGAATTTTAAGGACAATTATTTATGGAATTTTCTATGATGAACTTTGGGTAGTACCATGGAACCTTGAAGATTCAAAAGTAGTTTCCCTTCCTATGGGATTTTTTTGAAGATTTGTTTTATAATACCCTATCTGTTTTTTGTGATAATGTTTAATGATAGTATAAAATTATAGTTAATCTTTTGTGGATTACATGACTCTCAAGAAGATGAATCTTGTGTTTTGATGAGACTAAGTGTTTTTTAAGGCTCATCATTTCGAGAAAAGATTAGTTTTGGTAGAAAATTATTAAAGGATGAAACTCTACATGAAGGTAGGTATATTTCCTTCTGTTTTTGTTCTATGTAGTAAATGAATTCCTCAAAATTATGAAAAGGAACGTAAAACAAAAATGTTGTTGGTTTACATTTCCTACTAGGTAATCAAATACCGTTTACACACATCATAAGTTTGTGATTTTCTTGGGGTTAACTTTCTCCTAATCATGTTTTCTATCACTCTCCCTACGAACATGACCCTTTGTTTTCTCCTCCATGTCCATGTTTTCCGACATGGAATACTAGTGTGTGTCAACTCGGGTGACCATTGTACTTCTATTTCATTCTTTTAAAGTAATAGATTTACTGAATCCTTTTTCGATATGGGACTTTCAACTAAATTTCAAAACCCAGTTTTAAAAATTGAGAGGACGCAATTTCTTAAGGGGGGAAGACTGTAATGACCTGAAATTTTGAATAAATCTTGTTTCCTAATTTTGTGTGTTATTTTATTTTTATACTCAACAAAACTGTTTCAATTGATAACATGAGTATAATTAAAATGAGACCATTGGTTTTTGACTTCTATATGACCATTGGTCAATATGACTGCTAGAAACTAAACATTTCGATTATTGTTTCTAAATACAAGTGATCTTGGTTAATTAATATAGAAACAAGATTCGATGGCGTTATCCAGTAGTCTCGGGCCGATCGAATCCCATATTACGGAACTTGGGAAGGAGGTAGCACCACTGGGCTTTGCTCTGGACCAAACCCAAGACAAACATCATCGTGTGAAGCTAGAACGGAATCCCCTTCGTGAGAAGTTCTAACTGATAGAAATTAATACTCATGCAATGTTGGCTGAGCCGCCCACAGATTCTCTCACCTTAGCACACCTTACACTTAGGTCCTATGCTAGGGTTATAAGTGGCTATGTAAGTAGACTGTAACTACCTTGTGTAATACTTTGTTTTAAATAAAAATTTTGATTTCTTCTTATGATGAAGTTCATGAATTTTCAAATGTTATGATAAATATAGTATGAATATTTTTTATGAATTTTAGAGAAATGATATTTTTATAATGTTTATTTAATCCTTAAATAATTAAAAATGTGTAATGATTTTCAAAAAATGGTCTTCTACAATTATGTTTAGTACCAAACTTAGAGTCTAATAAGATCAACTTAATTTTTGATGAATAATAAATCATGAATAGTGATTTTATGCTTAGGATTAGTAACGTGACCAAATGGATTAGTAATCTCACTTAAATAAATTATTAATATAATCTAGGCACCTTAATTAAGTAATGTGATTCAATAAAATGGTTAAATAACAGTTTCATAAATTATTAGTCAAGTATTAGTTTTTTCGGGTGAATAGTGTTTTTTAATTAAAAATTAAATTAAAAATATTTTGAAAATTATTTTTATAAAATGGATTTCATTTTTGAACTCAGAGCATCTATATTATGTTAAGGTGATTTTTGGGGATTTTTCTGAAAAAAATGAATTTTCAGTGAATAGTGTATTTATTTAAAAATTAAATTAAAAATATTTAGAAAATTATTTTTATAAAATGGATTTCATTTTTGAAATCAGAGCATCAATATTTGGTTGAGGTGAAATTTTCCGACATTTCTGACAAAGTTGAATTTTCAGTGAATAGTAAAAATACAATTTTAGGGTTTCGGTATGATTAATGACATCATAACTGTGTCATGATGTAGTCATGAGATATTTTAAGGGTTGTCTGACCAAAAGTGATGAATTATTGTATGGGGGCCCCATGTGGCTTATCTTTATGGGAAATACAATGGGAGAGCCCACGGTTTGGAGAAAACCACTTGTGAGGTGTCCCTTGGCAATTAATGCTTTTTCCTCTAACTTTCCCTATAAATATCAAGACATCCTCTCATCCATTAGACTCAAAACTCTCCCCCAATGAATATCTGGTGTCATTACCTCCCATGGAGGCCTCCCAAGGTTCCCCCAAGCCCTCAGGGTCCCAACCGTTGAGTTTTAAGAGTTACGTTTTAAGGTAAGGGATCCTACCTTCCTCTTTGTTTTCAAGTAATCTCTTTTATGTCATTTCTTTTATGCTCCATGCTCTTATGTTGGAGGATGATCTATTATATTCCTTTTACTTCCTTTTTCATGTTCATATGATGAGAGGACCCCTCTTTATCTCATCAATTAAATTTAAGAAAGTTTAAGTGATGCCGTTAGGCTGCCAAATTTTTAAGGGATTCTTTCATCTTTCTCATTTTTCAAAGTTTTACTTTCATGTCAAGTCTTTAAAGTTTCTTTTTATTATGTTGGGGTATGATATATATATCTATCATACAGATATTTTATGTTCATATGATGAGAGGCCTTATTTGATCTCTTCAATTCATTTTTGATGAAGTTATGTGACGTCGTTAGGCTGCCGAAATTTTAAGGGATTCTTTCATCTTTCTCATTTTTTTCAATGTTCTACTTTCATGTCAAGTCTTTCAAGTTCCATTTTATTATGTTGGGGTATGATCTATATATCTATCATACTGATATTTTCTGTTCATATTATGAGAGACCCTATTTGATCTCGTCCATTCATTTTTGTTGAAGTTTAAGTGACGTCGTTAGGCTGCCGAAATTTTAAGGGATTCTTTCACCTTTCTCATTTTTTTTCAAATTTCTACTTTCATGTCAAGTATTTCAAGTTCATTTTTATTATTTTTGGGTATGATATCTATATCAATCATACTGATCTTTTATTTTCATATGATTAGAGAACTTATTTGATCTCATCAATTCATTTTGGTTGAAGTTTAAGTGACGTCGTTAGGCTGCCGAACTTTCAAAAGAGAAATCTGATTTTTGTCTTACTTCCATGTTTTTCATTTCAAATGGTATGTCCTGAAAATTTCATTACCATGTTCATATATCCTTCATATTCTTTCCATATACTGTTTTATGGGTCATTTATGAATGTTTGACCCATGTCCCCTCTTTTTTCAATGTTTTCTAAAACCCTGAAACATAGTCGTTATGCTGAAGAATTTCCATCTCAAAATGCCTATCTCTTTTTCTAAAGTTATTTTATTTTATTATGTGAATAATCAAAGATCTCTATTATATATAGTTATTTTAATATATACCAAAATGTTTTATTTTAAATTTTGGGATTTACATACATGAGACTCACCTTCCTTTTCTATGGATTTTAAAGTGACACAATGATCATGTATTTAAAGGAGTTTTTAAAACATTATGTTTATGAAATAAAACCCATTTATTTTATACTATATGGGTTGTTTATGAAATTATTGATGATGATATATGTGTCTCACATGATAATAAAGGTGAATTTAAGGTTTAACCCTGATAGCGCTCCAATGCATTGGTTAATGACGTAATCTCTAGAGATGACCATTTTGACTCATACATTGGTGAATAACCTTGGTAATTTTTATTGACACCTTGGGGATGGACCTTGGTGAAATGGAAATTATTTTCTTTGATAAATGTTGTAGCCACATCTTCAAGTTATGAAATATGTTATTTATATTATGATATGCCTCATGATTTCTTTCTCATGCCTTAAAGTTCTTTTTCATGACATTGTTGATGTATCTCAAGTTCACATGTAAAATGTTTCCTTTATTTCCCTTACTGGGTGTTCTGTTCACCCTTTCTTTTGATGTATGTCCCCATGTTATGAGATTCAATAATTAACATATGATGAACATAAGAAGAAGCCTTTCAAGTGTTTAATAAGGATGTTTTATGTTTACATGTTTTATGTTCCTGGTTTCCAAGACACTATACCTTAAAGATCCTCAGTTTTGTAAAATGTAATGAAAATTTATGTTATAAAAAGGCGGGATGCTATATTTGGTATCAAATGATGTTTTAGTTATTTTTGGAAAATAGGATATGAAAACATTAGGAAGAATCTTATAGAAAATTTTAAATATAGGAAATAATCCTGGAATTTTGGTGAGTATTGAGTAAGGGGTTGCCATGAAAATACATCCCTGTCTGGATACGAGGCGGTAGAGGGGGCTCTGGCACAGATGTACATAGGGGTAAAACCCGAAAACACCACTTTGAGATAGACATGAATGGGAACTGGTACACAAAAACAGGGCTTGCTGCACTCTTGGTTACGACACTCCCGGGGGATATGATTTGGTAAATTCATAAGCTCAGTATGAACCATTATTAAAGGAACAAAGATAAAATAAAATAAATATTCACATAAGAATATTTGATCATGGATAACCTAGTTTGGAACCTAGGGGATCACAAGTTAGGGTATAGGATTTCCTACAAGTTATCCTTATATGCTTTAAGTTCTTTTTCCTGATTATTGGCTAAGTATTTAAGCCCATAATTGTACTATCTTTTCTTAGTTAACGGAGGGAAATGGAAGGACATGTACCAACAACCAATTTGATAGGAAATGTGATGATTGCCATATCAATCTGACATAAATGATTAGGGGATTAAAAGATGATTATTATTTTGGAAGACGTTCACTATTCCGGGACCCCTATTTGATCAAGGTAAATAGATTACTACGGTATATTCTTTACGGAGTAAAGGATGAATTATATTTTGAAGAATAGATGAATTTGAGGTGGACATGGAGTAATTTAGGTTACTTACGGAAATTATTAACCTATCTTGGGGAAAACATGTTTAGGTTAGCTACTATTGTTATAAGATGTTAGGAGTGGTTGATGTTGTTTGGAGATGAACGATGAAGTTTATTTTGGAAGACTAGGTTAACAAATCCTTCTTGTATTTGGGTTTAATATTAGTTTGGTTTATTTTGAGGAATTTTAAGGATAGTTATTTATGGAATGGTCTATGATGAACTTTGGGTAGTACTAAGTAGCCTTGAAGATTTAAATGTAGTTTCCTTTGCTATGGGATTACTTTTTTTGATGATTTGTTTTATCTTACCCTTTCAATTTTTGGGATAATTTTTAAAGATATAAGAAATAGATAGTTAATATTTTGTGGATTACGTGACTCTCAAGAAGATCATTCTTGTGTTTTCATGAGACCAAGTGTTTTTGAATGCTCACTGTTTAGAGAAAAGATTAGTTTTTGTAGAAACATATTAAAGGATGAAACTCTACTTGAAAGTAGGTATATTTCCTTATGTTTTAGTTCTATGTAGTAAATGAATTCCTCAAAATTATGAAATGGAATGTAAAACAAAAATGTTGTTGGTTTACGTTTCCTACTGGGTAATCAAAGACTGTTTACACAGATCATAAGTTTGTGATTTTCTTGTGGTTAAATTTCACCTAATCATGTTTTCTATAACTCTCCCTCAGAACTTGACCCTTTGTTTTGTCCTCCAAGTCCATGTTTTCCTACATGGAATCCTAGTGTGGGTCAACTCGGGTGACCTTTGTACATACCTTTCTTTCTTTTAATGTAATAGTTTTACTGACTCATTTTTCGATGTGGGACATTCAATGAAATTTCAAAACCAAGTTTTAAAAATTATTAGGATGCAATTTCTTAAGGGGGGAAGATTTTAATGACCCGAAATTTTGAATAAATATTGTTTCATAATTTTGTTTGTTATTTTATTTTTATACTCAACAAAACTGTTTCATTTGATAACATGAGTATAATTTAAATGAGACCATTTGGTTTTGAATTTTATATGACCATTGGTCAATAAGACCACTAGAAACTAAACATTTCAATTATTGTTTCTAAATACAATTGATCTTGGTTAAATAATATAGAAAGAAGATTTGATGGCTTCATCTAGAAGTCTTGGGCCAATCGAAGCCCATCTAATGGAACTTGGGAAGGAGGTAGCACCACTGGACTTTTCTCTGGACCAATCCCAAGCCGAACTTCATCATGTGAAGTTAGAACAGAATCACCTTTGCAAGAAGTTCAAACTGATAGAAATTACTACTCATGCAATGTTGGCTAAGCAGCCCTCAGATTCTATCACCTTAGCACACCATACACTTAGGTCCTATGCTGGGCTTATAAGGGGCTATGTAAGGAGACCGTAACTGCCTTGTGTAATCATTTGTTTTAAATAAAAATTTTGATTTCTTCTTATGATGAAGTTTATGAATTATTAAATGTCCTGATAAATATAGTCAGCATATTTTTGATGAATTTTAGAGAAAGGATATTTTAAAAATGTTTATGTAATCCTTAAATAAATAAAAATGTGTAATGATTTTCTAAAAATGGTCTTATGCAATTATGTTCAGTACGAAATTTAGAGTCTAATAAGATTAACATAATTTTTGATGAATAGTAAATTATGAATAGTGATTTTATGCTTAGTATTAGTAATGTGACCAAATGGATTAGTAATCTCACTTAAAGAAATTATTAATATAATCTAGCACCTTAATTATGTAATGTGATTCAATAAAATGGTTAAATAACGGTTTCATAAATTATTAGTCAAGTATTAGTTTTTTCGGGTTAATAGTGTTTTTAAATTAAAAATTATATTAAAAATATTTAGAAAATTATTTTTATAAAATGGATTTCATTTTTGAACTCAGAGCATCTATATTATGTTAAGATAATTTTTGGGGATTTTTCTGAAAAAAAATGAATTTTTGGTGAATAGTGTATTTATTTTAAAAATTAAAATTAAAATATTTAAAAATTTATTTTTATAAAATGGAGTTCATTTTTGAAATCAGAGCATCGATATTTGGTTAAGGTGAAATATTGGGATTTTTCTGAGAAAGTGGAATTTTCAGTGAATAGTAAAAATACAGTTTTAGGGTTTCGTTATGATTAATGACATCATAACTATGTCATGATGATGTCATGAAATATTTTAAGGGTTGGCCGACCAGAGGTGATGAATTATTGTATGGGGGCCCCCATGTGGCATAACTCCATGGGAAATACCGTGGGAGAGCCCACGGTTTTGAGAAAACCACTTGTGAGGTGTCCCTTGGCCCTTAATGCCTTGTCCCCTCACTTTCCCTATAAACACCTATCCATCCTCTCATCCATTCGACTCCCAACTCCCCCCCCCCAACGAATCTCTAGTCTCATTACCTCCCAAGGAGTCCTCCAAAGGTGCCCCAAGCCCTCAAGGTCCCAAACATTGAGTTTTAAGAGTTACGTTTTAAGGTAAGGGATCCTACCTTCATTTTTCTTTTCAAGTAATCTCTTTTATGCTATTTCTTTTAAGCTCCATGCTCTCATTTTGGAGGATGTTATTTTATATCCTTATTAATGAAATTTTTATGTTAATATGATGGGAGACCCAATCTTTCTCTCATGAATTCATTTTAAGAATGTTTAAGTGACGCTGTTAGGCTGCCGAATTTTTAAGGGATTCTTTCAGCATTCTCATTTTTCAAAGTTTTACTTTCATGTCAAGTATTTAAATTAATTTTTATTATGTTGGGGTATGATATGTATATATATCATACTGGCATTTTATGTTCATATTATGAGAGACCCTATTTTATCTCTTCAATTCATTTTTGTTGAAGTTTATGTGATGTCGTTAGGCTGCCGAAATTTTAAGGGATTCTGTCACCTTTCTCATTTTTTTCAAAGTTCTACTTTAATATCAAGTCTTTAAAGTTCCTTTTTATTATGTTGGGGTATTATCTCTATATATATCATACTGATCTTTTATTTTCATATAATTAGAGACCATATTTGATCTCATCAATTCATTTTTGTTGAAGTTTAAGTAATGCCGTTAAGCTGCCGAAATTTTATGTGATTCTTTCACATTTCTCATTTTTTTCAATGTTCTACTTTCATGTCAAGTATTTCAAGTAACTTTTTATTATGTTGGTATATTATCTATGTATCTAACATACTTATATTTTATGTAATATGATTAGAGACCCTATTTGATCTCATCAATTCATTTTTGTTGAAGTTTAAGTGACGTCGTTAGGCAGCCGAATTTTCATAAGAGAAATCTAATTTTTGTCTTCCTTCCATGTTTTTCAATTCAAATGGTATGTCCTTAAAATTTAATTACCATGATCATATATACTTCCTATTATGTCCCTCTACTGTTTTATGGGTCATTTATGAAGGTTTGACCCATGTCCCCTCACTTTTCAATGTTTTCTAAAACCCCGAAACATAGTCGTTGTGCTGCAGAATTTCCGTCTCAAAATGTCTCTCTCTTTTTCTAAAGTTCTTTTTTTATTATGTTAATACTCAAATATCTCTCTTCTATAGGGGTATTCACATATATACCAAAATTTTCTATTTTAAATTCTAGTATTTAAATATATGAGTCCCACCTTCCTTTTCTGTGGGTTTTAAAGTGACACAAAGATCATGTCTTTAAAGTAGTTTTTAAAACATTATGATTATGAAATAAAACCCATTTATTTTATGATATATGGGTTGTTTATGAAATTATTTATGATTATATATTTGGATTACAAGATAATAAAATCAAATTTATAGGTGCACTCTGATAGAACTCCAATTCATAGGGTAAAGATTTAATCTCTAGAGATGACCATTTTGACAGATGCCTTGGTGAATAACCTTTGTAAATTTTATTGACACCTTGGGGATAGACCTTGGTGAAATGCAAATTATTGTCTTTGTTAAATGTTTTAGCCACATCTTCATGTTATGAAATACATTATTTTTATTATGATATGCCTCATGATTTCTTTCTCATTCCATGAAGTTATTTTTCATGACATTGTTGATGTATCACAAGTTCACATGTAAAATGTTTCCCTTGTTTCCCTTACTGGGCCTTCTGTTCACCCTATCTTTTGATGGATGTCCCCAGGTTATGAGATTTAGTAATGGACCTAGGATGAACATAAGGATAATCCTTTCAAGTGTTTAAGAATGATGTTTTATGTTTTCATGTTTTAAGTTCCTGGTTTCCAAGACACTAAACCTTAAAGATCCTTAGTTTTGTAAAATGTAATGAAAAGTTATGTTATAAAAAGGCGGGATGCTACTGGTTTTGTAAATTATCTTTTCAACTATAAATATTAATTTGAAATATAAAAATATTTCCTAAATCATGGTATTTTTTAATAATTTTTAGATATAAAATGAATTATATTATTTATAAAATAATAACGATGCAGTATTTACCACATTAACAAAAGATTTAAATAAATAAACTTATAAATATTAAAACAATATCCAAAACCTGTATAATTGTCATTGTATGATTTTATTTCAACCATGAGTCATCTTATATTATACTTTAATTAGTTTGGGACTTATAGAAACAGAATATAATTATATAATAAAATAATATGTTCACACTTTCCTAAAGAGCCCCTCCCCCCTCTTAGAAAAATCCCTCACTTCTAACCAATTCGTCACTCCTATAAAGCCCCGCGGATCATCCAAACCCTGACCAAATATGATCTCAAGATCCCCCTCCTCTTTTTTGAAGCCTTACCTTATTCATAATGAACATTATTATGTCCTTTTGGTTTATACCAAAGGGAGTTACCCAAATTATAGGTAACGATCCCTCTTAACTTCTTTTCTTTTATTTTACTTCTCCAAACCCTAATCTCTTTTTATTACTTATTTTTATTACAAAAAAAGTATCCGAAATATACTAGTATGTTTTTATGAGAGTTATTTTAACAAAACATACACAGACCTCCATCTAATGGGTGAAGAACATACTATTTTTGTGGATGGAAAACTAACGCCTCATTAAATGAAGAATATTCAATTATCTCATACCGCCTCTCATGGTGGCCATTAATATGAAACTATATTTATATATGATATATATATTATTTTTATGTTTTCTTTTTTTCTTTGGTATTTTACTTTTATATCATACCTTTATGGTTTTCATTATGGGTAAACACGATAATTTCATTTGAGGAAGGGCGTACTACGGCCCCCAGAAAGTGATATGACTCATTAAATCTAGATATGGGACGTATAAAAGATGTAGTTAATATATATTTATATGATATTATACTGGGATTATAATATACCTATGTATCATTTTGTTTTAAATCCATTAAAAGAAGAAATAGAAATGAAAGTAGCATTCATGCGTGCGTACGACTTAACGTCTCCCTAAACAGTGCAATTCATTTCTTACCACCAAATGATATGTACTGTTATAAATATATATATATACTGGATATATATTATATGCATGATATATACATTATGAATATAATTCGGGATATAATGGACTATTGACCACATGGACAATTTTTCAATATAAGGTGTTCATTTTTTACTCAAGTACATAATATCGACAAAATGACCATTATTAACTTAAATGATTACATAATTATTATAAAATAGTAATAATTGATATAGAATGATTAATAAAATTTAAAATCGTTCTTAAGAAATTATCAATTTACTTCAGTTTGTTATTCAGTAGATTAAAGAACGAATGGGTTATGTCCGACAACGATGAAAGGAGATTTCTTATCTCAGTTTTAATTCCGTGAGATTTCCATTGTTCGCCACTTATTAAATGCATGTGGTGTATTGTGTAGTTTCATTTGATATATATTTTAATTATTCTCATTATATTCATGGTATTATATGATTTATTTGGTGGTTACTAACTTTTCATCATACGAGTAAGTTGATTACAACGTGGTAAAGGGTTTCATCTCACTTTTTATTCCCAAGAGATTCATGCTATATTTGCCACAATTTCCATTTTGGTGGTGTATATACTTCCAATTATTGTACTATTTGGGTAATATACTTTCATTTATGAATATTTAAATCTTCATTGTATGACCTCCTTTCATGAGGCATATGTTTTGTAAGTTACCAAATTGGTAAGGGAACCTTTCACCCTCCTCTTTCTAAAAGACTTCTTTTTGTTATGTCTTCTAATTTACATCTTATTATATTGGGATATGTTCTTATATATCCTTATTGATGTAAATTTTATGTCCATGTGGTGAGATACCCTTTTTATATCATCAACTAATTTTCTGAATTTTAATGGGACATCGATAGGCTGTCAAATATTTTCAAGGGAACTTCATAACCCAATTTCAATTCTTTGGGTTCAACATGTACTTCTTGAATATGACATCCTATGAATATGTGTGAATGGACTCTTATGTATTTACACTTAATATACACTTATATTGTGTGCATATATATTTGTCACACATAATTATGTGATTGATTTATCCTTAATTTAAGGATACCGTATTTAAAAGGGATTTCATCTCAATTTACATTTACATTTAGACTTAATTGTTGTTATAAATCAATTAACTCTTATATGGTTTATATATTTTCCTATGACATATTATATCATGAATTCCATTATTCTAATTAAATTATAATGTTCTGATTAAATATTATTCCTCAATTATTTTTATTCAAGTGTCTCTCATTTTGTTGAAAACTATTTAACTAAAATATCATTTAAAATGTTTTAGAGATTTATTATTCTAAATATTTATCATTAATGTCCATGTTTTAAAAATGATTTTGAGTATTTATTTATATGGACATTAATGTTTTAAAATTATAATTCCATTATAAGCTTCAAAGTGGTATGGGACACTTTGATTCAAACATCACTTTATAAATGGTTTATGAAAATGGATTGATTATTTCAATATCTTGAAATTACATCTAGTGATTTAAAATGAAATGTTATTAGTGAAATGTTTATATTTGAAATATTTTATTAGTTATGATTGTACTTGAACATTTAATGGGTGGTTACATGATAATCCATATGACGGGTGGTGTTGTGAGAAATCGGGACGGGTGGTTACATTATAACCTCCAATGCATTTGGTATAGAAGTCAGCCATATGGATATTCTATTTAGTGATATTTGTGGAAGTTGATTTTATGGTTATTCGACTATGAATTTTTATGTCCCAGGTAACCTATATATGTTATGTGTTTTTTATATGGGTTTCATGTTAATCTTTTGGTTACAAAACATTGAGCAATTATCTTTTATTCAGTGAAGGGTATTTACTACTTTATAAAGGTGAAAAGTTTTACTTATGATAAAGTATTAATGGTTTACTTGTTTATTTAGAAAACTGATTGTTTTCCTTCTTTTTGTATCCCTTACTAATCTTTTTATGCTCATCCGAAGTTTTTGAAATGTTTTCCACAGGACATAAAGTTGAATAGGGTTAAGGATGGGATCAAGGAAAATTCATTCTGTCTAAAACATGGAACAAGACATGTATCATTTATTCAAGAGATTTTATTTTATGAATAAAATGGAAACTGAGTAGAAGTGTATACTTTGTAATTTTTGAGATGTAATGTAATTGTTATGCCAAATTATCATAAACAATAAACTTGAATAGACACTCAATGTGAATTATTCATTTATTTCAAGGTTATGTAATGTTTAAGGCTGGTTCCTTATATTAATAAAATTCCATACATATAAAAAATTCTAGTTTGGTTATTCAAGATAATTTAATCACTTTTCCAAAAATGTATTTGTATAATTTTTCAAAACTGTTTTACTAAAAATGGGTACAATTTTCATTACATTCGTGAAATAATGCCCTTATGTTAGAAGATATAGTGATGCAACTTCTTCTAAAATCTCATCAAATGATGTTATTCATGGAAAATAAATATATAATTGGTTTGAAAATATTTGATTTCCTAGAAACATATTGTAGAAAAATTCATTATCCTCAATGAGTGTATACATTTTACATAAATAAAACACACAAGAAACACTTTAATTATTCATCATAAAATATTTTTATAAGTATGTAATTCATTTAACATCAAATATAACATGGATCTAAATGAGGAATATTTATTTTCTTAGAATAATAGAGCTTTCCCAATGAATATGACAATAATTTCAAATATTTGGTCAATGTATACAAATAAACATCAATATCATTACCCAATGTTTTTTCCTTAATACAATCAGAGATATAATAATTTTTTTTTGCTTCATGCATTACCTTGTTGGAATTTTATAATTTATCATCATATATACATATGTATAGAGAGTGATAAATTGTTACACCAAAAGGATTCATTTAATCAAATAGATTGGGAAGTATGGAGTTTTCATGGATTGTTTCCAAATACATGATACTCTTGATCAATTTTTTTACTATGGAGATTCTATAGAGAGAAAAGTTTATCATCTCAAATTCTTGTATATGCATGCCATGTAAAATTCCATATAGTCTCCTCAAATATAGATATGTATCTAAACCTTGTAATAGTTGTAAAATATCATACAAATTTTCAAGGACTTGATTCATATTTCCTGTATCATGCCAGACCACGCGTAGGGAATTTTCTAAGAGACTAATGGCCCTTAAAAATAATTTAAATTCATTTATATGGGAATGGATTATTTTATAGTTCATACCCATTTAACCTAGATTTTTTTTCAAAATTATATTTTAAAAAATAAAGCTCATTATCTTGTGGTGGCATATCAATTATCAAGGAAAGTAGTTTTTAAAACTTTTATTTCCCAAACGGTTACCAGATTTTGAATTATATAGCTTCTGTGTAAATAAAAATGATGAATATTTAAAATGATGAACATACAATGGAATCATGTCAAAACTATTGAACTTCTAAAATATCTTTCGGTAATTATAAATTTCATCTATCACTTGCATTGCAATTACCTCAAAACAATCTTCATCTTTGTTTACACTTGTAATCATATATAACTATCCACGAACCACAATGTTAACTCCATAAACTTTTACACTTGTAATAAAATCACATTATTATATTTAGTTTAATAATATTTATAGTTTACAATAAATAAATAAATAAATAGAATATATTCATGTAATACAATGTTTTTTAAATATTTATATTATATAAATTATAATTTAAAACAAATATATTTATAAATTAAAATACACACCTATATAAATTATATAAAATAATAGATATAAATCCAATGTTTTATAATATAGTTAAGAATTTTTATATATATAATATAACCAATTTTTTGGAAATAATTATGATTTCTCTATTGGTGTGGATTGTTTCCCAATGTTTATGTTGGCATCTTTATGCATTATGTGTTGGTAAATTGATTAAAATTATACAGTAACTTTTTAATTATATGTAATCATTATTATTTTACCTAAGAAATAGTTATTATGCTTAGAGTGATTTTTATTTGATTATTTATTGTGACAAATATATAATTTAGTGGAACTATAAGTTTACATCGGATATAGACATCAAATGAAGATAATAAATTTACTATGTGTGTATGGTGGATTTTATCATTGAAATATAAGTATTTAAAGTTTTTATTTATTTATATATATTGTATTTATAATGACATAATTTGATAATAAATTAAAAATTAGTTGATTAATGATAATTATTTTTATTAATTAGTTAACATGTATTAAAATTCTAATTTCTATATTAATTTGGGTTATTGAAAATAGAATGATGAAGAATAAAATTATGTTATGAATTAATATGTGTTTTTATCTCTATTTATAGACTTGATGTATTACTTATATTGGATTACTTAGGGTTTAATGATAGTTCACTGTTCTAAAAAAATGATGCTTGTTATATTTGAATAAAAAATAGCTATAATATACACTGGGAATAATATACATAAAAGTAAATGTATAATATAAAACAATTTTATTAATGGTATACATAAATAGAAATAAAAAGTATATGATTCATGTTTTTAATATATATAATATAAATATAAATTAAAAAATCAAGAATAAATATATTATAAAAAAATATTAATATATAAATATATAAATTTCTATTTATATATACACTAAAACACACATATACATGTATATATATAAATAAAAAAACAAATTTACAAAAACACACATATAAAAATATATTTATACATATTAAAATAGATGAATCACACTTATATATATATATATATGTTAATACATGTGTATGTATATATACATAAATGATTCAGTGAAGAATAACCAAAATAAGAATAAAATTAATATATATATATATATATTGAGTAATGAATAATAATTAAAAAATCATTAAACCCCTTATAGTAATTGTTAAGTACGAAAAAATGGGATCCTATTTTGGATTGAGTCATAACAGAAAAAAAAAACATGAAACATTCATGCATGATCATTTAATAAATAAATACTTTTTTTGAATAATTTTCCATTTTTTAGAGTTCAATTAATCTTAAATAGCCCATAAAAGTCAGTAGTAAGTTTTTTGTTTCTTGAGATACTGATCATCTCGAACTATTTTTCCATAAGCTAGAGTTTATTTAAAATTAGTTAAAGGGTTTTTTCAAAGCTAGAAAAACATTTCAGATATAAGTTCCCTTTACTAGTTAAAATATAAAAAAAATAATTGATAATGAATAAAATTTCTGTGAAAAAGTGATCACTTGTAAAACATAAATTTAAAAGTTCTAAAAGATGACCTTTATTACCTCTAATCGGTATTGCTAATAAAATTTATATTTATTGGTGATAATATAAGAACTGTTAAATAGTAATGAATATTAAAAATTAAAAGTTATAATTAATATTTAAAAAATGAAAATAATCCTATAAAATTGTATATTAGAAAAAAAAATCTTAATAAATTTAGTATTATTATGATAATCCCAAAGTGGGAGAATGTTAGAACCATGACTTTTGTAAGATCGATTTTTTCAATTAGTATCGTTTAAATTTTTTGTTTGAAATAGTGAATCTTTTTCAACAAGGTGTAGTGAGTGATGGAAGAAACTATAGTGGAAAACTATAATGGTCTCCTTCTAGTGGTTAAATGAGACATCCTATAGTTAAAGGGGGTCCTCTTTGTGAAGGAAATTTGATGACTACATAATGGTCACCTAATTTTTTCATAATGGTATCTTAGATGTTCAATATCAATGAAACAGTTATGGATGATTCCACATAAGCGTATTTTGTAAATTTCACAATGTTGAATTTTAACACATTCTTCAAATAAGGCTGCCCATTTAAGGGTGACCCATGCTTAATGCAAGTGTTACTAGGGAATTGGGTAAAGGTTTTCACCATATACAAGATGTTTCCTAGAGCCAACTAGTCGAGTTTGAAATGGATTCTTAGTAAGCTCAATGAAACTTTTTTCATCACAGTATATGACTATTGGGTGTTTTATTGGTACTCCAAGGTTATCCAATTAATTCCACATCCATTATAACAAATTAGATTCCTTTTTCACTACAATATGTTATTCATTAGTTTTTCTTATGGAATTACTCTCCTGATACTTTCATAGCTGGAATGCACACTTGTCTCCAATAATTAAAGAACCTCCACTAGTGAATTTCCAATGCAACACATCACCTAGCCAATTAGAATCCAAGAAACATGGAAGAACATGAAAATTTCTTTTTTTATAAAAAAATGAAAGTTTTTATTCCCATTATGCATCTCATGAATCATTTTATAGTGTCTATATTCCCTTGTTTTGGATAGATTTAGATTTGAACTACCTAATTGGTGGAGTTTGTTATTTCATGAAATGTAGCTATCAAATATAGTAGGCTCCAATTCATTTTACTATAAAAATTTAGATCAAATAAATTCACATATTTACATTTTGAAATCTTGGTTCAAAATAGTATTGAGTTTTAAATTATCTTAGAATCAAAAATTCCAAACATTGTAGGATGTTCACTAGCATACATAGCCTATGAAAATAAAGGTTTAATATTCATTTTTAATAACTTGAATTATATGAAAACATGTAATATCTCATATCATGGACATATAAATAATATATTTCATCATATAATAAAATTAATCAACTAAATGATGCTTGATTACTCCAAATATAATATTATCCACATATAAAAACACCTTATCTTCTATTCATAAAATATCACCACATATATGTTATGATATATTCCACCTCTACAAATCTAAAAATTCTTCATATGCGAGTCATGTATGTAATAGCATCCACATGGTTCTTATTTTAATCTGTACAATTAAACATCCGAATTAAGTGTTTATTTTAATTACTATCATTTAAGAACCCATTATGTGGTAATATATACACATCATCTTTTATAATTACATTTAAGAAATATATTTTAATATCCATCAAAAATATTTATTAAATTGTTTTCCAGAATATATCCTCTTAATAATCGGATATATTTAAGCCATTCTATTACAAAAACATTATTCTCCACAAAACATCCTTCAATATGTGAGTACCCATTATAGATAAATCATGATTTTTTTCAAATTAAATCACAATTATTGGATAATTTATTTTGAATGACTAATTTTTCTCAAATAACATTGTAATATCGAGGTTTAGACACTATCTCCAAGATATATTTTTATATTTACAATATATCCCTCACCCAAGCCTCATTCCTATATAATTCTTCAAATTTTGTTGGATCCACAGTAAATATCAATGTCTTATTGTTGATGGTATTTTAACTATATGTATGATTAAGTGAATTTTTTTTCCCAATAATATTTTACTACTTAACATCAAACATCTTTTTACTTATATGTGGTGTGGGATCAGGTTATTCAACCATATGTCTATCCTAGGTTTTTTTTGAAACATTCATATCTAGGTAAATAACCCAAAACATGAATACATTCATCATTTCTATCACATCCATTAACGAGATAATTCTAAAATGATCACCTACACATTCCCTTACCATTTTTTAAAATAAAAAATACATCATAGTATTCAACTATTTTTTCAAGCCTCTTGTTAAAATAATTGTAGGATTTTATTTTCATTGAAAGTCATAAGAGAGAACCTCCATCTATATTATCACAATACTTTCCTTGGTTCCCTTCTTGGTTCATGATGTATCACTTATTTCCTAACATATAAAAATTATTAATAAAAGGATTTATCCATTTTCATATCTCATAATGAATTTTATTTTATCCAAGGATAATAATATCATGGTTCTGATTATAAAATATATCCTTTACTTCTACTATATAGTCATGGGTATTAAAATTACATCCAATAAATAATGATTTTTCATTATTATTCACTATCCTTTTTTCATTAATTTTTTTATTTTTTTAATACTAGTGATTCAAAATTCTTGATTACATGTTTTTCAAGATAATTTGTTAACACAATAGAGATATGTGTACTCAGCCCCACTATCATATCCAAAAATATTAATGTTACTTCCAGTATTATTTTATTCACAACATGTTTAACAAATCAATATAATAAAGAAATTAATATAAATATTTTATAAACATAACACATCCTATATAATAGTAGTTATCAATAAAAAGTATAAAATTCCATAACCCATTTTCTCCTTAAATATTCTTGGGACCACACACATCTATGTTCACTAAGTTAAAAATATTTTATTCCCTTGGGTTTTTATGTTTTTAGGGATTACATACCATTTCCTCTCATTCATAAATTAATTGTACGCTACTTATCACACTTCATATTAGGAATATCTTCTACTACCATTATAGTATATATAGTATCTATGATTTGATGATGAAATTACCTATCCTCTCGTTCCTTGATATTTTTCTTCATCTACTATCAGAAATAAATTATTTTATCAAATATCATCCTGATAGAGATTTCCAATTTTCAAATAACCCTTCATTACTGTTCTTCCATATTTTTTTGATTAAATCGTCTTTTTGATAACATGTAACTTCCAATCCCAAAACACACTACCAGATTATGCTTAAGAGGTTATTATTTAAATCAATCACCAAAAGTACATATCCACTTTTAAGTTCATCTACAATGATCCTCATTATAGAATTTCTTTTTATTTTTAATGTCACATAATTACCAAAACTAATAGTTCTATAAATTATTGCAATCATCTTTTTTAATATGTCTTTATCTTCAATCATGTACGATAGAACAAAACTATTAATGATCCATATTAAATAACAATATAAGAAATAAATATAATTATATAATATATTATACTTACCTTTCTTCCTCTTCTATTTATGGGAAAGGCCAGAATGAGTTGGTGTCATAGATTCCATATTTTTTCTATATTTTACATTTGAAAAATTATCACATACTCCTTCATCTTCCAAGAGAGAGTACTTATTATTTAGTTGTATGGGGTGATATTTTTATACATTACATATTCTTATTGTTTTAAATATATTTATATTATTTCTCTTTTCTTGAAAACACTAGATTTGTGACCAATGTTTTGGAAATTAAATTATTAACCATAAAAAAGAGTTACCCCTTTAAGATAGGTAATATGGTGAAACTCTTTTTTGTTTTATATTAATAATTAACATTTCTACATATATTATTGATCATGTAAAATATGTCATTTTGTGACCAAAAAATCAAAAAAAATCTACACTTATTATTTGGAAATATTCATTCACTTTTCTCTCTCCGCACATCACTTTGGAAAATCGTTCGGTTAATCACTAGATTTTGAAAACATGAATCTAATCTCTGAAAAATCCCATGTAAGTAATGCATAATAGATATTTTTATCTATGTCTATTAATGAATTATATAGTGTTTTATCAGCTTAAAATGAAAATAAATCCAATCTTAAGCATGGAATACACTAATATTTTTAAAAGATTGTTTTACTGCCTTTTAATGGAAAACCATTTTGTAATCTATCTTTTGAAAATTTTATAAGCTATTTTTGTCAAAATAAACTTATTATTTATTATTGGGACATCAAAATTTACTTTTTGTGAATTTTTGGTATTTTTCCGATAAAGTTCATTTTTTAATGAACAGTGAAAATGTTGTATTTTAATTCAAATCCTTTTTTTAATATAATTTATTTATATGATTATATTATCTTTTAATTGGTTTTAAATTGAAATTAGAATATATTTTTACCATTTAATCCAACGGTGGTCATTGGAATCAATTTCACATTGAAATTGGACTTTAACTAGTGTCAATCTTTTGATACTTATTATTTCATAAAAACACGCTATTTGTCATGACAGCGAGAATCAATTATTAAAATAATAAATGTAACTTATATGATTCAAATATTTTAAAATAGACATCATTTTTTAATTCAGAATATCAAATATAGCTTAGGGTGATGTTTTGGTATTTTTCTAAAAAACTTCAATTTTTGTTGAATTGTGAAACCACTAAGTGGTAGTTAAAGAAACTGATTATTCATATAAATGAAACTTTTCCACTTCTGTGATTTGATTTTAAAAAATATGACATACATGGTTTTCATTAAGAAGTAAAATGTGGTTCAATGAGATTAAAATAATTTTTTGGTGAATAATAACTTTTAACTTGTTAATCGCGATTATAGGTAATTAGTGTAGTTTAAGGTAAAAATAATGTTTTAATAATATGAGATGAGCTTGAAACATGTCCTACACTTATGGGATGTGTCATGGACGACCAATACAATCCATGGGTCAAATTGGGGACCCCATGGAGCCACTATGGAAGGAAAATGACATTAATAGCTTTTAATTTAATGTTAAAGTAAAAATCTCACAAACATGAGTTATTTTACTAAAACAATTTTTACATGGGGTTATACAAATCCGATTTTTTACTATAAATATTCATTGGAAATATAAAACGATTTTCCACATCATAGTATTTTTTTTATAATTTTTAGACATTAAATAAATTAAATTATTTATTACATCATTATGATGGAGCGATTACCTCATTATTTAACGATTTAAATAAAATAAAAAGATAACGTAAAATCTAAGACCTACACTTGTCAAAAACCTATTGGATGACTATATTTCGAAACCTTATCACCTTATCCATTAATTATATCAATGTGGGACCTTTTAAAATCTGAAACCCATTTTAAAATAAAGTTACATTTCTTTACTTTCCAAGAGTGCCCCTCCTCTCCTCTTATTAATGGCCCCCACCTCTACCTATTTACCCACACTTCCAAAGCCTTTGTCTCGGCCAAACCCTGCCCATTTTTTCTCTCCGCATACCTCTCTTAAACCTTGAATCATCACATTGGGAATAAGGCTTCCCAAGGAAGCCTTTAGCTCAAATCAAAAGGGGTTACCCGATTTTAAGGTAATGTCTTCACTTGAGTCCTTTTGTTTTATTTTGCTCCTCCAACCCCCTAAACTCTTTTTATTCATTTCTTTTATAAAAAATACTGTATCTTTAATATACTATGATGTTGTTATAAGATGTATTCGAGCTACACTTACACACACCAACATTTAATGGTTAAGGAAGATACTGTTTCCATGGACAGCGAATTTCTGCCACCTGAAACGATGATTGTTCAACATTATTTTAACACCATCAAAGGTGGACATTAAGATGACACTATATTTATATGTGATATATAATAAGTTTATTTTTTTCCTTAAGCTTATTTATTTTTCATTTTGGGCATACCTTTATGGTTTCCATTATGGGTAAACACGATATCTTCATTTAAGGAAGTGTGGACTACTGCCCCCTCAAAGTGATTTGATTCGATAATACCATATGTGGTACGTATAAATGATATATTTAATGATATTATATATGGTACCATACTGGAATTAGAATACTATTATGTATCATTATGTTTTAATTCCATTAAATATGAAATAGAAATGGAAGTAGCGTTCAAGCGTACGTACGGCTTACCGTCTCCATAAACAGTGCATTTCATTTCTTACCTCTAAATGATTATGTAATATTATAAATGCATGTATATACTAGATATATATTAAAGATATGGAATATACATCCTGAATATCATTCTTGAGATAATGGATATTTGACTACGTGAACAACTTGTAAATATAAGAAGTTCACTTTTGACTCAAGTACCAAATAACGACAAAATGACCGTTATTAACATAAATGACTACATGATGTTCATAACATGGTAATAAGTGATATAAAAGGAATAATGAACATTAAAAAGGTTCTTAAGCAAGTATAAATTAACTCAAGTTTATTATTCAGGACATTAAAGAATGATCGAGTCAAGTCGGACCTGAGGTATGGGACTTCATCTCAATCTCCTTTCATTGAGGAATATTTTGTTTTATACACAACCTTCTTTTATATAGTGTATAAACCACTTTTACTTTTACGTCTATTCAAAAGTAAGCTTTTTTATACGAAGCATTTACTAAATGACAAAAGTGAATGTTTTTTTCGTACGTATGCGGCGACAACGACTTCTCCGCCACCGTGACCATTATTTGAGTTTCGGCTTCCTCTACAAGACATACCGTTTTTTAAAAGAAAAATAAATACCCTATTTTACTTTTCATTTATTTTTGTATTGAAAATGGTTTTCATAGTGTTTTTATTATATCAATGTGTTTTATTGATATCTTGTGATTGAAATGTGGAAATGTTATGTTTCCTTTATGTATTTTTTATGTGATACGATTATGTTATGGTTTGTGGGCATTATTATGAAGATGGGTTGTTCTGTGATAAACTAAGGGCGAGTGAGCCCGATATAGCTCTCCAATTCATTGGGAAACGTGATGGAGTGAAACTTTAAGGTTTCTTTGAAGAGATTTAGGGAATATACTGTGATGGGTATTCCAAACGTAACTAAAAGGGTTACTACCTACGTAAGAATGTTATGAATGCCTCAAGTTACCTTTATGTCTTATGATTTCTATGATTTATTCATGATTTGATGAGGTATGTTAAAGTGCTTATGTTTTATTATTAAAGTATGATTTCATTGATTCTTATGTATACATGTACTCATGTTTTCTTTCCATATTTTTATATCCCTTACTGAGCTTTTTATGATCATCCCATGTTTTTGAAATGTTTTTCACAGCTCAAGGGAAAGGTACATGATATGATGATAGTGTCAAGGAAGTGTCAAGAGAGAATCCATGTTTTTTAAAATATGTTTCCATTGATGGGAAAAATAAATACTATATTTTATGTTACCACTTTGCTTAAATGTGGAATGTAATGCATGTTATATGATCTAATTCTCTAAAACTCTAAACCTGAAAAGATCCTCAATGTGCAATCTTGTAATAACTCAAGATTAAGTAAGGTTTAAGGCTGGGGCCTTATAGTTGGTATCAGTGGTCAGTTTAGATAACTTTAGGAATTAGAATTCAATTAAATGATTATCCAAAAATATATATTTTTGAAATGATATAGCATTTGAAGATTACAATGTTTCTTCATCTAAGACATGTTTGTTCAGAATGGATTTCCATAGAGGAAATAGGGAAGCAATGCTAGGAAGGAATACAGAAGGAAATAACCTTCCGAATCAGTATCCTGAGATGGTCAGAATTGGAATTGAACAGTTTGTTGTAGTAATGACGCAGTTTACTCAAGCGATAAATGGTGGTGGTATCCATGCACGAGATCATCTAGATCAACCACAGAGGAACATGTCAGTGGTGGAAAATTTAATGAGGCAAAATCCCCCATCATTCAGAGGATCATCTGACCCTGTGCTAGCTGAAGGGTGGAGTAAAACACTGGAGAAGAATTTTTATGTCATCGGGTGTTCAGACAATCAAAAGGTTAGTCTTTCTATTTACCGTTTAGAGGGTGAAGCAGATCAGTGGTGGTCGATGGTTAAAAATATATGGGATTCTGATGAGATTGATGCTCTCGACTGTGATGAATTTAAAGGTATGTTTCTTGAGAAGTATTTTCCTAAGGTTGTTCGACCTAGGATGGAAAAGCAGTTCTTGGAATTGAGGAAAGAGGAAGACTCAGTGGCTGCCTATGATGAAAGGTTCACTCGATTAGTATGGTATGCTCCTAATTTTATCTGAGACGTTGATCGTAAAATCAATCATTTTTACTCAGGATTAAAGCCAAAATATCAAAGGGCATTGGCTTCTAGTGAGTTTAAAAGTTATGAAAAGATTGTTCGATGTGATGACAAGGTGGAAATGGAGTTTTTCGATGATCACGTGTTCTATAACAACCATCAGAAGAAGAGACCGAGGGGGCAGGTGAAATGAAATAATTTTTCAAAAAAGTATGATGGTAAGAAAACTAATTTTCTAGTTTGTGATAAATGTGTTAAAAGCCATGCTGGGGAATGTCTTCTAAACTCTGGAAAGTTCTACTGATGTGGTAATATGGGATATAAGTCTCGTTATTTCACTGAAAAAGATCGAGGTGAAGGTAAGAACAAATTTGATTTATAGTTAGTGAAATGTTTTATGTGCAATGAGATGGGTCACTATGCAAATGAGTGTCTGACATAGAGCTCGAGTGATGGGATGCAGTTAGACTAGAAGCAGAAAGCAGTGGTGAAATCCTTTGCAACTACTTGAGCAGATGTCGGGCCATCAAATAAAGTTGTATTAGTTACTTTGATTGTTTTTTCAGATTATGCCAGTGTGTTGTTTGATTCGGGGTCTACACATTCTTTCATCTCTGAATACTTTTCTAGTAAAAAGGGAATACCATCTAAAGAAATGACTCCTGAACTTTTGGGTAAAACACCTGGGGGAAATGTTGAGGCAAATAGAATTTATAATCATCTTCCTATCCTTATCTGTGGAAAGAACCTACTTGAAAAACTTATTGTTTTACCTCTAGTAGAGTTTGATGTTATCCTTGGTATGGATTGGCTCTCTATTTACCATTCTACGATTGACTGTAGAGCTAAAAAAGTTTCATTTAAGAAAGACTTTCAGTTTGTGTAAATGAATGAACCCTTACTGTTAATAACTTATCAAGAGGCCGAGAAACCTGTAAAAGATGGAAATTAATGTTACCTTGCACATATTGTTGAAAACAAGGGAACTGTTCAGATTAATGATGTGCCAGTGGTAAATGAGTATCCTGATTTTTTCCTGATGAGTTTCTTGTAATATTACCAGATCAGGATGTTGAGTTTACTGTTGACTTAATTCATGATGCTAAGACAATTCCAAAACCCCCTTATCGAATGGCTCAAATTGAACTTTTAGAGTTGAAGGGGAAATTGCAAGATTTTTTAGAGAAAGGTTTCATTCGACCTAGCACATCACCATGGGGTGATCCTGTTTTATTTGTTAAAAAGAAAGATGGTTCAATGAGACTTTGCATTGATTACAGATCCTTGAATAACTTCACTGTTAAGAACAAATATCTTTTGCCTCATATCGATGATTTTTTTAATCAACTCCAGGGAGCTCAGAATTTTACAAATATTGACCTGAGATCGGGGTACCATCAGTTGAAGGTATAGGAAGCAGATGTTCCGAAGACCGCGTTTCGTACATGATATGGCCATTATGAATTTGTAGTAATTCCTTTTGGGCTAACCAATTAAACTGCTTTATTCATGGACATAATGAATAGAATTTTCCATGAGTTCTTGGATAAGTTTGTGGTGGTTTTCATTGATGATATTTTGGTGTTTTCTAAGAGTAAAGAGGAGCATGAAATACATTTAAGGGTTATTTTGAAAACCTTAAATGAAAATAAATTATATGGGAACTTCATCAAGTGTGAGTTTTGGTTGCAACAAATTTCTTTCCTTGGTCACATTGTTTCTAAAGATGAGATAACTGTTGATCCTGCAAAAACAAAGGTTGTCGAAGAATGGCCAAGATCCACAAATGTAACAGAGATTCATAGATTCCTTGGTTTGGTAGGCTGTTACCGAATGTTCATTAGAAATTTTTCACGGTTATCTAGTCCAATGACTAAGCTAACTCGGAAGGGTGTTAAGATTATTTGGACAAAAGAATGTGATGATTGTTTTCAGGAATTGAAAAGAAGATTGTTGAGTGCTCCAGTTTTGGCACTAACATCCAGTAATGGTGAGTTTGTTATCTACAGTGATGCTTCATTGAAAGGACTTGGTTTTGACCTAATGCAGAATGATCAGGTAATTGCTTATGCTTCACTACTGTTGAAAACTCATGAGGTAAATTACCCGACACATGATTTGGAAATAGCTGCTATAGTTTTCACTCTAATAATTTGGAGGCATCATTTGTATGGAGTAAAGTGTGAAATATATACCAATCATAGAAGTTTAAAGTATATATTCACTCAGAAAGAATTGAACATGAGACAGAGGAGATGGATAGAATTAATCAAGGATTATGATTGTACAATTTATTACCATCCAGGAAAATAAAATAAAGTGGCTGATGCTTTGATTCGAAAAAGTAATGATTCATTAAAAATGTTACGTTTGGAACGTGATCCTTTGGTTAAGGATTTGCTGAACTTTGTTATAGAAATTTTTTGTGCAGGATTTTCTTTTGTTTTTTTTCAGGTATCAGTGAAATCTTCTCTATCAGACAGAATCAAGCAAGCACAGAAGCAAGACAGTGAGTTGCAGAAAAAGGTAGAGCTGGTTGAGAAAGGTATGTTTCTTGAATTCAACATTGATAATGATTGTGTTTTGAGATTTTGGAAGACATTGTGTGTGCCTTGTGATTCACAGTTGAAGAGAGAGTTGTTATGTGAAGCTCATAGTTCTCCATTTTCAGTTCATCCTGGTAGCACTAATATGTATAGAGATCTTCGGGAGTATTATGGGTGGGACAGAATGAAAAGGGATATTGCTGATTTTACAGTGAAGTGTTTTACTTGTCAATAGATTAAAGCAGAGCGGCAGTTACCGAAAGGGATGCTTCAGACTTTACCAGTACCAGAGTGGAAATGGGAGAATATATCTATTGACTTTGTTGTGGGATTACCGAAAACATCTCAAGGTAATAATGCAATCTTGGTTATTGTTGATTGCTTGACTAAATCTGCTCATTTCCTTACTATACGAGATACTTTTTCCCTAGATCAACTTTCCCATTTTTATCTTAAAGATATAGTCAGGTTACATGGAGTTCCTCTCTCCATTGTATCTGACCGTGATCCCAGGTTCACATCTATATTTTGGAAAGGCCTTCCGAAGTCGTTGTGTACTGAATTAAATTTTAGTACAGATTTTCATCCTCAATCAGATGGACTGTCAGAACGAACAATTCAGACTTTGGAGGATATGCTACATGCATGTTTGATGGATTATCAGGGAAGTTCGGACCAACATCTTTTTTTAGTTGATTTTTCTTTTAATAACAGTTTTCATTCCAGTATACAGATGGCACCATTTGAGGCATTATATGGGAAGCGGTGTTGAACTCCATCTTTTTTGGATGAAGTGGGTGAAAAGAAGATGATGGGACCAGAATTGGTAGACGTTTTGGCAGAAAAAGTTCAACTGATACAGAAACACATGAGAACAGATCAGGGCAGGCAGAAAGGGTATGTGGACAATAGGAGGAAGGATCTCTCTTTTGAGGTAGGTGATCATGTTTTTCTCAAAGTATCACCATCGAAAAGTGTGATGTGATTTGGTAATAAGGGAAAGTTGAGTCCAAGGTTCATTGGACCATATGAAATTCTAGAGTGAGTTGGATCAGTTTCATACCGAGTATATTTACCTCCGAGTTTATCTCAGGTACACAATTTTTTTCATGTTTCAATGTTAAGGAAGTACATGCCAGATCCATCTCATGTTTTAAGTCCAGAGGTAGTTTAGCTGGAAGAGAGCCTATCTTATGAGGAACAACCCGTCCATATTCTTGACCATAGGGAGCAAGTGTTACAGAATAAGGTGATTAATCAGGTAAATATTTGTGAAAAACCCACATGATTAAAGAGGCAACATGGGAATATGTAAATGAAATAAGGGATAAATACCCCCCAATTATTCGATAAGTAAATAAATTACAGGGACACAATTTTATAAAGGGGGGAGGATGTAACATCCCCTGTAAGTAATGAATAATAGATATTTTTATCTATGACTATTAATGAATTAGATAGTGTTTTAGAGGCTTAAAATGAAAATAAATCCAATCTTAAGCATGGAATACACTAATATTTTTAAAAGATTGTTTTAATGCATTTTAATGGAAAAACATTTTTAAATATATATATTTACAATTTTATAAGCTATGTTAGTCAAAATAAACTTATTATTTATGATTGGGACAACAAAATTTACTTTTTGTGAATTTTTTGTATTTTTCCGATAATGTTCATTTCGTAATGAATAGTGAAAATGTTGTATTTTAATTCAAACCCTCTTTTTAATCTAATTTATTTATATGATTAGATTATCTTTTGAATTGGTTTTAAACTTAAATTAGAATATATTTTTACCATTTAATCCAATTGTGGTCATTGGAATCAATTTCACATTGAAATTGGACATAAACTAGTGTCAATCTTTTGATACTTATTGTTTCATAAAAACACGCTATTTTTCATGACAGAGGGATTTAATTATTAAATTAATTAATGTAACTTATATGATTTGAATTTTGTAAAATAGAAATAATTTTTGAATTCATAATATCAAATATAGCTTAGGGTGAAGTTTTGGTATTTTTCTGAAAAAAATTCAATTTTTGATGAATAGTGAAACCACTAAGTGGTAGTTAAAGAAAATGATTTTTCGTTTAAATAAAACATTGCCACTTCAGTGATTTGATTTTCAAAAATCCAACATACATTTTTGTAATTAATAAGTAAAATGTGGTTCAATGAGACTAAAATAATTTTTTTGTTGAATAGTAACTGTTAAGTTCTTAATTGTGATTAGAGGTAATTAGTGTAGTTGAAGGTAAAAATAATGTTTTAATAATATGATATGAGTTTGACACATATCTTAACCTTATTGGATGTGTCATGGCTGACCAAGAAAATCCAAGGGTCCACTTGGGGACCCCATGGAGCTACTTTGGATGGAAAATGACATTAATATCTTTTAATTTAATGTTTAAGTAAAAATGTCACAACATTGAGTTATTTTACTAAAACAATTTTTACATGGGGTTATAAAAGACAGATTTTTTACTATAAGTAGTCATTGGAATGATAAAAATATTTCCTACATCATAGTAGTTTTTTTATAATTTTTAGACATTAAATAAATTAAATAATTTATGACATCAGGATGATACAATGATTACCTCATTATTTAACAATTTAAATAAAAAAAAGATAATGTAAAATCTAAGACCTACACTTGTGAAAACCTATTGTATGAGTATATTTAGAAACCTTATCACTTTAGCCTCTAATTATATCAATTTGGGACCTTTTAAAATCGAAACTCATTTTAAAATAAAGTAATATTTATTTACTTTCCAAGAGTGCCCCTCCTCTCCTCTTATAAAAGGCCCCCTCCTCTACCTCTTTACCCACACATCCAAGGCCTTTGGCTCATCCAAACCCTGACCATTTATTCTCTCCACATCCCTCTTTTACTCCTTGAAGCCTCACTTTGGGCAGAAGTCTTCCCAAGGAGGCCTTTGAGCTCACATCAAAAGGGGTTAGCCAATTTTAAGGTAATGTCTTCACTTGAGTACTTTTGTTTTATTTTTCTTCTCAAACCCCCTAAACTCTGTTTATTAATTTCTTCTGTAACAACTACATTATCTTCAATATACTAGGATGTTTTTATAAGAAGGATTCGAGCTACACTTACACACACCTACATCTAATGGTTAAAGAACATACTGTTTCTGTGGATGGTGAATTTCTGCCTCCCGAAATGATGATTGTTCAACATTGTTTTAACACCTTAAAAGGTGGCCATTAAGATGAAACTATATTTATATATGATATATAGTATGTTTCTGTTTTCCTTATGCTTCTGTATTTTTCATTTTTGGCATCCCTTTGTGGTTTCCATTATGGGTAAACGCGATATCTTCATTTAAGGAAGTGCGGACTACCACCCCCTCAAATTGATTTGATTTGATAATACAATATGTGGTACATATAAAGGATATATTTAATGATATTATAAATGATATCATACTAGAATTAAAATACTATTATGTATCATTATGTTATAATTCCATTAAATATGAAATAGAAATCGAAGTAGCATTCATGCGTACGTACGGCTTACCGTCTCTATGAACGATGCATTTCATTTCTTACCTCTAAATGATTATGTAATATTATAAATGCATGTATATACTAGATATATATTAAATATATTGCATATAAATCATGAATATCATTCTTAAGATAATGGATATTTGACTACGTGAACAACTTGTAAATATAAGAAGTTTACTTTTGACTCAAGTACCAAATAACGACAAAATGACCGTTATTAATATAAATGACTACATGATGTTCATAACATGGTAATATGTGATATAAAAGGAATAATGAACTTGAAAAAGGTTCTTAAGCAAGTATAAATTAACTCAAGTTTATTATTCAGGACATTAAAGAACGACCGAGTCAAGTCGGACCTGAGGTATGGGACTTCGTCTCAATCTCCTTTCATTGAGGCATATTTTGTTTTATAAACAACCTTCTTTTATACAGTGTATAAACCCCTTTGACTTTTCAGTTTATTCAAAAGGAATATTTTTTTTACGATTCGTTTACAAAATGAAAAAAGGGAATGTTTTTGTTTTACGTATGCGGCGACAACGACTTCTCTGCCGCCATGACCATTATTTGAGTTTCGGCTTCCTCTACAAGCCATACCAATTTTTAAAAGAAAAATAAATATCCTGTTTTACTTTTCTTTTATTTTTCTATTTAAAATGGTTTTCATAATTTTTTTATTATATCAATGTGTTTTATTGATATCTTGTGATTGAAATGTGGAAATTTTATGTTTCCTTTATGTATTTTTTATGTGATATGATTATGTTATGGTTCATGGGAATTATTATGAAGACAAGTGGTTCCATGATAAACTAAGGGAGGTTGACCCCGATATAGCACTCCAATGCATTGGGTAATGTGAAGGAGTGAAACGTTAAGGTTTCTCCGAAGATATTTAGGGAATATACTATGATGGGTATTCCAAATGTAACCAAGAGGGTTACTCCCTACGTAAGAATGTTATAAATGCCTCAAGTTACCTTTATGTCTTATGATTTCTATGATTTATTCATAATTTGATGAGATATGTTAAAGTGATTATGTTTTATGAGTAAAGTATGATTTCATTGATTCTTATGTATACATGTACTCATGTTTTCTTTCCATATTTTTATATCCCTTACTGTGCTTTTTATGCTCATCCCAAGTTTTTGAAAATTTTTTCACAGGTCAAGGTAAAGGAACATGATATGATGATAGTTTCATGGAAGTGTTAAGGGAGAATCCATGTATTTTTTAAATATGTTTCGATTAATGTGAAAAATGAATACTATCTTTTATGTAACCACTTTGTTTAAATGTGGAATGTAATGCATGTTTTATGATCTAATTCTCTAAACCTCTAAACCTGAAATGATCCTCAATGTGTAATCTTGTAATAACTCAAGATTAAGTAAGGTTTAAGGAAGGGGCCTTATAATCTCAAAATATGGTTTCTCATAAATGAAACAGTAGAATATTTAGTATCAAAAATATTCTATCACACATCCAATACCAAGTCTATATATGAATCCATCTCTCAGTATTCCAAAAAATCATCAAAATCTCAGTGATCATTTCATGCCCCTTTTTAAGAGGTTTACATCATAGAATCTACCAAACTGAAACTTATTATTTTTAATATAATAAATTATTTCTTCTTCATCATTTATTGTTAATATAACCAATTATTCCTCCAAATAATCAATTTTTTTTCTATTTTTTCAGGTATATTTTCAGATATTCAATTTGATAAATATAGTCCTAAATATTAAGTTTTTAATTAATATAGTCTTCAATAATCACATGGAATAGTTTTTTCTTCTATTACATCTTGAATTAAATTGAATTTAGCCATTTGGTCTTCCACATAGTTTTATTTTTCTTCCAAAAAACACCCATTCATCAATTATACTTTGTTTGGATGCATAGGTCATTAATATTCCCTTACAAATCCCACAAATTGTCTATGACTCTCTTGGGTTAGTCAAATTTATATTCTTTAGTCTTATCTTTTTAATCCATTTTCATCATGCTATCTTATTTATGTGATATAAATTATGATTCCACCCCTTAATGTTGATCCTAATTATCCTCATCCTCTTTTATTATAATACAGCTTTTGTGAAGCTTCTTTTTTAAAGAACTTCCTTTCATGAAATATATTTAGGAATAAAACCTTATTTTTAGCCTTCATATAACACATTATAATTCTTCTTCATCAAAAAAACTTTTGAGACACTAAACTACTATCATTTTTATTACCAATACCAACACTCAAATATCTGGTTATATAAAAACATACATTTCATATTATATTTAAAAATATTAATAAATTCTAAGATATAAATATATAATAATTACATGTAATAATAATGATAATACATTATGTACATTCTGAAGGATACTTGTTTTTAGAACCTTAAAGAAGTATGATTAAATGTTTAGTAAAAAAAATCATTTCTTTCTTATCTAATGGATATTGTTTCCCCTATATAATAAACTAATTAATCCATAAGGAGTTTATCACCCAAAAAACATCGACAAGTGTTATCCTTTTAAAAGTATCACATGAACTAATTTTCGTCATAACATGTGGAAATGTAAATATAATAAGAGGTGGTATAAAACACTCAGTATGGGAAAACATTAAATTGAGGTAATCCTGGAATAAATAAGGAATAATGATTATGGGAATAATAAATACAAAACATTCATACCAAATAAAATGAAATTGAGAGTAATTTATATCCATGAAAACAAATAAAAACACGGATATATATATTTATAATTTCATAATAGTAGAATGAATAATTTTGGGCATCAAAAACAAACTTTCAAATCCAACTACCAAGACACTATCCTATTTTGGGAGAGGTATATAGTAAAACCAATTATTTTTTTCAGAAGAGACTCATCGATGCATCGAGAAGCTCTATGATTTCCTCCACTAATCACCTAATTATGTTCAATGAGTTCACTATAAGAGTAAAAAATAATTTTCATATCATTCCCTCAGAACATATTATTAAATTAAAACATAGATATCCTTATAATGAAATATATGAAAAGTCAATATATAATCAACCTCTGTTAGAATCAAAATATCGAAAAAATATAAGTACTTTTATCATCTTCATTAAAAGGGATTTTATAATGAAAAAGAAATCTATAGAATGAAGGATAATAGAAAAAAAATAATTATAAAACCTTCCCAAAACCTTACCTTTATGAATTAAAATGCATGAAATGACAACAATCTTCCCTATGATAATAAATTATATTTTAGGTGACCATCATCCCATCTAAATTAGTAAAATTAGATGTTCATAGGGTATTGGGTAATAAGTATATGGTTAATAATATTATATAATAACATGATAATAGACTATACATAAGAATAAAGCGGATTATAGAAAAAACAATATCCCCAATGAAACAAAATAAACATAAGAGTGTATTGACATTAATAAAATATCATTATAATTTTTTTAATGGTATCACAAAATAAATGGATCAAAAATAAAATAATTTGATACCACAAGTTTAATATTCCAAATGATAACATGTTCATATTAAATGATAAATCATGAAAAATAAACTTATTATGGTAAATTCATTTGAAATTGATAATGTAAATTGAAGAAAAAACATAAAATATATTTTCAAAAATATTTTTAACAATGATAAAAAATGAATATTTACATGTAGTTTTCAAAGACAAATACTTAAAATGGATGTTAAAAACATTGAAACCGATTTATTATATACAATTACTGAATTATGGAGGCTTTAAAATACATAATTTTTATCTTTTACAAATTAATAAAAGAATAAAAAACATTTGAATGTGAATATAAAAAACATTTTTATTTTTTTTAAATGGATTAGTTCAATACAAACATTGTAAGAATAACAAAAAAATAATTTGTCTTAAAATTTTAATTTTCCCAGAATGGATTTAAGAATCAGTATATAATAAAATTATAGGGTTTGATAACCCATGAATGTAAAAACAAATTTCATAATGAAACATTATAACTCATAAAAATGACATTTGAGTTATAAATAAACTTTAAGGAAAAAAGAAACCATAATACATGAAAATATTGAAAATGATTTTATGTTGTAAAAATTTATATAATGAAAAAAATACTCATAATGAAATTAATGTTTATAATGTTTATAAAATATAAGAAATAATTTTTTAGGAATGATAATATCACAATAATGAAAAATTGAGTTTCCAAAAACTCTTATGACTTGCCTGACACTTGAGTTGAATGAAATTTTATGGAAGACCATTATTTTTCGTAGTTCATCCAATGAATTTTCAATGAAATAATGATTATAAAATTCATGTGATAGTAAATAAATGTAATGTTTTACAAAGGAATCATAGTGAATAACATGTATCTTGTCTCAAATAATTATAATTGATAATATGAAAAACCATTACATCTTGACTAAAACTTCAATCAAACACCATTTAAAAAGAGGGAAAAATTTTTAAATTAAAATACCATGATTAAAAACTAAGTCATGATATGTTATGTAATATAGGTAGTATAAAAACAATAAATTTGAAATTAGGTGCATATTACCAAGGAGGTCGTAAAGAGTAAAATTTAAGATGAAAATCCTTACCCCAGTCCTAATTTGTTATGAACATACAACCAATGGCCAAAATAATTTAATATTGTTAATTAAATATATAATAAGAACCTTATTTATAAATATAATAACATAAACTCCACATTTATAATCATAATATATATCTTAATTAGGTTTAGCCTATTTTGAATACTTCATGTATGTAATCATTATCTCTTTGAACTAGTTTTGTTAATGAAGTGCTCACATGTAGTATGTTTAAAACATAATCAATGGTATGTCATATAATGTTCTAGAATAGTTGTAACATTATACATTATAATTATATAGTTTCATTCCATGGTATCTCTGGTTACAATCCATTAGGATGAAATCATCGATGATCATGTATTTTTTATTCTTAACTAATGAATGTTGTTTTCTTAATAAATGAGTTAGATGTTAAAATAATATTTCCAAACCCAAAAAATATTTATTTTTTGCATACTTATATCATATTAAAAATGTAAATATTTTGTCATTTTAATTCATGATATAAATTCATAGTATTATTCAAGTTGGTGGTTAATTCAACACAAACATGATTTTACCATGATTAATTAATATTTTTTGGAAGTGTCCCTCAAAAAAGGAGAAGGTATTTATTTGTAATGGGAAACTAAAAAATATGAAAATTTGGGAGTCTATTACAATCATTTTTACATAGATTTATTAAACCATCCATGAGTGAGTCTGACTATGTGAGAGCCAAAGAAATTCTCATATTAGCAAGAACAACTTCAACTATGCTACACTCCTGAGAGAAAAGTTTGATTGTGAAGATAAGACCCATGATAGTATTCATTAATTCCATCAATTGAGATATAAGTCTCTATTAAGTATTTAATTCACCATTTTCTGATGGTATACACCAGAGTAGAAGAGTCACCTTCTAACCAAAGGTTATTCCAACCTTTCATTTTTTTCAAATGAGATAGAAGGAATTATTCCATGAATCTAAACATTAATAAAATTACTCACACGAGAAGATCCATAAAAACATCCATTGAAATTTTATTCATGGTCTTGAAAGATAGAACATCAACCTTAGGGTCTCTAGATTCTTATGGATGAACCATATGAGTTAATTTTGATCTAATGAGTGAGTGGGGGAAACCAAAAGACATAAATTGTACCTATAATAGGTCTAAAGTTATTGGGGACTCTAGAGATTGACATCATATGGAAATACTCAACACTGTTTTCACATAATCCCATCAAAACTGTACTTGTATCATTTATGGAAGTAAGGAGTTGTTGCAATGCCAGCTTCAGGTAAAAGGTCGTCTTAGTGTGAACCACTACATTGTGGCTCAACCAAATTAAATACAGGCATTCATAAATAGAAACATTAAGAAGTGAACGAACATGAGTGCAATGATGGATAAAATAAAAACATCACAAAAGATCATACACACAGGAAAATTTTAAACCATGCGCTCTGAAGGAATCTAAGATCCCAATACCATAATTAATTAATTATTATGTGGTTGTTTATATTTAATATAATTATACCTAAATAATGATGATAATATTTTTTGATTAATATTGTGATATATATGAATTTTAAAAATTTATAAATAGAATAAAATATTCATAAATCCATTTATTGGAAATAATATTTCATTTTACTCATAGTTCACCCATTTTAAATGATTTAATTGACAAAAGTATTTTATTTATCATATCATTAATAGGTTCATAAAATTACCATAAATTAAAATTATTAATATAAAACAAATAATATTTATACTCTAATCCTATCGTCATGACTAGACATATAAGTTGAAGATTAAATGAAAATTTAAAATCAATCATTCTATGGAGGCGAAAGTCCATACATATTCATGGGGGATGATTTTGATTTCCATATAATGGGAGAAAGGATTAATATGGTTCAATATTACATAATCCTAAAAAGGATATAAATATAAAATTTATTTATTAAATTCCTCATTTTGACCATCCTTTTATGTTGTTGAAGGAAAACGGAACATGTTGTGGCCAAGAGGTGGTTGTCCTCACAATGCACAAATACGAGTTTCACTATTCTTAATGGAAATTAGAAATTGTGATTAATGATTAATCCCATATAATAATTTAATTCATTATACAATCAATAAAGTTTTCACTCGAAAATTATAATTGGATATGAAAATATAAAAGAATGAAGTGAAGTAAAAATTATTACTCGTGTTGAGAAATATGAGATTTCCATGGATGATCCCTCGGATATGAGTTAACTTAGAAAATATCATGTGACCAAAATCTGAATTGATTGGGAGAGTATTTTATGGGAATAAAATGTTATAGGTACTTATGAGGAAACCAAAATTTTATGATATCCACGAAGGGGTGATGATAGGATCCTTTTAAAAGCGGAGTGAATGAAATTTTTTTAAATATTTCAACATAATATAGAGGTTAAATATTCCAAACATATCAAGTGTTATAGAAATGGTAAATAATGGATTTTAAAATATATAAAACTCATCCACTAAATTTTAAACATTTTTATCCTATTTCAAGCCCTTTTACCTTTTAATCCTTACATTT
The DNA here is from genome assembly GCA_963277665.1 of Viscum album. Classification (NCBI taxonomy): domain Eukaryota; kingdom Viridiplantae; phylum Streptophyta; class Magnoliopsida; order Santalales; family Viscaceae; genus Viscum; species Viscum album. Next base: position 1,762,281,381 of record OY728125.1, read on the forward strand.
ACACTTTTTTCTTTTACCTAGATAACTATTTTTACCTATGGTGACATAATTATTAGGTATGAAAATAAAGTGGTACTTATTATAAAATATAGACCCACATATTCTAAATATTAAATACATTTCATTTTATTAATTTATATAATTGATAAAAATTAATTTCAAAATAATAATTTATAATGTATTACAAATGTTTTTTGGGAAAATATTTCTGACGCACTAAAATAACAGTTATGGGGTTTTTAAATTATAAAACATTTATAAAATAAAAAAATCACATATAATATAAATATTTAATCTTATAAATTTTTTACATGAATTTGAAATTCATACTTATATACTAATCATGTCATAAATGTCATGTTGGTAAAAATTGTATTTTTCCTTATTCAGTTAAAATCATTTTTTTAGAAAAATATAAAAAATTAATAATAAACTAATATTAATATTATTAATCTAAAAATTATGTTTATTTTTTAAAATTAGCTATTTATAATTTAAACTTCAACTTTAATATAAGGAATATTATATATAGTGAAAACCCAGTTTATAAGATAATATATTTTTCAAATATTTACCATTATCAATTATATTTATTATTATTTAGATATTATTATTAACTAGTTATTAATATCAAATATATTTTTTCACCATTAATCATAAGTTTCTTGAAATATAATTAATATAAAATAAAAAGGTAATATTTAGAAAAATACATTTCAATTTATAAAATTACCATATTTGTCATTTTAGCTATAAAAATTGGATTTCTTTTTTTTGAAATGTATCATTTTTGTAACAGATAAATATTTCATAAAGTGTTCAATTTTATCCATTCCCAAAACTTTGAAATCTAGGTTTTAATAGTCTAAACATATCATGGTTCAGTTTCACTTCGCTCTTGCGTGTGGAGTAAGATATTGAACACATTGACTTATTTGAAAGAAATCATATCCTAAAATTTGGGGGAGTCACATTTTCCACCATATTAAATAAATAATGTCATATCAATTCGACTAAAAATATTATAATAATTTATATGGGGAACATATAATTGAGTATATAATGTGATATGATCATGGTATTATTTAGGATGTGAAATGAGATTTATCTACATGTAGAATTATTTTTATATGTTTTTTATAAATAGATGTAACCCATTTCAAATTTTAAATTGAATTATAATATAGGATTAGAATCTTGATATATTAAGAATAACACCCCAAAAAACATGTCAGTTATATATATGATAATCCAACCATGGTAGTCTTAATTTATAACACGACATCATGTAGCTTGTGAAATCTTTTTGGAATTAGAATGTATAACTTTTAGAGTAAAAAATCATTATATGTTACCTTAGTATTATTTTCATAGTATTTTCCATGTTATCATGGTTATTTTTGACTATTGTCCCCATTGGACCTTGTATTTGGATGAAGATTCACATAATTCTCAACTCTCTTATAATTGGCATCACAAACTGACCTTGGTACCTAGGTAAATCGATAACTGATTTGACACTAACATAGCATGAAGGTAATTCCCAATCCCCATGGGTTGGCGACTAGAACCTGGAATCATAAAAAATTAAATTGATAATGATTTTTCTAATAGCATCACAGAAACAATATAATCAAATTCTTATGAATATAAGAAAAACTACAGGGGGAGAAGTGTACCATAAGTCAAATAGGTATAAAACCCCGAATGTAATACAATTTTATAATAGAAAAACATGAAGGTAAACTGCCCATGTCCTAATGGACACAACACTCCATGTTCAATGATCAACAACTAGGACTAACTTCATGGGGTTCTTTACCCCAGTTACAACATGGAAGGAGAAAATCAACAAACACTTGAAGGAACATATAGTATGCGAGATAAAATCCATGTTGGTTCTCACCAAATATTCCATAATATATTCCATCATTTAATAAACCATATTATTATCTTTAAATATTAAATAAATAGGTTTTATGTTTCAAAATAATATTTATAAATAATCGTTCCTTAAAATTGAAATTATCAAAATGCCTGAAACAAATGGATTAATAAACCATTTATATAAAACAGTTTATATAAATTCAGATGGCATGTGAAATATTTTACAACAAAGAATATATTAATTTCAATGATAATCAAGCTAGTATATGAGAATATGTCAAAAATGGTTTTACAGTTTTAGGCTTTAGGAATCCACACACATGAGGTGATAGAACAATATTTTTATACACATGACCCCATCAACACTAGTCATGAAGAATCCATCGACATCTTTTCATAGATGTGAAATTCTTCATTTATGAACCAGAACATTATAAATTGTAGAGATTTTTCCAAATAACTCTCTAACAAACTAAGGCATTCATGTGATCTAACAAATGAAAACATATTTCATCTTATTTGGAATTTTAAATATAAAAATCTTCCATATGAAAAATAAGTTTTTTTTATAAAAAACATTTCTTTTTCCTATATAATACCAAAATGTTTCTCTCTAAACCATTTAAGAAACTTTTCACAAAAAATAACTTAAAATCACTTCACAATTCAAACTCACAATTCTCTTTCCCAATTTTAATTAATCAATATAATATTCTAAAAATATTCCATGAATTTCACAAATTTAAATTCAAAAAATCACATTCCAAATAATTACATCAATTTTTACACCCCAATTCAATTGAATTATGTGATTTTCTAGTCTTATGCAAAAATTTAATTTTCAAAAATAAGTCCCCAAATTCAATGGAATTGGTTTTCAAAAAAAAATATCATAAGATTAAAACCACATGCAATTAATTGAAATCAATTTAATTAAATCATGTAATTTAGGGTTAATTAAATATTTCAATCAAAATGGAACCACCTACATGATGATCATTATATATTGAATCACAAATCCTTGAATTGAATTAACCAACAAATAACGACGACAAAAAGTATCCAAGAATCCAACCTAGGTTTAAGATCCAAAACAATGGTTATTAGATCATACAACAAAATTAAGACCCAAAAAACCCTAGGGAGGATAAGTTAGAGATAAGAAGAAAGAGGTCAATGAGAGGACACCATTCAGGAGCAGATTGAACATCGTTAAGCTCTCTTTGATTCAAATTTTGAGGGGTTTCTAGGTTCCAAAAACAACTCTTGGGAGATTCTTGGCAAGATAAATATCATATGGGTTTTATATAACTATTGGGGCATCTAAAAAGATGGCTTTTGGATTTATGAAATTAAAATCATGATTAACAAGTTATGTACTCATGATTAGTTAAGTATGGATAAACAATAAAACAAAACTGTGGGACCTAGACATATAACCTGTTTAATGGGTTTTATGGTTTCTCGTAAAAGGTTTCACATTTTTTCAAAATATGCACCGACTATGAAAAATAACTTTTTATTTCTTTAAATGTTTTCTCTCTATTGGGGTTTTTGGATTCGGAAATATTTACACCAACTGTTCATAGCCTAGAAAGTTTCAAAAATTCCAATGATTCCACCCGAAACAATCCCATACAAAACCCAAAAATATATATATTAAAATAGTGGTTTAGAAATAACTAAAAATATAAATTTATGTTCCTATAAATCCTACTCATTTTCTTCCCTTAAGAAATTAGGAGGCCACTCCTCTATCATCAATGCCTCCCTCTCCCACATCTCATGTGAATATTAGCCTTGCTACCATAGGACATTAAAAAAATATATCTTCGTCCCATAAACTACATGGTTTAGACTAATTAATCAAGAATAGCTATTCTACCATGGATAAATTTGGTTAGACCTCAAGATAACAATAGCTAAGAACATGAGATGGATCAAAAAAATACTTTCTCAGTAACAATACATGGAAAATGTTGTGCATCGATGACAAATATTGTGGATGTGATAAAATATAATCAATATTTTACCACATTTTAAAAAAATTAAAAATGTTTATCATTATAAGGAGATTTTTTTTCTTACCTCCCAAGATATTGTTGAACCAAAAGGGGTGAAAATTTAAATAATACATTATCAATAACTGAAAATTACAAAGGTCTATAAAGATGATCAATTTAATAAATATACATACTATGTTCTATAAACATTCACTGATGGGTTCAATGAATTATTGTATTCATCTCTTCAACCAAGCTTGGTCCAACCAAGGAACATCCCCAAATCTCCGACAAACAAAAAACAAAGATCTACAAATCTGGCCATACAAGTCCCCAAAAGGAACCATTTTGATCACAGACTGCTAACTGTTATTATAAGAGAACATAATCATCCCAAAATTATCATCCCATGATATGCTAAAGTTGAGTATATAAGCATGAATCATATCCTCAAGAATATATATAACTATTTTGTCTGGCCATCTGAATGAGGATGGTATGTCATGGACAAATAATCCTGAGATCCCGGATCCTCTTTAAGGCCTCTCTAAAAACATGATTTAAAACATAGATCCCTATTTGAGACTATAGAAGATGTAACACAGTGAAAACAAACAATATATTTTATATATATATATATTTCCCCACTCCTCAACTATGGTTGTATCATGAATGGGTAAAAAGATAGTCAATTTTGTCAGCCTATCGATCAAAAACCATATCACATTTTTCATTCTTTGGGTATGTGGTAACTAAACCAAAAAGTCCATAGATATCTCATACTACTTCCAAGTAGGAACCTGAAGTGGCTGAAGAGAACCTGAAGGTTTCTTATGCATATCCATGACCTTATAGAATGTGTAACTATGCGAGATAAATTTAGCAATGCCTTGTCTCATACATATCCACCAGAATCGACGTTGTATGTCATAGAACATCTTCATGGTTCTGGAGAGCACTACACAATAGGTATTTCTTAAATCCCCCATCATAGTATTCTTTACAACCAATGACACACCAATGATAATCTGATAGCATAGAAATCACATGGTGGATAATGAACAATCGAGCACAATTTCCTCTCTATAAGGAGTGTCTCAAATACTGTAAAACAGTTCACCAATCCATTGTTCCTTAAGAATCATCCCTAAAATATTGGATAATTTCTGAAAAATATATCAATAAACCTCAACCCCTAATTCTTTAAATCCATTATGAAACAATGTAAATAGATCCATCATGTTCCACTGTTTTAATGATTCCTTCACTGCATGGGTCAGAATTTTCTTTATCATGGAATCTATGATGACCCTCCCTTTCCCCGTGGTATAGGTGATGTCAAAATATTAAAAGGATAGATATTCTACCCAATTATTCTGGAAGAGATTATAATTTTTTTAGGGAATATATAACTCAAGATATTGTGGTCAGAATTCATGGTATACCATTCCATGCAAATGTAATTCAAAAAAAATTTAAATGTGTGAATCATAACATCCAGTTCACGGTCATGGGTCATATAATTCTTCTCATGTATCATATGTAAATGATATCCATAAACTATGATGTGATCACCTTTCATAAGAACACATCCTAAACCTGAAACTGATGCATCACAAAAGACCACATATCCTTGTTTAGCCTCGGGAAGTGGAAACATTGATGCAGTATTCAAAAGTAATTTCATCTCAATAGAATAAATATAAAATTTATCATCGCAAGGAAACATTACTCCATTACAAGTCAGAGAAGTCATTGAAGAAGAAAACATTGATAAGACCTTAACAAACTAACGATAATACCCAGCTAGACCAAAAAATATCTAAATCCCAAAAACATTTAATTGTTCATCCAATTTCACAACATCCTTCACCTTCATAGGATCATCAGATATTCCATGTTCCGGCACTAAATTTCCCAAGAACATCACTTCTTGAATCCAAAAATCACATATCAAAATCTTTCCATAAATTTGGTGATTTCTTTAAAATTTCATAACTGCACCTATATAATGCACATGATCCTCATAATTCATAGATTAGGCAAGGATTTCATCCAAAAAACTACTATAATACTATCTATTTACTCATGGAAGATCTTATTCATCAAATCCATAAATATTGTAGGATAAATGATTAAAAAAATAAAATTATATGTTAATAATAATGGTCATACCAACATTGAAATTTAATTTAATTAATATATGATTATTTTATCATCTACTTATGGTATCCATACTAAATATAAATCATTGAGAAACACTTATCAAATTTTAAATAATCAAATAGATCATCAATCCATGGAGACATATATTTTTTTTATCATAACTCGATTTACTTTTTAATAATCATCACAAATGTGCAGTGAATCATCAACCATAATTGAAAAGGGAGAAAGGGATACCCAAGGTGTCATATTAGGGTGTATAAATCCTTCCTCTATAATATCATACAACTGAGTCTTCAAATACATCATTTTAGCTAGTTCCACTGGATAAGAAAGAATAGACACTAACTGAGTAAAAGGAACTATTCCGATATAAAACACCACCTCTCTTGCTAGTGGAATGCAAGATAATTCAGAAAGGAGCATTTTGGGAAACATGAAGACAACTATAGGGAGATCACCACTCATTGATTACCGCTCCCTATCAAAAGGAAACATATATACAACATTCCAAAACACATGAGAAGAAGATATGAATCTACTCAACCTTGGGTCTACTTATCTATTAAATACATGGATCACACCATTGGGTGTAGTGAAGGAGACTCGTCGAAGATAACAATAAATCTAGGATTTATAATGAATGAGGGAATCCATTTAGAGTATGACGTCAATTAGTTTCATGTTGAGAACTATACAATTCCAAGAAAACTCACCATCTGACAAAGGGAGAACACAAGAGCGACTTTGAAGACCCTTCTCTCTCTTCGTACCATGGGGTGTACTAATAATACCTATCATAGTTGATGGTCATGTATCAACTTCCTCTAGAGACACTTCCACTCTGTGAAGATTATTCTTTCCAGATGTCTGTGGTTAGAACCCATTTTCCCATGAATAATTTGATGGACTCATGGTTTTAGTAGGATATGATGATGATGTTCTACTATGATGGTTGGAATAAACAATGCATAAATTTTCTGGGCTATATAAGTATTCTCATGAGCTATATATCTTTGGTGTCTCGGTGCAAATCCTCATTAAATTCCCTGACATGAAACACTAGTATAAAATTAAAATATCTCTTCGTGAAACTAAAAGATGTTTAGAAAACAATTCTTATCATTAAACTCCATGAGAATAATCACAATACCACTTTATATTGAAGGAAGTTGCACTACCATAGGGAGATAAAGAACCTCCCAACAACCCTAACATTCCATCAATATCCACATTGACCACTAGTGTTATGTCCAACACATCAACATAAGAAAGAAAAATTAGTATGAAACCTTAATAAAAAATATTATATTATTGTCCTTACCTAATCCTTCACGCCTTCATATTCTTATTTGATACATTATTAGGTGAGAACTAGACAATCTCAAAAAAATGTTGTGGATACTATGTCATGGTCTTATTAGCCTACTCAATTTTGAAAAACTCTCTATCCATAGCCAACAAAATAGAATCTGGATAGAACTAGTCAGTGAAAAAACATTGATGTCTTTCCACTCTATGACCTCATGCTTCATACCTTTCACCATAGTGTCCCACCATCTCTTACTTAGTCTTTCAAGCAAAAAGGTTACACACTTCACCTTAATTTAGTCTCGTGTGTCCAAGAACCAAATGAATCTCTCCATCCTTCTAAACCATTCCATAGAATCTTGAAGTTTATTTGAGAACCTGAACAATACTGGATTTGGATAAAGGAATTAATGAGAATGATTTTAGAGATCAACCCTTTGATATTACACAGTTGGAGCCTTAATGGGAGCTAGTCCAATTCCTTGTCTCTAAGCATGGACAAAACGCACATTCACCTTAACAAGATTTAGGTCCATGATAGGATTATCTAACTAAGGTTCATTATAAGCTTCCACATGGATCCATTTCACACCTCTTAGTTGAGTAATGATGAATCAAATCTATAGAATAAAACATTTAACTCATCCTATTTTCAGTCAAATAGAGAAACAATGTCTAATTAATCCCAAACAATAAAAAAAATTATTTGGATTTCAATATATTCAAATCATTTTTCGGGAAAAAACTAGAACTAATACTCAATATATCTTTCCCAAACCACCATTAGTGACTTATGATTCATTGGAAGGAGATATTTTCATACAGTAAATCATACCTACCTCTTCGGTCCCAACAATTTTACACAAACTGCATACTAGCTTTAAAATAGAGTCAACATAAACCTCAATCTGAAACCAATTTATCATGAACCATTCGGGGTACCCTAGAAACCTGATAACCGAGCCAACACTAACATATCCCAAAGTGTTTTCCTGATTCCCATCTGTTGATGAAAAGCACATGTAATCATACAAAATTAATTTGTGAACAAATTTTCCAAAAACATCATATAAATAGGATATATAAGTCAACTCACATAAAAAGAGAAACTACATTAGGAGAAGTGTACCAGTAGTAAAACAGGTATAAAAACCAAAGTACTATAGAAAACAACCAGAAAAATCGGAAGGTAATCTACTGATGTGCCAAAAGACACAACACTCAAATTTCACTAATCAATATCTAGAACCACCTCTATTTGGTACTTTACCATGGCTCAGACATGGAAGTAGAAAATATGAAAACAACCAAAGGCATAGGGGGTGTGAGATAAAGGGATGGTAGGGTGTCACCAAGGATTCCATAATTGGTCCCCATATTTGAATAACCATATAAGTAGCTTTCAATTTTAATTAATTTGAATTGGAATTTCAAATTCATATTCAAAATAATCATGATTCATATTTAAAATTATGGAAATAATTTTAAAAAATGGATTATTAAACATTTAATATAAAATAGATTATATAATTCATAATTCATGTTATTTTTTTACAGAAATTTATATTTTCATTTAAAATAAAAAAAAGCGAGAAACATGGTAATATGTCTAAAAGGTATGATAGTTCCTAGATATAAGACTCCACACACTCGAGGCTATATAAATATATGTGTATACATGTTACCCCGTTAACACGAGACAATAAGAATTCATTTCCATTGTGTCAGTGATCTTACATGCTACATTTCTGTTTTGAAACATTGAAAATCATATTGTGTTTTCCAACTAACTCATTAACTACCTAAGGCCTTCATATTCTCTAGTAACAAAGAGCGATGTAATATTTATTTTAAGACATCCCAAAATACAATTCATCCCATTAACTATTTTGAATAGTCAAAGTTTCCATTTAATAATAAGTAGTACTTTTTAAAAAAAACATACCTTTCCAATATAATACCCAAAGTTTTATATAAAAATAAATTTAAGCCATTTATCCCAAATAAGAATTCCAAATCAGTTCACAATTCAAAATCATAATTCACAGTAACAATTTAAATTCAAAAATTTAATTTTTAATAAATTTCCATTAATTTCACAAATTTAAATTAAACTATTTAAATTCTACCAAATTTCTTCAATTTCACAATTACGCCCCAATTCAATTGAATTGGGGGGGGGGGTTCAAAATTTCATTGAAAAATAAAATTTAAAAAACTAAATCAACCAATTCAATAGAATGCGGTTTTTTACCAAATTAAATTTTATAAGTATAAAATCCCACTCGTTAAATTGAAATATATTTAATCAAATAAATAAAATTAGGGTTAATTAAATTGGGAAATTAAAATGGATCTTCCTAAAAAAGTATTATTAGATCTTGAATAAAAAATAATTAAATGGGATAGATAAATGAAGAAAATCTAAAACAAGGATCCATGAATCAAATATATGTTTAAGATTCAAAAAAGATTATTAGATCTTCCCACAACACGGTGGTCGAAAAAACCCTAGGGAAGAGTAGTAAGGGAGTGGAAGAGAGGGAATAGGAATAAGAAACCTACTGATAGAAGATCGAATGATACTTCACTAGCTTCAATTATATTCTAGAGGGTTGCCTAGGGGAAACACGGTTAGAAAAAACTATGGGCCCTATAAATAGTCCACGGGTTGAATGGTTTCTTTAAAGAGGTCTCATAGTTTTTAAAACTATGTGGTAACCATGAAAAGTCCCATTGCCTATCCTAGAACAGTTTTCAATAGTAGGGTTCAAGGTTTGGGAAACTGATGCCCCAAGCATGAATAACCAATAAATTTTAAAAATTACAAAGTTTTTTCCTCAAAATACCTCAAAACCCTACCAAATCAGGATTAAAAAGGGGTTTATGAAGACCTAAAAATAGTAATAGGATGTTAGAATTTTAGAAACTAAATTTATAGATTCTCTCTTCCCCTTACACATGTGATTATTGTGACCTTCATCTATATATGTAAAACCATTTCAATTTTTTAGTAAATATACACCGTCATTCATCCGATAAATTTAATGTGTGAGAAATTGAATCTTATTTCCTTTAACATCTACTTTAATTGATCTTTCATAAGGCTATATCAATATATTATTTGGTCTGTTTTGTACTTTGACTATGTTTAAATTATTAATCATATTTATAGATAGTTGATTAGGTATAATAATAAATTTTCTCACCTCATATCCAATTATGATGTCTTATTTGTTGAGATAATATTTACATTGTCCCTTATATATATTGTTCTTTATAGCGATATCCATTACTAAAACCAAAAGAATTAACTTGGGTGATGATCATTAATAGATAATTATCATAAATAACCATAAGAAAATATAGCCTTGAGTTGCAATACTTTATAACACCATAATTTCATCTTATTGTCCTCAAAACACGACTTTATCAGAATTGGTTAATCATATATCACTCTAAGTTTAACCTATATCATTATTGGTTCATCCAAGGTTAAATTGAGTTGGTTTCATTCATACCTCCTATCCTAATAATCAAAATATTTATCCAAAATTACCAGTAAATTTCTTATAAAAAGATAATAAAAAAATAATAGAAATTCATGCTATTAAAATCCACTTATCAATGATACATGGAAACACATATCAATTAGTATTTACCTTAAGTAATGAATCTATGGATTTCAATATATGTTATCCATAGTCACTTTTATAATATGTTATATAACTTATGAATATTTAAATCACTCATATTTTTTCTTAAATAGAATGTTATTGACCAAGGAATATCCCCGATGAGTGTCAAAATAGGTATTCAATTAGGCCACTTTGTTAAACACCAGGTGACAATTGAGTTAATAAAAAATCCCCCATTTGTGGGTTTATTACACATAGGTATATCTCTCTCTGAGTCATCGCCCAGTTCTAGTATCTAAAAAGTGATTTAATTTCTTGGTGAATCACATAATCTTATAAAAGAAGAAAGATGTTATCATATACATAGAGTTATCACTTAGACCTACCCCTAGGGTTTTCACTAATTTTCTTTTAACCTAATACCTAAGTAAAATGTGGATTATTATCTTAATGATAAATCATATACTATAATATAGGGTCATCCATACCTTTGAAATTTTGATTAACACTAACTTATCAACACATTAATTATCGCCAATAAACGTCATATTCTTTAAAGTTCTCTAAACCCTACTCTGATACCATCTGTGATGCCTCAGGCCCACATTCATGGAACTGTTGCCATAAATACATACATTACATACTAGAATAAAATCCAAATTCAAATTATCCAACACAATTATCCAATAATTTCATTACTTAATGAAAATTTTTGTTACATACTTTATCAAGTTGTTTGAGGTTTAATAAATTAGATAATTACGAAAAATATAATCCTAAAAAACTAATGAATTTCTCATCTAATGGAAATTTTACTCTACTATTAAAGAAACTAATTATTCTTTATTGATTCTTTAACATATAACTCAAATACTTAAACATGTTCAATCATTAAAAACATATCATGTGTAACAATTTTCTATATAACCAGAGGAAATACAAACATAATAAGGGGTGAGATCAATTTCTCAATAAAAGAAAACATAAAAGTGAGTTAATCATGACTGGATGTTGGAATAAATATTATGACAGAAATAAGTAAACAAAATGAATTCGTAATAAAAAAACTAAGATAACTATATATCTATAAAAATAAATTAAAACATGGATATCAATAATCATTATCTCATTCTGATGGAATTTATAATTTTATACACAAAAACATGTCTTGATGCCCATGTTACAAGACACTGTATTTTTGTTAGAATATGTATACACCGAAACTCAATTTGTTTTTTCTCATTATACAATATGATTCACAAGGGGATATAAAATTCTAGTCCCCAAACATCACCCGATTATGTCTATTTCATTCACTATAAGATTAAAATTGCCTTTTTCATACCATTCTCTAATGAACACCTTACAAATATGAACATGGATATCCATATAATGAATGATACATAATGATAATACGTAGTAAATCCACATTAGTATTTAATAATCATCTAGAACATCAATAATTTTCACCATGTTCATAAAATGGATAAAATTATCATAACCCATCGATGGAAAGAAGGTTGATGATCAAACAATACATAGTCAACATTCCAATAATCATATATATTAGTATAGAAACAAAAAAATGCCCATACCATTCCCCATTTAATAAATAAATATTATTTCTATATGGAAATAAACTAATTTTAATTTTTAAAATAATATATTCACACCATCTAGGTCATCGATTATAAAGTTAATAAATAATTTTAAACCATAATAAATAATCAATCCCGAAAAACAAAGTGGATGGTTTCAAAATAATATATCACCAGTGAATGAAGGAATCATTGGTTGGTGTTTAAATAAATGAAAAAAACTAAAAAGAATATTTCTTTAAACAATATCAAAAAAATAAGATTTCTTGTCAATACGAAATTATTATTTTAGTTTTCGTTAATATAAATTTAATTTATTCTATAGATAGAATTACACGCAACACATTTTTTTTATGAAACTGAGCTAAAATATTAATATTATTATTTAAAAATGATCATTATTAAAAATTAATGAGACATGGATGAATGGATAAGAGTAACAAAATTTTAAAATTATGTTTAATAGTTTTACATAATAAAATCATACTGATAAAAAAATAGTATTTTTTGTAAATTCTTTATATGCTTTGAGAAATACTTTCAAAAAATTATTTATATTGATTATTGTGAACTAATAATAACATTAATTTTTAGAACATTCATAAAATTTATTTGAAAAAAATAATTTCATGTTCAGAATCATTATTTCAAAATTATATTATGTGTAATTTAGTGTTTTTTCTAGAAAGATTAATTTTCAATAAATAGTGATGAATATAGGTTTTTATTGAAAAATTTATTTTCATAAAATTAATATTATAGGATAATTTTTTAAAAATGTTTTTTAATGTAAAATTAAAAAAATTATATTATAATTAATCCTATATTGGTTATATTAATCAATTATATGTTTAATTTTGATGTAAAAACTTGTTAATCTATGGAAATTTCCTCTATTGAAAACATTTTTTCATCAAATTTGTGGGTTTAATTTTAAATTAAAAGTTCAAATTTTTGTGAAGGAAATTTATAAAAATGGATTCCGTTATTAAAAAAATAATAGTTAATAATAAATAATTATAAGAATTTTTTCAAAATGAATTGTAAATGTAGTAAAAATTAATTACCACTATTAATATTAAAATGGGTTCACCGAGGTGTGAAACAAAACTTATAATGGTTAAATGAACTATAAAATTCCCCAAAACATAGTGGGTGGTAATATTTAGACCTTATCCCCAATAATTCTAGATATTGACTATTTTTTAGACCTTTTGAATTTGAAAAATGTGGTTACATATTATTCATTTCAAAAATTCAATGTGTGTCGTCTCCCCAATTTATAAAAGGCAACCACACCCCCTCTATTGTTCACACAATTAAAGACATTTGGTTTATCCAATGCATACCGAATATATATTCCATAATTCCCTAAAAAATCATAGAATCATTTTTTGATTATGAAACCCCCCTATGATGGATTTATATATAAACATAAAGAGGTTCTTTGAAGAATAGTTAAATTTCATAAACTTGTGTTTTTCTTTTTATTTATTTTTCCAACTCTTTAAAATATTATTAAAATATGATATTATAACAAATAAAGTATCTAAAGATAATAATATGTTATTATGTTATTTTAAATACCTAAATCTATCAGATCTTCTAACAAATGGGAAACGAAATTGTTGACTGTGTGTACAGTTGAATACTGCCCCTCAAACTGATGTTATTCATCTTCTATAACCACATGTCATAGAATCATATAATTATGGATTTAATTCTTAAATATGATATATATTATATTATTATAATCCATTTACTATAATATCACATGATACTTCTTAATTTCATTTTTGTGGCAATACGATAAATTTGTTCATGTTTATAGTAAAGTACAACCTCGTGAAGAGATGTGATTATTTTTTCACATGTGATTTACATGTAAGGTAATAAAGGTAAAATTAATTAATATATGTGATATATATAAATTATTCTTGAAATTAAATATATTATTCATCTTCCATTCCTTTCTTATGTCGATAAAATCGAAATAATGTTATTGCTTATGTATGACCAACTATCTCCAGGAATGGTGTAATTAATTTTATATTTATAAATTTGATGGATTAGTCTAAATAATTATATTATGAATATATATTATATTTATATCATGGTTAAAATTTATGATATGATGTAACCGTGATATAAATTAAATGAATAAAGGTACCAAACGAAATTATACATGAGAAATAAAGGACTCAATACCCGAAACATGATTTTAACAAGTAATTAATAATAAATGAGTAATAAAATATCAAATGTAAATAATATATGGTTTGATAAATATGAATATGGTTATATGATATATTTATAATAAACATGTTTAATTTATACAATATCTCTAAACCTATGCTCCAGAGGTTAAGACTCAAAGTAAAGGATTTTTGTTTCTAATTGCCTTCTTTGGGATATAAGTTATTTTATCCACCCATATTATTTTATGTGTTGTATATATTCTCCATTTAACATGTTATATTATGAATTTATTTATTAAAATTATATATTATTTTTTGTTTCATGATATTCCTTCATGTGACTTGTGATTCAAAAGTAACCCAATTGGTAAGGGTTTCATGTTACAATCTCATTGTTTGTTGGGATAGTTTATTATTATTATTAAGATGATAAAATAATATGAAATATTTATCCATAAATTCATAAATTTTCCTATAATTTTGTTATTTTTTGAGAATACATTATTTCACTTCATTTTCCTCTATTTATGAACTCATGATTCTAAATGAATATTTTAATGTAAAACTGACTTTATTCCTCTCTTTGGTTGAAATTCATTTTTCTTTAGTATCCTTGTTTTCTAAAATAAATTACAATATTTTATTAATATTCCTATGTTATTTTTTAAAGTCAATTTTAGACTTTTTTATTTTTTAGGTCTTTAAAAATGAATATTTATGTTGTTTTCTAAATAAGGCACAATTATCATTTACCAAAAATGTGAAAGGATTATATTTTAAATGTGTACGAAAAGAAATAAATTCCATCATCATGACCACTTAATTTTTTAAAGAGTAATTTGTATGTTTTTAGGGTTATTTTAAAATAAAAATATTTCAAAAATATTTTATAAATTTCTAGTTTTATAATTGCAATTTTCACCAAAAGGATTTTTCCTTAAGAATTGTTCTGATTCATTTTATATTCAAAGTGATTTTCCATCTAAGATGACATCCCTTAATGTTACATATGATTTTCTGGGGATATGATCCTTTTATACCATACCTATTATTTCCCTAGATTATATGTATATATGATGAAAATATGTTTATGAAACTTGTTTTGTTTCCATATGTTATTCTATTATAAAATGAACTAATTTTTTAAGAAACTGGTTTCTTTTACCTGGGTTCTTATATGATAAAATGTTTATGACACCCATTCTTTTAATGAGTTATGATATGATAAATTTTTAATGATTATTTTGAAAAACAAATTAGACTATGTGATTGGTTGTACCTATATCTACCTCCAATGAATTTGGTTATGAATAATGTTATATGACATAAATGGTTACATAGGTGGTTATCCCAAGTATGAAAGGGGGTAAACAAGAGGTTCTCCCAAGACCGAATGTGGGTACACTGAAGGTTATCCCAATACCTAAATTGGTACACAGTTTCCTATCCAAATCATAACATGTTTTGAATTTCATGGTGTATATCCTTGATATAATATTTTCTATGATTATGCATATGGATCAAATCTATAACTTATGTCAATGTTAAGGTCTTATAGATCATGTTATTCGATTACTTTATGATTCACAATTAATAAAATAAAATGATTTATTCCATGACTTAGGTTTATGATCTATGATATTTAGGTTATGGTTTTTAAATGTAATTATCATGTTCTCATAACCTTATACTCATGTAATATTGATTTACTCTTTCTTTACCCTTGTCAAGATTATGAGATCACCCATTATTTTGTTTCCTTTCCCCAGGTTTTGAATACAGGCATTATGGATGATATGTATAAAAGTGTGATAGTTGTGAAGAACCTAGTGGGATGTGGGATAGCTCAGTTATGGACCATTGTATTATGCATCCATCTTTTCAAAGGGACTGGACCTAAACAATTTTTATATGGATCATTATATTATACAACTAATAATTATCTATTTAGATATAATATTATATATGATAATTTTAGGTCATTACAGTTGGTGTCATAGTATGGTTTAATTAAACTATTACAACTATGTTGGGAAATCTTTAGTGATTTCCCAAGGGATATTTTTATAGATAAGTTGAAGAATAACTTTATGTATATTAGAAAATCCTAGAATATTGATGAATGATAGAGTGAGTGGCTTTCCTAAAATGAAATCCATTTATTGTTACTACATGTAAACATTATTCTGGAACAGATATACCTATGGGAAATAACATTTAAAATGGAATTTTGGGTTTCAATCTATCATGATCTAGTACACAGCATCATGCATTACTATGAACCCGGTTTGAATCTCCTGGTGGATATGATTTCAGAATTGTTTAAATTTTTATGACCAATCTTGATGGATTTTAATAATTCCCTTGGATTAAGCCTAATCTATCATAGATTGAAAAAGTTTCATGATATATACATTATATATATATATATATGATTTTTCATTATTATTTACTTTAAAACATTGATTATTTTTTCATACACTGCGATTTTTTGTAATAGTTAATAGATGGAACCTGGTTGAACCATGTCAATGCTAAATACAATAAACAAAGAACTGATTTTCTTATGAGAAACCTAATGATATAGGATATTGAATGAATAATATCATTTCTAGGATCACACAATATTCTAAAAAATGAATCACGTTGAACATGAAAATGATCAAATGAGGGAACAATGTTTTTTTCTGTCCATATAGAGGAAACATAAAGCTTATTTTAGTGGTTCTTATGATCCCCTTGGTTTTAAGCAATGGATTCATACAATTGTAAATATGTTATCTATTATTCAATGTTTGGATCACGAAAACTTATTTTTTTCAATCAATATATTAGAGGGAGAAGCTGATGAGTGGTGAAATATTATCAATAATATGAGGAATCAAATTAAAATTGAATCATGGAGAGTAGTGATTTTATAATGTTATTTTTAAATATGTAATTTCTTCATATTCTTAGTATGAAAATAAAAAAAAATTCATTGAGCTAAAATACAAGGATGAAGGACATGTTGGTACATATAAGAAAAAAGATCTTGATTTTTCATGTATTCTTCTGGTATTATCATTCTTCCAGAAATGTTGGTCAATCAATTATGTAGTTTCATAAAACCTTGTCTGATTAGTGTTGTCCATAAGGGACTTTTGTATACTTTGAATAAAAAATTCATCATGAAATCAAAGTGGAAATAGATATTGGAGTTACCTATAAATATTGTGGTTTTGATAAGAAAATGAAGATTGAATTCAAAATAAAATCCTAAAAGCATAGAGAGAATAAGATGAGATTTCTTTCATGCTTAATGTGTGTAAGGGAATAAGGATGAAATTTTCCTAAGGAAAATACTAAATGTTTTAAGTGTGTAAATAATTTCCACCAAGCATTTGAATTTTGAAGTTATGGGAAAGAAGATAGCTAATGATGTGAATAAAGAGAAATATCTACATAATACCCCTCCCATACGTCAATGTTTCAAATTCATGGTGTTTTGACAGTATAATTAAAAATGATGAAATCAGAAGTTTAATGATGATGATCAATGTCAGTGGTCTCTTAATATGGGAGACAAGGGGAAATCATAGGATATCACTATTTATGATTGGGATAATGATGAAAAAATAGGGAAAGTGACACCTAAAATCTAATCTAAAAATATTAATGTCTTATTTGACATTTTATCTGCCAATAATTTTATATCTGAAAAAATTTCTTTGATTATAATGATTCCACACAAATGATTATATGTTTAATTAAGATTGAAAACCCCATAAATGGCATGATAATCACATATCATGTCTATTATTTTTATATGGGTAAATATTGAAGGAATGTGATTCCTACAAACCCCATTATTCTTCCTCTTATTTAATTATATGTTATCTTAGGCATGGATAGGATTTTTTAAGAAACATTTTAATTTTTTATAGTAATTTTATTTTTATTTTTTGAGGACCAAACTTTTCTAAAAATTTATTATGAAAATCATTTGATGTTTTCTGAATAATTGAACCCAAACAAAAATTGGTTGAAAAGTTTTATTTTGGAGAATATTTTATTTTTCAGGATGAAATTCATCATACTGGGTAGCACCATATGCATAATTTTTTATAATGATTAATTTTTTAATCAGATGAATCATTGGTCTCAGATCTATTTCCATTATGATCATGATCAACTAGAAATGATGTTTGTTAGAAAGTAAGTATAAGCTGTTACAAAAATCCAGAATTTTGCTGAAGTGGGGAATGTAAGTTTCAAGTGAGTGAGAATTTATATAGTTATTTACATTCTAATAATAACTCAAATGAGTCTTTTATTATATAGGATTTATCATTACTAATTATAATATATCATGATAAAATAATTGGAGTAATGGATAATGTTGATAATATTTGAAAATTTTTCTTCGGTTCTAAAAACCTGGACGTATTTCAACGGATTGAGTAGTACCAGAAACAAAATTTTTCATTATAAATAAATCTGATAATGATTCAAGAGTCTTTGAGGGGATTCTCTATTAGATGAAAAACATCAGTTTCACTAGAGTTGATGATGTAGATCCTTCATATCGATATATGTTATAAAACGTTGAATTCTCACAATGTATTTATGTTTTCCTTAGAAAAGGAAAAAGATTGACTTTAATTTTTTAATCAGATGAGTTGTGATACTAATCCCCTGGACCCGGAATAGGTATTGATCCATTAGAAGTACGTTTCACAAAAAAAAAAAATCCAATGTAATGATTTAATAAAAAATATCATTATAATTAACCGTATGGAAATTTAATCTTAATTTGAAGTTATTCACGATGATAACATAGAAGGAGCTGATGAAATAGATACATTGTATTTAGATTCTATTATAAAGATAAATCAAACTAACACTAATGAGGAAATTCAATTGGGAATATGCCAAGGATGTTCGACTGTAATGAGCTAAGGATGGTCCATAATAATTATATGAGGAAGTTCAGGAATTCTATAAAGATATGAGGATGTTCAATATGGATGTTTACTCAGAAGACTCAATATGATTCAATAAGGTTATAGAATATTTGAAGTGGTAAACATGAAGTTCAATTATGAGTTACTTTTGAAGAATTAGTAATTTCAGTAATATGGAAAAGTTTTTCAGTTTCCATCCCTTTACATTATGGGATTACTATAAATATATGAATAGTAAATTCATAGTTTGAAACCATTTTACATGCAGAAAAGGTGGATCATAAAAGAATTTGGGTAAGAGTTCTATCTGAATATAGATCACGTAAGAGGATCAGACTAATGGTAGTTTTTCTTAACGGACTAAGGAAGATAAGACTAAGTAGGATCAGACTTATAAATTGTGTATAGTCTTGGAAGTACATATTGATAATAGGTTCATCATAATGAGTCTATCGAACAAATACAATCAGTCTCAGAGACATCAGATAGAGGATTTATATCTAGTTTTTAAGTAAACTTTTTTTGTGTTATTTTCTTTTGTGGCTCAATGTGTTTGTAAGAAAACATTGTAAACTGAAATGAGTTAGTATAATAATTATTATTAAGATATGTAAGTTGTCTAATATGAGTTCAAAAAGTTTCATTCACTTCTTTAGAATAATGAATTTATATAGATCAATGGGATTAGCTATACAAAGGATATATTTTCTCACACTAAGGTAGAACCTTGTAAATCTCATGTTATTTACCTTATATCCTAATTTCCGATCAATTATTATTTACTAAAATATTAAAGTCAATGAAATTTAATAGGTTGCAGGGGTTTTGTTTCTAAAAGTCTTGAAACATATAAAAATTGTATAACTGATTCAACCCCCCTCCCAGTTGTTATTCGATCCTTTGGATCATCAAATGGTATCCCAGGGAGGATCCAATCTTGTAACCTTATTGTGGATAATTTCAACTCTATAAATAGCATATAAATTCTTAAATTGGATGTAAAAAATGATTACTGATGAAAAAATATGATTATTTGAAAGGGGATTTTCATGGGTGCCCTCAAATGATTAGTGATTTTTAGGTTACTTTTGTGCAGCGGAGTGGCTGACCAAGGTCATCTATAAAAGGAGGAAGTAAATTTAACAAATTATTAAAGGTATTTTGAAAATAAAATAAAAGGAATTATGAAAAATACATGAACGGATGGGGGTTGTTACCATTTATAAATATAGAAGATGTTTTTTGGAAGAAGATTGCATATTTTTTTGTTTTTAATTTTGAAATGTAAGTTGATTAACAATGCACAACGAGATGATATTTTTTTAGAAAACTATTTTTAGAAAGTGTAATCGATCTAAATATACCTAATAAATAATTTATTAATAATTATCATTTAAATTAATATCCACTTCATTTTGATCCCTTAATTTGATAAATCTCGAACCCTATGAGAATAAACTTTACCACAAAGATAAAGTGAATTTATCCCTAGGCTAACTTCAGAACATACAATCATAGCACCCTAGTTTGATTGATGTTCTAAGTTTAGTTTATGGTCAGTGGTAAATTATGGAACATATACTCTCTATAAATTTGAATTAATTGAGTTTAGGGATTATATTTTAACACTACAAATTGATCCCGTGTGGTTCTGAATTACCAATTAAGTTCGCGCTCTCAAAATTCACACAATTATCAACCTCGCGTGATTTGTGTTTATTGTTCAATTGCTTGATTAGTTTAATTTAAATTGAATAATCAATTCATATATAATATTAAGTGAATTATAGTAGCACATTGATTCAAAATAAATGAATGAATAATGTAAGAGATAGATTGATTACTAAAAATATTACTCTTCCATGGGTGGCGTAATCATCGTAGAAGCGAATTGTAATTGCAAAACTTTATAATGGGTATAACCCAATCACGCTTCTACTCATGAATTCCCGCCCAAATAGGAATCATAAGAGAATAATAAATTTTAATAAAACATAATAAAAGATAAGAAATAAAAGAAGAACAATGAAGTTTAATACACAAATGAAAATATTACAACATGAAGAAGAGAATGAGGGTTCGATAAGGGGATTCATGATTCAAGAGCTGCCCATCTAACAATGGTTCAAGAATTTGGGTGAAACTAATTCTCCTCTACCTAAAATCTATTAATGCACGTCCCCAAACCCTCCAAATGTGAATAACATTAATTTATAGAGTGTAGGGGAGGCTAGGTTTAAAGAGGTTTCAATTGTGAATGGAGAATCTCAGCCAAATATTTCAATACAACCTGCACCGCCCATTTGACCTCCAAAATGCGTGAACCAGCTCTCCTTCCAGAAAGATGATTTGAGTAAAGATGAATCCTCAAGAACCTTTCAAATTTGGGCCTAATCCAAGCATGGATGAAGATTTTCTGGCCCAAATATATGACCCATGTCCATTTTGGTGAGTCTAGCCCAACTTTGACTGCATAGCCCATTTTCACCAACCAAATGCTCTCTTTTGATCTAGTGTCCTGAATACAAGTTGTAGAAATTTAAGCGAGGAACACTATTACAAAAAATTTAATACAAATAATTCATATTAAAATATATAGGTGTGAAATACAACAGTTCATTTAAAAAGGGTAAAACTAGAATTTTAATAAAATTTTCAAATGAATGATCTAATCACAAATATTTCATAAATGAAAATATTTAGAAAAATGTGAGGAAATTATGTCATTTATTATCAATAAAATATTCAAAAAAAGTGTTTTATCATTATACTTAACCTCCTGTATCTTGACCAATAATTTCCTAACGCTGCAACAATTGGGTTTCCCCCTATTCAGTAGGATTCATCATTGAAATTTACTGATAAGAGAAAAAATTATGTTGATAGAAAATGTAGTAATTATTTTCTTATTTATCTACAATTAAATTTTCCTTGATGTTGATGGGTCTCTAGACATCATTCAGTTTGTGGGATAAGCAGAAAGGTATTTTTCAAAGGAATACTAACATGATGGAACCAAAGATAAAAATTCGGCATTGTAAGATTGAAGACGTAAGAATGAATGATGAATAACCTATTGATGAATACATCTCTAGGTTAAGTGAAATTGTTTTCAATATTAGAAGATTTTGAGAAGTTCTAGAAGATTCAAAAATTTCGAATAATTTTATGATAAACTTTATGAAATGATTTGATTCTAAAATTTCATCTTTAGAAGATAAATATGATTCATCCCTTGATCAATTGAATGAATCTTTTGTTGATTATGAAATAAGAAAAACTTCAATGTAAAAAATGAAGATGAAGAATGAAATGTATTCTGAGGCTACAGGAAGGATTAAAATTAAAAAAATTTAAAATGATGATCCATGTGAATTAAAACATAATAAGGATAATGATTTAAACAAAAATAATCATGTATCTTTTGTTTACTAATTATTAGATGGGAAGAGGGAACTACAACAAAAAAAATTCTATAAAATATTTCAAGTTTAGTGTAATTTGATACTTTTAAATGAATTTTTTTAATAATAAATGTCATGAACCAACCCGGGTCGACCCCGAACCAATCACTCGAGCTGATCAGTGACTTGTACTGAACAACATTCAAAATCTTCATAGGATAGAAACAAGTGTTGGGCATCAAGAGAGTAAACCAAGGGAAAAAATTTACCCAAAGAAGATAAATTAAATAAACAGAATATAGATGAATCAAGCAGCCCACATATATACATAATCATTCTTTACAGAGATATAGAAGGAAACCAAACTATACAACAAACCAAACTTTACTTAATGACTATAATGTCTCCATTTAACCCAAAGGGTGACTTCCTAATAGAATGAACAAATATCTCCCCATATGACCAAGACCATGGTGTGACCTGTAACACAAGCTAAAAAAGATAAAACATTAGTCACACGAATTAAAACAGAATATATATGATCAAAAAAACCTATTCTAAGTTATACTCCATTAAAGTAAACGAAAAAACAACCTCATTTTTGAAATAAAATATAAAAAGTAATCATTTTCGAGCGTTTTCCATTTTAAAATAAATCACTGTCTATTTCACTTTTTTCAAAAAACCCAAAAAGATCACCTAAACCTAAATGTAAATTCATAAATAAAAGAAAGATCAGAATAAATCCATGTCATCCAGAATAAATAAAAAACCAATCAAAAATAGTTGACTAATATGGGCTGGCCTGAAAAGGTTCCCAACCATTTGAAACAACCATTCACTGATTTCCCACAAAATAGTTTTTAACCAGTCCCATGGTGGTTTTCTCCACTATAATTAATAACAATTTAACAAACTCCCAAATTTCATTACAAATACCAAGAATATATAACTCAATGGGAGGGGAGGGAATGGGTTAACGAATGGAATTCGAAAACCATAACTAAAAACTATCCAATGACCCATCACCCCAAGATGGCTAAAAACCATAGCCAAAATAGATTTATATGGGCAGTCCCAACAAGGAAAACAAATCTGAAGCTTATATCCAAGAAGGACTAATCACAAATATTGCATGAGGGATAAGTCCACCACATATTTTCCAACAACATGTAATTTTATTTGATAAAGATACCACAATAGAAATATAGTAACTACCTCACTAAAATGGTGAAGGTATGATCTTATAAAAACTATCCACAAAATTGGTATTATTAAATATATGCTAGCTTTACTCTGAGGCATTTGGTTAGAGCCTTGATGTTTGAAACATCCACTGGCTCATAGTCAAAAGAAGATAATCCATAAAAATAGACCCTCCTTTTGGTTCCACACACATATACATAGGACTCCACGAAGAAACATAATATTATAACAATAACAAACTTGGTTTATTTGATAAGACACCCTCACCAATACTGGGATATGTAAGATTCACACATTGAATACACCACCACATGGAACCAAATTTTTTTTCCGATTCCATTAAAGGAGATCACACATTAATTGAAATAAAAAATCAGATAAGATCCAAAAATACTACAAAAATTTAGAAAAAAGGAGCACCACCATGAAACCCACCACAACCAGAAGAATCATTATAACATAAAGGCACATTATATTGGGCCAAAACATATCTATTATCCAGCAAAAGGCTAGGGTATCATTTGAAGAGGTAAATTTAACTTTGGAATGTTGAGAATAAAATCTCTATGTTGGTAAACTAGAAATCTTACTAATATGAAATCACTCATAGATCCACTACGAATGTTTATCGAATATCTAGGGGGTGTACCCACTAGGCAACATGAAAATCCAATAGCCCAGTTAGAACCATCTCATAAACTAAAAATAACCTCTAGAAACATCGTGGACACAAGGGACAAAAACAAAACATCACAAAATATATTCAAAAAATCCATTAATGATCAAATAAAAAATTAAATACAAACAAGAATTTAATCCCAAAGAACCTCACTATTAACACTTCTTGAATCATTGGAAAACATACCACCCAAATATTAATTTTTTAAAATATCACAACATTTCTCTTTAAAATATTTTCAATGAAATCAACTTGTCGAGTTACTCCCTTATGAATGGTATTCCAAAAAGACTCACACATTCATATTCTATTCCACCCAAGCATCGAACTACCCATGACAATTCTAGAACTTTCCAATCACATTCCTCATATGTCCATGCATGTGAGCACCCCTGGAAACACTAATGGTAAAAACAAATATTTTCATTTCACAATTCATAAAACATTTCAAAATCCCACAAACCATCAAGTCAAACCCATTTTTCAAACTCCACATATCCATCCATATCTTCATTTCTTTAAAATAAATTACATATATTCATTTAAAAATATTTTTCGTAATTCATTTTACACAAATAATTTTTCAAAAACTAAAAAAATCTCATTCCATCTAAAACCACTTAATTAAAAAATAACTAATTTTCATTTAAAATAAATTAAAAAAACATCCAATTCTAAACAAACACTTTTCAATATCCCAAAATTTTGATTGTAAAAATCAAATCTTTTTAAAACTTTTATATTTTACCAACTAGGGTACATTTAAAAGAAATTCATTTTTTTATTGTCTTCCAAAAAGGTAATTTTGTAAATCATTTTCAAACATT
Source organism: Viscum album (assembly GCA_963277665.1). Lineage (NCBI taxonomy): Eukaryota > Viridiplantae > Streptophyta > Magnoliopsida > Santalales > Viscaceae > Viscum > Viscum album. The sequence continues at coordinate 1,762,307,244 of OY728125.1, forward strand.
CCAAAATCCAAAAATTTCTAATAAAACCCCAGTTTCAAAATTCCAACAAAACATTTTTCAAAATAGTATCTAGTATCAAAGAACACACTAAACAACTTACAAGGGAACTAGTGTCGATGGGTGACTTGACCACATAGTTGGTGGCCATATTCCAAACACACAAACTTCACAAAGAATCTTTTGGGACCATGTACCTGAGTCCACAAGGATTTTTGGGCCCTATGAGCTCACTAATACAACTATCCCAACTCCCTTTTCATATCCTAGACACCAAAAAATCTAGGAGAACCAAACGAAACCAAAAATACTGGACTTCCCATAGAAACATGAGGATCTAAATGAGGAAGGGTAAAGACATCCATCACATTCATACCTCTCAATCCCTGAAAGTCCTACTACATCTACCTTGACATCCCTAAGTAAAAAAGGGAACTATGAAAAACAAGTTCTTATAAAGATCTGAGCATCAATGAAACCATTTTGTGATGAACCAACCTGGGTCGACCTTGAACTGGACACCCAAGACGATCCGCAACATAGCCTAAAGTTTATTCTTCATATCCACAGTCTAAAAACTAGTGAAAATCATCAATAGAGTTAACCTATGGAAAAACATACCCAAAATAAAATATGTAAAAAAAATCATAATGATGAACCAATCATTTCACATTTAAAAATAATAATATTTTATCAAGATATAGAATTAAACCAAAATAAAAAAATAAACCAAACTGGATCCAATGACCAAACATCACTCCATGTGACCTTAAAGGTAACTCTCTGATACTAATAAGAACTATCACCAATGGCGATCAAGGCGAAGTTGAGACCTGAAACACCAATTAAGAAATAAGAAGAAACTATAGGTGTGAGTATTAAAACTCAGTATGTATGCCTGAACAAATCTATTCCCAATTCAATTCCACTTAAATAAAAGAAAAATCAACCTCTAGATTGAAATAAAATATACAAAGTAAGATTTTTCAGGCATTTTATATTTAATAAAATCACTACCAATTTCTCTTTTTCCATAAAAAAAACATATTGGTTTCCATTAATGAAAAAATAACATTATAAATGGGAAAGTGGGGATTTTATTTCAAAACAACAAAAGAATGTATAAAACACTATTTCATGAAATTTGTTTCCCTAAAACTTTGGTAGATAACTCATCACTTTCCATGAAATAAACCACACATAAAAGAACAAAAATAATCATATAATAATGGGAATGAAAAGAATTATACAAGAGTGCCCAAGTATCCAAATCATCTATAATAAGAAACTATGTTCCAATAAACATTGAAGAACCTAGGAGATCATGAATAATTGATAACATAGTAATACACAATACCCATCCCCTAGAATCATTCTTAACATGATGAAATCAAAAATACCAAAAATACTTCAAACCACCCTAACATAGGACAAATCGAGGGGAAAATCCCATTGGAATAAACCTAGTATATCCACCTACTATGGGCCACTAGCAAGTGTATAATATTTCTTTTGAAGTAATCATTCTCAGAAAATTATAACACTATTCCAAGTTCCCTTATCCCATTCATAAGGTGTTTTATCCAACAGATTCCAACCAAGAATCCAATAACATGCACATATAATAGTAATTTAGAAACATTCCTCCCCCAGATCCACTCTAAGGATCAATCTCTTATCATAGAAATATTATATCTCAATGATTCTATATCAAAGAAATCCTTTTACATACATGTGCGGTCTTGTGGATTCCATAGCAAGGCCACCATCCCATTTACATAAACATGTAAAGAGAATCCCTTAAGGGGGTTTTCATAACAATTGTTTTTTTTATTTTAATAAAAGTGACCAACTTGCCTCAATCACATTTCAAAAATCCATAATCCTTTAAAGAACCGAACACATTTCATATAAATGAAAAAAACATTCTATTTTCATTTCACAACCATTTGGAAAACAATTCCATCCAAGTGATCACATTTAACTTGCAAACAAAAACCATTCATATCAAAATTATAAATGGTACGTTAAACATAACCACATTCCAAATACCTTTTTAATGTTAAATAAATGTTCCATTTAAATCCAAAACCCCATGGGAACAAATTCAAAGAAAACAAATCATCATTTCATATAATAAAAATTCATTTACCAATCCAATCTGTGTTTTTATTATCATAAATTCGTCATAAAATACAAACAACCATTTTCTCAAACACATTGAGTTCCCAATACAACTAAAACAATACGATTTATAACAAAACATGGAAGCAATAACTATTTTTCACATCAAAATTTTACTCAATGGATCACATATCAATATTTATTATTCAAGGAAGGTGTAAAAAGTATGAAATCTATGATTCATAAGTTAAAAATGCATGTTCAAGGGAAACCATCCTCAAATTGCATGTCGCATCCACAATGCACACCCAAAAACACACCACAAGGGTTTCAGAAGACATGGAGATCTATGAAAAAACATTAAAAACCACACTCCCCTATATAAATCAATGGGAAACACAAATCCTAGTTTGACATTACCATGGTAGAATAGAAACTTAAGATAAAATAGATGAAGAAGGATGGGGGCTATGAAGAGAGAATTTTACCTTTATAAATCTAGCCCCAATCTTGATGATATGTTTAGAAACATACCAAGGGGGGAATAAGGAGGTATGGAGAATATAGAAGAGGCCTCCTTAAGGATATACGAACTATGAGAGGTGATATGGGCAGATTGGTGTCTAAAATTCCAATGTAGAAAAATAGAAAATTCAACATTTTTAGGTTATAGGAAACTCCCATAGTTTTTCTGCTTGATTTACCAAACTATGTGGTAACTACATACCAAGAGGAGATAGACAGCATGGGAAACCCACATTGTTAGACATAAAGTGTGAAAACCATGCGTTAGCTTATATCTGAAACCAAAACCATCCACATGGTTACCTGTGATAGGCCACACTTTTATCCATATCATTTTCCAACCATGCATATGCTACTAAAAAACCTAAAAAAATATTTTATCTATAAAATCATGAATGATTAGAGGATGAACCATGGTGTTAAAACTCATAAAATATATACTTCAAAATTAAACCCACATCATACATGGGACTTGATAGAAATACTGAGATCCTATAACAAACTGTGATAGAATATGAAAATAAAAAATTGGGTGGGACAATTCTCCCCACAATTAAAACTTTATATGATCGTAAAGCCACAAAATTTTCCAATTGACTAATCAATGGTTAAGGATTATAAAAACCATAAGACCCAAACTCTCGAGCCAAGAAAATCACAACTATGTCTAAACAAATATTTTACCTTTTTCCAAAAATGGAAAAAAACTGAAACCACTTCAGGAGAATCAACAAGAAATTAGAGACACAACCTTCAAAACCATACATTTAACAAAACCATTGGGAAAACATAAAAAACCCCAATGTTTACCTAAACAGAAATTAAAACTAATAAATACAAAAAATTCATGTCTATCAGACTAACATGAAAACAAAACCAAAATAGTTCAGTAATAGGGGGAGGCCCAAGCAAACTCCCAACCATTTGGAGAAACCTAGAACTAATTCCTCATTAAAGGGTTTTCAACGAACCCCGTGGTGGGTGTCCCCAACACTACGATCCAATACTAATAAAAATAACAAAATTCCCCATAGAGACAAAAAAACCCCACCACAAGGGGAGGGGTGGGAAGGGGCCCAAAGAATGGACCACTAAAACCATAATTGAAAAATAACCATTGACTCATCACCGTTAATTTTCAAGGAACCCAAATCATAACTTATTTACATGGGTGTTACATTCATGGAAACCAACCGAAAAAAATTCATCTAAGAGAGTAAAATCATGTATATTTTATGAGGGACAAGTCCACCATGCCCTTTGATATAATATGGTATTCCAAATGCCATAGAGACCATAATATAAATATAATAACTTCCTCAACTCATACCATGATGGAACATGATTATCCAAACTCTTAAGAGCCCTAGTATTCATGAATATGTGACAACTTTACTTTGAGGCCTTTGGATAGAGCCCTGATGAGTGAAGAATCCACTGACTCACAGTTAAGATCTACTAATACCTAATCATAACCCCTTATTTTGGTTCCATAAAAATATACATAGAACTACTGATAGAAATAGGGTAATAAAACACTCTAGAACTCATTTTGTTTAACAATAAAACCTCACCCAATAAGGGACATAGAAGTTACACACAAATAATGCACCACCACTTTGAACAAATGAATTATCAATATTACTAAAAAGGGACACACACTATCATTAAAATAGATGTTCCCATGAGATGAAAAAAAATCCACCTCATATTAAAGAAAGGATTACACCAAATAAATACCTTAAAAATATAAATAATCATCATAAGAATAAGGAACATTAAATCAAGCCCAAAATTATCTCTACTCCAGCAAACAGGCTGGGGTATCCTTTGAATAGGTTGAACTATCTTTAGAAACTCAATAATTTAATCCATTGGTTGATCAACAAGAAATATTTGTAACAAGAAATAACATTCCGATACATTAAAAATGTCCATCTAATCTCTATGAGGTCATAGACATTAGGAAATAAGTAATTCCAATAGCTTATTCATAATGAGCTTATAATCAAAAACTCACCTCGAGTAACATTGAACACATAAGGAAAAGAAAACAAAAACACCCGTAATTTTTTTTTAAAATCCACTAAACATGAATTCAAAAAAAAATTCCAAAAATAACTTAATATAAAAATACCATATAATTAAAACACCCCAAATAATTGGAAAACAAACAACCTAACTACAGAGTTTTCAAAACAGCACATTATTCGTGATAAAAATATTTTCAAAGTAAACAACTTAGTTGGTTTCACACTCACCAATGGTATTCCATGGATCCTCACACATGCATATTCCATTCCACTAGGGGCCTCCAAAACCCCATTCTGATATGGGAACTCTCTAACCAAATTCCTCATATGTCCACTCATGTGAGAACCATTGGAAATAAAAAAAGTACAGAACGATCATTCACATTTCACATGTCATAAAACGTTTCAAAATACCACCAACCATCAGTTAAAAACCGTTTTAAAACACAACATATCAATCCATATCTTTATTTATTTAAAATGAATCCCATGGATTCCTTTCAAAAATCCCTTTTTAATTAATTTTACACCCTAAATATTTTCAGAACCTCAAGAATATCATTCCATTAAAAAAAACATTTGGTTAAAAATAGACTCATTATCTTTTAAAATAAATTCTAAAAAATAATCTTTCAGAAGACTATTTTCGATAATCCCCATGTTTTTATTTTAAAAATATATTCTTGTTAAATCATTTCCATTTTACCCCACGGGGTTAATTTATATAAATTATATTTTATAATGTTTTCCATAAGGGTTATTCTAAAAATCAATTTTCACACATTTAAAAATAAAACAATTATCAAAAAACACAAATTTCACAATTCCAAGATAGGGGTTTTCAAAATAGTTTCTAGGATCAAAGAAGAATCTATGAAACTCACAAGGTAATAAGTGTCGATATGTGAAATGGCCATATGGTTGGTGGCCTTATGCCAAACAAAACATCTTCACAATGATTTTTATAAGACCTTGTCCCCGACTCCACATGGAATTCTAGACCCTGCAATCTCACTAAGACTACTAGACCCACTCCCTTTTCATATTCCAAACACCAAACAATCCCAAATAAGCAAAAGAAACCAACAAAACCAGAATTACCATGAAAACTCAAGGTTTAAAATGAGAAAGGGTTCATTAAATCCTTCACATTTCTACCTATCATATACTGATAGTCCTACGCCATCTACCATGACATTCCAAATTATCTGAGGGTTCTCAAAAAATTAAGGTCATATAATTTTCTGACCATCTCGAATACCATTTTTTCAAAATACATCCCATTTCATCCCTGAACCGATCACCTGAGTTGATCCATGACTTGGTCTGATTGGAATTATCGATCCCCATGGGCTAGAAACCATGAAAGACGTCAAAATAGAAATATAAGGAAAGAATTTCTCCCAAATAAAATAAATTAAAAAATAGTGTAATGATGAACTGAGCATTCCATATATATAAATAATCATCTATTAAAATGATGGATCCCATAACCAAAGAAAATAATAATCCCATCTGAACCTGATAACTAAAATGTCACCATGTCACCCCATGGGTCACTATCTGATACCCAAAACAACTATTTCCTGTGGATATCAATACTAATCTGATACCTAAACCATAATACAAAAATAAGAAGAAACTATAGGCACGGGTAAACAAGGTAGGTTTACTAAAAAAAATTTATTCTTAATGAACTTTCATTAAAATAAAATAAAAATCAACATCTAGTTGGAAATAAAATATAAAATTTGTCATTTTTCATTTATTTTCCACTATAAAATAAATCAGAATTCATTTCCCCTATTCCATAAAAAAAACCATATTCATTTCCATTAAAAACATTTGGATTTTCAAAAAGAAAGTGATTCAATAATTTCAAAACAACACAACAGAGTATTAAAATATTTTATATTAATTTTTTTCAAATAAAAATTGGGATAAAACTCATTGATTTTCATGAATGAAAACAAACATGAAATAACTATAATAATAACAAAATGAGGTAAATGGAAAGAACCACCCAAAATAAACCAAGTATCTCAATCATCCATCGTATGTAACAAAGTGCCAATAGACTTGGTAGAACCTTAAAGATTAATAATAATATAGAATAGAATAAAACATGAGACCCATCCCTAGAAGCATATCTCGCACGATGAAATCAAAAGCACTCTAAATAATCCCATCCACCCTAACTTAGTATAGATATGGGGGAAATCCCATAACAATAAACGCAATATATCCACCTAATATGGGCCACAAGCTAGTGTGTAATCTATTCAGTGTATCAATAATTATTATAATGTTCTCTCACTCTTCATAGTTTCCATGTCTGACACATATAACAGGTAATCCAACTGATGCCTACTAGGAATCTAATCACTTTCGCATGCAATATAAATTCAACAATATGCTACACCCCGAGACACTACAAGTATCAATTTCAGGTCATTGAATAATTAGTTCTCAAGGTGCCTATAATAAGGAAATCCCATTATATAAAAGATATGGGTTCATTATTATTCCAAATATATAGCATACCACCCATTTATATAAACAAGGAAAGAAAATCCTCCAATGAGATTTTTCATAATAAACATTTTCATAATTTTTCTAAAAGTTTCAAATGGGATTCAAGCACATTTCACATATTCATAGTACTTTAAAGTACCTAATACATTTCCTAAAAATGGGAAACCAACCATTTTCTTTTCACAACCATTTCGAAAAAAATTCCATCAATGTTACCACATTTCACTATTAATAAAATCCCATTGTTATCAAAATTTTAAACATGCCATTATCCATTATCACTTGTTGAATCACTTTTTGAAGTCAAATAATCTTTCTAATTTAAAAAACTCCTTAAGAAACCATTAAGTGAATAAAAAATAATCATATAAAATAATAAAAATTTATTTATCATGTCAATCCAATATTTTTATATCACAAATTACTCATAAAATTCAACCGGGAATTTTGTTAAACACTTGGTGTGCCCAATAAGACAAATAAATGTTTTTATAGCAAAAAACAGAAGTAAAAACCATTTTATTCCATCCAAAAATTATTCCATTTATAACATATTAATAATTAATATTTATATAATGTGTGAAAATTATGAAACCAATGATTCTTAAATTAAAAAGGTTAGTGCACAGGAAACCTACCTGAAATCTCTTAGTGATTCATCAATGCACACAAAAACCATGCTACAAGGGTTTGAGAAGATAATAATATCAAATAGGAACCCTTAACAAACTAAATACACAATATAAATCATGGGGAAACATAAACCCTTGGTCAAAAAGACCATAGTAGAAGAAGAACTCAAGACTAACTGGATGAAAAATGAAGAGGGAGACAAAGAGAAGAGTTTATCTTGAGAGATCAAGCCTCAAACTATATATAATACATATATCCAAACTATGGGAGGAATAATAAAGGTTAGATAAACATTTATATGACTCTTTCAGGATGTAAGATCACAGGAGAGGAGATTTGGGAAGATTGGGGTATAATATACAATGGGGAAGAAGGGTAAATTCAAAAAAAATTATGTTCTACGAAACTCACATGGTTTGGTCACATGATTTACCATATCGTGCACCAAAAATTACATAGCTACTACCTGACATGTAATCAACCACATTCCCATCCCACATCGTAAGAATTATGATGCATAAAACGTGATGTAACATCAGTCTGAAACCATCACCTCTCCCATGATTACCTGGGTTGGGCTGCATAATTTTCCAAAATTTTCACCAACCATGTGCAGTCTCTATAAAAGCATATAATCCCAAATTTTATCCAAGAACTCCTGAATGAACTAAGGATCAACCACATAATTAAATCTGACCAATGTTATAATTCAAAATTTAACCAATGTCACACCTAGGACTCAAGAGAAAGACCTTGATCCCAAAATGAATAAGTAAAAGATGAAAAATAAAAACATGGTGTAAAAAGAAAGTAAAAGTATATCAAGATTATTATAATGAAATCCCAAGATGGATGATGCGTAAAAAAATTATCTAAAGAATAAAATACATCCAAAAAATATAAGCAGAATCCTACTAGTAATAAGAGATGTATATTGAGAAATAAAGATGAATCCAACTTTGATGAAATCAATTATTTAGTTGATAAGAATATAGAAAATTTTAGAACAATCATTGAAAATTTTTAGAAAACATAATACACGTCAAATAGTAAATTGGGTGGATATGAAGAATCTAACAAAGAGTATCAACATAGAATATAACTTGATTCATGTCTCTTGAAAATCATATCTCTCAAAAAGTAAATAATAATGATAAATTAAGACATTGTAAAGGATGATAATGGTGTAAAATAGGACGTAAAAAAATAAGAAATAAACTAGGAGATATTAAGTTATAACATAGAATTTATAAATAAGGAAATATGGTTAATGATCTTAGAAATTAGTTGGAAGCTAAAAAAGATCAGGATAATAATTTTCAATTAAAACATCTTGAGTCCAAAATTACATTGAAGAATATGAATGAAGACTTAAATAAAGGCTTTTAAGTAACATATTAGACTTATAATGTCTCTAAGAAATCTCAAATCAATTATCAGGTTAAATCCTCATCCTCAAAAAAATGTTTCGTATGATCTTTCTAACATTTCAGTTGGTAAGAAATGTTCTGAGAATGTTCGGATTTATAAGGGATGATAGAAGCCTATCACTTCTCCAAAAGTTGGAAAATCCCTCGGTAGAAAATTTTTTCCACACCAATAGTATGTTTAAGTAGTAATAATTCATCAACTTCAACAAAGATTCATTATAAAATGATCTTACATCAACAGAAAATCAAAATTTTATGGTTTGTAATAGTGTTGTGAAATATATTGGCACACGGCTTTTAATTTTATGTATAAATTTTCAATTCCCAAAATAAGGTTTGAAAAATGTTAAATTAATGTTTTAAGATGAAAGAGTTACTTTCATAACCCATATAAATCTTGGTACAAAAAATATCATGGTGTTAGAAACATTCCAATACAAAATCAACTTGAATTTATAGAAGAAGTTTGTGGAATATGTGATTGTGTTGGTCATCATGATGAAACTTGTATGAAAATCCAGGAAAACTTTTCTTATAGTAGAAAAAATATTGTTATAATGGATAATGTTGAGAAATAAAATTTGGTTTTTGAGAAATAATTGAATGAAATTAAAAGGAATAAACCATGGATACTTGATAGTTGTTATTCTTCACAAATGGAATGTGATATAAAAATCATGAATCATATTTAAAATCATGAAATATGTGATGTGGACTTCAGGAATCATATTTTCAAAAAAATTATAAGAGTCGGAATGACTTAAATTGAAGAAGAATAGTTGAAATATATGAATGATTTATTTATTGAAGGAATAAAAAAAATTACTTAGTGTATGTTAAATTTGTGATAATGGAATATAAGTGATAATAAAAAAATATTCATGTTTCAAAAAAATGTGAAAGAAAGAAAACTTTTTAAAAAGTAGAGATAAATAGTGAGAATACATTTTAAATAGGCTAATTTAACAAATCATATTACTTTAGTACTGAAGATGAAAAAAAAATTTGTATTGAAGTATTAAGAACCTTGGGAAGAAAAACATGAGCGAACATTGTAAGTTTGATTTTGTTCAAAAAAAATTAGAATTAAAATGAAGAGAATAAGTTGTTTTTTAAACTATTATAAAGGTAAGAGGACCAATAAATGTAATAATAGATTTGATATTAATTATTCTATACCTCTTAAACATATTCATTATGACTTATGTGATTCAATGGTACATCAATCTATAAATTGTGATTCATAATTTATCATATTCATATATGATTTTACATGAATAACCAATATCATGTCTATGAAGAAATGGTTAGAGGAAATTTAAATGAATAGATTATTCTGAATTTTTTTTGAGAAATATGTTGGGGTTTACATAAAGAAGATGATAATAGATAATGAAATATAATTCTCTTGAAATTATGTTTAAAATTATCAAAAAAAACATTGAATCAAACTTCTGTACAGTGCTCCATATACCTCACAAAAATGGAATAGTAGAAAGTAGGAATATATGTTAGGTGGATAGGGGATGAAGAATGTTAGAATAATACAAAAATTCAATTTTCTATTGGAAAGAATCTATTGGTACTATTGTATATGTTCATAATTGATTTTTGTTGAGTCTAGAATCCAATATGATTACTAATAAATTCTCATATCACAAAAAACCTTCACTAAAGTACATCAATTTTATTGAATGTCCATCACTACTAAAAACAATCGTGGTCCTAGAATGATTGATGAAAAAGATGAAGAAAAATCCTTTATGGTTTTTCACCCAATGAATTTTTTTACAAATGTTAGAGAAAATATTAAAAAAATTGGTTGAATCATATGATATCAATGTCATTCAAAATTAAAACTCATTAACAAAAGTTTTTAAGAAAGTTAAGGAGGATAAATTGAATGTTTCCAATGAATTTGTGAACAATAAAAAATAAACATATTGTAATTGGAAATAATATTGTGATGAGGAAAGTTAAGCTTGATGAGGAACTTTTAAATTTACTTTCATACAAAATCATATTTAGATTAAAAATATTCATGGGAATTATAAGGCTCTAGTTCATACAAGAAGGTAATTTTGATTATAAAAGAAAACTTCACTTACCTCAAAAGATGAATTGGAATCAGTTTAAGAATATATTTAACACAAATAAAGGGTGGATTCCTGGAATTAAGAGTTGAATCAAATTTAAAAAAAATGAAACATTTGAATTTCTTCCATGACAATTTTTTTTATCAAAACAAATTGTGTTAACATAATCAATTTAATGAACATAGAGAAGAATGAAGAAACAAAGCATGTCTTGCTTGTAATGTCTATATACATGTGGAAGGTATTTATTTTGATGAATCGTTCTCCCAATTTATAGTATTAGAAACTATCATGTTGATTCTTTTAGTAGTTCCACATCAAAATTACAATGTTTATTAGATATATGTAACATTTTCATTCTTAAATAAGGATATTGATGAAGAACAATACACTGAACAACATTGTGTTTTTCTACTTGATAATATTGAAACAAGGATTGTATATTTAATAAATATTTGTATGGGTTGAAACAAGACTCCCATTACTGGTATTCAAAACATGATATTTTTGGAGAATATGGAATTTTACTAAATGAACGATTTATTGTAACAAGTATGCGAAAAATGTTAAATCAAAAAATTTAATTGAAATTGTGTGTGTTGATGATACAATTTATTAAGGGTATAAAGAAGAATTTTTTAAAATAACATTATATATAAATTAGAATAATTTATAAATGTCAATGTTTAGAGAATTAACTTTCTTCTTAAGATTATGAGTTCAATAAATAGAAAAAAAAAATTATTCTATCAAAGAAATTATTCCATGGTATTTCTAATGAATTATGGGATAGAAGAATCCAAACAAGATTCTACACATATTTAAGTGAGCACAAATTTTAGTAATGATGAATACAAAAAAAATTTGAATCATAATGAATTTTAGAAGTCGATTAGAATTTTACTCTATCTCATGGCTTCAAGAGTTAATATTATTTAGTTTTAACATTGTCTATCCTATTTCAGAGTGAACCAAAATATTATCATATGTTGGAATAAAATAATATTAAGAGATATGATAAAGTAAATACTTCACATGTGATTTTATACAAAAAAAAGTTATAATTTTTACTTTATTGGTTATTCAGATGCTAATTGGGATAGAGATTGTAATGATAGAAAATAATGTTTCAAAGGATCATTTTTTTATAGGTTAATGTTATTTTGGTTAGAATAGTAAGAAACTTATTTTTTAACATTTAGAATAGAGTAATTATAAAATATTTCAAATAATCAGGTTTGTATTTTGATTTTATAGATGAAAGTTCATCTAAATAATTTAAAACAAAATGTTTCTAAACCATTGAAGGTAAGTTGTGATAATCAGAGTGTAATTGATCATTTGAAAAATTTCTACAAAATTGAAGATCAAAACAAATTTATATAGCATTTCACTTAATAAAATAGAAAGTTAATCTAGGAAATTTTCTTTCATGAACATATCTCAATGAATTGTTAGATTTTTTATATCTTGACAAAGTCATTTTCAAAATAATGTTTTGTGACTCGAGTCTGTAAAATCATGTTCAGCCTAGTCTAATGAAATCCTAAACATCATAAAAAACCTCTACCATTATTTGTATTATTTTGACATAGGGGGAGACAAATTAGAAAATTTTACTTTTTAAGAAGTGTTTAGATATATTTATTTTATGAATTTGAAGCTATGGTTATCAGATAATGATGGACATAACAATCTAGGGGGAGAGAAAAAGAAATGTTATGGGGGTTTATTTATACATGGACAAAAAAATTGATTTTTACTGAGTGATGGAATTAATCCATGAAAATTTATATCTCCGGTAGTGTGGTGTCAAGAAACTCTCTATAGAGAATGTTTATTTTTTGATAAAATTTGAAAACATTGATTTGTTTTAAAAAACATATTGTGAAAAAATATGAGTGTTGAAAAATGGTGGGTTGAAAATGTTGTTAAAAAAGGTTTTCAGAGAAATAAAAATGTGTGGATTGAATAACCATTGTGATTTTTTTGTTCTAACATCATTTTTTATTTTTTGACAACTAAAATTTGGTAAAAGAAATTTTTTGAAAAATAGGTGAACGTTGATGATTGTTTGAACCCAAAAACAAAGGGGGATAAAATATTTTTTTTATAAATTTGTATTTTAGATGTAGTGTATCATAATGAGTAGAACTAGACAGATATGTTTTCAAAAAAAATGATGATGTTGGTCAGAAACGTCACCACTCTCAGATCTATTGACATGAATTTCAAAATCAATCAGATAATTTGTTTTTCATAATGCTAGTACAAGCTATGATAGAAAGTTTTATCATTGATAAAGATTATAATTTATGTTTTAAGGGAGTCAAGAGTTAGAAATTTCTTTATTTTCTAATAGGAAATCAGATGATGAATTAATGAGTTGGATATCTTATAAGTCATGATAATGTCTCAAGATAAAATATTTTGAAGAATAGAGACTATTGAAAGTATTTGAAAAGTTTTCATTAGTTTAAGAAACAAAGAAAACTTTCATCTGATCAGGTTGTTTCAGACAAAAAAGTTGTTAGGATTCTGAATAAGTAATGTAGATAATGTTTAATGTCTATTTATGTGAAGTATACTTCAAATTCATAACATCAATGTAAACAGATTTTCTAATGTCGATCCATTAGACAATGATATATCATCAAAAGTTGAAGACTCTAAAAGTGATTATGCTTACTGTGGATAAGGAAAAAGCATGATTTCAATTTTTATAATCATACAGGATGTGATACCGATCAACCAGACTAGGAAAAGGCATTGATCCATATAGGTAATGTTTCACAATGATAAATCATCTTATGATGTGGTATAATAAAACAGATTAGTCTAATAAACTAAATGAATATTGAAATTATAATGATCAGCTAATCTATATGAGAAAGTGTAAGGAGTTACATAAATCAATACATCATATTTGGTTTCATCTACACTGTCAAATCAGGCTAACTCTAATTAGGAAATTCAATTCAGAATAAGATATGGAAATTCCAACATATTGATCTAATGATTTTCTATCATGATGATATGAGGATGTGCTATCATACTAAACAAAAATTTTGGATGTTTTAGAAGTCTAATTTCTAGGTAAACTCGAGACGATTCAAGAATGATCAAGAATAGTTTAGGTGTTCAAACATGAAGTCCAAATTTGAATTAATTTTGTAGGTTTTCAAATTTCATTAAGAGGTAAAGGTTTTTAGTTTCCCGCATTTTCTATTTTGGGATACCTATAAATATATGCACTATATATTTTTACTGTTTAACATTTTTATATTAAAAATATGGAGCACTATAGAGTTTTGGTTATAGTTGTTTCTAGACAGATATCTCGTAAAAATATTAGAGTACTAGAAGTTTCTCTTACTAGACTGAGGATGATTGGTCTGAGCAATATTGGTCTGAGAAATTTATAATGGTATGAGATGATCATATTGAGAATAGGTTCATTATATTGAGTTCATCGAAGATAGTTCATCAGATTAAGAACATTGGCCCCAAGGACATCAGACTGAGGTTATGGATAGATTTTTGTGGGGAAATTTTTTTGTGTTCATTCATTTCCATATCAATGTGTTGGTAATAAAACATTGTAAACTAATGGGAGAATGTATAATAATTTTTATCAGTATATAGAAGGTGTATAATAGGGGTTGTAACATGTTTTATTCACATCTTCATAATAGTGAATTTTTATGGACTCATTAGAGTGGATATGTATAAGATATATGTTCTCACATTAATGCCTAACCTTGTAAATATCATCTGGGTTACATTGTTTACTAATTAATCATTCATTATTATTTGATAAAATATGATAAGGTAAAGAAAAAAAATCTTAGGGGTTATCTATATAAATGACTTGATAAATATAAAAAGTAAAAAAAACTGATTCAACCACCATCCCCTTCTTAGTTGTTATTCAATTCATTGGAAATTAGATTTATCTATATAAACCCCACATTAATTTCCAAGTAAGTGACATCAAATTTTATATTTAAAACCAAACTATTATCATCAATCAGTATGATGATATATATAAACATCTTAATGGAGATCACATCGATTGTATTGGTATTGATTTCCATCCAAAAAGAAGGGGTATATCTTAGAACGTTAGGGATAATATCAATATATATATTATTCCAATTATGAAAGTGTTTTTTTATTTAATAAAATGTGATTTTGGG
Source organism: Viscum album (assembly GCA_963277665.1). Classification (NCBI taxonomy): domain Eukaryota; kingdom Viridiplantae; phylum Streptophyta; class Magnoliopsida; order Santalales; family Viscaceae; genus Viscum; species Viscum album. The sequence goes on from OY728125.1 coordinate 1,762,322,816, forward strand.
TTCTCAAAAGAACTCATATTAGGTGCCACATCTGTTTTAAATATTCCCTATAGAATATACATGATTGATTTACAGGAATTGAAGAAAGACCCCCATGAAAAACATAACAAGGAATTCAGTAGCCATATTTGTCACCTTAGGATTCACGTGTTCATTTTGTTAAAAATAAATATGGAACAATAAAAAAATCATTGATTATTAGGAGTTGAAAAAATCAAAGTTAATAAAAAGTGAATTTTACCCTGTAGTGACAATTTGATTAATCAAATACATGGATCTTAATACTCTTCCAAGATTTCCATTTATTATGGATATTATAAATTTATGGTCAAGAATGATTTATACCCAATATATAATTTCATATAATGTATGGAAACTATGAGTATATATTGATGTCATTAATTATTACTAATTTCACTATGTCTTCATTAATTTAATGAATAGAGTCTTTAGATAATACCTTGATCAATTTGTGGTAGTATTTACGGAAAACATTATCATTTTTTCAATGGGTAATGAATATTAGGAAGAACATATGAAATTTATACTAAAGTATATATGGATGGAAAAATGTATGAAAAATTTAAAGACTGTAATTGTTTTGAAAAATGTTTTATTTTTTTGCCATATAATGTTATAAGAGGGTAAATCGGTAGATCAATCAAAGGAAGATGTTGTTGAGAATTGGCACGAACCAACCATGATTACTAAGATCCATATATTTATTATTTTATCTAGATATTAGGTTTGGGTTTAGGATAATTACTCATGAATATATAATCTATTCACTATGTTAACTAAAATGGGATCCAATTTCATCTGGACTATTGAATGTGAGGGAAATTTCACAGATATAAAGATAATATTATTCATTGATCCTATTCTTACCTTACCCTATAGTGAATAATGGTTTTTAGTCTACAATTATGCATCGAATAATGTATTGGGATGTGTTTGGATGTAGAATATCATGGTTATAGAATATACCCGAGGAAAATTTAAGGTCTATGAGAAAAATGAGTACAATCACGATTTGGATTTGGCCAAAGTAATTATTTCATTAAATATAGAGATGAATTATCTTTATATATAAAGGTGTGATATATATCCTGATCAAAGAAGATTAATGTATATATTCATACAGATAGTGTTGAACATGCACTAGAGAATAAGGTTAGAAGAGATTAAAGATTATGACTGCTCAATACTTAAGAACCCTAGAAAACTTAATAATGTGGTCAATTCTTTGATTTGAAAGGATCAAGATAGATTATGAATGATGAGGATCTCAAAATATCCAATATTTATTGATTTGAAACTTATGGATCTTTAAAACATGAAGAAAGGGGGTACATATTTTATTTCTAAAATAGTTGTTCAACCATCTATCAAAATTATAATTAAAGTGGTGTATAAGTAAGATGTGTAGATAAAAAAGATGGCGAGAGATGTTCATGAGTTTAACCTTGATTTTTATGTAATGTTAAGGTTTAGGAACCATCTATGTGTTCCATCCATACTCGATTTGATGAAGGAGTTGTTTGAATATTCTCATAGTTATTCATTCTCTATTCATCCTAGATTTATAATGATGTATATATATTTTAATGAGTATTAATGATGGCATGGAATGAAAATATGAATCACATAGTTTATAGCATTTTTCTATGTAACAGATCAATTATGGAAGAGTGAACATTTTAGAAGGGGATGTTATAACCATTTACCATATCATAATGGGAATGGTAAAACAACACCATGGATTTTTTCATACTTCCCTAAATGTTTGAAGAGAACAATGATATATGGGTTTTATTTGATCACCAATAAAATTAATTATTATATTAAATTTCTAAAAAAAATCATCACGATCTTGATACAAAGTTGGGTTTCTATACTACACATTATTCCCATACATATGGCTAGGATAATAGAATAATTCAAACCTTATATGATATGTTGAGACCTTGTTCTATAGATTTCAATGGGTTTTGGTATCAATACCTCCCTCTCCTTATGATTTCATAAAAAATAGATTTCACTCTAGCAATTAGGTGACTCTTTGTGAATCCCTATAAAGACTTTTGTGTAGAACTAAAAATTATTTGGATGATTATGGGGAAATAAATCTATTTGGAAATAATCTAGATGAAGAAATTGGATAGAATGCTAAATTCATTCCTCACACTGAAGGGAATGAAGAAATATGTATAAAATATATACTCAAAATCACCGGCATGATCATTAATTTTATGTTGGTGACAAGGTGTTTCAAATAATTTATACATGTAAGTAGGTAATTATAATTTTTAAGAAGTTAATATTGTGTCATAGGTATATAGTTCTGTTTAAAATTCTTAAATGTATCGGATTGTAGCTTATCATATGGTGCTTATAACAAATCCTTCTAAAGGTCATGATGTGTACCCTATATCACTCATAAGGAAGTACATATCTTAATCATCACATGTACTGAATATTGAGGTTGTTCCAATAGAGTATGATATTTATTATAAGAGAAACCAATTAGAGATTCCATACCATATAGAGAAAGTTCTATGAAACATGACAACTAACCTTGTAACTATTTTGTGCTAAAACCATCAATTTGAAGAAGCTATGAGGGAACCTAAGGATAGGATGAGGCAAATTATCCTTATTTATATGTATAATAGTGAAATATTTCAAGGGTTAAACTCATTTTTAGGGGGGTATAATGTAACACCTTGATAATAATTTTATTATTTTTTAAATAAATTAAATTTCTTCAATATCGTGTGATACATGGAACACCAAATTTTAAAGAACCAACAAAAACTATTAATATTATTATTTAAACACACTACCATTATTCATCCATTACACTTGGAGTTATTAATAGGAACAAAAAAATTATAAAAAAATTAAATGGTTTTATCTAAAGAAAAGAAATTGAAAAACAAATTCTTCAAATTTTTATATGTATTGTTTTGTTTTTTAAAATACTTTCTAAAAAATTGTATTATATTTTTTCAAAATTTTATAAAATTAATTTTTGAATTGTTTAAAAAATTTATTTTAAAAATGGATATTATTTTTTGAACCAACATTTCAAAATTATCTTAGAATGATTTTTTTATATTTTTAAAAAGATAAATTTTTCGATGAATATAGAAAAATACTATTTTCCAATGAAAAATGAAAATTGATTAAAAGAATTTATAAGGATACATTTTGTTTAAAAAAGGTTTAAAAATTACATATTAGATATTACAATTAATCTAATATAGTCTAATGGAATCATTTTCATATTGAATTTATAAATAAAATATTTTTTCAAATTTTTTAAATTGTCTCTTTAGAAAATCAACTTCTCATCACATCTATGAGTTTATTTTTAAATTATAATTTTCAATATATTTTAAGAGAATTCAAGAAAATGTGTGAATATTTTTGAAACATAATAATTAATACGGCATAAAACTGTTAGCTTAATTTTTTTTATGAAAATTAACAAAAAAAATGGAAAAAAATTATTTATCATAGTTAAGGTTAAAATAGGTTTATCGGGGGTTAAGCATAAAATATTTGTATTAAATAACCTAGATACTTGTCCAAACATAATTGGATGGAAATATTTTGAAATTATATCATATAATATTTTGAAACTATATATATTGTTTTCCTTTTAGAAGGCAAAAATTTTGGTTACACATTATTCTTTTTAAAAATTTCATTTGTGTCTGGTCCCCCAATTATAAAGGTCACCCACTCTCCTCTCCTATTAAAATATTAAAAAAAAATTCATTGATAAAATACAGTACCAAATATATTCCTTGATTCTCTACCAATATTATAGAGGCAATATGTATATTAGTAATACCTTTTATTAATGATTTAGGTATAGACCTTAATTATTTCATTGAAGAAGAATAAAAATTATTAAACTTCTATTTTTTGTTTTTTTCATATTGCACATATATAAAGTTTTAATAATATTTCATAATATACTAACACAATTATATACAATATAATTATATGATATTATGTTGTTTTATTGGCCTACATCTGTCCTCTTCCATCAAATGGGAAAAGAAACTGTTGATCATGTGTACATTGGACTATCACCTCGCGAACCGATGTTATTCAATTTTCATAACCAACTATCAATGTTGGATAAAAGGATATATTTAACCATTATATATGATATTTATGATATTAAAATAATTCAGTAATTACAATATCACATAAAACTTCTCATATTCTATTCATTGGGAATATGGTAATTTTGCTCATGTGTACGGTAGACTGCCACTTCACAAAGTGATGTGATTCATTTTCCACATACACAATACGTGGAAGGAAATAGATATATGTTTAGTGAATAAATTTGATATATATGTCAAAAAACTATTATTTAAGGATAAAATTTTATTTACCTTCCTTTCTATTAATCTATTGATAATATGGATATAGTGTTCATGAATATGTATGACCTGCCATCTCAATAAATGGTGTAATTCATTTTCTACCATTAAATTTAATGGATTAATAGAAATAATTATATTAAGAATATATATTATATTAATATCATGATTAACATTATGTAAATTATGGAATCTTGATCAAAATTGATGGACCAAAGATACCAAACTAATTCATTCATGAAACAAGAAGTATGTATTACCTGAATCATGATTTTAACAAGGAATTACTAATAAATAGTTTATAAATGTTTATAAGTAAATAACATATAAAATGATAACTATGAGTATGTTTACCTAATATATTTATAATAAACATATATTTATTTTAAATTAATATGGGACATATATGAAGTATGTTCAGACTTAAGGTAATGGATTTTTTTCTCAAATATCCATCTTTGGAACATAAGCTGTGTTATACACCTATCTTCTTTAATGTGGGGTATATACTACCAATTTTAAAATTTATATCATGAAATTTTATTTATAATGATGTATAATGTTTTTTCTTTTTGTTCATTCATGTGTCTTATGATTGAAAATGTACCAATGTGGTAATGGTTTGATGTTACAATCTCATTGTTTATTAGAATTATTTAGGATTATGATTTCAATGATGAAATATTATGATATATTTCTCATGAAATTCATAAATATCACTATAAAAGTTTTATTTTTTGAGAATAAATTTTTTCCTTCATTTTCATATCTTTATTTACTAAAGATTCCAAAATATTTTTCTTAAGAAAAAACACATTTTTTCGCTCTTTGGTCAAAATCCCATTTTCTTCTATATCCAAATTTTCATAAAATGTTATTAAGAATGTATTAGTTTTTCTATATGATTATTCAAATTCATTTTTACCCTTATTTTATTTTTTTACATATAATTTTAAAAGGACTATTCATGTCATTTTCCAAATAGGGACCATTTTTTATCGATAATGCTAAAGGAATTTTTTTTAAACAGGTAAAAAATGACCGAAAGTTTATACCATTATAAATAATCATTTTTAATGATTCCTTTATATAATTTTATGGTTATTTTCATGGAAAAATATTTCCATAGTATATCAAAAATTTATTTTTTTAAAAATGTGAATTTCAATGAATGGTTATTTTCCTCACCAAATGTTAAATGTGATTTTATTTTCAAAATATTTTTTAATTTAAGTTAACATATTTTTGTGCCACATAATATTTAATGTGGATATGATCCAATAATAAAATATATATTCTTTATGTGGATATTTATGTCTATAAAGATAATATTAATATAAAACTCATTCATTTTCTAACAGTTATGCTATGGTGAAATGAGGACATTTTAACAAAACTAGTTTCTTTTTAACATGTTATTAAATTATGAAATGTTTATAAAACCTATTTCTTTTCAAAAGTTATAATATGAAATATATTATATGATATTTCAGAAGAAAAATATTTATTTTTTGTTATGTGTGGGGCCTATATATCCCAATAAATAATTGGGTAATTATTAAATCATTTTGATCTCAAATTGTACATGTGATCATATTCCAAGCCCAAAAGAGGGTAAATTGGTGGTTATCCCAAGAATTAAATTGGTTACATGGGAGGATATTTAAATCCTGAAGTTGGTACACTGGTTCTTATACTAATAAAAATATGTTATGAATTTCATGGTTAATATCTTTAACATTAGATTTTTTATGCATATGTATATTCCACAAATATATACCTTATTCTAATGTAATAATCTAATCGAGCATGTTCTATGATTTATTTATGATTAATGTCTTATTAACTTCTATTATAGTTTACATGGCTCAATTTTATGATATATAATATTTAGGGTATGGTTTTTAAATTTTTATTCTCATGTTCTCACACTATTATGTTCATGATATGTGGATATCTTCCTTGTTTACCATTACTGGGCATCCGAGCAAAGAATTTATTTTTTTTCATATTCCCCTAGGTTACAAACAAAGGTTGTGTGTATGATTTATCTAAAAATATTGATAGTTATCAAGAAAATAGTGATAGATGACATATCTCACTTATGGAAAAGTTTTTTATGTTTCTGATGTTATGATGATGCCAGACCTAAATGATTCTAGAATGGATAATTATGTTATTTAACGAATATTCTTCTAATAAGATGAAATATTTATGTAAGATAATTTTGGGACTTTATAGATCTTGAATCGAATTGTTTGATACCCCATGTTCAATCTCAAAAAACATTATATATATATATATATTTGAGTATAAATCATCAATCATAAACCCATTAAGTTAAATTATTTTGAAAATTATAAAGAAATGTAAAAGGAATCTCAAAATATTTTTTTTTAAATTTTTTTTAAAATTGATGTAAAATAAAAACATACATGTTGGATTGAATTCTAAATTTTGAAAAGGTGGCATGAAATCCATTAAAACAATTACATTTAAATGATTTTCCAATAACGTATCCTTGAAATGACAAAATTTTAATCTTGTATAAATGAAGATGGGAAAAAACACACGTAAATGTGAAAGGGAAAGTCATTTTTATTTTTTTAAAAACCGTTGTTTAAAAATGACATTTCCAAAATAGTAAAAAAAATTAGTTGTATTAAAAAATTATTTAACCAAAGTGGATTATAAAATAAAACAAAAAAAAATTATAGTGTGATAAAATAATCATGGATAAAAATTTAAATATGAATCAGTATAACTTAATGAACGTATATTTGAGTTATAAATATCCTTTATGGGTATAAACTCCCTGACTGATAATATATTTGAAAATAAATTATCGAATAAATCTATACAATGAGATAATAATAAAAAATATAATCAAAGGGTATAATTAACTAAACTGATGTTAAATACGTTCTAGTGAACGATCATAACTCAATGAATGAAAATTGAGTAATGAAAAACAATTACGACTAGTGTATGAATTATGTCAAATGAAATTTTAATAAAATAAATTTCATGGGATTAATTTATCCCATAAATTACAATGATATAATATATATAACATTCATGTGATAATAAATTTGTAGAACATCGTACAAATGGAACACTCTGCATAATAATTATCTAGTCTCAAAGAATCATAATCGAGACCTATAAAAACATTGTGTCTTGAGTAACACTTCAATGAAATCTATTTTAATGATAGGAATTGTATTTAAACATACTAAAAAATTATCAATAGATTATTCCGGATATGATGACTCATATAAGAATTATATACAACACAAAAATGAAAAAAGGTTCAAAATACCAAATATGTATGAAATATATTAATTTCAGATGAAAACATTTAACTTGGTCCAAAATTATTCTATGTTTACATAAAAAAGATTAATAATTAAATTAAATTCTTTAAATAAATAGTAATTAAACATATTCATAAATATAATTATTTACACTCATCATTTATAGTTATAAAATCCAAGAACAACTATCCACTAAGAGGGTCGTCGGACTGGTGGGTCATGTGGCCTCATGCATGCCTTCCCATGCACCAACATCTGCCAACTAGCTACGAGGCTATAAGGAAGTGATATAGGGGTGACTATACCCTCATATTGGCATAGAAAAGTGGTATATCAAAAGGTAAAGAATAGAACAATGTGGAATTAGTAACAAAAGGAAGACAAAGAATTTGAAGAATAACGTAAACTGAATATATAAAAGATGTCCAACACTAATATACAACAGATGCATTAATGACCTAATAATGATACATAATTGAAAAGAATTTACATAAAACTAGATAAAAGATATAGGACATTAAGTAAATAAGTAAAAGAAACAAAATAAAAATCACATAGGGTGAAATAAAAGAGCATACTCAGCTCCTTCTAAGTCCTATTCTCCTAACTCTTAGGTACAAGAAAAACATTTTTAGAAATATTTCATGGTCCAACAAACATAAGTCTTGCTCGGGTATCCTAGTGTAATAGAGGCCCAAGTAGGGTGTGAGATATAAATCCCAGTAGGTTACCACCAATGGTGACTAAGGTTGATTCTAGTCCATGAATAATAATTAATGAATTGTCAGTATACAGAATGATAAAAAAAAGATGAATAAATAAACAACAACCCACCTAGGTTCCTAAGGGACACTCAATAGATTTACCGCTTTAGGTTCAAAGCTGGAATAAGTGCATGAATAGTAATAATTTGTATATAGTAATAAAATAAATATATAGTTTTTTAGTATTTTTAATTTACCAAAATGAACCATGCACATTTGGATTTAAGTGTCCATATAACAAGAATACAAGTTGTTGTCTAGATTAGAGTGTAACTCACACTTCCAATACCAGTATAAACAAGACTAGAATATACAACCATAGGGTACATGCCCAATATCGCAATAGAGAATGACAAATCATTAATGATAATCAGGATGGTGAGTGATTAATCATATTAGCACTATAAATTGGGAGTATGGTGCATCATCCCAACATCCTACATAGTTCTAATTGTTCGAGACAACATGAATCTACACCTGATGTAATGGAGTGTGATTTTCTTCATTTCTCAACAGATCCCATACCAATATTCCATATCCCATTTATGGAATAATAAAAAAAAATATTAACCAGATCCATGAGGGATTACCTCTCATTCTATATATTTATTAAGCCCAAGTATTAAGGCATAAAATTTCAATTATAGCATGTAATAAGAATAGGTTAAAAGTTGTGTCTATTCCACCCATTACAATTAATTTCACATATACAGTTTAATATATTTATGTTATATCCCATACACCATTTAAATTAATCATGGAAGGAACCCCATCATGACTATCCATTCCATTTACTTTAATGATGCAAGAAAATTCAATTTATAAAACTCAATGAGCTGTTAGTAGGATTTATTAACATTTATGAATTTACCTACATTGGAATATCCCATTTATATTGAAATACATTTAATTTATAAAACTGGACAAACATATAGAAGGTTCTTTGTATCATTAAACATTTATCTACAAAGGGGGGAAACACAATTTAAGAATACAAAACAGGCCATGCATTAGCATGCCATTTATTATTGTCTAACATGAAGGCATGGGGAAAAATAAAATATATAAAACAAGAATGATATTAAAAATTACCACTTTGTAATTTTAAGGACAATGCACCTAATTCAATGGTTTTTATTATAAAACATGTCATTATTTACAAAATAATTCTCTTAGAACAATTATGAATTAAATTTAAGAAGCATAACTCAAGTTACATTATAGTATAATATCATGAGAACCACCCAACATGTAAACTAAATTTATTAAGGTTCAACATATCATTGTAGGTTCCATTATAATACATCAATTCCAAACAAGGATAACTTTTATCATTAAACCAAGTCAAATGCATAGAAGGATTTTTGGGCTCTAAATATTATAATTCATAAGAGGAAATATAAGTCGGAGTTTCTAATGGGTGTCCTTGATTAAGGTTGAAATACTATGTATACTAAACCAAGATCATAGGGACTGTATATAGGGGTGTTGATCAATTTGATATGAAGAACTAAAAAATGTTTGAATCCCAGTAAAGGATAGAACACAAACTAATAGAACTATTAAAAATTCCAGGAAAATATATAAAAAATAAATAGAAAACATAACTTATATTTTTGATTATCTACTCATCCAATATTGAGGTATAATTCAGTTCAGTTTGGAAGAAATTGAAGTAAATGACCATTACCCTAAAAAAGGGAGAGTGAGCTTGCATCAGGATAACATTTCTGAGAGAAGATTAAATGAATATTTTTTTAAAAGGAATCAATATCAAACTTATGTAGATCCATAGAGACCGAGTATGCTCAAATTGGATTAAGGAAAAAGGTGATATTGTGAAACCTAGGTTATTCTTGGGGAGGAAACCCATGATGTAAGGGAGAGAGTTCACATGGGTGGAGGAGGAAAAAGAAATAAAAAAATTAAACATAAAAATTCATCAAGGGAAAATGATAATTAAACACTCAAAATTGGGTTGCAAAGTTTGGTCACCCTGTACGGCCAAAATACACACCAACTGTTCAGCACCCACTACTTAAGAAACCCACCTCTCATGGTTGAGCTACAAGGTTCTCCTAACCATGCTACAACCATGAAATGAATTGTTCTTTGGTATTTCAAAAAGTGGAAATAACCATGTCGGTAAGATTCTCAGTTTGGGTAAACCATGTTTAGACCATTCACTTTACATCTTTTAACCACCACAAGTCACATGGTTTCCTATTAGGGGTCTCTTGATTTCATAAAAACTGTTCACCTATATCAGTCCTCCCAAACGTGTGATTTTTGATACCCGACACCCCCAAAACTTAGCGAGAAAACTAGGGGACCCCTCATGCCATTAACCAAGTCTAATAACAAAATGTTAATTTATTGAAACTATCATAATTAAATTATAAATCATAGTACAATGATCGGTCCATTAGTAAATTCCAACATTCTAATTACATTGGATTTTCTTGTAGTACTAAAGCATGGGACGTTACAACCTCACCACCTTAGAACTTCTCATACCTGGGAAGTGATTGTGAACTGAAAAAAATCATCCAACCTACTAGGGTCATAAATTATCAGTCAAATGTAAATGTTTCATTTTCAAACTCTCAATTCACCTCTAAGCATTACTTATTCAGAAGTCACTCATGTTGTGGAAAATCAATCCAATGATCGTTCTACGACTGAAACTCTAATATATTTCATACATAATCTTTTTCAGATAGTGATATGATCATGATTTATTCTAATTAAACATCTAGAAAAAGCTTCTCCTCACCATAGGATTTTACATCAAAAGGTGCCAATTTTGAATCATGACACTTCCATCATCGATATTTCCTTAGAAATCACATTCCGATGAATTATTGCAATGCAGTTGGAATAATTTTGGATCGATCACACAGTAGATTCCCCACTGACAACATTTTTATAGGTTGATCAATATTTTTCATGAAAATCCCTGACCAATAAATACTACACTTTCCTCCACCTAACAACATGCCATAAACGGTTCCCAATTGACCACATCATTGAACAATATGGAAAACAGGATAATCCACCTCTGAATAACCATTCTCAATATAGTCATCTTAGATGTTCAAAATATTACAACCAGAACCAAAATTCTTTATTCCATGGAATTTTTCATTTTTAACATGAATGTTCACCGAATCCTATACCTGACTTCTGCTGATATAACTTAATCAATTAACCACTTGGACATTTAATTTGTCATCCCTCCACATGAACAAGTGTGTTACTATGATCCTAACCACATGAAATTGTTTCTTTTTTAAGCCTCACCTCAGTGCCCAAAAAAGTCAATGATAACCTTGGATTCATTAAATATGATTTCAAGGAACTAACCCACGAAAGTCCATAGTCAAAATTTACAAATATATCTTTGTACTAAGACCAAACATCCACACCAAATCATTGACTGAGCCCAAAGCGGCATCTTCCTGGCGGTCAAGTCAAAGGAAATTGGCTAGTGTCTAAGAGTTCCTCCAAGATATTCCTTCATAGAAACCCATGTATCACTCAAGGCTATTCGTGCCCCAATAATAACCATGAATCCAACACGCAGGTACAATATGGATCACTTATAAAGCCCAAAAACTTTTAATAATTTAGCATGTTGTAAGACTGACACTCTCTTAATGAACAAAGGATGACAACAAGGTAGGGGAAATGATCATCCTATAAATAAGAGTACACTAAGAGGATTTGAATGGTTTCTAATTAACCAAGGAAACTGATAAAAGAACAATAAATCAACTATTAATTGATTTCATGAAATAATATTGGATTCACCAACCACACATCGCCATTAACTAATCACAAGACTTTACTATCTGAGGTGTCACGTGATCATTCACACAAAACCACTAATGTCCACCCAATACCAAAGAAATTTATCTAGGTATTCATACACAATAAACCATTTTTCCATCAGGAATTCGAGCAAGATTCGAAAATATTCCAATAAGAAAACCTCAATGGAATTGAAGCACGATTAACAATTTAAAATGGTCCTCTTTGGTCTTGTTCCTTCAATATGGAATGAAATAAATTCACTAGAACTGAAATGATATTCAGCAACATTTGGTGTTTCTTAATCATCCAAGAATGGAGATTGGATAGCTTCTCACAAGAGTGCTGGATCAAAACCACCTTAAGAACCCACATGACGCTCCTCCAAGTCACAACCACAATAGACAAAGCTTCTGACATAAAGGACAAAACCAAACTACACGGCATGTAAAAACATCATATCCTCATAGAAATTCATCTCGAGAATTGGGATAAATTGATTCATTTAAATACCAAGTCACTCTACTCCTAAGACGACCCATGAAATTAATCAATAGTCCAAGGCTCAATGATTCTTTAGAACTTCACTGGTTCATCATATCATTTAGCAACTCGATGGGTACCCAATATATCGCTAAAAACTACCCCTAGATTTAATGGAAAAACAAAAAAACTTGATACTATCTGTAGGTTTTCTTCTCTATTCAATCATGTATCAGGTGGTCCACAAGAAAAAATTATCAAGTAATATTTTCCCATATGACTATAAAATAGTTTTCCAACCTAACATGTTTCCCATAGAAAATAAACTGGCTCATAAGAACAATGATGTGGTCGACCGTTCCATTGGAATGTATAGCCTACTATAGATGTGAATTACAATATGCTCATTCCCATAATAAGGGTCATGAAAAACATTACCACCTATCTAAACAAGGGTTTCATATACAAACTAAAATTCCTACTAGGGACAAAAACTCCAAAATGGCAGCAAACGTCTGAAAGATTATAGCATTTTGTATGAAATTTAAGATATAATGGAAACACTTATGGTTACATTCCAAGGAATTTAACCTCTAAAGAATTTAACCTATAAGGAAAACACTTACTATTACAATTTGGAATTTGGATCCATTTAACTAAATTTATTCAATTTAAAAATTGGAAACTTAGTGATTTCATATTTTAAAAATAGTGTCTAAACATTTAATAAGATCAAAGATATTTTTGAGTATATGGGTTACCATTGTCCCAATTATAAGGCACTCATTAACCTTACAACTAAAAACATGATCTCATTTAATTAAACCAAATTATTTCAGCCCATGGAAACCACTATCTTATCATAACTAAGCATGTTATCAAAGGAAGTAAACACATAAGCACATGATATTATGAATAAAATAACAATATAGATTCATGAATTGTTAAATAAATATTAAGCATGGAATATAATTATCAACAAATTAAAGAACATTAACATGATAACAAAATACCTAAATGGAACAACATAAGCATGTAAACACTTGAGGAACACAATAAAAATTAGAAAGAAACCTATAAATACAGCTACATAGAAATTGAATGTGAATCTCTATGTACCAATAATAATACATATCATGCCACATCATTTACATACCAGGCCAAGGATAAAAACCCATAAATATCAATAATCAATATGTAACATATTGTAAACCAATCACTCAATGTGAAATCATAATCAATTGTAATAGAAAATAGCACAAACATCCATCCCAACCCTAGATACATTGACTATTTTTCGTGGGTGGGGTGATCAGTCCCAGACATGACTATTTACCAAATGTTGAAACATTCCTAGTCTCATGTATACCATCCCAAAATAGTAAGATAATGGAAAAATAACCCTACGATACTACATTGTAAAATCCTAGCTTGACTGACCAATATGAGGGTGGTCAGACCGGTGGGTCACATGGTCTTATGTGTGACTCCTTATATTCCAAAGGCTATAGACTAGTAGATAGGGTCTAATGAGGAGATTTTGGTGAGACCATACCCTCAAATCAAAGAACCACAGTGTTATATCATACGGTAAAGAACATACAATAGGAGAAGTAGTGAAAAATGGAAGACAATGTAGGAGAAGAATAAAGTAAAATGGGTATATTAAAGATATCCAATTCCCATATACAATAGATTCATGAATTTCGTAATGATGATACATAATCTAAATAAATTTATATAATACATGCTACATGATACATTCTCGTACATAAATAAAGAAAATAAACAAAATAAAAGATCCCCAAGGGAAATCTCCACATGAATCCGAAGCTCCGGATCAGTCATGTGCTCATCTCTCCCAGGTATATTTAAAACAATACATGTAATAGTTCATGGTACGACAACCATATGTCCTACTCAGGTACCCTAGTGCAATGGTGGCTGATGAAAGAACTGAGAAATAAATTTTAGTAGGTTATAACCCAGGATGTCTATGACTAGTTATAATGCTAGAATAATAAGTAATGTTGTGCAGGTATATAGAATGATGAACAATGCTAAATAAATAAACAACATTCCTCCTTGGATCCAAAGGAACATTATCTGGATTTACATTTATAGACTCATAGCTGAAATAAGTGTATAAATAGTAACCATATGTATATATTAATAATATACACATAGTTATGTTATATATTGAATCCAACTTTATGAACCTACTACGAGAAAACGTAAGTGGCCTAACTGTGCACCATCCTTGTGATGAATAGTGCTTTTGTACTTCTCATGTGGCACTAACCATAACGGTAAGGTGAATGGTTTGGTTAAACTATATTCATCCTGTGTGCTTCTCGTATTCTCACCTCTATAAGTAAAACAATATTTTACTGGGGGCCGCATGGTTCCAGAAAAACCGTTTACCTCTATCATTCCACAAAAACAGGTGAATTTTAGGCATGATTCTCATAAAACTCAAATAAACATCTATTGGACCGCATGGTCTCTTACTCATGTCTAATAATAACACATCGATGTGTTTAAACCCTCAGAATTATGTTTCAATGATCGGTTTAATGAACTAAATTCACGGTAAATTCCAAAATTCATATTCCTTTGGATTTTCATCTATCTCTAAAACATAGATTGTCACCATAATCATTCTATATATTTATTTATTAGTCATGTTTATATACAGTCATCACCAATGTAAGTAATATATATTACTTTGAACTAGTTTTATAAATATGGTTTCAGTATCTATCTTGATTACTTATATCATCATTGTTAAATGTTATAAGGGACTAGAATATTTTCACATCATAGTTTATTATTCTATAAATATTTTCCATATTTTTTTACAAAACATGAAGACGAATCAACGATGATATTATTTCCATGATTTATATAGAATACTATATTTTTCTTTTAATTAATGATTTAAATGTAGATATAACAGAAAAAACAAAAAATAAAAATTTAAATATTTAAATAATATTATATTATTATATATTTTCTAATAGTCATTCTTGATAGAAATTCAAAGTAATAATTTATTATATGGTTAAACTAACACATACATGATCCAATATTGATTAATAGGTGATTATATTGTGGTTTAGTTGTAATATCATTATAATGAAAGCATACTAATATTATTTGGGGATTATTAGTGAAATTTATCTTAATTAGAAAGATTTATAAATACAATATATTTTATAGAAATCTATTTCATAAAAAGAAGAGATCATTTCCCTTTTTGTTTTCTTGTTTTAAGAGTTTGAATTAATTATAATAGTTTATTTATCATATCAATAATAGTGTATAAAATTTTACATACTAAAAACATAATTATATTATAAATATAATATGTTTCATTTAATTCAATCCTGGTGCTATCCATGCAAGGAGGCGATGAAAAGAAAAATAGAAATCAATCATTCTGTGGAAGTGGTATTCCACACTAATCCATGGTAATATATTTCATTTTAATAAAAGAGAATAATGGAGTAATAAATTTTAATGTTACATAATCATAAAAATTATATGAATAACATTATTATTTATTTAATTTATATTTTATATCTTCATTTTATGGTTTCTAAGGAAAATGAATCACATTGCATCGTGGAGGTGGTAGTCTGCATGACGCACGAATTCTAGTTTTATTCCTAATAGAAAAGGGAAAAGGTTATTAATGTTTAATACCATATTAAAATACCATTTTGTATATCAAAAATAAAAATTATATTACATTGGTATTTGAAAATTAGAATTAGAAAATAATGAATTCAAGAAAAAATGATTACACATGATGTGAAATTTGAGATTTCCTTAGAAGAACCATTGGAAATGGATGGTATGTGATAAAATATTGTGGATAGATGGTTATAAGAGTGAGAGAGTATTGTAGGGAAAATAAAAAATGTTAGGGTTCTAATAGGAAAACAAATTTATAGTAGTTCCTTGAAGGGTTGGAGGAAGTCACCTTTTCTAATTGATTAGAATGGACTTTTGGTAAATATTTATACTTTATATAAAGGGAGCATTTTTTTTAAAAATTACAGTGGATCATAAAATGGTAAATGATAGAGTACGAGACTGATAAGGTTGATAAGAACATCATCTACTAAATTATATATATATATTTATCATGTTTCATACCATTTACCACTTAAATTATTACATTTAACCTTTTATCTTTTACTAAGGTAATTTTTTTATCTAAGGTAACATAATCTTTATGCAAAAAAATAATGTGGAACTTATTAGAAATCTATAAACGATTGATTATAAATTTGAAATCTATTTAATTCGATTCAATTTATAAATTTTATAGAAACTAGTTTCAAGATAAAAATTAATATTTTTTTAAAAAACTTATTTGAGAAAATATTTTTTATTTTAAAAATATATAATATATTTGTTTTTAAATTAGAAAAAATGTATTTAAAATTATATAATTATATAAAATGCATATTTGGTATTAAAAAAATTTCAGAAATTTAATATACATACTTATATACTAAAGATTTCATATAATTCATTTTATTTTTAAAAATGGTATTTTTCACTACTCACCTAAAAATTATTCCTTTTTAGAAAAATTCCAAAAAAATTTCCTAAGAATATATTATTATGATTAATCCCAAAATGATGTTACATATTTCAAATTAGATTTATAAAAATTAAAATTCAATTTTTAAATAATATAGTGAGATACATTGAAAACATGTATTATTGGAAAATAACCTTTTATAATATTAACAACTTTGAGTCATATTTTTTGTTTTTCACTAATTAGTATTAAAACATTATCTATATCAAATATATTTTTTCATTATTCATCACATGTTTCTTGAAATAGAATGAATATCACAAAAAATTGTCATATTTAGAAAAATAAATATCTATGTATAAAATGATAGTGTTATTCAAATGAAAAATACCAATTGGATTTCATTTACATTAAAATAAAAAATTATTTTGATTCCATAAATATTTCACAAATTTATTTCGCATATTCATTCTGTCTAATTCAATATTTATACTTTAATGGTATGAAAATATATTGGTTCTTTTTTAGTAATGTTTTTAATGTGGAGAAAGAAATTAAACAAATTGACATATTAAAAGGTAATCATATATTATAATTTATGGGTGTTATAATGTTTACAACTTTGAAACATTTAAAAACAAAAATAATAAATTTACCATTGAATATTCTTTTTTCTACAATTTATTTATTAGGAATAAGAGATATAAATAAACCATCGATATCTCCCACTTTACTCCTTTCTTATTAATCTTCAGATTTCCCATAAATTTAAATGAAATTTATTAATTATCTTATTCTTTGTTAACACAATATTATTTCTTATATCATACTTCATATGTCTATTGTGTATATCATTAAAATAATTTTCAAATAGATTTCATTATTCCAAATAACAATCCATTAGATTTTAATTAAGTGGAAGCCCTCTCAATATCTTCTTTATAGTTGTTATATATTATTTTAATATCACTAAAACCCCTGATCTCTCCAATAAAATTAGTGGAGTGGTTAAAAAACCATTACTAACTATCATTAGAATACATATTTAGGGTAACAAATTTATTACAATAATCCTGGTGTTTTTATTCACACACATTTTAATTTCCTTCCTAAATACTATCCAATTTATCCCATATAGATTTTGTGATGGAACACCCAATAAAATTTATAAAAATATGATCAGATAGATCATGAGATTAATTAATCATGGACTTTTCATCTACATCAAGTTGCTTTCAGTATCCTTTATTCAAAGATGATCTGAAGCGTTAATGGACTGTACTTCATCAATTGTTATAATGATATATTCTCGATGAATTGATTTAAGATAATATCTCATGAAATGCATCCATATGCTATAATTTCTACCATAAAATAAAATAATTCCACTATTATTAATATCATTTTCCATTATGTATGGCCCTAGAGGACATATTATTCTTTAAAACAAACATCATTGATACCATATATCGCTACCACAACCCAATAAACCCAAATAGGGGATGGGTGAATTAAGGTGGATGTTCCTTTTAAATTCAACGATTTTTATCCTAGGTAAAAAATATAAATACCAACCTATAATTATTTCATACACACATATACCAATAGATGAGGTGGAATTAAATTAAGGATGAAAATATTTTAAGTGGTTTACTCGAAAGGGATAATCCATTGAACAATGATCAAAATTGTGTTTCTAGTCTAGAGTAGTAACACTCTATACTATTATTGTTACAAGTCTTGGAGAAGGTCTCACTATTGGCCTCATGTTCTATGCCTCTTATTGTACTATTAATAATTGTTAAATCCATGAAAATAAAAATGATTTCAAACTCATAGGTATGTTTTTGGAATATTGATGAATAAACAACAATACAATGATATAGTTTTAATTATAATTATTCTAATTCAATTCTCATTTAAAAACATAGATCTTTAGTGTATTAATCGTATCTATATTTTTTTTGGAACTTCTTTATGTCACACTTATCCATTCGTGACCCACTTCATGTAATTCCATTAGTGTTGTAAACTACAACACAATCTCCCATGCTCTGGGTACATGCTACATGTTCTAGTAAAATCCTACTTATCTTCAAATACATATTCCATGAATTTATGCATGATCCTTATTATTTGTAATTCAAAAATACATCTGTTACCACCATTAACATTGATTTCTCTATATCTTGAATATATTTCTATTTAATTCCCTCATTTAAATCTATACTCTTTTAATGCTTTGATAATGACCTTTTGTATCACATCCAATTACATATTATAACTCATGATGAAATTACTTGTAAAATTCTAATGATATTCCCTAGGTGGTAACAAATCCCTCATAATATTACATCATCTAGGGTTTAAGCCCTGAAATTGGCCAAATTGGGGGGATTTTTGGATTCCACCATGAAACATGAGGGTGGGTGCTATGATGTAAGATGACATGCTGAATCACAATACCAGAGGGCAGGTCATGATATAGGAAGCTTGTCGAGTAGGGTGCTACGAAGCAGGATGGCAGGCAATGAAACATGAGTTTGTTTTTGTAGGGATCTAGGTAAACTATGGGTGGTCAAAACATATTGATGGGTTATAACTACTGGTCCTCCAAGATTTCAATTTAAGATCCTCTAGGAAATTATTAACCAAGGTCTTTGGGCTTCTCCGCCATTAGTTCAAATAAGGGTTCATACTCAACCAAGTTATGTTTTTTCGTTCTTTAATAAATGGGATTATCCACAACTTCTTTTGATAGATGTATTAATAATATTATAATAAAAGACTTAATTTTATAAAAAATTGGATAATACAAAATTTCATAGTAATACATATCAATTAATATAAATGAATAAAATTATAAACAAGACTATATTAGTATCATGATAAATGTATTAATATTATAGAAAATGTATTATAATATATGTATTATTAATATTATAATGAATGTAGTAATAAATGAATTAATATTATGTTATTATAATAAATTTATTAATATTATAATAAATATATTAATATTATAATAAATATATTAATATTATAATAAATGTTATATTGATAAATTTATTTTTATTTGTATTAATATTGTGGTAAATGTATTCATAAATGAAAATATAAACAAATTATGTACACATTTTTCATAATATATTAATAATTGTAAAATAATATAAATCAAAGTATGAATTTTTTATTTATATATAAATTGATTTCAAATTTATAATATATATATATATTAATAATTAATTTTATAT
This sequence comes from Viscum album, assembly GCA_963277665.1. Classification (NCBI taxonomy): domain Eukaryota; kingdom Viridiplantae; phylum Streptophyta; class Magnoliopsida; order Santalales; family Viscaceae; genus Viscum; species Viscum album. Next base: position 1,762,343,411 of record OY728125.1, read on the forward strand.
ATGTATATATTGTATTTATTGTATATAAAAAATATAATTAAACAATATCTAAATAGTATATTTAATAACATAATTAAAATTTTATTATTTGCATGAATTTGTAGATATTTATTATGTGTGTATCTATGTGATGTATAGGGGAACCAACACATACCAATGTGTATCTAGTTATAAAAGTACATATACACATTCACGTTCACATACTCAAAAATACATACACATAAACATGTAGACACATACATATGCATATACAAACATACACAACATACAAAATACACATATATACACATTCACGTAAATGTCCACATACACACATACATACATATATTCAAACACATGCATGTATAATTGTTAATGCATACACATACATACATATACACAAACATACACAAACATACACATATATAGGCATGCACATACTTACATAGATACACATACACATAGATGAATATACAAAAACAAAATCACATAAATACAAATACATACACATACATACACATACGTGTATATACATTCACATGAAAAAAATACACATAAAAATACCAATACACACACACACACAGAAACCCCTACACCACTTTAATTGCTTTCAAATTCATGGATATTCATACACATAAAAACAAATTCATACATGTATATACTCATACAAAGGCGCATAAATTCAAATATTCAAACATACTGGAACATGCAAAAACGATACCCATATATACACATACACATACACAAATTCATATACATACACACATATACATACATACACACATAAATACACAAACATACCCATTTATACACATTCATACACAAACATACAAATACAAATATGTATATACACATACACATACACATATATATATACACATAGATACACACATATACATACATGCATACAAACATACATTCATACATACATATATAAATACTCATATATACAAAAATATACATATACACACACATAAACATACATACACATACATACACAAATACCCACATCTAGATAAATTTTTATTTGATATCTGGATAATCCCACTTTTTATCAATGTTGAGAGGGAACAATTGCATAGCTCGGAAGAGCAGAATACTAGGACTTAATAAACATACAAACACATATTAACAAACACACACACAAACACAAATGCATATATTCATTCAAACGCACACACAAACAAAAACATATTTTATATAGACACATACAATAAAATACCCCCTATTTTTATCTTTTATTTTCTTTTGTTGCACCACATTTTATTTTTCCCATATCAAAACATTACGACAAAACAAAAATGAATCTATTAATATATATTAATATATATTTAAATTTTTTTATATTCATATACTTAAATAAATATTTATTCATTTCTCTATTTATTTAATTTTTTAAATAAAATTCTCATGCACTACAATAAAAAATAATTTTTTAACGTTTTTTAAAAAAATATTAAATTTTTTCATAGACTAATATAAATTTGATTATTATATATACATATTATAAAAATAAGATTGATAATAATATTTTTTTAATATAAATCATATTTTTAAATATACTATTTATATTTATATTTATATTTTAATATATTAATATATTTATTTATATATATTACTATATATATATGTTTTTGAAATCATAAACATAATTATAAATACATGTATATTATGAAATATTTTGTTCATTATTTTTGAAATAATATTTATTAAAATATATAATAAATTTAAAAATGAAATATACTAAATGTATTTATATATTTATTTATATTTTCCACATGAAATTTTTTAGTATGTATATATATAATTATAATAACATATATAATTATATATAACGGATGATTGTGAAAATTTTGTGTTTGTGAAATTTTTTTCTAAAGTAATCTATGTATTTTTATAAAATATATAAAACCACTATGAATGTTATAGATTCCCAACTAGAAATTAATGCTAAAAGGGGGTGGAAGCTTAAATAGTCTTCATAGGAGGATAAAAAGATTCATGAAGATTATATTTGAAATGATAATAAAGAATAGGGAGAAAGATTGATATTAGTTAAGTTTTATGAAAATATCATCATCTTAATGTTTCTTTATTTGGATATTAAACTCAACATCAGAATGTGACTCACCCTAAAACATTCCAATATACCAAAAAACATAAATTTTTATATTAATATCTATGATAACTATATGGAATCTAAAAGGACTCATATTAGTTTTTATAATAGATTGAGGTCATCAAATTAACAATCCTCTACAAGATCTTGAAAAAAAAGTATCCCATGTTCTACATATTTCTATTTTTACTAATATGGAGTTTTTTTCTAGAACATGTTACATATAATATTATGAAAACATTTGGGTGGATAAAAATTATGAGAAATATACCATATCAAAAAATATGTATGTAAATAAAATAAATGACTTGTTTTCATTAATAAATTATGAAATGAAATCCATTTTTATATAAAAATAGAAATAATTCTGTAGTGGATACAATAAAACTAAAGTTGTGGGGACAAGATTTTTTAGATATTGTTTATATTGTTGAGTGTTTAAAAACAATTTCATTGAATGATGGAATAATATTTTAATTAGGAGATGTTAAAGAAAACCTATATCAAGTAGAGAATCTATGATGTGGGTATAAATCATATTGAAAAAAAAGGAAAATTCAAGGAAGAATTTCAATATATCCAATAAAAACATATTTTAATGTCTTAAAATTCAATGAATGTTTCAATATATTATGTCATATGTATGAGGAGTATTGATATAAAACTATCAAAACTATTTCATATGATTACAAGAAGAGAAGACTAAAATAGATAAGGAAACATGTGAACAAATTAGGCATGTCCTCATTTCGATAGAAATAGAAGAAAAATTACCAGAAACAGATACCCAAGATTGAAATTGGAATAGATATCAAACTACTGAAATGATTCTTCTACTACGGTTTAAAAAGATGCACTAAGGATCTTTGAAAGCAATCCATGAACATAAAATAACAGGGAATAAATATTTTCTCAATAAAATGGAATCAATCCAAAATAGAGAAAAAAGGATTGATTATTTTGAATGCATCACTATTGTAGAATCAATAAATTTTCCAAATTAGGGAAACATGAAGTATTTTTAAGAGTTATGTTGAATGTGATACATGTCTAAGAATATAGATAAAAATGTATAACATGGATACATATATAAGATGAATTATTTACCAACAAATGAAAAGAATTAGTTACTCAATGTACAAAGATAACTATTACTGAAACGCTCCTAATATAAAATAATGTATGAGTATATAACAAAATTGTTTTTACCATATGGAAACAAGGGTTGGAATTTCAGAGAAATTTGGAGGAATAATAAAATAATGAAATTTGGTTTCTTGCTGAAGTAAATAAGTGGAATTCATCTTTGAATAAAGAAAAAATGATAAATAAATCCATGATTCCAAAATATGTTTTTTAAATAAGGGGTGAATCTATAATGATTAATTGTCATCATTTTAGGGTTTTAAATAAAAAAAATCTCTTGGTTGATAGACAAGTATTTGAAAAATTTATCTAACTAAGGAGATGAGGATTAAATATCCTTATTCACATTAATATATTCCTATTGTTATTCTATGAAATGAATTAAACGTGACACATATATTCTTGGAGAAAAATAATGAAATAAATGTTCTACAGTTTATACAACATCTTGAAAGATATCCATAATGGAGTATTTTACTTTTACTAGTATCATGTGGATTCCTCATAACAATTCAATTTGTGTAATCCTTGATGATTAATATGGATGAAGCTTACACCACTATGGAGAGTGAGTAAGTGAAAACACAACATTTTCAAATTTTATTATTATATGAAATTCTAATAATTGTTGTATCGAGTGCTCTAGAAATAGAAAATATAGAAATTGAATCTTTTCACTGAGGAAGTATGTTAATATAGTTTTATGTGGAAAATAAATTCTAAATCCGAATATGAGAGACTAGTTATATTTTGATAAAATGAAAGTAACATTAAATTGGTGAATCTAAATGTGTCTTGAATGTTCATAATATGTATGTTGAGATAGCAATATGACATTAGATTAAAATTAATTCAACCAACCCTAAATTAATATTTCTGATTTAGTATCACTTGCTAGAAATTAAACGTATAGCTTTTTTGTTTATTGGTAAATATTTTTTATACAATGATCATTAATATTGTAGATATAGGGTAGACTAATTAATTTCTCTTGTCTAAATGATTCTTTGTGTTATCCTTCCGTCAAAAATATCAATTTTTGCCCCAAATTTTATATCTCATGAAAGAATGATAATAAAAGCGAGAACATGGATTTTTCATTTGTTAAATAAGTAGATGAGAATAACCTTCCATATATATTAACCTTTTCATTTATTTTCAATAATATTGAGATAAATAAAAATGAATTTATAATTGAATCTGGTATTAAGAGAAAATAAAATTAGATGATTGAATAACCTAAGTAGACTGTTGAAATTACATGTTTAGTCAATTATTTTATGTGAACGAAAGATAATGTGTGTTAATATTGGGTAGTGTGAACTATTACAAATGAAGGATGAAATTTTAATACCCCATAGTTGGTACAATTTATCATGAAAATGGTAAATATGGATGAATGAATCTACAACCATTAGAAAGATTCAAAATAATCTTAAATTTGTTTGAAAAATATTTTAAATGTAAATGCGTTCATGCTTTGATGTTAGAATATAACTCTCATACCAAAACAAATTTTTTATGTTATATTTTTATGTAATTTTTTTAGTTCAAACTATTCTAAGAGATTTAGTAAATTTATTTTTAATTTGTGTTATTAAGACAAATATTCATAATATATACAACATTTTTTGTAATTAAAATTTATTTTTTATAAATTTCAACATTTGTTTTTAAATAACTGATTTAAAAAGTATATTTTTTATTATATATGAGAACATTGACACCCACATGGTTGTTTTTTAGAATAAAAAAACATAATTACTGTTTCTTATGGTAAAATATTTAATTTAAAATTATGAAACTAAAAAAATTAATGATGTTTTAAAGATGAAATGAATATAACCAAAAAATATTATTAAAAATGTTATAAAAAATATGATATGAATAAAAGAAATAATTCAAATGATTTTATCTCCATGCAAGGATATTTGATAAAACATAATGTTTAGAAAAATTCGTCATCATTACAAAAATAATTTCCACTATTTCACTAACTAATGTTACCATATCCATATTATAAATGGATATTCAATCATGATTTGGAGTATATGAATGAATAATAAAGGGATTAAAAATAAGGATAAAATAATGTTGGCATGATATTTTTGAATATATAAGGATATATGAATGTTTCAGATTTAAATTGAATAATGTGCGTACAATGGAAGATATTTCTAGGTGGGAATAAAAAATAGGTGAGAAAAATGTCAAAAAATTAAATTTAAGTGTTTATTGGGATGAATTTTGGGAATGAAATTTAAATCATGTGGGTGTGCTATGAAAAAATGGAATTTTCATGCTAGGGTTTTATTTTTAATGTTGGTTATTTCATTAAATGAAATTAATAATATTTTCAATTATATTTTCAACAAAGGTTATTAAAATTACCATCATTAAAAATTCCCTTTTATAATGTTTTCAATATATATTCATTTAAACGATAACCATAAAATATTATGGAAAATATTTTTAACATTGTTTATTGAAATAATAGATGTTAATAATACAATAGAATTTTTTTAACATAAATTTTTCCCATAGTTTGGGTTAAAAATACCCATGTAGTATATTTTACAATATTAATTATATAACTTTTTTTAAAAAAATATATATCACTGGTTATAATATTATAGAAATTAAAACATATAAATTATAGTTACGTTTCTGCTAATTTTACACATTGGACAACTATTGAGATAATATTAAGTGTGAATAATTTTCATATGTAGAATATGAAGGATGTTTCTTCAATAATGACACTAAATAATAGATTAATACATTTGCATAATCAATATTTCGGATGTTACAAGGCTAATGTCAGCAAAATATATACCTGCTACACCTAGAAATACCAAAATTATAATTGTGTTAAATTTGGTTGAAAATGAATAAAAAATACAAATATATTTATAATTTATATAAAAAAATTCTATACATTTCTATCCACAAGAGTGAGGCTCTTCAACCATAATAAAGTGACCTAGAAAGATAGAAATTCACTATAAATAAGAATAATGGTGTTTTGTGTCGATAGTTATGTTAAAATAGAGAGACTTTCATAGGGAAACACTAGTTAATAAATGAGGACTTAGGGTGGTAGTGCAGGGTAACACCATGTGAATTCAAGGATCTCTCATGGAGAACCCTAGGTAATACATTAGATAAATCCCAAAGTAAAAAAAATTAATGTGGGACTTGTAATATATTGAATTAATCAGGTTAATGAAGTTTATTCAAATGGAAAAACTATTTCTTCTATCTTCTTATTCCTTTTACTGGATAAGGTTGGAGCTACTGGTTTTCACTGTGCTCAATAGTTTCTCATTGTGATTTCCATGAGTGAACCACCATGTGAGGTCATGAGAATCAGTACTCTAGTCACATTAGTGTAGAAGATGAGATCCCACTACTATCATGGTTATAGATCAATGAATCTACATAAAGATTGATTCATAAAAAGGTGTCCTCTAATGTGGTACACATATATGTTGAAGTGAAGGTAATAGAAATTCTGATTATTGTTACTTATAATTTTCGGATCATCTAAAATGGAATGATCCAATTGATATAACAATGTGTTGAAGTTGAGTTTGCCTATATGTAAGGTTATCAAAATATAATTACAAATATATATTAGAATGCGTGGTGCTAATTGTTATAGGCATGCAAAGGGTAGTGTGATTGGACATCAACTTTTTGTAAAAACTCTAAGATTTGGGTTCTGAATCTATTTATTATTTAAATATAACATCCCACATTATTAGTAATTAGTAAATGGAAAAAAAGTGAATAAAATTATCATGAATTTGAGACGGTTCTCATTGAATCCATGAATTTATTACCTAGAAGGACTTTTAGTGTGATATAAACTCTTTTCATAACTGGTTCATATGAAGGGTCGAACAATACAATGTTTTTTAAGTACATACAGTGAAATGTTTTTTCAAAAAGATAATACCATAAACATGGATTTCGGTGAAGACCATGCAATGATCTATATTTTTTTTGAAGACAGTACCAAGGAATATGAATGGCATGAATTACATGATGAAATATTTTTTTTCAATAAGGTAGTTCCTCTGAGAAGGAGTTATGTTAAAGGAACTTTTTTAAAAACATCCATATACATTTAATTTTTTATACCATGATTTATGAAAGGTAGTTTTGTGAAGATGATCCAAATAATATATCATGGAGTAGATGAATATAGTTTTTTTTAGAAATAAGAATTGAGAATATAAGATGCATTTTTTGAAAATTTAGTTTTTGGACACGAAAGTTATAAAATATATGTGAATGATAATAATTTTAAGTGAAATATTTTGATTGGATTGTTATATAGACAAATGTAACTTTTTTTGTTTAATACATGGTTGGATTCTACCATAAATACATTTTTTTCATCATCAAAAAGTCTCATTTGGGGATATATTTTCACAGTTATGGCTGTATTCTTCATTAGGTGTGGCTGGGGGCTCATATTTCTTCATCCATATTGAATTTCCACTTTAATGGGGGATCCATCTGTTATATATTTTTCATCAGCATTGGTCAATTATTGATTGATCTATAGAGGAATTGGGATCTCTAAATTCGGCGATGCTTCATTAGTGTTCTCATATTTTTGGTGACCAATCCTTCAACTTTTTTTTCATAAAGATGTAGTTAAATTTGTTCCGAATTTTTTTTTCTCAACTGTCTTTTGATATATGTAAGTGATGTGACTTCCTATGTATAGAGAAATGTAAGAGATAGTAGTATATTTTTAATGGGATTATTAGTAAAAGAATGATAATAGTAACATGTGGGGAATAGTATCTACTGATGGAGTCGTGGTGATAGAAGATTCCAAATTCACAACTAATGGTAAAATGGGTTTCATAGTGGCGAGGTGATTTTTTGTAATAATGGAATCAGGATACTGATTCATGGATTCAATAAACCAACGTAAAACATCAACCCCAATTCATGTCCCAAATTCAATAGTGAAACTAATTAGATAAAAATTTAATTAAAACATTAACAATAAGAACATAGAATTATGACCCTCCCCTTGGTTTTAAAAATCAATGATCCATTTTATCCTAAATTTATTCATCTCAAATGATTATTTTATAAGTCAATTGTCACCTTCACCATTATTGTTAAATATTATATTGACCTAACTAATCAATTTTTGGACAAAAGAAAATTTTTATATTTTTCACAATAATGTGTTTTACTGTAGTACTATGAAAGACATATATTGAGTTTTTATTTTATTTATTTACACAAGACACACATTTATTTTTTATAGATTATCCATGAGATAATAATTGTCAAATTTTATCATGTTTCAAGGGACTTAAATTATTATCATTTGATTTGGTGCCCATGGGTGTTTGTTTTAAAAAGGTTTAGTCCCTGAGGTTCATGTTAAATGATTCAATTTCCTCATCTTAGAATCTCAATTACTAGGTGAATTTTTCCTATATCACCCCATTACATAGTTACTATATAAATTTATATAAATAATATTCTGGATCACTTAGAAATCACTCATTTTAAACAAATTCAAAACTAGTGGTATCCCATAAAACAACATGAAATTTTACCCCTAGACAAGAAACATAAAATTTTATCGTATTATCATAGATATAGACTAAATGTTTATTTATTATCAATTACAGCATAATAAAAATATTTTATAAGGGATATAGTTTTGAAAATATTCGAGGGATTTTATGTCGACAAAATTGAGACATGTTTTAGTATAATGAAAGACCCATCTCCCCAACAACTAAAATATAATATTTTCCACATTTTTGTATCCTATATTGGGTAAAACAATTTATAAATGTTGATCAAAAATATTTACAAGGTTCAACAATTATTTAAGCGGTTATATGAATGCTCAATTATCAAATTTATCATTTACCAACATCAATTTTCAAAGATATTTTTTTAAATTCATGTTTTTTATTATTAAACATAGATAATATATTTAATAAATTAGTTCAAAAAGAAGCATGGTAAATAATGAAACCAAATCATCCACATTATGAATCCAAGGTAATATTTAATGGTGTAATTAGGTAATTAATTTGGTTCAAATTTGTTTCAAAATATTATATATCAGTATGCCTCACACCTAGCTAAGAAAATACAATTCTCAAAATTTTCAAAAAAACAAGGGGAATTTCTGCACATCTAATTCTCTAAAGCATGCAGTAAAGTGAGAAGAGTATTGAATGATATAATTGAAAAAATATTAATTCAATACTCCCCTGTTATGTTTCAGCCATTAATATTTGAGTAATTCAACATGTATTATCCACTTTTTTCATTATACAAGATCTATGGTTTCTTGGTGCTTGCTACTAAAAATATTAAAAAAATAACACAAGAGTTCATCATGTTAAATTCAATCTATATTGAAACTAATGATTGATTTTGAGATTTGTATTTAGTTAACACTTAGAATAACTCAGGTTCTTCATGATTGGTTGCATCATGCAACCACTTCCTTATTATTTTAATATAAGAAAAACCACCCCATATAAAATAAATTTAAATTTTAAATGAATGAGAAATAATGGAGAAGTAAAATATTAGGATTACCCATCTAGTGTTGTGGATTTTTTAATTTATATAGTTGTATATCCATTGGGTTAACCCCAATTCTAATGAGGTCGTTCCTTTTTCTCTAAAAGCACCACATGTTCTTCATTTCATCTTCACATCATTGTCACTTATGGGGAACCCCTTGTTCAACATAATACCAATCAAACTAATTTGTATGGAAACCCATATGAATTTATAGAGGGGTAGATAAATTGTAGGGGTTCTTCCCCTCTTCATAATCATGAGAAAAAGTGTGCACAAGTTTTAAAGATAATCTCTAGGATGTGAATTTTCTTATGGTTTAGTACTAAAAATTACCACTTTTTTGACTATAGATAATGTGTCAACATACACATTTTTACAAATACATAGTAAACAAATATCTCTTTATTCTAAAACTACTCCCACACTAAAATTTTTAGTAAAAATTAGTAGTTCCAAACATTCCTTAACAGGTGTATTATCAAGATCCATTTGAATTTCATGAAAATCATAGATATAATGTTCCACCATAATATATACATAGGCATACAAACATTTAAAAGAATTCAAAAAATAATTAATATTAATAATAGAATAAAATCCATGCATGAAATTTTAAACTCCCTAATATAATTTAGGTTTTCGTCGTCAATATGAAATAGTGATCCTATGAGTGTTTGTACAGGAGTGAGGTGGTCAACCTCCTCTAACCTCTATTCAAAAATAAACCTCCTTTTGTGTAGTGTACACTAAGAAGATGGATAGGGTATTATAAACTAATTTAATATATCCAATCATTGAATATCATTTTATCATGTAATTAAATGAAAATTAATAGAATAGAAATCAAGGATAAAATGATCATCAAATAGCTATCCTATATATTAATGTTATGTATAACACTGCTACTTCCAACTATTAAAAATTCCCTATGTATGTGGATCATAAATATCCATCCATAAATCTAGGTGAATATCAATTTCAATATTGGGACACTCTATATCTTCTTCACAATACACAGTGAAAAACTGATAAAACATCTTCTGCTCTTTAAATAAGGATTCAATGAGTTGTTGTCTCATGTATTCATTCAATTCTTCTACCTGTTCTTCTAAATATTATTTACTCGAAATTTTTAAATGTTACATAATTATATATGAAATAAATGAAACCTATTTTTATGTGGTTCAGGATAGTATCATCACTTTTTATTTGTTTTTGTTTATCATTGATTATTATTAAAATTAAAAAACTATTGGGAAATCCCGTATGAAAAATCATTTCCTCCAAGTAAATGGTACCCAAAGTG